>CM017805.1:5128198-7528198 GCA_008086715.1 Sitobion miscanthi
CTTATCGTATTTGTAAAAATCAATGTTGTTAGAACTAAGTCTGCGACCCAAAAAAACAAAAGGACACATGTTTATTTTACACTTGTCTGGTCGTTTATTACGAATAAAAAAATATATCATGCATTTACCAGTGGCGCAATACAAACGTATGGTGTCCTGCAATATATTATTTTCATTGTACATATTTATTATATAAAAATATATACACTCATCAAACAGGGATTTTGATATTTGAGATGGACATTACTGTTTATAAATGCTTTTGGTTATAGGAGAAATAATTATTAGAATTACGTATATTATCTATTTTAATTACTTTCTTTAAGTCTCGATAGGAGATGGTACTCATATTGAATGTACTCAATACTTGTAATATACAAATACAATACCATGTAGGGACAGTGGTCTGGCCTACTGTGTAGAAAATAAAGTCAAACAGGTCAAATCATAGTTTTACAAATTATAATTAAATGAATCAAAATTCATAATGCTCGAACTAACTTAAATCACATATGAAATCCACGTTATTGACAATTTCTTGCTTATTTATCCACTCGCAGTTAATATGTTTTCTACTTTGTATCAACTGGGAGTAGGAATGCTCCATGTAATTGCTAACGCAACTATATAATTTTTTTTAAAAATCGTATTTTATTAATCATAGATTCTTTAAAATTCTACTATTTTCTGATTAATAATGACATTTGTTTTTTGATAAATGTAGACAGTAACATTTTCAAATCTCAGATTTAAAAAGAAAAAATTTAGGAATTCTCAACTCAAAATATTTAGCTAATTTTCATGAATTTTCCGAATTTTGTCAATATTTGAACTTTCAATGCTTGTAAATAAAAACTGTTACAAAGGATTTAAATTTCTTTTTTCATCCGCCTTTGAAACAACAACCTAGGAGCCTTCCATTAAATTTTAAAGCTTTTTACCCAACAATAAACATTTTATTGATATTTATGGAAAAAAATCTACAAAAAAAGGAAATTGAAAACAGCTCAAAATAAGTCAAAATTTTTGGAAATTTAATTTGGTGTATAGAAAATGCTAATACAAACATTTAGTCAAAATTGAATGTGCCTACGGTCATTTGTTTTAGGGTTGCGCCAAAAAACCAAAATCGATCATTTCGAAAACACATTTTGCGTAAAAATTCCCGTTTTTCCTAAATTTTTCTTTTGTTTTTCAAAGCGCTTTTAAAAACTACTGAGACATTTTCACTTTTTTCCCCCCAAAGTACCAAGTAGACTCATTTTTCTATCAGAAAAGTTACTGTTGAAGAAAATCAAAGCACTTTTACTGTCTGAAAAGGTGAAGACAGACACAAAAAAAAAAACATACATTATTGTAAAATCAATACATTCATGGCATCGCATCGCTCAGAATCTAAAATGTAAATAATAAATATATAGGTACATTTTCAAAACATAAACAAGATAACAAAATACAATAGTCTTATTATTGTATATTTTTCATTATACGTACTTTATCGTATTTGTAAAAATCAATGTTGTTAGAACTAAGTCTGCGACCCAAAAAAACAAAAGGACACATGTTTATTTTACACTTGTCTGGTCGTTTATTACGAATAAAATATATCATGCATTTACCAGTGGCGCAATTACAACGTATGGTGTCCTGCAATATATTATTTTCATTGTACATATTTATTATATAAAAAATATATACACTCATCAAACAGGGATTTTGATATTTGAGATGGACATTACTGTTTATAAATGCTTTCTTTTGGTTATAGGAGAAATAATTATTAGAATTACGTATATTATCTATTTTAATTACTTTCTTTAAGTCTCGATAGGAGATGGTACTCATATTGAATGTACTCAATACTTGTAATATACAAATACAATACCATGTAGGGACAGTGGTCTGGCCTACTGTAGAAAATAAAGTCACAACAGGTCAAATCATAGTTTTTACAAATTATAATTAAATGAATCAAAATTCATAATGCTCGAACTAACTTAAATCACATATGAAATCCACGTTATTGACAATTTCTTGCTTATTTATCCACTCGCAGTTAATATGTTTTCTACTTTGTATCAACTTGGAGTAGGAATGCTCCATGTAATTGCTAACGCAACTATATAATTTTTTTTAAAAATCGTATTTTATTAATCATAGATTCTTTAAAAATTCTACTATTTTCTGATTAATAATGACATTTGTTTTTTGATAAATGTAGACAGTAACATTTTCAAATCTCAGATTTAAAAAGAAAAAATTTTAGGAATTCTCAACTCAAAATATTTAGCTAATTTTCATGAATTTTCCGAATTTTGTCAATATTTGAACTTTCAATGCTTGTAAATAAAAACTGTTACAAAGGATTTAAATTTCTTTTTTCATCCGCCTTTGAAACAACAACCTAGGAGCCTTCCATTAAATTTTAAAGCTTTTTTACCCAACAATAAACATTTTATTGATATTTATGGAAAAAAATCTACAAAAAAAGGAAATTGAAAACAGCTCAAAATAAGTCAAAATTTTTGAAAATTTAATTTGGTGTATAGAAAATGCTAATACAAACATTTAGTCAAAATTGAATGTGCCTACGGTCATTTGTTTTAGGGTTGCGCCAAAAAACCAAAATCGATCATTTCGAAAACACATTTTGCGTAAAAATTCCCGTTTTTCCTAAATTTTTCTTTTGTTTTTCAAAGCGCTTTTAAAAACTACTGAGACATTTTCACTTTTTTCCCCCCAAAGTACCAAGTAGACTCATTTTTCTATCAGAAAAGTTACTGTTGAAGAAAATCAAAGCACTTTTACTGTCTGAAAAGGTGAAGACAGACACAAAAAAAAAAACATACATTATTGTAAAATCAATACATTCATGGCATCGCATCGCTCAGAATCTAAAATGTAAATAATAAATATATAGGTACATTTTCAAAACATAAACAAGATAACAAAATACAATAGTCTTATTATTGTATATTTTTCATTATACGTACTTTATCGTATTTGTAAAAATCAATGTTGTTAGAACTAAGTCTGCGACCCAAAAAAACAAAAGGACACATGTTTATTTTACACTTGTCTGGTCGTTTATTACGAATAAAATATATCATGCATTTACCAGTGGCGCAATTACAACGTATGGTGTCCTGCAATATATTATTTTCATTGTACATATTTATTATATAAAAAATATATACACTCATCAAACAGGGATTTTGATATTTGAGATGGACATTACTGTTTATAAATGCTTTCTTTTGGTTATAGGAGAAATAATTATTAGAATTACGTATATTATCTATTTTAATTACTTTCTTTAAGTCTCGATAGGAGATGGTACTCATATTGAATGTACTCAATACTTGTAATATACAAATACAATACCATGTAGGGACAGTGGTCTGGCCTACTGTAGAAAATAAAGTCACAACAGGTCAAATCATAGTTTTTACAAATTATAATTAAATGAATCAAAATTCATAATGCTCGAACTAACTTAAATCACATATGAAATCCACGTTATTGACAATTTCTTGCTTATTTATCCACTCGCAGTTAATATGTTTTCTACTTTGTATCAACTTGGAGTAGGAATGCTCCATGTAATTGCTAACGCAACTATATAATTTTTTTTTAAAAATCGTATTTTATTAATCATAGATTCTTTAAAAATTCTACTATTTTCTGATTAATAATGACATTTGTTTTTTGATAAATGTAGACAGTAACATTTTCAAATCTCAGATTTAAAAAGAAAAAATTTTAGGAATTCTCAACTCAAAATATTTAGCTAATTTTCATGAATTTTCCGAATTTTGTCAATATTTGAACTTTCAATGCTTGTAAATAAAAACTGTTACAAAGGATTTAAATTTCTTTTTTCATCCGCCTTTGAAACAACAACCTAGGAGCCTTCCATTAAATTTTAAAGCTTTTTTACCCCACAATAAAACATTTATTGATATTTATGGAAAAAAATCTACAAAAAAGGAAATTGAAAACAGCTCAAAAAAGTCAAAATTTTTGAAAATTTAATTTGGTGTATAGAAAATGCTAATACAAACATTTAGTCAAAATTGAATGTGCCTACGGTCATTTGTTTTAGGGTTGCGCCAAAAAACCAAAATCGATCATTTCGAAAACACATTTTGCGTAAAAATTCCCGTTTTTCCTAAACTTTCTTTTGTTTTTCAAAGCGCTTTAAAAACTACTGAGACATTTTCACTTTTTTCCCCCCAAAGTACCAAGTAGACTCATTTTTTCTATCAGAAAAGTTACTGTTGAAGAAAATCAAAGCACTTTACTGTCTGAAAAGGTGTGAAGACAGACACAAAAAAAAAAACATACATTATTGTAAAATCAATACATTCATGGCATCGCATCGCTCAGAATCTAAAATGTAAATAATAAATATATAGGACATTTTCAAAACATAAACAAGATAACAAAATACAATAGTTATTATTGTATATTTTTCATTATACGTACTTTATCGTATTTGTAAAAATCAATGTTGTTAGAACTAAGTCTGCGACCCAAAAAAACAAAAGGACACATGTTTATTTTACACTTGTCGATCATTTCGAAAACAGATTTTGTGTAAAAATTCCAGTTTTTCCTTAATTTTTCTTTCGTTTTTTAAGGTGCTTTTAAAACTACTGAGACATTTTCACTTTTTAGATTTATCGAATCAACAAGAGACACATTAGACTTTCCAAACTTTTGATGCATGTTACCAGAACAAAATCGTTTTTCATGGTTTCTAAGTCAAAAACTGTTTAAAATTTATTACTTACTGACTGTGAGATTTTTGACTATTTAATTCTTCACTAACTTTTTTTAAATCTTGGAAATTATTACGTTTAAATGTAGCAGTTTCTAACCACTTTCCCCATCTGGTTATAACTGGTTCAGGCGGTAACGGAATATCTGGTAATATTTCTTTATACACTTGTACATGATATGGAGATTTTAGAAATTCGGTTATTATGTTATTAATTAATTAATTTATGTCTGGGTACATTTCTCTGACCTTTCTTTCTACTTTATTAAACATGCGAGCTACACATATAATATTATGAAGTCGGGATAGAAAACTGCTAGTGACTGTCCCGTTTTCACCATGAACGGGCGCAGCAACTGAGAGCATCAACAATACTTTTTCATCATTTCCGCGCAAAGGCCACAGTAATTTTAAACCCATCATTCACAAATCGAGCCACACTAGAATGATTAGTCTTTTATAAAAAATTTACAGGTAAGTAAAAAGAACGAGTCTGATGATTTTGACTTTAATATCCCAACCAATAAATTCACCACATAACGGCCATTTATATCTGTTGTCTCATCAACATTAAAGCACGGTACATTTTTATTACACACTTGACAAAAAAGAGTTGTGTCATCAGTTGTAAAATGTATATTGTTTTTATTTAATGGTTGAATCCAATGCGAAATTAAATCTTTTAATTTAGTTGATGGTGTTTTCGGAATTATGAACAAGTAAAAACAAATAACTAATGAAATATAATGAAACTATATTATATACCTATGTCAACACTACACGTCACGCGACACTGCAGTGTTTTACCGTAGGTACATGTAGTAATAATCGAACGCCGGGAGCTAGCCATTTTTTAAGTGTAATAATTCCATTTCTTGTCGGGCATCGTTATCTTAGATAAGTCACTTATCTACAACAGAATATTACAGTACATTAATGTATCTATATCATGTTACTAATATCGGACACATAATTTATATTATTTACGCTGCTGCAACAAAAAATATCGAATGTCTAAAATCCCGAAAATACTGTATTCGGTATTTTTTAATTCCGTTAATTACCGGTACGTTGAAAATGTCACTAGACCGAGACAAACCGTCTCCTCTCAGAATCGTTTTTCGTTTACAATTATATTATATCATTAAATTAAAATGTAGTACCATTCATTCCAGTGAACCACGTGTAACCTACTGTACAGTATGTCATCCACTTGCCTGGTTTTTAAAAATTCTTTTCGAAAAAAAATTGTTCACACTAAAATGTAAGAAGATAACGGTCCTCATAAGTTGTCAATTATCGAAATTAAAGGAAAAAAATGAGTTCCAAAAATTAGCAAATTATTTCGTGTTAGCAATTCATAAAAATGTTTCTGATATTTTAAATTGTCATACAAGATATCCCTCAAGTCATCCTACATTTAACAAAATAAAAAAGTTTACTGGAACCTGGGAAGTAAATTAAATCGTTTGAAGTAAGATATTGCATATTTAGTCGTAAATTAACAAATTCAACTATTTCCTTAAATTATGGTCTCATTAAAAAACTATTAACCTTAGGTTCTTGAATTTTTCATCAAATCTTATGTTTATTTTATCATCTTCTATACATGATAAAACTTTCAAAATATTTTGACTCTTTTTGAGTTATTAATAGACATTTGAAATTTGAAATTTTTGAAATTTTTGATTCTACAAATGTATAATAATATAATAATTACAATTATATCAAGGTTCCTTTTAAGTTTTTCTAATAGCTATTAACAAATATTAAATACCTATAGGTGCGATTTTTTTTTAAATACCTGTTTAAAATTTAAAATTTTTACAAAATTTATAAAAATCTCGAAAAAAACAAATATTTTGTAGTAACAAATTATAAAATATTCAATTCTTATAGCTGAGTAATTAAAATGTAAGACCTATTCTCATAAATAATCCATACAGTTACCAAAACTTAACCAAAAATCTTATATAAACACAGTAATTTTTTACAGACATTTTAAGTTCAAATTTTAAGAAAAAATCAACCAATGAGAAGTGGAGAACTAATACATTGGCCTGAGGCGAAGGAGAGTCGCAAACTGAATAAACTATCACAACTGTTATGATACCTATCCATTTTGTCGTATTATTTTCTAGAATTGCTTATGAATAATATTGAATATACACAAATTATGTTTGCTTTATAAACCTTTAAATATCAAAACTATAATTCATTTTATATTATTCTTATTTTCCACGCTGTAAACATTATTAATTTATTGTACCTACAAACATGGTGAAAAAAAATAATATGTTAGCTATATTTCTCATGTTAAATGTTATTAGTTGTATATACGCTGCAACTGGTAAGTATCTATAATTTTTTTACCATACATGATACATCATAGATTAATATTAATGGAAAACCATAGGTATAAATATATAAAATACATAATTGTAACACTATAATCCTAAAGAAATAATATCGAAATATATTCATTTAACAGAATAAGATTTCTAACAAAATTAAATTTTTAACACAATAATCCTTTTGAGTCTATGAGTAAGAACAATACTATTATGGTAATTTTTCTTTTTGGTTGATCAAGGGCCGTTATGACAATGTCCTGTTAAGGTGTACGCTAACGTAGCGGAAACATTTAGTGGCTGCTTTTTAATATTCCATTATTACAATGTACCGTTACGTAAAATGTTACCGCTAACTACGAGATAGCGGTCACTTTTTTAGCGGCAAGCTTTACTGCCCGTTATAGTAGCTAGCGGGAAGAATCCATAAAGTATAAGCACTGGATATTTATATTTTCGCAGGTACTTTGCGAATTTGTTGTGATGATTTTTTTATCAGTTATTTTATCAGTTTATTCTGCAACTCGTTTGCTGCTGTGTTTTCTACAACTGTGTTGTGACGCTGTGTTCTTTTTATTTGTTTGACAATAAAATATTTAATTTAAAATGAATAATTTAAATAATTTGATTGGGTTTATTGATGATGTTAATAATGTTGGCCGTAGAAGACGACAACAATATAAAGATAGGCCAAACTACTATAATATTTTAGGAGATGATGAATTCATATACAGATTTCGTCTTTCCAAAAAATGTGTAGATTACCTATTAATTTTACTAATTTTATTAATTTTAATTAATTTTTCAAAGGAAAAAAGGAAAGTTAAAATTTCAAAATAAAATAATACTTGCGTCTTGCACGAGCACAGAACAAAACACCAAAAAATAATATCAATTATCAATATCAGTTATTACAAAACATTTCATTAATCATTATGAGCTGTCACATAACAGCTGCTTCATTATGAGCCAGTGAAAATATTCGTTACGTTTAGAATTATTAAACTAATGGTTAGTACTAGCGGTAACACTGTAATAATGGTTTGTTTTAACTCGCCACTAAAGTCCCCGCTGCGCTTAACTGCACGCTAGCCTAACTGACAGATAAATATAATTTAGTGGGACATTGTAATAACAGCCCTAAATTATATATCGGCTAACTGTAGGGTTAATTTATACCAAAATTCTGATTCGCAGCAGTATATTGTCAGGTAGGCAATCTACCTGCGGTAGGGCACTATAGATACTAGGTGTTTTATTAGGTTTCAAACTCAACTCTAGCTTCAATACGACAATACTGCTATAACATTTTATACAACACTTTATTTAATAACTTTTGATTTACACGTTTCTTTATAATACAGTCCAAGAGAGTAAGTTTTTATATTATATTGCTACATAACCTATAAAATAGGTGTTAACAATTTTTATAGTAAGAGTGATAATGAGTTATCACAACACTAGGTATGCTACGCCGCCATATTGCGACTAATAATGTTATGTGAATATGAATTTTCCCTCATTATTTTATCATTTTATCATTGATAAATGAGTCGCGAAATGGTGGCATAGCATACCCGTTATATTTAGTCATGTAGAGCCTTACCTGCGGTCGATCGCGGACGTGCTCTTTCTACGTAAGTGTATGATTTAACTCTAGAGATCTAATCTACACACAAACATTCATTTTTAAATATTTATATAATGACAAAAAATAATAATATAAATCAAGAAACATGCTCGATTAACCATTAGCAACAAACATATTATAATACACTACTATTATTTTAATCTGCAACAATAAACTAAATTTTTATTTTATTATTTAGTTGATTTTTTTCCTGGACAAATGGAGCCACTACTGTATTTTTTACATCCAGATTTTCTACTTTTCCACGGATTTTCTTAAAATTTTCTTTCATAAGCACCTTGTCCTAAAAATTACGAACACAACAAAAAAAATCACCCAAATCAGCCCATTATTATAGAATAATAAAAAAATATTATTTAATATTATATAAGTTTATATATTTTAAAATTTTAAAGGTGATTGATGAACATGAGAATTTAATATTTTTAGTAGCTATAGGTATAATCAATTTTATCGCTACCTCATAATTTTTTAAATACACATTTTTTTTTTAACCAATATCATTATTTTATAGATAAAATTATAATAATTATTATACCAGTATATAAGTTATTATATTTTAATTTACAACAATCTTAGAGAATCACTCACCCACATAATATTGTTTTTCATTGCTTTATAAGCGTATAGGTAGTAGGTACGACAGAATATTTTAGTTCAGGTGAACTAATTCTCTATTGTTAACTTTAATTGAATCATTATCAAACTTTGAGGTCGGAATATTGTCTAGGTGACTGGGTATCTCGGAAGGAACTCATTAGTGTTTTAACTGTTAAGTGATTTATAAACATTACAAAGTATTACAATATCAAAATGCTTGTAACTCAAATTAATATTTAAATATCAATTAAAGCGTATAAGTTGACCTTGATTATATTATTATATTTACATTTGGTAATACTAAAATCAATCAAATCTAATATTAAAATTAATATTACAAAATTGGTTTTGTATTAATTTTAAGCATGTTGAGTATAGGTACCTAATATATTTGAAAGCGGAATTGAAGTCCCTTTCAAAGCCAACCATATTAAAACCTCACCATTTTTAAATTATAACATTTAATTATTTTGCATCAAGAGGCGACATGTGTGCGTAAGTATTATTATATTATACTTAACAACATACTTATAAATTACATATGTATATACACTATACAGTGAGTTCCAATTTAATCATAATGTGATCACCTTTTACTGTAGAATTATCTTTAAATATAAATAATAAAAAAAATATTGCTATAAATAATTGTATTATAATTTATAAATCGTATCAGAAAAACTACAATCTAAGGGGAATAAAAATTAAAAATCAACAATCTTATGATCTCAATGATACAATTTGGCGTTTGCATGATATTGTTTCTATGGCAGAGAGTGTAGGTGGCATTACAGCATGCAGTTGATGAAATTAATGAAATTCTCAGAAGATCGGAAATAACAATATGTAGTTGCGTAGTGCAAAAACGAAGATCCTAGTCTGTGCCAGAGACTAAAAAATAAAAGCCAATGTATAAATAGATATTCAAAAGCTAGACCTAACCTTTAAACATGATGTTGGTTATGTATGAAAAGGATAAGTTGGATGGAGAGAAAATCAAACGAAAAGGTACTTAGAAAGTTAGTTGGATCTGTGGCCTGTGGGAGAAAACCGTACAAACCGTCACAATTCGAAATCAGAGCGTCACGCTGGAAAATTGTTAGACATGCCCTGAGACAGCCCAGAACAGTTGCATAATATAATATAAGAGGGCATGATTGAAGGGAAGAGAACTTTAGGACGTCCCCGAGACTCGTATATAGGACAATTTTAATGTGATACAAGAGTAAATACTTTTAAGAAGCAAGAATCTATATATTATATTTATTATGTAGATATAATTTGCCTTACTATGCCGCAAAGAAATAAACTATCTTTAAAGAATTGGGCAGACTGACTGAACAACGACACAAGCCCATGCGCACACTTATTAGTTTTTATGCATTTATAGAACTAATAAATGAAAAAAAAAAGATTATTATTTCTATAGGATAATATGTAGAAGAGACGCGAAGCGATAATTGAATCACATACACAGTAGAATTTTATTATAACATATTTATTATTTATAATAACTATAACTGCAGTTGATAACTTAAAAAAATTATAAATATTCGTTGTTATTTGAAACATCATATTATTACAGTGCAAATGAAGAAAAAAAATCTTATTGTTTCTCGAGGTAGAGGTAAGTATTTAATTTAGATTTTTGAATATTAAAAATATTTTAAAAACTATTACATTCACCGCTTATACTTATTACTCTGATAATATATATTAAATACTTTGTGCACCTAAAATATAAAAAGGTGGATAAGTAGATGTCGCTCTACCATATGAGCTATTGTTATTGAAAATGTCCCCAAACAGCTCAAAATATTTTTAAAATGTTACGGTGTATAGAAAAATGCTAATATATACATTCAGTGAAAATTTCATACATCTGAGGTTATTTGTTTTAATGTTACATCAAAAACCAAAATTTTGCGTAAAAATTCCTATTTCCCCTAATTTTATCTTTTAAAAAACTATTGTACTAAAAATATTGTTTTAAACACTTTTATATTCTGAGTTATTTTTGTGTGTCATCACCTTTTAGGACAGCAAAATACATAACAGATAATTCATAAAAAATTTTCTTTTTACATGAAAATGTAAGGTTTGAAAATGTGATACAAGATTATCAATAAGTTTGTCTACCTTTATCAAAAAAACAAAAATATCTACAAGAAAGTCAAATTAAATTTTTATGAGCGTTTGAAATTAACTCGATTTCTCATGTAACGGTTTTCTTATTTTGTTGTTATTAAAAAAACGTATGTCTTTAGATACTTGAAAATTTCACTGAATGTTTATATTAGCATTTTCTATAGAAGATAAAATATTGAAAATAATTTGACTCTTTTTGAGCTGTTTGCGGACATTGTCAATTTTCAATTTTTTTAGTTTTTTTCTGTAAATATCAATCAAATTTTATTTGTTGGTTAAAAAAGCGTGAAAGTATAATATAAGAATCCTGATATTTCTTTCTAATAGCAGTTGAAAAATATTGAAAATACATTTGCACAATTTTTTTTTTTAAGCATTTAAAGTTCAAATTTTGAAAAATTTATCAAATTTATAATTTAATAATCATTTTGTAGTTAAAAATGTTCAACTTTTATAGCTAACGATTGAAAATTGAAAACAAGGTTTCACGTGTATAGGTTATATATAAATTACTTTATTCACAATAATATCATCAAATATACTTGGAAATATCATAGGCTGATTGAATGTTTTCGCTCAGAATCGTTTTTCTTATACAATGATATTATATCATTGAATTCAAATTTAACACCATCCATTACTGTGATTCACTTGTAACCTAATGTACAGCAGAGAGACATCCACTTACCCACCTTTTTTTTATTGATGTTTAAAACATGGGATTTTAACGTTTAAAAGAAAATTAATATGTTTTATCTGATGTTTTAAACGTGTTATAAACAAAATGTATTAAACATAACAATCCTGCCAGCAGCTCATAATGTTTTGTCCTAAAAAATATCTAAAAATATCTTCCATATGCGACTGTCTGAAATATGTGTATATTTATTGGTTATCCGTCCACTGCTACTTGCATAATTGTAAAATCGTTGGGCTGACCATAGATAATTCTGTCAATATTTCGACATTCGAACATCGTCAATGCACACGTATTACGTATACCTCTACCTTTATTACCATTTGCAGTTAAAAGGTATTCTATAAGATAAGGGTAATATTAAATTGTAAATAATTCAATAAAGACATTCAACGCAGCTTATGAAAAAAAAGTATTCATTGGACTTATTAATTGATATGGAATTATTGCATTAAGTACTATTGTATTCTTGTATACAATATATTATATCCTCGTATTTACCAGTAGGTATCTAAAAAGTAAATATGTATACATATTAATTATAATTCGCTCCTTTCGTTAGGTAATGTAGACTGGATTTACGCCTGTTCTAAGTATACTAAATAGTAATAGATACATAAAAATATACTATTAGGTGTTATTCGATAATAAGATGGAGTGTAATTTACTTTTAACTTTAAAGTGTTTTATTTCAATATATACAAATAGTAATCTTAGGTAGACGGTTGTGGACGGCACGGCGGCGGACTGAACGGCGAATATATTGACATATATTGATATAGTGTATTTATTACAAATTACATTAATAAAATAACAGGTGCCATACTTCAATAAAATTTCCCTCAAATATGCATTCCTTCCAATGGGCTTAAATCAGAAATTTTTACAATAACTCATGTATTATAAATTTAGATTATGTCAATAGTAGTAATTGGGAGACCATAATTACAAATATCTGTAAGTATACATTCATTATTTATAGTTGTAAGGTTCATGCCACATTATTATTTTTATTTTATTTTAGATTCTGAGCGAAGCGATAAATATATTTATTTTACATTGATGTGTGTGTGTGTTTTTTTTTTTATTTGTGTCTGTCATCACCTTTTAGGGCAGTAAAAGTGCTTGGATTTTCTTCAATAGTAACTTTTCTGATAGGAAAGTGAATCTAGTTGGTACTTTTGGTCGTCAAAAGTAAAAATGGTCCCAGTAGTTTTCAAATGCGCCGTGAAAAACAAAAGAAAAATTAAGGAAAAACGGGAATTTTTACGCAAAATCTGTTTTCGAAAAGATCGATTTTGGTTTTTTGGTGCAACCCTAAAACAAATGACCGTAGATACTTGAAAAGTTTACTGAACGTTTATATTAGCATTTTCTATACACGATAAAATTTTGTAAATAATTTGACTCTTTTTGAGCTGTTTACGGACATTGTCAGTTTTCAATTTTTTTAGTTTTTTTTTCTATAAATATCAATAAAATTTTATCTGTTGAGTCAAAAAGCTTGAAAATTTAATAGAATGCTCCTAGGGTATTGTTTCAAAGGCAGATGAAAAAAAAAATTTTAAATTCTTTTTCACAGTTTTTATTTATATCACTGTTTGAGAACCTCCCCAAGTTGGAATTTATCCTTTTTAAATTAGCCTATCTTCTTCCCAGAGGTGTAAATGTGTAATCTATCTCTGTAAAGAGTTTCATCGTAATCGGTACAGCCGTGTAAGAATGCATGAAGGACTCACACAAACATTCATTATTATATATTATAAAGATTATAACTATTAGAAAATAAACCTATCACATATATATTTTTTTACAAATATATTTATAAAAAAACAAATAAATCTTTGTTACGTGCAAGTGGTGCAACGCGGTGTCCCGGACAGGACAGTTTTATGCATACGTTAGTATTATATCATATTTTATTCATATTGAATTACTTGTATTGCTTAGTGAATAATTTAACAAATGGTTCTTACAACTCAAGTCTTGGTAAGTACCTAATTGCTGTCAATGTTGTATCTAAATAAAAAAATGTTTTGCTAATAAAGTTAAAAGTAACAATAAATAGCCCTGCAAAACTATCGCGCACTTAATCCATTATTTTTCGATACCGAAACTAATGCATATTATTTCAGATTATATGAACTCTTATGTGCAACAATGTCGAACACGTAATAATTATTAAATTGATTACAATACATAAATCTGACACTTAAATATTTAATAAAATATTTTGTAATTCAAGGCTCTTGAAAACTGATCATTTTTGTCACTTTTTCTTGCATTTAGACCCAGCGGAAAAATCAAATTTACCTACTTCCAGAAATCCAATTTTAATTTTTAAAAAATATTTGAATTGCTTATTCTCTTTTCTAGGTTGTGTAATAGAAATGTATTTTTGATTTTTTTTTCAGTCACAATAAAGTAAATGTGAATTATGAAAAAAAAATAAAATTAATTTGGTACTATATACTAATTAAACAATACAAAAATTCGAAACTCCATTTCCAACATAAACTAGAAAAGAGAATAAGCAATTCAAAATATATTTCCAAAAGTTTATTAAAATAGATTTTTTGTTACTGGAAGCAGTCTTCTTCCGCTTTTTGGGACTTTCTTGTTGAACCTTTTTTGATCGCATTATGTATAGTATCATGTGTCTGCGCGTATGTACGTTACGGATTTCCAAAAATCTTAACCATAGTTTAAATTTAATTACATAAAGTGTTTGGGGAACTTACGCATACTTATAAGTTATACACATTGATTTGCAGTCATGACACACGCAGTCACACATCACTTACGAAGGATTAGAGGATTAGAATATTGCTTAAATCCGACCCCTTCAAAATAGGATCACTTTCAATAGCCTTGAAGCAGGGCCTTGCACCCGAACTAACTGGAACCCATAATACCTCTATAAACAAGGACAATTTTACAATCAATCATAAGTAAATTCATAAATTATTTTCTCGAAAATAAAATCCTTATAAATCATTAATTAATTCTGATTAAACCCAATCACTTAAATGCCTAATACTAAATTATTTCTTATACCTAATATATTATGTATAGTTTATAAGTATATAAAATAAATCCAAATATAACTAATAGCAATAAAAAATATAGACATGTCCTCAACAAAACTGAACAACGTACCTATCGACAGTTTTGACCAAATTAGCAAATATTAATAAGTAGGTATAATAACTAATAAGTTATAACACTTAAAATATTAATATCTATATAGTAGTATTATTACTATTATTTACCAACCAACTTCCCAAGTGATATTAATATATTATTATAATAAATTTAGTAACGAAAATCGTGGCTATATTTACCAGTTTTCCGGAAATCAGAAAATCATAATTCATATTTTATTTTATTTTTCTACGGCTCACCGCCCTTATTTGAAATATTTTAGTTATAACTTATATCCATCGACTTGGCAAGTAGGAAATAAATATTAAATAGGTACCTAATTAATATTCCATTGTTCTTAGTTCCTTTAGTTTCTTATTAAAATGTAACATCGATACACTAATAAACCGAGTTTGACTTCAAAAAAATATTGCACATTCGTGTTAGGAATTTATATATTACTATACATAACAAAGTCATTTTTTTTTGGACTGACGATTTTTGGGAGGCTTACTAGCTCAGCCAATCTAAAGTTGTATTTTTTCTAGACTACTGAATACAGTGAACACCAGTATTATCCCGAATCATAACGGTTAATAAAACACGAACGTTTGTTAAAATTTTTTATTCCGGTGTTTGAACACCCAAATACATCCAGCACCCGAAACCCGAAGAAATGATTCAGGTGCTAAGCCCTGCTTAAAATACGCATCAAGTAGTATAATAAGTACCAATAATTGGTACAGTAATTAAATTCAAACTAAAAAAAAATGAATTAATGTCAAACTGTTTTATATTTTTTTTTTAGATGGTAATACGAGTCCAGTGCATTTTTGTACAGAATTGCTAGCATAAATAATATGATTTAAAATTGAATATATTTTGTTGTTGTATACAATATGCATATTATAAATTATACCAAATAAGTAAAATTTATATGTTAGCGACTCGCGTTGTATTGCCGTATATGCCAAATTTTACAAAATTTACTACAATAGTCTTATCTTCTATAAAAAAAACTAGCAAGTTTATCTAAATTATATACACACCAGTTTCATAAAGACAAAAAAACATGTAAGTTTACATAAAATAAAATTAAAAAATATTATCTTTAAGGATTGAAAACATTATCTAGACACTTTTACACGTAAAACCGGGAACGAACAATAATAGTCCGTGTTACCTGGTCACTGCCTCGTTTATCAATGACACCCACACACACGTACGCCCTGTAGGAATAATGTGTATATTTGTAAAGCAAACTCTAAAGAAATGGTCGGGGTCGCCGAGCAAGACTGAAGAATGCTAGTGTGTGGTGTCTGTGTTAGTGTGTATATGAGTTACTAAGGTCCTTACGCTACTAATATGGTTAATGGGTAACTCAAATAAATACGAATATGAACACAGTGATAGTGATATGTTTATAAAAAATATATTGTACGCAATCACGAGAGTATGATATAAAAAATAATAATTTAAATTGATAATATTAATAATGAATTTAGGCCCAATAGCTTGGTAAGCTCAATAATAATGGCCTTTATGGCTAAGCACTATTTAAACAATAATAACAAAAAAAACCTCACAGTTTTGCAGAGATCGGTCTGGCCAGTTGCTCCTATAATAGCTATAACAGTAGAACAACAGGCAAAAGAATAACATCAATTTGAATTATATAATATATGTTATCCTTTATGGCTCATAATAATAATTATATATTGGTTAACTAGCACCGGCCAAAAACAATATTTGTAAGCACATATTATATTGGCGATTCGCGCTCGTAAAAATAATATAATATTTACAATTCTAACTGTTGGGTACACAATCGTCAATTTGCGCGCGGTGTTTCTGTCAGGTCCCGTGTCGCAGCGTTTGCTACACTGGAGCGCCCGCGATGTCGACTTTGTACCTCCAGAGTGGGGACGGTTTCGCCGCAGTCGAGCGTCCAGTCAACGTACCCGTCGTTTCCGTCGTCGTTTTTGAGCCGTCCATGGCAAAAGTATTCCGTCTTCGCCGCCTCGGCATCGTTCAAGGCAAAACCACATGGTTTTTGACCAACGCGACCCGGTGCGCCGTCGCCGTTATTCTCCAAGCCGTGGTCACCCACGTATTGTAATATTGTTTTCCGCCTCGCAGTCGCTGCCGTATTGTATTGTTTTTTCGTCTTCACCGGTACGACATTCGCCCTGCGAAATTCGTCTCACGCGTCCAGGTGTTTTCCCGTCCGCCTGCCCTACATCGTGCGAACGTGTCAACCGTGACGTGTTATAGTGTTGTCGTTTGTGCCGCGTCGTTACGCCGCGACAACGGGTGCCTAGGTATCGAACGTAATTTTGACCGCGCCGGCCCTCTTGATTTCGTTCCGACGCCTCCACGCCATCGTCGACCATCGGACGCCAGTGTCTGGTGTCGTCGACCAATTTGCCGTTTTTGCCGGACGTGCCACTGTCGCACACCTCGTCGACGCGACCATCAGTATCATCGTCGTTCTGGGACAACCATCACCACCTTATCACCTGCTATCAACTTCAGCGTATCAGGTCGTACACACGCGCTTTATTTTGTTATTATTACTAGCTCTAAGTGAAACTCGGGGCCGGTTGGACTCGCTGAGAGTGGGTACCGATTTTGGAGATACAGTCGCACTTAAAATGAAGGTGATAGGTTGGTAGTTGGAGGTGATTTGGTGATAAGAATTTGTGATAAGACCTGAGTCTTAGGCGGTCTCGTTTCAAAGGCGGGAAAGTTTAAAAGTCGAGTTTTAGTGTCTAGAAATCTCCCTTGGTCCATGGAAATTGGCAACACAATGATATAATCCCCTAGCGTATGCCCGGTGCTTTTTTGTATGTATAAAGAAGTATAAAAATTTAAAAACCATGTTAGAATGTCTAGCAAGTGTTTACAAACAAATGTAATATGTATTTATTTCTATGATATAATACAACAATGACAACACTGTATAATGTAATATTCACCAATACAATACAAATAAATATGTTCATGTATAGTGGATACACTATTTATATGAAAAATAACGTGGAAAAAATGCCCATAAATATTCAGCAATTCAATGATACGATTCCCCAGCGTATGTCCGATGCTTTTTCGTATGTGGAAATGTAAAAAGATGTAAAGCCGAAAACCGTGTTGGAGTGTCTAGCAAATCAGTCACCTGAACTCTGAAGTGAAAATCGATTAACTTTGAAGTTGGCCACCTATGTGTGCTACACAAAATCAGGTGGGCAGGTATTATAGACATTAAGGGGCTATAGTGAAACTCGACTACCGTCTACCTTTATGAATGATGAACAATCCGACTTCGTTATAGTTCTACAACTGTTTAGAATAGAATGATAATGATGTCGTCGAGTAGATAACGATTAGTGTTATGGCCCTGGCTACATTAATAAAATAGAGGGAAGTGTGCTGGAATGAGGAAGATAAAAAGACTTATTTCTATCACTGCCTCTCATTCTGGCAGAGATCTTATCATATATTTTCATGATAAGCACAAATGGCCTATCCATGCATTAATACCTATGTTATGGATGTCTGATAATGATTAGTGATAGCGCTTGGTGGTTTGGCGGAAATATTTAAATTTTGTGCTTTCGGTGTCAGTGCTGTTTCCCGTCTCATGTCCGGTGCCTTTTCGTTTGTGGAACAATGTAAAGTTTAAAACCATGTTGGAGTGTCCAGCAAGTAGATGCCTCATGTGATATTCGATGTACGTTCATCAAATTAACCTAGGTAGGTAATCCGAGTACATCGATCGCGTACAATATTCAATGGTATATCAGGTATGTATTTCAGATAGATACTTTGTTTAAATGTTACAGTTATTATTTAAATTGTACAGCCATCGTCAACAAATATAATATGGATCGTACGCGGTCATACCTTGCGTATACGTTAAAAGTTCAAGTCGAGTATTCATAGGTATGATATTGTCCACGTAATATCTAAAGGGAAAAATTATGTCAGTGTAAAAACGTATAATTCGGTCGAACGGTGTGTAATGACCATAATGACGATATCAAAGGCGCGTTTATCGTGACGGTCTCTGTCTGTCTACCTGTATTCACTATCGATCTCTCTCTTACACGAAGCTTTCGCGTTATCGCGTAATTGTCGTTACAATCGGCATCATACCTAATTTAGTGGAGTGATGGGAAATCGGTTTTTTTGCGGACAGGCTGTATGATCGGTGAAGGGCGTCGGACATATTTCATTTAACATTTGGACATCAACCAAGTAAGTAAACGTATTTATTTGCATATTATACCTTCTTATATTGGCCTTGTGTCGATTTTTTTTTCATGTTATGTTTAACTTGTCTGAGTAAAATGATTTATGCTCAAACACTTTTTAATACTTATATAATATATTTAATTCCATCTCGATCAATACTTAAACACCCCTTCGTACAATGTCGTTTAATTGTTTATGATGCCGTAATGTATAACTATCGGCACGTGTGCACTTGAATGAATGTAAATCGTAATCCATACTAAATTTTAGTTGACCATATCAAATAGTGCGCTGTGCGTTATTGGTTTTTCTAAATATTTAAAAAAATTATTTGGCCACCATTTTATTATTTTATATTTTACACATAGACATACCCCGTTCAAAAATCAAAATGTCATAAAAATTCGATCGAGAGGACACAGATATCTTCCTAGTAAAGTTTAATTAATAATAGTTCAGTTCACTGTAAAACTAATAGCACACTATTGAAACTGGCAAACGAAAACTAACTATGTCGCACGTGTGTACGACGGAGACAACATAATATTATGCGGGTATTCTCTTAACTGGACCATACGTAGCACGTCTTCTGTATAATAATATTATGTGCTTTAAAACTAAAGTTTTTGTTGAATTAACTTTCCCTAATATTCTATGATTACTGTATGTCATGTGTTCTGATTTTGTTGTTGGCACATGACTAATTTGTGTATAAGTATAAATAATTGTGTTTGTTAACCCACTACCAATATTCAATAACCGTACCGTAACGTTTTTTCTATAATTTTATGCATTTTTTTATTATATTATGTTTGGTATATTTGATTGCGCGGGTGAAATATGATTTGTATTCAAACACTTTTTATTACTTATATTATAATATATATATTTAATTAATTCAATCTTAATCAATATTTAAATACCATTTAGTATAATGCCGAAATATCTTACTCGGCACGTATGCATTTGAATGAGAGTAAATTATATTCCGTCACGTGGGTTGTCTCAGTCTTACACACTTACGACGTAGACATTTTTATTTTACCAGTTTAAATAGTGTTCTATTTGTTGTGATGTTGGAGTGAATTGACCTATTAGCTATTATCGAACTCTCGTGTGGTAAGAAAATAATCTGTGCATCGTTCTTACATTTGACATAACTGTCATAACTCGCTTAAAAATTAAAATTCCTTAAAAAATCGATCGAGAGAAGTAGAGAACATAGATAATCTCTTTAGAATTTAGTCCAATGATAAGTCAATATACTGTAAAACTACCAGCACACTATTGATACATACAAATGGTGAACGGAAATTAAATATGTCCTAAGTGCGTAAGGCGGAGAAAACATACCCTGTGTGCAAAATTTAGTTGTATAGCAATAACATAGTAGTCACATTGAGACATGTGCAGTTCGATATTTGAGCTCAGAGACGTCACTTAGATAACCCAGAGACGCTTAATGCCCAATCTTGTGAAGACAGTGCATGCGATGTCGCAAAATAATGGTTTATGTTACGTCACATTGTAACTTTCATGCGTTACCAGTTTAAGATACATGGGACTACACATTTTCATCCCACTGATATCGCATAAAGTACACATACAAAGTAAAATGTCTAGGAAAAAAAGCAAAAATTAATCACTATAATCCGTTTAAGACGGTTCCGACAGAGATTCGAACCTACAACCCCTACCTAACTGGACCTACGCCTAACCTATCGGGACACGCTACTGAGATGATTTACACGTGATAATATGGTGTATTTAAAATATTTTGATAATCACTTGTTCGTTGCCTACATGGTAAGTATAGGTATCTATACTAATCATTGCAAAATGCAAAATACTATTATAAATTATAATTACTTTTTTACATTTCTGCCTTAAATAATTATATAAAACAATTAAATTGCAATTTGTTTAGTTTAATATTAAGTAAGGGGCCTATACCCCCCTCTTTTTGACCATAATGATACTAATTAAAAAATTTTTATGGGTTTATAATATGGTTTATATAATAATATACGGTTCATAATATATAATATATATAGTATATAAATACTATAAAGTATTAAGCTATTCAAATGACTTATTATTAAGACATTAAGTAGATAGGTGGTACCAATCTAATATAATTGCTTAAAACTATATTTTAAACAAAAATACAAAGTAAATATTTTTAACTTGAAAACTTAGAAAATAAATTACCTACTAAACGATTGATAGAAACATAAAAAGTAAAACTTTTATTTAAATTTGATGTATATTTTAGTCTTAAAAATAACATAATATATAATAACAAGTAACATAAAATTAAATGTCCATCTTATAACTTAGAGAAAATAATTCAAATGTATAATTAATAATCAATGTGTAAACATACAAATAAAATAAAATAAAGTAGGTGGGTATACAAAAACTAATGAAATCTTTATTAACAAGAATATAATACGTATCAATTTTTAACTGAATGTATAGCATACCTACCTTTTCTAATTTCTAATCGAATACTACAATAAAAAACTTACATATTAAGTGATAAAAAGTATTGTATTGTGTAACTTAACTTTTTATAATTGAAATAGCAATTATCTATGTAGAATGCAGTAATGCTAAAACTATAGACTTTTGGTCATTTATTGGAAATGAAAAACACTTATATTCTATAGATTCTACATCAATTGAAATTAAAGAAGGCTTTGGAATAATTTCATGAGTATAAAATATTTTTATAATATCTGATGAAATGGGATTTTGAAATACTGTAGATGTATCATACTTCATAACACAGTTCAATTAACAGTAAAATTTAAACAACTTTTAAATGAGTATCGTAGTAATATCAGCAAAACATTTAAAAAAACATGTGAAAAACAGCGTGCGCGCGTGAATGGCAGTCTAGAACTCCAGACGCGGGAAAAATAGTACAAAGAACTATATAGTTCAGATTATAGTATGAATAATATAATTATTATAACTATAAATATATTCTCCAGTAGATGAATATGTGATAACTATGAGATCTCACTATTTATTTATAGATTTCAAAAACCATTTTACCCATATGCATGTTTTACATGTCACAATTGTAACTTCTATGTAACATTACATTGTGATTTCTCGTACACCACTCAGCCGCGATGTTTTAGAGATATCACTATTTAATTTTATTTTACAAACATCCATGAGGCCGAACATAGATATTACAGCGTGTCGTCACATTAGAGACTTAAAACGAACATCTCATAGACTTCGACATCTTCTCTTTGCACACAGGGTAGCGGGTATCCTCTCAACTGAACCATTTAAAACGTATGTAGAATATTGTCTGAGGGAAAACTCTAGTTTTTGATGAGTTTACTGTAGTAGGTGACTAATACTCTATAATTATTGATTACTGTTGGCCACGTGTCTGATTTTGTTCCCTCGGAGAACGACGGGAAATATCTGCCTGAAGTCGCCAGCTAACAGTACTGGTTTACCACCAAATGGTAGTGCCGATCCCATGATGTCCTTGAGCAAGCGATCTACCACCGTGAATTGTAGGCCCGGGGACATGGGCGCTTCGTCCCAGACAATCAGCGAAGCTTCGCGTATCCTTTGCGCACGCAAAAACTGCATGGTGATGCTCGAAGTAGATTGTTCGGTCAGTGTTCCCAATGGCAATCCGAAAGTCGAGTGCACCGTCATGCCGCCCTCCATGAGGGATGCGGCGATCCCAGTATATGCCACGCTTAACACCGTTCGTTGTCTGTTACGAAGCGACGATATTAAGCATTCGTATAAAGTCGTTTTTCCCGTGCCTCCTGGCCCGTCGACGTAGAAACATTCTCTGGACGTTGCGGTTGTCATCGACGGCCGCCATAACTCGATCGTATACTGTTCGCTGTTCGACGTTCAAGTCATGCAATCGTTGTTGCCAGGCAACGGTCGCGTCTATTGCACCGAAGATTTGTTCATCTTGATCCGGTTCCAGTAGATCTTCGTCTGGATTGGGTAGACCGTAGTCGTTGAGTGATTTTCCGCGAGCACGAAGTAGGTCTCCGATTGCTTTGAGACACGCCGCCTGTTATGATAGGGTAACACTGTAATTCATTATGATAAGTGATTAATGTTTTATTATAGTACAAGTCTAGTAGTCTAGTCCGTACACTGTCTGTTCAATGTACACCTTTTATGTAAAAGTACATTTTATATTAATTTAAATAAAGTAAACCTACCAAATGTTAAGTGGTGTTTTATTTACAATATTCAAAATACAACATGGTGTCAGGTGTTGATTTATCATGACTCGAAAAAAGAAGGATCAAGCAGATAAATCTGGATCACAACATGATGAATCAATAAACGAGCCGCATCAAACCACGTGCGCTAATGTTCAAATGTCCACGAACACATACACAATGTCGTCAGGTCTCATTGGTAATTTGAGTCAACTATCCTTAGATGGAAATTTATGTTAAAATTGGTCCGATTGGCTTCAAGAGTTTAACATTTATTTGATTGCAAGTGGTTATGATAGTCAGCCCGAAATACGAAAAATATCAATATTTTTACACTTTATCGGTAAAGCTGCTTTAAAAATCTATAATTCATTTAATGTTAACATAAAAGAGCTGACATTGGATAATCTAATATTCAGATTCAATGAATATTTTATTCCCCGTAAGAATGTCACTGTGGAACGCCATAAATTTTTCACTCGGTATCAATTACCCGATGAATGTGTTAAAGAATACATAGCAGATTTAACAAATAAAAGTATGTCTTGTGAGTTTGAATCTTTACGAGAAAGTCTAATAAAAGATATGTTAATCTGTGGTCTAAATACAAATAATCTTAATATTAAACAATGTCTATTAAAAGAAGATGATCTTACATTGGAAAAAGCATTGAAAATTGCTTCATCCATGACGTTGTCACAACAAAGAATTAAGCAACTGAACGTCATGGATGGGAGCAAAGAAGCAGTCAAAGAAGTATTAGCAGTCCAATCAAAAGAAAAGTTCAACAGTCGAGGTCGTCTTCAAGGGTCATATGGTTATAAGAATAATCAGTCAACATCATCAGAAAAGAACAATCAAATTCGTGAGTCATCGCGGTCAAGTCAATCGTTAAAAATCAAAAAAGAAGGTTCAAAGAAGACAAACGGTAATAGTAATAATTTTAGTCCTATATGTAGTCGTTGTGGTCAAAGTCATAAGTTTTTATGTCCCGCCAAAGGTATTAAATGTCATAAATGTAATTTATTTAACCATTTTGCCAAATACTGTAAGACAAAGATGGTCAATCAGCTTACACTTAAAGAAAATTCTAATATTGATAATTTACTTTTTATTGGTTCAATAAATAATAATAATAATAAAAATGATGTTTGGCAAATTGTCTTAAAAATTAATAACAGAGATGTGAACTGTCAGTTAGATACAGGTGCACAAGCTAATATAATGTCAATTGAAAATTTTAATAAAATTAATCAAGACTTTAATAATATTGAAAAACAATCCAATGTAAAACTAATGGCTTTCAACTCGAATAAGATATCCACCCTTGGTAAAAGTACTATTAAATGTTTTTACAAACAAAAATATTACTTCATTGAATTTTATATAGTTGATTTTTCATGCAATACTATACTGGGGTTGGAAACTTGCAACAATCTTAAATTAATTCATAGAATTAATGTCATAAATAATAGTAAAGAGATTTCTATTTTAGATGAGTATGAAGATTTATTTAAAGGTCTAGGATGTCTACCAATCACTTATCATATTTATTTAGATGCTAATATTCAACCTAAAATTGATCCTCCAAGAAGAGTTCCATTTAAAATATATGATAAATTAGAGTCTGAATTGGATAATATTGTTAAAATGAAGGTAATAGAAAAAGTAGATGTACCAACTTTTTGGGTAAATTCAATAGTTATTGTAAAAAAGAAAAATAATAAGCTTCGAATATGTTTAGATACAAGAAATTTAAATAAGGCTATAAAACGTTCACACTATCCACTTCCCAACTTTGAAAATGTGAAATCTAGATTGAACGGTTCATGTTACTTTTCCACTTTAGATGCTAGTTCTGGTTTTTGGATGATACCACTTGATGAGGAAAGTGCTAACTTATGTATATTTAACACACCCTTTGGTAGATATAAATTTATTAGACTTCCTTATGGATTAAATTGTGCGTCAGAAGTCTTTCATAGAGTAATGACAGAGCATTTTTCTGATATAGATGGTGTATTTCTATATGTTGATGATCTTATCATATATGCTAAAAACAAAGAACAACATGATCTTATCCTAAAAAAGGTATTTGAAAGAGCTCGTCAAATCAATATTAAATTTAATAAAATAAAATGTCATATAGGAGTCCAAGAGGTAAAATTTTTAGGACATATTTTTAATAAAAATGGTGTAAAGCCAGATATTGAAAAAGTCAAAGCTATAATTAATTTACCTACACCAAAATGTGTAAAAGATTTACAAAGGTTTCTAGGTATGATTAATTATCTAGGTGCATACATACCTAATTTAGCTTCTGAATCAACTATTTTGCGAGATTTATTAAAAAAAAGTCATTGTGACAATGGGATAAAAATTATGAAAAAGCATTTTGTCATTTAAAAAATTTAATATCAACATTTCCTGTGTTGAATTATTTTGACTTTTCAAAACCTATAACGTTATCGGTTGATGCATCAAAAAATGCTGTAGGTGCAGTTTTACTACAAGATAATAAACCTTGTGCTTATGCTTCAAAATCATTAACTGAAAGTCAGCAAAATTTTGCTCAGATAGAAAAAGAGTTATATGCAATAATGTTTGGTTGCACTAAATTTCACCAATATTTGTATGGTCAAACAATTAATGTGCAAACTGATCATAAGCCACTAATCACACTATTTACTAAACCTCTTCATTCTTTTCCTGTCCGTCTCCAACGCATGATGCTTAAACTACAATCTTATGATCTAAAAGTAACATTTGTCACTGGTAAATTACTTATAATTGCTGATACATTATCTAGAGCAGCACTTAAAATAACTGAAGTTGATGAAATTGAAGATGATATAATCTTACATGTTCAAAATTTAGCAATTTCAGAAAATAAATTAGATTTGATAAAAAAAGAAACACTAGGTGATTTGGTATGTAAAGAACTGTATAAAGTTATACAAAATGGGTGGCCAGACAATAAAAATTTAATCGAAGAAATTATTAAACCATATTGGACTTTTAAAGAAGACTTATGTGTAATAGATAACTTAATATTTAAAAATAAAAGTCTACTTATACCTGAAAAATTAAGACCAGAAATGTTAAAAATAGTTCATGAAGGTCATATGGGAATTGAAAGATGTAAAAATTCAATAAAAGATTTAATATTTTGGCCTAACATAAACTCTGATATTAAGAATATTGTTGAAAATTGTGAGGTATGTATGAAATACAGAAATAATAATTCAAAAGAACCTTTAATACCACATGATATACCTCAAATACCTTGGTTTAAATTAGGAACTGATATATTTCACTTTGATAATAAAATATATTTATTAGTGGTAGACTACTATTCTAAATTTGTAGAAATTGCACATTTAACATCAGGGTTCACAAGTATTTCTGTTATTTAACACCTAAAATCAATATTTGCCAGATTTGGAATACCATATTTAATAGTGTCTGATAACGGCCCACCATTTAGTTCATTAGAATTTAAAAAATTTATGCACGAATGGGACATAGAGCATGTCACTTCAAGTCCAAATTATGCTCAATCTAATGGTTTAGCTGAAAGATCAATACAATCAGTAAAGAAATTGTTAAAAAAATGTAAATGTAGTTCTTGTCCACGCACAAAGTACACATTGTGGTAATTTTCTAGGTGCACCGGAAGTCTAACTACCATGTGACTGATGTCGTTTAGTTTATACGCAAACAACCTCCAGACGGCTTCTGGTGGACTGACGTACCTCGAATTTATGAAACTGAAAACAACATTTATGTGTGTATGTATCAAAAATATTTAGAACTCTAAGTTTTTTTTTTAAAAAAAAAAACCCCCATTATTTTACATGTATGAAATATTGTCATGAGTAAAATTTTGTAATATAATACTATTTTTTGTGATGTATGTACAATAAATATAATTATGTCAAAGTATAGTGTAACACTATTGTAGTGCTAATAAAGAAGAATACGATAAATGTTGTTTTTATTGATCTGGTTCAATATAACAATATATTAATATTTTTACCATTTGTAACTGATGTATAACATGAATTCATAAAAAAAAGGAAATTGCAATAAATGTATTGTGGTTGAACACAACCTATAGTGTAACATAACACAAGTGTAGTTAAGACTTAAGGTTCAAAAAAATAATATAATACAGAACTTTTAAGATAGTCGATCTATTCATAATAATTATTATTACATAATATAACATATAATCAGAAGTGGTTATAGTTGTACATATTATAACTTTTTTAAACTTTTTTTTTGCATTTTAATTATATTCTATGTACATAACTTGAGATATTAAGACTTATTCTAATAAGTGTTAAATGGCTTTCAAAAATCTAATTTATTTCTCGAATTTATAAATGTTAATAATAATATGATGTAATGTAATTAGTTTCTTAATAATATATACTGTTAGTGGACAACTACTCAAGTGTTAAGTTATTGTAGTGTAAACAGAGAAATGCTTGTCAAATGAAACAAATGAATAATATGTATATATGAAATTTCTAATTTATAAAGTACCGGTTTCAATAATTTATATTATGCTGAACGGCTTTCCTAAAATGTCTTTACTATTGAAATGAGATGTGAGATGATTGAGTATTATATGTAGTTAAGCGCATTGAAATAATGAAAAATAAATGAAAATGAATACAGCTATTGATTGAGGAGTACATATTATTATATATATGAATATATGAATATTGTGATACACAGTTGTTAACTGGCCATGCTGATACTACTGTAGTGAAATTTAAAATATTAGAAATCATGCATTATGTGGGCAGTTGTTTTAAGCTAATAATCTAAACAATTTTTTTTTTTTTAAACATAAAATCAAGTTATATTCAACAACTTTAAATTATTGAACACCAGTAGTTTATACTCTGCTGTTCTAAGTTGTGTTTATGTACAATAGGTTGCAAGTGCAATGTACGTTAGGTTAGGAGGTGACAGTGAGACCAGAAAACTTAAAAAACTTTACAAATGTAATAGTTGAAGGAATATAATGTGTTAACTTAAAGAAAAATGTATTTTGATAACATACCTATCAATTTCATTTCCGTTCCATACTTCCATGATCGCAGCATCGTGCCCTTTATTTTATATACGTATATATACAAATACTGAACACTCTTCACAGTAGAGCTTACCTCTACGTTAATGTGTGCATCGTATTTAGCTAACAGGTACGGATTATAAGGCACAACAAACTCGTTGCTGACCTCTTGATTTCTGACCCTGGCCACAGGTCCGTTATTTGGCCGGCGGTACTTCGGATAACCACCGTCAGAAATGTATACAGTCTCTTTGCTGTATTCTTTTGGAAACTTCTTTGAACAACTGTTGTTCACCGTGCATGGGCTGTTAGGGTTTAGCGTGCCACACGGCCCGTGGATCATGTGTCTCGTCACACAATCGAATAGACGCGGATCAGTCACCGGGTCTGGCAAGATGGCCCACACTACATTGTCGACGTCGTCGGCGGTTAGCAACTTGCTACCTTCACTCAGAATGATCAGTATGTGGGCGTGCGGCAGTCCTCGTTTCTGAAACTCGACAGTATAAACATATGCATCGACATTACCAAATACATTGTTCATCGTTATGTCGCGCATCAGCTGCTTGAGTTTTGCGTTAAACACTGGACACCAGATCCGGTCTGTCGCTTACCGTGGCCCATCTCGGTAGGTTCTGTGCGATCTCCGGCCAGCTAGGATTACACGTAAACGTAATAAAAAGATTAGGCTTTCCATACTTACACACAATGCCCATCGCATCATGATAACACTGTTTCATGAAACGGGGACCACCTGTGAACGATGATAGTAAAATCATCCTAAGACCGACGCCCGCCACGGGTGCGTCGAGTTGGAGCTGTTGGTCAATGTGATCCACAAGTCCTTGATACGATTCGGCGAAAAGTTCAGCTTGTTGCTATCTAATATACTGTAAGTTGTTCGCTTCCATTCGAACGTAATGATTACCCACAAACTGTTGCAACAGAAATCGACCATTATGTAATAAACTCATAGTATCGTTGATTGTGTCGTTCTTGCCATTGTAACGAATAGCAAGACGATAGCAAGTATACTCCCTGATACTGTTCCGATTGCGAACAGGGGTTCGGCGAGGGCCCTCCTGTAGCAAGCGTTGATGCCAACCGAGCTCTCCTCGTGGAAAGAGCATTGGATCCGCGTTTGAAGAGCCGGCTCGGCTGGTATGGTCTGTAGCCGACGATGTTGCGGGTCAATGGGATTCCGGTCGCGGATGACCAGTTCCACGTTTGTTGGCGGTTGACCATCATCACCGACAAACACTACGGCGACTTCGTTGACCATTTCAGGTGGTAGGTTGTATCGCCTCCTGTCTACATTTCCGTCGGCGACGAAATGCATTCTCACTCTCCTCGGAAGCAACTGAGGATCTCTGTCGGGAGCGTTTTCTCTAGCCCACACTTCTCGCATGGTTCTGTAACAGAGTAACACGGTTTAATGATTTATTTTACAAAATTAAAATTGATTAATTGTTGTGTAATAGGTACATGTTTGTAGCGCATATATTGGCGTATTGTTGATGTTCTCAGAAATGTCAACGTCAGAGTCCAATTTAATTGATACTCACACATAATGTCAACAAAGCGTGATGTAGTAGTGAAAAAAATTGACAAAGAGTAGCATAATGTAAAATGTATTACAATGTATAATACCAAGTGGTTTGCTTAGATACATTGAGTTGAAGTGTAGTTAGGTACATAAGGAACACAAACAAAAGTAATCCGTAGAAATCATTAACTCTAACTCTAGGCAGATGTGTTTGTGTTCAGTTGGGATGAAATGCGAAATATTCAAGTAGAAGTTAAGTCTTGTACATAGGAGTAGTGTACACACTAATGAAAAAAAAAAATAATGTATAAATTATTAGCTGTAAGCATAGGTATAAATGAAATAGAAAAAAATTTAATCACATTCAGAGACAGCAGTAACGCAATGGAAATAAGGTAAAGTGTAGTGCCTATGGTAAGTATATGTAGTTTAAAGTAAGTGCGACTTAAGAGAGTAAGATTAGTTGTAAGTTAGTGATGAGTTTAAAATGAGTTGTGACGATGCAATAGTGTAGTATATAGCACCGACGTTGTCATACATTGAAGTGTAATGACTAAAGACCGGATTTATATCCTCTTAAAATATCTAAAATATGATGCTAATACTCTCTTAAAAACCTTCAAATATTCTCATTATATCTCTTAAAAATTTAAAATATATGCAAAAATAATCACTAAACATCATTATTTGCCTAAATATGCATTTCTAAATTTTTTTTTTTTCAATATTTTGTAGTCACCAGTATAGTGAGATATTAAATAGGTATTAAAAGTTGCGTATTCTAATGGAATACTATTGCACTATAGTAAGAGTTGGAAATGATAAAAAAAAAAAAATTTATAAATGTTCAAAAATTTTTTCTGGGTTCCGTAATATTAAAATTTAAAATAAATTTTTTCTCGCAATTTACGAAATATTCAAAAATATGCTGAATGGGTTAAATATTCTCTAACCCATGAAATATTCTAAAATGTCCAAAAAAAACTTTTTTCTACGCATTTGAAATCAAATGAATCGTCTACATTTTTTACTCTCAAGACCGCATAGGCCCAGTAACGATATGTAAAAACATATAAATCCGGTCTTTAGTAATGACGCTATTATATCTAATAGCTGACCAACAGTAATGGGGATAGAGAACCAGCATTTGACATCAATCAAAAACTTATGCAGAACAGCATATATAATAATATATTAAAAAGCGATGTATGTATAGAATTTTCAGTGTACCTACCAAGTATGTTAATACTTATAAGAGAAATAAATCTGTATCCGTAACTGATTACAAACAAAATAAACTTAACTTTTAATTTGTGACTAAACGTTGTTAATATATTTAGACAATAATGTGTTGTGATTGCGAATAAGAATGTATCTTTTTCTAGTTACTCATTAAAGTAAATTATTTGTAACTAATTGAAAATGTATGAATGCAAACAAGTAAAAAATGTATTAATGAATAGGGTAAGTAGGCAGGTAAATTTACACTGGCATGAGGCTAATCAAATAGTGCAATTAATTATTAAAATTGGAAATTGTAATAATGACATGTGTATTTGCTAGTCGATTTTGAAAAACTAAATTTCAAAGTTATGAATCAATGTGAACATGGTTTGTCTGAGTGTAGTGTAATGCGAATGTGGATTGTTGAGTAAAATTATTAATTTAATAAAATTACTCGAAAGCCTGTGCGAATGGATTGATGTCCCGTAACAGGCCGTCTAAGTCTTCAAGCACACTTGGCGATAGATGGTGTGCGGCTGGCAGTAGTTGCTGCTGCTCCCTACGAATCCGGTTTGCCTCGCCAGATTCGACGAAATACAGCTGACAGTATCTGCGTTGGATAGGATCGTTCCCGATCAAGTCATTACTTATCGACCAATATCCCTGCCAATGAACAGTAAACACCTTCGGTCCTCGACCTGGCAAGCGCCGCGTGTTGAGGTTGGTGGAGAACGCAGCAAATGCCAAAGTGTTGTTGTACCGGCGGATGTTATTTCGGTAGTGTCTACCTTCCACCGAATCTTCAACTAACAACCTCTGTAGTAAATACGGCGCAGGTGTCAACACACGCGGTCCTGAAACGGCCATCAGACCGTTATTGCAGCATGTAGAAAAATTACCAGCACTTGTTTCCTCGCACTTAAAGTGGCGGGCCATACAATACTCGCAGCGGTAATTCAACGCGCCTATGTTATGTGGTTCCGGTAGTGGGTGCTGAACGCCAGCCGGACGGTCTAGTAACAGTCTAGCGACGACAGGGGCGATTTGTTCAATCTGAAATTTAAGAGACATGGTTGTATTTTGTTTTTTCATTTATGAACATTGAATGAATAATTTAATTGTATAAAATATATACTGACCTCTTCAATGACGTATAGTGGTGAAATTTCAAAAACACCAACAAAGTTATCATCATCTGATACCACTTCGACTTGAGCTGGTACTTGTTCGTCTCCGTTTATAAGAACTTCAACGATTTCAACACTGTTGTCGTTCATCACGACTTCTACTACCTCAATGTTCTCTTCCAACAAAAGTTCATCCATCGGAATTTGTACACCGGCATCGACGTTTCCCACATGGTCTTCTCGTTCTCTGTATGGTCCGACTACCTATAGAATCATGGTGGTCAATTAAAATGTTTAAAAACAAAATAATTTAATCATAATACAGTTCATTCTAGACAAAACCAAATTGTGAAACAATAACATGACAATAATATTTTATTTTCTAGGTATTTGTTTCCACTGCAATAGTAATTAGGTCATTAACTCTAGTGTCAATCAAAATATAATTCAATGTAATAAAAAATGTTGTAGTTTGTAGAATGTAGCAAACCATACATGACCCAATGTAGTAATTGATTATTTAATTGGATTTGTAATTAATAAATATTGAGCATTAGGCGTAACTAAAAAAAAAAAGAATTGATGAATAACATAAGGTTTTATGCTGACAAATAATTTTTGTGTCATATAACACTGTGCCATGTGTATATTGTATAATATGTTTTAATATAATATTTTTGAGTTTAGTTTTATTATGTAATAAATTTAAAATGAAGTGTAAGTTAAGTTAACTAAGCAAACAAATTATAAATTATGAGCACAATGGTTTGACTATTGCAGTGGTTGAGTATGGTTATAGAAATTACAGTATATAACGTCACATGGAATTTTTAAGTCAAAAAAGTCATCTGAATTACATTAATACAATACTGTTAAACTTAACTTAATGTAGAATAAATTGAATTGTCAAAGACAATGAAGATATGTGAAAGTGTAGGCATGTACCTATAATAATGTAATTGTATTTGAATGTATTATGTTATTTACAAAAGTATATATTTTGGTGGTAAGCATGTACATTTTTTATCCCTTAACTATAGGGATATAAGAGTGTTAGTAAACTTAATGAGCTATATAAAGTGATAAAACATTTATAATGAAATATATCACAAACATGTAGGTAGGTATTGCATAACTCAACAACAATAATATGATAAAATTAACATATTGCCTAGGTATATTCAATATATCGTCGTGTTCTAGTGTAAGCCCTTTTTTTTATTTTTTATCCATCATATCCATCATTATATCATAAAGTGTATGTTTTTCTGTACAGCCAGGTAGTTAATTAGGTAGGTAAGTCATATCTATTGTAATGCAGTGTTATGGTTGGGTTTGAAATGAATTAGTTGTGATGCTTGGATATGTATGTATAATATGATGATATGTAGATACTCACCAAAGATGGTACAGTTGTATATAACAAACGACGGCGTTGTACATCCCCTTCATTAAATTCAAGACCAGGAACAAAATGCTTCGAACACAACAGGAAAACCTTGGTTCACCACAAATTCCACCCACTGAAGACGACGTACATCAGTTGGAATTCTAAGAATGAATGTGATTTATAACATGTTACATTATTGTTATGTGTTGGGTGAAATCGTAAATACCTGTGCACCGAAACGTTATTGTCACCACCCACGTTTCCGCAGATCACACATTGTTTCACCACTGTTATAGAAAAATATAATAATAATAATTAGTTAATAACAAAATACTTGAATACTAAATCACAAATTCAAAAAACAAATCATATCGGTCGTTGTAATTGAAATAATTGAATATTCGAATATTATTATGATGATATCAGTATGTTATCAGTGATGATTTATGCACCTCGGGTAGTTTAGTGTTATTTTTAGAATGAAAACTGTTAATAGTTTTAATAAATAGATGAATACGAAAAACGATGTACCAAGCTCGTATAATGTTAAAGCCACGAGACAAAGTAGAATGAACGTACGCAATGTTAATTATTTGCATTTACCTAAGACCATAATGACTGAGTCCGAGTACGAATTTGGACATAAAAAACTTTATATTTAAATACTCTATAACGCTGTCTTTCGTAAAAAGAATCACAAACGCGCCATGGTGAAAATGTTATGTACAATGTTTGCAGTGTGTACAAAAGCGGCCGTTAACGATACGCGCTGCCATGAGTACACGTTATGTAATGGATGTACAAACGCACGGGATATGTAGTGCTAATATATTATTATTAATAATTGTACTCACCGGTATCAAAAATCGCCTGATACAAAAACAAAAACCCAGAAGCAGGAAAGCACTTGTTCGGAGTCTAGAAATATTAAAATGTGCTAAAGAATCACCAGGGTTTCTGTGCATAGATGCGTCTTGTTCAAATGTTGTCTGGCCGTAGCCTGGCGTTGGATAACACGGTACGGTTTTGCAAAGCTTAGTTACCCTCTCCATTCCACCGCCGCGCGTCGAGTTTTAACTAATAAAGGTCCAAAAGACATTTAATATTACGGACAGATGGTAATAAAAGATACGAAATTATGTACAAAAAATACAAACTATTTTTATATATATATAAATATATATAACAATCATGGAAATTTTAAAAAATGTGCAATTATAATTTCTAATCAAATAAATATATTAATCAATACAATACATATCAATATGTACCTGTAAGTGAATATATATTTATATGACTAAAACGTGAAAAAAAATAAAAAAGTCATGTCTCGGGCAGTCGTGTTAAAGATTGCGGAGTGCGACACGACGGGATCGAACTCGAACCTACCTAGTAACCTACGTTTGGGAATCCTATGCCTAATCTACCGAGCCACATTTTGTGTTATCATAATTGGTTAAAACTTTAACAGTTAAGCTATGTGTGTACGGAGCGACGTAAACCGATATATTCGACATATATCGATGTAATCGTATATAATTCGATCTATATACACACTGTTTAAACTTTAATTGTAATTTATTCAATGATCTGACCTTTGTTATTATTATTACATTATTATAATGTATGTTTGAATAATACATTTATTTAAATCAAACCACAAAATTGTGTTTACGTCAAGCAATATACCTACGTTATTATGGACCAAACAATATCTCAACAATAATATAATGCAATATTAATTGAATCAAAAACAAAACAACAAAATCGTGCACTTGTGCGTTGGAACGATGACCGATTCAACGAAACGAATCGAGAAAAACCAAAAAACCAATAATATCGACCGACGATTGTGATGGATATGGACGGCTTTTAAAACAAACGAACTATATGTAGAGGACTATAACATTAAATATATAAAAGAGGAGTGGCGGGGATGAGAAAATGTCGAAAAGCAGCTTAAAAAGCGTAATATTTTTCGAAAAAAGTTTTATTTTTGAAACATTTGAAAACCAACTGACCGCCGCCGCGGCGAAGGTACGCGATTGGATGCGCTAAGGAATCGACGGGAACGGGTCGGGCGGACTGTAGAAACGGAGCGGTGTTTAATTTTATACGCCACGGTTTCCCTAAAGCCGGCATTTTCCGTTCCACGGTTCCACGGTTCCACTATAGTCAGCTGTTCTCGTAGTCAGCCGGTCTTCATTTTATAGAATAGGACTAGCTCTAAGTGAAACTCGGAAAGGGTTGGACTTGCTGAGAGTGGGTACCGATTTTAGAGACAATGTCGTTGGAATTATAAAAGTCGCAAATGCTGTAAGACGAAAGTTTAGGACTTGTGATAAGGATTAGTGATATGGATTAGAGATAAGGCTTGGAACTTTGGCGGGAATGTTTAAAAGTTTGAGCGTCCAGCGATCGGTCACGAACGTTGTAAATTGATAGGCTGGATACGATCTCCAGGATCACCTCCCGTTTGTTCGCTGCTTTTGGTTGTTAAAAAGTGTAGAGTCGATAGGTCTATTTGATTTTGTAGCTATCAGTCATATAATCAAATAGGTAGGCGATCCGACTACATGCGAAACGTAATCACCAGGTATGCAATCCACCTGCGGTGGATTGCGGACCCCGTTAGTTGCGTAGATAGGTGAATAATCGAAAAAATTGTTGGCCCCTCTTGTTAGTTGTAAGTGAGTACCGATTTTGGAGAAACATTCGAAATCTAAATGTCGCACTTATATAGAAGGTGATTTTGTGATAAGAATTTCTGATATGGCCTGGCTCTTTGGCGGTGTCGTTTCGAAGGCGGGAAAGTTTCAGTGTCTAGAAATCTCCCATGGCCCATAAAAACCGGCAATTCAATGATGATACTATCCTCCATGTCCGGTGCTTTTTTGTATGTGTAAGAAAATGTTAATTCGACAACCTGCATATTAGAGTGTCCAGCAAGTCAGTCATTACCTGTCTAACACAAAACAAAAATAAGCAATCCAATTGCGGCGGATAGAGTGGTATGTGCCGTCGCATGCCCGGTGCTATTTCTTATGTAAAAACTGTAAAGTCAAAAACCGTGTTGGAGTGTCTAGCAAGTCAGTCATCTCAAGTCAAAATCGATTAGCTTCCAATTAGCCACCTAGTTAGGCAATCCGACTTCGTCGGACCGCGGAAAATGTGCTACAGCTTATCAGGTAGGCAATCCACCTGCGGTGGATTACAGACCTGACTTCAAGCGGCTATAAGTGAAAACCCTATCACACAACTTACGAAATAATTTAGGAAAAATTCAAACTATATACAATATACAAACAATTATAATATGTATTTATTGTATGATATATAACAATGAAAATTTTGAGAAATGTGCAATTATAATTCCTAAAAAAATAAAATAGATACATAATATTATATTCATCAGTAAAATACATATAAACATGTACCTGAAGTGTATATATATTTATATACAAAAAAAAAATGTAAAAACCTCCATTTTTAAGTGTTAAGCAAGTCGGTCATCACCGTCTAAGACGAAACCAAAATGAGCAATCCGTCTACGGCGGATAAAATGATAGGTATGTGCCGTCGCATGTCCAGTGCCTTTTCTTATGTAAAAAGTGTAAAGTCTAAAACCGTGTTGGAGTGTCTAGAAAGTCAGTCATCTCAAGTCAAAATCTATTAACTTTCAAGTTAGCCACCTAGGTAGGCTATCCGACTTCGTTAGGTTAGGACTTCGTCGGATAGCGAACAATGTACTGCAGCAATCAGTCTAATATGTCTAGCTACTATAAGTGAAGAGAAAAGTTTTTTTCCAAAAACCCAATCACACAACATTCGAAATAATTTACGAAAAATAAAACAAATATGTATTTATTGTATGATATAATAACAATGACAATTTAAAGAAAATAATATGTGTTTAATTCCTAATAATTTAAATAACATATAGGTACATAATATAATATAATATACAGTCATATATTGTAATATTAACGTATATTATTTTATTATTTATGAAATTTAACGTGAAAAAAAATGTAAAAAATGTCGTGATAAGGGAGGCCATGTTGTAGAATGCGGTCAGCCGGTAGCCGCCCGAAAAGCGCTACGGCGGACTCGAACTCAGACCTACCTAACGTTCTACGCTTGGGGAACCTACGCCTAACCTATCGAGCCACAGTTTGTGATGCCAATCATGTATAAAACTTCAACAATTAAGCTGTGTGTCTACGGAGCGACGTAAACCAATATATTCGATATTATTGTAATTATTGTAATATTATGTAATTCTATGTATCTACACACTGTTTAAACTTTAATTGTATTCTATTCACTTATCTGACCGTTATTATTATTATTAAATTATTATGTATGCTTGAATAATACATTTACGTTAAGCAATATACCAGCTACGTTATTAAGGACCAAACAATATGTCTACAATCACATAATACAATATTTATTGGATCAAAAACAATATATACCAACTGTGCACTTGTGCGTTGGAACGAAGACCGACTGACATTTCGTGAACGCGAATTTTTAAGCGTACAAACCGCATTTCCACGGTTTTCAAAAGAAATGAACATAACAAATAGAGCACAAACGGCATTTGAAAAGACGAAACGAATCGGGAAACACGAAAAAATCAATAATAACGACCTACGCTGGCGTCGATTGCGATGGCCATGGACCGATATCGCGTACAAACCACGCGGCTTTTAAAACAAATGAACTATAGGTGAAATGAGAAAGTCGAAAAGGCGTAACATTTTTCGAAAACGTTTTAAAACCGACCGCCGCCGCCGCCGCTGCGAAGGTACGCGATTGGTCGCGCTATAGGGAATCGACGGGAACAGTCCGGCGGACTGGGGAAACGGAGCGGTGTTTAATTTAATTTAATATTTTTCCACCATGAGATCTTCCATGATATCCTTATAGATCAGCTGTTTTTCTTACGATTTTATAGTATTAGAGAAGATAGAGAAAACTAGATGCGGGTGTTTGTCATCCCGCCTGCGGCGGAAAGACTGTGTCGGCGATCCGGGTGTTTGTCATTCCGCCTGCGGCGGAAAGACTGCGTCGGCGGTGCTGGTTTTTTTGATCCGGAACGTGGGGTCGTCGGTATTTTGTTTTTTAGTGTTGGCAGCAATGGTTTGGCGGTAATTTTTGAACCTGCGAGAGTGTCTAGTCGTAAGTCACGGCCGGCGATTCAAGTCGATCGTACCACAAAGCCAGCCAGGTAGGCGACGACGCCCCGGGCGTGTATGTCCGGTTCTCGAGTGTGTGTGTCATAAATCGGAAATTCAGATTCTCAGTTTGAGTGTCTAGCTATCAGTCATCTGGGGTGAAAGTCGATTCTCGAACGAACAATCCGCTTGCGTCGGATCGGATGCAGTGGGAGTGTAATTCGCTCGTATGCAAGTAGCTAGTCAAGTAGGCAATCCGACTACGTCGAATCACAGACGACGCCATTGGCTAGTATGTCCGGTTCTCGAGTTTTTCGTGTTGCAATCGGAAATTCGGTTTCTGAGTTTGAGTGTCTAGCTATCAGTCATCTGGGGTGAAAGTCCATTCCCGAGCGGACAATCCGCTCGCGGCGGATCGGATGCAGTGGGAGTGTAATTTGCTCGTATGCAAGTAGCTAGTCAATTAGGCAATCTGACTACGTCGAATCGCAGACGACGCCTCGGGCGTGTATGTCCGGTTCTCAAGTGTGTGTGTCGTAAATCGGAAATTCGGTTTCTGAGTTTGAGTGTCTAGCTATCAGTCATCTGGGGGGAAAGTCGATTCCCGAGCGGACAATCCGCTCGCGGCGGATTGGTAGCCGTGGGAGTGTAATTCGCTCGTATGCAAGTAGCTAGTCAAGTAGGCAATCCGACTACGTCGAATCGCGGACAGCGTTCATTACTGTCACCGAAAACACAAAATTAAGTTATAAATTCGAAACGTTTCGGGCGCATATATTCAAGCTTGTAATCATTAGCGACACGATAGCGGCGCTCTCCGCGATGTCAATCGGTCCCCGGGCTGCACGCGACCTATACATTAAGCAGGGAAGGCGAATCAGGTTTCAACAGTACCGTACGGAGTCCGTAAAGACAGTAAAACTCGAATTTTGAAAAAAAATCGTAAAATTTACTTTAAATACGAATGATATGATAAAGTGGACGTAATAGCGAAAGGTGAATAACCAAAAAAAAAAACACGAAAAAGAAAACGGATTTATCACGGCCGTCGCAAATTTACGACAATCCGGCAGCCGGTATCGAAACCACGACCTGCAAGTCATCCGCACGTACGCTTAAACTTACATACCTACCTATCGAGTTGAAAACAGCAGTCAAATCTATGACTTTTAAACCGTGATACGCGAAAAAAATCTAACACTCCGACGCATATATTCAAGCCTGTATTAATTGATCACTTAATACTTATAACTAAACTTACCTACATAGGTAATATAGCCATATCATTATACAATTTAACTGCCAGAATTTAATTAAATACATAAAGATCTATCAATTTATAATAAATTATTGTATTATATAGTATCTGCAGCAGTTTTGTATCATATATAAAATTTATAATTACCAAATTGCATTACCTCAAACAATCAACTCCCCTAAAAATTGTAATATATCTAATACTACCTACATAGTATGCATGTATGTTAACTACTGTCTAATTCAAGTACAAAAGAACCATCCCATGTTAAATAATAAGGGTGCGTTAATAAGTATTATTTATAAAAAAGTTTATTTCATAAAATACTCATAAGTTATTTAAAATAGTATATAGACTTATCATAATACAATTTAATTATTTAGAATCTGTTACAGTATATTTTGTATGCTACACTAAATTTGACTCACCTAAGAACTGTAATAAATTATGTATATATTTATATTTATTCATGAGCATAAAATCAAATTAATAAATTGTTATATAACTAATCAACTATTTGTATACACAACTATTGATTTTACAGTCAACATTTATTAGTTTAGATATTAAATACATAATACCTATACTATGTAGTAGTTACTTAATATATTACAATTTTTAGATGAGTCAAATTTGGTAAACATAAATTTAGTGTACAAAATAAACCTATAGTATAGTCATATCGACCAATCTATAATAATAATAATAATAATATATCGTATTACACTCTGCGTTGAAGTCACATCCATCGTCGAGCTGGGATATTAGTTTAAATAATTTAATTAATAACTAACCCAACCACCTGAACACCGTATTAACTCTTAATATTTAGACATTTATTTATTATAATATGCATGTACCTACAGTACCTACATTCTGTGGCTATATCGTTTATCATCAAATATATAAATACCGAGGCCGAGCAGGCAAAAGTTTGTAAAATATAAGTTCAAACTCTTCGACGCATAAATATATTTCCGTATATAGTAATAACGACGCTGTCCGCTCTCCAATGTCCGCCGCGGCACTCGACGTAAATGAAATACGGCCGCAGGCGGTCAATATATTTAGCACATAAATATGTCTTATACGGGGAGGTCCGACGTCTTCAAAAGGGGTAAAACTCGAATTTTGTAAAAAAATCGTAAAACGACCGCGAAAAAAAAATTCTGATTTATCACGGCCGCCACAAATTATCATCGATCCCGGCCGCCGGCATCGAACCCACGACCCCTGATCAACCGCAGCTACGCCTAAACCTACCTACCTACCTATCGAGTTGAATACTGGTGTCAAATCAACGACTCTTAAGGCGTTTCGCCGTCCCGGCGAATTCCGAACGCGATTTCGACGTCCGCTCGGGGCTTTAGAGAGGGCGATCCCACCGCATCGGATATGCGAGATTTGCGAAAGAAATTGAACCTTCCGACACATGTAATCATGCCTGTATATAGAATTACCCACTCGACGGCGGCGATATCGTCACTCGACTCTCGTCGTCGTCCCGCGGCCCCAAGGCTCGTCCCGTAGGAAGTGCGGTCACCGGCAGCCTATAAATTTAGTGGGGAACGCGAATACGTCTTCGAAGGGGAGGTCCGAATTCTAAAAATGTGTTTAACGCGACCCGCGGCGAAAATTTTCCAAGATCGTGACGACGCCGCGCTCGCGGCTATAGATTTATCCGCAGGGGCCCCCTCCGCTAATGGGGTGGGGGGCACGTGAACTACGAATTTAGCGGGGAACGCGAATAACGAAAGAACGGGGCCCCGAGACGCGTTGAAGAGGGCTAAAACTCGAATTTTCGAAAAAAACGGCAAAAAGCGCGTGCGTTGATAATGTAAATGACGAAAAAAAAAAATCTGTTCTATCACGGCCGCCGCAAATAATCAACAATCCCAGCCGCCGGCATCGAACCCACGACCCCTGATCAACCGCACCGACGCCTAAACCTACCTACCTACCTACCGAGATGAATTCTGCGCGCAAATCAACGATTCTTAAGGCGTTTCGCCGTCCCGGCGAATTCCGAATGCGATTTCGACGTCCGCTCGGGGCTTTAGAGCGGGCGATCCAACCGCGTCGGCGAGCGGACGACCTGCTCCGCCACCCTCGGACGTGTAATAAACCGCGAAATCCGCGTAAAAAAGTAGAACCTCCCGACGCACGTATTTATGCATGTATCTAGTAATACCCGCTCGACGGCGGCGATATCGTCACTCGACTCTTTTCGTCATCTTGCGGCCCCAAGGCTCGTCCCGTAGGAAGTGCGGTCACCGGCTGCCTATAAATTTAGCGGGGAACGCGAATACGACTTCGTCCCGGAGGTCGGGCGTCTCGAAGGGGGGTTTTAGGCGACCCGCGGTGAAGATTTTCGAAAAACGTTACGACGCCGCGCTCGCGGCGATCGATTTCTCCGCAGAGGCCCCGTCCGCGAACGAAGCGGGGCCGCGCGCAAACCACAAATTTACCGGGGAACGCGAATAACGGGAGAACGGGGCCCGGAGACGCGTCGAAGACGGCTAAAACTCGAATTTTCGAAAAAAAACGGCAAAAAACGCGCGCGACGGCGGCGGTCGGTGTGCACGTCTGGTAAAAGTAGCGGGGAAGGCGAATAAGGTCCGAACGGGGCCCCCCGGAGCTCCACGGCGGGGTAAAACTCGAAAAGGTTTGAAAAATCTGAAAAACGTGAAAAAATCAAGAAAAGTGATAAGGAGCGTTGATAACGCGGCGACGGCCCGGAAAAAAATCTAATTTTTTCATTGGTGGGTTGACTATAGGTTTCGAGAAATCGCCACTCGCTGCGCCCTCGGGTTCACGTTTTATGGTATAAGAAAGATTATCCGACCGAGTTATTATTCGTTGCCGTCTTCGACGTGCATATTGTATAATTATATTGTTTGCGTGATCGGCTTGTGATCGCTCACTCTTATTATTACTAATATTAGTATAAGTTTTATCGAATTGCAGAATGTCATATTAAATTGTTTTACCTTTTACTGCAAAAGATTGTTTATATTTGCATCTAGGGTACCTCGCATCATCATCTTATTAATAATTTCTTATTTGCAATCAGCCCCTATTTCTTCACGTTTTTTTTAAATACAGTCCACTTTCTTCCCTCCCACAGGGTTATCGATCCAGTACACGTAAGTATCGTTCCAACTTCAGCTCTATGACATCAAACTCATATTTTCAAACGCCTGTATCTCATTGAATAATTAATGTTGAAGTGTGAGACCCACGCAATATTTCTTAGATAATGGAATACTTTAAATCTAAGCAAACTTGATTTTAGTGTTGTGATGTCCTAAAGTGGCTGCGGTGATAGGTACGATCAGTTTTGGATTGTGTGCATCCACTTTTTGTCGTCGAATGTAATATACTTGCCATGAGCTGATTTTGGACGAAATTGAACACTTCATTAAAGTACCTGTTTTGCCTATACAATACGCCGGGCAATATATAATTATGTCATAGATCGGATTTTGCATATAATGCATGTTCATATTTTTACAAGCAATTACCTACATGCAGTAAATGGATTTTCATCAATCATACTTAAATAAATAATATTATAAATTTTGCATATTTTGGGTACAAATGCATATTTTACATAAAAACGCATGTTTTTCCATAGTACGTCTACACTATTAGTATAAATTTAATTTAATTTAATTTTATAATTGTATGTGAAATTATTATATATAAATTATTCCACAATACAAAAATATAATATTATGTTTCTGTATTAGTTGGTAGGTATTCTTTGCATACTAGTTTTCCTATCGTATATTTTTATTTTATTGATTTTGTCTAACATTATCGACTTATCGTCAATACTACAGAACACGAACTGATAGACTGACGACTGCAGTAGGTCGAAGCGTACATTCGGCAATAGTCAATGACCAACGTATTATAAAAACGTATACATTTTAAATAACATTGTTTGTAACAAGCATTTATGTGCAACGAAGTTTTTCTGCATATTATCACAAACTTCCGTCATAATTTAACCGAAGTCAATATGGGATATATTATTGTTACTTATTGTTTTTCCAATATCGAATTCATTTTTATCACCATTATATTATAATTTAATATTGTAGTTTATTTTTTTTTTCATAATTTGTGTTTTGATTTTATAACATTCCAATAAACAAATAGCTGTAATTATTAAAAATTATTTTGCATGTTTGCATGCATATTTTACAATTTAAAATGCATATAAATCTGGTCTTTAATTATGTGTTTGCGCACGAAGTATATAAAAAAATTGATATATCGCTATAGGCTTTATATAGCTTTATAACCCACTGTTGCCCTGGAATAAATGAAACCGGGATGGCAATCCACCTTCAGCGGATAGTAATAAATAACTGTATCGCACCAATTCCGAACAGAATTAATTAATAAGCAAATATACGATTATGATGTTAATATTGTTGATAGCAGGTCAACTAAAACGAAACAAGATTACAAAAATTGGTAATTGCTTATATTGCTTATATTGCTCTTATCATCAAAACACGCTAACAAAAACTACCAAATACCAAATTCCCGGTCATGTATACTTGCTTATTATTGGCTCCCATTACGCTGCCATTTTTGTTATTATCATCAAATATTTGATTGAGAAGCACGATTAAAGATAATATTATATTAATATAAAATTTAAAGTACAAATAAATTGCAATGGATAGGACATTCGTTTACATATCAATAGCATAGCTTGTAGCGTTCCCGAATAAGGAAGAGAGACGGTAATATAAAATGCACAGACCTAAGATAAATTGCTGCCTTCCGATCGTCTACATCGTCTACATTCTACTTTGAATATGACATCTCTGCTTAATGAAACTTCTTTTCCATCAAAGCATATACGATATCCTTGCGTCTCCTCTGAGTATTCAACGAAAATACCTTTTCTTCCCTTCTGATCTCATTTTCTTCGTTTTTCTTTTGGTATATGTGCATAGACTTAACTACCAAATATTTTTAAATTATTAATGTCTGGTATTTTATTGAACTATAATTCATAAGGCGTTTTTCCTTCTTTACCTGTGTTTCCTGTACGATTTATTGTATATACGGCTGTATTCACCGCTTCTGCCCAAAGTGTCTGTAATATAAATTATGAATGAACACAACGCTGGTTTTTAGTTATTCATAATATAATATTATCTTTATTGAAATAGACACATGAAATAATTTATTAGATCACAATGTTTTCTTTTATGTAATTATATCACTCAACGGTGATTTGACAATTATAAAAAAACATACAACAGGGAAGTGTATTTGATATATATAATAGTTTTGACTCACGAGATTCCGTTATTCTACCTTTGGTGGCTGGTTCGTGATTGAATTGATGAATATCCCAATGATCGCGAATATCAACGTCGGTGTCGGCGTACGGTGTTCACTAGACTGATCGTTATGATATTGTTGTGTGTGTTATTAAATACGGACAGTCAATCGGCGGCGTATATAAATAACAATTGACAAAATTAAGACGGGTTTTATAATAATACCATGTGTGTGTGTGTGTGTGCGTATTCGCAAGATATATGTTATCGGCGGTATATATATATACGGGTCGGACGGCGACTGTGGCTCGTTCTCGAGGTATTATTACTAACGGCGATTACAATATACGGGTCGGACGGCGGCTGTGGCTCGTTCTCGAGGTATTCTTACTAACGGCGATTCAAATGTGCGTAACATCCAACGACGGGTGCGTGACGTTCGCGGTACAACTTACGGGTTCGGACGACGGCGGCGTGGCGGCACGTCGTTCACGATTTGCAGGGAGCGGGTAGATATTATGAAATTATATCGAATGACGGCTATGCTCGTTCATTCACGATATAATAATTTACATATCTATGAGGACAAGTTAATGTCTATCGTCTCGTTTGATATGGATTTACCATGTCCAACCACAGAGGTAAATATCGTATACTACGTTACTGGGATAACGGAAGAAGCGAAGACGATGATGTTGCTACGATTGATTGATTGATTGATACTTGGCTGCCGGCTCTGGCCTATACTTATGAGTATGTTCGGTGAGCGGCGTGGTTCTGACTGATAGTGACTGTTGTTCATATTGATGTAATTTGAAGGTGTTTGATTGATGGTACAAAGGCGTAATGGTGATAATTATCCGTAGGGATGGTGCGCTTCATTATTTCATATTGGTCAGTGCATATTAATTAAGTACTGTATACTAATTAATATGCACTGATGACGGTTTTAAATGCGGCTCTTACTGCACGCTATCTGTTATCAGTGTTTGGCGGCGGCGTTGACAGTCTTGGTTTTATAGTATCGCTTTTTTCTGCTAGCGGCGCGCCGATCTATAGTTACAGTGCTGTGGTTTCATATATTGTACACTACGGGGCGCGTGTGTGCTTCGATTGCGTAGGTACTCGTTTTCTGTCTCGTTACATGTCTTAGACAAATGTTTGCTATATACCATAGTTCTGGCCGCTTCTACAATTCTTCACATTGATCTTTCCGCCTTCCCATTTTGCTGAGATATATATGGTACACTCGTTTCATGTTTTATTCCAAATTTATCCAATAAGGCTTTAACTTCAGTATTTTTATATTCCAGACCATAATCACTTCATAAAGTAATTACTGAGATATTTAACTGATTTCTGACTGTATTTAAAAATAATTCAAATTTATTTTTAACGTCTGATTTTTGGCTCATAAAATACACATACGTATAATTGGAATAATCATCCTTGAATATAACAAAATACCGTTTACCCCCAAGTGAGTTTACCTCCATGGGTCCACATACATCACTGTGAATTAACTGACCTGGTTTTGTAGTTTTAGTATGACTCAGTGTGAACGGCTCTCTGTGTTGTTTGCCATAAACGCACGCTTCGCAGAAAAACTTGTTTTTTGTTTCTGTAAATTGAATCCGCATATGTTTCAAGTAGTTTCGAACATGTTGAACATTCTGATGACTTAGAATTTCATGCCACTGTAGTAATGTGAGATTTTTAACTGCAATATTTGCTTGATCAGCCTGTTTTAATGGTCCTGTTCTCAGAACCATTGAAACATTTTGTTCTCACGAACTCCTATGGAAACTATACGATTGTTTTTTTTTAAATATACAACCCTCACTGTCTGTCACCATTTTTATACCTTTGTCAAGGCATGCTCCACATGAAAACAAATTTACCTTAAGATCAGGTACGTGTAAAACGCTCGACAAATGACTGTCAACCCATTTATCACCGATTTTTGCTTGAACATTTATATTACCTTTTCCAATAGCCATAATATTTTTACCATCACCAATACGTACTGGTAATTGAGTTTCAAATAATTCATAGTTAGTGAACCATTCTTTTCGACTGGTCATGTGATCACTTGCACCTGAATCCACATACCATTTTTCTGACTCACTAATTTCGATGTCCTTTGATTGTACTCCAACCAACGCATTTTCTGAGTTTGATTCGCTCTTATTTCTTTCTTTTTGTTCTTTTAAGAAAATCCGGCGTTCACGCTTCCAATGCCCTGGTTTTTTGCAATGATTACACTTGCCTGGTTTTTTTATCATTGTTCCGTTGGTTTTCAGAATTACCAATTTTTGTATGTTTTTCTTTATTTGTTCCATACGATTTCTTTGCTGAAAACGCACTACCTGCAGTATCTCTCTAAACATCATATCCTTGAGGTTGCCTTAATTCTTCCACCATGAGTCTAGATGTAAAGTTTGTTAAAGTTTTATTCTCAATCGACATTGAATCCCAAGCACTATAAAAATGTTTATAAATGTCTGGTAACGTCATTAGAATCTTTGTCATCAGCATTGAATCAGATATTGATTCTCCTGATTGTGCCAATTGCTTACTTAAATTTTTTAGTTTTGATATGTGACCAGCCATACTCTCTACGGGGTCCATAACATAAATATAGAATTTTCTTGTAACAAAGAAATGCTTTTTGCAGACTTCTGTTCATATATGCTGAGCAATTTGTCCCACATTTCCTTTGCTGTTTCACAGTTCATAATAAATAATAATGGCTGTTCGTCTACAGATGTTACAATATATTTTTGAGCTTTATTGTCAGCTCTTTTCCATGCTGAATAATCAACACCTTACCTTTTTCTTGCATCACCTTCAGTTTCTGAACTTGATTTTGTATGAACGGGTTTTTTCGATTTTCCGGTTACAGCGTCAAATATTTTGGCTGCAGTCATTATGACTTTTATTTGTCACTTCCATGTTCCCCAATTTTCATTACCTGTTAGTTTATTAATTTTTATAGATTCGTTTTCCATAATCACGAATTATCTGTACACTATGTAAATGTAATAATAACAAACACAGTTTCTGCGCTTCACACGATCGATGCACTTACACTACACTGCACTATACTTCGCGAATTATTATTGCTGTACACTGTCTGTACACAAACACGCGATTCGTAAATCAATAATTAATGTATTAAACATACACGACCTTATTATAAATACCTTACTACTGGTCCCATAACCTGTTGAAGTATACAAATATACAGAAGCTAAAGGTAAATAAAAATAAGATTGGATATATGTAATAATATTATAATTTGTATATTGATATGAATAACTATAGTGCTCCGGGGCGTAATATAAAGCAACGACTAACCATCCTACAGGCTACTACATAGAACGAATATGCTATAGAAATATAAAATGCCTATTCAGCGTCTGCTCTACTACAGTATGAATAATTTGCTTATAATCTACATAATTCAGGGTGTGTTGTTTACATTCAACAAAAATGTAACACATTATTCACATAGGTAATTTTATATTTAATAGACAATAGTATACAATACTCTTGTATAGGTAGGTTACAATATAAAAGAAAAATTAATCTCTAAAATAATACTCCACATTAACTTACTTCTTGAAATTTACTAAGTTAACAGTTAAGTTAATGAAATGCCAAAAGTAACTAGTTAAGTTAAAAAGTTAAAATTAAATTAAAATTTTAACTTAACTTCAAGTTTTTAACTCGTTAATGCCCAGCTTTGAATTAATATGATTAATTACAGTTCATTGATCTGAATATTCTGAGTAGGTACAAAAAATATCATGATTTATATCAATAAGTACAACTTTAAGTTTTGGGAAGTAAACTACATTCGTTTGTTAAGTTTTAATGCGTATATCATAACACAGAATTATTTAAAGAATCGGCCTTCTTAGCGCTCCTGGCGGACAATTTTCGCATTAAATGCCGTACTCACTTTTCCCAATTAAATTTTTCCGAATTCGCTAGACTAAACCGGTGTGAAAAATAATGCACCGGGATAGTCTAGCGAATTTCTATTAGGATTTCTAGGAGTCTATATCATGCTACATCATGGTCCTGTCAATTGTACATTATCTATGGGAATAACAACAATCACGATTTAAGATAAGGTATAATATCTTAAATCGTGACATGACGTAAAAAAAACAAAACAAAATCAGACTTTCGGCTTCTGATAAAATCCGTGACAAGACGATGACCGCTTGTGCTGTTATCACGAATAATGAATAAAATATAATTAATGATCTCAACGACGATAAAGGACGTCCGAATAGGTGAAAGTGCAACGTAAGTGCCTATAAGTAATCATTGTTTTCTGTGCCGGAGATCAGAGACAGCTAACAATTATCATTCCTCGGACGTACGAAAATGACGATGTGACACGGTCACCGGGTTCCGTTTCATTACTTCGCCGAATGAAAATATCTTTCGTTTACACGTCGTCCGCGTGTCCACACAGTAAACGGAATTCAATTTCAGCATTTCTGCCTCCAGACATGACCACCAAGCGGAGCACTCGGTCCGGGTCTGTCGAATCGAATTACATATCTCCGGGCTTGGCCTTGAGATCCGAGACCAAAAGCACGCTGCTGGTCAGGGAACCGATGACCGTGTCCAACATATTCTTGACGGTGTTGCTGTCCGCATGCAGAAAATATCTCTTTTTCTCGACGCACAGACGGCTTTTCGTGTACTTGATCCTGCTGGTCGCCTCCGTAGTCGGTGACTTCATCAAGTTCCCGAAAATCTACTTTGCCAACAGCGACACGTTCCACAACCAGTACCTGGTAAAGTTGGATTGGTTCTGGACGTTGCTGTGAACGCTGTCGTTTCTAGCAACCACCAGCAAGGTGTTCTGCCTCAACTCTCGTCCGAGCATTACCGTGCATGCCACTCGTCTGGTGGTCGCCACATTTTTCTGCTTCTTTTGGACGAACGCCTTCAATCGACTCGAAGATTATTACAGCAAGTGTTCATGGTCCACCATCCACACAAAACAGACAAATTTAATAAAATATCAAATATACAATATACACTAAAAACCACAGAATTGATGTCTTTCAAGTATTTTATTATTTCTAAATGTGATATTTAGATGTAATTATATAATAATTGGGATTGGTTATCGGAGTTGTCTGTTAAATTTAGATCAAAAACGTGTAAAAAATTAATTATAATTCTTTTTTTAAAGTATAATTTGCTTGTACCAGGTGGGTGAGTATGCAGTACATGTCACTGCATACTCGGATGAGGTAATGGTGGTATGACAGGTATAAAAGGTGTAGTAACGACAGGCACTGCTTGAGGAGCAATGTTGAAAATTTTTTTTTGTAATTCCATAGACAATGGTGGTAAATGGTAATGGAGCAGGTAATCCTGGCGAAGGTTTCATTTTATGATGATTCTTAAGATATTAAGTTAATTTTCTTAATAACGATTTTGATATAAATACTAGAATTAGAGGATAGTTGAATCAGATTATTTTTGGGTTTGATGGTCCACCATCCATCCAAAACAGACAAATTTAATAAAATATCAAATATGCAATATACACTAAAAACCACAGAATTGATGTCTTTCATGTATTTTATTATTTCTAAATGTGATATTTAGATGTAATTATATAATAATTGGGATTGGTTATCGGAGTTTTCTGTTAAATTTAGATCAAAAACGTGTAAAAAATTAATTATAATTATTTTTTTAAAGTATAATTTGCTTGTACCAGGTGGGTAAGGAGGGTTGACATGTACTGCATACTCGGATAAAAATAATGCTGGCATGACAGGTATAAAAGGTGTAGCAATGACAGGCACTGCTTGAGGAGCAATGTTGAAAATTTTTTTTTGTAATTCCGTAGGCAATGGTGGTAATGGAGCAGGTAATCCTGGCGAAGGTTTCATATTGGTTTCTTTCATAGTCGCTATACTAGTAGTTTCCTTATCTTTACGTGCTTCAGCATGACCCCAAAGTACGTTCAATTTATGTCCACCCAATATCAAACGACCATAAGTGCTCTCAGCTCCAATTTCGGCTGCAGCTCGTGTGGTGTACTGAATGAATGCACAATTCTGATGAGCTACATGAGTAATGTTTCGTATTTCTCCACATTGATAAAATACATCCCTGAAAGTTATCAAAAAATAAAATCTTTTGTAACTATAATTTTACACTTAGTACGATATTTACCTCAAATCTTTTCCTTCAAATCACGAACCTATGGGTAATAAAAATTTCAAGTTGTCAAATATATAAAATCAATACAATAAAAATGTACTTGTAAATGGAGTCCATATTCTAGATCCAATAAAGAAGGGCTACAAAATGTTTAACCCTGGAGATTAATAACATTATTAAATTAATCCCAGTTCTCATGTAACACACTATTAACTGGTTTGAAAGTTCCATTTAAAAATGAACAATTAAGTTCTAGTTCACGATTTTAAAAATTAACTAGTTCAAGTTCATCATCAGGTACTCAGTATTGAGGTACTATTATGCGTACCTATTATGCGTATTATGAGTTGTAGTAGAAATTTCTAATAACTTTATCAAATACTGTAAATATATAAAATATAAAAACAAAAATAAGACAGTACCTATATAAATGAGTCTCATTATTATGTTTTATTTAAGCCGTGTGGTCTACAGCTTACATGGTACATAATAGTTAATTATCTACTTGGTTCCTTAGTCTTGCGTGAAACTATATTTGTACCATTGTTTTCATAAAAACTAAAATGATCATTGCTTATATTATATTATAATAAACTAAATTAAAAATCGTTCTGCAGAACCTACGTTATTTTGGAAAAACCAAGTAGGTTGATGGGATCTTTCCACTAATATATATAAATGGATGGATGTTACATAATGAATTTAAATGTTTGAATAATTGTTGTAATAATTTTGTAGTTCCGTCCGAAGTGAAACTGCTAAAACAAGAATACTTCAACAGATGGTATAGCTTGAGGCCGTATTTCTTAGCTCTACAGTTGTCAAGAGTGCCGTCCATTGTGAGTATAATTGAATTAAGAAAAAAATTGTTTTCATAACACTCGTACTGAATATACGTATGATGATACGTAATTCTATAAACTTTCACGAGGTCGTTCAAATTTTAAGTCACTTAAATAGTTAATTTGCACGCAATTTGAACGGTCCTTTACGTTTTATATATCGATGTCATATGCATGTGTATTCACTATTAAGTCATCATATTAGTCCGCAATAACTGTATGATATTTTTTTTCGCACTTAGATATTTTTTAGCAGTATTTATACGACTTTGGTATATTTCATGTCCGGGCTACCGTACGAACTCTTACAGTTTTCGATGTTCAATATCATTTGTCTACTAGTTTGTTTCGTCTCCGAGGGCATGGGACTGCTCGTGGGTGATGTGTTCAACGTGACGGTATGTATTATTATGAAAGAAAAAAAAATCATATCATAATTCGTTATGATTTGAACTAATGAATTTTAATTGAATTAAAATAATACATTTTAAAAATAAAAAATATAAACCGAAAACAAATAATTTGATAATTCTTGGTATATAGAAAGTACCTAAAGCAATAATATTATCCGAAAATACTAACAAAGATTATACGGTGTGGATTACACATACTGTATACATTATATATATTAACACATGTCATATGTAGGTATTTATTATTATTGTGCCTATACCATAGTATATAATGTAGATGTTATACAATTTGTAAATACTTATCGGGGTTTTGTTGATTCCACCGTTTATCGATTCCGCCGAATGTTTATTGAACAACAACCGATGTATCATATTGTACTGAATTTTTTTTTACTAACCGTATAGGTAGTATAACCTATAGGTACACACAGTTTACCATAATAGTAAATGTATTTTTTTTTTATTTAAATCAAAATATTTCAAAAAAACAATTCAAACATTGTCGTCAAAAACTGAAAATAAAACCCAATTATACATATTATATTATAACAGAAAAAAAAACAATAAAATACAATGTAATATTTTTTCAAGGAGATTGGTGACGGACAGTTATTTTAGCCAAAACATACCAATCTTTTGTCCATCATACTGATCGACCTAGTAATACAACAATCATTTTTGAGATTGATCTGAATTCGTTATTATGTCTACTTGAGATTGGAGAGTCCATTTTTCCCGATTTCACCCCCCCCCCCCCCCCCCCCCCCCAACTATAAATTTAGTTTGAATATTTTGAAATTTCAGAATTTTCAAAAATCGATTATTCGGAATTTAAATCAGAAATCTAAAAATGTGAACTAATCTAAATAAATTCATCTAAATACATTTTTTTATTGATAAAAATCGCGAAATTTTACAAATGCATTTTTAAATATTTTTACAGATTCTCAAACAAAGTTGATGATTTATAATTAATAATACAATTATTTTTATTTATATCATTATTATTATTATGTTCCTAGTGTCCAATTAAAATATACATACATTTAAAAACATTTAAAAAATAATTGTATCTTTTTTTTTATCTAGATATTTATCCATCTTATTTATCTTTATCTTTATAATCTAGATAAATATGAGTTAAGCTATCATTTATATCTATCTAGATACATTTGAGTTGCATTATCTTTATCTTTATCTAGATAAAAAGTACTTGTCTAATCCGAACACTGCAAATAAGATACACGTTCTGGATCGTTCACGCGCGCGACCGCTACGCTGCGGTGGTGACTTGTGCTTGCGTTGCTTGTGTAGTGCCAGTGCGGGACACGTATACACATAAATAATCGTTTACTAAACACACAGTCACAATTCACACACGCATGATCTTTAAATATTGCCTATACTAAACCCCTTAATTAAATACCACCACCGATCCCCTTAAAACAATAAAATAATATAATTCTTATAACTTACTACCAGTTCGAAATTCGTACTCGTCATATACACAATAATGTGTGCTGTACGTGTTTATATCATATTTATTTATATTAATACATTATACACAAATCGTCGTTTTAATTGTTTTTTGACGTATTAAATTAATTTTTAGATTCTGAGCGGAGTGGTTAATGAATTGATTTTACAAAAATCTGTATACACGATAAGTCGAGAGTCGAATAAATATTTTGATTTCAAACTTCAGTATCTTTTCTGGTAGTATCTAGTTCTAGTTGGAGCATTCGTGAGGTCAAAATTTAATAAATAGTTAACTATTTAATAATAGGTACTTTGAACAAGATCATTATGGGTGATGATAATTATTTATTATTTATTATCCAGATCAAATATTTCCTGAATGGCAAATTATGTTGCATATCCTTTTTTTCCGTGAAGAAAATATAGAATCGTGTTCCAACCAACGTTTTTTTTTTCCATAAAAGTCAATTTAAATTTAGTTCATTGGATCAAAAATCTTGATACCTGAATACCTAATTAAAATTATTATGGCTTTTTTATCGTACATTCTTCCTTTTTTTCGTAGTCAATACGTTTGTTTTATTGTTCATATTAGTCATCCACAACAATAACTTTTGACTGTAATGTATTTCTTGTAACGTAATAAATTTCTAAGAGAATTACACCTGAATCAATAATTAGTATCAAATAAAACACGTGGAAGATGCCATAGGCATTTTAAACAGATGTGTAATCGTGATTTACGAGAATATGGCAAGCACACACCAGTTTTCGACAAAATGAGTTTTAATTTTTTATGTGACTACATCGAATCGCCATAGATGTATAGAATTCGTTATAATAGAGCTAGTTGTTTTACTAATTTATTTATCAATACTGGCGTACCGTAGAATGCTCTGAATAGATTCACGGAATATTAAGCAGGTTAAACTAAATATGAATATTTTAAATATTGCATTATAAATCAGAAAATAATAGAATTTTTAAAGAATCTAAAATTAATAACATACGATTTTAAAAAAAAATTATATAGTTGCGTTGGTAATTAAATGAGGCATTCCTACTCCTAAGTGATTCAAAGTAGAAAACATATAACCTGCGAGTGGATAAATAAGCGTGTTTTGACTGACTCGCTGACCGATCAATGTACAGCCTAAATAATGATAGCTTATCCTCATAATTTTTAACTTATAATTTTTTTTATGGACAACATGCATAGGTAAAATTTTAATTTAATATTTCGATAAAGTTCTAATGTTTCTTAATTTTATAATATACTTATTTAAACCGTACTGAAATTCAAATACAAAATGAGTGATAGGTAATAATGTATTAATGTAGTAGTTTATTAAGTAAAAATTAAAAAAAATGTTTAAATGTAACAGTGAATTCGGTAAACGAAATCCCTATTAGATCAGTTTATATTAATGTAATAAATTGTGTATTAAGATAAACTTTTTTATAATCTTAACTTATAAAAAAAAATATGTTATTTATAAAGTAAGAATGTCACAGCTCGAATACTAATTAACAATATTAGTTTTACCTATATTTGTATTTAAAATAATAATCTTCATTATAATTATAGAACTTGATTGTTTGGTGATTTTTGTATTTGTAAATTTCCATTTCTGTATAGTAAAAAAAACACCAATTAAACATTATTTAATACTTACATAATAGGTACTTTGAACAAGATCATTATGGGTGATGATAATTATTTATAATTTATTATCCAGATCAAATATTTCCTGAATGACAAATTATGTTGAATATCCTTTTTTCCGTGAAGAAAGTATAGAATCGTGTTCCAATCATCGTTTTTTTTCTATAAATGTCAATAAAATTTAGTTCATTGGATCAAAAATCTTGATTCCTGAATAACTAATTACAATTATTATGGATTTTTTATCTTGCCTTCTTCCTTTTTTCTCGTAGTCAATACATTTGTTTTATTGTTTATATTAGTCATCCACAACAATACCCTTTGACTGTAATATGTTTCCTGTTACGTAATAAATTGCTAAGAGAATTACACCTGAATCAATAATTAGTATCAAATAAAACATATTGTTTGTATCTTTTCCATTTCCAACTCCGATAACTGCTCAAGACACACATAAATACCGTGATTATAAATCGGCTGATTATAAATCCATGCTCCATTATCTAGGATCGTTTGATTGGGAAAATACTTTTATTTTGTTGATGATTCTGCTGTTGTCTTTAACGATGCACTTCTAAGCTCTATAAATAAGTTTGTTCCCATCAAAGTTTTTTCACCTTCTAAATTTCCTAAATGGACATCCACCATTCTCAAAAATCTTATAATAACCAAGAAGAAAGCCCATGCAGTTTATAAGCGAACCAAGTCGATATCTGATTATCTCGTTTTCTCTGAATATAGAGCAAAATGTAAACGTCAGTCAAAAGTTGATTACTCTGCTCATATTAGGCATACCGAGGAGGCCCTATCATCTTCCCCCTCCAAATTCTGGAAATTTGTAATTAATCTAAAACAGAAACCTCCAATTCCGTCATCACTCCATCTCGGTAATATTGCCTCAAATACTCTAACTGAATCAGCTAATCTGTTTTCAACTCATTTCTCCTCGACGTTCAACTCCTCGACTTTCCAACTTCCACCATTTACTGGCTCATCTGATTACTTATCCTATGAACGATATAACGTTTACTGCCGACGATGTTTTTTCCGCTCTTAAATCGCTAAAAAATACTTACTCTAATGGCCCAGATGACATATCCGCTCAATGCTTGTACAATTGTCGTTTTTCTATTGCTTATCCAATTTATTTACTATTCAGACGTTCATTAGATTTAGGTATTTTTCCTAAGGTTTGGAAAATATTTTCTATAGCACCTGTTCTGAAATCTGGTGACGCTTCTGATATCCAAAACTACAGACCAATTTCTATAATACCACATATTGGTAAATTATTTGAATCGATTGTATACTCCAAAATAAAGCGTAGTCTTAATCATCTTATTATAAGTGAACAGCATGGTTTTAGATCGCATAAATCTACCGTAGCAAGTGGTGTTGCCTTCTCTTCCTATTTATCAGAAGTTATCGAACACAGAGGTCAGGTAGATGTAATCTTTACAGACTTTAATAAAGCATTTGACACAGTGAACCACGATTGCCTTATAATGGTGCTTAAGTCTTTAGGCATTGGGAATCCCCTACTATCTTGGTTACACTCTTACATCATAGGTAGAAAACAATTCATAAAAATCAAAAATGCTGTTTCGGAGTTAGCTGTGATACCATCTGGAGTCCCTCAAGGAGGCCACCTTAGTCCTCTTTTATTTATCCTGTTTGTAAACTCGATAACCAAATGGATCACTAAGGCTAAACTCCTTCTTTTTTCTGATGACATAAAAATATTCCTTAAAATAGACAATCTCAATCAATGTCATATCCTACAGTCAGAACTAGATATTTTTTCAAGTTGGGCGTACTCATTTGGTCTTAGCCTTAATATAAGCAAATGTCATGTTATGTCGTTTTCTAGGCAGCGATCTCCTATCCACCACAACTATTCTCTTAATGGCACCTCTCTTAACCGTGTCTTCCTCTATAAAGATCTTGGTATACATTACTCACCATCATTAAATTTTGAGCACCATATAAATGTCACTGTAGGTAAAGCTTTAAATGTATTGGGTTTTATTAAACGCAATACTAATCAGTTTTCTTCTGCTCGTTGTCTCTGCACATTATACTTCTCATTAGTACGTTCTATATTAGAATACGGTGTGGTGGTGTGGCATCCCTACCTAGCTAAAGACGAACTAAGACTCGAGCGTGTACAAAATAGATTTCTTTCCTACATTGCCTACATAATGAAGATACCTCACCCTACGCATGACTATTCCTTAATTCGCAGTTCATTGGGAATACCAATGCTGTCAACTCGTCGACAAGATGCTGATGAGCGCTTTATAACCTCGCTCCTAGGTGGCACCATTGATGCACCCGATCTCCTCTCTAAAATATGTTTTCGTATGCCTTCCTTCTTCTCCAGAAATCACGCACTCTTCCAAGTTCCAACTCACAATACATTATATGGACATAATCACCCCTTGCACAGAATTCTTCGTAATGTGAACAATCTCAATTTTGATTTTAATAAGTTATTAAATAATATCATTGTTATAAATATGTTTTATTATAGATTTATATAACTAAATTAAGGTATTACCATTTAGTTTATATTATGTTGTGTTTTTCCATATGTTCTAATTTTGTGTGTATTTGTATTATTATATTATTGTTATATCTATTAATTTAAACTTAATCTGTTAATTTAAAATTGCCGTTTGGCGTTTATATATTAAATAAATAAATAAATATGAATATTTTAAATATTGCATTATAAATCGGAAAATAGTAGAATTTTTAAAGAATCTAAGATTAATAACATACGATTTTAAAAAAAAATTATATAGTTGCGTTGGTAATTAAATGAGGCATTCCTACTCCTAAGTGATTCAAATTAGAAAACATATTAACTGCGAGTGGATAAATAAGCGTGTTCTGACTGACTCGCTGACCGATCAATGTAAAGCCTAAATAATGATAGCCCGAGGTGGTGAGATTCCAGATGACCGATGAAAATGTTTGAGTTTTGAACACCAATACACTGAATATTAAATAACGAATTAAAGTTGAACTAAGTTAGAATCATACAGAAATAACATTTTTAACGTACAACGAAATGCATTGTCGATATGCGATAATATAGTATTATGTCAGTGTTGTCCAACAATTATTATAAAGAGCTGTAATATGTGGCGAAGACTTGATAGATCTTCTCTTGTTTTTTAAATGGTTTTGTGAACTCCCGCGTCACTTGATACTTTGATTGAATCCATCTCTATCTTTACATTTCATATTTTTATGGATTACATTGAGTTGTAGACTTCCGGAAAAACTTTGACAACAGTTTGAATATATGTATAAACTAGCTGATCCCGCGCGCTTTGTTGCCTTTACAGAATTACAATTATTAAAAACTGTGATTAATTAACTCCTTTTGAGTTGTAACTCTCTGCAATTAGTGAAAATTGGCCACCTTGGATTATTTTATTTTTATTGAATATACAGACAGGAGTCCTTTGAGCAAATATGCAATTAGTATAAACATTTAAATATGACTATCTTAATGATAACAGAAAAGAATACAGAAAAAAAGTGGATAAGTGGATGTCTATAATATAATATATAATATATATTATTATATATTATAATAATATAATCGAAATTTTGTATACAGGATAAAAATAATAAATTAATTAATTAACATCATAGTAAAACCACTAACTATCTCGCTCCGCTCAGAATCTAAAACATTGTAAAATAGTGCAAACAATATTGTTCGACCGAAATCGTGTTTCGAACTTCAGACATTCTGTACTCATACGTGCCACTGCGAAAACAGGCTTGTCGCTTAAATAATAATAATTATTATTGAAACCATTTACAAACAAAAATATCCATCATAAATTTTTGTAATTTTTGATTCTACAAATGTATAATAATATAATAATTACAATTATATCAAGGTTCCTTTTAAGTTTTTCTAATAGCTATTAATAAATATTAAATACCTATAGGTGCGATATTTTTTTAAATACCTGTTTAAAATTTAAAATGTTTACAAAATTTATTAAAATCTCGAAAATAACAAATATTTTGTAGTTACAAATTATAAAATATTCGATTCTTATAGCTGAGTAATTAAAATGTAAGACCTATTCTCATAAATAATCCATACAGTTACCAAAATTTAACCAAAAATCTTATTTAAACACAGTTATTTTTTACAGACATTTTAAGTTCAAATTTTAAGAAAAAATCAACTAATGAGAAGGGGAGAACTAATACATTGGCCTGAGGTGAAGGAGAGTCGCAAACTGAATAAACTATCACAACTGTTATGATACCTATCCATTTTGTCGTATTATTTTCTACAATTGTTTATGAATAATATTGAATATACACAAATTATGTTTACTTAATAACCCTTTAAATATCAAAACTATAATCCATTTTATGTTATTCTTATTTTCCACGGTGTAAATATAATTAATTTATTGTACCTACAAACATGGTGAAAAAAAATAATATGTTAGCTATATTTCTTATGTTAAATGTTATTAGTTGTATATACGCTGATCGTAAGTATCTATAAATTTTTTTTACCATACATGATACATCATGGATTAATATTAATGGAAAACCATAGGTATAAATTTATAAAATACATAATTGTTACTATAATTCATAAACTATTATCCTAAAGAAATAATAACCAAATAGTATTCATTTAACAGAATAAGATTTCTAACAAAATTACATTTTTAACACAATAATTCTTTTGAGTCTATGAGCAAGAATAATACTATTATGGTAATTTTTATTTTTGGTTGATTAAATTATATATCGGCTAACTGAAGGGTTAATTTATACCGAAATTCTGATTCACAGCAGTATATTGTTAGGTAGGTAATCTACCTACGGTAGGACACTATTGATACTAGGTATGCTACACCGCCACTTTGCGACTAATAATGTTATGTGAATATAAATTTTCCCTCTTTATTTCATCACTTTATCATTGATAAATGAGTCGCAAAAGGTGGCATAGTATAACCATTATATTAATCATGTAAAGCCTTACCTGCGGTTGATCGCGGACGTGCTCTTTGTACGTAAGTGTATGATTTAACTCTAAAGTATCAAAGTTATACCAAGTTCGTCATTTTTACTTAATTCCACATACGGTAGATTAATATAATCATTTAACACAAAATCTTAACCTAACCGAACCTTACTAAAATCATATAAATAAAAAAAAAACCAAATTAAACTCTTTTTAAATTAGCTTGTCTTCTTCCCATAGGTCTTATCTACACAAAAACATTCATTTTTATATATGTATATAATGACAAAAATAATTATATAAATCAACAAACATGCTCGATTACCCATTAGCAACCAACATATTATAATACACTACTATTATTTTAATCTGCAATAATAAACTAAATTTTATTTTATTATTTAGTTAATTTTTTTCCTGGACAAATGGAGCCACTATTGTATTTTTTACATCCAGATTTTCTACTTTTCCACGGATTTTCTTAAAAATTTCTTTCAAAAGAACCTTGTCCTGAAAATAACGAACACAACAAAAAAAAATCACCTTAATCAGCCCATAATTATAGAATAATAAAAAAATATTATTTAACATTATTTAGGATTATATATTTTAAAATTTTAAAGGTGATTGATAAACATGAGAATTTAATATTTTTAGTAGCTATAGGTATAATCCATTTTATCGCTACCTCATCATTTTTTAAATATACATTTTTTTTTTAACCATTATCATTATTTTATAGATAAAATTATAATAATAATTATACCAGTATATAAGTTATTATATTTTAATTTACAACAATCTTAGAGAATCACTCACCCACATAATATTGTGTTTCATTGTTTTATAAGCGTATAGGTAGTAGGTACGACAGAATATTTTAGTTCAGGTGAACTTATTCTCTATTGTTAACTTTAATTGACTCTTAATCAAACTTTGAGGTCGGAATATTGTCGTTGTATAAGTTGACCTTGATTATATTATTATATTTACATTTGATAATACTAAAATCAATGAAATCTAATATTAAAATTAATATTACAAAATTGGTTTTGTTTTTATTTTAAGCATGTTGAATATAGGTACCTAATATATTTGAAAGCGGGTTTGAAGTCCTCTTCAAACCCAACCATATTACAACCTCGCCATTTTTGAACTATAACATTTAATTATTTTGCATCAAGGTGACGCTTGTCTGGGTAAGTATTATTATATTATACATTTATACCTAACAACGTACTTATAAATTACATATGTATATACAGTGAGATCTAATTTAATCATAATGTGATCACTTTCGACTGTAGAATTATCTCCATATATAAATAATAAAAAAAAAATATTAGTATAAATAATTGTATTATAATTTATTAATCATATCAGAAAAACTAGAATCTAAGGTGAATAAAAATTAAAAATCAACAATCTTATGATCTTAATGATACGGTTTGGTGTTTGTATGGCAGAGAGTGAAGGTGGCATTACAGCGTACAGTTGATGAAATTAATCCTCTGAAGATCGGAAATGACAATATTTAGTGGCGTAGAGCAAAAACAAAGATCCTAATCTGTGCCAGAGATTAAAAAATGAAAGCCAATGTATAAATAGATATTCAAAAGCTAAACCTAATCTTGAAACATGATGTTGGTCATGTATGAAAAGGATAAGTCGGTTGGAGAAAAAATCAAACGAAAAGGTACTTAGAAAGTTAGTTATAGATCTGTGGCCTGTGGGAGAAAACCGTACAAACCGTCACAATCTGAAATAAGAGCATGACGCTAGAAAATTGTTAGGCATGCCTTGAGACACTCAGAAGAGTGGTGTAATATAATATTAGAGGGCATGATTGAAGGGAAGAGAACTTCAGGACGTCCCCGAAACTCGTATATAGGACAAATTTAATGTGATACAAGAGTCAATACTTTTAAGAAGCAGGAATCTATATATTATATTTATTATGTAGATATAATTTACCTTACTATGCCGCAAAGAAATAAATTGACATTAAAGAAATAAGAAAAAATATTGGGAGACTGACTGTACAACGACACAATTCCACGCGCACACTTATTAGTTTTTATGCATTTATAGAACTAATAAATGAAAAAAAGGTGGGTAAATGGATGTAGCTCTGCTGTACAGTAGGTTACAAGTGGGTCACTGTAATGGATAGTGTATAAAATGCAACTACAAAATAATTATTAAATTATAAATTTGATAAATTGTGCCAATGTATTTTTAATATTTTTCAACTGCTATTAGAACGAAATATCAGGAGCCTTATATTAAATTTTCAACCTTTTTTGCCTAACAAATAAAATTTTATTGATATTTATAGAAAAAAAAACAAAAAAAATTGAAAACTGACAATGTCCGTAAACAGCTCAAAAAGAGTCAAATTTTATCGTATATAGAAAATGGTAATATAAACGATCAGTGAATTTTTCAAGTATCTAAAATCATACGTTTTTTAATTACAACAAAATAAGAAAATCGTTAAATGAGAAATCGAGTGAATATCAAATATTGTAAAAATATGAATTTCAAACGCTCATCAAAAATTTAATTTGACTTTCTTCTAGACATTTTTTTTTTTTTGATTAAGGCAGATAAACTTATGGATAATCTTTTAATACATTTTCAAATCTTAGATTTACAATAACCTAGGAGCCTTCTATTAAATATTTAAGCTTTTTACCCAAAAATAAAAAATTTTATTGATATTTACAGAAAAAAAAACTAAAAAAATTAAAAACTGACAATGTCCGCAAACAGCTCAAAGAGAGTCAAATTATTTTCAAAATTTTATCGTGTAGAGAAATTGCTAATATAAATATTCAATGAAATTTTCAAGTATCTACGGTCATTTGTTTTAGGGTATGCACCAAAAACCAAAATCGATCTTTTTGAAAACAGATTTTGCGTAAAAATTCCCGTTTTTCCTTAATTTTTCTTTTGTTTTTCACGGCGCTTTTAAAAATTACTGAGAAATTTTTACTTTTTTCCCCCCTAAGTACCAACTAAGTTCACTTTCCTATCAGAAAAATATTACTGTTGAAGAAAATCCAAGCACTTTTACTGTCTTAAAAGGTGATGACAGACACAAAAAAAAAAATTTAAAAAAAAACACACATCATTGTAAAACCAATACATTCATCGCTTCGCTCAGAATCTAAAACAGATTATTATTTCTATAGGTAATATGCAGAAGAAACACAGAGCGATAATTGAATCACATGCACAGTGGCATTTTATTTTAATATATTTATTATTTATCATAACTATAACTGCATCTGATAACTTAAAAAAATTATAAATATTCGTTGTTATTTGAAACATCATATTATTTTAGGTGAAATGCTCCATGAAGAACTCGTGGATTATAACGAAGATACTCGTTAGTATTTAATTTAGATTTTTGAATGTTAAAAATATTTTAAATACTATGACATTCACAGCTTATACTTATTACTCTGATAATATACTAAATACTTTGTGCACCTAAAATATAAAAAGATGGGTAAGTATATGTCGCTTTGCTGTACCTACTATAGGTAATAAGTGGGTCAAAGTATAATGAATGATATTAAATTTGAATTCAATTATATAATCAATGTAATCATTGTATATGAAAAACGATTCTGAGGGGTGACGGTTTGTCAGTGTGGATATTTTATATTATATTTATACCTATTGTTATTCCTTATTAGTTATAATTACTGAAAATGTCCCCAAACAGCTCAAAATATTTTTAAAATGTTATGGTGTATACAAAATGCTAATATATACATTCAGTGAAAATTTCATACATCTAAGGTCATTTGTTTTTAAGTTACATCACAAAACCAAAATTTCGAGTAAAAATTCCCGTTTCTCCTAATTTTTTCTTTTAAAAAACGATTGGGATTTTAAATTATAACCTCACCAATACTCCAACTAGATTGACTTTCCCATCGGATAAGATACAGAAGTTGAAAATCGAAGAATTATTTCGTTTACTTATCGTGTACACAGACACAACAAATTTAAAAATAAACAAAAAAACAACACATACCATTGTAAAATCAATAAATCATTCATCGCTCCGCTCAGAATCTAAAAAAGACAAAAGTATCCCGCAAAACGTACTAAAAATATTGTTTTAAACAAGTTTTTTCATTGATGTTTAAAACATTGGATTTTAACTTTAAAAGAAAATTAATATGTTTTTTCTGATGTTTTAAACGTGTTCTAAACAAAATGTATTAAACTTAACAATCCTGCCAGCGGCTCATAATGTTTTGTCCTAAAAAATATCTAAATATATCTTCCTTTCACGGCGAACATAATGACATAATGTTGATATCGTGCATGTATTTATTACAAATGGATATATATCATATTATGTTACATTAATAAAATAACAGGTGCCATACTTCAATAAAATTTCCCTCAAATATGCATTCCATCCAATGGGCTTAAATCAGAAATTTTTACAATAACTCAAGTATTATAATTTAGAATATACCAGTCATCCTGGTTGGCAAGCCAAAGTTCAAAATTTCTGTAAGTATACATTCATTATTTATAGTTGTAAGGTTTATGCCACATTATTATTATTATCTTTTTTATATTATTTTCATCAGTAGTCTGTCAACCGTCGAGTAGTGAATAATGTTATATAATAGTTTTATAGTTAGTTTATTAAATAGTCTTTATCTTTAACTTATATTCAGTTCTTTACTTCGGATATATCATACATAATAATATACGATTCTGCTTAAGTGAAATGACATAACATAGTTAATTCGAATACGCAACAACCATACCTAGGTCATTAGAAATGTATCACGATGAATGATGAAAGACAATACACTGACATTCAGATTTTTGCATCAGTGCTAATTGACATCATATCATTATTACTTTATTTTTGATAGGGTTAGATAAGTGCTAATTTAAATATTCAGTGAAAATATCAGGATTCTACTTTTTGAATTACAACGAAATATCTAAAATAAATTAATGGGAATTCGTTAATTTACCACCAAATATTAAAATATCAAATATTTAAAAATTTTAAATTCAATACCTCATGAAAAATGAATATTACTTTCCGGTAAACTTTTGTTTGAAGGTAGAAAAGCTTGTGGGAAACATTCAGATAATATTACTAATGTTAGCTACACGGACTAAGATAATATAATGGACTGTGAACGAGCAGCTTATCAGTGACCTCGAAAGTATGTACAAGAGGCAAATGCGGGGGGTCGCAATCATAATTATTGAGAGTTTACAGCGCCATCTGTATAAAACACGGACTGAGATAAATAGTAAATGCATATAAAAAAAGCAGGTAAATGGATGTTGCTCTGCTGTACAATAGATTACAAGTGGGTCACTGTATAATAGATTGTATTTGAGTTCAATAATACATATCATTGTATACGAAAAACGATTCTGAGCGGAGACGGTTTGTCAGTCTGGATATTTTATATTGTTATTATATTTTATTATAGCCTGTATGTTAAATTAATATTATTACAATATGTTGAAATTGAAGCACTCCTTCTGGTAGAAATTTTGTATCAAGGATAAAAAAAAAAATAAATAGACATCATAGTAAAACCACTAACTTTCTCGCTTCGCTCAGAATCTAAAACATTGTAAAATAGTGCAAATAATATTGTTCGACCGAAATCGGTTTTCGAACACGAATTTAGACATTCTATACTCAGACGTGCCACTGCGAAAATAGGCTTGTCGCTTAAATAATAATAATTATTATTAAAACCATTTACAATCAAAAATCTCCATCATAAATCTCATAATCACTGTTCGAGAACCTCCCCGAGTTGGAATTCACCCCTTTTAAATTAGTCTATCTTCTTCCCAGAGGTATAAATGTGTTATGTATTTCTGTAAAAAATTTCATCGCAATCGGTCCAGCCGTATAAGAATGCATGAAGGACTCACACAAACATTCATTATTATATATTATAAAGATTATAATTATTAGAAAATATACCTATCACATATACATTTTTTACAAATATATTTATAAAAAAAAAAATAAATCTTTGGTACGTACAAGTAGTGCAACGTGGTGTCCCGGACGGGACAGTTTTATGTATACGTTAGTATTATATCATATTTTATTCATATTGAATTACTTGTATTGCTTAGTGGATCATGGTGGTTACGACAGCGACCTTCGTAAGTACCTAATTGTTGTCAATGTTGTATCTAAATAAAAAAATGTTACGCTATTAAAGTTAAAAGTAACAATAAATAACCCCGCAACACTATTGCGCACTTAATCCTTCATTTTTCGATACCGATACCTATACCGAAACTAATGCATATTATTTCAGCTTATGTGGACAGTTATATAAGACTTTGTCGAAGAGGTAATAATTATTAAACTGATCAAAATACATAAATCTGACATTTAAATATTGAATAAAATATTTTGTAATTCAAGGCTCTTGAGAACGGTTCGTTTTTTAGTAATTTTTTCTTGCATTTCGGAAAAACAAATTTACCTACTTCCAGAAGTCCAATTTTAATTTTTTAAAAATATTTTTTTTCAGTCACAATAAACTAAATTTGTTCATAGGGAGGCTTACTAGCTCAGCCAATCTAAAGTTGTATTTTTTCTAGACTACTGAATACAGTGAACACCAGTATTATCCCAAATCATAACGGTTAATAAAACACGAACGTTTGTTAAAATTGTTTATTCCGGTGTTTGAACACCCAAATACATCCTGCATCTGAAACCCTAAGAAATGATTCGGGTGCTAAGCCCTGCCTAAAATTCGCACCAAGTAGTATAAGTACCAATAATTGGAACAATAATTAAATTCAAACTAAAAAAAAATGTATTAATGCCAAACTGTTTTATATTTTTTTTTTAGAGGGTCTAACGAGGCCAACGATTTTTTGTTCCCAGAAAATTTAAAAATTTGAATGATTGTTTCTTTACTAGCATAAAAAATATGATTTAAAATTGAATATGTTTTGTTGTTGTATACAATATACATATTATAAATTATACCAAATAAGTAAAATTATTAAGTTAGCGACTTACGTTGTATTGCCGTATATGCCAAATTTTACAAAATGTACTACAATAGTCTTATCTTCTATAAAAAAAACTAGCAAGTTTATCTAAATTATATACACATCAGTGTCATAAAGACAAAAAAACACGTAAGGTTACATAAAAAAAAATTAAAAAATATTATCTTTAACGATTGAAAACTTTATCTAGACACTTTTACACGTAAAGGTAAAACCACAGACTTCTATTGATCGCGCCGGGAACGAACAATAATAGTCCGTGTTACCTGGTCACTTCCTCGTTTATCAATGACACCCACATACACGTACGCCCTGTAGGAATAATGTGTATATTTGTAAAGCAAACTCTAAAGAAGTGGCCGAGGTCGCCGAGCAAGACTGAAGAGTGCTAGTGTGAGGAGTCTGTGTTAGTGTGTATATGTGTTACTAAGGTCCTTACGCTACTAATATGGTTGATGGGTAACTCAAATAAATACGAATATGAACTACAGAGATAGTGATATGTTTATAAAAAATATATTGTACGCAATCACGAGAGTATGATATAAAAAATAATAATTTAAATTGATAATATTAATAATGAATTAAGGCCCAATAGCTTGGTAAGCTCAATAATAATGGCCGTTATGGCTAAGCACTATTTAAACAATAATAATAAAAAAAACCTCACAGTTTTGCGGAGATCGGTCTGGCCAGCTGCTCCTATAATAACTATAACAGTAGATCAACAGACAAAAAAATAACATCAATTTGAATAATATAATATATGTTATCTTAGATGGCTCATAATAATAATTATATATTGGCTAACTAGCACCGACCAAAAACAATATTTGTAAGCACATATTATACTGGCGATTCGCTTTCGTAAAAATAATATAATATTTACAATCCTAACACTGGCGATTCGTGTCTTGGCCTGTTAAATATTAATACAAATAATATACATTATAATTAAAACAACTCTGTCAATACGCGACTCACGAGATACTTTACAACTTACGGCAATTCGCGCACGTAGAATACGGTTTTTTTGTAACGGTTCCCGTTGACGGGCTTTTGTGAACTAAATAGTGAAAAGACGGCGGCCACGTTGATTAATTTTATGCGGACCGGCTCGTCGGCGGCGTATTTCCGGTTTATTTTATCTACCTATTATATAATTATGCACGGGGGATACGGACAGTTATTAGTGATAAACCAGTTGTGTGAGTGTGGGTTAGTATCGAACATCTATATTAAACTATATAGAAATTATAAATATTTAGAAATCTGTGGGTCAAACATACGCCACCGTTCCGACTTCAGATCTATGACGTCAAACTCATATTTTCAAACGCCTGTATCTCATTGAATAATTAATGTTGAAGTGTGAGACCCACGCAATATTTCTTAGATAATGGAATACTTTAAATCTAAGCAGACTTGACTTTAGTGTTGTGATGTCCTAAAGTAGTTGCGGCGATTGGTACGATCAGTTTTGGATTGTGTGCAACCACTTTCTATCGTCGAATGTAATATACTTGCCATGAGCTGATTTTGGACAAAATTTAACACTTCATTAAAGTACCTGTTTTGCCTATACAATACGCCGGGAAATATATAATTATGTCACAGATCGGATTTTGCATATAATGCATGTTCATACTTTTATAAGCAATTGCCTACATGCAGTAAATGGGTTTTCATCAATCATACTTGAATAAATAATATTATAAATTTTGCATATTTTGGGTACAAATGCATATTTTACATAAAAACGCATGTTTTTCCATAGTACGTCTACACTATTAGTATAAATTTAATTTATTTTATTTTATAATTGTATGTGAAATTATTATATATAAATTATTCCACAATTACAAAAATTGAAAATTATTTTTAAAATATAATATTATGTTTCTGTAATAGTTGGTAGGTATTAATTGCATACTAGTTTTCCTATCGTATATTTTTATTTTATTGATTTTGTCTAACATTATCGACTTATCGTCAATACTACAGAAGACGAACTGATAGACTGACTAATGCAGTAGGTCGAAGCGTACATTCGGCAATAGTCAATGACCAACGCATTATAAATACATGTACATTTTAAATAACATTGTTTGTAATAAGCGTTGATGTGGAACGAAGTTTTTCTGCATATTATCACAAACTTCCGTCATAATTTAACTGAAGTCAATATGGAATATGTTATTGTAACTTATTATTTTTCCAATATCAAAAAAATTTTTTTTTTCATTTTAATTTATTTTTATCACCATTATATTATTATATAATATTGTAGTTTATTTTTTCTTCATAATTTATGTTTTGATTTTATAACTTTCCAATTAATAAATAGCTGTAATTATTAAAAATTATTTTGCATGGTTTGCATTTTTTTCGTGCATATTTTGACGTTTTTTAGTGCATGTTTGCATGCATAATTTAAAATGCATATAAATCTGGTCTTTAATTAAGTGTTTGCACACGAAGTATATAAAACAATTGATATATTATTATAGGCTATAGCTTTAGTACCCATTGTTGCCCTGGGATAAATGAAACCGGGATGGTAATCCACCTTCAGCGTATAGTAATAAATAACTATACCGCACCAATTCCGAACAGAATTCATTAATAAACAAATATACGATTATGATGTTAATATTATTGATAGCAGGTCAACTAAAACGAAACAAGATTACAAAAATTGGTAATTGCTTTCATTAAGGCCGTGTCCAGATCATAAAAGTATATTTTATCGTCGTCGACAATGTTTTTTATTACCCGCCATAAGTGGTAAGCCGGTGTGATTTTTAAACATTAGCAATAATATTTTGTTTTATTTTCTGTTTAGATTAAATCCCTGAAATAAAATATTCCTAATAATATGTTGACTATCAGTTAAAAATGTTAGTTATGGATAGGTACAATATCTATTTAAAATATTATAAAATAAAAATACAAATATTTCGTATGATCGTTACGTCAATTTTGTTAATACTTAACATAATAATATAATAAATTGTTTTAAATCATGTTATAAAACAAAACAATATTATTGTTAGTGTTTGAAAACTATTTATTATAATCAAATTGTTTAATGATAATTATTTAGGTACCTTAAACCTAGTGTATTCTTGCAATTAAATATTAATAATGTGGTAATTAATTTGTACTCTGTGGATCATTTTTCCTTGGGTCTGGAATTTTTTTCGGGAATTGTTCTTCAAGGGTATTTTATTCCGTAATTCACTGTCTATATTATACACATATTATAGTTCAGCGCATATACTGTGAAATTATGAATAATAATCTGACCGGCGTACCGACATGGCGACATACATCGTTTTATTGTGATGTAGTCTGTACTCTGCAGTAGATTAAAAAAATAGAAATTGACTACTCTATATGTTTAGGCATGTGTATGGATCGTTGTTGAAATATACAGGTTATTGCAACATATTGACTCCGACTGTTATCATCAAAACCAAAAGGGCTGCGTAAAGGGATATCCAAAGTGTACCTTATATTTTAAGGTGTAATCAATTTTTCTTATCATCAAAACACGCTGACAAAAGCTATCAAATACCAAATTCCCGCTCATGTATACTTGCTTATTATTGGCTCCCATTCGCTGCCATTTTTGTTATTATCATCAAATATTAATTGATTGAGAAGCACGATTAAAGATAATATTATATTAATATATAATTAAAGGTATATCTATAATCTTGTTAAGACGGGGTATAAATGCAATAACCTTGTAAATTATTTTAATCATGGTATGGATTAAATACATTTTTGGCGGTATGGGGGGGCAAAGTTCCTCACGGTAACTCCCATATAAAGTGTGTAGTACGAGAACAATTTTATTTTGTTGTAGGTACTAGATACAAAAAAGTTATTAACATAAAAATTCCTAAATTTTATTGACATATTATTTGGTGCAGAAAAATCTATTCACGTCGCTATACACTTATGTGGCATTCTAAAAATTAATATATTTAATTTTCATAACTTTAGACATTTTATATTGTATTTACAACTCGTGAATTTAAAAAAAGTTGAAATTGTACAAGCTTGATGACTATACATTATTATTATTTGAATACTTAGTGTTTTTGTGAACTCTTTATAACCTCCATCACAAGCTGTCAGCTTATCGGAGGGTTGTAAATATTTACAAACTCTTATTACCTTAATATATATATATATATTTATTTTGTATTCATTATAATATATTATATCCTGTAAGATGTGTTTCTATAATCAGGCCCGGCTCAAGGAGTAGGCAACATAGGTCCACGCCTAGGGCGGTACTTATGCTGCACTTTAGTATGAGGGCGGCAAAATTTGATTTTGACAGGTTCACTATTTTTGCTTGAGCCGGTCCTGTTTATAATTCTATGTAAAAAAAAAAAAAGAAAATTATTTGCAAATAAACATTATAATATTTATATTTATAATTAAATACTGATACAAGACATAGATAATATGCAATGGATAGGAAATTCATAAACATATCAATAACATAGCGGTGAGCGGAGCGTTCCCGAATAAGGAAGAGAGACGGCAATATAAAATGCACAGACCTATGATGAAATGTATAATTTCCATCCACGATGTTTAGAAGATCTTCTCTACATTGTACTTACATCCTACCACGATGTACATGGATACAGTGACGGTGTGGTCACTTCCTATCTTTGATTAAAAAGACATTTTTTAGTACATACAATGTCATAATTTTTAATCATCAATTAATAGGTACTTATTATCTTCTATCCTTTATTATTATTGATATTTATACCTACATTATTGAAGTTATGTTAAATGTAACACATTATTCACATAGGTAATTTTATATTTAATAGACAATAGTATACAATACAGTTGTATAGGTAGGTTACAATATAAAAGAAAAGTTAATTAGTATAATATTTTTAGATATGCGTGATGTTATAGGTACCTTATATTATATTATGAGCATGTATATGTATGTATGTATGTTAGTGTGTGTATAGGTATGTATGTTTGCACGTATGTATTTGTATGTATGTGTGTGTATGTATGTATGTGGTATATGTATGTGTGTGTGTATATGTATAGGTATGTATGTATGTATGTATGTATGTACGAATGTATGTATATATATATGTGTGTGTGTGTGTGTGTATGTATGTATGTGTGCATGTATGATATAGTCGAAACAAATGTACATCAGAATATTATATTTTTTTTTTAAAGGGCAAACACAGTGGCCGACACATTGAGTATAACAGATGAGTGATCAGAGTTAAGATCTAATATGTTATTAGTTAGGCAGTGTAAATTACTAGGAATTTTAGTGACAAATATATCTAAAATATACGGCTTTTTTGCTGGGGAAGAAGGCCAATAGGTAGGGCCTGGTGGTGCCTCTATATTGAAATTATTTGTGTTGACAAAATTATATAAGACAATTCCACGAGGGTTATTTGTGCGACAACCCCAAGCACTATGTTTAGCATTAAAGTCGCCACCTATGATAAAATTATTTTTGATTGTACTGAAGTAATCTGTGAACGTAGCATTCAAAATATTGTGGCGCGGAGGAGAATAAAAAGCACCTACAGTAATGGGTATGTTATTTAGCTTAACTATTATTGTACACGATTGAATATGATCGAAACAGTATTTGGTTTGAGGTTGGAAGTGTATTGAATTTTTAATAAATATTGCAACACCACCATGTGCAGTATTATCAGGGCGATTGGCTTTAATTAGTTGGTATCCAGGTATGAAGATATGTGTATATTTAGTGAAGTGTGTTTCTGTGATAAGGGCGATGTCAATACGTTTATCATATAATACATGTTGTAAAATATTTACATGGTTTTTAAGACCATTAGCATTAAATTATAAAACTAGGAGGGACTTATTTGTAACAGAATTATTCATTTTTTTTTACCAATAAGCTTGAGATTACCTGAGTAAGTAGAGAGATTAATGGATTGATAAGAGTTTTAAGCTCGCTTACAAAGCTTGCCATTAGCGAATTAATATCGGGAGTAGGCAGAGGAATATTAGATTGTACATGTTGACCTTGAGTTGCCTGAGCATACGTTTGAGATTGGCTAGGAGGAGGATTGTTGGGAGTGGTATTACGTGGGTGGCTATCTTGTACATTGTTAGACTTATGACTAGAGTTTACATGTAATTTGTGATTATTTAGGTTGGTTTTCTAACGTTGCTGGAGTTTTTTATAAACTGTGCATCCCCTGTAGTTTGCAGGGTGGTTACCTGTGCAGAGGGCGCATCGCATTGGGTCTTGAGGTGAATTTTGACAGGCAGATGAAGAATGGTCATCACCGCACCGGACACAACGAGAACTATAACCGCAGTAGGCTTTAGTATGACCATAAGCTTGACAGTTCTGACATTGACTAATAATTTTAGGTTTGTGAGGTTCTTCTATTTTAATTTTAGTGTGCAGTTAGGATTCAAGTTTAAAAATTTCATTTGAGTGATCTGTTGGCTCGAGGTCGACAAAAAATAATGGCAGGGGTATTTTGCTAATTCTGTGAATAACCTGCGTAACTTGTCTAACTTCGTATAGGCGAAGTTCGAGTTCGGTTTTGATCATTTCCGTTGGAGTAGATGGGTGCTAGTTACGAATAACTATACACATTGGTTTATCTTCTTTTAGCTGGAATGTATGGAATTTGGCTTCCGCATTTCTTAAAAAGTGATTTAGTGTTCTATACGCTCCGGGATTGGAAGTTTGGATTTTTAAATGATCAGCCGTTGACTAGCAAATAAAATTATCGACACCTATTAATTCGATTAATTTTGTACAAAGACCGGGGAAGTCTTCTATGTCTCGTATGAAAATTGGAGGGGTGGTTTAGAGTAAGTGAGAACTGGTTCAGGATCAGCAATTGACTGTTTTCCCTGTGTAACAGTTTCAAAAGTTTCTTCTGTAGGTTCCGGTGGTTTTAATGCGTCAAACCGATTACGAGTCACGAATAGTTTTTTGCTTACATGTTGAAGTAGTTTTGGTGACGATGGTTCTGAACTGGACGAGCTTGAGTGATTGCGTTTATTATCACTATTAGCAGGTGTCTTCGGTGACTTGGGTTTAAGATTTGCATTTGATGTCTTGTTATTAGCATTTTTTTATTATTTGTATTATTAAGATTACGGTTGGTCATATTTAAATGTTTATCTGTAGAATGATAAGTTTTAACGGACTGCGAAATCGATTAATTAATTATCGTAGCGTATATTAGTCACCGCCGCGGCGATGCCTTGTAGTGAGATTAAGTATATTATATAACCATGCACTACGATACGTATACTTAGTAAACTTAAATCTATTTCCACAAATAAAGATTGGTTTGGCAGCTGGTAGACACTGGGGTCAACAATTGCTCTGGAAAACTGCGTCGTTTGATATAAAGAACGAAAAATTCCGACAAGTTTAAGCGACACTACTTTAAACAAACGCGGAGACATGAAAAACGTGAGCATTCAGCTTGGCTGTCCGCGCGTGACTAACTCAGTTAAGTAAAAAGTTAATACACACATTTTGTTAACTTTTTATTACGTTAAAAAAAAGGATATTTGTTTATACAACGCTAGAGTACTTAATTTTTTTTCCAACCCAAAACTGAATTATAGACTACAGTGTTTATACTTTATACAGTATTTCCATATAAGTTAGATTCGAATGATATAAACTTTTAATTTTAAACAATTTACGGTAAATATTTTTTGACATAAAAACTAATTAGACAGAAATAGTAAAATATAATAAAACAAAAAATAAAATAAATTAACTTAACTTACTTCTTAAAATAAAAAATTAACTCGTTAATTTCACGTTAATTAAAAAAGAAATTTACTAAGTTAACAGCTAAGTTAATGAAGAGCCAAAAGTAAACTAGTTAAGTTAAAAAGTTTAAATTAAATTAACATTTTAACTTAACTTCAAGTTTTTAACTCGTTAATGCCCAGCTTTGAATTAATATGATTAATTACAGTTCATTGATCTGAATATTCTGAGTAGGTACAAAAAATATCATGATTTATATCAAAAAGTACAACTTTAAGTTTTGCATAAATAGAGTTTAGCAAAGTACCAAAATATTTGTTGAAGTTTTTTTTAAAATGTGTTTTTGCATACTTAATTAATTAATGGTAACTACTTTAAAAAAAAAAGCTCCAACTTAATTTGTAAGTTATAGTTGAAATATTTCAAAATTCCCGATTTATGGAAAAATCGTGTTTTTGAGTTTAAAATACTAACATATTAAAAAATCGCTCGGGAAGTAAACTACATTCGTTCGTTAAGTTTTAATGCGTTTATCATTACACAGAATCGGCCTTCTTAGCGTTCCTGGCGGATAATTTCCGCATTAAATGCCGTACTCACTTTTCCTAATGAAATTTTTCCGAATTCGCTAGACTAATCCGGTGTGAAAAATAATGCACCGGGATAATAATTTCTATTAGGACTTCTAGGAGTCTACATCAGCTGCTACATCATGGTCCTGTCAATTGTACATTATCTATGGGAATAACAACAATCACGATTTAAGATAAGGTATAATATCTTAAATCATGACCACGATTTAAGATAGTATGGTTGCCCATCGACTTGTGATAAGAAAGCCATTACAGTGAATCTTACTTTTTTTACTATTGCAGCGCTCCATGTGAGCAAAATAGTGTCGTAAACTCGTATTTCTCGCGACTGGTTTAAATCATATGGATACGACATATTAATGGTATCGGTGTAATATGTGCCTTGATGACGCAAGTTTTTATAAATGTTATCCACTGATTGGAATCTAATCAAATAATTATAATAGTTTTAATACAAACAATATCCAAGAACACAAATAATAAAGTTAACAAAAATATTTAATAATAATTATTTACTTTTTTGTGATATGTTGGTTAGATTTAAATCATCTTGTACATGTACCTGTGTACAGTAACATCAAAGATGAGTTCCGTAAGACATTGGTACATTATTATTTTATATTAATATTATAATTTAATTAAAAATTAAATATTCCACGTTATTACGTGATAATTCCACGATAATTTTAGTGCTATAGATAATTACATTAGATGCTGCAAACAACAAATCCAAAATAATAGGAATCGCATCTTTAACAAGTCTAGGCAAACATATCTGAAAAATATGATTTTGTATGAATATTCTATAATATTAATAAATAATATTATTTTACTTACTGTATACTTCCTAAAACCTACACCAGATTCCCAAGTATCAACTACATCCTCTTTCTTGAAGTGGTAACGGCATACTTTAGAATTAGTTTTAAAACATCTAAAACTTTTTCCCACTCATCCCTTAAAGGAGGAATTTTAGGAACACCAAACAAACTAGTTTTTAAATCCTTATAAGGAAATAAAGGTACACAACATGCCATTTTTATTATTATAATATAAAAAATAACCAAAATTATAGCATTATAATTGATTATTAAATTATATTAACATAGTAAAATATCAAATGATAATTAATATGTTTAAACTCCATTATTATATTTATATATCAGTTCTGCCATGTTAAGTTTAAATATACAGTTTGAGGTGGGTAAAAGTCGTCTGCATAGTCTTCATTATCTCCACCAAAAGCGCTATACTATTAAAAACAGCTGATTGCTAGATTCATATTGATGGTCGTCGAATAAACCATTATACCGTAGTCAATGGGCAACCATACTATCTTAAATAGTGATCATGACCACGGCTTTAGATAGTATGGTTGCGTAACGAAACGAGAAAAAGTGCGTTGCGAATGTTCGTACCAAATACATAGAGCGCTCCCAGCGGATTTATATTCTAACCAAATAGCAAAATATGTTAACAATATGTCAACATAGATATTAGATAACAATTTACTATATTGAATACATTATTAAAAATGAGAGTTATTTCACTATTTTAGTTATTACTTATTTTTAAAATTTACTGATAAATTTCAATATTCATTACACAAAAAACAAAATGTTCTTGAAAGAAACTCTTTATTAAGTAATTTAAAATATAATACAACTATGTGGGTACTAATTTAGATTTTTTCTTGCTTTATTTATTTGCTTGGATTCAATATTTTTCATGTAAGAATATTGCCTCATTCTCATTACAATATACAGACTCCCAAGTACTTTTAATTTCGTTAGATTCAAAATGTTTAGCGCAGACACGTTGGCTCTTTTTTAAAACCATTCCTAAAACTTTTTCCCATTTTCCTTTTTCTTCCTCATTTTTGGGAACACTAAATGTAGTTTTGGATGCGCCATGAGATAGGTGTACATTGATATTATGATTTATGGAAATTATTTTATTTTTAGCGGCATTTTTTGAATATCAAATAATTATGTTATACATTTGTATCAAAATATTAAAACTATAAGGTTTTATAAACAAACTGATAGATGGCGCTGCAGAATCTTAGGTAAAATCAGCCGATTTTGAGAGAACATTTGTGGCACATAAACGTCTTGCTGTAAGTAATACACCGTACTGCAACCATATTACTATCTAAAGCCGTGATCGTGACAACGACGAAAAAAAAACAAAACAAAATCGGATTTTCGGCTTTTGATAAAACCCGTGACAAGACGATAATCGCTTGTACTGTTATCACGAATAATGAATAAAATATAATTAATGATCTCGACGACGATGATGGACGTCCGAATAGGTGAAAGTACAACGTAAGTGCCTAGAAATAATCATTGTTTTCTGTGCCGGAGCCACCGAGGTCCGAGACAGCTAACAATAATCATTCCTTGGTCGTACGGAAATGACGATGTGACACGGTCACCGGGTAGCGTATCATTACTTCGCCGACTTAAAATATCTTTCGTTCACACGTCGTAAGCGTGTGCACACAGTAAACGGAATTCAATTTCAGCATTTCGGCCTCCAGACATGACCACCAAGCGGAGCACTCGGTCCGGGTCCATCGAATCAAATTACATACCTACGGGCTTGGCCTTGAGATCCGAGACCAAAGGCACGCTGCTGGTCCGAGAACCGACGACCGTATCCAACATATTCTTGACGGTGTTGCTGTTCGCATGTAGAAAATATCTCTTTTTCTCGACGCACAGACGGCTGTTCGTGTACTTGATCCTGCTGGTCGCCTCCGTAGTCGGTGACTTCATCAAGTTCCCGAAAATCTACTTTGCCAACAGCGACACGTTCCTCAACCAGTACCTGGTCAAGTTGGGTTGGTTCTGGACGTTGCTGTGGACGCTGTCGTTTCTAGTAACCACCAGCAAGGTGTTCTGCCTCAACTCTCGTCCGAGCATTACCGTGCATGCCACTCGTCTGGTGGTCGCCACATTTTTCTGGTTCTTTTGGACGAACGCTTTCAATCGACTCGAAGATTATTACGGCAAGTGTTCGGGGAGCAGAGGACTGACCCGATCAGCGTGCAAGTCTGCTGGTCACCTATGGAAATCGTTTGACGTTTCTGGCCACGTTTTCATACTCATATATAGTACACTGGTGATGATCAGTGAAGCGAGGCCTATCATTGGCTGGGATAAAATTCAAGACGTGTTGAGAAATGAAGAGAATGCACGCAAAGAAGGCAAAAAAGTTGCGACCACATTTAGCAATTTAAAAGAAGAGGAACTGCAAGAGATGAAAGCAGTTTATAAGAAGATGACACCTTATGTACAGGTCTTATTCATAGTAATCACAATTTTTGTCGCTATTTGGGAGTTAATGCTCATCACAACGATGATGTATTTCCACACAATGCCCGAAAAACTATTGGCGGGCATAGTGGCAATGTCAACGTGGTTTCTGACATACAGGGGCTGGTACAGTTCATCATTTTTGCCCCCTCTGCCCGGTGACGGATTCTTTAAATATCAAGCACTTCAAAAGAGTGAAGTAGGTATTTAGTTATTATTATGGTGTCATGACAATATATTGGTGTATTGTATTTTTTTTCAATAACAAACTCTGTATGTTTATTTACGGGTAAAGTACTATATTATATCTGTATGTGTTCATTATGAATAACAATTTTTACTGGTTTTATTGTTGTTAAAATAAAAATTTTTGTTTTCAATATATTATATATATATTTGTTTGATTGTTTTTATTCTAATTTTTTTTTTTTTTTATTGATTTATTATATTTAACTGTTGAACAATATTTCATATGTATTTAATTTAATTACATTTTCTCAATCAATTTACTTATTGTTTTAAACCCATCCTAAACATTTAAGTTTAATAGTTAAATTATTTTATTTAATGCTAATTTCGGTTATCAAATATTTACAAATTCACGGTTTTATTATTTTAATATTGCTGACTTTGCTATACTTTATTTTATTATTGGAAAAGAAAATCTAAGTATACACTATTTTGTTAATATTTAAACTACTTATATGTTAGTAAGTTTATCAAAATAAAAAGCAGTAAACTAAATATTATTTGTTTTCGATAATAATTCAATTATGTATTACGAAAAAAAGATGAAATGATATATTAAATAAAAACTATACGATATTTAAATTGATTGAAGATTGCCGGTTTTAAAATGTTAAATTAAACCAATAAACAGTATTTATAACTATTTTATGACGATTCTTAAAATATTAAGTTAATTTTCTTAATAAAGATTTTGATATAAATACTAGGGTTAGAGGATAGTTCAATCAGATTAATTTTTGGTTTAATGGTCCACCATCCATCCAAAACAGACAAATTTAATAAAATATTAAATATACAATATACAATATACACTAAAAACCACATAATTGATGTCTTTCAAGTATTTTATTATTTCTAAATGTGATAATTAGATGTAGTTATATAATATGTGGGATTGGTTGTTGTCGGAGTTGTCTGTTATACTTAAATCAAAAACGTGTAAAAAATGAATTATAATTTTTTTTTTTAAATATCATTTGCTTGTACCAGGTGGGTAAAGGGGGGTTGACATGTACTGCATACTCGGATGAGGCAATGCTGGCATGACAGGTATAAAAGGTGTAGCAACGACAGGCACTGCTTGAGGAGCAATGTTGAAAAAATTGTTTTGTAATTCCGTAGGCAATGGTGGTAATGGAGCAGGTAATCCTGGCGAAGGTTTCATTTTGGTTTCTTTCATAGCCGCTATACTAGTAGTTTCCTTATCTTTACGTGCTTGAGCATGACCCCAACGTACGTTCAATTTATGTCCACCCAATGTCAAACGACCATAAGTGCTCTCAGCTCCCATTTCAGCTGCAGCTCGTGTGGTGTACTGAATGAATGCACAATTCTGATGAGCTACATGAGTAATGTTTCGTATTTCTCCATATTGATAAAATACATCCCTGAAAGTTATCAAAAAAAATATCTTTAGTAACTAAATTGTACACTTAGTACGATATTTACCTCAAATCTTTTTCTGTAGTTATATCATTCAGGTTGCCAACATAAAGTGTTGTGATTGTTTGATCCTCTGGTTTCTCCAGTTTTGGCATTTCACTGGCTCTGTTCATCATTTTCTCGGCAACAGGATCATTCACACCATAATACCTAAAATTAATATGATAATAAGTATTTATGTTGAAATCCTTATAAAGGTAACTACTACTTACTACTAGATAAATGATTACTAACATTTAAAAATCATAACAATTTCAGAGTAGAACTTGCAATGCTATAAGTAAGTAAGTAATTCACTGAAATGTTCAATGTAAAAACTTGCACGAATCCAAGAATAAAAATAAAAAGTGCAATACTATATACGTTGTAGTACATTTTGAAAGCATTCAGAGCCTTATTTATGACTAATTAACAATAAAAAAATGGAATTATTTAAGATTACCTGTCTTTGAAATTTTGATTCGAAAGTGGGTCCTCTGGGTCTGTAGGTCTTTCATGACGGTATGGACATTCTTCTCCTCGGCGACATTCACCTTTCACCCAAAATGAACAAATGTGTGGCCGGTTACGTTCATAGTAAGGAGCTTTGCGAGCCATTTTGGCCAGTACATCACTAGCATTCTGACATTTTCCTCCAGCTTCATCCATTTTAGCTAGCTAAATATAATACAAAAATTAATTTAGGTATACACTTTTGATAAACAGTAGTTCATATTAGGTATCTCACTTCAGAATCCATATTTTGAACAAAATATTCTTTATTAACATCAGATTTGGGAATTTGTTCTTTAATTTTTAATGCAGCATCACGAACCTATGGGTAATAAAAAATTTCAAGTTGTCAAATATAACAAATCAATTAAATAAAAATGTACTTGTAAAGGAAGTCCATATTCAAGATCCAATAAACATGTCTGACAAGCATTTCTTAACCGTGCACAGGTTTGACATATTTCAGTCTTCTTGAAACGCATTCTAGCGCCTGGGCACCAACGGAATACTGTGAACGGCCTCGCACAAACTTCGCACTCCTTGCCATATTTTTCTTTTGCCTAAAATAAAAAATTGGTGATGAAAGTTATAAAATATAAAAATTATGTTAGGTAAACATACTTACCATTCGCAAGTAAGGGCTATCCCCTAAACATGTTTCACAAACAATTGGAAAGTCCTAAAACAAAATTAAAAATATTAAGTAACATTTTGATACATACCATTATTGGAATTCATCATAAGTACAATATAATTAAAACTATTTTTAAACAAAAGTAATGTTAGCAAAGAAGGGCTACAAAATGTTTAATCCTGGAGATTAATAACATTATTAAATTAATCCCAGTTCTCATGTAACACACTATTAACTGGTTTGAAAGTTCCATTTAAAAATGAACAATTAAGTTCTAGTTCACGATTTTAAAAATTAACTAGTTCAAGTTCATCAAATTTAACAAAGAGTAAATTATAGTATTGCGATTGGTACGGTAAATGCCAGACAATTCATAAGATGACGGAAGCAACATTTACCGTTATACCTCCTGCCGATAACATAATAGTTACTTTAATAACATAAGATATCTATAAATATTAAATACTAAATTGTTGTATTTTTCTAATAAGCAGTTATAAAAAATAACTCTTTGAAAGAAATACTCAGCTCTGCACCAATTACGCAAAATACATTAAATTATAAAATATTTTAACTAGTACTACTAAGTACAAACAACAAATTGATAAAACTACATAAATCCGTTCAAGGAAATGATTCACCTCTTAGATAAAATATGGTGCACTTGTCACACATAATTTTCTACTGGGTACCTATGTAAATGTATAATATGAAATATCTGTTAGGAATAAGTTTTAAATTATAACTATGAAAAATCCTTTATGTCCCAAGTTCGTAAAATTGAGAATTTAGTTCACGTTCAAATGAATTTCTTGAAAATTGAACCCAACCAGATTGTTAGAAATTGGAATGGAAACAATCACACAGTTATGTTCGCGTGTATTAATCCATAAATCGAGTACGGTAAGTCGGTAAAAATTCGTTGTAAAATTTAAAATAGTTTATGAACCAGATACTTACGGAGTCTTCCCAATTCTGTCGGTTATACGTGTTGGTCGTTTTGGACAGCGACATATTTGAAAACGCTGTTGATGAAACAAAACGGAACGATAAGTTAAAACATTATTATTATACAGAACAGTAGTATGTTGACTTACTCGACCGAAAACGACTTGTTTATGATAATGAATACGATTATACTAAGGATATCTACCTACGAACTACGAAGTATGAGCAAATATTAATTAATAATTATTGTGAAATACGACTGGTACATAAACGGTGTATAAGTATTAACCACAGTAGTCACTAGTCAGTACTCAGTAAACACAAAACACAAAAGTACAAAACCTTTTCAGAAATTCAGAAGTCAGAACCTCAAAAAGTTGATAAGAAATCAAAGACGTTTCACTTTTGATTTTCGCCACGGATGTTGTAGATGTAGATAATAACATGCTAATCATGATAAATAAGATCTCATTTGTCATGATGATAACAAAAATTAATAACATAACAATAATTATTAATATTTTATTCATGAAGACTATATAGAATCAATCCACCTTGACTAGAATAGAACTTATTACCCCCTGTCCTGTCCTATCAACTTATAAAGCTACAACCGTACATAGACCTTAATTTTATATACCATATATTATTACAAAACTAGTTTTTTATATTTATATCTATGTTCTATGGTTAATTTGAGTAAATTCTGTCGATCTGACGGTTCACATATTACATTCTAAATTTATACGTATGGTAATTATTTTTTGTTCATTACGGATACCCAACCACCGAACGCGTAATGGCCGACACCTCTAGCGAATTGGATGAAACGCCGAGCATCGAGTGCTTTCAGAACTACACCGCGCCCGAGGTGTTCATACAGGGCATCGCTGGCATCGTAAACCAGGAAGATGTCGAATCCATGATCATTGCCCAAAAAGAAATGTAAACCGCTCACACAGCCTCAAAATCCAGAGTTGTTTAATTCTTCAGATTGTGTGTGTGTCTCTGATTTAAGGTTGCAGCGTTTTGAAAAGACCAATGAAATGCTCACCAACTGCAATTCGTTGTCCATGAGTCACCTGAAAACCACAAGTCAGGATCTGAAGAAACACACGCAAATGTTGGCAGAGTTACGCAAAGACTTGGACAGTACATTTAAGAGGATAGCCACTATTAGGTCCAAGATTAAAGTCCAACATCCAGACTTGCAGAAAAGTAAAAATTATAATATTGTGGTAAATCACAAGCTTAGAATGTATGTCTTAATATTATTGTTATCGATGGATTACAGGTATTTTAGAAGAAAAGCAAAAAGAGCTGGAACAAAAGACTGTAGATAGTTCATCTAGTGGTAGCGCAAGTACTGCTTCTCCATATAATTCTGACACAAATTAAAATACATTTTTTATTCCATCAAAAATTTATATGTCATGATCTCAATAAATTTACCATAACAATTTTAATGTATCCAGTATCATTGTATATAATATATTATGCTCATTATTTATTTAAAATATGATACATATTTTGTTAAATGTATGGTCTTTGTTCAAAATAAAATGTTCATTGTATGTATATCACCGAACTAGGTACATATTCTTAAGTCCAAAAATGTGTAATGTGTATAACATGGATAATTATTAATAACTAATAGTTAATACTGTCATCTACAAGAATCAGGTATTTAAATTTAATTATTAATTTTGATACCTATATATTTATTATAGTATAGTTAAAAATGTAAAATTTCACAATTTTAATCTTTTTTTGAAAAATGTTAATGTGTAAATTTAAAATGTATCATTGAACACCATGGATATCTAATGAGTAGAGAATAAATATATTATTCTACTACAAATTTGATCAGCACTTAACATGCCACTTAACTTCTCTTATTTCAAACTTAATATATATATGTATGTACAAAAAATTATTTGATATTTTGATACTTATATTTTACCTTCATTATAGCTTGATTAACTAATGTATAAATCATTTTTTTTAGTAGCCTATACAATTTATAATATATGCATGTAAAATTTACATCATTGTAATTGGGCCACTAGTCGTAAAACATTTAAAATAAATTTAAAGTTATTTAATACCCCTAGATAATTTATATTATCTATTTGCAAAATTTTTGACAAGTACTTCAAGTTTTATAAATACATTTTAATTAAAATATACAAATTAACTGAGTAAATATTTTAGCAAGTTAAATGAATAACAAACATTATGTCATAATGTATACTCTAGTAAACTATTAAAGTATTTTTTAATTCAACTTTTTTCTAAAACGTTTTCATTAAATTATTAATTTTGACCTTTTTAATTTCAACACCAAGGCAACATACATTGATACTATAATATAGTACACACGGTAATTTTAATAGCATTACACTAATTATTACCAAGGAAGAACCTGTTATGGAAACACAAAAATAAAAAGTATATGCAACCATGTAACGCATCATAAGATTGGTTTAAAGCCCGGTCCAGAGCAAAAAAATATTTGTCAGAAACATGTTTCTGACAATTAAAGTATCCTAGGTTTGAATACGGCTTTATTCAAATTATTTTCAAATCACAAAAATTGATCCAGAGTATTGGTACCAAGGGAACAAATTTAAGTATTAACTAGAACATTATTTAGTCTTAAACATTATATTTCTGTAATAATGAATACATAAAAAAAAAAACAAATACAAATTTTTGTCAACATATTATAAAGCAAAATAAAATAATGATAACCAGTATAATTATAATATTATATTGGGAGTATAATCAGTCTTTTATAATAAAAATAAAATAAATAATACATATTGCCACACATCGTGCGATGGGATATTGAAATGGGATGTTATAATAAAATCATTGCATCTATGACGTGACTATAGCAGTCGTTATTTTATTTTCTCACTAAACACTTAAAATGGTATAAGGGTTTGTGTGATATGTAGGTAAGTATAAGGTAAGGAGGATTGGGAATATTTTCACTATTAATACTGAACAATTGTAATTTGTTTAGACTTTATATTTTCTCCTTAGTGTACTCAAACTCCACTCAGTAACTCCTTGTTCGGCCAAATCTTGCTGACCAGACTTGAGGCTCTCCTCTAGTTTGTTGAACAAATTACACAACGTGTCCAACTCGGTTGAACTCAAAAACTCAATGGCCAATTCAAATCTAAATAAAAAGAAAGAAAATTGATAAAGTAGGTACGTACTATAATATTATTGGGTTTGAGCTGTGGTAGGCTTACCTTTTCGTTCCGGTGATCACATCTAAAAGTCTAGTGACCGCGACAATGTCGGAGACACTATTTGACGGGAATATGAGTAGTGTTTCGAGCAGTTCAACCAAAACAGAGGGAGGTATCTCTTCGGTGTGAAACGTGGCGGCCACATTTTCAGCACCATGCAGGCTCAAGTACTTGTACCTGTGTTTGGCCGTGCTGAGACGGCGGAAACTCAGAATAAACTCTTGGACTATTGGAGAGCAAGCGCTCGGTATGTTATCCTTGATGTCGACATCGGCGACCTAACGGAAGGAAAGAAAAACAGTCAGAGTGTAACATAGCACGGAGTCACCAATTGACATTATTATTGAATAGGCACTCACCGCGAAATCAGAACTCTGTTGCTTGCTGTCTTGCATGTTGTGAGCTGTCACTACGTTGTTCCACACTGCCGGTGGGTTGCTCTTGCACTCGATTTCTTTCTTGGTCAGTGGACGCAGATGGGCTGCCTTGACAATGTCGCTGTAAAAAGTGGCATTCGTTGAAAATCTGTGTCTGGTGTAGGGCAGCCACCGTGGACCAGGAGCCTGGAGCTTACCTGAACTCTTGGTAAGTGGACACGCTCTTCACGGCCCTCAGCTTGGCGTCGTTCTGTTGCCAGTAACGCACGTCTTTCTCTACATTGTCGATCAGTTCATCTTCGAGGCTCTTGAAATCCGCAGACGAACCCATTAGTGGCCGGACGGGGAGCGCTGGGGAGATGCTGGTCGGCGCTCGAGGGGTACCTCTACTGTACCGCGGACACGGTGTGCACCGAAACTTCCGTTTGATGTGTTTTTTTTTTCTTTTCACTCGATAGTAAAATGACTACCGTCTCAGTCCGCCTGCCTCCGCCAGCACACGGCAGCAGCTATCTATTTAGGTATATCACTTCACACTTGTCGAAATCTGATTAAGCTTTCCCCGTCTCGCCGTTCGTTTTCTCCATGAGCTGCTCGTCGCGAACGTACGGGGTGGTGCGCTCGGGCGGGCTGCTCGGCGTTGGGTGTTGTTTACGTCGGCGGCCCCGTCGCCATGCCGACCGCGGCCAGGGAGCAGCGCCAGCCAGGGGACAAGACGCGGTTGGTGGGTGCTGCTGTCCGCGGGGTCTATGGTATCGGGATCAAAAAACCAACGGGCATTTTGGCCCGGGAAAGCAGAGTACCCGCGGGTGGTGAGTCTCGGCATATTATACTCATAACTCGTATATTGTGTTGCATACCAAGTTACAGATTCTAATAATTGTTGTGGATTTAACTCATTATTTTTCTTAATTTCCACTAATGACAACTTACGAGGAACGTATTGTATTTTATGGTGCATGACATTTCTAATAACCTATACATTCAGTGAAAATTGCATGTATCTAATTTTGTATTATTTACTTACACCAAAAACCAAAATCGATTTTGTCAAGAACCAATTTTGCGTAAAAATTCCCGTTTATCCTTAATTTTTTGTTTTGTCTTTCCAGGCGCTTTGTGAAATACTAGGCGTTTTTGACCTCCTCAATGCTCCAACTATAGGTACATTCACTTTCCACCGGAAAAGTTAGGTACTGAAGTTTAAAAAAATCGGTTCAGGTAATATAATATAAGATTTTATAATATTTTAGTATTAAACTATTACCTACCTGACTATATTATATACTGCGGGCTCTTCTGTCCACAGTATCGGCGAATAATTATTGGTCTTAATACCGGTGTGCGGTTCTAAAAACAGTATAAACGATAATGTGATTTTAGATAAATGTGTGCGTTTTTGGTAAATAACAAATATCAGTGTGCGCTGTGTTGAACGGCATAATTTTGGGAAAAACTGTACGGAATTGATGTATAAAAGTGTGTGGTTTTGAAAACTGTTGGCAATTTAAAATGTCGACCTTCCGAATGCACCGACTAGATTCACTTTCCCATCGAACAAGATACTGTTGAAGAAAATCGAAGCGGCGTTTAAGTGCCCCAAATGGTGTTGACAGACACAAAAAAAACACAAATCATTGCAAAATCAATACATTCATCGCTCCACTAGAATCTAAAAATAATTAGTAGACTATAATATAGTGCTCAATCAATTTAATATTGAACAAAAACAAACCGTGCCTACATAATATTATATAATATGTTATATATATATATGTTTGTTTATATATATGTTTGAATTTATTAGAACAATTCCCGAACTGAAGACGTTCCTATATAAGCCTAAAGATGTCCATCTACATAATTAATATAAGTTGAAAAACGTGTTTATTTAAAAATTGTTTAGTATTATATTTGTCTAATGAATTAATTTTCTTTAGCATTCCGCAAGAATGAACATTGAGGTCAAATAGCTATAGCTTACAGAAATTATTCGAAGGATGTCGATTTGCTTTTGAACAGTCGTTTAACATCAGCTTGATGTGCGGAAGTTTATTATTGGACCGGACATAAAACGATAACATATTTTATAATATATGAGATGTTAAGGGTCCCGGTGCCAGTTTTTCAAATTTTCCACAATTCTTTGAAATTTGAAAATTAAACTTTATATTTTAGTTGCCACCTCAATTATAAGTCTTTTCCACTAATCTACTACTCGATACCTATTTAGGGGGGGGGGGGTTAATAGGGTGTATTATATCGAAAATAATTACTTTACGGGAATGACTCTCAATAAGCTTTGTAGAATTGTCGGATTTTGGTGACTATTTTTTTATCTGAAAGAAGAAGACTTCCTATAGCCCGCATCGATTTCTAATTTTGTATTTTGTTTCAAATAGTTGTTTAAAAAAAATTGTAAAAAATGCTTTTTATCTTGTATTTTTTAGACATATTATAAAGTTTGGGAATAAAATTTTGAAAAACAGAAATCGATGCGGGCTGTAGAATATTTCCCTCTAACAATCAAAAAAAAATTATGAAATTTGGTTGATTTTACAAGGCGGTATCGTTATTCCCGCAGAGTGTATTTTTGAGGAAAATATGGCATCAGCACCGGACGCCTTAAGATGTTCGTTTATGTACACGTCACTTCGGATTTTAGTACCCTTAGTCTTTAATGCAACTCTGTTGCCAATTTGTATATTATACTCAGCTAATTTTCTTACCAACACCAAAATTGTATCTATTAAAATAGACGCGATCCACCCCTGTGGCCACATGTCTGCACCTTTTTGGCTTTATATCACCATGAATTGCAGGCGGACATCCAGCTTCAATTGTACTCTATAATGCCAATTAGTATCTGCGACTTAGATAATGTCTCAGTCATAGTAATACTGACAATACATTGTAATAGACTGGATTTATAATAACTATTGTTTATCATAGAAATATTTACTGTAAATCGTAATGGACTGAATTTATAATAATTATTGTTTAATAAAATGTTGAGAATTAAAATAATACCTATCTTGATGAATGATACTGGTATTTGTTGGTATAATAATACGTAACCTAATAAATTATTTTGCAATCCGTTAGCGAATTATAATCATTTGATAGTTATATAAAACTACATACCTAATGTTGTAATATTATGATTATTACATAGGTAAATTAACATAATATGTTTACAGAACCGAGAAGATATAAATATTTAATGATTTTTCAATGATATCACCGTGGTTAAAACTTAAAATGTCTTTGCTCATAAATATATTATGCAATGAGTATGTGAAATATTCGTGTGTAATGTGATTTATAAACGTATACCTATAATAGGCACGGTAGGAATGTGTATACATTTAGGACCTAGACAATGGAGAATGATTTTTCTAGTCATGACTTATAAATTATAACTTATAGAGATTAGATATCGATGAATTTTGTATCTTTTTTTGGATCACCATTTCCGAGCTTTAAATGTGTTTCAATAATATGCGGTTCTAAAGAGTGTACCTAACCTGGCAAATGAAATAACTTTTAGGTAAGTAAGTATATAATAATCAATATTTTTTGATTTAAATTTGTTTTTATTTAATTAACGAACGCTTGTGCTACACGTACCTAAGTATAACATTTTTTCATTTGTTAATACAGAAATTAAAAAATGAAATCTGATATACATGTTTTTGAAAAATTTAAAATAGCCAATTTGTAAATCTGGTTTTTGAAAAATGTTGATAGTAAAAACATTTATTTAAGTAATGTAGTTTATTTTTTAAATTATTTTGAAATATCATTATTTTTATTTAGTAAAGTTGATCCAATCGTAAAAATTACTTCAAATTCAAAAAACATAAAAATGTTTAAATAAATACCTACTATAATATAGTTTAAAACTAAATATTATTTTAAAACTTTCTTGCATAATACTTTTCAAATTAATAATGAGTCTTACTTTGATAAAACCATAAAAAATAAACCACTTGGCTTAGCTTAGATAAATGTTTTTACAGTCAAAAGTTTTCTAAAAACGAAATTTAGAAATTGGCTATTTTGAAATTTGAATTTGAAGTGTTTGAATTTTGAAAAAACTAGTCCAAATCCCCAAAACTATTTTAAGTTAGAAATGTATAAACATTTTTTTATTTTTATCTAAGGTTTTAAAATTCAAATCAAAGTTCTTCATAAGTTATTATAATTGCAGTTCGAAAAGACGTGTGTCTTATGAATTATGATATTGTGATAATTTCTCCGTACATTTTTATTGGCCTCCTTACCCTTCGATTTATATTATATTAACTTCGATCATTTTGAAACTATTCAATGTCACTTTGTTTAAGTATTATTATATATATTCAATTTTTTGTATGCTGTAACTTATAAGCATTAATTGTTGACTATCCGCTTGTTCAAAGATAATAAAAAAAAACCAATCAATGTGGTTAGGTCTTTCATTATTCTAATTTATATGTTATAATTTTTATCCATTTTTTTTTACTCGAGGAAAATTTTAACGTAATCCTACAAAATAATATTTATGCTTCTGGTCGTAGTCAGATACAATAGGAGTGTACATTTATTACACAGAGCACGGTCATGACACAGAGTAATCCAAGTTAAAAACAAATTATATAGAACACCAGAGAGTACACAAAAGGTATTGTGTGCACTGTGCAGTCATCGTTAAAGTTGTACAGATGATCTCTTTATATGCATTTAATATATTATGAGGACATTCATATAAATTGCTATTCGTTCTGTTTTAAAATATATTTCAGTCGTGGCCGTTATAGGTACATAAGACACACACTAACGTGCTAAAATATTAAATTGGCATAGGTGGTATACTGGTATACTATAATATGGTACCTACATGCATATAGTACCTACGATAGTAGACGCTTTTTTCTATATAGGTATTCGTAGGTAACAGTGCAGTATTACTTTTAAATAGGGAGGAGGGGAGGAGTTAAATTTTTGTGTAAAAAAACTTAATTTATCACCTCCATCAACGATAAAAGGGTATATAAGGGCATTTCACCGCCATGCATTTTTTTGACGATACGGACTCTTACCAGAGTAGGACGTTCCAACCACAAATTCAAATTACTTGGTGGATATGCCTATGTTTTTTTAGTTACATATACTATATACTTACTCTACAGTGTATGTTGAGTTTAAAATGTAATATATACAAATTATCAACTACCCATACACTGAATTATGAATTAAATTATAAATATAAATAATTGGTTAAATATAAATTTATAACTCATTTATATTGAATCAATATAAATATATGAATTATAAATCGTATTTAAGTATTAAGTACCTATGTATTTAACACACTTTATTTCAAAACGTTTATAATATAATATATAATAAGTACTAGCTGATCTCGCGCACTTTGTTGCCTTAAAAATGACAACTCTTAAAAAAAAAAATTTAATAGTTCAACTCCTTTTGGGAGTAACTCGCTGCGCAGTAAGTGCAACTCAGCCACTTAGGTAGGCGATGAGCGAAAATTCGATTTGATGCATTGCTTGTACCTGATGTGCCAAATAACCAATGGCAATCAATAGTAAATAAATACTAATTTCTACCTATTGTTTCTCCATTAACCGATAGCAACCATTTATAAACAAAAATGTCCATCGTAAATCTCAAAATCATTGTGTTTAAGTATCTTCCTTGATTGCAGGCCAACTGGGTCCAGTTATGAATTTGAACCATTTAATGACCCACTCAAGCAAACACAAAACAATTTCATCAAAATCGGTGCAGCCGTTTTGGAGTAGTTTGAATACTTAGGTACGCACGGGCAGAAGAAATATATTATATATTGAGAAGATAACTATACATATTCCTCTTACAATAATTCAATTTCCTTTTATTTTCGGATAATTTTTATACTACCTATTGAGAAGCAATAGAAATTGTGTTATGCACTGCTATTACAGCAAGACCATTACGGTAAAAGAATTAAAAACCTATAAATATATCGGAATATTCGAGCTGCTTGCGATAGAAATGTTATTTATCGGAAAATGTTTAACTACAATAAAGCGTACTCGGTAGACCAGTGTAAATTTGATTACAAATGTAAATTTACCTGAGTCAACTTTGGTATACCTTCGTCTACACCATGGTTGTCTATGGTCACAGAGTTATTCTCATATATATATTTTTATTAAGTTATTTATTTTTGTAATCGGTGGTAGGTATGGCTGAGCAATAGTATTTGATATCATAATTTATAGTATTATGATATTATACTTAAAAGTTAAAAAATATCAAAAACTATATCATATGTATTCAGTTGTAGTTATTATATTATTAATATTATATATACGGAAATGAGTTATAGTAGTAATAATAATAATAATAATAATAATAAATACAATAATAATAATAATAATAAAAGAACACTTTTACGATTTAAAATTTTAAATATTTTTTACGTTTAAACATAAGGTTTTGTTATGTATTTTGTATACCTACTACACTAAATAATATCAGAATATATCGGAGACAATAAAGTAAAATCACACGAACGGTTGTTTTCAACATTTAATACTATTCACTAAAATCATGACTACTGTATAATATTAATAAGATGAAAATGAATACACTTATAATCATATTATTATTGGGCTATGATGATAGCTGGCGAAAAGTAGCGTATTAAATACATTTTAATTATTTTAGTAGGTATTATAATATAACAGCATCTATGCATGCTATAAAAATAGTTATTATGATTATTGTTTTACATTTATCTCTGGAAGAGATTGTTTTTTTTTTTTAGTTTTTAATTAAAACGAAGATTGAAAGACAAAAGTGCAAGTATAGTGCATCAAGAATGAAATCGAGAAGTCCTCAGCCATTTACCTAATATTATATATAATATTATGGAATGGAAATTATTGCTTCCGAGTTACAATGATAATAACAAAACAAAACAAAATAGTATAATATTCCTACAGTTAAAATTTAAAACAACAAACGTACTTAAGTTTAGTTAATAATAATATCAAAATAACAACAAATGCATACGAATCTCGTCACGGAATTACGCAATATTGTGCACGATTACTTATTATTATTATTATTTTTTTTCTGCAGACGACTTGTATGAATTTTTGAACAGTTATTCCTTTTTAGCGGCAGAGTCGTCCTCCTGGTTGTGCTTCGCCAGTGCGAGGAGTATCATTGTCAACTCTTTCCTGTTGATTTTCCCGTCGTCGTTGTAATCCACCCCTCGCAGTATAGTTTCCTCGAAGTCTTGCAAGTCGTCGGCGTCATAATCCTACAAAACCAACAGCGAGTAATTATAACATTCTGCAGTTTACCTCACTCTGGTGGGTATACTGCAGGGTACCTATATTATATTATAATAACACGCGTCACAACACATACAATACACCGCGGTGATGACAATTTAGGCTAAGTCCACACGGGAGTTCTGTATTGGTATAAGAGGTAGACAGGCATATTATATACGCGTGCAAAACTGAAGAGTTTATATAATATTATTGTCATGGGAAACTTGCGATATGCCTAACCGGAAGTATTATGCGTATGTATATATATATATGCATAGGACGTGTAGACACAGGCGCGTATTAATATTATAATATTATAAAATAACAGACCTTTTTAACCAGCTCGAGCAGATCCTTTAGAAATCCGCGTAGTTCCTCGTTCTCAATCGTGCCATTGTTATCCTGCGAATAATCACGAATATAATATTATACTATATAAAACATAATATATTTAGGTGCCATATTAGACTCTTAATTTCAGATCACTCCACGGTATAATACAACTCTATAAATTATATTAATATTATAATGTCTATAACTTAAAAACTAAACAATATACGTTAGTTGACGCAAGAGCGCACTCGAGTCCTTATCCATTCTTATCGTGTTGTTCATATTATAATCACATTATAATATATATATATGAGCGAAAAAGGATTCACCAGAGTTAAGACTATATTATTATTGTTAAACGACTAGAATTAAATATTGTAAAAGTAAAACGCTTGGACTTTTAGCGTCTTATTGCAGAGGATGATTTGACTAGCACTGTCATACTTATTATCCATCTCAATATTCACGTATCCGTACAAAAAGTGACATATTATTATAGTAAAGACTGCAGTAAAGTTCTTTAAAGTTATTATAGAGATTCGAACAATTCGTGTGCAGTTATGTGTAAATCACGAGACCAAACAATACAATATAAAATTGTGAGTAGACGAATATAATGTTTTTAGTTATCATATAATATAATATAATAGTATTTTTTTTTTTTCATACTGGTACTGGTAATATTCTCTGACGGTTATAATTTATAATTAATTAAATGGTTTTAAAAAGTCCCGTTTTATGTAAAAAGTTTGTCAAATAACTTAGTGATAAATTGTTATATTAATTAATTAATTATGTATAATATTATAATTTATATATGTACTTTTTTTGATAATCTTAGCTTAACATTTAATTAACTCTGTAATTTATTTAATATTTTATCATAAAATCATGTTGACACAATACTAAGTCTTACGTGGGCTTGTGTAGTATTAAATAGGTAAAATAGTATATGCTTTTAAAGTTTTCACGAAATAATCTCGTAGAAGTCATTCCAGTAAAATCAACTTGCAAAAATAAACAAATAAGTTCTGAGTACAAATTAAAATCAGTTTTAATATATAACTAGTAAGGTATAAGATTCGTGTTTATAGTTTGAGATGGATAAAAAAACATAAAAAAGCATTGAATACGTTAAATACCTATGTAAATATAATTTTTAACAAGTTACAAGTATAAATTAGTAAAATTATATTATGTTTTAAAATTTCTAATATAATATTATGTACGTTCGTAATGTAATGCATTTTATTTATTGTACTTTTTTTTCGAAACATTTTAATAAATGTAAGCAATCTTGTCTAATGCATGTAAGAAAGTAGTTTTAACTTATGAGCAACAAAATTGAAATCGTTTTGCGAGAATAAAGTTTGACGTAGTTTGAAAATGTTTGCAAGCAATAGGGATTTTTTTTTTATAAAATACATATAAAATAGTTTATTTTCTTCTTATTATTATTATTGAGGAGTTTTTGTTCGAAGAATAACCAACATAAACCATGATTATTGGAAATACTCTTATCTCTCGTCGCAAAACTCCATTTGAGTAATATCCGTTTTACAGTACCTACCTACTCAGTTGGTATAATGTAGTTGTTGCAATGTATGGATTAGATTTACATATGTATAATGCATACTCGAAAGTGACATAATTTTCATCAGAAAATCAAATATATAAGAATTATGAAATAACTGGATACGAGCAACGAGTAAAATATACATAATTCGTTAGGAAGAAATGTTTGGCTAAATATGGCCTAAATGGATTTTTTTCTTCTGACTCCATATCGAAATCAGTCACTAAATCATCTTGTTAGCTATTATGCGTACTCTATTCGCTGTCCAAAATATATTCCATCTTTTTCGGTATCATAATTTATAGATAGTTAGTGGCTATTGCTTACCTATCTTTTTTTTCCTATCTGTTATTGGATATAATATGCTATAATATAGAGTATAGATGATAACATTTATTTTTTGAAATTTCTTATTAAGATAACTTTGAATTATGATAATACTATGATAGTATTTTTCAAACAGAGCACTGCCGAATCGGCTATATCAACGTTTTTATTAAGAAAATCTTAAAATTTAAATATTTACAAAAAATAAATAAATAAATAAAAAATATGTATCATATTAACACTGAACATAAATGTATGTAATTTAATATTTTGTGTGATATAATAACAGATAAGAAAAAATTCACTTCTTTATTAAAATGTAATGTAGAACGAAGGTATATACTATTAAATACTTTTAACGATTGTTTTATGTCTTTCAGCCTTCACAAATAAACGTATCATATAAAAGTCATTATCCTCTTTATAATACTATGTAATTTAATTTAAAATAAATATTTAAGAATGGTTTTTCTTACTATTTTTATGTCGTGTTTTAGTTTTAATAAGAAGCTCGACCAACATTATACAGTTGAATTAACCGTTTAAGTCTTTAAGATGTCTCAAAGGTTACTGAAAATGTGCTATCCCAGTTTATATATATTTTTGTTAAAAGGTTGAAGCAAAAATAAAAAAGTAAAAAGAACAATTTACTATCTTTATAAAATTCTACGAAAATATGCACAGTCACACAAATAACTAATATAATATAATATATTTTGTATATGTTATTAGGGAAAACTTTTAAAATAAAAATAAAAATCAATGTTAATAAATAAAAATATTTGTACTCTTGATAGTTGTTATATCTATATACGCGTGTTAAAGTACATTTTAAATAATAATATTATAATATATTCTACAAATTATTATACACTTAAATTGTTGAAATAAAGCTAAATTTGTTTTAATTCATATTGTGTATACTTACTCGATCATACAACGAAAATACTCTCTCGATATCATCCTTAGTCAGTTTTGTAGCTCCCTGAAATCAATAAATATTTATGAATATATACAATAAGTTTTTATATTTATTAAATAACCAATAAATTATACTATGAAAATAAGGGTTAGTCTTAAAGTATCTACATCCTACATATTAATTTCATCTTTATAAAACGTTTGTTCTAAATAATATAATATTATCTTTGATGTTTATAAATATTAAATCATATAGCCCATATAGGTAACATATAATATTGTTTTTCAAAATACTTTTGACGGTAAAGAAAAAATAAATTGTTGAGTATTATTTTCATTTGAGAGTAATTACTTTTTTTTTTAAATCTATATCAATGTTAAAAAAGTGTATTATTGTAACAAGTGAGTTAGGATTTGACTTATAGTTAGAAAGTAGTGCGTTCAATCAATCAATCAAATCAAAATTCATTAATTATATTATGTTGAAAGAGTAAATAATATATTATATTAAAATAGATTACCTACATAATTTTAAAATCAGTTTTATAAACTACATTTTATGTGTATATTATCAACAAAATTACGGCGATGGTGCCAAAATTCAGACATTTATAGTAAAAATAATTATACTAAGTAAAGGTCGTTGGTATTTATTAAGAGCTATAATCTATATCTATGTTTATCAGCAATTTGTTTGTGTTGACATTTTGCGTGGCTAAGGATATTTCATTTTGAATAAATTTGGTATTATTTCGCACAACACTATTAATTATAATTTTTTAATGAATACTACAGGTAGGTAGGTACTGTTCATTAGCAAAACATAAGTTGTTGTTGGTGAATTTCACGTTGTGTTCTTTAGACTAAATTAGTGGCGCATGATGTCTGGGAGCACGCGAAATTTAAACCCTTAAAGGTGCGTTAATTATCATCATAATATATAGGTTGGAACTTGGATTATTTGGGTTAACATATTATCAGTACTTAAAATATGTGATCTAAGTCAAATCCGTGTGTGACTTTTTCAGAAAATATTGATTTGTCTAAACCAAAGTTCAAACAAATAGTTTCTGAGTTATTAAAATGTACGCATGTTTGCTAAGGATAGTAATAATAGGTTCTTAAAAATGGTATTAAAAAATAATAAAATAGATGTAAATAATATTAATATTGATCTAGAATTTATGATACCCAGATAATTATTTTTAAAAGTTATATAATATTGATGGATAATTTTAAATTAATAAAATGTTTAAATAATCATATCGTCGTAGCCGGAAATTCCACAAACCTAAATTATATGACCAAACCTAAATATTCTTCCAAACAATTTAGTACCATGGACTTATAATAGTTTATGTATATTATCCTTAGTACATAAAGTTAAATATGTAAATTAAAAACTATACTCGATTGAATTTTGATTTAGATACGTTAAAGTTTTCAAAAAAGCCATCGCGGCTTGAATAATTTACATAAGAAAAGGTGATTGTCGTTTAAAAAAATAAGTTTTTATCGCCGTATGATGGTCCTTATATGGTATAATAAATCAAGGTGTTTGAAAATATGGTCCTTGAGTAGGTAATCTTGAAAATTCCAAACATCAGAATTTGAACAAATACATTAATAAATGATAAAAAGGGGGTTGTGCGTGTTTGATGAATCACTCTACATAATATGTGATTAATGGTATTTTTGTACGCACCAAGTAACACATCAATAATTAATGGCCATAATATATAATATTGACGTGCGTCGAAATGAATGACATAACAATATAAAATTATGCATAATATAATAAGTACGCATAATTTATGCGACTAATTGACGCGCGTTGGCTGATCGCGGCTGATCCACGCTTATTAAAAATGTATACTTTAATACAACAAAAGGCTTTTATTTAGCAATTATAATTTCTAACAGTGTATAGTACAAAAAAAAAAAAAAACATTTTAGTCAAAGTAATTTTATATTAATTGCATCTGAGTTAGATTAATTATATATTTATTATAGATTACGAGGTTGGGTTACTTCGTATGTACAAATTATCGGTTTCCTACTATAAGTATCCAAAATCCAAGTATTATGTCCGTTGAACTTTATCGGTGAATTTACTATACTTACTAGCGTCTAGCAATAAAAATATGTAAATTCACTGTGGAAAAGTTAAAACGAATCATACCATTGTTCAATGCAACGCTCTTAATTATATATTTAAGTCATATTGTGCAATGCATTATTAATTAGTACATAGTATATTGTGATGAATAAGCATTTTTTTTTTAAGGTATTATTATAAAATAAATGCTCGTTCATATTTGGTTTATTTGCAGTGCATCTAGTACACCCCACTTCTATAGACAATGCGTATTACATCTGTTTTCTATTTTCTATTAAGACTATTAATATTAAGGATTACAGTCCTTAGTATGTAGGTACAATTTAATAACTTGGAAAGTAATAGAAACTAATCGACTGAATTTTGATATAGGTACGCTTGAACGAATATTGTATTACACAACGTTGTGCCTACCAGCGGATACGCGCGACAAAATTAAAAATATATGCCGGTGGGTCACCAGAAGCGTTTACGAAAAGACGATTATATTGTTACGGGCGGAGGTACCTATGATAACAAAAACACATTATCAGTTACGGCTACAAGACACAGAGAAAATACCGAAATCGCGAGCATTATAATAATAATAATAATAATAGTATAGTCTAGTGCGGACGGATTTGAATAATATTCCGCGACGAATTACTTCCGCAACACAGAGACTGGTCTGCAGGCGGCGTGACTAGGACGGGAAACTAGGAAATTGAATTATATTCCGTCCGAAGCTTCGCGTCAAACACAATTTATGAATATAATATGATAATGACGCAGTGTCGATGGTGTCTCGCCGCTGTATAGGTATAGATGGGTACCGCCTACGCATAAAATAATAATATAATATCTCTCACCGGATCGATATTACTCTATGTCATTTTATTTTTTTTTTTTAAAAGAAAAAAACGCTAAAACTCTGCGTCGCGTATTGTATACGCGTTTCCGCCCATCATATCCGGACCCGATTCAGTAGCGCACCCCCTCCCCCCCTATCGACAAACCTATCCCACCGTCACAACAACACCTTTCGACCCCGCGGCTGTATTTTACAGGTACGCGGATCGGATGTTCGTGATACCCTCGATCGCGCGCGGGAACGTCGGAAAACGGGAAAAAGACGTGGAATTCCGGCGCTGATGACCTTTACGGTTCTCACAATATACATTTATAAAATGTAGGTAACATCTTATATGTTTACCATTGTTGCGGCTCGTTTCGGAGACCCAGAAACGTGATAAATATACGTAATACATGAAATTCATATGCACGCGTGTGTTCAGGGAGTCATTTATCGTCGCAGACATAATATATATATATATACGACGATCATAATTATTCTTTTTATAAAATTTATTCCAAGAGGATAATGGGGGGGCCCCTCTGAGAATACCCGCGAGGACTTCTAACAATGTTTTTTCTTAATATTATGTTAGTTATTTACATAAATATTATTATTCACATATACGCGTTGTACATATTATTATATAATAAATACTAAATAGTAATGATAATTTTAGGATGTGTGGAAATAAATTAAAATGATAATACTAGCTGCTAATCGACTCATACTATAATACTATTTTCATTAGGTCCACAGTTTGTCACATTAGTCAATTGTGGAGTTTTGGAATAAGGCACTGATCTGGTGGTTTTGATTGCTGTAGCTCGATTGATATAAGTACTTAATCTTAAAAGTTGTCATAACGAAAAATGGATTCTCCAAGAGACTTGGAAAGTATTTAAGTATAGACGAAAGACTTATGCTCTCGTATCCGTACCAAAAAACTGGGCGTAAATCGCGTCTTATTTTTTTATGAGCGTTTGAAGTGAGTATATATACTTTGTTGTAAACCGTCAAGTTTAGCCTAAACTCTAATGCCGAAATCACTAGTTACGAACGTTTGAATTTCAAATCATGACAAAATTGGATTTTCACACGATTTTTCATCAAACGACGATATTCGTAGAAATTTGAAATATTCCACTACCTATCATTAGGGAACGGATTTAAATGCTCTAAAAAACAAGAAAAATGCCTTAAAAAAATACGATTTAATGCCTTAAAAAAATGCTTTGACATCAAAAAATGCACTAAAAAAATGCCCTAAAAAACTTTAAAAATGGGTTTATATTCAATAAAAACAAAATTTTGAATTTAAAACTTATAAAAAACACATTATTATGCAAAATCTAATAAAAAATATTTAAATACAATACAAACTTAATTAATTAACTTTCAATTATCTTCTGTCCATCTTCTTTTTACCCTAAAAAATTTAAAATTTAATAGGTATATTCGTTATACTTTTACCTTTTACCATTTAGGTATTTTATTTTTTTTTAGAATGAATGTGGAAAAAATGTTGAAAAAATTACTTAAAAACCACAAAATGCACTTAAAATTTCAAAAAATGCTCTAAACATGCATTTAAGTCTTAAAAATGCAAAAAATGCAAAATAAAAGTTACATTTTTTAAATCTTTGATGTATGAAATGAACTTTTTGCTTGGAAACCAATATTTTCGGACATTCAGAAAAAAATGCAATTTGCATTCAAATCCGTTCCCTACCTATCACTATTAAATTATTATTTTCTATACACATTGAAATCAAACGACAAAATCAACGGTAATTTTAAGTCATATTAATGAGAATTTTAATTTTTTTCGTTTGGAAACACTATAATAGGTATACCCCTGTGTACAGTGTGTACATAGTATTGTCTCGTAGGTCTATGTATACAGTACGTGTTTCTAACCTTTGTATTCTTACGGACGTATTATACGCGCATAATAATATAATAATACCCATATTATATCAACGAAACCGACCTTAGGTCGAGGAGGGGTAGTTCGCACGGTATAGTTTTTCGCATACAATAATAATAACCGTATAATATGCGTATTGCTCTACATATTGTATGTATATGCGTTATTATTTTCGTTATCGCGGTCGTTTGTTTGCCGGCGAAAGTTAACGGGCAAAACAATACATGTACATACCAGGTATGTCGCAATAAATATATATATATGTGCATGTACATACCTGTATATATATATATATTACGTATACATGTATTTATATAAATCGTACATATTATATAGCTACGATGAACTCGTTCGCGCGGGCGCCGTGCGCTATTCTTTTTCTCGTATACTTATTGTTGACACGCGATTACGGTACCTAATTTCGTTGTTGATTTTTTTTTTTCGTACCCGCCCACGCGGTTCGCCCGATGTACGAACCGTGCACACATCGAACATGTATAAGACACGGTATGCATATATATATACGTACTATTATATATAATATGCACTAGGTGATTCTTTTATCGAAGAACACTCATTATTTCGTAGACCATTAACGTTCTTGATAATAGTTTTTGTTTTATATAGGTAGGTACCTACTGTTTTAAGTCGTTACGACGGGATATTTTCCATATTCAAATGTAGAATACCTTTCGGAATATTTCGTTTTATACAAACAAATTTCAAACGAGTATTTGAATAGCTGTAAACTTGTAGGTACATGAAGTTAAGTTCATAGCGGAATGGTAGACCAACAAATTGCGGGGTACCTTGTTGAGCATCGAGCCACTCCGCCAATGCAAACTTTAAATACTTATTACTCGTCAAGTCATAAACTACTCGTCTAAAATTCAAAAAATCGTATCCAACAAAGTTATTTTATTTTGCTTTGGAATACGAATTAAAAATGCATGTTGTCTTAAAAAAAAAGTAGAAACTTCAAAAATGATTAGCAATAAAACATGGCTCTATACATTTCATTTTTAAACGTTGTTTTGTAACGACTTAAAATTATGTGACAAAAATATTTTGATAAACGCTAATAGTTTTTGAAACGATGGGTGTTCTTCGAAAAAATAATCACTCGATATAGTATTATATTAGATTAGGACTTAATACCTATATAATATAGTATTTATAAGTAGGCATATATTATATTACATACGTTGCATGTTTTGATATAATGTACCTACCCAAGTATTTTATGTGAAATCGAGCATCAATAATATACTTTAATATTTATTATATTTCTATAAAATTAAAAATGACATTTGTCTATACACTTTTGGGCTATGTGAAATCAAGCATCAATAGTATACTTTAATATTTATTATATTTCTATAAAATTAAGAATGACATTTGTTTATACACTTTTGGGCCGCTAAAGAGCTTTTGATATTTTATGTGGCTCTCGAATAAAACAGTTCGGAGACCCCTGGATTGGGTATACGTAGGCGTATAGTAAAAATATTGTGCATTAGGTATACTCACTTTGAACACTTGCCGGCACAAAAAGTTCTCCTTGACGGGCAGCAACCTTAACGAGGATAAGGTACAAAATTAGTTTTATACATTCACGACTGCTTTGCGCGCTCCGCCGCCACAGTCGCGGGTCGATCGATATTAATTATTGAATTATTATACATCATCGATGGAAATCGTCGATAATCGAGGCGGCGGCGGCGGCGGAAACACAGAGCGTTTATTATTTATGGTTCATGCCAACAATAACACGTAACCAAACACTCACTTGGCCATCTCGGAAAGCTGCAATTTCCCATCCTTGTTCGAGTCGAATACTTGCAACTAGAGAATAAACGTGTACAACATTAAAGTATTATTAGTCGCGTGGCGTGAATAGTGTCGATAAACACGACGATAATATATTTTGTACGCCGTTTCGGGGGCAAAATAAATGTATATAAAAGCAGAGCCCGAAAACAAATACACGCGAGATATGCACATAATAACATGGTAAGTTTCAAACGCTACTTTAATTATAAAAACGATGCGTTGCGTATAATATATAGTACAAATACCATTGTATCGGTGTATTCGATGAGTTTGTCTTCGGACACGTCATTGATTTTTTTCGCTTCTTTCAGCAAATCCCTTAGAAAGTTCTGAAATCATAACGTTAAAATTTAAAAATAAAATATCACGTCGCTATATTGTTTTACTTTACACTGTTTTTATGTAATTTTACAGATTTTCAAACTCATTTGGGACGACATTTTTAGAACAAACAAAATCTTGTCGACTACTCAGTTTTGCGTCAACATATAATATAATATGAACGAGCGAAAAACCCAAAAGCTAATATTTGTCACCACCATAAATAGGACGGTCCTATCTAAATGGTAAATCAAGCTAAAAGCTTCTGATTGGTTGTAATAAAGTGTAGGAACATATACACACTGCATTCGTGTGCTGTGTGTCTATGTTTGAATGTTAACTGTAATATCATCTTTTGTTTTACGTGAAAGTCAAAAAGTTTCTATTTTTACTTGCTGTTTAGTACATAATATATTCAACATAATAAACAAGAATATTATGATATATATATATATAAAGTACCAAGCATGATTACCCCCTTATCCTTTTATATTTTCATACAAACATTTTTTTTTTTTTGAATTTTCATGACCTTTTTTGACTGTAAATATTATTAAGGAGAAGATTTTTTTGAATATTTTGATGCAACAAAATTTAAATTCGATCAAGTATTACATTTTATTTTTCGTACGGAAGGCCTAGAACAATTAGTTTCTGAGTTATTAAACTTTATATAATAGGTTCAATAATATACCAGCTAGGTACATGAAATATAAAATATTATAATATGTAATAATTTGTTTAATATTAATTATGTTATATTTGCCATTTCGACATATTTACAAATTGTAAAATTAATATAAATTTTTTAGTTCTACTTTAATATTACTATTTTATATTACCTATTATTATTATTAATACTATTATTATTACTATTATTGAATTGTTACCATGTTTAAACTTAAAAAGGTATCTTAATTTTATTATTCTGTGTAAATTGTTGTAAAGGGCTTTACCCGTAAATATATAAATATATATATATAAATTAAATTCATTTTTAAATCAACATAACCTCATATTTTCCCGTTATCGTGGCTATTATTATATTTAGTATTTAAAGTTAAGTGAGTCGCAAACTGCTCGTTCGAAATTTGATTTAGACGCATCAACATTTTCGATAAAATATATTACTTACTTACTATCATTTACAGTAAAAAAGGCAGTTCTCATTTTGAAAAAAAAAGAAGTTTATGTGCTGTATATCACCCACAGGATACTCTTCAAATGGTATAAAACAAACTGAGCATTTAAAAATAATATGATCCTTAAGTATACTTAAAAATTCCAAAATTATTTTTATTTATTTTATTAAAACGTTTAATATTATTTATGGTGTAAAAGTTTAAAATAAAACCACAGTTAGTGTGACGTGAAACCTTTTAAAAAATATAATTAATTATAAAAGTAAATACGCGTGTAGTATTGAGTAATAATGAGTATACAACAAGACGTGAAAGATCATTAAGCATGCAGTAGGTACATACCTATATATGTAATATATTTTGTAAGTAATAATGTAATAGTGGGCATAAATGCATATTGTTTATAGGATCAATCAATCATAATTATCGGCTATAAAATATTTTTTCAGCCGAAGCAGTGTTAAATAATAAATATTGAATAATAATACGCGCTTTTGTGCAGGATTGCTCGTTGTAAGTTGCCGCTTTGATATAACATATTTACAGGATACTAGGATAGTGTGAATTTTGAATACCAAACGAGACAATATAAAGGTAACATCTTTCATAGACTCAATAAATAAAATAAATTCGTATAAGATTCCGGGGGCAATATATGTAGAGAGAGTTGCTATTGATTTTACAATGATATGTGTTTTTTTCTTTTGCCTTTTTTTTTTTTGCAGAAATCCGTTTTGCGAACTATACGAATTGTCCAAATTATATTTGCAGCTCTATATTCGTATCAAATATTGAACGCATGTTGTACTTTAAGGAGTTCATTTTTGGCAATTCCGAGTAGTTTGAAAACGCAGTCAAGAAACAACAAGATAAAAATAATAAAAAAAAAAAAAACAGCGATTGCGTGATTTCGACAAAATCCCGACCACTTTTTTGTGGATAAACGTTACTTACATTTTTTTCAGACTCGCTGATCTTAAATGTATAACAGTGATACTATAGATCGCATCGAGTTGTATGAAATGAAACAAGTAGACCTTCACTATAATACTATAGGTAAGTATTTCAGACATTTCAGTATTCGTATCCACCTGTATCATAATATTGTTACATTTCCTCCCTCATTTCAGAACGTTTAACTTGGTTTATATTTTATTCATCTAACAACAAAATGTGCACCTCTTTCATTCTTTCATTCTCCATTGTTTGTTAAATGTTAAGAGTACAAACTATTATAAAAAACTATTATAATTAAAATTTAAGACTCTCCGCGATGAGATTATTATTCTTAACGTTTTTGTACGTACATCAATCTTAATATTAAGCTACTTGCACGGGCTTATTAGTTATAAATTATAACTATAGTTTAATTTTAGATTATGGGATGACAAAAGCATATTTAAATACACGCGGATACCCAGTTCCATTATTTTGGATCAAACATAATTAGTAAACCATAATAATGTCCGATATGGTTAAATGTATAATATTATTATAATTTGCAGAGAAATAATTTCTCGAAATGTAATACCTACTTTGTTATAATAAAATAGATAAATATAAATAGGTCATACATATTTTACTTACAAAATCCCTTGGTATTGCATCTAATGGCATATTTGTGGTTTTATTTATAATAGTTACATTTATTTTATGTTAATAAATTAGGTTAAGACGATATATATTCGGTTTAGAAAAGTTAATTATATGTAACTTTAATTTATATACATATTGTTAATTTTAAAATTAATAATAGGTATGGATTTTCAATGAATTTTATTCTTAGGCCTTAGAGGGTTGTTAATATAATTTATAAGCATTTCAAAGTAATTGAATAAACTGACAGAGTAATGTTGTCAGTTGAATAAAATTTTGTGTACATTTTGTCAATAAAAATATATTATAACTTTAAATATGTTAAGTGGAACAAGGCTGATATTGTTTAATGATTCGATTATAATTTGAAAATTATTAACGAATTGAAATTATTATGAACATGCATTTTTATAATAATGCAAATGATGAATATAGAAGGTACGATATTAAATTTAGAAACTAAAGCATATTAAATCCAATTATAATTCGTAATTAATACAACTATATTATAGCCAATGTGAATTAACGACGTTGGCATATAAATGCTGTTGGTTTTTATTGTTTTGTGATATAAGTTTTGTTTTAAAAATTAAAGTTTAACTAATATATTCCTCGATTAAAGTTAAAATTATATAATTTATTCCTGCATGTTGTAACATAATAATATAGTAAGTGTATTTGTTTTAATTATATAGTATATAATAATCTAAAATTCATTACATTTTGTGAATATCATTGATTAGAAAATATTCGTGGCAGTAGTAAATGGTAAGTACATTTGATTTAAGATCGTCGAAAAAAAAATAGGACAAATCCCTTAGAAGATTACTATTTAATGTATATAATATGATATGTAATACTATTGGGAATCAGGGTCTTAATAATCCCTGTTAAGTTTTGTATCAATAGACATTATTGTTTCCAGATAACAATTAATTATATTAAACTATAGGTATAAGATTACACTCATAACAAGGATTAAAGTGGAAGTATAAAATTACAAATAGTAAAAAGTAATAAAAAAGTCGTTGGCTATAAAATGTATTGTACTTAGACAGTAAAATGAAAAATTGTTGTGGTTATAATATAATTTTTTTTATTAATATTATATTAATAAAAAGGTTTCTTTTACAATATTTTCCACTTTGTACGGTTTATTCATAAATTCAACCACGTATATTATAGTTTATAGCCCGATTGTTTATTATTCAGATTTATTATCAAATAATGCACTTACTCGATAAAAAATTGTGAAAAAAAATTGTTTAATATACTATCTGACTACTTACGATGCGTATCTTCGCGATTATGATTTATTCGAAAATCATAATTTCGTACGTAACGTACAATTCTTTACGAAATACATATTTTATTATGTTTATAACAATTCAGGATGACTTTGGAAAAATTAACATTCATACATATTATTTCATTCCTGCATCGCATCATTGACCATTCGTGTTTATTTTGCAATCGGTGCGTCACAACTCTTATTGTAAAAAATAAAAACAACAACACTATGATCGATACATTTTTTTGTCGATCGTATACCTATCTGTGTCATTGTTATATAATATATAGGTGTGTACGGTTGAAATTGATTTGTTTTTTTACGGCCGTCTGCCGTGGTAGATAACATAATATATTTTATTCAATATCTGTATACGTGTAATTCTACGAATCCATCAGGACGTATCAGATTATATTATTATTATTATTATTATTACGTTATACACAGCATTGCACTATTGCGTGTCATCATCGTACACAATATGATGTTATGGGTATTGTAATCATATGTGAGCAGGAATAATATAATTCGTACGAGCCTAATCGGATGGTGGAAACTATCAGCTGTGACTATGAATCGCTGTAAATCGGGACGGACAATTTGTGTCCCCAAATTAATCCTCGAAAAAAGAATGGGTAGTGCTATCGCGGTACGAGAGTGTATTATTAAACGAAAGGGATTTACGTTCGGATACAAAAGGGAAGATTCGAGATTAGTCTTGGTTTACGAGCCAACTGCACAAGGTCAGCTGCAGCTCACAACGACGGTCCTATATAATTATATAAATAACTAACGTCCGTACTAGGTTATACTTTAATATACTTGTATAATACAAGTTTATAGGATGATTATTTTAGCAGCAAACACGTTTCGTCGTCTCGACGTTTTAAATTTTTTTTTTTTTTTACTTAAATTGAAAACACCGTATAACAACATTTTAAGAAAAACGTAATTTTATTTTTTTTGACTATTTTTGTATCATCATGGTTTTTTTAAAAGTTTTTTTACTCTTTTGAACTATAACGTATTTATGTAATTATTCCTAAGCAGTTTTATTTTTTGAGAATTTTCAAGGAGTTGTTAATTTATAATTGTTATAGGTACTTACCTATTTAAACTAAATTACAGAAATGTTATTTTACAATGATTTCAATTCGTGTAAAAATGCATATTTTTATACATAAACACACACACACACACATATAACATAATATATGTATACAGTGCACACAGAACCAAAAAGTTATCGTCCGGAAGTCCGGAACGATTAATAATTATTGCTGTTTCATTCGTTCACCTCCGTTATGAAGCGGATAGTCTTGGCCACTGCTACTACGGTGAAAGGCGTGATAAAATTCTTACATTTTTAATGAATAATTATGCTTTTACGCATGGTTCAACATGAGGAGGGTTAGGTATAGGTATGGGTTTATTTTTTCTATAAAAAAAATTTTCTTTGTATCTAAAACGTTTATAACCCTCACTGGCTTTCATTACAATATTATCGAGAAACATGACAAGCCCGTTTACAACACACGAACAACGCCGCTGTGTACTTAACCTATATTCGCGGATAATATGATGATGTTACTATTATTTTTAATATTCCTGTTTTATTATTTTTCGATTAAAGTCATAATTTATGGTGAATACATTCCATGCCCTATATACAGTATAATACTATGAGCCGTGAAGACTGTGCAACTGCAGTATAAAATCGGAATTTTCTTCAATTCATATTGTAAAATATCGTGTCATTTTACGATCGTCACCGACATTTTGACAATATTCTTTTTTTCACCAAGCGTACTACGTACCCACATAATATAATATACCCCCATGTGTGCGATCAACACACGGCGCATTATTGAATATATATATAGGTACACAATATACATCGTATAAAGTAAAGTATATTGTGGGTTTGTTCTAACAATTCTAGACTGGAACCTTTGTATACGGCTGTAACGCTATTCCCGTCGGAATCAATTAGACAAGTCTGTACGTATGTATGTATGTATGTATACGTGTATATATATATACAGCAAACACAACAACACACCACAATATACCTATGTATTATTTAATATACTACGGACTTTCGCATAAATCAACGCGTCCCAAGTGTTCACGAACATTGGCTATTTTACACGTTGTTATTGTTATATTACTTTTGTTGCGGGCGGTCCCGTGAATTTGATTTCGACCTGGTAAACTTTAGCGCGCTGTGTCGGTGGCCGGGCTCGTGCGCCTTTCGTGTTTGTACATAAATATATATATATACATATATACGTATACTGTATAGGTATATAAAGTACATAGAGATGAAACAGCTGCATATGAAATCCCCATTTAGGGCCCCCCCGGGAGTGCATGGAATCTAATAACGTGGGGCACACGCGCGGCTTCTCCGGCTTTTAGATATTGTTAAACTTCAACAACAAATAGTACGAAAAACGAGTATAGATTTATATATTTTTTTTTCTTTTCTTTAGCTCCCTGCGTGGGATGCGAAGGTGGACTGATTGGAATGGGAATTCGAACGGGTGTGTACCAGCTAGCGGCATTTGCAGGCCACCAATAGATAGCCAATGCTTTTGATCTCGAAACAATTTTTTCGGAGAACACTAAATAATAACCGACAGAGACGTCCGTGCGACCGTTATTAGAATAAAATATTATTATTATTATTTAATAATCAGGGATGATGGATCCCGAATGAAGTCCTGAGGGTCGAGGAGGTGGCATTTGATTTAATGGATGCCACATATTATGTACATTTTTAAATAATGTAAGTATTAAATCCATCACTTTCGCGTATTGTTTAATTATAATTTGGGGTTACCCCTTTTCTCATAAACTATTAATCAGATAAGTTTTTTGAAAATAGCTGTTGTACATAAATAAATCAAATTTTCAACGAGTAACTTGTGAGATATTCAACTTTTTGAACTAGAACTATAAAATTAATAATTCCATGATAATTCGGGGTTTGTATAAGATATGAGTTTGGCTATGATGAGTTAAAAATGTATGTAGGTATGTAATTAATATTAATCCATCATAATTGTATTATTCATTAATAAAAATTTCCGAATATAATAATATTATATTATACTAGATCCAATATTACATCTGTTTTGTATTTTTGTAAATCTAGTTTTAGCGACTATCTATTATTAATAATTCATTATTCATTTATAATATTCAGAAACTACCCGTTTGGATTTTAATTTAGATACATTAAAAAAAGAAATTGACTTTAATTTGAAAAATATAAGTTTGTATCTCCACAAGACAATTCTCAAATGTTATAACAATTGGGAATATGGTCCTCAAATATAATATACTTAAAAATTCCAAAAATTATAAATTTAATAAATTCATATCATTAAATAAAATGGTGAGCTTGTTGAATCACTCTGTTTTAAAATGAATAAATAAAAGTATCACTATATTTTTAAAAATATCTACCTTACATAATTATAATTTATGTATTTAATTTATTAAACATTTCAAGATCCAATTCCGTGCGGCGTGCAGTAAGTGTATCAATATAGATTTTATTATTTTAACTCATTTTTTTTCATTTATTTATTAACCCATAAAAATAAATTATTAGAACATTTTTACCTAAAATAAAAGGTATTAGGTATATATTATAAAATATATACGAGTGTGTGTGTGTGTGATATGAGCTTTTGTGATGGCGCTTAGCCTTCTGCTTCTCCTGGATTCGTCCCTATATTTTAGAGTCAACTTTGGTTTAAATTATTTAAAACACTATCATTCCTATACATATATATATACACATGCCAAAAATCCGTAATTCCAAGGTATCCCCTTAAAATCATGCCAAAATAATAATACAAAATTTAATATTTATGCTACGTATACTTATAATGGGCCGGCTATATAATATGCCTGTCGACCTACATTATTTTTTGAATATAAATAAACGTCCGTTTAAATTAGGCTCCAATCGAATTTGCCTCGACGATAATTTTAATGACTTCAGCACTTAAGTGAATATATATATATATAAATATTCCCCAGTGAGCCAGATTTTATGTGCACATTACCTCGGTTCGTTCGGAAATCTCGGTATTATATTTTAGCCACACGTCGTGAACTTCTAGACATTGAGTTTCGAACTGAGACGTATTAAAATGTATATACAAACATAAAACGAAGGTACATATATAAGTGTGCTCAAAATCATAATGGAAATTATTACGTATTGGTAAGGTATAAAGTTTTGGTGTAACGCGGAAAAACAAACCGTGTTTAATATAACGGTATATCGTACATTTAAACGTGATAATGTTCCATGTTCCATCCGAGGAAAGTAGAGGTGAAAAGTTTTCAGAATAAAATACCATCATACTACCTATACATGTGTGCAAGATAACATGAAATAATATATCGATTTTACGGAACGCATTTTACTGGCAGCTTAATAGTATTTCGAATAATATTGAACTCCACGAAACGAGTTCCAAATACGTTTTAGGATTCTAAACATAAGTTTCTAACCTTATATAGTCATACCCCCATTATGTCGTATTGTTGATTTGGTTAACAAGGTGTTACTGTGATAGATATTATTTGTAAAATTTTGAAATAATAATAATAATAATACTTAATGTGGTCCTGTCCGGTACACCGGTCGCAGTAGCCTCTCATAAACTATTTTATAATGTCTAGTATAATTATATTTATTTTTTTTTTTATACTGGTATTTTGAATTTACTTATATATAATTGCCTTTATAACAGAATATTATACTAGGCTACCAAATTATTTTAAAATTGCATATGCAATTATAGTTTATTGTTAAAAATTCGTTTAGAAACAGAGAATTTAGCACTCTCGCAGAGTATAAATTTTAATTATTTTGAAATGAGAAAAAGTCTTTTTTTTATTATTAAATTTCTTTGAATTAAAGACGTATATTTTCATAGTATTTTTTATTTTAAAATTATCTTCTGCTTATATTTTTTTCGCCTTCTTTCAAATATTAATTTCAGTATACATATTTTTTCCTTTAATACTTTTTGTAAATCTGAATAACATGTTTAGGTATTATGAAGTTATGCCAATTTCGGTTATTGTATAGAGCACTTCTGCAGTACATTATTATTATTATTATTATTAGCATTAATATAAAATTAAAAAAAAAATGTGGTGCAACGCATAAAATAAATATATTTTTAAGCAGATATTTTATTAAAATAACGTACGTAAAATAAACAAATGAAAACGTTATTGGTCGTCTGAAAAATAATAGATACTTGCGGGGAAAAGTAATTAAAAATGTACCCCTATAAAACGGAGTATGTAATAATGTGTATTATGACCATTACGCGTAGTCCGTAATCATTATATAGGTGCCTACATATATAACAGTATATACATATTATAATACAATTTTCTTCTCTAGACTAACTTTGTCAAATTGCGTTGAGTATAATGTATGATTACGACATAAATAATAATCATAACAATGATAACAAAATATTATTTTTGGGCGAACGCTGAGGTGGAGGCCGTACTCGTGACCTGCAATCGATAGCATAATAATATATAGAAGAAGAAGAAGTCAAAGAACACAGTTGTAAGCATCACTCCACCATGCTTTTCACCATTCCATACTGTCGCGTATTTCAATACTTACATCAGCAGCTAGTTATATTTCACGAGAGACCATTTTTCCTACCTTTAATAATATAATAATTTGATAGTATATGGGCACATGCGTATAAGTATATCGTACATAATATAATACAATATATTATATCTCGCAATCGCGATCTAACGATAGAGGTATTTTTTTTTTTTAATATGTATATATTTCGTACGAATACATTTTATACATCACGTCGTATCGAATTGAAACGTAATGCAAACTGTATAGGTATGCATATTACCAGCTATATATAATATTATATAGGTAAATACGACGTACAAAAATTTATATACGAGAAAACTGTCCTTAAAGCCTTATATTGCGTACACACAACACATCATGTCATCATGTAGGTTGGAGGATTATACAGGATGGTTCACCAAGCATGCTCAGCATGCCCATTATTTAATTTTTCATTTATTTGTTTGAACTCTGATTTTCAGAATTTTTATACATATTATAGGTGCTTACTAAAGGATTATTAGGACTTTGTTATGGATTTCAACCGTTCAATGAGTGTCCCGTGGAGATAGATACAAACTTCATTTTTTCAAATGACAATCAGCTTTTTTTGCTGTAAATAATTTAGTTGGTGATTTTTTTTTGAACATTTTGACGTATCTAAATCAAAATTTGAATAAACGGTTTCTGAGTTATTAATATGTATACATATATACTAAGAACAATAGTCCATAACAATATAAAATATAATATTATTATGATGTAATATTGATATTTTATCTAGAACTTTTTATAAATTATAAGATGTTAGTTGATTAATATTAATTACTCAAATCATCATTGTCCCCACAACTTCTATACACATCTACTTACCATCGCCCGCTATTATCCAAAGTGCACAAAGTCAAATAACTCAAAAACTAGGTACTTGTTTGAATTGAGATTTGGATTGATCAATGTTTTAAAAAAAAAATCTGCTTAAGTATTTATAAGGAAAACGGATTCTAACGAACAAAGAGGAGTGAACATGGTTTATTGTGAATCATCCTATAAGCACTGCCGCGAATAATCCGAAATATTTTCGCTCCAACGACGTCTGTACGAGTATAATATGCCAATTTTATACCTACCTGTGTATTACGTTTGATGATAGTGTGTATATTACGCGTGCGCGATGTATATACTTATCGAACCACGTGACACGTACGACCCCATTATAACGTAATAATAATATTATAATATAGACGTAAATATATAATATTATATGTGCTTATGAAATATCATATTTATTATTACACAACAGTACGATGATATATTATGCATGTCATGAAGCTTTCCCGTCGGCTGTCGCGGCGCCCGCGAAATGTTCAAACGCGCACTCGCGGTTTCGTATAATAATGTACTTCGTTTATATTATAGGCATTGTTGTTATAAAAATATGTGCGCAGTGTGCGTCTACCGCCGACAAGCCATTTGTTACGTAATATTTTTTTCTGCAAAAATACGAAAAAGCATTCGCAAGCCCTCCTCCGTCGTTTCTATTGTCTGCGTACGCGCGATGCCTACTCGTTCACTTCCGTTTTTCGTGGCACACTTACGCACCACTGCGATCGTTTAAATCCGCACGACCGCCGAGACGAAGCGATACGCATATGGGTGTACGGTTAGGTTATTACGGTATAATATTGTATAAAATAGAAATTATAGAAATTCACGACGACAATGAATATATATATGTACGGGGGCCGAGGACCTCGGACATTGCAATGCGTTATCATCGTTTTGAGTTCGGTCTGATTTTCCGTGCTTCGCGTTATAATGCATTATGGGATTTGAGGTTAGTATACCTCCGTTAAAATTATTAGCATATACTTTATAATGTATGTGGGTATTAGCCATTAGCTAGGTTGGATGTCTTTAATATATTATAGAATGTGTACCTACCCACTCGTTACTGTTTTTTCGATAATTACATTTTTCCACAGTAGAAAACACAAATGTACACCCATAATATATATATATAATACTAATCAGAAATCACAGCGATTTTCCAGGTTTACTAATGTCGATCGTAACCTAAGCTGAACCACTGAATATAATTCGTAAAATTGTACATACCTAAATACATTTCATTCTATGAATAGTTTATGATATTCCACTATATTCATACGATAATAATTGTAGATAACTAATTTTAAGTGAAGATGAATATTAGTGTTTAGTTGCAAGACAATATTATGGATGGTAATAACTAATAAACATGCTCACCCATATTTTGTCATTTGATAATGAATTTTGTAAAATTCTCATTTTTAAAATTTTTAAGTACTTATTCATAAAGATCACATTTTCATATACCTAGATTTTTACTTGATTTTCTTAAATCAAAATCAGCGTTTTTTACTGTAAATTTATAAATACATGATTTTGTTGAAACATTAATTCTCAGCTCATCATATTATTATCTTTATACCAATCATCATTGCCCATCGGCTATTATCCTTAATGTATATACATTTTAATATCAGAAACTACTCGTTCGAATTTCGATTTAGATACAAAAACATAGAACAAAATAAAATATATTATGCTTTACAATTACCAATAGAAACGGGATGGTTTTAATTTGTAAAAAATAATTTTGTATTGAAACAGGATAATCCTTAAATTGAATAATAAATCGAATTATTTGAAATTACTGCGTTCGAGTAGCTACCTATATAACTCGTAGGTACTTAAAAATTCCAAAAATCAGAATTTGAATTTATAAAACAGGGGCTAAATTGTAAGTATGGTTGGAAAATCACCTTGTGCAGTATAGTGATGATGACCGATATTGAACGTTTGCCGTCAAGAATTCGACTATTCGTTTAAATAACTAACCCGCACGTACAAGTGGTATAACGAAACTTATGTACCGGGCCAGTCCTGCACGTGGAAGTCCTTGATTTATTATGTATCAATATCGCCAGTATTATAGCCGTCAAAGAACGTCATCATCCCAGCCCCACCCGTTTGGAAATACCCTCAAAAATATTTAGCATCTACCTGGCTACTTATGTAATTTGTATGACCTCAGCTTTTCTGTTATCACAAATTAGTATCCAATGTTTCTCAGCGTTACGGAAAAAAAAATTATGAAAACAAAAAAAAACAGATCTGAAGAGGTGGTTTTGAGGGGTAGACAATTCCCCCCTTGGGCATGATAGGTCGGTAAGCTTCAGTAGGTCACATATAATATATTATGTTACACTTGGCACTGTCTCGACCACCGCGCCCTGAATGGGGTTCAACTTCCCTCGGGGGACGCATTCATCTCCGTCGAGAAAAATTCTGCACTGCGTACCTATGTGCACATGTAGGTTGGGGTAGCACGTCGGCCGGCAATGTTTCGGTGGTCGTGTTGGTAGGTAGGTATTTTATAGACATTAACGAGTTAAAAAGTTAAAGTTAAGTTACTTTCAACTATAATATGCTACATAACGAGTTACATTTTTTTCTATGATATGTAGTTATACTAATCGGATGATTAATTTTATAGTTACGTCAAGTTAACTTTTTCTCTAATATAAACCCCATCATTGATTTAAAATATACTTTTTTTGTACAAATTATTGTTTAAATAGAAAAAAAAATCTGAAACAGGCAGGCATTATTTGTATTTTTTATAATGTTAAATGTATTGTTAATACAAAATTGTATACTTTCAAAGATTTTAATTTTTAATTTCAAAATTTCGATACATGTACATCCATATAAATATGTGAAATGTCCATAGGAAATTGCAATTTCACCCAAATATATTAATTTTTAATTTCACAAACAATAACACTACCTGCAGATAGATCAATTCGATGTTCAAACTTTAAAGAGATGCTGTTGCTGCGGCCTCTTAAAAATTAATTAAGCATTAATCAACTTGAAATATTTATAACTTCAGTTAGGTAGTACGATTTTATCCCTTTCTTTTTTATGAATTACTCATAAAATATGTATTATTTTTACTTTAATATATTTATATTTATGTGTATTCCTAACCTATATTATATATTGCATAATTTTATTACATTTGCCTATAGTCCTATAGCAGGGGTCACCAACTAGCGGACCGCGGTCCAAATACGAACCGCGAGCACATTTTTTACGGACCCTTATCCACGGAATAGTTTTTAAATTTGTATATCATAGAAACTATAAATGTGTCATATAAAATGTATATCACATAATAAAAAAATATTAAATCCAAAATTGAGAGTTTATTTTCATCTTATTCAACATCAACTCAAATTATTAACAAGGCAATGAGTGAACAAGAAAAATGTACAGAGGCTTCTATGCGTATTTCGTAGATTTTTGCTAAACACATGAAACCGTTTACCGTTGCTGATATAATCAAAGAATGTATGGTTTAAGCTGGAAATGCGTTATTTGATAGTAAAAATGATATTATGGAGACTATTAATACCTATTTAATAACGTGTGTAAAAGTCATTGAAACTGTTTGGACCGCGCAAAGTTTGGCAAGTTTCAAAACGGACCCCATTAGAAATAAGTTGGTGACCCCTGTCCTATAGCATAGATTGTAAAATGTGTTGAGCTTAAAAAAGATTTAACTTATTCTTAGTTATTTTTTTTTCTAATTAACTATTTAATTGTATAACTCTTACTAGTAAAGTAACTTTTAACTTTAAACCTATAAAACTTAATATTTTTCTATGATTATAACTTTATTACAAGTAAAAAAATGATTTAGATAACTATTGTCGCCCGGTCTCATAGATAGGTACCTATGCGCTGCAGTTATACCTGGGACGGCGTGGCGATCAGAAATAATATAGTGCTACGATTAAAAGGGCGCAATCGTACGTCGGCGGGCACGTCCCATTTCGATATTCGCGTGTATTGTGCATTATATTATTTTGTATGCACGTGCAGTAATATTACGACTACGTTCCGGTCGGAATAACAATGTACGATTATATTATTATGACGAAGGTATAGGAAGGAATACGCGACAAAAAAAAAAATGGGAAAAAAAAAATTGACGGTTCGATAATATTCCGGACGGTAGTCGCGTGCTCCGAGCTTTTCCGCGCACCGACGATAAAATATACGACACGAAATGCCATTATTATTATTATTATTATTATTGTATATCAGTGTTGTAGGTATTAAATTTATCGTCCCGACGAGACTTTTCGCTCCGACAAATCCGTAAATTCCAACGGTATAACATCAACGGAATACCAACAACAAAAACAACAATGGCAATAATAACAATAATAATAATAATTATTATTATAATAATAATGATCGGACGGTCAGAGACCCATACGCCGGGGCAATTGGAGCACTAATAGCGTGGTACACGTAACGACTTTAATCCGGCGATCGCTTTTCATCCACACGACATCCGTTTCGGAAACCCAAAATTATATGCCGTTTAACGTGAATCGAAAAGAGCTGTGTATATAATATTATTGTATAATAAATATAGTTTGTTCATGGGATTATCACCGCGCCCACATAATTGTTCGTATTTAAACGATTCAGTCCGTTATTATAATATGATGTTTACGATGCGTGCAGTATGCACACTTCCCATATGTATTTTCGAGAGCAATATTAAAACTCGAATGACCGTTTTACCCGAACTCCTGACGCACCACATTGACCGAGTTTAAACGAACAAACGGAGCTCTAAAGTGTATATATTCACTGCATTCGATAGATTGTTGTATCTATATAGTGCTAAGACAGACGTTGGTTATTATAAATACCTATCGCGATTATATTGTGTAGTGTTGGTAATTGCATGCCAATATCACATAAATCAAACTGTTAAACAAAACGGTCGATCTATTGAAATATTTAATATAATTACTTTTTTTTTTTAGGAAATTAAATTTTACATAAATTTTATAGAAGATGAAATTTTGTTGGGTCTCCTCCAACCATTCGTCTAATATATTATTTTTTAAATTACTTTAGAAAATTTTGGAAAGCAATGATGTTATTAGTTAATTTTTTATAGATTTAGAGGTACTGTTTTATGTGCTTAATAATATATGCTCCATAGTCCAATTTAAGCTGTTACATATTTTTTATTTTTGGTGAAGTGTGTTATTATAGTTTGATACTTTTATGAAATAAATTTAGTAGATAATATAACTCCGTGGAGGGATTGAAAACCAAGAAAGTACCCACTGTCTAAATAATTTCAAAAGAAAAAACACGCACATGGATTACTCCATTATGTGGTATAAACATGATAATTTACTATATTATTAACTTTCGATGAACGACTCCCTGCTCTACACACTGCACAGCAATCCCAATAGTTGTGTCATTGTGACATTCCTCATCTCTAATTTAACTGTTTTAAATTGTCGCCATAACGTGCCTATTGTCCATTTTTAAATCTTCCACTAACGTTCTTTTCATAAAAAATATTTTTTCTTCCCAACAAAAACTCATTATATTTTCCATTTTAATATTCTTCAACCATAATATATTATACATTTTTATAAATCAAAGTACTCCAAATAATATTCTGCTTTGGAAGAAGGAATTAAAAATGTGGGTTGTCATTAAAAAATAAAATTATTTCCCGAAAAATGTTGTTTTTTAATTAATTTCTAAACGTTGTGTAAAAATATACTTTCAAAAATGTTAGTAGTTTTTGAATTAATGAGTGTTCTAGGATAAATGGATCTCTTAGACCTTAGTATACATAGCTTTTGTCATTTATTTTTTGTACCTATATTTATATTTTTTAATGTAATGTATAGCCAATAGGTAACCACTTAATTGTTACACAGTTAGGTTTTGGTAAAAAAAAATAAATTTAATATGAATGTATAAGGATTTAATTCTGTAGTCACATTTTAGTTTTGATGTTGACGATTGTCGCTTTAATATACTTCAAACAGATGATTAGATATTAAATCAATTATATAAAGCATTGAACGGTTTTTATTAAGTTATATTTTATAGTTATTAAGTAAAATTCTATTCTACGTAGAATATATTTTTTAAACACAAATATGTAGGGGTATTTAAATTTATGCAGCGCGTCACACGTTTCATGACGGGTTCAAACGTTAAATTGATAATATATTCATATATGAGGAACGAATGTGGGACACATGGCTTAATAATTGTTTGGTTAATCCACAGTTTAAACATTAAGTTTATTGTTTTCGTTTTTAATTTCCAGTGAAAATATGTTGTTCCGGTATTGACTTAATACAATATACTAAAGTACCGAGTAAAAATAATTTATGTAAATTTATTTAAAACGCTTTTATACAATAACAAAGTTAAGAGTTTTAATTGTCAATTTCCATTAAAGGCAATAAAAACAGAATCGTGATTTTTATATTAATAGCAATTGTTTGAAATTATAATTTATAAATACCGAGTTCAAACTGACTCTTATAAATGTCAAATTAAATTAATGGTAACAGTGTATTACACTAATACAGGATGTGATTTCACAGTATTTATAGTTTTAAAACAAATGTATTTTATTTATTTGGTTCTTAAAATGTATACTTTTGAAATGATATAATACTAAGTTTTTACCAAAATCATATTATACTCTTATAAATAAACATTTTAAACTATCAAACTTCAGACACTGGTTAGATAAATATGATATCGGAAATAAAATGAACACATAAAATATATGCTATAAAATCTGTTTCTCGAATTGATAAAACGATAGCAAATATGATTTCAAAAAAGGCCCATATTAGAACTTTATCAATGACTATGTGTAATGTACTAATGTGCATCTATATAATAAATGATCAAACGTGTATATTATTTTCATCTTAAAAGAAAATATATAATTGTATGCAAATTGTGATTTACTTAATAGATAATAAAATATTTTACATTTCAAATATAACACATTACATGTAATAAATTCGATGCAAAAATTGTAAATTTACGTGATGGTAACGTGTGTTGACATTTGACATGTATTCGGCTGACACGCACATTTAACCCGTCATCCACACCTCCCAGTAAAACCACTGAGATATAGGTACGTGTCAAATAATTCACAGAGTTTTCCGACACGTAGAGATGGTGTGGAAAACTAAAACTGGACTTGTGAATTTCTGCGACCTTTCATCGATTAAAACAAAAATATATACTCGCAAACCCATCTCATATTGCTTCCGCAAACGGGGAAAGCACGTGATGCTACATTTGGTTTTCGCTCTCCTATAAAATGAAGAAAAAGTGTTGACTTGGTGCGTTTTACGCCTGCACCCACAGCGATAAGACATAGGTATAACTGACATACTATTTGATTGGTTGGTATGTGTTTGATCCAAGGTATTGCTGGTGTCTCGCATAGATTTTTATTATTACAGACGTAGTCATTAATAATTATTAATTTATTTTCAGAATAGAATTAAGCAGGTATATGCATATAGACATACATAGTACACAATTTCAATGATCCTTAGTTACAGGTATATTACAATACAATAATATTGTAAATACGTTATTAAAAATGGTGGGTAAGTGGATGTTGTTGCTCTGCTGTACAGTATAGGTTACAAGTGGGTCACTGTATAATAGATGGTATTAAATTAGAATTCAATTAAATCAATATCATTATATACTGAGACGGTTTGTCAGTGTGTATATTTTATATTATATTTATATTGTTATTACATATTGTTAATATGGTAAGTTTAATTAATATTATAAAATTATAACAAAATAACTAAAGTCGTTATTCTTGGTTTTATATGTAATTTCCTCCAAATTTGAACATAAAATAACTATTAAAAAAAACTGTGTTTTGAGATTTTTTGGTTACAAAATAACCTATTTACTTGGAACCCTGATGTAAGTTTTCAATCCTTAGATATAAAAGTTGAACGTTTTATACATTTTTAACTATAAAATCAATTTTAAATTTTAAATTTGATAAATGTTATCAAAAATCGAACTTTAAATGCTTCTAAAATAAAATTGTACCCATAAATTTTAATATTTTCCAACTACTATTCAAGCAATATATCTGGAGCCTTGTATTAAATTTTAATGCTTTTTGGCCCAATTTATTGATGTTTATAGAAAAAAAAAACTAAAAAATTTAAATTTTAAATTGTCCGTGGACATCTAAAAAAAAGTCGAAATATTTTGAAAATTTTAAGGTGTTTATAGGAAATGAAAATATGAACATTCAGTCAAGTGTATCTACAGTTGTTAGTTTTTGAAATACAATAAAATAAGAAAATCACTACATGAGAAATCGAGTGAGTATCCAATGTTGTAAAATTTTTAACTTCAATCGCTCATAAAAATTTAATTTGATTTTCTTATAGACATTTTTTTCTTTGATACTGAAGAAGATATTGAAGTTGAAAATTGAAGCATTATTTTGACTACTTATCGTGTACATAGACAAAAAAAATAAACACACATCATTGTAAAATTAATACATTCATCGCTCCGCTCAGAATCTAAAATTGACTTTGTGTTCCAGAAAATTCTTTAATACATGCTGAGTATTAATACTATTATTTTTAACTCTTAAATACTGTTAGAATGGATGGATTTTAATACAATTTTAAAAGTATTTTTTTTCAAGTTTGGTATCATAATGTATGTGACCGAACAATAATATTATAATATTAAGTTATCCAGACTATAAAAATCAATAACATTATGTTGATACGATTAAAAACATTTAGAACACCTATAGTAAATTGGCGTGGAGGTAAATTGTTAAGGTTAATATGTTTCTAAGTTTTCATGGATAATTCGATTTGTTAGGTTAGGTGACGAGATCAGCTATCGAAAAAGCTGTGGTATATCGGTCAGAATCGAATATTATCGTGAAGTTCTGTGGTAAATATACGGTTTGGTATAATAGGAAGACGTCAGTCGAACCATGGCGGCTGCTGAATAAATCAATATGGGTAAGCACATGGGTAGGCCATTATAAGATTATTATTATTTTTATTGTTACGTACATTGTTATGTTATCAATGGAGTTTCGACAGCGATAAAATGTTTTTATTATTATTATTAATGAAACTTTAATGTACCTAATTATTGTAATTTTATACTGTGAAATGTTGTGGTTATTGTAAGCTGTATACAAACCGTATTACCTGACTAATATAATATGTAAGACATTAAATCGTATAAGCAAAGAGCTAGACGTTGAATGCTAATGAGACCACAACCTCGCTGGTTTACCCTATATAAATGTTTCCCAAACGTCGAGTAAATAATATAATCTTGGTTTTGTTTACATTATTGTTGTTGTAATTATTTTACGAATTGATGCGTATTTTTTTAATGGAGCCAATTACATTTCTATAATTTGAATGATCATGGTTTAGTAAATAATATAATAATATGTAAAATAAATACAACAATAATTATTATAACACAGAGGGTGTAGATTTTGAAATGATATTATAAATTTAAACTATCAAATTAAAAACTGTTCTCTAGATTTGTATAATTTTTATGAAATACCTACGAAAAATATTATCAAGGTTTTAAACAGACGAAAAGAAAAATGTCTCATTATTTTCTGTGGTTGATTTATATTTATTTTATTTAATGTGTTAATCGTACACTTTTTTTGTTTACTTAAGAGGAATTATTTTTTGTGAAAAGAAATACATAATATGTATTCATATATTAACTCGAGGGATAACTTTTAATTTGCCAATATTTTTAAATGGTGTAAACTGTGTAATAGATACATTTAAGTACATTTTATAAATATTATAATATTCAAAAACTAAAATGAATCAATGGCTGTGGAACGTTAATTATACGTATTTAGTGCTAAACTTATGAGTCAATATAAATAATAATTATATCGTATAGTAAGCTCGTTCGAGTATAAAAATTAAAATAAATGAAAATTACGTTCATTTCCTCCATTGATGTAATTTGAATATTTGATATCTTGTCGTTTTCCATAATAAATTTATGTTAATTCATAAAACAATATTTGCATTTTTCGTAGACTCCACAGACAAGTATCTTAATAAAATAACAAATGTTTAATTGAATTATAATTTGGAAACGACCAACCCAACACGCTGTGTGTGATAAATATTGGAATAATATTATTTCATTGTTTTTCGTGACACTGTGTTCATTGAATGGATTACATTTTTTTTTAATTACAAATTATAGAACTAATTTAAAATTCAAAAAGCTCAAATTTCTAAAATGGATTATTTTAAGTGAGAATTCGAAAAAAAAGTAAAATATTAGCACCACTCTTAATTTGCATATTTTTAAAAGCCCTGATGCATTAATTAAGATTGATTTAGCCGATTAAAGTGTTTGTTTTAGTTTTTAGATTAAAAACAAGTTTGCCGTGTACACGTGTTTAGCGTAGCAAAAGGTATAGTATATTATTATGAACGATGCATTTTTAATGGCAAATTAATCAATAGTAATATAATACATGCGTGTACAACAAAATACATTGTTGATAATATTTTCGTATGAAATGTTTTTTAATTTTAATTATTTTTTTAGTTTCGAAAAGATAGCAGTATCAAAAGTTGTAATCTTTGTAAAAAAACCTGCTGATTTAGTTGCAAAATAAATTTTTATTCAGCGACATTCGATTAATATAATCTATAGAAATCTAAAAAAATATAAACACTCGTCGATATAGCTGGTAATGCCTTGCACATTGAAAGTGGAGTTATGAAAACCAGTTTTATTATACTTTTCAAATCTCGATATTAATTTTATTTACAGATAGAAATATCATAAATAGTATATTGGTACCCATCTCGTAAACATGATTATATATTTTATTACTATCGTATATTTACCTTCATAACAAATCAATATTTTATAATTTCAAAGACGTTATATTTTAAGTAATAAATAACAATAAATAATAATAAATAGGACAGTTTGAAATGATGATATTTAAAATGTTGAGCTAATTGGTATTGAAATAATTTGGAATGCATCGATAGGTAAAATATGACTTGCAATGAGACTTGTGTATAATACCCAAGTGTCGTATACCTACAAAATATGATTAATATTAAAGAGTAAATTTTTAAAAATTTTCAGTAACTTTTATATTTTTTAAACAACAAAAATTTGGTTTTCATGTTGTTATTAAAAAAAAAACAATAGACCTATAGAGGCTTAAACCGAATAAAGTACATAATAATATTATAAAGACGTGAAACATATTTTTTATTTTACGACATAGTGAATCTTTAATTATGAATTATTTTTTATGTCCGCTTAAATATTTTAGGACCTTTTAAAAATGCAAGCCAACATTATGTAAGCGGCAACTTTCAGACAGTCTGATCAGAATCGGTTTCCTAAACTGAGAAGATTTATTATTACATTTAGATTTAAAAAATGTATAACTAAACGCCGTTGCCCCGTGCGAATCCGGGAGATTGTCCACGATAACATGCGCTCATGGTTTTCGCATCACGTATTTATTCTGCCGACTTTATAGCGAAATTGAAATGAATAAAAAATCGAGCCAATGTTTAATTACTAGCACGCCGTTTTCATCCGATCGTGGACTGTAATTTATTACCGAATGCAATCAGAATAAATTGAGCTCGGTAATTATTATCTGAGGTGCACGTTGTTGTAATATACACGTATAGGTATATAGGTTATAGGGTTGGTTATATTACGGCTATAGCAGCAGATGAAATTCACGGGGCACGTACCACCGGGTTTTATACCTTTTTCTGGTTACCACGGTAATCGATTTTGATAATATCTCTTTTAACTTGCGAAAAATTAAAAATCGGTTTTGCATAATTATGGCTACTCGATAACTATGATGATCATCATAACGACTTTAATCGATTATTTCGTGGATTCCAGTGTTCCGCAGGACATTAATTATTAGCAGCAATTTCGAGAATCCATTACGCGGAAGTTAATGGAGTTTGTACATCATAACGAAAATTGAGTTTCACCCACTCGTTGTTCGCGAGCCTGCAGTTGTGATTTTTGGAGTTGGGTTATACCGACATAGGTAGCTGGTATACCTATATAATAGTTATAATTAAAATACCGCGTGGGAATAATGGCGGTTATTTTACTCAGCATTCCGTTATTTTGGTTTAAATATTTTAACATAATTTGAATATTTTTCAAATACCTAGTATCATGTCCTACTTACGCATAATGACTATATAACAAAACCTCTAGTTTAAACGATATTAGCGTAAGTCAAAATCGACTATCATACTATTATAAATAATCTAAATATATTTTTATTTCATATACCTATATATTATAGGTATATTTGAATATGTACTATAGTGTATTAAATGTACTAAGTAGGTAAGTAGGGGGGTACTCAATTGTTTATGTCCATACGAGATTTTTACCATAAAACAAAATATGTAAGGCGTTTCAAGTGTTCGGTTCAGCTTACAATTATCTTAAAAATACATTTGTTTTATTATTCATCAATATTATTATTTTTGTTCTATTTCAGCTTTACGAACGCATAAATTAATTTACGACTGCAGTCGCCAAAGGAGTAATAACCATCTCAACTGGAGCTTGGAGGTTTATTTTAATTAAAAGTTCATAAATGTTATAATAACTAAAGCAAATATGTTGATTGTGTCTGGAATGATACAATTTGTATAAAAACGAATACATTTTTTAAAAAAAACCTACAAAGTATTATATTAGTAATTTTAAATATAATATATACAGAGTGATTCACTAAGGATGTTCACCCCTGTGTTTCCCATTAATAATACATTTATTCAAATTCTGATTTCTGGAATATTTAAGTATACAAATTAAGGACCATCTTTTCAAATAATTAGATTTATTAAACCATTAAGAGTGTCCTCTGGCGAAATAAACTTCTTTTTCTCTAACAAGAATCTCTCGTTTTTTCATAAAACTGTTTAGCAGATGATTTTTTGACATTTTAATATACTATCTAAATCAAAATTTGAAAGGGTAGTTTTTGATGATTGGATGATTTGGTTTAGAACAGTGATCTCAAACTCAAATTGCCAGTGGATCATATATTTATATATAAATGTTCGCGGGCAAAACATTGTCGTAGACCTTTTTTTTTCTTATTTCTATAAAATGTATAATTTATATAGTTATAACGATTTGTGAGTTACATACACCATACACCATACCTACCAATGTTTACAAATTACACAATACAATTTTTTTAGTGCGTTGCGATTACTACGAATGATAAAAATTATCTTATCAATACATTTTAAACAATGATTATATAGGTTCAATGTTTTTAGTTCATGATGTTATTTCAAACAAAACAATTAGCATTCTTAGAGCACAAATTAATTCCCTATTGTAATATACGTAATTAAATTTTCAAACACATAGGTACTATTAAAATAAACCAAGCTAAATATATTTATTTTTTCATAATAACTGTTTGATCTGTAGTATTTGTAAATAGTGTATTTTATATATTATATATCGTTATTTACCTTTAGCTCGTCGGCTTCGATATATCCGCTACCATCAGTGTCGTATTCCCTCCATATCTAGAACAAGTACGAATTGATGATAAATATTTTATTAACATTTGGACTAACATTGGACTTTAGAACTTAAATGTTAATTATTTAAGCATATAGAAATGTATAACTTATACCTTCATGAACTCGACACTGGAGTCTAATGGATTATCGAATCTGAATAGAAGTAGAAAGTTCTCTTCCATGGGCAAAAGTTGAGCAAGCTGTAAAATATAATAACGATTAATCACCCAGACTAGGATAGGCGTAAGAGAATGAATGGTGTTCGCCAAAATAGCGATTTCACCTATCAACAATAATTCATTACTTCACGGATGTCAATTTTCCCGTCTTGATTATCGTCATAGGCCTCCATGAAACATTGCTTGAGCTCCACCAACATGGCATCCGAAACTGCCTATAAGAGTTGTATTCAAATATTAAACGACAAATTTGTGGTAATATGTCATTGGTCTTTTTTTTAAATTTAAATTTATTCTCTTAGCTTTATGTTATATTCAAAATATAATCCTTATTACTTCATATTTACATATTAATTATAATAAATAATATAAAGTAAAAAAAAAATGCGGGTAAGTGGATGTCGCTCTGCTGTACAGTAGGTTACGTGTGGGTCACGCAAATTTTCACGCTTTTTTACCCAACAAATAAAATGTTATTGATATTTATAGAAAAGAAAACTAAAAAAATTGAAAACCGACAGTGTCCGTAAACAGCTCAAAAAGATTCAAATTATTTTATAAATTTTATCGTGTATAGAAAATGCTAATATAAACATTTAATCGAAATTGCATGTATCTACAGTAATTTATTTTTGAGTTGCACCAAAACCAAAATCGATTTTCTCAAAAACAGATTTTGCGTAAAAATTCCCGTTTTTCCTTAATTTTTCTTTTGTTTTTCACGGCGCTTTTGGAAACTACTAGGAAGTGTTTACTTTTTACTGCCCAAAGTACCAACTAGATTCACTATCCTATCAGAAAAGTTACTATTGAAGAAAATCCAAGCACTTTTACTGTCCTAAAAGGTGATGACAGAGACAAAAAAAAATAAAAAAAAAACACACATCATTGTAAAATCAATACATTCATCGCTTCACTCAGAATCTAAAATAAATATATTCTTCATAACGAACACATATTGGATCTCTAGTAAAGAACAATTTGAAAGTTCAAAGTTCAAACAATAATAATATAATTTATAATGAATAAATATTTTTCCGTGTGACTGAAAATACAAAGAATACTTTAATTTACTGTATGCAAAATAGTAGGTAGCTACAAGCAAATTATTTTAAGTTAAGTACTGGTAATTTTTATTTACATTGTATTTGTTTTTTATTTAAACATACATCAAACAAAAATGTATATTCTATGCATTGAACCTTTTAGTAAGAAATTTTATTTTTTCATTAAGATTAATTTTAAATATTTTATAAGACATAGAGAGGTAGGCATGCAAAAATAAATACACGTCAATTATTTTTTTCATAATATCTTAACGTTAAAAATGCTTTGTAATTCAGTTTAAATCAAACTGTTTTAAAATGTATTATCATTAAATGTTAAATACATAATATTACGTACACCACGCATATTATGTTACTATAATATTATTAAAGTAAATGACTAGGTCCATTTTTTGCTTGTTAGTAGTTATGCTTATAAAAAATTAAAATTAATTATATGTGTAATAGGTACCTATTCTGCTTAATATAATAACTCAATTAAATGATAAAAGTCGTAATTTGCATTTCAACATTAATTGTATAATAATAAGAATATAATTTGGAAGAAATACACGTAGGTATAATATTGGTTTACGCATTTATGAGTTCCTATAGTAGGTATAATTTTATTTTTTATAATATTTTCGTTTAGTTTATTTTTAAGTTTTTGCTAGAAAATAAATTGTAAGATGGTTGTTGTTGAGTTATTTTCAATTGTAATTTATCATATACATTATGTTCGCTGTATTTATATGCATACCTACATATTATTTAGTGTTACGTTTTTGGCATTATTATTGATTGCTCTGCGATAAGATTGAGTATTATAGATTGAGGGTTATAGAGTATAATATAAGCATTACTGTATAATATTTTTGATAATGTATTTTCAGCTTTCTCTTGAAAATATTGTTTTGTGAGCTGAAACCGTACATCAAAATACATATGAAATATTCAGACCGTTTGAATTTAATCGAGCCTGATCGCGGGTAACTGTCGGTTTTTGTTTGATAAATCCGTGTTAAAGCAGATTCCATAATGTATACGCGAGTATATAGTTTAGTTAGAAAAGATAAAATATCTGTTCCTACTGCACATATTTTATACCAACAAAAAAATAATGTTATACGCTGTGTAGTAATAGTAGTAAGTGACTTTGTAATATTTATTTAGGTACCCGCCATAGATCAAATATAAATCTTTGGCTAAATGTCATTAAATCACCATCAGTTACTTTATTTATTAATGTATAAGTTTATAACTCTATCAGAGGGGGAGAAATCATAAAAGACAATAAATTCATTTTTATAAAAAAAAAGTTATCCTTAAAAATATGTACATTGTACAAATTTCGTTCAAAAATGAATAGTAAAATTTAAAGTCGAGTAAGTAAAACAGATACATAAATATACAATTTTTATAAATAAATAATTATCCTTTTAAGAAAGCTGAGTTTAGATAAAACCCCTATTGGCTGTCCGAAAATCACTGAATTGCGTTAAAGAAATTTGATGATGAATCATTGTCGACACGCGGTCATAGCGGCCATCGATCTTTTTCACCACAGTATTTTTATTTTTAATTTTATCTTCCGGCGTAAAGTCATTTCCCACCATCCTATACACACCTTAATGGTATTAAGGAGCGTAATATTGTTGCGTGTTACTACAAAAAAGGTAGGTAAGCTTAAAAATAAACGAAATCGTTTTGTGTCCTACCCTGCACGACCCGTCTTACGATATAGTAAAACGGTCTGTCACGGGCCAAAATTAATTTTTAACACTTTACATGGGCAATTTCGAGAGCGTTCAAAGCACGAACAATACGGATGGACGGAAAAAGGAAACGAAAATGACCTTTTGAACGGCGAATGGATGTTCCGGTTGAGAGACGAACAATGGTTCAATATGAACATAGTGCACGTAGAACGATACTTGCGATGGTATTTTTCTATACCCTTTAAATTTTAAACATGAGGTGTAATTTATATAATATATATATTGTTGAATTTTTAAATTGTTAAGAACTTTAGGTTAGGACACATGGCGATTACGCGATTTATGCGGTATACGATAGGTGACAATTATTAATGACTAAATTTTAGTTGTCGACCATTTAAAGTTTTGATATTTTACGTGGATATCTATACCTGTATTATTTAGAACCGTTTAAAAAATGAAATATTTAAATTTACTAGTGTGAAAAAAGTCGTGATAATAATAATTATGCAATCTGTGTTATTTTAGATTTAAAAGTGAATACTAATGATAAACAATCGCATTCATAAAAAAAAAAAAACAATTTTCTCTCGGTTTGCTTTTAAGTGCCCATAAAGAAAACTTTAAAACTATCATTTTAAATTAATTGTAATTAAAACTAAAAGAAAAGATGACGTTTATATTCATTTTTATATTACAAATTGAAAAAAATTTTAAATGAAACGAGTTTTAGGCATGAAAGTATACGACGACATTTTTATGTTCTTTCTCTGCCATATAAATTAATAATTATGGTAAAAGGTAAAAAAGTCTGATAAAAATTATTTAAAAGTATGTATTTCATAGGTAATTTATTATTGTAAATTACCAATAAAATTACTTGTTTTTCGTCATTAATTCTCAATATTGTTATTAATTAACAATTATAAACAGCGGTCACAAATAATTACGTCTTTTTTACTATAATAATTTACAGCATATAACTGTAAAATATGTTTATGACAAAAAAATACACAGATATAACACAAACAATCGTCTAAAGCAATCGTTCATCAGAAACAGATCCACTATCGTCCTATACAAAGCATTGATATATATATATATACTATTATACAAAGCCCTGTCACCAAAAAAATTTAGCTGAGATAAACTTCAAAGTTTTTTAGGACATGTCTGACTTTTATAATTCAGCAGTTTTCTTTTTTACCTTTAGACTTTTTTCCATTTATTCGGACTTTTTATTCTAATATCATAATTATTTTATACAGACATTGATAGATCTGTTCCTAACGTAAGCCCACATTCATAACGTCAAACCAACACCACAATCACTATTATGCAAAAAAAACTCTATGCAATTAACAGATGATTGAAGATTAAAAATATTACAATTAACATTTATAATTGATAAATTTCAATAGATAAATATTCATTACTCATTAGACATTAGGCATAAGAAGATGCAATATTGATGTTAAAACAAATCAAATTGTAATATGAAAAAAAAATATAGTAAGTGAAATGAATCCAGGGTTAATAATTTTGTTTAGTTTTATTTTTATTACTTATTAGTTATAACAAATATTTGGATTGTCAGTATATTGTATTGACCCATATACAATAGGTAGTGTCAAATTCAATTGATGTATATTTAATTAAATTTTAAATATTTAATGTACCTACTCTATCAATCGTTGAGTTTATTTTACCCAACACTGACCACAATTTATAATAATGATACTGGGCACTAAAAATCATGGTGGTACTCAAACATATATGACGTCACTTTTATGGTTTTAGTCATAACAATTATCATTCACAAAGAGATTATTATTTTTTTCGTTACTGCAGTTGCGAGCTACATTAGGTTAACTGAGCGTTTTATTGTTTTTATTGTTTTTATTTATTATTACACTTTCCGGTGTCATTTTTGTATTTCGTTTGCCTGAGAGACGGGCTTATTATTTGTCGTAGACCAACAATAATAGAAAAGACCGTTAATGTAATTTCGATTGCCCCGGCTGTGCTGGCTTGTCTCAACTTTTATTAACGTTTTATTTTTTTTTTTTATATATATATATACATATATATTATTTTAAAAAAAAAGAGCTTAAACGACATGACGCAACTATAATATATAATATACCATCTACATCTAGCAGCGAGCATATATATAAATACGTGTGTGCATGTGTACAATTTACCTCAGGGCTGACGTCCGCGGTATTAGCACTGGAGACAAATTCTCTCAGAAAGCCGTCCAGCTCGGTGCCTTCAATGTATCCATTACCTGTGGGGAAAAAAAATATAAAATATAAAGCACACGATAAAAATACTATGAGAAGCGAAAAAAGTTTCACGAATCCCACAGTTCTGCGTGACACATATATCTATGTTAGATGTGTGTGTGTGTGTGTGTGTGTGTGTGTGCGTGTGTGTGGGTTAATCCTGTCTGAGAATACGATGTATAGTTTATAGTCCCTATCAATACAATATATACACGAATACGCTGGGGACGGTATACCGTTTCGCAGTCGGTCTAAATAGACTCGATAATTTATTACGGGTACCGATGACGTCCTACCTTTATTATTCGTGTCAGTTCCGAAAGATTTAACAGCGAGGACCAACGCGAACACTGACATTTGTGTTTCTTCCTCCAATAATCGCGCATTATATTATAATATTATATAATACCCGTCCGCATTACGCCGTTATAATATACACTAATGTTGCGTTGAAAAACCATGTTTATACCTAATAGGTAATTCACTTTATGTGTGTGCATATTATTGTTATCATTTTAGTGTTTACCGATCGACAGCAATAGTGTTGTATATAGGTACATTAAATACAGATGCAATTAATAATTTACCGATTGTTGATTCAATAGATTCGTTTATCGATGACAAACGTCCTTTCAAATAGCATAATGGCAACACGTCAAATCAACTCGCGTATTATGCAGGTGAATACCGCACATCAATAGCCAGAGGGTTGCCTTGGTGATCGATTGAAAAAACCTGATACAGGTAATACGCATAAAATATTATAATATTGTGTTGTGACCGATGAGTGATGACGACACAAGACACATTTCCTTATTTTTCTTTTGCTAAGTAAAATACAATATAAATATAATATAATGTTACCTATGTAGTATTTAATTTGAACGTGAACTAAAAGAATCAATAGATTCTATGCGATTTTACAATAAAATGTGTAAATAATATAAACGTGTGCAATAAATACTATATAGATATTTTCTACTGATTATTGATCGAGATTATATTACTATACATATTTAAAACATTGGACAGTTGCAAGTGAATATCAATATCATAATATATTTATGGATAGAGGCCAGAATTGTGTGGACGTAAAATATATGTTTTATATAGCACGCGATCGTAAAAAAATCTACGTACATTGAAATTGCAGCTGTATTAGCTTTTATATAGCTTCTAATGTTTTATTGGATTAAACTTAAACGTACTTCGATTCAAGTAATAGGTTACAGGGTTATGTTTTCCAGCATTACGTTTATAAACGATAAAACGGAGTGGTCAAGTTTTCCGTGTCAATAATAAAAAACCGATTGTTAATTATTATTATTCGGCACAAATACGACGACTACGTTACCAACGAAATTTTTGCATAACATTCACTCGAAAATTAATAATATTAAATACCAGCCAACAAACTGCACCTACACAGCTCTCGCTTCTATTGCAAAATATTCGCTTTTAAATTGTGTTCACTATAATATTATTGTAAATCAGCGTAAGTACTAATCACTATTATATTATTTTCAAAAAAAATCTTTGGAGAGTTAATCGATACACATTCACTTAACGATTATTGCACCTATATGTAGACGTATAACTATGTCCAATTCAAATTCTCTCTTTTTTTTATTTAGGACACGAAAATAATTAAACATTTTCGTTTGAAGTACGGTTACTAAGAGAATTCATTCCATCCACAACCATTACCTTTTTGTCCAATGAATGCATTTGGTAATATTATTTTATACGAATCTATTTTATAAATTTACGCGGCGGCGTGCATGCCAGTTTCTGATTAAAAAGGTTGGGTATAAAATGAGTAAAACGTAATAATGTCCAAATAGCTAAAAAATAAAAATTTCGGGGAAGACTAAACAGGTAAATAGTATATAATATAAAATACGGGAAGATCACTGCATCAGTGGTCCACCGAATATAATATTTTATTATATTATGAGGAAAAATAGCACATATCTAACATTTATTTTTTATCACCGCATGATATTACGTGTAAAAATTGCATCCATAAAACACAATTGAGTAAAGCTGCCGTATAATAAAGCTGTATTATGCGGCCGAATATAAAAAAAGGCTACATAGAGTAGAAAAATCCGACACGGAAATTAATTCGCCCGGCGGTGAACAAACATACGTGTTGAATAAAGTAGGTAGGCAGGTAGATAGGTACATAACGCGTGTTGTATACTATTATTAATATTACTATTATTATTATTATATTATTATTATTATACACAGCTGTAACTGTACGAAGAGTGTCTGATGAATAAATGAATTTTTAGTGTTAGTTGTATAATGTAGAGTGCATTAAGGAAATAAGGACATCGCCATGTTTAAAATGTACAACACTCTCTCGTTTAATGGATCCATAATATCATGATCATAATGCGATGCGTACGTGCTGAATTTTACTACGGTCTACGGTTAGTTGTGAATAAAAGTAAAACATTGAAACATCTCAATTACCTACAACGGACGTTGAAGCAAAACAATTCGCAAAATGAGCAAGCTATGTTTTGGAGTTTACAAAATAATAAAAACACGTAAATGGCGTACACTTAATTGGTATAGTGGTAAAAATTAAATTTGTTCTGAAGAATAAATTGTTACATTATACTATTGTAATAAAATATGTTTTCTTATCATAAAGCATGAATAATGGAAACAAATACTTATATATATATACATATCATCTATATATATCATATTATTGTGTATAAGGTATAAGTAGGCGAGTAAATGAAACATTTGTAAAAACTTTCTCGTTAAATTCAAACCAGTCTTCAAAAGTTTAATTCAGATGTAATTATTAATAAACAGTATTATACTAATTAATCATAGGTGTGGTTTATAACAATTAACGGCATAATACTAGACGATTTAATGTACATTTAAATTTAATTGCATGTAGCTACATGACGTCAGTTTATTAAAATGTATAATATTTTATTTTATCCAAATTGTCATATTGACTTTAATTTTCATTTCAATGACCATTTTATACTACAAACAATTATTATATTTTATGCAGGACACGCGTTTAATAATAATAAAAAAAAATTATACGCAAACGATTTTTATGTTTTATGAATATATATTTTGAAGATGTGAAAATTAGGTAGGAACCAATTTAGTTTTTTTAATATTGAAAACTTTATAAGCCTCTCATGTTCTAAAACAATAATTTTACTGTAGAGGAGCGTCACAGCGCGGACAGTATGGCCTGAAGGTGTTCCATATAATCTTTTGTAACAGTTTTATTTTTATTTGCATAGGTACAGGTTGATTTTTCTCTATTTCCATTCTAGTTGGCAATAATTTATAGGTTCCCACGTTTATGCAAATCGGTCATTAATCATCGTATGTTGGTTTAGGTTGGGCCATTGATATAAATCAATGTATGATCAATATTTGTGTGCGAATAATAAAACATTATTATAATTACATATTGTGTACCTGTCATTTAATTACGGTTGCATATTAGAACCATTCAATAATCGATATCTATATTTGCACGTGATATTTCTGTTTAATTACTTACCTATGTATAAATCCATAAATGAGCGATTACATTTTCCATTGCCTACTGAAAGGTTCAGCGAATACGTAGATAGGTAGTAGGTACATACACTTATTAAAACTTTCGTTGGGGTTTGACAAGCATTTTTTATTTAAAAACCAGCTCTGTATTCTTTTGCATGTTATAATATTTAATTTAATCATCTGGAAATAAAATTTATAAATAATAATTATACAGAAAATGGATTTAAATAAGTACATGTTTTATTCAAACACAAAATGGATACACAAAATACAAGTTTGTAATGTATATACGGAAAACTATTTCAAAAAATTAGAAGAAACCAAAAAGAAATTTATTGAAAGATGATTCGTTAAAAAATTTTTGATTAAAAATTTAACAAGTTCCAAGTTCAACTTTTAGGTTAATTTATATAATAATATGTAAAGCTTCTGCGTATTAGATTTATCAATTTAATGTGTATTTAAATTATTTTATTCTTAACTCATCTCTTCTCTTTTTTTCTTTCAAGCTACCCACGTGTGCTTATAGATTTAAAATATTTATATTTTTTTTAATTATTGTACACTTTGCCCATACAATGTGTTAACATTATTTTCACACATTTAAGTTATTATTATTATCGTTATTAATAAATTGTTCAACATGGTGAATAATGTATAGTATTATAATAATTATAATTGATATTTTTTTTTATTGATGAAGTAAAATTCAATTTTTGTTTTCCAAAAAATGAAATTTCCAAACAAAATATCACAAACACCTTTTATAGCCTGGAAAATTCTATATAGTCCATTTGTATCGCAATATATTAACTTTCATCATTGGTTTGTTATCACGTTTAAGTTCAAATATTACAACGAACGATAATGATAATAATTACCTACAAACATTACTGCAGAGTTATAATAATAATTAATATATGATACACTGATACTAGTGAAAGCCGATAGGTACTTGCACAGTATACTAATAACCTCAACAACGCGCCGCAGTCACATGAATTTAGTTTTATATTACTGTCGTCGTGTTTTCGAAATCGGTCGATTTGACAAATCTGACTGTAAAATTCCAGGCGAGCGTTGAGGGATTCGTCTGCAATAGTGCAACGCAAATCCCGAGTGGCTGACGTTGGTTTTATTGACTCAGCAAAAGTGACATTCCGTTAAAGTGTTTTTATATTATAATATTAATGTATACACGCGTACCGCATACCTATATAATACTGTCAAAGGCGAGCCGGTTAACGAAAACAATTATCTTGAGTTAGTTGAGTTAAGTCAACGTCAAGCTATACGCATTAATAGTAAACAATCTTAAGAAATTTAAAAGATATTTTTCACTTTTGAAGTAGAAAGTTAGGTACTCGATATAGAGAAAAGTATTAACTTAACTTGGTTGGATTTCTTTTATTTATTTAGAGGATCACGCATATAGTGATATTAGAACTTTACATTTTTTAGAATATCGACTAAATATTTTGTTAAAAACACTTCTTATACAATATCTTCTTATTGCATACTAGCTGTAGTGGTTAAAAAAATTACACACGTTTGTTTTGACCATAGTTATAGTCTACAGATATTATATTATAAAAACATGATTTTAATTTTAATTATCATTTTTAAATTAACCGGAAAAATGTAAGTATTGTTACAATTGGATTATTTTACTACCTAGTTAAATTATTAAGTTAATTAGAAAATTAACGAACTAGTTAAGTCAAAAAATGTATAAAAAAATTAACTTTTTACTAGGTACCTATAGTTAATGTTCATCTTCGTATATTATATATTATGTACGCATATACGTATTTAATGTTTATGTTTGACAAAGGTGAGTGCGACTCGTGAGGGGGGATGGTCGTGGTAGAGATGGGTCATGTTTTGGCTTCAGGAAACTATGGCATACTAGTTCTCGATCTAGTTAATATCGCTTCAAATTTCCTGTGTCGATAGAGGGAGGAAATAGATGGTGTTTCTTACGCGCTGCAGTTTCGTTTAGTAGTTTAGCATATTATAATATATAAGCTTAGGCACATAGCATAGATTTGTTTATATAGCTACATATTGTTACGTACATTTTGCGATGGATTGCCTATAGGTATATGTAAACTTAATAATATATTATGGTTCGTGCGTCGATGGCGATAAAATCGTGAAATACAATAAATAAAGGTATCTAAGTAACATATATTATACGATGGGTAAGCTATTATAATATATAGGTAGCTTATGTAAAGTTTTTCAAATGGTTTTGTTCGAATTCGATTCATAAAAACTCAATTCATATATAATTTAACTATTTAAGTATTTTATATAAATACATAGCATTATAATATACAATGATGAGCAGATCAAATAATTAAATAATTTCTTTTTAATAATTTTTTTACTTCCCTTTCATGAATCTATAAGTTTATTCATATTTTTACCATTTCCCACTTCGGAGACTTGCACAGTTGCGCATTCGTTTAAACCAACAAGCACTGGCATGTGTATACAACGGTGGTTAACACGTAATTGATTATATACGACTGTATAAATACATTATTGTAATATTAATTTATGATTTAGAAGGTTGAGTACATTTTTTCTCACGCATAGATTTTATTTTAAACGAGTGTTTCCGAAGAAGAAATGGTTGCAAATATATATATTATATTATTTATCACGTCAGCGAATTGCGACTCAACTCACACTAAACACATTTCCAACGTCTTAGTTTTACCGTCCCTTTATATTTCACGAGAAAAGAGAAAATATATTTTGCACTTTAGACTTGTGTGTATGTATGTGTGTGTGTGTGTAAGGTTAAACTTTGGACAAGTTACTAATGGGTTCTTTTCTTTCCGCAACACATTTTCCTATTAAATTTAGAAGCGCTGACAGCTTAAGCACCATACTTGGTCATTAAATCCTGGATTATTATAAAATAAGTTATCTTTGATACTGGAATATTATTGATATCATTGACACTTTTCAAAAACTGTGGGTATCATATCTCATATATTTTTCAATTATATTGGATTCCGTTTAATAATTAAGAGGTATTAGTGTGTAACCAATGGGTGATTTTTTCGTCATGTTGTTCATGCCATACGTATTGTTGTATAATTATACATATTGTGAATTATTTTGTTTAGTTATTTTAAAAGTTTCCAGCTTCAATATAATGCGTATTTTCTCATAATAATTCGTGTACATTATTTATGCTGCAAATATAAGGTTATAATATGTTATAAATATAAATGTTTCATCATGTTGACAATATGTTTTTTTATGCAAGATAACTTATTTCGTTTATAAAATACCTATTGCATTATAAAAATATGGATATTTAATGACCCGGGTAGTTCACTTTTTTTTTTTAATCTGCTGAACAATGGCTACAGTTATTTTTTAAAATTTTTATGTATAAATTATACGGTAATCGGGTAGTAAACTTATAAATTATAACTTATAATAGTTTATAGTAGGATTCAGTTTTTGTTATAACTTATAACATGTTTGCTTGATTTTTATTAAAACTCTAATCTATTTTTAAATAGAAATGATAATATACCATTATACAATTATATACAATAGGGGTCAATACCATAATTTTTTCTTTAATATTCAATATGCATGTAAACTGTGAGAATTTCTATACACATGTAATATTTTTACTGCAATTAAAAATGTTTACTATATTCTAAATTTGTGGAATTTTTTTTTTTTTAACAAAGTTTTCCCATTAATTGTCGATGATATCATACATAATTTTACCCGTTGTTAGATAAAATATAAGGTTATGATGATATTTTCAATATTAAAATATTGTCTCGTTTTATACGAGATTTAAAAATCTGTTAGCTTAAGGGGCTTGTATTATTTTATAATGTTATATAGATAAATATAAATATATTGTTCAGCCGTGTATATGTATATAAAATAATTATATAATGGCCAAAGGATATATATTTTATTGAATTTAATAGCCATCATAAAATAATAAATTAGAGCCATTGTGTGGCGATTTAGTTTTGCTTTGAAGTGCGATAACATCCAAGCCAAAGTAATTTTATTATCAAGTATAAATCTTTTAACTTTTAATACGTTTGTAAATTTGGCTTGCAGAAGAGGTTATAAAATAATATATCCTTTTTTAAAAATAATAAATGTACCAATTTATACTAAACGTTTAATTAAAACAAATATATATATTAATATGTATATTAAATAAATTAAATAGTTAAAGTGGTTCGAATATTTAAATAAACGATACATCACCGAAAATATTTTAATATACAAAAAGGAAAGTATAATAATCAATAAATTACATATTATTCATAGCAAATCGCCATTCAGTTTATACAAGGTTAATACTTAATATTGAAATAATAACACATTTTTATATAAAAAAAAAACCTATACAGTATACTATAATATTATGATGATGTATAGTAAATGGCTAGAGATTTGTGGCCCCAACATTACTTAATTAATTATATACTACACGTCATACTATTATATTATTTTCATTTTAAAGATGTAAGAAATATAATAGATGTGTTATTATTTGCGCAATTTAACGAATATAATTGAAGTGTATTTTAAAAAAACTTGTTATAAAAATTTCTGTCAGAAAATATTGGATACCAATAGACAATTTGAGTATTTTTGAGAAACGTGGATGTCAAATATTTTCAAAACTCCATTTATATAATAATAACTGATGGGACAAAATGATTTCTGAACGTGTAGTTAGACGGCGTCTCGATTAGGCATTTTCACTACACGCAGGAGTAGATTATCTCTTTCGACAAGTAATAATAATAATAATAATAATAATAATAATAATAACTTGACATTGGCGTAATTCTTCTCAAAAAAAAAAAAAAAAAAAAATGGCGTAAAGGAATTAAGGAAATACTATAATTGCAATTTTAAAAGTAATTTATTTTATTTTAAAACTTCTTTCAAACAAATTCTTTTTTTAAGCTTTATATTATAATGTTTTCTCAGTGTTTTTTTAGTTAACAGAAATATCTTTAGAGTGCTATCAGAGTTCTATTATTAATACTAAAGTTTTATTATTTTTTTTATGTATCCTTTAAAAATGTAATTATAATTATTTTTTTTTCTCTTGCGAAAATTACTAAATACTTTGTTCAGGAAAAATTATTCTTAATATACTATAATTATTATATTATGTACATGACAACATTTTATCGTTTTATATAAATAGCCTGTATTTGATATAAATATTAATCTGTAATATAATAACGTTTTTATGTTTTGTATAACCATTGCTGTGGTATCTAACAAAAAAACTATTTTACTTTATTTCAAAAGCTTAATAAATGTACTAAAAAAAAAGTACAAACAAAATATTTTGCTTTGTTTTATAATATTTGATCAATTTCAATTTGATTGTTAAATACTTAAATCCAATAATTTACATTAAAATTCATTTTTTTAAATTATGTTTTTAATTAAAACTTGTAATTTCATATCATAAAACAGATTTCAAATATGAATATTAAATATATTGTTTAACTGACATAGACACACCAACGTACAATATATATTATATTGGCATTGTATATTTGACTAATATAATAATCACATATGTAATTATTATTATAAAATTAAAAAAAAAACATTTTATACCTATAAATGTATAGAATAAAATATTTTTTTAAATATCACAATTTATTAAAAATACGATTTAAACGTTTTTTGTATACATAGTAATAATAATAATAATAATAAAATACATATTTATATATATTATAAGGATATATTAAGAACAACTGATTTTGATACTAAAGTAATACATAGAATAAGATATAATGCAAAACCTGAGCATAAAAAAAGTCCAAGCAAGTGATTTTTAAATCTTTTTTCATCAAAAACCAAATGACCCAATCCAGTTTAATACTAATTATTAGCATTTTTCAAAAGTATTAAGTTTTGATGATACAATGAAGATTTATAAAAACTATCTTACTCAACTGTTTGGTACGTATATTGATGAAACTAGAATATCTGTCAAAATATATTTTACTTAGTCTTAAATGTCTACCGTTGAAATTTCATGGTTATTGCTTTGCTGTATGAACTATAAAGCGTATAATCATTCAATTTCTGTTGTTTGATCGTAATGTATTATTACTATTGTTATTTTATTATGTGTATCACATAACAATATGCAAAAATAATTTAAACAATTTGATATAATAAAAATATATTGATGCTTATGGCAAGATTTTAGAATGTTAAAATGTTTTGGATAATCATGTGCTATTATTATATTGCATAGGTAACTTATAATGTGATGCTTGTGTGAAATTTATGTGTATCTAAAATTAGTGAAGCAGAAATATTCGACCAACGTGTTGCCAAAACAATTTGTATACAATTAATATTATATTATATCATAATTTATTCGACGAATATGGGTGCTATCGGTGCATATCGGCACATCGCTTAATCGATTAATGCATTAAAAAAGTTTTGTAGCTAAACGTTTATAAACTATGTTAGACGTAGGTATAATATATAATATAGTTTTAAAAAAGTCATATAACCATATAATATTTTTACAAAGTATAAATAAATATAATCATATACAGTTTTTACTTATATATAATGAAATTACAGAAACAACCCAACATGAAAACAGAGTCCACGTATTTGTTATTCGATTCATTTATGAACTTGTCTACTTCTTCTTTAATTACCGATATTGTCTTATCGGTAGACACGTAAAATACCATTAACAACTTTAGTTTTCCACATCAATGTATTACTGATCGTATAACTGCTCGGCTTAAAAACTCATCACGTAATTCGGAGATAAAGAATAAATAAATATCCAAAATTATTTCAAAATTATCGAGGTATGAACTAAATATTAAGAAAACGTGGGGCAAGTTTAGTTAGATTTGAGTTTATTGAAACTCCGTATCAAAAACCTTGACGTATTTTTAAAATTAAAACATAATTTTTTTATAAATTACACCTTATATATTTTTTTTTAATTAATATAGGTTAGAATTTTTTCAAACTGAAAAACTTTTTTAATTTAAATAGATCTATATTTTTTTTCAACACTTAACAAACACATAAATCTTACAAGGTAAAATAATTATAGGTACCTACTTTAAAATCACTTTTTTATACAGTATTATTTTGAACATAAAGAACAAGAATAATAATCATTTTATTCATTAAATAAAGAATATTTGTATTAATAATAAATTACGTCAATATTTACAACGAACAAACATTTTTGCATCAAAAATATTACCAGGGAATACTAAAATAGTTACTATTTTTTAAAATAACCATTATAACTAAAGATTCAGAGCGAAACTATGAATTAACTCTGCGTGAAAATTCAATAGAATGACATAACTGAAAAGAATTTTGACATTGTGATTTTTTAAAATATCCATCTAGGTCCAAAAAAATTTTTCAAATGTTATTTGTATACTTATGTATATTATAAATAATGTATGAGAGTTTCAAGTCTTTGAACTGATACTTTTCAAATAACAATAAAAAAAAAACTCAATCGATTTTATGAAATTCTGGTGTGTCGTAAATTGTAGCTGTTATTCGTGATTATTCCTTAGCAATATGTATTACATAAAAAGTGAGAAAACCAAATAACGACCTCTTTAAAGTACAATACACGTCCAATTTACTACCGGAAACAAGATAAACATGAAGTGATCGGATCGCTCCTTTTAACTCAAAAATAAAATAATGACAACACAGTGACGAGAAAATGTTGGTTGATGCATTATTACAGCATCAAAAAAATGTATAATATAATTTAATTTAGCGACTGAACGACAACATTCTGCTTTTCATGTCATGATAAATTCAGTTTTTGTGATAAGTAAAAGAATAATGATCTCTCTGCACAGTAGGTATAATACCCATACATTCATTATTTTTCCTCTTTCGTTCAAAAGCTTTTATAATATAGGTAGTAATATTAATATAATACGGGTCACACAGATCGTTGCAATCGTTAGATTTAATTGCGTAATCCTTATCAATAATATGGTTTGATAATTTAATAGTTTTTGTTTCAGATGTATTAATACCGAATGTAGGTATTCGTAATAAAATAAAATGTTTTACATTGTATACTATTATAATTACTTACAGATTATAAACGAAACACGTGCCATCGTGAAATACGAAATCATCAATATTATTTAATAGGTTCGCGTGTATTATTACAATACCTATATAGCATTCATCATGATTCCGTGGCTTGGAAATACGCTCTACAGTAAACAATGCATAAACATTAAAGTCACGCCCGACGTGTTTATGCGTATTTACACTCCCGGGCATATTATTATTATTATTATTATTATTATTATTATTATTAATAATAAAATCCTTAAGCAACGTGTGAAATCGGACATTCGGGATCATTAAATTATTGATAATCATGGTGCTCGTGAAAAGCCTTCCGAAAAAAATGTCCCACCTGGAAAATTTGTCTTATATATTTGCTTCAACCCCTCGTCGTCGCCCCCGTGGAACGTCGACAAATACGTCACTCAAACAATTTTAGATATCCCAGATCAACAGAAACATTTGGCGTTGTTTGACATTGACACGCAAAGCGAGTGATTAGCTGATCCGTTTTGCCACGCCCTCAGGGTATCCTTAGTTAATAAATCGAATATGTATAATAGACACACTATACTTATATATATTAAAAACAATTGATAGGTATTAAAACAACAGTAAATATAGTGCGATAAAAGGGTCATAATTTATCGACATCATAACATTTTTTTCTGCAACTTGTAGATAGCAAAATTCATTGTAACGAAGTTACATAATACAATATACATAATAATATACAATAGGAACTCTTAATAGTTCGTATTAATTCAGACCAAGTTCTGTCCGAATTAACGATTGGTCCGCACAGCTGTAAGTTATTACAGGGTTCTTGAATGACCAAGTCCTAATTTGGTTCCACTACCCTTTTATTCATTAGTTTTGATACTGAATTACGAGAGATAACAATTTTAAATGTATAATGTATTGTGATAAAAGGTGCCCGAAAGGGTCAAGTTGATTAAATTAAAATCATCAATAAGTGGGAGGTGAATAGCAATCCAGATAACGAATTTCTCGTAGATAAATTTGTTTTATATAGGCCATAGGTTAATGATAATATTGTCCGGGAATTTGTTCTAGTCACTATTATTAATGGATTCATGTGGCACCCGGGATTACCAAGTTCATTGGACACTACAAGCATCTAGGTAGCACCGGTAGCACCTCATCGTTAAAATGCTTAGGTATGTATTTATTTTAAAAAATACGAGCTGTTGCACAAAGTTAGGTATAATATTGTAACATTAAAGGTATAACATTAGGTAGGTATATAGTATTATTATAATGTTTACTAACTCGATATAGACTAGTTAAGACAGTTAAGTTATAGTATAAAAGTGAGTAATAACTTATAAGTATAACAAATTAATAATTTGTGATAACAAAGTATAAATGGATTGATTCTTCCAAAAATAATAGATCCTCCTCGTTGGCAATTCGCATCGCCTTAACAATGAGTATGTGCATATAATATTTAGTGTCACAGGATAGGAAAAGGAAAATAAAATTATGGAATTTTGAAGTTGAGATAGTTTTAGAGGTCAGTCTATAAAATAATGACGTTATAACAGTATTGTCTTATAACTTCACGAATGCTTTGTATTAATGTTAATATTATCACTTAGAAATATCGTGGCCCAACTCAGTTTTTACAATATTTCAAGAGAAATAAAAAAACTGTATCGCTGCCAGGAATTTTTAATGTTAGTAACCCTCAAGAACAATTATAAACTCTAAAACGTGTACTGCAACTTTCTGTAAAGTTATTTTTACCAAAATTAAGTTTTTATTAAAAATTTACAAAAACGGTCTTGATAACAGTGTAATATTTACTATTAGATAGATCATGCTATTGAGATTCCTCGTTTTTTTTGGTCACAATATTTTGACTAAAGATTTATGAGAGTGGCCTTGTAATGTTTTCAATTTAGATAGGTCTTGTTATCTGAGATTGTTGTTCTAACATACAAACTAATAACACGGTCCGGTGACGGAGTGTCTATTTTCTTAAACGAATCAATATTATACCTACACACGAGTATAAAACGCAAATTAAAATTATTTATAAGTGACAATATATTTATATACAGGTAGCCGAATCTGAAGTACCGGAGACATGATGACGTGGTGTGTAGACAACGTCATATTTACAACTTAGAATAATCACAATTTATAACAATAGGTAATAACAATTAATGCCACGAAATGATTGTACTTGCATATAAATTATGTTACCTGTGATTTATAAGTAAAAACTTGTCAACATGCTTGTTTTCAATATTGATTGATATAATATTTCTTTGTTTGATTTTGAACGTAGTTATTTAATTTTAAACTGTCCATTTCACTATTATTTTTAATGAGATTTTAATTAAGTTGTCAACAATATTTTATAGCACACCTAATTAAGAGTCTTTAAAAACTTTTTATAATACACCATGAACAACTTACTGTAGATAAGTAGCTATACGGTATAATATAGGGTTAAACTCATGGAGGAGAAAACAATTTTTCTCCAATCATAAAATATATGTAACCGTGTTTACTGTTTACTGTAGTAAATGGACCACTGTCTTTGTGCCGGGAAAGAGGAGAAATAGGCAATGAAGTCTCATATTTGTTTTCGGTTCATGTTCTTAATTTATTGTTTATATTTTATAATGTCGGACTACGAAGTAAGTTACCTAATTTTAATAAAACGCTCATAAAATTATTATTTACGAAATTTTTATACGATTTCCCGCCAACCCCACAAATCCACATCACGTGACAATAAGTGGAACATAAAATATATTCATTTTCTTTTTGAGTTCACCTCTAAATTGTCTAAAGATCGTTTTTCTTATTAGTTTCAAGTGCGTAAAACAATAATAATATTATATCCGCTGCAGTGCGAATGCGAAACGCAAATCGATTGCCGTACGGCAATAATATGTCTGGTGTATTAATATAAACTAGTTTACCAGTACAGTAAGTACCCAATTCCGTAGGCTATTTTATTTTTTAAGACATTATAATATATTGTTTTGACGATTGCAAGCGGATTGCACACAGCACGCTCACAATTGCCGCGGAAACCATATACGTTGGTGTAGACCTCTATACCTATATGGTCATGTACACCCCACCGACACCATCAAAGTTTTTATCGTTCTCGTGGCATCGTTTTACGAAAACCAAATCTCGTGGGGAATCTCGTACAACACGCGTGTTATAACACACTGCGTCGGGCACGCATATCATATAAAATGTGTTTAATGCTATGCACAGTACATATATAGGGTACGTTTTTTAATTTCGCATATCTTGTGCCAAGTTCCTGTCTTTCGGTTTTATTTATATTTTATGTCGAAGTACCTACTCGCTGTGCAGAGGCACCATTTATATTATACTATTATTATTATATTGCATATACATACACGTCCGACAAATTCACTCTTTTCGACATTGTTATTTTTTTTCGCAATTTCTATTCTATTCTATTATATCGTGTTTTTATACTTGTATTTAACTGCTGTTGTAGTACGCGTACATTTTTTTTTTTCAACGAAAAATAATTCTAATATTTGTTTGTCTCGGAATTGTTTCTTTTAAAACCAACAAGAGAATTAATGATGACATTATTTTATACCGATGTAGTACAATATATTATTATTATTTTAACAACTATTGTAAATAACGTCCGTTCGGTGTAAATGATTATTTTACGCTGCTTCTATATAGGGTGGGGGGGGACGAGGAAGGAGAATACTCGTTACAGATAGAGTCCGTCTAATTTAATTAATACGATATTTTGTTCGCTGCGCGTATTTACGTTAGAAGAGGGGAAAAAAATATGCAGCACTGGTAAAAATGTATTTTATCATTTTAACGCGTGGATTTGAGAATTATCGGGATTATTGTAATAGTATTAGAGCATTATCGATTAAACAGTTTTCTGATGTCTGTATACTCGTAAATTCGGGTATTTTGAATTATGGCGTTGTTATTATTATGGCGGCAGACAATGATTTATCGCAGAAACTAAAGGAGGTTTGTGGTGGAAGCGTATAATATTACACGCTACACGGTGAAATAAGATATATATATATTTATATTGCAACGCCATAATAAAATTTATATTCATTTTCGTTTCGTATTTAGGTTCTAAATTTCACTGTCGTAATATTTAAACCAACCAAGTGTTCGTTTAATTATTCCGTTCAGACAATTATTATTATAAAACCAAACAAAAAATGTTTTAATTTATGCACTATACAAAATATTTTAAAATGCGTTTTTGTTTTCGATATGTTGAAAATGTCTACCTATTTCATATATTATGGTCATTCTAAAGTGTATTTGTGAATGCATTAAAGGATACAATTAAATACATGATGGTAGAATGAAACTGTTTCATTCGGTGTGTACCTACCTATTATTATTTATTTACTGTAGGATTATAAATTGTAGCAGAAATTCGTTTAGAAGTTATACGAACACTACTATACAGTAAGTATTTACACTTGGAATACACGCAAGATGACAGAATAAAAACAAAAAAATTATTATAATCAAAGGTTATTAACTGAAAAAAAATTAATTTTATTAAGATTTTATTGTTCAGTTATGTTTATTTGTATAAAATCTCTATTTATTATGAAAGAAAAATATTTTTTACAATCTCCATAAGGAATATTATATTATGCATAAGTGTTTTTCTCAGAAACAAGCACAGTCATTTGAAATATAATTAAATAAAAAAAAAACATCAAAGTATTTATTAATAATAGGAGTCAGATGTTTATGAAATTTCATGTTTTTTTCTATTTATTCAGTTTAATACTTACCTTGTTACAAATTTTCACGTTAACTAATATCATTTTTATTTTGCATTGTTTTTTGTACCTATTGACATTATAAATGCATATTTAGCTATTTAAGTTCATTTTAATATTTTTTTACTTTAAAATATTAATATAATTTATTATTATAATATTATGTACATTAAATTAATTTTTCATGTTTATACATTTGTACAATTTATATTATGTATATAAATACATATATTCTAGGTGTATTACATGTATTCCAATATAGAATTCCAATGTTTGTTTATTAATTTATAATCAGTACTATTTTAACGATCAATTTTTTACATTATTTTTTTTTTATTTCTATAAAATCGGATCATTTACAAACATTTATTAAGTTTTATAAATTACTAATTTTTTTAGCCACGGAGTAATCTAAAATATTTTTCTCTGAAATATAAAACTCATAATATAATATGGTGTCGTTAAAATAAAATATAATACTCCACGAATAAGAATAATAAAAAAAATAATATTTTGATTTAAAAATGTTGTTTTATAATAACTACGAATTATCAAAGAAAAAAATAATATGAAAGCTTATACTTTTGATGTAATGAGTGTTTACATATAAAAATAAACCACCCTGTACTCCTATACATAGCATTATGTGCCATTAATCGGCGTTAATGTATTTCATACAACTATAATGTTATAATATTTTGTATACACGTCGTACTATGATAACCTATATTATAGAAGGTTACTATTATACATACGCGAAAAACGATCGTCGTGTTTAAGCGTACAGTTTTTAGTCGTGACAAAAGTTTGGTTTACCTACAATTAAAACGTAGTATTATATTATACAAATGTTAGACTGTCGGGCGACTGGCGTGTTTAACGTAGTGCGATAATGTAAAATCGACGACACCGACGATAGGAGTGCGACATTGTTTCGAAACAATTTTAATAGTCAAAACATACTTCAAAGTTGTATACTATAATAAATTCTCCCTTAGTTATTCGTGAAATATCGCGGCGTGAAACAAATAGCACCTCGAAAGAGTTAGCAAACATTTATTTATAATTAAACCACAGGAACAGAAAAAATAGCATCCTAATTGTAAAAAATACGTTTTACGTATTTATATGCTTTCGCTTTGGCTGGTAGTTGGTACCTATTCTGTGTAAATATACGATAAAGATTATCATAAACAAAAAAATCAAGTTCTCTGTATAGGTACCGCATTTCCTGTCACATATTTTGTATTGCAATATGCATCTTAACACCTAAATATACGTATACTATGTGTTTATTTATTTGAGATTTTAGTACCAAAAATTAATAATAAAACTACCATCATTAACACCCAGATTATAGAAAAAAATTAGTCAAATTTAAGCTCGTCGATCATAATTATCTTAGTTTAAAAAATATATACTTAATAATTAAGGTCTGGATGCTTATATTTACTTAAAATTTCTAATATAGGTATATTATTGTATGCATTTATTTACTAAAAAAATACCAAATATGCATTAAAAAAAAGTTAGGTTTATATGCAGTTTTACCTAAAAAAAACCCAAAATATTCACATATAAATAAACTTTTGTCATGATTAAAAACTGTACGTTTAAAAGCGACGATCGTTTTTCACGTATGAATAATAGGTAGTATACCTACTATAATATAGATTATCAGTACGACGTGTATACATAACATTATATTTTTATGAAACAGGATGTCAGTGCAGGGTGGTTTATTTTTATAAGTAAACACTCATTACCTTAAAAATATAAGCTTTTATATTATATTTTTCTTTGATAATTCGTAGTCATTATAAAACAAATTTTTAAATCAAAAAATACTTTTTTTATTGTTCTCATTTGTGGAGTATTGTTATTTTTTTTTAACGACACCATATTATATTATTAGTTTCATATTTCAGAGAAAATATTTTTCTGAAATCTTCATTATTATATAAGAATCTAATTTCGATCGATAATTTATAATTATTAATTAGTTATAGAAAGTAGGTATTTAAGGTTCTGATGAGTGAAAAGGTCGACCAACATTTTGCAGAATACCCCTATGCTATTATATTTATTTCGCTCATCTAAACTTCATATTATATTCGGTACGACCTATGTAAATTAATTAGAGTCAGTAGCTGTATTATTTTTCATGGATCTGACTTTCCAATTAATTTGCATACAGTATAATAGGTATTTATAATTATTTATAACGTCTCGTTAGAAATCCCATTTTAATATACCTACTATATTGAATTATTATCAGAAAAATATTCTACCCTGAAAATTTCAGATTAAATTTAAAATTAAATTAAAAATGTATACGGTTGTTCAAAAAAGTTCAAATGCTAAACATTGTATAAAACGATAAAATGTATTTTTCTTCAAAAACGTAATAGGTATTATATTATGTAAGTAATGACTTCGAATTGTGCATTGTAAACATAATATTCCCAACGAAATTATTAGTGTTTACATATTTCTAAAGAATCACTTTGGTATGTTATAACTTATAATAATAATAACGTAGCGTCGATGGCTTTGAAACGTAAAAACAAACGATTATTTTTCTCGTCTTCGCCCGTCGTTCTCAACATTGTTATAATTCATCATTACTATAATTATTATTATAATATTATAGCACAAAAAAAAAAAAATCACGAAACGTGTTTTGAGTACAAGCACCGGCCGGTGTCGCTAGTTCCCGGATGGATAATCACCCGGATTTTTAGCGAAAAAATCCCTTTCCACACATACACACACGTGTACCAATCCAACCTAACCCTCCTCCCCTCCCTACAAACAGCTGAGGGCCGTAGTTGGCGGGACTAAGATCGATAAGAATAAATAAATAAATAATTGTAGCGTGTAACGTATTGTTGTTAAACACGTCGGCAATCACATTTTTATCGCATGTCTCCTATAGTCCAGCATCTGCGTTATAATCGAGATTGTGTAATGAATTTAGCCGCCGCCCGCCCGCCACGCAGAGTGTTGACAGTCGAGCAAAAACAATCGCTGCGTGTATAATATATATTATGTATATAGTTACGTATCGGGGGCCGGAAACACGTCCTAATCGTATTCGATCGGACTGCGTCGAAATGAGTTTGGTCGTTTATTAAAAACACTGCAATCGGTGTATATGTGTATTATTATATTATATCGATTCGCTGTAAATCAATATCGCCACGACACTCGTCGCTATATAGGTATACGCAGTTCCGGGAGCCTTTTAGGGCCGTAAACCCACCCGCCCCGCCAATAGTGAATTTTTATTTTTCGAGGATTATTCTGTTATATATTATGTAGGTATATATATATATATTATATTCAGTATACACGTCATCGTTATATGTTACGTTCCAGGTTTTGGGGCTTACGATTTTACGATTCGCGTAGATAGAACTGAACATTTATATATTTTAACGTCCGCGTGACCGTAGCCAAAATAACGTCACGTGGCAAATAAAATATGAAACTATATAATATATTATTATTATTATTATTATTACATGCCACACGGAGTGTGATTTACCGAGCATGCGCACTCCCAATTCGTACTATAATTAAATGTACTATGCGTGTTTATGTGTTTATTTGATTTCTAACTTTTAGAATTTTTAAGTACGTTCAAAGAATTAAAGAGCCAAATACATAGATTTGTATACCCTTTTAAAGAAGTCCATAGGTGATAAAAATTCCTCGGCTTCACACACAAAATCCATATTGTAACTCAAATGATTTTTTTTTTTAATAAACTGGAATTTATGAAACCGTATATTATTTTATTTAACACATTTCATGTGATACTATTATAAAATTTTGAATTTTTTTTTTTGAATTATTTTGATTTTGTAATAATTATTACCCATTTAGTAATATTAAAGTTCAATTTTACTATTAGTTGGTATTAGTCATTAATTGTTTCTCGTAATTAACACTTTGTTACATTCATGCATAATGCCTTCATTTCATTTCAGATCATTTCATCTATCCATTCAGTAATGTCTTCTAAAAGACATATTATCGAAATAATAATTTAAGGAATATCCTATAGTCAGTACCTACATAGTTTTCAAATCACATATTTTCTAAGCTGCTTAACACCCGTATTATCCCACGTTAACCCGAATAATAACCGGTAATGAACGCACCCAAATGTTTGTTTAAGTTTTGTATTCCGGCACCAGACACCCGAAACCCAAATAAATAATTTAGGTGCAAAACCCTGAAAAAAAACTTCACAGACGAGAACTGTTTATTATTACTATTCCCGCGAACTCACCGTCTTTGTCGTAGTGGCTCCAGACGTCCATGAATTGGTTCGCCGATAGTTTTTTCAGTTCGCGGCTATGCGGGTCTCTGTATTGTTTCATGAAGTTGGTCGCTTTTTCTAAATTCAATTTTTTCTGTGCTGCTGCCGCTTCCACTGCAGCCGATGCCGCAGATGCGTCCGAAGAGAAACTCATTTTGTATAATTTCTACACGACATAATAGAAACAAAAATTAAAACCTTTACATGAAATATTATATATGCAAAAGGCAATATTTTACACGCGTTGGTATTTAAAAACATAATATTATGCAATCCGAATAAAGTTACCACACTTTATGTATTATAATATGTTGAATAAAATGAAGTGACATTTCTGAAACGTGAATACTATCGTGTGCAACTCGTTTTCTCGTACTTTTCATTAAGATTTTCGTGTTTACAACAGGTCGTGGTGTGAAAAAAAATATAAAATCTCAAGATGATTAATAATTATAACTGAAAACTTTCGGTGTGACATAGTTTAATTATATGACGTTGTATGTTATGATAACGATCATATCTACATGTTTTAATAATTTACAAAATATACAAACGATAAAATCGATTGCATTATTCGGTAAAGTACGGTGATTCTAATAAAAGGTCAATCTAATATTAAAAAAGAACGATTTGGTTTAATATTTTCATTTTCATTTCAACAAAAACACGGTGGATCCTATAAACAAGAAATACTCAGAATTCTTCTTAAGTCGATATTATATACCTACAGAGGAGGTAAGATAACTTTTCTTTTTTCTCGAGTTGATAACTTTTAATATGGTACATTGAAACCAAAAAAAAAAAAGTTCAGCGGAGGATGATCAAACCTATCATCTTTCTCGTGCTACGAAATAAATACGCCTCTGCTCATAACGTAATTTTCGTCCGAGCAAGTTTGTATCACATTATTCTAAAAGGCGTATACGATTGCAGGATAAACTCAACTATGCACCCATAAAATAATAATAGTGGATTTATTATTATTCTCCGAGCACTGTTTATCTTTTTTACGTCGATAACAAAAGTAGGTACTTCGCGTATAATAACAGTTTACATTAATTGAATACGAAACGGTCACTGCAGGCTTTAATTTCATTTATTTATTATTATTATAATTTAGGTAGGTACCTACTTATTTTCGTTATTATTAATCGAAATCAAAAATTATAAGCCCTTTGCTGAATTTTATCATCGTGTTTCGTGTGAATAATAATAATAATAATAATAATTGTTAAATCCTCTATTGAATATAAATTCTTAAGTTGAGATAACAATTGTTTTTCCGACTGAGCATTTTCTACTCCAAACGAATAATCTTTACCGAGTGATTAAATTTATACAATACATTACCATACACCTCTATATATATTAGATAGTTGGCAAACTATTCATGCATAATAATAGATAAATTATGAACAGCCACGGGCTTAACTTAATACAATTACGGTAAAATAATCTTTTAAAAAGGTTTAATACCTACAATAATATTAGTATTCTCTGAGAAATGTTTCAATCAATTATAATATATTATTATACTCTTAAGTCATTATGATTTCATTTTCCTTTGTTATTTAAGTCCCGGAAAGCATTAAACGTGAAATATTTGATTACATTTTAATTAGAATATAATATATTTTTTGACCTTCATTATTTAAAATGTTTCTTAAAAACCTATTTTTAATTACCCACAGATTTATGTCCCTTTACACAACATTACCATTATTTTTTTTATTATTATTATTACTTTTATTATTATTATTATTGCAATAATTACTATGAGTACCATTATTAATTTATAATTTCGTCTAAAATGTCTTTTGTTCGTTTACACCTCAGCAATTGTATCCCAATTTGCAATTAATTGAATAAAATAAAGTAGAGTTAAGACATAGACTCATAGGCAATGTAAATACACTGTTTTCTTAATTATAATGAAAATCCAATGTAAACCAGCCATATTGAATGTGCATAGTAGGTATGAAGAGTACGCGCTATCAACTTAAAACAACATAAATAAGATAGCTGTCGATAAAAGTCAACAAGACAAGTATAAACTTTTTGTATTAACTTGCAAATGTAAATCAATAGTAGGTATTTTAAATTAGTGCAGACGGTGCTTGAAAAATAGGAACCAAAGATATCAATTCAGTGCCTGTCTGTTATTGATGTTTTTCATTTCGGCCGTTTGAGAGGGTTTCGATGTGCGGCGCTCAAACGATAAATTTTACGACGGACATGTGAATTCAAGTCTATTTTGACTCGAGGTCATAGATCAACAGGCAATTCATTGTTTTTTTTTTTGCTTGCGTGCAAAACCTTGGAATAGCTTTTAACGTAGGCTTATGGTTTACTTGACTCGACATTCGTTACAACATTAACGTGTGCATCCTTCTTTTTACATTTTGACGTAAATTATTATTTATTAACGGTCGTTTTGAAAACAAGTCCACGGTTGAGTAGGAAAAAGGTGAAATGAGGCCTAATGGTTTTTGATGTGTTTTCAGACGAAGGCGTGCGGATGACTAATTTTATGAAGGTGCGAAAATGAAAAGTGATCGCTGTAATGTAAGTGTCAACGCTGAAACACAGATAAATGCTTTCAAAATCATAAATATTATGTTTATATGTTTTGTAATCATTTTGATGATTCACTTAAATAAGATCTACGTGCTAATAATTAGTGGTATATGGTAGAGCGAAGAAGAATTCGTGTTACAATGATGTATGCAATGGCCAGTGGCGTATTGTTGTGTGGGTGTGTGAATGGTTGGATGAGGGTGTATGTGGGACGGCGTATGATCAGTTCTCTTGTTTTTGTTTTGTGAAAAAACGTACCTACGTTAAATTTTCATGATTTATTTTGGAAAAGTACTCCAAGAAATATACAAAAACGCCCTTTTTAATGTACAAACAATATTTGTACATAATTAGCATAATATGGGTTTGGAGAAACTATTGGATTCGTGGAATCGAGAAAAAATATTTGATAAGGTTTTCAGTTTTCACCATTGTCTCCTATATACGATGTAGACGGTATACCCACAATATTTTTGCCAATACATCACTGGATGGTCTGGATGTATGTTGTGTGTGCGTGTCTGTATGTGTATTTCGACCGTCTGTGTGTACGTGTATGTGAGTTTTTCTGTCTTACTCGTTTTTATAAAAGTACTTTTTTGAGCAGTTAAAGAGGTGAAACTTGTTCACATGGCCGTATATACCAATCGATTGTACCTACATTGAACACAGATTGTACCTTAGAGAGGTCGTTTTAACAGAATTGCCAGTAGTTCAGAAAAACACGTTGAATAACAGCGAGCAAATCTAAAATAAATGTCCAATAAACGTACACGCCCGATCTTATCAACATTATAGACAATCTCTGCGAAAACCAAGGTAATTTGGAATTGTAAATTGTAATTTGATAACGATGCACTGCATTATGTAGCGCTGAGGAAAGAAAAGTGAGACGATAAGTGTCTATAAACGAGTAATATACTCTTTGATTATTATTGGCGACCGGATATTGATTTGACTGAATATCTTTTTGCAATAACAAGACCGTGACTGCCGTGAATTTTTGTACTTTTGTATGAAATTATCACTACTGTTATATGAAATTCATTAGTTGAATTTTAAGTCCCTTGATTTAGTTATTTATCTCACAATATATCTGTATATTTCAAACAATGAAAAATAGGTCACATTTTTTAGCGTTTTAATCAAGAAAAAATTTTGAAAAAAATGTCTATAAAGTATTAAAGTATGTGGCATTGTGACAAAATATACGTTACAGTAGGTCTCAATAGGTTACTCATGGTTGATTATTATTTCTAAATCGCATTTTTCGAAAAGTATTGCAGTGTAAATCTCGGTGTTAATTGTTTGAAAGCTCGACATTTATTATTCCAAAAAGGTAAATAACACCAACTTTTAATTATGTTTCTTTTACTCGACAAATAAAACCCCGAATATTTGTGTTTTAATTACTTTTATTATAATATATTTAATTATTGTATTCATAATACCGCAAATACACAATACATAATAAGTACAAATATTAAATGCGTAAACACGTCATATGATGCAAAACCCATGATTGTATTGTTAAGACTTTGTATAAAATAATATAATTTAACTTTTTAAATATTCTCATTGATAACGTTAGTATAATCAAACAATTACTTTATTAGTTCTTGTGCAGTTTTTAAAAATACCTCCATAATTGGATATTTGTTACAAAGTCACGAAAACTTATTTTTGTCGTTAATTAAAAACTATTCAACAACAAACGAATTATAGGTTATAAGTGCACAGAGGAGTATCTAAATCACGTTAAATGCATGACTACGTATTTCAAGAAATGTGAACAATGGATGGAATTTCATTGATGTTTTTCTTCATTCGATTGGAATAAAGAACGCATTATAGCAAACAAACAAAAAAACCAATACTGCTCAAGTCTGAAGACTTAATCTCTCTCTGATGAAAAATTTATTTTAACCGTAGTATAAAAAAAGGTGTATATAAATGTATATTGTAAATATACACACCATATTCAAACTCTTTGAATAAGATTCTTTATTGTGCTAAAAATATCACAATGTTTTTTTAAATACGTCTTACCTACAGATTTTACGGTTGCTGTATATATACACTTTTATTAAAAAAGTCTCTAAGTAATCATAGTTCATACCATTCACAGTTTAACTGTAATAATATTTTTCGTATACATTATTTTTCAAAATGTATATTATGCTCAAACTTGACAAATTTTTTTGATTAATTTAAACATAAAGTTGTGTAAGAGTATCAGTGTACTGTATTTTGCGTAGGTATCTGCTTGTATTAGAAAAATGAATATCATAAAAATTACACAAATCAAATATAATATTATATAATAAACAGGTGTTTTTTTATTTAATAAAGAATAATTTAATAAATTTGTAAGTATATTATGATGAAGTATTTATTAAGATAATGATTTTTATATTACACAGTGCATCTAGTTAAATCATAAAGAGCGTAACTTACATAATATTATAAAAACAAAATTTATATTTTCAACTTTATTATCAATACTCATATGAAATAAGTCATACCTAATGATGAATCTTTTCAATAATGATTACATAATTTGTAGGTAATAACATAATACATTTTTTGCATTTTACTGAAACAAACACATCAGATTAACATCGTTGAAACAAAACGTTTTGCATTTAAATGATTTCGTTTTTTTTTTACATTTTGTTCAAACTTCAAAAGTCCAAACTGTTATTATTTTGTTTAACGTTATTGTTACTGATTCAAAAAATCGTTTCGTGTATTAAGCTTTAAATATTTAATACCTATGTTGCAATATGTTAACCATTAAGTTATTATTATTATCGTATAGTATAATACCTATCGCATCGTTACTCCTAACGTGCGGCTTGCTTTTAATAATACGCTTACAAAATATAAACCGGATAAACCGTTCACGCGAACCCACCCGTAGTTTCATTCGCATTACAATCGGGTTCGCAATTTTCTTTGAAAAATCATGCTTAAATAGGTACCACGCACTACATGAGTTATATCTAATACATAATGTATACACCGTTCATATTAAATCGTATATAATACATATATATCGTAATATTGCTGTAATAATAATAATAATAATAATAATATATTGTGGGTCACAGTTGGTCACATCGATTTGTGTAAAGCCATCCGGTATTGCGGTCACGTGACCAAATGCAGTCTTGATTCGTACACACAAATCCAAATCGAATGTGTATGCATAATATAATAATAACAATATACATATTATAATGCTGACGAAAGCGCAAACACACTCACACGCGGACATTAGAATTTAATGCGTATATATATATATAGAAGACACCGATTTACATAAAAACTTATTCAAATCATTGACCCTCTCGCCCTTCACTCCGCCGTCCCGACCGCCGAGCGTTACCCGCCATATCGTTTGAAAATAATATAATATCATATACGCGTGTGGCGGCGTTGAGCGTTCACAGCCGCACTCGTATAATATAATTTTCCATCCCGCGCGCCACGGCAACATATTATATTATATCAGCGGCTCTTTTCAGCGTTCGATTAGGTCGTACCGGATCGCAGTATTATACACAGGGTGTTTACAAAAGAAAATCTGGTCGAAATTTCGAAAAAAACGTAGCGTGGGATGTTGACAAGCTAGCCGAGACCGGTGGACCTGTAGTACTGATGTGAAGGGGAGGTTTTGGAATTTTTGGTCGCCGGTAGATGGCTCTTGGAACGCTAATGCCTGTGATGTGTAGAGGAACGTCTTCGTTCCTATCAGTTCCTAGCTTGGTGGAAACAACACCTCATCAGAAAGCGTTTTGCGTACCTATAATCGAATGATGATATAATGCGTCTTATGGTGTCTGATGGGTTCACATTTCAAACATTTATAGAGATTTGTTGTACAAAAAAGAACTCCCGAATCTCTCGTTCACGATGACTGATGGACGATTCTCGTAGGGCAGTTTTTTATATAAAAATTTGATTTTTAAAAATTCTCCGCCTCCAATATGTTTTGTAAATATCCCGAAGGACTGCAGTATATTATAATATATTGTTGGAATATGATAAAGATTTTTTCGCGAGCACGCTGGATGACGCGTAGGTTTTACATTTTATTATGCTATTTTCTAATATTGTTTCAAAAAAAAAAACGGTCGATCCGACAATGGACTTAAATGCCATATAATATAATATAATACACGATTCAATAAAACAGCGTAGTGCGGTATATAGTATTTGCGTAGCTCTTCGACTGTTACGCACTACACCCTCTGAAGTCGACCCGCTGGATATATATCATACTGTTTGTTGAACGATGTACCTGCCTATATATATACGTACGCAACCTTACGTGTGTCGTGTACCGAAATTCAAAAGGAAGCACAGCTCACATTATAATACCACACTGTTACACGGCGGCTTAAATATTATAAATTATAGCGCGCGCACGCGCGTGTGTATGTGAGGGGGTGCCGCACGTCCGATCCGTCGCTTGATTTTGAGCTCGATCGCGATTATAAACCGGAGAGCTGCACAATGGATTAATGCCCGGGTATTATCATATAAGTCGTTGGCGACCGACAGCAGTCCTACCGGTGTGCCAAATTCGATATCCGGGGCTCAAATATTTAACGCGTTTGTTGCGCGCGGCCCTTAGAATCTTGTACCCGTAGACCGTAACCGTAACCCGTTAACCACGAACCTCGCGGTATACACAACAGACGGCCACGATTGGCACACACTTCTTCAATGTATGATTATAAAATATAATAATGTAGGTATGGTAATTGATAATAATTCGCTTGAAGCAAAAACTCACCAAACAACAAGAGCTGAAATGTCGGAAAATTAAATAACAACATACATTTTTCAAACAGTAAAAAGATAATAATATTATATTGGTTAATGTAATAAGTTTTTGATATAAAAATATTGTATTTTCTTTCGGACATAAATAGTCACTATATTATTGAGTTAGTTATTTATGATATTGAGTCCTATATCTTTCAGAAAATATTAGACAAATTTGTAGTTACTATTTAGTGCGTTATTGCTTCAAGTCGACGGACTTTAAAGTCCGGAAACGGCTATAATATTATAAAGATATATATGTATATATATATATTAAATCATATTACGATACAGTCGCGTGTAATTTTCTATAATAACAATACTGATTGATATCAACGAATTATCATTAGAACAATAATGATGATTATGATGATGATGATAATGATAATAATAATGTATATTAATATTATAAAATATCATTCGGTCGCAAGCGGATTTTTTTTTTTTGATTTTCCGAACTCTTCGAATGTTCAATTAATAATAACGGTATAATAGCTATAAATACGGTAATTTATAGAATTTATATTTTTTAAATATAGCGATTTTAATATAATATAATATAATAAATTAGATAATAATATTGATGATAATAATCATTACAATATAATTTAATAGTGCAACGTTTACCTTGGTGTTATCGAATGGAGGGCAACGTGAAATTGAGCGAGAATGTGACAATGGACTGTTGCGGTGGTGCGTGGGTGTTGATACCTGTACTCGTCGTGGAGGACTAAAGCTGTGCTACCGCCGAGCACCCCGGCTAGTTTGTCGGCGTCTAGAACGCTTGCGCGGCTCCATAATGCAGCAAACCCTTGGCCCTTTTTCTCTATGTTTTTTTCACTGTAAAGTTTTAAGTTTATATACGCGAGGAGGGGAAACAGATCGTTGCGGAATGCCGGCCAATTTTATATATTACACCGAAGCATATGCAAATACCACGGAAAATATAACTTGACCCTAAGTACGAACATTTAAACGAGGAGATTCTTTTATTATTTTTCGTATCTCTTAAAACTGTTAATATTTAAATCTCCCGACCCGTACGAAGTCTTTCACTACCCATATAAGGTACCTACTATATTTCAATAGAAAAAAAGGTCGTTTGCTGCTGCAATGTCCTAAGGCATTTTCGTCTCTTCGCTCTTTCACTATAAAATAAATAAAAACGCACAGCCTGTAAGCAGCTCGAGTGCGAGTTTTCTTTTTCTTTTACTTTAACGACGCATAAAACGCGGTAAACTATTTAACGTTAAGGTTGTCGTGGATAACGCGTACGTACGTTTATAGATAACAGCTATAAATACGAAGCATATATTGCACGAGGTACCTCCCCGGCGGCGAGAAATATATAACTGATATTTCAAATTGTGAGTTTTATTAGAACGAATTTAATGATGAATGAAAATAATATTTATATGCGAAAAAGCCGCGTGACGTTTATTGAAATTTATTGTTCCCATTGGCTTACTCTCATTGACAGCCAAAGGATACATAATGTATATGTGATTGATTATCGTTTGACATTTTATTTTTGATACAATTTTTTTATACTGCACAAATATTTTAAAACTATATGTGATTTGATTTTCTATCATTTTTTTTTCAACTCCGATTGTACGTATATATGATATTTATTTTAGATTCCTCTTATATCATGCTGACGCGTTTGTTTCTCAAAATCAATCGCACGAAACTAGAGCACTGAAGCAGATAACAAAGTATACGTAATAAACTAAAAAAATAAAACGTAAAGATCGATATTTTATTCTTGGTAGTCATCTCATAATATTATTAATATTGTTTCATAGTATTTTTAATTTTGTTTTAATTCGGTCATCGGTCTCGTATCATTTAATTTGTCTCGGCATAGGCCAGTGACATGTATGGTTACGAAATCATAGATTGGTTACGTATTAACAAACGAGCGTACCACGCTACAAGCTGCAATTCCAAACTCAGTTCATTATGAATTTCTTAAAATGTGTTGACAATTTTCTGTATAGTTTTTCCTTGCACGTATAAAATGTATTGAGGAAATTGAAAAATGACTTCTTCGAATAGTGTAGTAGGTACCTACCATATACTGATATTCTACTGATATTCAGAATTGATTATATATAGTAACGGACATGAAACTATTTCCGAGTACTCTAACTACTCGGAAAAAGGTTCATAGAAAAAGGAGAATAAGAAGAAAAAAACATTATAAATCCAATGCATTCCTCACTTTTCTCACAGTATGTATAAGTATCTGAGCTATATTATACAGGGTGATTCATCGAGCTTATCCCAATTTTTCTTTAGCAATAAATGTATTAAACTTTTGTGAATTTTCAAGTACTTATACTTAATAAGGAACATATTATTTTCAAATACTTAGATATCGTCCACCATTTAAAGGAGAGCTAGTATGTGATGGCGATACAAACTTCTTTTATTCAAATGAAAACCACCCATATTTCTTGTAAATCGTTAAGCAGAGGTCTAAAAAAGATTGATGTATTTAAATCGAAACTCCTGAGAGTAATTTTTGGGTTATCTAAATTTGCGTAATTTTCTACCAATGATAATAGGTACGCTTAAAAGATATAAGGATATAGGTACCTATGATTATTTGAAAACAACACAATAATTATAATCTATATTAGCGTTTATATTTTATACACATTTTCTAAATATTCTATTAAGTACTAGATTAGGTTTTAAATCTACTATATAAATTTTTTAAATAATTTTTATGGATTATTACTCTTAGTGAATACTTTTTAATAACTCCGAAACTCGATTGAATTTTGATCTAGAGACAACAAAATCTAAAAAAATTATCTGCTTAAAAATTTACAATTAAAAAGATTGATTTTTATTATGAAAAAAGAAGTTTATATCGCCACAAGACACTCATTATATACACTCATTATAAGGTATAAAAAACATAATGTATAATAATAATAATTTTATTTTTAAGAGTAAGTCGTTATTAAAAATTCATGATTCTTTGACATAATCTAAAAATGGTCGTATAGCATTGTCTCGAGCATACTAATATAATAAATAATAAATATGACAACATCATTGAAAAAGTATTTTTTTAAAAATCTTTTTTAGAGTTTTAAGGCATTTATAATTTTAAACTTTTTCGTTCAAATTTATTCCAAGTATTTTGAACAAGAAAATATCTAGAGAAAGTTTCATCTCTGCTTGAAATATTGAATTTTTACCTACGCTATTATCTATTAGGCCATCGTAATTTATTTTGTAAATATAACAGCCAATCATAACTTCTTGATTTATTATAAACTACAAAATGTAAAATATATAATGAAATAATGAATTTTCTTAAAACTTCAGGCAGGTAATAAGAATACTAAGTAAATTTAATATAATTGTATATTAATCCCTTAACTATTTCTATTTAATACTCGGAGTTATAATTTATTTAATGTAGATTTATTATAATATATGTAGATTTTTATTTAATTTAATATAATTTTAAGGCATAAATTTACATTTTTAAATACTCACATATTATTTATTAGTATTTCTATATAATATTATATTGTTACTTTAACGAGAATCAGGCTACTGTACTTACCTACATTTTAAATCGATCCTTATGTTATTATAAAATCAATATCCTTAATCCGGTGTATATTTTATTAGGTATTTATTAATTTTATTAATGGTATTTAATATTTATTATCATACAGATATTTTATTAGATAAAGTACCTACATAATATCTCACCAAAGGTGATATTGTTCGTTCACTGTGTTATATTAAGAGTTTAATACAGGTATAAGTTGAAAGGATGTAGTAATAAGAAATATTAGTACATAAAAACAAGGTTAAGAAAACAATTATAGATAATACAGGTAGAATACAAAAACAATTCAAATTCTATAAACATTAAACATATTACATGTAACTAGGTTAAGACAACAATAATGTAATATAATAAAAATTAAGTATAATTTAATCATAGGATAATCGATAGCATTGGATAGTTATTCGATTTTAAGTTTAAGATATAAGGAACATGTTAAGACAGAAAAGGGGCCAGTGAGTGGTGTTCGTGTGACTCGATCGCCACTGAACGTCAACGTTTTAATAAAAGTGCTTATTGTATTTAAAAAGTTCGTTTATTTGTGTACGTCTGTGATCGGCAAAGTGGCACCCAACGTGAGGCTCGTGCTCGTGCTCTGGTCTATAATATTAATATAGATAAATTAATTTGTCAACATTGTATTCATTTTATATTCTGTACAGAACTTAAAAGGTATTGAAATTGTAATAACACGTTTCGTCACAATTTTTGAGAAGTAAAATTGCTTTAAGGTCAATAACTTATAGTCCCACATTTGATTGAAAATTGAACATCTGTGGTAGGTACTTTAAAAAGGTATGGGTAAGGTAAATGTTTGTTTTATCGTAGGTAAACAGTATACAGTATACTTTGTTCTTGAAAAATTTTGTATAACAATAGAAAATCTAAAGAAAAAGAGCAATACAATTATTTACTTCAAAAATAGATCGATTATATTTTATTTTTAGATATATCAAATCTTTTTATAATGTATATGGGAGGTTATATCCAAACTCCAATAGTAGGTACCTATATAATATATATATATATATAAATTAAATTAAAACTAATAATAAGTAAATTATTATTTTTATTCTATTTTCAGTTGAAAATACATATGCCTAACTACTACCAACATTATATTTTTGCAAATCTATTAAAGCGTCATTCACAATTTTTTTACGTGCCCTTTAAATATGTGACACATAATATGCACCACAGTAAAAAAAAACTTATATTATTTTTACCACAAATTACTTTTTTCACGTAACATGCAATTTTTGTTATAGCAAAAACACTAAGTACGTGTAGTGAATTCTTAAAACAACGTAACCTAAGTCGACAAAACTGTTTAAAAAAAAATACGAATTGCTGACGGTGATTAATATGGTAAAGGCTTATTCGACAGGCAAGAATAGGCTTTGTTTCGACTGAAGTACGTGGCGTTGTGCCTTTTTAATGAGAAATGCGCGTCATTGAGTTTGAAAAGCCAGTAAGTTAATCTTCAAGGAAAACACACACGCTTGAGAATTTAAAAAAAACACACACATTCACACATTTTTATTTTATATATAGAGCACGGTTGTGTATATCAATGAATTTTATAAGAAAAAAGTGTGAAAATATTTTAAAATATAAAAAAAAAAACTAAAATAACAATTTTGCATATCGACACAAAAACATGTAAAACAACAAAGTGATATTATATAATATTTGTATTCTATGTACCTATATAGCTATACGCCATGTCATTGAAATTTTCATAACCGTTGTAAGGTTATACATAATAATATGTTGTAACAAGCACAACACGCTAAGTCCAAATACACAGTGCATTATAGTGTATAATAATGCATATTAAATAAATATAACTTAAAATGAAAATTATCTTGATCATGTTTTTTTTTTATTGATGGTTTTTCATAGAACGAAGATGAATGGCTTAACAATAAAATTTGAAAATCTTTAGTTATTATTACTTATACAAATTAGGAATAACATGTGAAATATATTTATAGATTAGTTCATAGTATGTAAAAGTACATAATTTGATAAAAACAGAATATTTATCAGGGTAAAATTATATATAATAATCTGTTGGATAGTTTTTTTTTTCAGTAAATACTAGTATATTTTTTGAGTTTGAGCTTTAAAGTTTTTTAATTTAAAAGTTTACCTAAACAGACTTTTAAAATTAAACCCATATTTTAATTTGACATTTTCTTCTTTTACATGACAAGGTTTTTAAGCTATGTATGTTTCATTAATTATTTCTACTCAAATGTGGTTCACATAATGAATTATTTAATATTATATGAGAATATTTCATTTCAGAATTACGAAAAATCTTCAATTTAGATAATTTTTTTAACCTACTATTTCAATCTCTATAATTTGATTTAGTAATATGAACTTGAAATTATATTATTTTTTCTGTTTGAAATGCCAGTTGTTATTTTAGTAACGACTCTACAATGACTAAAATAAAAACAATTTTGAATGTTTTTAAACGTTTTTAAATATATAATCACAATAACTTCAGAAATTCTGTAAATATTAAAGTATAAATAAATTTACACCAATTTTAAACCTAAATGTAGTTTAATTTAATAACTGTTTGCTTTTAATTTTATTAATTAAATGGGTTGACACTCGTAATTAGACACCATAATAAATATATATTTCAAATAATTTAATTATATTTTCGCTTATAAATATTATGTAGCTACAGGTATTTTATTATTTTATTTTTATGTCAGTTAAGACTTTTAAAATCAATAATCATTCTATATGTTGTATTAATTATAAAATATATTTTGTGCTGTATAGTTAATTACCTTTTCGAGAAAAATAATTTTCTAATTAACTGATTACGATGATTGAACCATTTACAAATTATTAGCATATCGTTTTTTATTTAATAATTAAAAATTAAAACGGGCCAATGTTAGTTTTATTGTTAATATAACAAGTGGCAAATTTTTATCAACAAAATAGTGTGTACACTGAACAGTGTACGAGTATATTATACCTATATTATTATTATACCATTATAACTTATTGTTGTTCAAAAAAATAATATTTATTTTATTAATTACTTTTTAGAAATTATAATATATAATGTGTTTGTTTATATTATAGAAAACTCAATTATATGATATACACGTTGTTCCTACAGATTTGCACCTTTTATAGGAGAACACCAAATTAGAAGACAATATTTTGTGATGTGTCACATATTATGATTCTCAAAAAATATTTTTACCATCAATCAATCATTATATGTTCAAAAAGTGGAAATTTCTACAAAACATCCAGTAACATGTATGATATGCATTATACTGCAGAAATAACGTCCCACGATATTCTGACTTTTTTTAGGTATAAAATTAATGGAGTGGTGTTACAATCCTCACAATTCAAAAATATAAGAACATCGAGGGATATTCTGGTATTGATTATATATATAACTACATAATATGTATTATAATAATATTATATGGTGTAAAGTGAGAATATTATTATATTATTATTAAATATTTAAAGTTAAAAACATTTATGTTGGGTATATATTTTTACTATGTTTTTCTTTAAACGAATTATAAATAAATATCTTACGTTGTACATCCAAATATCCAGTTAGCATTGATAAACTGATATTTAACATTTAAAATGTAAGAGTCACGTTTCTATAATAGTTATAATTTGTAATTATTACTTTATTTTCCAAAATGTTTGGACAAGATGCTTTCATAAAATTAACTTTAAATTATTATTTTTTTTAAAGCTATATTTGTTTTACCTAATTACTTTAATTTTTTTATTCATTTAAAGGTTCTGTGTAAAGCAAAAAGGTATTTCTTTACAATGTTAATTTTTTTAACGCAAGTAATAGTGTAACATTAAAAAAGGCTTCAAAAGCACCATAAAATGTTTTGAAAACATTAAATTGTTTTATCATGTTTTACATCAAATGATACCCTTTAATTATTTTAAAAATAAATCTACCTAACTTAAAATTGAATCGAGTTATTTATTAATTGTATACTTAAAAGTATATGAATTAAAAGAATTTATGATTGTTTTTCATTGGCAATATTATGGCGATATCGGATATAACTCCTGATAATAATATAAAACACCAAAATTGATAAGTTAACATTGTTGAAGCAATATAAATCTAAAAATTATATAGTTTTGTTTGAAGTTACATCAATATAATTTGAAAACCAATATAATTATTGACTTGGCGTACGTAATTAATATTGTTATATTATAACTCGTTATCATAATATGACCACGATAAACTTTAGGACAAATACATCAAATGAAATCATGAAGGAGTATGATAACTTCACTGCATTTTATAATTGTTTTATTTATTTCAAATGCATTATGTTATAATATTTATTGAATTATATATTCCTGCACGTAATATTATGATATATTATAATATTTTCGTCTTTAAACGCAACTGTATATACCTAATGGCAATTAGTTGATCAAATGAACAATACGTAAATACCGTTTTAAAACCGAAAAAATTTTATTGGAAATGGCCCCAATTATACAACAATTATTGGTATTGTTTCAGCAGAAATAAAAACAAAAAACGCTAGTCGTGACAGACAATCGACAAAGAATCACACGCGCGACGCACACGTATAATTTATGGTTATTATAACTAGTCCGGGACTACGATGGTATACCAACTTGACATTTTGTGTATGATCCCAAACCCTGTGAACTCTACATTGAAAAGCTGTAAGTTTATGTAAGACGAAAATACAATAGTTTTCGTTAAATGCCATTGTGTTTTTAAGTCTTATTGGAAACCTATAGGTTTCTCTTGAACTTTTGACTCCCACGCCCTGACCCCAATAAAATTCTTCTATATCAAAACGATCGTTTTATAAGTTTTCCAAAACTTTTATCGCAACTATTCCAACTATATATATTATAGTCGGTACGTGCCAGTTTTATTTTATAGTTGTATATATATATATGTGTGTGTGTGTGTGTGTGTGTGTATACGCTGGAAAAATATACCCGAAACGAGGAATTCTATAAAATAGGGACAAGGGCTTTGATTAATAATATTAATAATAATAAGAACATTTATCAATAACCCGTGTATGGTTTATGGACTCTGCAATGGGCGATGGCCGATCGAAAAACCACGTTAAATTTGACGTCCCGTAACAAAGAACGGTAATAATTTTAACTTATTGATTATAATTTATATTGTTCTGTACTTTATGCCCACAAAAAGTAAAACATTATTCAGATTTAGACGCCGTACGCGTAATCAATGCGTACAGTTGTTTTGGATTTAATTATAGAAAACCGTATTAAATGAATAATACGCATCGATCATACAAATACCAAATTTAATATATATCAATGTAATATACGCAGTGTGCACTTTACTCGCATCTCAAGGTCACATTGTGTTAAAATTGTATTTAAAAGGACACCGGATGAGTGAATAGAAATACACACCTCAAAAATAGCAAATTATGCGCCCCGTGCAATATTTTATGCCTATATAATAGATGGGTTTCAAGTACAGTCATTGGTTTGACGTATATAATATTTAATTTTATTTATTAATTGAAATTCGTTGGTTTTCACAGTTCAATTCTTTTGTGGTGTTATAATAAATTGCGATGATAAAATATAATAACGTTTTTTTTGGATCACCATTTCCACGTTTAATGTTCTACAGTTCTATTGTATCATCAAATTAGGGGCATTTTTTGTTATTGTCTTCCGCAATTGAAAACTAACAACGGCTCCCGTAAAGATTATTGCTTCAATATAATGCATTAGTTTTTAAACTTTTATGTGCATTTGGGTAGGTAAGTACCTAAACATTGTTTATGATATTTTCCCCGAAGCCAAATGGTTGCAAGAAGTTTACCTCTATAATGATATGTCAAGTGGTTTTTGTTTTTGTCATTTCCTTGGAATGGGCGTTGGGTAGGTACCTATCTAACCTGTGAAATAGGCAAAAAATCGTTCGCTTGTCGTATTATGGTTGTTTATTACCTAAATTACGTCCACGTTCTATATTACATTTAAATAGAGGCATTTTCATTCATGGACACAATTTTCAATTCAAACGACCATTGTGTCCCTAAATATTTGTTTTATCAATCCGATGTTCTCCTTACACCAATTATTATTATTTTTTTTTATTATTATTGATCTCTAAAAAAATTAACATCGACAACAAAGGCCATTAATTACAAGAAAGTTATGAATTGATGTGATTAAACAAAAATAAATATAAAATATAAATATAAATAAATACAAAGATAAGTTATATATAATTATTTAAATTGTATTTTTATACAAAATTATTACTTATTCGGTACAATAATTTTATTAATATACGATCGACACAATATTAATTATCAAAAAGAAAAAAAACATTACTCTAATTACATAGTCATTACCATGATTGCAAATTAAGAGATTTTGCAAAATCGTCGAATTTAAATTTGATACATTTTTGTATAAATTACATACAATAATTTGATTCGTCACATGACAATAAACGCGACTTTGTAGTTTGCATATATTTACATAATATTATACATATTATTAGTGCATATAAATGCATATTTAAACAATTACATTTTCTTAAGTACCTTAATAATATACCTAATTATTTACTATCATAATATTATGACTTCCTTATTTTACTGATATAAATTTTTAACTTTGTTACTATGCATAATATTTATTGGTAATATCTTTTAGTTCTGAATTTATTTAGCATCATTTGAGCAATTTTAATATGATACACAAACCACAGATCCGGTTAGATACGCACTATAATATGGTATTATCATACGGGCGTTATGACATTATTTAACACTAATAATGGTCCATTAAGTTCCTACACTTGTTATTTTGAAGCTTCGGCTTTTTTTAAATGCATTATTTATTGAATTTGATGTCATTGCTAAACGAAATTGTTGAAAAATGTAGTAAATTTTTTTACAAATTGTCATAATTTTTAAATATTTTGGATGATAATATATATTTTTGATTTCATATTCCGTAGCAGAATATTTATTGGACTATTTCGATACTTAAAAATCAAATTTCAAATGATCTTATAGTATAATAATTAGTTATAAGTATTTAGTGTTTAAAATGTGTTTACTTGTGTTTAGTGGTGTAAAGTAGCACAAGGGTAGGTCGTCTGAAAATATTTGGTCCACTACAATGCACATCTTAACTTAAAATACTAATTATAACTAAATTCGTTTAAAATTAGATTTTTATGTATTGAAGTAGGTACTCCAAAAAATATTCTGCTTCAGTGTTTGAAAATATAAATGTAAGTTGATATTTAAAAAGTAAAACTTAAAAAACAATGACGTTAAATATTTAAAATAATATAATTTGTTTCAACAATTGATTTGTAATGACATAAAGTCATCTAAAAATAAAATGTCCTAAAAAGTTTAAACTTTTCAAAATAATGAGCTTATAGCGTACACATAAACAGACAACCCACTTTGTATATTATATTTAAAAAAAAAAAATCGTAATATTCAATACACAAACACAAATGTACTCTTCTTCTATTTCTTGTAGTGAACCGTTTTACGACCATCGTTCAATGTAAATGTTGAATAATACATAGATGAATAAAGTTGTTTGGTTTTTATCGATTTTCTTATATAAGTAATGTTATTTATTATGATCCATATAATATATTTTATGACGTGTATTTATTAAATAATGTAATATGTATACGAGTTTTTATTCTAATCATATTAAACTAAAATATGATCTATATAGCGAACGACAAGGTTGTGCACCGTCACGCACACATGTGTTTACTTTAAATCAGTTATATTTGACGAAGGTACCAAAATAATAATAACACCTTAGTAACTACACTTGTCAATCTATAGACGTTTTTGACAAAACAATACGCTTTAAACTGATTTCCAGTTTATTATTTTTCATTCAGAATAATATATTGGTGAAAGATTTATTTATTTCCGTTTTTTTGCCCCATTATTTTTTTCTAAAACTTTTTAATAAAAGAAATATATGTTCGAAAAATGTCAAACACTCGTGCTTTTTAAAACCGGACATAGAGTTCAGATAGTACTTTGAAAAGCTATAATTTTCGATCTTCTCAAATACTTTTTCAAAAGTAAAAAAAAAAACCTACCGACAGTCACCGAAAAATGTAGAAGAAATTTCACCTAGCATGGTTTTCACGCCGTTTCGGCTGAGCGTCATTTGTCGAACGATATGATTTATCATCAATTTTATAAATGCAACACCATTACACACTGCCATACTCAATAGAGGTGAAAGAAGTGATGATACGAGTTTCCCACACCAACTGTACCATATGTTCCGTGTTTAGTGTTCAACTCTTATATTCATTGCAATATTTATTAATATTTCTGTAGTAATGTAAAATAATTAGATTACCAATTATTGTATTTAATCTAACTACTAAAAATCAGCTCGAACCATAATTATTTGAGTTTTAATAATAATAAAATGAAATGCTCGTTTACCCCTCTTCCCAGTAAGAGTATAATGCATAATTTAATATATATTTACACCGAACAAAGAGATTTATTCCCCACAAAATAATTGTATTATTTCTATGAACTATATCGGTATGGTATATTATACAGTTTTAATTGAATGATGTGTATTGTGTATTGTCCAATTGAAATTAAAATCCCGTTTTATAATTTTAATCAAAATTCCTCCGATTGAATAAATATTTGAAATCGAATGAAAATATTGAAATTATACTTTGCATACTTTTCATTCAGTTAATTTCCACAACATATATACGAAATACAATTTAATAATTTTTAGAAAGTTAGTAATTTTTCATAACGCGTAGGTCCATATTTTACTTAAATAACTACGGTTAACTTACAGTTTTAAATTTCTATGTATAAATTATGTATGATATATTATGATTAATTCAATATCACAACAATTTAGAGTATACAATTTTATTTTATATTTAAAGATGTTAAATTTTATAATTATTGTTACCATAGGTTTTCAATATTATTACCAATATTATACAATTTTACATATAGGTATTCTCCAGTTTTATTTTCTTCCGATTACAAAAAACCTTTGACTTTAGTCTTTGATGTGGAAGTATCCTTTTCGTTGATATAATATTTTGTAAAAACAATAATAACTAGGCACTCGCTCCATCGATCCTGTTTGACACGGGTGCATTATAAGTCATTGAGGATTTATTTCTTTTTTAATCTCATCGAAATACATACAAGCAATATATTTGTGTATAGAAATCACACGCAACATGTGAACGTTGACATTTGATACCAATAAGGATCATTATATTAATTTTAACTTATCGATAAGCGCAACAAAAACAAATCGCACACATACAAGTTATATTACATTTTTTTAAAAATTTTTTTTTTAACCAACTGAATCTGTTTTGGATAGTTGAATCTGATTTTCTGAAGATCACAAAATAAGCGACATGTTAACGATAAATCCGATCAATGCGTTACATAAATTGTTTTTTTATGCAGAAGCTTATAACTGTATTTTGATTTTCATTATAGAATTCCTATGCATATTTAACAAATTTCTGTAACTTCATAGCACTAAATATTTTTTAATATATAAATGATATACACACTAAACAATTTGTATTAACATTAAACTATAGTGAAGTTTTGGTTTGAATGAACTGAGAATAAACTTTCATGACAGTTTCAGAAAATTCGGTCGTTGACAACCAGACTTTATAAGTACACATTTCGCATATTGTTTTCGATCTTCAGATCGTTCATTTCCTAGAATCTTCTCGGAAACTGAGCTACCTACCGATTCTCAGTGGTACGCTATGATCGCCTTTAGGGAAAATAGTTGTTCAACAAACTCCATGTTATATGCCCCAAACAAGTTGTTTTCTATCATTCACTAAGCAAATGTAGGTAGATAGGTATTATTTAAAAAAAAAATTATTTCTATTAATTGTATATTTATTTGGAGTAGTTATAAACTATAATTAAATTTTAGTTCAGCTCATTTCTTTTTTTTTACTTTATTGAGTCAGACTTGAAAAGTTTAATATAGCACAATGTAACGACAAGTTATCCACCTTTGTTGCAAAGTCACTTCAAGTTTCGTAAATGATACAGAAAAGAAAAAGTCACTTTAATGAAGATAGAAAGTTTTTATTTATTAATGGAGAACACTGAACAAGGATACTAGAAGTCCTATATATGTCGGTCTTGTATGGAATAACTTAAACAGTCTATTCAACAGACAACAGTAAAGTTAATTCATGCCTAAATTATGGTACTCCCTATACCTATATTTATAACAAATAAGTTGGCACCAATTCTAATACTAGAATAAAAACAAAGACAACAACAACAGTTTAGTATTCGAAAAATTTTCTTTTCGTTGCTTACAATAAATGTTAATATTCAAAATTAATGTTGCAATAGTAAAATATAAAATAAACTTAAATGTCAAATAATAGTATTAATATAATAATAATGATTTAAAAAAATATATATATAACATACAAACAGTTTTTAATGTACTTAAGGTATATTTAAGTTGATGTAAGAACAATTTATGATAAACTATATTGATTGTTCAAGCCTTATAGCTATTCAACTTTAATTTTTTATAAGTTTGTAGGTACCTTTAAATAATTTGCAAATGTTCGTTGACGATGTCTGATAGATTTGGCAGTTTAACTTCAAGATATAATAAAAAAATTGTGACTATGCATATTTGATATTTTTAAATTTTTAATCTTGTTTTAAATTGTCATGGTTTTTAAACAAAAATAAACAGTTTTATCAACATTTATAGAATAAACACTAAAAATGTTCGAGAAATTAAAGTGCTTGTACCTAAACAGTATAAAATTAGTCTTTGATTATGAGATATTTCTGGCGGATTAAGTATCTAAAGTTAATTATAGAACATATTAATTGTAATGTCTTACAAAATATGAGGGAAGAAAACAATCTCCCCGATCACCTTTTCAAATTTACGAAATATGTATTAAATCAAACGAAATTGTATAAATTTAGATTTAAAAAAAAACCCCATAAAATGATGCAATTCACAAGTTTATATTTAAAAAGTAATAACCAATGGTTTTAAAGCTTGAAATATTAATTATGATTTTAAAAATACAAGAGTAAATTTAATGATTTAATATAGGTACTTAATATTATTATACGCTTACTCTAGTGGTAAATGTTGCTGTATTGTGTTTTTTTAACGTACAAAATAGTTTATGTCCTTTTATATCCAAGAATTTGTCTATTCTTCAGTATTCAATAGCAAAAGTCGCAACAAAAAGGCCCATATTCCATTCATAGAAAACTGTGCAAAGCGCACCTACACACCGATGTACCGAAATTGCCTATACACAGCGCCAGCGAACGGATATAAAAATATAATATTATATTATAATGCCTTAAAAAATTTTAACTAATTAATTAATTATAATATTATCATTATTATACTGATGATTATTCATAAAAAGAGAAGGACTTTTTTTTATTTATTCATCTAAATGATTTTATTTGTTTTTGAGTATAATATTATGTGAGTATAGCAAAACAGTATTAATATTTAATTTTCTAAACGGAAAATGTTGCCCTTTAGTTATGGCGATTTAAAAAAAATATATATTATAATATGTACAGGTATATTTAATTGTTAATATACATTTTTTGAACTTTAATTATCAAGCTCAAATAAGTATTTGATTGCTTTTGCTGTTTGACATGCACAGAGGTCAAAGACAATAATGAAAACCCCGTTGTAATTTTAATTATTGACCTAACGTGATGTATAATAACGTAGACTTGATTCACCGTTGTTAAGAATATTATTGTTAATGTAATAACATTATATTATGTCCATTCATAAGAATTATTGTCCAATATATCATGAAAAGAACAATCGAATTAATATTATAATTATGACTTGGGTGTGAGTATTTAAAAAAAAACAAAATTGCAATTTTCGTGTTCACGACAAAAACATTTTAAATGATTGCCTTACACGACTATGATGAAACTGTCGCCGACCGAGGAAGATTAATTTTCCCGTTATTATAATATGATTAACCAGAGGACAACTAAATCCGGAGAAATGTGAAATGCCGTGAAACGAAAACTTATACATACAACAATTTATGTCGATCGGATATAATTAATAGTATTCAAAACTATTAAATTTATGAGCCTATATTATACATGCGTAACAATAATCATATTGTCGATAAATAACAAAAAATCGTGATTTCGCACTGTTCATGTGAGAGCTTAGATGTATCATTATAATAGTTATTACATTAACATTATTATTATTAAGATAACGAACGAAACGCTCAAAGCTAATTCGCCTGAGAACTTAATCAATGTAAGATGAACTTATGCATAATACGTTCTAAGGCTTTAATATGATTTCGTTAGGTCTAAACGGTTTCGGATAGGTTGAAACAGTTAAGTATCACATAATATGATGTCGGAGAGGAAGATAATATTTTACTTTAACATGCATGATATTATAATTAAACTAGAAAATCTCAACACTACCGCGAAGAACACCACTGAAGACTGAGCTGCTTCCGTCTATTTTTATGTTTAAGTCTAGCGAACATTTATTTATTTATTTATTGTTGAAGAATACTCGGCATAAATATTAACAATAGAGTGTCAAACAGTTGATTTGACAATGTTCGCGGTTTGTGCAAGTAAGTTCACATGTAAATAATTATCATACAAAATTATATAAATTAAAAACAAAACTATAGAAATGTCAGAATAAAATATATCATGTATAATGTATATTATCAACGTGAAACAATTTTTTTTTATTAAATAGTCATCAATTTATCATTTAAAAATTACTGATATAATAGTTTTACACATTTTGTAAATCACTTTAAAAAAATACACTCTTGTTCGCGTTAGTAATTGAATAAACGACGAAAGATATATAGGGTGAAAGATATCATTGTTTTTTTTTTTTCAGATGACGTTATATTACTATATTAGTGGGAGAAAGATCAAAAGAATTAAAGGAACTAGGGACTTTAAGAAAGGTGAACATCGATTGTAGGGGAGAGAGTGCTAAAGGTTAGCTAGCAGAAGTAAAAATAAGTAAAAAGAAGTAAAACAGAGGAAACTGTGTACGATTTTGTAGAAAACGATCGCGACATTGATGGGGCATCTGAAGTTATAGGTTCAAGTACTTAGGATCGGTAGTATAATGGTGTTTTTAAGGATGACGTCAGAAATGGGATTATGTACTTATGAATGGAGGAAGTGGAGATAAGCGTCAGGTATTTTCTGTTACTAGGGCAGGTTGAGGTTAAAAGATAGATTTTATAATAAAATAATATTATGCTATTGTAATGAAATACTATGGTTAATAATAATTAAAACGTAAATGTATATTATGTACTTCATACACTATGGCCAATTTAAAATTTTTAAACGATTTTTTAAATTTAGTTGAAATGTTTATGACTCTATTGTATTATGCGTCTAGTGTAAACTTAATTAGCTCCGAGTATTATAAATAGACTATAATATAATGAAAATGTATATTATCTTATAACAATTAACATTTTATTACCACAATGTAAACTTTAACACTGCAAGACCTTATTATTACATCACATCACTGGGATATTTTTTATAACTCACAAAAACAGTATAATATTGTCTAAATATTATGTAGCATACTAATATCTATAGCACATCAAACATTAAGATTATCTATCGATAAGGACCCCGTACTGCGATAATTCAATTATAGATATTATATTTAATATTTATGAAGGGCCGGTTGGCTGTAAATTACACTGTACGCACTTATATCGTTTCAAACAATAATATATTGGTAAAACTCTTCGCGTAGAAAAATACCCTTAATGCCGTGGCAAAATCCACAATATTACTATGTAGGAGGTACCTTGCACCTGCTCAAAAATATTTCAAAATTATACGAATGGAGACGCCAACGTGTAATAGTAAAAAAAAAACTACATGTAGAATTTATGTACTCACTACGGAGTGTGAAATAACGTAGTTTCGAACTAAGAAGGCGAAATAATACTTTACGGGGAACAGGTATGCGAGTAAGTAGGTACAATCATTATTACGCTATTTTTTTTTTTCGGTCTTCTCGGGGTTCGGTATTTTTTTTTTTTGAAAAATAAAACTTTCGCCTGCTGCGTAATATAATAACGGTGTGTTCGTGTGCGTTCGTGACCACCTATAGATGTTTAGGTCTTAATTTACGACCGAAAACAGGATGTTGAGTGTTTTGCAGCGTGTTCGTCTTAATTTATTATAAAACAGCATGTTTGGTGTCAGCGTTATTAAACGAAAGCTACGTCTTCTGCGCACACACCGCACTTACGTCGGCTTCTGTGATGAAAATTTATACGAAACGGTTTGACATGATGAATTTGACAACCAAGTCGTATTAATGCTATTAAATCGTACATACTATAATTATTATTCATTATGAACTCGTCATGGTTATTTTATTACAACATCGAACTGTCAGTTACATTTCGTGTATTTTCGTGATTGCGTTTCGCTAAGCAGGTTTGTGCCTACCTCTAATTATTAATGAAAAAAATATCCACCTTTTACGGTTTTAATGGTTGGTGAGATTTCAAGAAATTAAAGTGCGGTGCAAAACTCGGGTAAGTCATTACAATGTTTATTATTTACCTACTAATAATTTAGTTACAGTGATTCGTTACTTTTTTAAACTAATTTGTTTAAGTTTTTTTTTGTTTACCTGCATTACTCTACAATCCATAAAAAAAGTATGCACATTAGGCAGGTAGATAAAATAACGAATGAGATACACATTAAAAAACTCATTCGAACCAAACATATTCGTTCTCAGAATATTTTACAACTATTTTTTTTTTTTTTATCTAATTGAAAACAAATGTTGGTATAGTTAACACTATTTTTATTGGTATTTATTATAATATAATATAATTTTTCCGCACATACAAATTAATATCGAAATAGGTCTTTAATTATGACTTTCTGAAAAATAGAATTAAATGATATTATTACGGCTTATCAATGTAACTTAAAAATATAAAAGAAATATTACAGTGTATTATAGTTTATTTTAATAACATCTATTTAAGGTAGCATGAATACCTCTGTGGTCTGTCTCCCTTATAATACTTTATATAAATGGAAATTGTTATGAAAACAATAATATGTGTTTTTAACAAATGTATTTGTCATATTATACGGGTAATATTTATAAAAGAAAAATGTACGACGAAAATAATGCAAACATTTAATAAGTTTAGGATTAAAGGCAATCATAACTTTTATTTTTGGTAAATACAAAAGTGTTTTGTATGTCAGAACACACGACATGGCTATTAAATTGCTCCTAGCTTTACCTATGTATGTTTTTAATTTTTTTTTTATATAATTTATTTTAGGCGTTTTGATAAGGATGGTTCCTTTGAAGCGGATTACCTTTGCCGTTTACGTTGCTATAGTAACACAACATAATGGGAGGCCCGAGGTGCCAAGGTAGCTAAAACGATAAAATATATATTATTATATTATAATAATAAAATTAAGTTAATTTATCGTGTCGTAATAATAATAATAAAAATTCTAATAATAATTAAAATGTTTTATATTTTATACTCTTAATGGTGTCTGGATACAAAAATTTAATATTAGATATAATATTATTATACAGTTGTAGCAGGTATCCAATTTTTTTTGCAAATTAATTAAAGGATAAATTGTATCAAAAAGGTGCTAACTATGCCACGTGTACCTATATAGCTCGTAATCAGGTATATATAGCCCGCTACAAAATATATAGCTATAGTATTATATTTATTATATCTATAATGTATATGTATATAGAATATATAAATAAATATATATATATATGCTTTGGTATATAATTTATACTATATTGACATTTAACGACGACAACATCGCGTGTATATGACGTTGCGTTTTTTAACATGAAAGTTCACATAGATACTCCTTTGCAAAATGTGCATTGATCAATACGTCTTTAGTAACAGCTAACAACCGAACACGTTTTGACAGTTTCTGTTCATGTATAATTTCTCAGTATCGGTTATGTTTTGTATAACGCTTTAATTGATTTTTGTTTGTCGGTCGCTCATATACATAATATAGTATAATATTACAATACAATATATAATGTTACAGTTAATAATACGCCTCTTTTAAAATATAATTCTCATCCAAACAAATCGGAACTCTTATGTATAGTATAGTTTAAAAAAACTTTTCGTTTTTTTATCCTTGTTATCCGTATTCTGTTCAAAAGTTCAGTTTAAAAGTAAACGCATAAAAACTGCAGCGGGGTTTGTTCGAAACATATATCGAAACAAGCCGCTAGTATTTCAGTGCCGCGTACAGTGGATATAGTGGATTATAATAATATATTGTTTTGGTTTTCGACTAACTATACACGGAGGAGACCACCCACATATAACTCCCGAGAAATGTTTATGCTGATGTTGCATGAGTTTGGGATTATGCAGAGTATAAGATAATAATATAGAGGTGCTCGTATAATATACAATATAATATATCATAGAAGTTTATGTTGTATATAAGCGATATAGTTTTGTTGGTACAACCGTGCTCTAACTTGCCATATCAATGCGCACTAAACGCTGAATAAGATTATAATATTTTAAGTTCTTGCGCGACTGCTGTTATAATATGGTCTAAGGTCAGTTATTATTATAGTACATATATTTCAATGATTTCTCCACGGGTACGTATTTATTCTTAAGACGTCCTGGATACAACCGACTTTGGCTCCGAGATAACATTCAGAAACCCCGATTGGTGTTGGCGCATGGTTTTCATTTTGTCTTCGACCTCTATTATGTACAGTATAATGAGCCAAATAAGGCCACAGTCCATATAGGTTCATAACCTAACCACAAATTGGTTTTCCGTTCCGACCAGTTTATAATAGTTGTGCAGTACGTGTATTATTGTTGTAATTTGGTGCTCGTGTATCGATAAAAAATCAAAAACTCCCTACAGAATTTTCTTCGTGTCATAATGCATATACGTATTTTATTATATTCGCTGAACGCAAAGAAATTTCGCTCAGCACTTTTGACGATGTATACGCGTCATCGACACAATGTGTATAAAAACGATACGAAAATAAATTAAGCCAACACACAGGGTATAATAAAAAGTCGTCCATTATTATATGACCGTACGAATATAAAGCGCGTACAAGACGTTAGGAATAGTCCATTATAACCATAAAATAATATATACATCCAATACAACGGGCGTTTTTACTATCCGTTGAAAAATACAATGTTATGTAAAACCGTAAAATATGAAGATTTTTCCGGGACCTTATAAAATATATTGAGATTTTGTGCATTGTACCCGATTTTCCATAAAGATAAATAATTTCTGAAACATTTATAAAGATTCGCAGTACAATATTAGAAAGAAATTTTAATAAGAATATTTTCACACTCGGGAAATATTTCCAAGTCCACTGTCAAAAATGTACATGTTCAGTTCTCAATTGAAATTATTAAATTTCCGAAATTTCTCAAAATTAAAATGTCTGAAATTTATCATAACATAAACTCAATTACGTCACTTACACGTTTTCTAAAACCTTTTGAATTTTAGCTCTGGTTTAATGAGCTGTAAATTTCACGAAAAATGGAACAGTTCTCGCACTGCGCAAAACAATAGAAAGCCCAAAGTCACCCCGGGACAAACGAGCCACTGCAGTTTATTATACGGATAAGAAAAGGAAATCTTTTTTTTCTGTTTATTTTTCCGTGACAAAAATGTATAATTGTTTCGCTTTTTTTTTTAAAAAAAAACACAATGTCCATCATTTGTTATGCCTCTTCAGTCGTAATTGTAAAATTGTTTTCCTTGGTTTTACTATCGTGCATTATTTTCCGGGATGGCATTAAGATTATAAATTATTTCTTTAGCTTTAAAATGTTAATAAGCCTTACGATAAATAAAAATATAGTTGCGACATCCTTTGTATCATGTATAGCTTAATTGGTTTGAGTTTAATATTTTCAATCGTTTACTATTTTCTTTTTCAAAATGTTCTTCCTTATTTCAACTTAAATCATTCAGAAGATTGCATGCATTATATAATATACATATTAGTAGATGACATATGACAGGTATTATTTTATAATTATAGTACCTATACCAAGTGATTTTACATAATAGTATTTTAATCTTCAATTGGACACTTCTAACCTCTGGGAGAGGGGCTTAAGAACGCTTAAAATGTTTCAAAACAATACATAATATTCTACATATCTAAATAAAATTTACGTTAAATTATTATTTTGGAATCTGATCTATTGGTTCTGCAATAATATTTATTTTTTATTTACTTATTTATTCTGTGTTTCAATTTTTGAGTAGATATAATACTGATTCAAAATAGTTATCTGTATATTATTTTAAATCAAAAATCACTTTAGCTAGGTACTTGAATACATTTATTTGCCGGAACTATCGATAGTTTGTCCCAAATTTTAAAAATACTATTGAAAATTGGACTATTTTTTTTAATAAAGTGCTGTTATTATAAATAATAAAATTGGTCTAAAATTATACTTTTTCCGAAACTCAAAATTTAAAATAATCTAAAGATTTAAAATGTTAACACTTTGGTATCAACAAATGTTATAGTAAATACAAACATTAAACACGCATATACAAAGTTGTTATTATTCGAACCAATATTTATGAAACTTAATACAAAAATAGAGAACTATGTGTTGAATCTTTGAGTGAGAGAACCTTTTTTTTTGGATTTTATTGAATTTTAAATGGATTTTTTATATTTTTAACTGAACTGGACTTAAGATATATTTAATTTTATGAAGTAAAATATTATTGCCTTCAGACAAATGGATGTGTAGGAGCAATAATCTATGAATTTGTTCGCTACCAAGTACCTATACTGTCCAAGCCTCTCTCAAATATTTAACAGGATCTCTGCCTACGATTGGACTGCATTGTTTTTTTTTTCAATAATACCAATGTAAATATCGTGTTACTGTACAAAAATGATCAATTATAGTACATTTAACAATTTATAATACAGCTACAGCATAGGTGACATTTGGAGAGGCGTGGGGGTGCAATTTCCCTCCTGGATTGTTGAAGATGGGAAAACGATTCTTTAATTACCCCTACAAACACAATAAAACCGGGTGTGAGGGGTGGAAAAAGAAAAACGAATGGTTCATGTACTTACTTATATTATATCCCCATGCGATTCTGTCATATCGATTCAAGTTTTTTTTTTTCAATTTGCATCAAGTTCGTTTTCTAAATATTTAATTTCTACACCACACGGTATGTTTACCAAGCGCCACTTATTATGACCGCGACGAAATCGTCTCGAGGCATAGGTACGGACGACGGATACTATATATATATAATATAATATTATACGATAACATGTAAGATAAGCTTTCGGCTTTCAAAAACCATAATTTGCATAGGACTGTGCGGCGAAACGGTTTCCCGGGAATATTCGCGTACCGCGCACGTATAAAACCTTTTTGCAATTCGTTCACAGCGGTAGTATACAGGTACGTGTATTTTATGTAGATAGGTTTACGGTTTCTCTATGAAACTTTGCTCGTGCGTATAGACATAGCTTAACGCACCCGCATATATACCGCCGGTGAGAAAACGTCACCTGTTTCGCTTCAGGTAATTGAATTTTCTGGTTCGTTTTGTTTACGACTTAAATAAGGGTGTATCGGTGTGCCGTTTGTTTTGCGAAAAAATACTTACGCCCAATGGAAAAAAAAAAAAAAAAAAAACAATAACGCCGGGTCGGCACAGATTTAAAACTATCTTGTTTCGTTTCATGTGTATTGGCAAATAAAAAAGTTACCGTTCTATAGACGTTAAGTCTTACCTATTACGCCTACTGCACACTGTACGGGTGCGGGGCGCGGTCACCAACTAGCGGCCTTGTGATAACATTTTTCAACCTTTACGTACACAATGCCGTCACAACGACGAACTATTACCCATATGATAGTGATTTGCATTTTAACCGCGAGACTGTATGGGAACCCGACGATATAAATTATATCAATTTTCTATTATACATGTGTCAATAAAATTCCACGAATACCATTATAGTTTATTTCGTGAAACGATATACCATAAATACCTATTTGGGTACATGTCTATTATATTTAACATTGCAAATTAATTAGTGACAACCCAAATTATCCGGTAGAGTTATTTTCATTCAAAAGGAAATTCAATATTAAGATAATTTAATGAATTTATCCAAGTATAAAGGTAATATGTAGATATTAAATTGTATGATAATATATTAACTGAAAATATCATAATGATTATAATATGACGTTTGAATGGAATTCTCATTAACAACAAAACAGTTCGCTTTGAACTCGTACGTATATGGTATATGCACAAATGCACAGCGTACAGGTAAAGTCGTCATATAAAATATTATGTTTGCAATTTATTGTTTTAATAATCAATAACAACGTTGACGTGTGTTTTGTGTTCACAAAAGTGATAATAAAAAAAATGAATACTGCAATAATAATTATGACGATAATAGTTATTTTAAAAATTGGAAATTACATTTTTTCAATGTCTAGGTATATAAACTTATATTATTTCATATTCTGAGTGGAGTGACGAGGGAGGTTTTTTTATTTCAACTCGTTTCGGAAATATTAATAAGAACTCTACTATACAGTACACTTATTAAAGTTTCATACCATCACCCGCTGCACGCATCGTCGTATATTTTAAATTAGCTACGTGCTTATTTGCCTTTGAAAGTATTTTCTCAATACGGTTAATACGGTAAAGAAATATGTGTACGTACATAATGTATAACAACCGTATTTAACAAAATTTGAATAATCCGCGAGCTTCGTTAAGATGTTTTGGTAGGCAATAATTTGTCATTGGTTCATAATTTAAGCACACCACCCCTTCAACCCGCACAACACCGCTGCATCATTAACTTAACCTCCGGCCCCGACAAATCGATGAAATTATTCCAATTGTTTTGAATTGTTTATACCATTATTCGACTCTCCATTATATTTTGTCCAACGTTTCTACCTGCTAACCCAAATACAATTATAATATTATAAGTAATATTATTATCCTCGTCATTCCGGCGGGAACCTATAACAAATGTGTATATAACCCTACCTATTTAAAGTAGGCACCGAGTGCAATAAGAATTTATAACCACAATTGGATTGTGTTCATTACTAGGAATACTTTTTGTAAAACTATTTATAACTGAAATACCTAAATATTTTTTTTAAGGACACTTATTTATTTTATTCCTTTTAAAAAATATTTTTCGTCAAACACTGATCAAAATATAAAAACAGTTCAATAAAGTTATATTTTTATTTTGTTTCAAGAATATTGAATGCATTTTTTTTAAAAATTATAGTCAAATGTATATTTAGTATTTACTAATAACAATAAAATAAAATAAATTGCGTTATTATACACATTAAAAATTATAATAATAATTGAACAGTAAAAACCACTAGTTTCCGATATATTATATTTTGTATTCAAACATTTGTTCTAAATACTTCTGAAAATAATTGTATTCAAGTTCCTATGCCAACTATATATAATATAAAATTATCTATGTGTGTTGTATAACGTATCGAACATATTATATTTTGTAGTATAATAATACCGACCTATACCTACATTGTTCAAACGGTACGCACCTGGTAATATAAAGGCTTTATAAAAAGGCATGTGTATTTATCAGAAAACTCGTTCGGTCGTCAAAAATACGTTTTAATAATATTATATTATTGATCATTCGAATGCCGCTCGGAATAGTATAATAATGTATATACGTCGGTGGCAATTTACTAAGAGGATATGTGAATAATATTGTGAGTTGAGTAAGACCAAGAAACCAAACCCAGAGCAGTAAAATGGACATCTCAAAAAATATAAATACAATTTAAATAGAAAAAAATATTTTCATCCCAACTCGTTTAAAAATTCATCACCCGTTTCACGCATCGCTAATTTATGAACAAAAAACACCCCAACCCAATGCGCTGCCTGTTACAATATTAACCACCAAGCACCACCTCCTTGAATACTCACATCCAGCAACTACCAGAAATCAAAAGAACATACCGAAATTCTTCTATTAATCGCTCTAGCGCAATAAGTGACAAAATTAATAGGTACCAATGCACAAGTACTGAAACTCGTCAGGGGAACCTAATATAGGTCATTCGTCTTGTAATTTTTAATAACAGCAGACAAATTGTGCACATCTCATATTATTGTATGATTGTATTATAAATGAGTATAAAAAAATGTACAGCCAATGGCGCAGACGCCAAGATTTGTCCTAATAATAATAAAAAAAGGTACCTACCTATTAATATAATATGTTTATATTATCATGTGCGTTATTATAGTAGTCGTCCTTTTCTTCCAACTATGTACTACAAGTAAATAATATATACAGGCTGATTCACCTGCAATACCATTCACGATCACCCCATTTTACTTTTAATTATACATTTATTGAATTTTCAAGTACCCCGCTGATTAAAGACTGTATTTTTAAATACATACTTATTTGAAAAATGTAAGTGCTTGTTGGAAAATACAGGTCAGGTATCTTACGAAGTGTTTTTGTTTTTAAATACCAGAAATCATAGTATGAATTAATCTATTTTTTAATTGTTAAAATGACTATGAACATGATTGGTGAACCTATTCATATGTACAATAATTGCAGTAGGTTTACTATTTCGTATCAAACACACACATCGACTTTTGTGTATGAATAATATTTGAATACCAATATATTTCTAGATTTGATAAAATTTTGTCCAACGCACCGAATGCGATCGAAATAAAATATAAACAACACAATCTCTTGGTATATACCAGCCACCTTATAATAATATCAGTCAATATACTGCAGTACATGTACAGTGTGTACACAACGTTTTACACGTGGCCTCATCACGATTCGGAATTATGAGGAGGTGCTTCAGTTGCTTTTATTTTATTATTTATTAATATAATTGTACGTATATAGAACAAAAGGCCTCGGAAAGGATTCGCTCCCGCTCTTCACAGCCTATTTAGCAGCTAACCTGCTAAAAAACCACATTCATTTTTTAAATCATTAATTACGAACAATTTATATTGTATTTACGACACACAGTATTATACTCACTTAAAGTTGTGACGTTATAATATTGTTACTAACCCGCAATACATATACTATGAATTATTTCTCTCTTCCCGCCAATCGTCAAAATTTACCTATTTACGATTTACCTGTACATATAATGGTGAACGGTATTATAAGTTAGAACACAGTCGTTAAACCGTATTCGATATATAATGGGAAATGGGAATCTATAATGAATGCCGCAAACAAATATTGAAGTGGCTCATTTCTGGTTTATCTTAGCAGCGTCTCTGAGTGTGCCTACAGATAAAATCAAAAATGACAAATGTTGGGATTTTTATTACATGTCAACTTATCAGCCAATTCTCCCGACTGAATTTATTATGCAAGCACGAGGAATAAGTATTCTCAGCAGCAGTCACTTTTTCCGTGCTTTGTGCACAAGAATGTGAGTGTCACGGGGGGGTACTAAAGACTAAAACTGAATTTATTTTAAATATATGCATTACACAAGTCACAGGATGTTGATTTTAACGGAACTTGGACGCGATTTCCATACATTTTTATTTTACAATTCTTTATTTGTTTATAAATTCAAACAAACAAGTCACTAAATCGTCTAAATGTATAAGAAAAAAAAAGCTTAAGTACCAACTATTATATTTTTTGTAACTGTATTAGGTTTTATCAATCTTATCGATAATATAAAACTTCCATATAAGATATAACGAAATCTTATGGGGAACAAAAAAAAATCATAATATTGAGGAATTAGTTAAATATAATTTACGCATAATTAACAATAAAAGTCATATGGATCTCAAAAATCATTCGTTAAACAGAAAATTTTGTTAAATGGAAGTTTGTTGGATGGAAGTTTTACTGTTTATATTGTCTGTAAAGCTCTCTTACCTAATTGATTTCGTTATGTAATTAACCTGATTGTGAAACTGAATATTTTTGAAAAAAATATTGATTAATCGATTGTATTATCGATTGAAGCACTTATATACCTTTCAATTATTATTTATCAGTACATTATAAGTTATTTAGATATAAGTTTGGAAGGGGAAATATAACCTAACCTAAAGTAACCTTTATAATTAACCATTTGTTAAAATAAATTCTATATATTTTATACATTGACGTTTACTTCAGTTCAGAGTGTGCAAATTATAACAATGGTCACCCTTTAATAAATCTAAAATATCGAGGGGCTGATAAAAAAAAACTATAATGAATTACTTTTGCAAAAACTCCGTTAGTCGTCTTATTGTATATAATATATATAGCTACTACAGCTTTATTATTAAAGCAATAAAAAAAAAAACGAAGTACACCTAAATCAACTGAAAAAAAAGTGTAACGACGATAGCACAGTTGTGTTATGGAGGAAAAAAATATATACAGGGTAATTCGCCTAGCATAATCACCCTCATTTTATCCTTCGATAATTCAGTTACTCAAAATCTTATATCTAGTACTTTTTATACTTAAAAAATTTTAAATATTAACATAGAGTAATATAAATTTAAATATTTTTTAAACCATCATACCCCTCCCCCTCCCCCCCCCACAAACACACACACACACATATCCCACTATATCTTCCAAGCTCGTTAATAAATAACGGAACTATCCTTATAGTAGGTACACAAGTTCAAATTGGGCAAAGACCAACTTGTTCGAATTTCGATTGATCAGATGTATAATCAAAAACAACAATAAAACATCATCGACTGCATAACAATAGTTATTTAGAGTAACAATAACGGTTCGTTCTTTTGATAAAAAAAAAAGTTTTTATCGCCACGGGACATCGTCGCTTGTAATATACGAATGGTCCGTATGCAGAATCTAATAGAGGTTGAAATCGTGCGGCGTTCGAGCACACTCAAAAATCTCAAAAGTCAAAATCCGAATGAACGCGCATAACACACGACTACAGAGCAGAGGGCGTTGAGGGCAAAAAAAAAAAAAACGTAGCTCGATCACACCACTGTTTGGCGAATCACCCTGTACACAAAATACCGTTTCGTAGCGTCGTAACGACGTGGGCCGTTTATCGCAACGGTGCGTATACGCGCGACTATATATAGGTAGGTATACCCTCGCCCGTAGAATAATTTACGGCCACGAACGCGAAACTCGAAAGACAGAGAGAGATAGAGAGATAGAGAGAGAAAACGCCGTTACCGCAACGACGATATCGGCACGAAAACGCGATACTTTTTCGGGGTGACACGATTGTTTTTGGCGACGACGACGACTGAACGTGGTGCGCACAGACACAAACGCCACACGCACGCACACATATGAAAAATATCTTCGTGGCGGGGCGGGCACGAAATGCCGCAACGCGCAAGCATCGTACCAATCGAGCGTCACACAATAATACGATAATAATAATAATAATATTATATTACGAGGACAGGATTTTCGCGGATGGAGTATCCGCCGCTGCGAATCGGTTTTTTCGTTTTGACTCTTCGTCCCTCACTCGCATTACACGTGATAAAATAATATAATATTACTATTGTGTATATAATATTATTGTGCGCAGTGTGTTGTATAATACGTTGTGTACGGGCGCACCGTGCAGTGCTCAACACGACATAATATCATCTCTACACGTATAATATGTATTATAAAATATCACACGTGTTGTTACGGGGCATTTCGTATGGCGCGTAACGAAAAATCCATAACGGTAATATTTATTTTTTCTCATACGTTTGCGAGGTAAGTATATGATATGTCGTGTCGTCTGTGCGGTGTGATCCATCTACGACGTTCGACTGCACCATATAATGTTTTCCTCGGTCAATTTTGGCGCGTTTCGTTTTTCATATTATATATACAAAGACGGTACACTGCAGTGTTTTTGGTGCACTTTTAAAACACTATTCATTTTACGATGTCATTAACAATTTTCTACCGTGGTGGATTTTTATTTTTATTATTATTATATTTTTTTCATGACGCAATCTCTGTTTGTAATTATATTTAACAATCGAAACTTTCGGAAGCGAGTTTATTACTTCCCGAAGAATTAAGATTTATAAACATTGATTATTAAACGAAATACTATATTTGTAATAGGTAGGTAGGTACATAAAAGTTTTCAGAAATGCATTCTGCAGTCGTTTCTGAAATTGAACGTACGTTGATTACTAAATAAAAAAAATTAAAAAGAATATTCAAATAATAATAGTAGTAAAATATTTAATCGTTTTGAACAATAGAACGTGTTACAAATGCCTAAAAAATAATACCTACAAACATTTTTTTGAACAGTACAAAAATTGACTCGTAGAATCTCAATTCCAAAAGTTCAGCCAATCAAATGGATCCCCCTGTATAATAACGTTAAGGGTAATATTTCACTGCGTTTAATAGTACTATTGCGTAGACGCATTGTTCAAAGTCCATTCGCATCCGAACGGTAGCGAGAAATATGTGTTCGTACAATGCGCGCGTGTGATTTACAGAATAACATACCTATATAATAGTATGCATTTACGCATGATATATTACACAGACTGTGGTATGCACGCTTGGAGAATTATTAAACGATATTATACCATGTTGATGAGGGATTATTTTTATTATTATTATTCGGAATAGGAAAATATTAATGAAAACCAGTCGAAAGAAACACTGTTTTCGATCGACAGCTTATTGGCGAAAAATGATCCGTAGATAGATTCGTTGAACGTACCTAACAATATTATTATTTTTCATATTTCAATCCAAGATTTTCGCATAACGTTTAAAGTTTAAAATCTTCACATATTTGTATAATATACCTATAATAAACATAATACCTATACCTGCCTATACACAAAAAAAAATATGAAATTGTGTGTGTGTATGTGTGTGAAAGTGTGCATTAAATATATTTTATTTAATATATTATTGAGGTATTGAGGAGATAGAACCTGAGGATCTCCACTCCCTCCAACGACCACGTTACGTCACTGCAGTTGCGATACGTCTGCTATAGTGACATTTTGACATCTATAGTCACACCCTTCTATACCTAACATATTGGACAGTGTGCCTCAAAAGCTCTGATTCCGCTACACGCCTTAAAATTAACCATCATCAATGTATGACCAAAAATTAAACGCCAATCTTAATTAAGATCTATACGACAGAATTTTAAACGAATTTTTCTGCACTATTCTATATGAACCGATCGCCTCCAACATGAACCAACATGAATTATAATTTAGTACCAATTTTTTTATTGATATTGGAATATTAAAATTACTTTATTTATTTAATTTATCAATTTTTTAACACGTTTTAACATCAAATAACTTCAATAGTTTAAATAAAGTAAGTATATAATATTATATAACAATAATGCGTGAGTTTGTCTCCGAGACGCAATAGCATATACCTATGTTATTTGACCTCAAAAACCATTATGAAAATACCTACGTAATTAATGATCTAAAATACTCACATATACACAAAAACAGTGTGTACATGATAAGATGTACCACTAAATATTTCAACCGTATGAATGAAAATGGAGATTGAAATGGAGATTTTGAGAAGGGTGTATCCTTATAAGGGTAAGGTCAAATTTTAACTATTTTGGTAACTTACTTAATAAAAACTAAATATCAACGACAATTTTATTCCTTAAATTCAGATAAACTATTTTTTTTAAAACAATTTCTTCGAAAAATTGTTTTCATAACAAAATTTACAAAATTCGAGGAAGTTGAAATGTAGAATTTATCTTTTAAAACGAAATTTTAACCATGTTTATCTTATAATCGATATTACGTATATTCCCGATCTTGTTGAGTAACTAGGTATTTTTAAACATAGAAAACGTACTTATATAAAATATATTAAACACTAGGTATAGGTATTGTCAATTAAAAAACAAAATCTAAATAAACAACTTTGTAATATGTTAATTTTTATAATTTTCATGTAAGTGAGTAATTTTTTATCTCATATCTTAAAGATGATGAGTACCTAAAATTAGAGGGAATTTATATGAAATCAAAGAAAAGTTAAAAACGAATTACTACGGATAATCGATAATTTGTAAATTTCAACTTTGTTTAATTTTATCAATTTTGGGATATTCATTTAAAAAAATGTTGAACAAAATTGTTAGAAAACAAATAATCTATACGAATATGAAGAAAAATGGGTGTTACTATCTAAAAAAAAATTATACTATGTTCGGCATGCACGTATCGAAAGGGTAAAAAATTTTATTTTCTTAAAATGTGTATTCCGGCACTTCCCGAAAACCTCATATTTTCATTCAAAGTCGTCCAGCTGATATATTTCGTGGTACATCTCAGCGGGAACACACTGTATGTATAATATATACACTATATATTATTATAATATATTTATAATTGTAATATGTATGCTAAGCACGAGCGACGCCTTGTCATATATCTGACACGGGTTTAAGTCCTGCCACAAAATATGTTTTGTCGTATTTTTCATCGCAGCGAATTTCGCTCGCATTATTTTTGTTCCCGAACTGTCGCGTTGTCTCGTGGAGATTTAGACAGAAAGCCGTGTAGTGTTTTTTTTAGAGTGTTAAAGTTTATGCTCATTCAAATCGACGAGATAAATAACGACGCGAGTAAAAAAAAAAAATAAATAAATAAACAAACAAATCGCTTCCGACGACGTCGAACTTTATTACACGTAGCAGATAACGCGCGTTCGTCTGATGCAAACATTATACCTACCAGTTACGTACATTTTTTTTTCTACACTTTGTTCTCTTTGCATATAGGTACCGCACGCACAAATCCGTGTTGTTATACACGTTGCTTTTCAAATGAATGTAGGTACACTTTGTTCTCTTTACGTAGTTGTCAAACACATATCCGTGTTGTTATACATATTTTGTATAAAACTTGAAGTATTGCGGTGTCATCAAATAGTAAACGAAGAAATTTATGCTAAAAATAAATTTTTTAATAAATCACGGCAAACGTTACCTATTACACGGTGAGGTTTTTGCCTACATAAATATATAATATATGCATAAAAGCGCGATGTGCGTATAGTGACAATGTCAAATGACGGAAAAAAAACACAATTCATTGGCGCACAAAAAAGACCATTTAATGTTATAGCCTATTATTATATTGTTTATAAATGGTTTTAGTATCAATTTTCGCTGTGATAATGTCATATAAATATATAATACACGTACCCAAGTAAAAAAGCGGGTATATACTGCGCAGGATAGTTAACGAATAAAAATGATAAATCTAAAATTATATAATTATATAATATTATGTTCTTCATAAATATACGTTAACATTATTTTCGCTCACCTTCGATAAACTTTGTAAAAATGTAACATTTGTAGTTTGTATACAGCTATACAGCCTATGCTATCTTCTCCTTTATATTTGTATTCCGTATGAGTATACCGACATTGTTCAAACTATTTTGTATTCATATGGTCTTGAAATAAAAAAATATATACAGAATTTATTTAAATATTGAAATTTCGCGGAATTTCACTATATAATTTAAACTTATTATATTACATTAATAATTTGATTACATTTCACACTGCGACTGCTGACTGTATACGCGTCTTATTAAATTTACCACTTTACAGTTGACAAGTTAAGCACTATATAACAGAATACCTATACCTTCTATAATAACATAACAATATCAAAATTTAATTATTACGCTCATAGTAGAGTACCTACAAGCAAAATAGCGAATTTTGTCAATAAATACAATTAAAATATTTACAAGTTTACAACCCCTCTTTTATACGAATAGGCTATTATAAATGGGTAAACGTAAATTATTTTAACCTTAAAGTGGGTTAAGCCGATAACACGACAGATTTTTTTTTATTAAATAGGTACACTATGTCCACACCAAAGTTCAAGATGGATATTATCTTCTCTACACTGTGGTCCACACAAAACATTAGACGAGAAGTGAGAAATATTACAGCACACATAATCTTTTTAAGAAGTACACTGCATGTTGTAGGTATTATAATAATATAATATATATGGTTTTATATAATTCCGTATCGTTATAACGTTTTTGTTTAACAATTAGTAATTATTATACGCCCATTATGCGTAGGTACATACTAAATATTTTACGAAATGTTATAGTTTGTTTTGTTTTCCGTTCGAGTTAAAAGTTTCATTAGAAACTTTATGAATTAAACATTTGATGCAGGTGTTAATTTTTTGAACATTATACTGTAAAATACCATTTTATTCAAAAAATCCTAATCAAGCTATCATATTTTGAAATGGTTATTTCTTTTTATATGAGAAATAATTTTATTTCTTTTAAAAATCAGTTAATTATTTTAATATAGAAATACAATTTAAGCATTTAAGAAATAAGGAGAACGACATTAGGTACCTATACTAACTTATAATATAAGTACCATACTTTTTGTTCATTTTGAATCAGCAATAAGAGATATTTATATAATTATATACTTTTATAATCATTTAATTTAGATGACTTAAGAATTGACTTTGATGATAAATTTAACTTTAATTTTCACATTGATTAATTAAGAATTAATATTTTTTAAACGAAGCTGTTCTGATTTTAAAAATCAATATGCGTTGAAAAAATGTTTATGTTTCAATAGTAAGGCCTCCAACTCATTCACAATTATTAATCATTAGGATCCATTCAAAGTTCATTTTTCAGGTTTATATTTCATTCAAATTTAATGTACCATCTCATACTTTTTATTGATTAATCAAATTAATTATATTTGATCATATTATATATATCGTTTATACTTTTGTTATTTATTATTATTATAATTTTTTTATATATTTATTATTTTTTATTTATTTGTTTAATAATAATGATTAGAATACATGCCTACGTTCAGAGTATCATAATATTTATTTATATATATTGTTTGAATATTATTGTTTATATTGCTCAAATATTCATTTTTTGACTTCTGGGTTCAATTATTTAAATGGTCATAATTTATTCAATATTACATGTATATTATAGTACTTACAAGTTACACTTTACACTGGTTTCATAAGTACAGGTGTTTAAAATACTCTTTGTTTAGGGTAGTCTAAATCGTTGATAAAAACAAAGCTAGTAATTATTGGGAAAACGGTTCTGAGTGGTTTCTGACTGGGATTCCGGGTTTCCTAATTTTTTTTTTCTCTGCGCGTTTGATCACTAATGGGAGTATGGTCTCCCTATTTTGACCTCCCCAATGCACCAACTAGATTCACTTTCCCATCAAATTAAATTCTGAAGTTGAACATCAAAGCATTATTTCGACTGCTTATCGTGTACACAGACTAAAAAAAAAAAAAAAAAATCAATGAAAAATGAAAAAAAACACTTATTATTGTAAAATCAATACATTCATCGCTTCGCTCAGGATCTAAAATTATAAATGTTAATGAATTAATAATTCCTAAAATTGTCAAAGTTCTCATTTGATAAACAAAAGATTGTAGCTACACAGGGCACTCCATAAGTAGGTAGTAAAAATAAATTTCAAAAATGTTTATAACATGCAGGTCTTTAAGTACCTACCTAAATTTAAAAATTCTAAAAATCAGAATTTTTAATAACTGCATTATTGAAGAAAAATAAAAAGGGGGTGAGAACACTTGATGAATCGTCCTGTTTATATTATAATATTCTATTAACGTTTAGAATAAAATATATAGGCTGTATCAAACGTAGTTATAAATCTAACATCAAACGAAAGTAAATTTATGGCGTAAGTAAGTATAAACTATAAGGACTGACGTTGGGGGTTAGTATAATATATGTATAACAATAATTTGTTTCCGTGCATATAATTTATGTATAAATGATAATAATATAATATTGTGATTTATTATTGTTTCATCGTATTAATGTATTATACTTATAATCGGGTTAGGGCGTACAGACTTATTTATACTCACTAATTCGTGCAACAGAAAATGATAAAACTATAAAAAAAAAATAGAATAAATAGTTACAACAATATAATAAAATAGAGATTCAGAGAGATTTTGTAGACAATACATTATTTTTCTGTATAAGTAACCTATTTTAAACATTTGCAGTCATTAGTCAAGATAGGCACATACTATTAATTTATTATAATATATATATATAAATTATCACTTTATAAATAATTTTAATAAAATTACATAAATTAATGATAATATAACAAATGACAATTACTATATAATTATAAAATATAAAATATAGTTGGTGTTCAAACGTTTCTCAGCATTAATTATGTTTAATAATTTATTTTAAAAACAAAAGTGAATGTGGTATTTATTTATTCAACGTATGTATAATATATATAAATATAGAAAAATATAAAATACATTTTTTTTTTATTAATTAACCCGTGGAAACTTAGGCCATTGGATGGGTTTTTAACTGTGTGGGAGGGTACTGTAGGTTGAAACACGTTTACACAGTTTGGCAGACTTTTTAGTGGGCACCCGTAGGTATCTGCCATACCCGGACTTCTCTTCGGACACCGTGACTTGCCTGAAGAAAAATGCCGCCCGCAGCCAAGGTATTGAACCGACGCTTTAGTCCGCTCGGCCACTCCGTCCCCCTAAAATACATTTATTTGAGGTCATATTAGGAATTCTGCTTCGTGTGGTTACATAATATTGTGAAGTGATAAATATGTCACCAAACCAATAACACAAACAAAACGCTTCAAATATATTCCTAAAAATACAAACTTATATCTTAACATAATAATTACATAGTACCTACCATGAATAATAATAGTAATAATAATAATTATAATTATAAAGTGGTATATAATTTTGGATGTAGGTACTATGTTTTCTGTACATGCAATGTAGTCATCATTAAAAGCAAACAAACTGAAATGTTTACCTGACGGTATTGTATAATTATCCATTTTTCATTTTTAATTAATATTCGTTGACTTTTCATCACTATTGATTACAAAACGTATAATTATGCAAAAAATTCAAAAAATCTAAATAAATATTATTATATATATTATATAATATAGTGCAAGACGTGTTCTACACATTCTACAGTGTTTTGTTCTCACTTAAACATTGTTTTCATGTCTGAATATTATGAATGACTATACTATAATAGTTATATATTATTTTCTGTCACATTTTCAAGTGACATTATAGACTGATCAGACGTATCAGAAATTATATTTAAAGTGATATTCCAATAATTAATAAATAAATACTAACAAATGTAACAAATTAAAATAGATAAAGAACTTATATGGTGTAAGGTATAAGGCAATCAATTTCAGTATTTTTGAAATGTCTATAAGATAAAAAGTATACATAATATTGACTACATAGTATATATATGTACCTATTATATATCAGTATTACTATAATGTGTAATAACTAACGTACCTGTAACGATATTGAAAAATCAGTTTCATTCATTCGTCACACTCAAAATTTAAAATACTTTCCGAATAATTATGGCGTAATAGGTAGTTGTGAAGAAATTTTCAATTATACAGTAATTAATATTATTCTTAGATTTATAAAATATAAACATGTTTATTATAATTTTCAATGAGTACCTCGCACGTTGTCTGTACAGAGACTAAATCCTATCCAAATTGTTTTCATAATTTATAAAACAATGTAATTATGTACTCTTTTGATATTTTAAACAAAGGTTTGTTTGATTTTCGTTATTTCCATAATAATAATTGAATATTTGCAATTAGATATAAAATATATGGCATAAATTTAGTATGCTGAACAGTTTACCTTTATCATACAATAAAAGTAACTTATACTTATATAATATCACATAGCCGCTGACAGTACAGTACAGTAGGTGGGTATATAAATAATATAGACTCGACGCGTTTATAATTAAAAGACGGTTTGAAGTATACACTCAAAATGTCTACAATTTGAAACATCCGTCATCTCGTTTTGAGTGTGCACTTTATACTTATGTGATGTGCGCAACTGGCCTCTAGCAAAGGAGACGTTTGTTCTACAGACTGATACGTGATACAGTCGTACGCCGACAGACAAAACCCGAGAAATGCTCAAATCCGAGTATACGTGTAATGAATCAGACAAACTTATTTCACTACGTTTTCGAAGAAACACTTTCCCCCTGTTTTCTAAAGTGATCTCAGTCCCAAGCGACCACACTAATGTAGAAGAAAGTCCGTTTAAATGTATGTTCAAATAAACACCTCGTTGTAACTCAAAATATGCACATAATTATTAAGCATGCGTAGGATTTTTATCTTTTACCAGAGGTATGTACAAAATAATATTTTATCAGTGGTAACTATTTCTTGGCTTGCTCTGTATATTATATAAAAATACATACATTTTAAGAACAATTTTGGATGTTTTATTGCAATATTTAAAAACATAATAGTTGAAGTATAGAACATATTGTTTAATAAAAATCTATTTTTATAAGTTTCATTTAAAAATACCTTTAAAAGTTGAAATTTTTTTGAGAATTTTTGAAGAAATATTTCGCTAGAAATTCGATCATGACCTATAGGCCTGCTTAGAATCACTTTTAGAATATAATTTTGCAAATATGAGCTTAAAACCCTTAAACACAGTGATGATATTGTGTTAAAATAATTGTCTGTAATAATAACCTAATAAAAAAGTAAATTTAAGCCTTAAGGTTATTATATTAGTATACTAGTTAACTAGGTATTGTATAATATAAAAATTAAAAAGTGATTTTTTGGTGCTCGTCTAATATTATCTATACACATTATTTTATTGCCACAAAATATGTGTACTACTCACAATTATTTCTTTATTTATTATTTGACGCTTTTGATTTATGATTGACAAAAAAATCAATTGTCAAATAGTATTGTTATACAACATGTATTTGTAAACGTAATAAAGATTAAAACTAATAGCTACGTCAATCCCAACACTGGAGTCTGGAGACCAAACAGAAACTATTGAAACTTTATGACAGCATGTGAATGTTGAGTATAGTCAAATACTCAAATGGAATAAAATATAGTGGTGCTACAAACAGTACAAACATTCTAAAATTCAATTAAAAGAAGAATGGTGTCGCTGTATCAATTATATATACATTTGAAGATTTTTTACGTGATATAAAAGTTGTTTACAGAAGAACTTTGTTAGCTAACTGACTAGCTAAAAGGACTAAGCTAAAAAATGTTCCAGTACAGTCATGAGTACAGTCTATAATACAGCCATAGATACAAGAGACCCGCATAATATGTACAATAGTTTCATGAAACCGGTAAAAAATTAACCATAAACTGTAATAAAAATCGTGTGTATCAATTGTTATTTTAACATTAAAAATGTCAAGTGGCCACTATAATTAAAAGTTTTAATGAGTTTAATGTTAATATTACCCAATTTATATGGCAAACAGGATGCTTTGTTATTTTAACTCTGTTCATTTTAATGTATTTATGCGATGAAAATATTATGATTAATGTTTGGTTAGGAAACAAAACAAAAACATAATAGTATAATATACAAGAATAATTTAGGTATGTATAAATAGCTAATAAGGTAGAAAGAAAACAAAATGTAGGTGATTACAATTTTTCATGAATATACTTGACAATTTAAAAATGTATTTCAATTAAAATCATACGGGGGGGGGAGTGGCCGAGCGGACTAAGGCGTCGGTAGTGACACACACCTACGCTGGTTCAAACCTCGGTTCACGTTCGGCATTTTTCTTCAGGCAAGTCACGGTATCTGGCGGCTGACCAGACCAAGTATCGTATCGATATAAAACCAATACAAAACATCAAAATATAACCAATAAAGTATATATTTTAATATGTTATAGATACGTATTATGTCCTCGTTTCTTGAGTTGGAATCTTAAATAAACATAGGTGCATACTGCATACCTATTGTAATATTTATACTTGTTTGTAGGTTTTTATACCAAAAAATTCGTGTCAAAAAAAGTATATTTAACTACTGTCTTTCTATTCTTTTTATGAGTATACACATTCATTTTATTCCTTAATAAACAAAATTATTTAATATAATATAAGAATAAGATGTCAATAAGTTTTGATGACAATGTCAGGAAATCTTAAAAAAATAAAAATAAAATACTATGACATTCGCTAAGGGTGTAGGATCCACCCCTGGGTGCGCCACTGGCCTTTGCGTGGTGATGAATTTTTCGACAAATATTGCTGGTGAGTAGTGGTTCATTTTTTTAAATTTAAGTTGATACCAAAAACTCAATAAGATCACCATTCAAAAAGTAAGATTTATTGACAATTATTTAATGTAGTTATTGTAAAAAAATATTAATAATTCGTTATTCATATAAATCAAAATGTTATGATATATTATACTATATATTATTTATTTATTTATACCTTCAACTGTTTTATTCTTCTTCACGTTCTATCTTACTTATTTCTTTTTTAGTATTAAGAAAATAGAAAACTATGTTATTTTAAAAGATGACAGGAAACGTTTATTGTATTCTTTATTATATAGAAACAATTGGTTTATGATCAGTATGTACCGTTATACGTCTACCATAGATGAAATTATGAAATTTTGTACAAGCATATAATATTGCATTCATTTCTTTTTCAATTTGAGTCCACTGTTTCTCAGTTTCGGTTAAGCTACGTGATGCATATGAGATTGGTTTATTGTCTTGCATTATGCAACACCCTACACCCGATTGTGAGCTATCTGTTTATATAACTATTTTTTTATTACCATCAAATGCAGCTAAAACTGGGGCACTCATCAATTTATCTTTAATTTTATTCAGTGATTGTGTGTGAATTTCATTCCAGTGCCATTCAATATCTTTTTTTAGTAAATTACTTAGCGGATCAGACATTTCTGCTAGATTTGGAACAAATTTCCTAACATAATTAATAAAACCAAGTAACCTTTGAAGTTCTTTTTTAGAAGTTGGTTCTTTAAGGGATTTTATTGCCTCTGTCCTATCTGTATCAATAGACATACCCTTATTATCAAATAAAAGTCCTAAAAATGTTACCTTATTCTGGCAATACTGAACTTTATTCTGATTGAATTTAATATTGTATTTCCTAGTGCGGTCAATAACTTGCTTTAAAATTTTATCATGCTCTTCCTTATTATCTGCTGCTATAATGAAGTCATCAAAATAAATTGTTAAACCTTGAATATCACCAAAATATTTTATATTATATTTTTGAAACACCATTGGTGCAGTTTTAATGCCAAATGGTAATTTATTAAATTTAAGGGTACCTAATGGGCTTGGAAATGAACATAAATTATTACATGAGTTTGTAAGTTCTATTTGCCAAAATCCATCCTTAAGATCAAGAACTGTATAAAAAATTTTTTTTAACAACCTAGGAGTTATTTCATCTAACGTTGGAATAGGATAATTTTCTTCTACAATATTTTTATTTAAATGTTGTGGGTCTAGACATAATCTTAAACTTTTGTCTGGTTTTTCTATAATAACTATGTTGTTTAACCAATCAGTTGGCTTTTCAACATAAGACACAATTCCTTTTTCTAATAATTCTTTTAACTTAATTATAAACCTATCTACAACTGCATGTGGTACTCTCCTATAAGGCGCTGGTTGAGATTCAGAGTTATCTTTAAGCTGTATTTCATACAAATCAGGAAACTTACCAAGTCCAGTAAATACATCAAAATTATTTTTTATGAATGATTCCTTTTCTGAACTTATCATGTCAACTCTTTTTATTAAATCATATTTTACACATGATTCTAAACCCAATATAGGAATGATATTTTTACACTTATGCAGTTAACTCCATTTTAATATTAAAAACTCAACATTATCTATACATTCAGGACTTATCATACATTTAATTTGACATTTTCCTATACTCTCTATTTTATGACCTCCATACGACTCAACATTAAATTTATTAGATCTTATCTGTGGTTGAGATTTAATTTCCTTGAAATGTTCCCACAGAATAATATTAACGTCACTTCCTGAATCCAATTTAAATTTTATATTCTTATTAATCACTCTTATTGTTTTTGTCCAACTACTATTAATCTGATGCACATTATATATTGTATCGATTTGAAACACCTCCTCACCATTATGCGTTTCATGGACCTCTTTTTTCTCTTCTTTGTTTTTATTTTTACATCCTATAGCATAATGGTTCATCTTTTTACATATACTACACATTTTACCAAATTTAAAACACTCTCTAGGTTTATGTTTCCTCCCACACTTCTTACAGTTATACTCATTTTTATCACCATAACTCTTCTTATATTCTCCCTTTACATTTTTATTTTTAACATATTTATTATTATTAGTCTTAGTTAAATTCTTACCTTTCCCTTTATCTGTACTCTTCATTTTTACCATATGTATTTCTGATGATGTTGCCATTTCTTGAAGTTCTTGTTTGGTTGCCTCTGTGGTTTTACATATTTCTTCCGCCTTGTCAATCGTCAGTTTACTTATGCTTAGTAGTTGTCTTTGATTTCTGGATCTTTAACGCCAAACATTATTCTGTCTCGTATCATGTTATCCTCTTCTTTGTATTCACAAGTAGCAGCTAGTGTTTTTAATTCAGTGAGAAAATCATCAAAACTTTGGCCCTCTTGCTGTATACAACATCCAAACTTGTATCTTTGAAATATTATATTCTTTCTTGGTTCGCAGTATTGTTTGAATGCTTGTATTACCGTATCAAAATCAGTTTTTTTTTTCTTTTTGAAATTATTATAAATCTTGACCCCTTGTGGACCAATTAAATTCAATAAGATATTAATTTTTCTTATGTCATTCTCTTCATCTTTATTCGATGCTATTAAATAAATATTAAATTGTTGATACCACTCTTTCCAGTTTTGTGCAACATTACCACTAAAGGACAGTTCTGGAGGTGTACGGTACTCCATTTTATCTTTATCCGTTTCAATCGTGGTTTTTGTTATAATGTTTTTCTACGACTGCGCTATGTTTTATTCTTCTTCACGTTCTATCTTACTTATTTCTTTTTTAGTATTAAGAAAATAGAAAACTATGTTATTTTAAAAGATGACAGGAAACGTATATCATATAATAAAGAATACAATAAATGTTTCCTGTCATCTTTTAAAATAACATAGTTTTCTATTTTCTCAATACTAAAAAAGAAATAAGTAAGATAGAACGTGAAGAAGAATAAAACATCAACGTTTAAATATTTTTTTCCCAAGTACTTACCTGTGGCCAGTTAGATTTATATACAGCATTGCATATTTTTATCCTTATTCCTTATGGCTCCATAGATGTTTAAGCTCTTTTTGACAATTAGTTCTAGAAATACTTAATATGATCAAAATCTTATTTTACTATAGTTTTAACTACCATATTATTTTCAATCGATTTCATCAATAGGTATACCTATAATCTATGTTACGGTATGTGTTTCTTTTGATATCAACATTATTAGATACTAGGTACATAGGTATAGGTGTGTAGGGAGATGCGTGATATAAAAGTACAAGTCCTAAGACCAATAAAAAGCTTAATTACTCTCTAAACAACGGCGATATAAAAAATTACAATTGACAATGTCACAAAAAATCGTTTGAATTTTAGTTAGAAAATATTTTTTTTATTCACCGACAAACGTTTCCTTTATACTATAAAAAAAAGTAAAATGTTTGCAATCGTGCAGCACCGGGTAACAATATTAAATATAATTTAAGATTGTTTACAATTTAACACGATTCTGATAAATCCTATAGTAATAATAATAATAAATATTAAAATTCATTGTTTGTGAAGTATAAAGGTACTAAAAATGCAACAAATAGCAGTGTTGAGATGGAACGAAGATTAGAACGAGGTTCTTTTTAAAATATTGGAATGATGAACGGAAAAAGGTTCCTATTTTTAAGGAACTTGAACGAAAAATTCGTTCTACAAATTATGAAAAAATAAATAAAAGTATGAAACGCATGTTATTTTTAATAAAAATATTTTCTAGAATATGTTATAGAATCTGGGTTCAATTAACTACCTATCAGAAAAGGTAATGAATATAAAAATTAGCCGATTATTACTGGTTTAAAAGTTGTCCGCAAAAACACCATTGACAACCGCTCAGATCGTAAAAAAAATGTATGAGAACAGTAACGCGTTCCTTTTTCGCAACAGGAACAAGGAACGGGAACGAATTCCTCTTTAAAAGAAACTTTCCAACACTGAATTACAAATATTATACCTGCCCTCCATTATTGTACATTTAATTGTCTTTCGGTCATATTTTCAGAATAGCTATGCCCAAGGCTGGGCAAGTTAATGATTTTTTTAACTCAGTTAAGTTAAGTTAATATGCACCAATAACAAAAAATTAAAAGTTAAAAGTTAATTTTCTTAAGTTTACTCAGTTAAGCTAAAAGTTAATTTATTTATACACCGCCAGTGTACTCAATTTTTTTCCAACCCCAAACTAAACTATGGACTAGTAAATATACTTTATACAGTATTTCCACATAAATTAGATTCGAATGATATACATTTTTAACTTCAAACAATTCATGGTAAATATTTTTTTGACTAGAAAACGAAATAGACTGAAATAGAGAAATATAATAAAATCAAAACAAAATAAATTAACTTAACTTACTTCTTAAATGAAAACTAATTCGTTAATTAAAAAAGAAATTTAGTAAGTTAACAGTTAAGTTAATGAAAAGTCAAAAGTAACTAGTTACCTAAGTTACAAAGTTAAAATAAAATAAACTTTTTAACTCATTAATGCCCAGCCTTGCGTAGGATGCTACATCCTACATGTCTATACCTACCGGTAATTTGTTACCTACCGCAAAACTATGACATACCTACCTGTCACATACATATTCTTATAAAAATTAGTAATTACCTATATATTTTTATTTAATTTTATTACATGAAAGTACCTACTACACGAGTACCAAATATTGTTTAAAATAATGGTAAATTAAGTATTAAATGTGTACAATAATTAATAATATAATATACAAGTACAGACGTACTATGTACACGTAACACGTATGTAATATACGATTAAGAACGTTTAAAAAATTACTTTCGTATTCAATGTTTATACGCGGGTATTTACCATGGAGTAGTATGATACTCTATGGTATTTACCATGGTTATTATAATATTGTAAAATTGTTTATACCTTATATCCATGATAAGGTACATATTTGATAAGAAAAAGTATTCGGCTTCGGCTTCGGCTTCGGGATCGGAATTATGACTTCTTAGTTGATAATTTTTTTAATACTTTTCGTTCGGTTTAATAAGTAATAACAATACAATATTTTTATATCATAATCATATTTTACAGCATTTTTATTTTTAAAATTTTAATTTCTCATTAAATAATTATACACATAGCATATATTTGGATTTTATCTATTTATTATCCCAATAATCTACCTAATAGTCATGTTTGTTTTAACTAAAATATAAAATTATTTGTTTATTATAATTTATAATGGCTAATCATTACGATGTTCCCAACTGGTGAGAATTGTTCATAGTTTCATACACAGTTTTTAACTTTAACTTTGGATCAACTTTTATTGTTAAATTGTTGCAGCACGTTGATGAATATAAAAAAATGTAATTTATTATTTTTGTTTTAAGGGCCGGTAAACCTCCTGTAGGGTTACACTTGGACGTATTAAAAGGAGACAAATTAATTCAAGTGAGTTTCACTGTGTTTATAAAATTATACAACTGATTGGAACTTTAATAAAATGTTGACACTGTTGTTTAGAAATTAATGTTGGATCAGAAAAAGTGCTACTTATTTGGACGTAATGCGCAAATGAGTGACTTTTGTATTGATCATCAATCATGTTCAAGAGTTCATGCTGCATTTGTCTACCACAAACATTTAAATAGAGCATTTTTAGTTGATCTTGGATCTAGTAAGTTGGAATAACCATTTATTGCGCTGTCATTCAGTATACTTTATATTATATTTAGAATATTCTACCACCATTTAGATATAAATTTACTTTACAGTTTACATCCTTCCAAAATTATTTAAACAAAGAAGTAATACATTCCACCTACAAAATATATTATCTCTATGACTGTTTAATAGGTTTTCTATTTATTCAAATCTTATGTACTTATTTGTTATATTTTTCGGAATTTTGTATGCTCAGTGTTCATTGTTTAGGTAAGAGTTTATTGAATGACAGCCAGTTATATCTATCTTCTTCATTATTTATGTAATTATATTTTCAATTTCATTTAGCTCATGGTACATACATTGGTAGCATTAGAATTGAAGCCGATAAACCCACTCAATTACCAATAAATAGTCAGTTTCATTTTGGTGCATCTACTCGAACATACATTATTCGGGAACGTCCCCAATCTACATCAGCTTTTGGACCTCGTCCAATAATGGACCAGTTAGAGAGAGAATCTGATCATGCATCTAGTTTATTAGGACTTCCAGAAACTGATCTTGAACTTGATGTATGTATACAAAAATTAAATTGAAATTCCATGAGTATATTAACAATTTCATTACAGAATTTGACTGAATTTAATACGGCACAAAATCGACGAATATCAATGCTTGGTATATCAGATGATGCATTAAAAACAAAACGAAAACGTACAAGAGGTGTCCATTTCAATGAAGATGAGCAGATAATCAATCCGGAAGATATTGATCCATCAGTTGGTCGTTTCAGAAACCTAATAAGAACTACTGTTATACCTAATAAAGTAAACGTTACAGCAAATATTTTATTGTTACCATACAGACATTTATATTTCTTATATTTTACAGAAATTCAAAGATGGTATGGGTTTTGCTATTGACCAAAATACTGCTAATGGTCAAAATAAAAACTACTTGAAAAATATGATTCCTGGTGCACATTTACACAATTCACTTTACAGTGATATCCCTGGTTAGAATTAATCTATTTTAGTTTATTGATATTTACCATAGTGACTTATTTATAATTTATCTTATAAAACTTTACTTACTAGGTCCAGATGGTGACAATAAGCAGCATGGTTTCTTATCATCAATTGGTAATCGTCTTGGTATGAATTTACCAAATCCTGCTCCAGATGTTGATATTAACCCTAATATAGAAGAAATAGCTGTTCCCAATCCAGTAGTGTCTGAAAAAGTTGAACCCGCTTCAACAGAGCCTAAAAAGAAAAAATATGCAAAAGAGGCATGGCCTGGGAAAAAAAATGCACCAGCATTGCTTGTTTAAAGTATTTATATGTTTTTTTTATACCTGTCCATTTTTCCATGTTCGATTTGGTAATTAATTATTATGTAATCATTTATTAATGAGTAATGACTTCTTGGGATTTTTTATTTTTACCTCTGTGAAAATAATTTGGAATACTATCTTACTGGATATTAGCTGTTTGTTACTGTATAAGTATGAGTTTGGAATTAATAAAATGTGTAATGTTGTATAACTTAAACGTGCATTTTATTGTGTTTTTTATAATGTCTAATAACTACAAAATTGTATTATTTATGGTCCATTGTTAGTTTTTTTTTTGTATTCATATTCTGTATACAAAAAAATAGGTGTCAAATAAGATTTTAGTATACAATAAAACCACATAAAACAATTTCATAAATAGGTCAAAACTATAAAATAAATAATTATTTTTATGAATTTTTATCCATTAAATCTTTAATGCCTTACATTACATATTTAATGGCATAGTCCAAATAATTATGAAGCTTATTAGCTAAATACAAAACAAAAAATCTTATAACAAATTACTTGATCAAATAGTACAAAAGTTATTTTTAAGTTTCATAAAAGTTATTACCATAAGACAACACCACAGAAAAGAAAAACCGGAAAGTTATTAAAATTGAAATTACTTAATTATTCTAGTTGTATGTTCTATAATATGTATATCTCAATATGTCTATTATTATTTAGGTACCTAGGTATCAAATATTGTTACAACTGAAATATTAAACAAAACTATTACCCAAATAAAATTGTCCTTAAATATTACTGCAATTAAAACAATTGTGTTCCACTAAATGGCATAATAACTTTTATGTGCGTACTCTAACTACCAACATAGGTACATATACCTATTTTTCTGTAATATTGTTCTAGTTTATAAGGTATAAACTATCTGTACTATTGGGATTCAGCACATTTTATTCAATTGAATAAATTATTTATTATATTAATGTTTGATCAAAAAAATAAAAACATCACTTTTTAAGATTAAATGTATTTTGTTAAATATACTGAAAGAGTATACAATAATAATTAATAAGTTGTGGTATAAATTATGGAAGACAATAGCAGTCTTAGATAAAACAAATTAATGCTCGTGTTGTATATAATATAATGTTTACTTATACTTAAACATAACAAAGAGTATAATTAATTGAATATACTTTTAGTAGGTATTTAAAAGTGAATATATAAATATTACAAATTATAATAATATGATCAAACGGTTTCTTGATAAACAAGCTACTAACAATATTTTAAAGTGTATGTAGTTCACTTTTTTCTCTTCCATCTTTATTAATAATTATTATAAACATATGAATATAAAACAATTGTATTAATTGAAACTACTTATTCTTTAAAAAATAAAAACCTGGTTAGTTTTGTATAATAATAATAGTAATGCCATAACTCGACAAAATATTATATTATGTAAGTAAATGCTTACAAATAATATAAGTAGGTATATTAACATGATTATAAATTACCACAATATAATAATAACGTATAATTATTTTGACTAATCACTATAGGTGGTATTTATTTTTTTTTTTTTTGGAAGACTTGCAATTGACATTATTTAACAATTAAGCGCTAATTTAATATATAGTTAATACGTTCCTTATCCGTAGTATATAGATGCCTGGGATCCAAATGGATTTATATTTTTCGGTCAGAATCATTTGAAAACCAAACATCAACAACATTTAGAATCGTTTTTATAATGGAAGACAATAAATTGCTACAAACAGCACAATTTGAATGTTACAATATCAATGATACATAAACAGTACTTAATTAATATAATATAATAATAATATAAACATTACATTTATTGTTAAAACGGTAATTTAACATTTTAACTACCAAACATTCTTGTCGTCAAAATATTTCGGTTATTAAAAATTATTCAATTTCAAGAATAAATTGTTTGGTTGTATGGGCTTTCAAGCCCTGGAAGACAAATGTTGTTTATCACAATATCAATTACATATATATATATATATTTCGGAAGACACGAACTACAACGGTCTAACCGTTGTATTCAAAAAATTGCTTATATACTTTTATACATACACCTAATTTATTACCTATGTAGGTAATTAAAATTGAATACTTCTATTAATTTTCATTAAAATTTAAAAAAATGTAAAAATCGCATAACTATCTAATTATTGCTCCCTACCGGTATACAATAATAATAATAATATCGCCTAAACAAATTTGACGCTGGATTAATATTTGTATGTTATATAATTTAGCGGACATAAGGTGATCGCTAAAAGTTCAGGTATAGGTATAGACCTGACAGGTTAATGACTTTATCTAGTAGTATAATCGTAAATTGAAAACTGCAATAACAATAATAACAACGTGCGGAATGTGCAAACGCGATTCTATATTTCAAAAAGAGTAAGAACTGCATTGTATCAAAATGATAAATGCTTACGTATACCGCCTGAAGGAGAAAAATTCAAAACTCATTTACGGTATAAGAAATTGTAGATCGAAAAAAAATTAGGTAAGTAAGTAACTACGTAACCAACTATATATACTATATATACTTATCCTATTATATAGTGTCTACTGCAGTGCCACAACTTGAAAACGTTTTGGGAGTGTACCGAGATTATGAAACGCACTGACCGGCGAGGGGCTTATGTGATCGTTCGGATGTTTTACTAAATCTTTTCTTTCGTGCCTTCAAAACATGGTACAACAACAATGATATACTGGATCCACATCAATCGTGGGAGTCACAATAACAACAATGCATTTGTGGAATAGGCGAGTAAACGATAAAATGATCACAATAAATGTTACTAGTCGAGTCCTTATTGACTATATTATAGTCACGGTATTCGATATTCGTGGCGGACGATCGTCTGTGAAAAGTGGCGGGGTTTTTCGAGTTTTACGAGTAGGTACGTGAATCAATCTACAGAACCGAATCGTTTTTGGCGCGAATCAACGAAAACCTAATATATAGGGCTCACTCACTCGTCCACTCGTTGCATTGTTATTATTGTCGTTGGCAAGTGACGAGTGTTAGCGAATGGTGATATTATAATGTAATAGATTACAGCGCCCGCGGTTATAATAATATAATAATAAATAACGATGGTGGGACTGATATGTACTATGTTACCAACTGATGGATTTTCAAACGGAAAATAACTGCAAATATTCGAACCTAATCACATGCCCGATATTGTTCGCTCCGAATTCAAAGTTCGTTTATTGTTAAATTTAATTATAAACAGGTATTCTATTTATTATTATTATATTTTTAAATGTTTCAAAGTTTGGCCCGAGTCGGTCGTCTGCAAAAAACTGCAGGGTTGTAACGCGATCACTTATAATAGCAAATAGATCGGATTCGGGCGAGTGCGGTGGATAAAGATATAATAATAATATATCATACGACTTTGATGATGGGCATATGACGAGTGAGGTGGCTTGTGCATGGGTGGGTACGGGTTCTGGAGGGGAAAAGAAGCGTGGGGACAACGGGGACGTGAGAGCAGGACGCGTCCCAATGCTCAGAACGGCAACCCGATCTGGAACGCTTTGATGATGGCCGTGCCGGAGTCGTAGACGCCGATGACGCCGAACAGGCAACCGAGAAATATGACGAAGCAGTTGAACATAATGGTGCGCCACTCGAGAGAGTCACCCTTCAGCTTGAGGTGGAAATAGCACGGCCATATGAACGACAGCATAGTGCCGGTGAAGCTGCCGATGAAGCCCATCAGTATGGCAAAGTGCGGTATGGATATGGCCATGAACACGGTGCACAGGATGATGGCCACGCGGAACGCCAGACCCCAGACCTTGAGCTCGCCGTCCACATGCCAGATACTTGGGTATGGTGTGGCGGGTGGCCCGATGAAGAAGGACTTCTCGAGTATATCGCACGCCGCGTAGTACGGCAGCGGGTACGACAGCAGCACCTTGACCACCAGGAACACGTTGACCAGGCCCTTGAACGCGGGCGAGTGCAGGTTGTTGGTAATCACCTGTTGCGTGTCGTTCTGGAACGTCAGAAAGCACACGTAACCGAATAGCGACTTGAATATGGCGGCCGAGATGTGGCTCCACTCCAGCATCCAGTCGAACTTTGACCGGTCTGACAGGTTGCCCTCGAGCGTGGGCAGGAATATCTGCGAAGTGTAACTGAACACGATCATGCCCAGCGATATGGGGAAGTTCTCCACGTCGATGGTCCATTTGACCTTGCTCCAGCCCCAGTCGGGCAGCTCCAGCACGCAGTAGCCCAGTATGATGATGTTGATGACTATGTGCGACATCGTGCACCAGAAGCTGAGCAACGACACGTGGTGCAGGTGCTTGAGGAACCCCAGTGGTATGAGCAGCACGCCAGTGATCATCATCCAGCTGCGCGTGTCGATCACGCCGTCCGGGAACGTGCCCTCCATCAAGTCGCCGCACGCCACCACGTACAGTATGCACGTCATCAGCAGCTCGATCATCTGGGCCACGTTCACGGCCCGGGCGCCCCACACCGGCCCGAAACAATCCCGGGCGATCGACACGTACGAGTCGCGGACTCGGACCCGCTGTCCCGTGTTCAGGTCCAGCTCGTACAGGCACTCCACCAGTATCTTGCCCGTGTAACAGCATATGTACGCGATCCCGATCATGGCCACGATCGCCCAGTAACCGCCACGCAGCACGGCGAACGGCAGTGATACCACGAACATCCCCTGCGCAGGTCATCGTCAATATTATTACATATTATTACTAATATTATATTAAACATGTTATAACTAGAGGTAGGTCAGTTGGTCCGTTATCACAACAGTACAGTCGATACGTGACAGTGCATATTATTAGGGAATCCAGGTTAAAATATCCGCGGCATGGACCAATTGCGCCAGAACAAAATTGTATTTTAGGATCAATATACCAAAAATGCGCAGCTTATATTATAGGGTCAGTGTACCGATTGCGCTTCTTATATTTTACGGTTACTGTACCATTGCGCTTGAATTCAAACTTGCCTGGCGGCTTCCTTCAGATTTAGAAATATTGTTGTTCGATCTAATTCCATCAACATCAACATAAACACACTAAAATGCTTGACAGTATTAAAAACGTATTTATTGATCAATTGATTACTGGTTAGTGGTTAGAGTGACTGCGGTTATAATACATTGTATAACGGTATCGGGAATTTTATGAAACGTTATTATTATTACGAACATTTGATCACAGGAGTATGCATTTGAGTGATAGACGAAAACAAGTTATCATTATCATAAATTGTATATGATTGACAGTCAAAAAGTAACTTGTTAAAATGTGAAGAAAAAAATTGATTATTTATTTATATTATATATTATGTATTATGCATTTATACTCGCAAAAAATCGGTTAGTGTAATCGTTTATTATATAGGTAATTATAATTTATAACTAATTAATAACTTTTCCTTAGGTAGTGTAAAATGTTTTGAACGCAGTAATTGGTCTATTGACCCTAAAATGAATAAAGCGCAATTGGTCAATCGACCCTACAATTTTTAGAGCGCAATTGGTATATCCACCCCAAAATATTTAGAGCGCAATTGGTAAACTACCAAATATCCACTTTAAAAAATTTAGTTAAAAGTTTTTATAAATAAAATGTTAAAATGTAAAATAATACAATTACGTAGATTAGTAGATAATACTTAATTTTTAATAAAAATTAGCTCAAATATATAAACGTATAAAATTGCAAGCATAGAAAAAATGTTTAGAAAACAGTCACACAGATTTTGTTTTTGTAGTACATAAACTGAACTAAAGAGAAGCTTTTAGCTCATGGCAATAGAAAAGGATGACAAAATAGATGCGAAGTAGATATTTATGAAATTATTAAAATACTCAAGTCTAAAAGCACACTGTTATTGAATAAGATTTTTAATTAAATATAAAAATATTGCAATATTAATAATTCAAATTATTCACTTGTATTGTGTTATATAGGTACCTACTTAAAATACTATTGTCAATGATAAACTATTATAAACATAAGCTGTTCAAAGCTTGTATCGATGAATACAGTAATAAATTTGGCTAAAATTTAATATTTGGTAAATTAGTAAGTGGGCTGGTATTTTTGTATTCTCCTGGACCGAAATATCCCTCTCCCCCCTCTTTCCACCCCATAGCTTAACTTTTAATTTGAGTTGAAAGCTATTATAAATAAAAAAAAAAAACAATATATTATAATATATTATTCGAGTATTTGACTATACCTAAATATATAAAACGACTAATATTTGTGAAGTATATTTTGTGATATAATTGCTATTAAAGTAGCTAATTAATTTAATATTATTAACACAGCGTCTCTAGGTTGAATTATTTTTACGAGTTAATTTAATACAATTACATTTAGTAATTTAATATTTTAATATTTGAGCTTTTTGTTAGAAATAAACTAACTTATAATCCGCGGAATTGAATTATTTTACATTTTAACTAATATTTTATTTCATTTTATTTAATTATAATGACATATATAACAAATAATGACATTTTAAAATGTTTGAGTTTATTTATAAATATGGTTTTTACATTTTCAAATTTGGATATTTTGTCCTTAGATATTTTGATTTTTGAACGATTACCATTATTAGGTACTATATAGGGCTCGGAATAATTGCAAGAGTTGCATGTATTTTCTAAAAACTCATTCTAAATAATATACAAACCACGAGTTTAAAAATCAAAATTTATAAAATGCATATTTCTTTATTTGTTGTGCACTTGTGCTTAAAGTTTATGTTTAATGTTTTATAAAAAAACAATTGATATTTTTTATGACTTACTTATTTTGGTAGGTATACAAATTGGAAAATATATTGAAAATCTATTTGTATTATTAGGTACTACCTATTTATAGGTACCGTTAATATTATTTTCAGTTCAATAGTGAACATTCCCAATCGTCAGCAGACAACACAACAACACTGTTATTTAATTCAACAATGTTTATTGTTTAATGCATTAATATATTAACATAATATAACAATGTTAATAAATAATACATTAATTTATTTATTTTTGAATCATGAAAAATAATGTCCGCACAATTGGTCAATTTTAGGTTCTATCACTTCCGAGCCCTAATTATTACGTTGTTAATATTATATTATATTATATTGTAATATTGTTATTTTGCAAATATATATTAATCGCAGGTACGTGATGATAATAATTGATAGTATATACCGCTAATATTATAATATAGAGTGATTCAAAAGTATTAACCCAATGTCATTATATTTTATTTTATAAAATTATGATACAGTGGTGAGGACGTGAAGTGATGTGAAAAATATTTTATTAAATAATCAAGCGACAAGCTGTAATATAGTATCATGAGTTAGAATAATGTTCAATATGGCCCCCCCGAAATCATATGGCTTAACACATAAAAAATTGTGAGGCCTGATGTGAAAATAATTGTGAAGCCTGATGCGAAAATAATTGTGAAGCCTAACATAGATTTCGATTTACAAGTGTGTTTACTAATTAGTATCCACTTTTTTACTGTATGTGCTTCATACTAATTGATTTAAAATTAACAATCTATCTATCAGAAGAAGAATAAATAGTTTGGGCTTTGAATAACAAAAAAAGTCATAGCATCTGGTATTCCGGTATGGCGATCTCCAAGAAGCAAATTATGGCTATGTGACCAGTGCATTGAATAAAACAAATTCTACATAGGGTTTTCTAAAAGTATTACGCACTGTACCTACCTGTTTATTTTTTCCAAACACCATATTCCCCCAATATTATATATATTATATCATACTGCTTTTCCAATTTTAATTTTTCAGAAGCGAGGCCTAAAACTAATTAAAATTTCCATGTGGTGTGTAACAGCCAACAGACTTAGACCCTCCAAGTGTTGTTCAGGTAACACCTTAAATATGGGTGGGTGGGTATTGAAAGAAGAAAATAGGACATTTTATAGGTTGGTATATGACAATATTATAAAGGGTAGGTCAAATTTGAGCAACACCAATTTTTTTATGATATACATTGCCTCTGCTCACTGACCATTCCATAATTAAGGACGACTCTGGTTAAAATCTTTTGATCAATCAACAGTTGTGTATTATTGGACATTAGTTGCTGTATTACCAAAACTACGTAATATACAGCTATACCTACATGTTACCATCAGTACCTAACGAAAGACAGTTAGGTTGCGTAGTTTTTTAAATGGCTGCTGTCTCGCTGAATCTACAACCTGCAGGTTGACGTAAAGTGCATTCACTTATCAAACAATCCAACAAAGCTTATACACATAAATTATAAGCATGTGCATGTCTACGAGTAGGCATTTGAGTATAAACTCAAAACTACATCGCCTTGTGATGTACGCACAATACGCGTATATTTTCTTTTACTACCATGTATTGTACTGTTTGAACCCCCACCCCCCAATTTCCGTTTTTTTACTTACGCACCTAGTTAAGTTATATGTGTTTTTGTACTGGAGCACATAATATTATTATTATATGTCTGCTACAACAGCTGCCATGTGTGGTCAACATTTTTTTATAGCAAACCTCTCTCATTCATTCTCTTTCACTCTATCTCTCTCTTGTTCATTCGAATTCAGTAACACAAAATATGTTGTGGGACTTGTCGTCCTTATTTTTACGCCTCGTAAATTTTCCTATCCTTATTTATAAAATACTGAATATAATAACTAGGTATAGTTAATTGTGTAAACAAAAAGTTCCGTAACGTTACAATATAGAAGCACTCAAGCATTTAACATATGAAAACACGTCGTGTGGAATATGGATACATTTTATGAATCTTACAAATATCAATATAAGTATTTTTTTGACGTTGCATCTAGTTATAATAATAGCTTCATCCACCAATCATAAAGTTTATACAATACGCGTCATGGTATTTTCGAAAACTGATCATCGACCCACTTCGAGTCTCTAAACGAAATTAGATTTTCCACGCTGTTGTCGTACAAAGTTTTACACCAAAAAGCAAAAGTTATAGAAGATTTATTCGATTTTGGCACCTCATATTGTTGTTTATCTTGTAACACATTTGGCTAACATGAGTTTTCAGATATTATCTTTTATAAATTGCCTACGTAACTTTATATTTATTTAAAAAATATATATATTTACGAGGATAAAGAATAACTAAAAACAAAATATAATTATATAGATATCATATAAAATATAAATACATTATTATTACATGCTGTTATTAAATACATTATTAATTGTACATCATAATATCGTTGTACGTGATTATGCATAATATAATATATTATAAATTATAATCAATATTAAAGTGCGTCGCATTAAACAAGTATCAGGTGCATTTAAAGTAGTTAACTTAAAAGTAAAAAAAAAATGGTGCGGTTAAAAATATTGTGATCATAATTTTTTTTGAAATAGTGCATAATATAATGATAAAATAGGTGAAGGCTATTTTACATAGTGCATGTCAATGTTAATTATTATCCGGACTCACTTAATTATTACTGATCATGAAATTCGTTCACGGTGTAGCACGTCGATTCACCTAAAATAATGTATTTATAGGTCTTAACTATGTATATTGTATATAGTAGGTACCTATGTTATAACTTCTAGGACGAGAACGAGTAATTAGAATAATGAGTTATTATCTACTGATAATAAATATAAAATATTAAAATATACTAAAAAAAATATGTAAAAATCAGATAAATCATTAATATATGAATATGAATATAAATAGTTATTAGATACCTATTTATATCGTGTTTGCACGTGTATTGTGTGTAGATGTATACAATGTATTACCTATACAATTATATATTTACTATACAGTATAAAATACAAGATACACAAGATTCTTAGTACTCTTAGTACTCTGATATAGGTATTATGATATTTTAGTACTCGACCATTGATTATATATATATTTAATCAATGACTCGACTATAAGTACACTTTACAAGTTTACAACATATACAATTTCAGATAAACCAACAACTATTCTTTTACGTTTTTTGTAAATTACCTATCACGGTATCACCTCTCTCTCTCTTTTGGCACAATGGCACCTATCAAATTGTCTTAGGAGCAATTCTTTTTTTGAGGGGGTCTTAGAGGTGCTTAGCCCGTCCAAAAATGTATATTTTAATTTAAGTATTAAATCCTTTATTAGTTATCTAATCTACATAATTCAGTAAACGTTATTTAAATAAATTATTTTCTAAAGTTTAAACATCGATTCATATAGTTTTCCATAGTAGATATCCAGCCACAGAACATATATACACGTTTAATGATAGTATTACTTAATTATTAATCAGTAATCACTATACATTTTTCATAACATTTAAATTTGTTTGGAATATAGTCGATACTCGGTAGTAGTGTATTATAATATAATAAATATAGGAAACTGGGTGAGGAAAAAAATTAATTTACTATATTACATTAAGTAATATATTTTAAAGGTATTTGAACAGGGAGTGTGGGTAGAGTTCCCTCACACTGGTCTGTTTCATTTAAATATGTAAAGCCCCTCCAAATCAAAATCTGAAATTGCGCCTATCCAAATCGTATTCCATATTTAAATGGTTCATATAGTGCCTAGTCGGAATATATTGAGTTAACAAGTTGACTCAAATTGTATTCATTTAAATCGTCGTTCTATATAAGACGAAAAGAATTATTTTTGATAAACACTGTGATTTCAAGTTTGGTTTTTAGCTACAGGTATGACGATTTTTTTTCAAGCCATTTTACTCTTTAACCAAAAAAATGATTGACGAGAAAAAAAAACACGACGCATCATTATAGGATCGCAATGTTTCGAGGTCTATTAGCACGCTGAGTATATAATTCTCCTGGTCTGTCCCATGTGGCTATTTTTAAGAATTTATGCTATGACCATTGCAAAATATAAAGAGGAGATAAATTGAATTCGCGACAACAAAACTTGGAGCCTTAACTTCGAAATGAAGTACCGGGCGGGATGGGGGGCTAACAAAATATACATTCATATTATATAATATATATATTTATAGCAGGTAAATCTCTTGTTTGGTATTCTACGAGCAATAAACGGCGCGTATACGTGTATAATATGTGTTCAAACGCCGTTTGAAATACCACTAGGATTCAGTGGCGTCTCGGCGGGGACGGTATAAACAGTAAAGGGAATATTACCCAGAGATACCGCAAGCAACCCAATCTTAATATTTTTTCTAAGAAACGCCCCTTATAGCGCCTCGCCGTCTATATGTTGTACGCACTATATATAATACTATAACTCTTAAACCCTATATATTGTAAATCGTTATTCATCAATCGTTATCATCAACCTCGCCGTGGTCGTATTATAGGTACCTGTATGGCGTTGGTGACGTTCCACGCGGCTTGCCATTCGTCGATCTTGTGCCGGCCGCGACCGAACTCTCCGCCGCCCGACGAGTCCTCGTCGAAGCTACCGTCGTCCATGCTGAACGCTTGCGGCGTCCTCTTGGTGACGCCGTCGCCGTCCACGCCGCCGTCACGTTTCTCCACGCCGCCGTACGACGACAGTTCCGAGTTGCACGTGGTCCGGAACGGGTTCGTGTCCGGCTTGCCGCCGCCCTGCAACCGGTTCCGCTCGGCGTCCACGCCGTCCGCCGCCCCGGCCCCGGTCCCGGCGGACGCCGCGCCCGCCGCCGCCCGATCGCCGCGACGTTTCATGATGGCTTCCACGCACGGACTGTCCTCGGGCACGTACGCCTTGACGGCGGCCCACACCACGTTCATGGCGGCCCCGAACGGCGGCACGTAAAACCTACCGAAATTGGCCATCGACCGCCGCTACAGCTGCGGTGGCGGCCACCTACCTATGTATGCGACGACTGCACAACGGCTGCACTCGCGCCCACTGCGGACACGGTCCTAATATTATAATGTATTACAACAGTAGCGATGTCTTATAATGTCGTCGGTACCTGCAGTCGAAGAGTCGAGAGCGAAAAAAAAATATGTCGATTTGATATTATTGATAAATAATAATATTGTGTATAGGTAGGTAGGCCGTTATATTGTTATTATAACGATGTTATTTCCACAGCCACCACCGCCGTCGCTGCCGCCGCCGCCGTTTCCAATGCCGATGTAATAGTGGTCGCCGCCACCGCCGTCGCCACTGTAAGCATATTTTTCCCGACCGGCTGGTAAAATGAAATGTCCGTGCTGCGGTGCTCGTGGGCGAAAAACGAAAACGGGAAAACCAAAATGAAGATGAAAGCGGTGTTGGATGTAACAGGGGGAAAAAAAACGCGCAAGCCGTGTGCGGTCGCGGCGCGGAGCGGAAGCGATTGGGAAACCGCGCTCGGAACGGATGCGGGAAGGGGGTTGGCGGCCGGGCGGCGGCGCGGATCGATGAAAAGCGGGCGACCGATCTCCTCGTGCCCTATCTGACCCACAGCCACCCCCATCAGCGGTGCAACGCATTCTGGTGACAAAGTGTACTGTATGGGTGCACGGGGTGGGCCCGGGCCCGGATCGTTCCAATCTATATGACTATAATACATTATTATAGTTATACCGCGCGAAAAACGTGTACCAGGAATTGGTGGTATATTTTATTATACCCTAATGCCGGTTAGTGATATCAAGTACCCACATGTACTATTGAGTAGGTATAATTAATTCTAAATCTGAAGTCATTAAATTGTCCACATATTTCTATGTTGTATAGAAACAATTCAGTAATAATAAAATTCTTAAAAAAGAATAATTCAAAAAACGATAAGGGGTCCGTGCAAAAACGAGACGACTCCGATCATCGGTGATGGGAAATATAATGTAACTGCAAGGAGCTATCTTGTTTTTTTCCATTTAAAAACCAGAGAACTCTGGATGTTTTTTTTTGTTTCTTGAAGAGTTTTAAAAATGAAATTGTCTACATTTATACTACAAAACGTATTTACTAGTTTCCCGTACACATTTTAAAATAATATAATATAATCTTATAGAATGGCTCAACGGTGACATACACAGTATAATATATTCTATATATATATAAATTATGGTTATGTATTAACATTTAAAATTCAGTCGACAATTTAAAAGATTATATATATTTTTTCAGATATTTCTAAACTTAAATATTATATGTAATAATACCAAATATGGGTAGGTAATAGGATAAGTGACTGTTACTTGTTATAGGTAAGTGGTAACACCAATACGCACTTTGTTCGTATAATTATATTTGAAACTAAAAAGCGAGCAAGTTGGATGATCTACTTCTGTAGATGTTTAACGGACGGGGTGCTGTAACGGATTGGTTAAATTTTAATGATATGAAACCATTGTATACGAAAAACCATTCAAAACGAAGGCGGTAATATGATATTTTTGTTATTAAAGGAGTACAATTATTTTACTATTAGGCATAATAGTAATACAGTAGGTAAGTAAGGTAGGTTGAACAATTTTTTTTTCATTTTTCATTGTGACATTGTGTGTATATTATATAATAATATACTTTAAGAGTTTCAAATACCCATGAATACATTTAAATATTTTAAATGACAGCAAACAAACTAAAATAATTCATTTCATATTTTTAGGTACTTAGGTTATTGGTACCTATAGATAAAATGTACAATATATTTATTATATTAGCTATAATTAATGGCCTTTGCTGTCGATTTGTCCGGAAAAAAAACAATAAAATAAAAAAAAATGAATTGTCAATTTGTTTTTGAGTCCCTCTTCCCTGCACCCCACCGATCTGACCTAACTCGAATTTAGCGAATTCAGTACGTTTAGCCGCGTCAACAAATTAAAAAATAAATCTTAATCTTAATATATTTCCCAAGTACCATACATCTGTAAACTGAAATATTCTGACGGGGACAACACAGCAGAGACGAAACGTTCGTTTACCATTGCAAACCAATCTCGCCAAACCCAATCGAAGCCTAAATAACTTAATCACTATGTACTGATTAGTAACTAGTGATTCACTAGTTGATCAATTATAAAAAAAAAAATGATATAAATTAGTGACAATTAGCAATTAGCGGAAGTTAAGGTGGAAACCGGTGTTCTAGACCTAAATAATACAACAGTCATACACTCATATTCATATTATATATATTATTATACCAGCTATCCAACCCGGCATCGCCAGTGCCAAACTGCCAAAGATATATATATTTTTTTAAATCATTTGTAATAAGTGTGTATGCCATTTTTCTACTAATTATAATAGTTATACACTTATACTATGTATAATGTAGGTATATACTTATATCATCGACCTATATGGCTATAGCCTATATGATATTAATATATTATATAACCATAGGTAACATGGGCTTCGGGTTTTCCAATTTTCATAGGGTGTACCCAAAATCCTAAAATGATATAACTTATAAGAAGAAAAAAAAGAACGGTAATTGGATGTCGCTCTGCTGTACAGTAGGTTACAAGTGGGTCACTTTAATGGATGGTATTAAATTTTAACTCAATGATATAATATTATTGTATCTGAAAAATGATTCTGATGTCCGTTAACAATTCAAAACAAGTAAAAATATTTTGAAAACAATATGAAGTAGGTATTGGAAATGATATTCATATCATAAATAACAAGAAAACCTACAACATATTATATTAAACAAAAATGATCATTTCTATACGTATAATATTAACATACCTGTTAAATGGTTGGCAAACATTTAAATAAAAACATTTTTTTTTTTTTAGTGAGTTAAAAAATGCATACATGTGCTACCTTTTAGCTACCAATAGGAATTGAAAAAATAAGCTATAAATCCCCTCAAAGTCTCAAGGAATCAATTATATTATACTATAATACTTTTTTGAAAACGGTCCAGTCATTTTTGAGTCTATAGGTACCTATACCAAAATAGATATTTTTAGTGAATAAATGTGAAAAAATATAAAATGTACCGCTATATATTATAGGTGTACTCAGTTCGCAGGGAAATCAGTGTCGATGTACCTTGCTTTATGAACTAATTCGATTGAGATGGACAATTCGCCTGTATGGCGGATTGGAGATAACACGTCTTATGTACTATATATCAAATGTAGTATTCAAATTGCTCTCTATTTTTGCAAAACTATCATATTTGTTTAAGATATAAATAATTTATTCGAAGCCATAAACTCGACAATAATAAGTCAATTCACTCTAATATCAAAACTAACAGCTCAGTGTTGAAACAAACGAATGAATATTATACGTGTTTAAGACAGCGACAACAAATACATGTGTTCTCTTAATAACTTATAATAATTGCAAAATATAAATAATAAAAGATAAAAAAATGTAATATAAATAATTGTATTATATATTATAATGTATATGATGCAGTTAACATCAACACTAATACTCACAAATGATTATTATTCATTAACCCCCAGTGATCAAATTGGAAAAATTAAAAATTAAACTTTAATTTAAAAAAATTAGTATGACTTTAAATTATTAATCTCATACTTAGTTATGTGGGCATTGGGGAGCACTCAAACAAATAATTACAATATACATACAAGTGTGTCAGTAATAAGAACTACTAAAAAATTAAATTATGAGCTATTGAAATAAATATTTTTATGGAATACTTTATTTTTACAATAAAATAGTTATAATTAAATAAATGAATATTAATGTATATACTCTTAAATTATATTCCACAGCTGCTATGGAGTATCATAATACATAATAATTGTAATAGCTAACAAGTTATTAAGCAATTCATCAAATTTAATTTGAATATCTTATTTAATACAATTTTGCGAAGTAGTTATACTGTAGTCATGTTAAAAAATATTTTGTAAAAAATAATATACCATTCTCGTTCTAATGAAAATAATTTAGTAGTGTGCTTTCAAAATATAAATAAATAGTAGAGGTGCTTCATCCCCTCCCAATAAAAGCACATCTGTAACAAGTTAATAAGATTTTTACTAAGTTTAGGATATTATCCTTTTTTTTTAGTTATCAATAACAATAATATTATAATACAACAATAATGTAATGATTTTGGAGAACATTTTTTTTTCAAAACAAAAATATAATATTAAAATAAAAATCATAAACATAGAAAACATTTAATTAAAATCAATAAATTAATAATTAAAAACAAATTTTTTTTTGATATTTTAATGTTACATAATTTAACATATTAAGTAACTTAATTAATGATATCGGGGACACTGTTTTTATATTTTGAAATAATATGATACTTGAGTAGTCTCTGTTTATTAGATGCAGAATTTTGAAACTGGTAAAAACAACATATGTTGGATAATAAACTCTCATTTAATGCCAAATCTGGAAATTTTTGTATAGCATCTTCCAACAATGTTATTGCATTATTTAGTTGGCCTTCATAAAATAAACATGTAGCCATGTTATTTAAAGCCTGTAACAAAGGTATTTACAGTTTATATTTAAATTTTTAATAATAATATTTAATGAATTATGAAACACGAGCAATATTTACTACCATGACTTTATTTGAGTCCATTATGTAAGCATTTTCAAAATGTTTATAAGCTTCTTTGTAATTATTTTGAGCAATGGCCAATAATGCAGCATCTATTAATTCACGGTAATCAGCTTTATTTTCACCCAATGTTCCTCTGTATATAATATAATATTCTATTAAGTTGCAAATATATATAAAAATGAATTGATTGACTCATACAAAGATACTCACAGTGATTGAGGTTTCAGTCGAGATGATTTAAGAAAGTATCCGTGAGCTTTGAGATCACCAACTTGTAAATAAATACGGCCCATTGCAGATAAGAGTGATCGAGAGTGTTCAATTGTGTATTTTAATCGTGGAGTTTCAATGAGATCTTTTAATAATTTAATTGCAAGCTTAAAATCCTAAAAATCAAAAATTAATTTTTTTTTCAAAATAAATTTTAATTTGTTCTTGGTACCTTTTGGTTTACAGCACAGTTAATAATTGAATGTATAACTCTTGCTTCTCTTGAATACCAAAGCAATTTTGAAGTGTTTCGGTCTTGAATTGTCAACTCTACATTTCTACCATCCTCGGTGAGTCCACTATCTAAATTTGATATGATCTAGGTATAAAAAAATACTTAACATCAAATACAATTGAAAGCAAACATTACTATTCAAATTCATACTTTTTTAACACCAACGAGTACTTCGAATAGTTTACTATAAACATTAGTTGATGAAATCACATACTGGGGTAGCTCAGCAAGTAGAAGCCTAAAACTAAACGGAACAAGTGTCCCATATTTGTTACCATACAGCTCCTTATACCATTGTATGTAAAGATCTGGACGATCTAAATCATCCCAGGCCAATGCTTCTTTGCTAATGATTTTCCATGCACAAATTTTCACTAACAGTGCAAATCTTGTGAACCACAACTAAAATGCTACTGTTATTATCAAATATTATACAAATTACACAATTTAAGAGATGAATATTACCTGAAGTGAAGTTTTTGTATGTTTACTTGGATAGCCCACTTGCCCAGGACCTTGACCATACATTGTCAACAATCGAGTTGTCAAGTTTAATGCTTCAGAAAAGTTGCTCTCTTCAATCAACAATTTCAAACCTTGTTCATCCTGTGGAACTTCATCTATTGTTTTACTTTTAAACGCAGCTGCCTCGGTTTCGCCAAGGTATGACACTAGGTTTTCATATAATTTAACTGACTATATAAAATATTGTAACAAATCAATATTATTATAAATTAGTATATTATTAAATATAATTATCATTATATAGGTACATACAAAATTAACGTTTTCAACACCGGGCATGGTTAACATTTCTCTGGGCAATGTATGATTCATCTGTGAAGCCTTTTCAAGTGTATTTTTTGTTTTAACAGATGGTATCCAAGCAAATCGCCGCCTTTCATCTTCGGCTGGAATTGAAGATAGTTCATACTCATGATTGAATATATCCAAAGGATCCACACTGTTATTTCCAGTATTTGAGAATGTTGCTGTAAAAATATAAATTTAAGATGATTTACAATTACAGTATTAACGTATTTGATCTATGATATACTAGACATTCGCTAAACTAGACCGGTTTAAAATTATCCCACATTATCCTGCACCGGGGGAATAAACCAAGTAAATGATAAGGTCCAAACGTCCCGGTTCATTATTTTTCACACCAGTTTTAGCTTAGCAAATGTATAGAATGCGCAATGAATTACGCCCATTATGGGCAAGTAGGTACTACTATTTAACTATATTAACAACTGAAACTAACGTTCTCGAAAGTCAAATGACGGACTGTTATTATGACTATCCTCTAGAGGTTTGATGATGTCAAATATGTCCGTTTTTTTAGTTTCAATCTGTTGAAAAATACGACAAACTGCTGGTTCTTCTCGTTTGCTGTCGGTCGCAGCATGAGATGATATATTATCGAACAAGTCAGACGATGGCGATGGATCCTTGAAGTATTCGTTAATCGCTGGTCGCAGTTCCGGTGTTTTCCGATCCATATTACTACCGGTAACTGTATGAAAACAATAAATCTAAGATTTCACTTTTTGATCATCGTATGACTACTTAATACTTATTGTACAATTTTGCGTTTATATATAGTTTTTTAAAATTTAAATGAATCAAAAATAATGAGCCTACCTACCGAGATTTAAATGAATTCTTATCAAGGTCGATTTATCAGTTCACAATATGCAGCAAGTAAACAATATTATTATCATAGACCTTATTGTTCTGTGACCAGCACGGACTTGTAAATCTTTTAGTGCATGGTGACTATAGACGGTCCGTGTACTAAAATTACCTATTATGTAACAATATCTAATATCTAATATCTAAATAAACAGCTGACAAAATCCCGTTACTTTTATTAATCGTACAAAAATAAATGTAAAATTATGTACAATATACAATTATTTTTTATCAATCAAGTGGTTAATTTTTTTTTTGGTTACTTTTTAGTTTTTCTCAGAATGAAACGTTTATGTAATTTTGTGTATGTGGACAAAAATGTGAGCTCACCCGATTAAAGTACAAAAGAATAAAGATTACTTTTACATTCTACTATTCTAAGTTACGTTTTTCAAACGGCATTACCTACTAAGTCTTCAATTATCACATTATAGTATTATACATAATAGTTTTCGTTGTCGCATTTAAAATTTTCAAATTCTTATTCTTTCAACGACGTGTCTCTCCTCGCAGCCGTGTTCTGCCACATCGATTAGATATTGTCATTAATTCCTTTTCGGGTTTGACAGCATTTTTTCCTACGATCTGAATTATTATTGTAATGACGTCTAATGTCAAAACAGAAAATAATACTGAACTGGGCTCAATGCCGTCGCAATTGTTGAATGTTGTAATTAACGATTCAAATGGTAATAAAAAAAACCACACCGTCGCGACAATTCCAACAATGTCAAAGTCTATGAAACGTGCCCTGGAGTCGGAGACCACAATAATTCCTATTTATTCAAAATCCAATTTCAGGTAAGTAAATCTATTATAAATGCATGATATTATCAATGGTGTAGGGGAAGGAACACACGAGTACACGGCGTGTACCCACCTCCTAATTTTATATTTATGAGTGTACCCTTAACGAAATCCGTGGTACGCAAGTTAGGCGTAGCCCCCAAGTTATTTTTTTACAATGGTTAAGGCGTAAACTTTTTTAGGACCACATCACTGGATATTATACATGTTATGTTTAATGTTCAACTATCAGTAAATTGTGTTTATTCGGGTTTCAGGCAAGTCAAGTCAGTAAATGGACATTCTGGACGCAAGGGTGTATTTGCTGTCAACGATTTTCCAATAAAACTACCGGCTACACTATTAGCCGAGTGTACCATTGAAATTTCAAATAAACCTAATAAAAATTCCATGTAAGTACCTAAAGTTTTTGCAACATTTTTAAAATCTAAATATATAATAATATATAATACCTATTTTGTAGATTTTAATTATATAATTAATAATTTAACCTATTTTAGTAATTTTTGAAATGTTAAAATTCCCAATTTTTCCAAAAATAGCATGACCAAAAACATTAATATTGCTTGTATGGGTTATAGCTTTCTCCATATTTTACCAGTTCGTTAGAGAAAACATTGGTACTAGTAATACCTGTTCTTTATCATTAAATTATTGAATGCAATGATCATGAACTAAGAGTAGCATGTATTGTCTCAATTTCAATTTTACAAAGGTAAAATAAAATGAATATTAAGCAGTTTCTATTTTGTGGTGTTAGCTTTAATTTTTGAGTAAATTGAGCTATCATCTTAACTAAATGTAAGAACATTTTACTTTGTCTCGTTGATTTTTATAATATTTTAATAATATGAGATAGTTATGATCATTTTAAATGTTTATATGTTACATACTCATAACACAATTAAAAATTAAAAATTTTATTCTAATATTTAAGCTAACAACACAAAATCTGAACTGCTGAACACAAATTTACAATGTTGTACAGTTATAAGGCTAAGGGCCTGTTTTACAATCATAGTTTAAACCTCGAAACCCACTGATTTTACCGGCCGAATTCGGTGATTTAACCTTAGTTTAACGATTATAATATTGATGTGATGTCCTCTTGTCTTAAATTTGCTAAAAATTAAATTGTTTTGTTTCTGTCTTGAAGTAAATTATAGCAAAGAAACCTACCAAACAAAAATAATTTATACAGCTTGTACCATGAAATTAGTTTGTTCTGCAATATTAAAATTGTATTCATTATATAACTGAATTATTAATGCTTACAATATTATATAAATATACCCTATTATTATAGATATTATTTACAACTACCTATCTGATTGTTTTTTAATATTCTTTAATTATTTTTAAGTTTATTTTTTTTTTTTACAGACATCACAATGAAAAAAGTTTAACTATTAGAAACCGTAATTTAACAAATTATCAAAACAAATTTGCAGTTGAAAAACAGGTAAAATATTGCATAATACTAGGAAGTGGAGACCTGCCTTTTCAAATCCTTGTACAAATATTAAATTATTATAGTTGATGATTGTATATTGTAAAAAATGTATGAAATTGTTATTATTTACACTAAAATAATAGAAAAAATTTGAAAAAATTGTATAAAGTTTTATTTATCTTAGTTTGAATCAATAATGTATAGTGTAATATCAGATTTGTATTTTGTATTTTATTTTGTGATGCAGTTAAAAGCTACAGAAAATGAAGTATCCGAAGTAGATATTCGCGACATGATGACAAGCGTTGAAGCTGTTTACTCTGACGATGAAGACATTCCAAAACCTGCTGTAGGATCCTGGAATTTAGAAACCCAACGACCAGAAATTCTTTTTCCATTTTCATGTGAATATTGTCCAAATAAATTCAGCAACCGTGGTGCTCTCTGGCAACATACTGTTGCTTTTCACACTATTGAAAAAACATGTGAATGTAATTTATGTGGACGTAAATTTTATCGTAACTGCAGTCTTGCACTACACATGAAAAGCCACTCAGACGAATACAACTGTGCATGCTCTATTTGTGGTCGAGAATTCAATCGATTTACACTATTGCAGAGACATGCCAAGCTACACTCAGAGGTTGCTCAATACAAGTGTACAGCTTGCAACAAGTCGTTTGACGATCTGAACACATTGCAGTTGCATGCAGCTGAACATAAAGACAAATTGGCATGTGAACAGTGTGAAGCTGTATTCACCACTAAAGAATCATTGGACATACACATGGAGGCTATGCATGGTGACCATCAAGAAGATGTCATACAAGTCAGGATGAATGGAGGCGAAAAATCATACGCATGTCGTTTTTGTGGTAAAACTTATGGGGCCAAAGCTATAGTTAAGAAACATGAATTGATCCACACTGGTGAACGACTGAAGTGCGAAGAATGTGGTATTGAGTTTACACAGAAATCATCACTAATGCGACATACAAAGCGCATACATCCAACTGCCAACACATAAAAGAAACAAATAAAATTAGTTCTTTCAATTCCAATCGTAATAACATAAAATATTTTATACATATAAACATATATTTTTAGTTATATAATTTATATTACATAAAAGTTTAAAAAAAATGTATATTTAAACATTATTTTACGCACAGTTATATTCATAAATCCACAGTTTGACCAAATTATTTTTATTAGTCAAAATTTAAAACCAGAATTTTTTGTATAAAGAACTGAATTATACTTACTGAACGTAAGCTTCTAGTTTTTTTTGACTAGGAATTATATTTACATTTAATAAATGACTGCATTAATAGTATCCTTAATATTATAGATATAATATTTAGTTATAATACTCGCGTTTACACTAATTAAAATTACTTAAGTAATTTTCTATAAGACTTGATAAAACTGCCTGTCCATGACTATTGTTACATTTTGAGTTTAAGTATATACACATTTTTATATTATATATATTTTATTTTAAGTTTTTCTTTTTATTTTAAGTGGCTACTCTTGAATGAATATCCAGGGTAATCCATTGCTGTGATATGTAAATACAGGTGCTGGAATTGAGTAGTATAAAAAAATATGTGATATATACCCAATTCCAAAATATACATTTACTACAGTCTACAACTTATGATTTTTCTTCTGTGATAATTCTGAAAACTGAGCTTTTATTTGTTTTTTTTTTTATCTAATATTAGAAATATGAAATAAGTTTAAGTCAGTGATAAGGTTCTAGCGTTAGTTATAAAGTCTGTTAAACGGTGCAATTTATTTCAAACAGTTATATTGTATTTAAATGATAATTTAGATTTATGTAATTACCAATTTTAATTACCTAATTTAATAGTATAGTTTATTTAATGCTAGGTTCATATATATTTTTAATTGATTGTCACAATTCATAGTCCTAATTTGATTATTTGTATTTAGTTGTTGTTCTATAACTAACAGTTATTCATTATTATTCTATTACAATATATAATATAGCCTAGTTAGTTGTTATTATTGAATCCTAAACTTAATTTTGTCTACATCACTTTTAAAACCAATGCTGAATGAATTATTATAGTTGGTAATCGTTTAATTTTCATTTAAAATAATTAATGACAATATACTATAAGTAAAGAAATGTACATAACAGTAAATACTCATATAATAAAATAAATTAAAGTGGTAGTACTAATGCTAGGAATTACCTACATATTAGTCAGAAATAATATTTCTCTACCTCAAAAAACTTGCCTTGTTAACAACTTCTTATACATTAATAGTTGACTCTCCTCATACATATTTTTTTTTATTATTTATACATATTATATATAATTTACATTGGCCAATCTATGTGTTATTCATTTTTATACAATATGTTATTTTATTACTATTAAAATTTTTAAATTTATATTACAATGTTGATAATAATAATATGAACTTTATTTTATATTTGTCAAATGTTATATTCCTGTGCGTGTAAAAGTTATTTATCAAATATTTATGTTTAATTATAACATAAGTTTGTATTTAAGTGTATAACGTATTTTATTTTTAAAAAAAAAATTATGAAAGTACATAAGAGAACAAAAATGACTGAATAGGAATAATGTTAACTTTTTAACTAATCATAAACTGTTATCTATCGTAAAACAAATTATCAAAATGTTATGTGTTTAATGGTCTCCTTTGAACTACTGAAAAATATAATATTCTAACAAATAAATTACCTTTAATGGAGAATAAAACTTATTATTTTTAATAGTCTCTTTTCAATGTGTTTTAAAACATTTAATGAGTTGAAAATTGTACATTAAAAAGATTTAAACTGTGATTACTTCAATACCTAATTTGTTAAAAGTTTTTTTATTATTACAATAGGAAAGATGCATTTTTGAACTACATATTATGTATATATGATGTTAAAATGTTTTCTGATATTTATTGTTATTGTATTTTCTAAAATAAAATTATAACTTTTCAGTTAATTGAATATGGTGTTCTCTTTATTTAACCAAGGTTGATGACTTATGGATTTCAAGAGTTGATTCTGGATTACAATGTAATAACATAATCATTTAAAATTTAATTTGGAAGTTGAAATAAGCAATTAAATATTAACAAATAATTTATTGGCCTACATAATGCAACATTGTAACTTATGAGTTACGAACAAACTATGAATAACACGATTCATTTTTTATCTTTTTTTTTTAATACTATTCTCAGGTCTCAATTCTTACCAACTCCTAAGTCCCAAACTAAAACACTACATACAAATTAATAATTACTACAACCACGATTACAAATATACAAGGCTGCCAGGCACCAGCTACCTATTTCTAATCAAATACTGTACTGTACGATATATGATTTGTCTATTGATCGGTGTTTCTAAATATTCTAATGCGTAGATTTTTAGTGTATATTATATAATATGATCTAGTAAGGTGGTTAGCACCTCCAAGGCTACATAGTACATGGCGTATCGTTGACTATAAATAATTTTTTCTAGCATTGTTAATATTTTATAACCAATGATTCTGCTATAATCCTACAATATATTATTTTATTTTGTACAAGTTGTTTTCTTCTGTAGTTGTCTGCGTGCCAACATAACAATGACCTGTCTGTAGACTAAGAGTCAGTGAACTCAAAATCAGGAATTTAGTTATATAATAGTTGTAATATTTTATCGTGTTCAAAAATCAAAAGTCAAAATGGAGTTAAATTATTGTGATAGCATAATTGTTCCATGGTAGCCATGGTTGAAATATATTTTTGTAAATAATATTATATTATATTATAATATATAATATTATATTGTGGTGGTAGCCGTGCTAACCGTGCATGTAGTACATGTATTACTCTATGATGTAGTAGCGGTCCAAATTTAAAATATATTATCAGTTCTGTTATCAATTATTGAAAACTGATTCGGAATTCCGGATATTCATTCAGAATTCGCTATTCACCGATATTTCATTCTTTATTGTTTCATTTGTTTTGAAGTCTTTTGACATTTGTATATTCTAATTTCTAGAATTGTAGATCCAGTTGACAGAATAGTTTTTGTAAAACTAATGACAATCTACTTCAATCACTACTTATCGATCAAATCACTATATTAAAATGAGTGAAATTTCGATTTATTTACCAAACTATAAGTTTTCATAAAAATATAAGATTCTAATTAAAAAAAAAATAATACACCAAGCTGTATTGAATATCATTAAAAAAACCAATTACCAAAGGTGAAAGGTATACTTATCTATGATAAAAACTATCGCATAATTGCAGTCTACATAAGTAAGTAATTTTCCCTGATAAACTTAGTTTAAGAACGTCAACACGCCATGCTTCCAGTCCTGATATTTTTATCCTATCTTTATTCGACTTTGCACCACTAACTATTCCTATAAACCGTATTTGACCACTTAATATGATGAATTGCATTGCTAATAAGGGTTCATCCATCTTGTTCAATTAATGGATTCAGTAAACATCCGTTTTAAATTGTTTACCTATACTTGGATTGTACACTGGTCACAAAATAACATTGAAATTACAATTGTATAGATTAGTTAACAATCATAAATAATTAAAGTTTTCCATCTCAGATATAGGAACCCATTAATTATTGCTCAGTGCAAGTGCAATCTCAGTGATGCCAAATTATTTCTGGCTGCTGAGTTTATTTATATATTTTAAACACATTTCTAGAAGATTATTTTCAATCATTCAATAAAATAGTTTTGAAACTAAATTCATTTTCTAATAATTAATAGACTTACTGAAATTAAAAAACAATTGGTGTGAACACTAATTTAAGTAATTCAGTTATTTATCTTTGTAATATAGGTATTTTATTACAAAGATAAATAATAGTTTCTTTGTTGTTTTATAATTATTTCCTTTATAGGTATTTTTTATGAATTATAGACCGATGACAATCACAGTAAACTGGTCGCAAATGCACATTGTTACAAAAAACAAAATTTATTTATATTGCTTTCTTAATTAAGAAAGAATATTGTATTTGAATTAATATTTTTCCATCTAAAAGTTTTGTTTTTTGTTTTTGAGAATGTTTAGCTTGTTGGACTTAGTTGTATTTTTGTTATAGTTGTACACTATTTGATCTGAAGCTATATAAAAATAATATAGGTACAATGGATCTTACTATTTTTGTACTCAATTTCTATAGAAAATGTACAGTGTCAGTTTAATTGAACTAACATAAATAATAATTATATATAAACAATATTTCTATTTAGGTAGTATTTTTTTTATTTTTTTTTTGGCAGATTCAACTATGGATAACATTAAAAATATTATTGAATCATCTCGAGTTCCGATTATTTTTCATGATATGTTAGATGATTGGGAACTGTTTAAATGGAATTTAGACAAATGGAACAATATATTTCAACACCAGTCATTAGACTGTAGAAAAGGAAGAATTACTTGTACTAAAGTAAATAAAACTAATATAATAATTTTAACATAAAATAATTGTTAAAATTAATTTATTGGCAGGAACCTTTATGGGAAAATAAATGTTTGCGTGAAAGTCATTCGTTTAGCGAAGTTATAAACATGTCAAATGATATTGAGAAAAGTGGGAATTGGTTATATTTTGATTATAAGCACATTGGAGAAACAGTTGATGAAAATATATTCAAAGTTAGTTCCTTTTATTACTTAAAAAACTTTTTTAAATGTTATGTCTTATTGTGTTTATTTTATTTTAGTCCATTTCATGGAAAAAGTTTGGTTACGAAAATTTAGGTCCAAAAGATTCAACTTTGTGGATTGGAAGTATTGGTGCACATACACCATGTCATCAAGACTTATATGGTATTAATTTAGTGGCTCAAGTTCATGGAAAGTTAGTTGGTTAATAAGATTTGATTTAAAACGGACATAAGATATGAGTTTGCTTTAATAATTTCAATAACAAAAAATTACGAGTAATAAATATTAAGTTATTATGTGTTAATAATATTATAATAGTAACTACAATTTTTTTTTTTTACTTTTTCTGTTTTTGATTACAAAGTATTGGATAGTTTAAATTGTATACTTGACTTGATGTCAAGCAAACTGGCAGTTAGTAGCTCTGCCGCTAAGTAATATAAACACAATTCATAAGGAAGTAATCACAGAAAAGAAGCTTATTTTTTTATAATTATTTAAAGACCAGCATGAATCGGCGAAGGCACTTTTTACATATCATGATTCTGCCACACAGTTTTTCTTTCACTTCTATGTAATTTGTTATTCGTTCTTACGAAAAATTCTTTCCTGGTATATAGCACCATGTGGTTGGTAGAGCCAGTTTATTTGGCATCAATTATAAAATTTCACCTAAATGTTAAATAATAAAATATATGGTTATGCAATTTAAACTTGGATTTTATTATTTGGTAGAAAACGTTGGATTCTAATGCCACCTGAAATGGGAAAATATTTGAAGCCATCTAGAGTCCCTTATGAAGAATCTAGCTGTTATAGCAAAATTAACTTTTCATGTCCAGACAATGTTAAAGGTACATTTATTATTTGGCATACTGTAAAACGATATGTTCTTGATAATATTTTACGTTGCAGATATTGATGATGCCTGTAGATGTGTGGTAGTGGTTTTATCACCAGGCGATGTACTATTGGTCCCACATAAATGGTGGCATTATGTTGAAAACTTAACAACTGCTGTTAGTATTAATACTTGGATACAGACTCCTAAATATGACAACATGGCTCGGTTAAATGAGTCTGTGGTTCGTTTTATGGCGAGCAGTATATGTTCTGGTGTGTCTAAGAATATTCAATCTAGATTACTAAATCCGAATGAAGTAATTGATAAGTATTATAATTACCGTGAATAATAATTATAAATTATAATAATATGTACAATTTTAAATGAAAAATTATTAACTTTTTAGATATTTTCACCATCCATGATTGCAGAGTCAATTAATTTTATCGACCAAAGCATTAAAATGGTAATATAAAAAATGCTGTTCGAATTTTATTTTGTATTTATTTATTTATTTGTGTTATTTAGATAAGAAATGAAAAAGATACTGTAATTTCGAAAGAACCAGATTCAACTTCACTCATGAAATATCAGTATAAAACCTATGAACCAGAACAATGTTTGTCTAAAGTAGAGCTTGACACAAAATATCACAGACATAACCATACTTCAAGTTCTTCAAAATCAGATTTAAATAATGATTTAAGTCATAGATTATTAGATTCATTATGTAATGAAAATGTTATAAATCAAATTGTTAGTAATTTACTTAAAATAGACTAAAAACTTTTATCTAGTACAATAATTTGAAAAAGGATAAAAAAAATAAATAATATTTTTAAACAACATATTTTGTTATTATTATTTATTACTACCTTTCATATTATAATTTAATATCTAGAACGGATCTAATTAATTTTATATTCAATGGTTTTATAATTTATATTATTCACGAGTTAAGAAAATATTAAATTGTTTATTTACAATTTGACCTGTGAGCTATTGATTAAAATGTATTGGTTTAAACAAGTATAATAGTATTATACACAATTTAGATAATATAATATTATTTTAATATATATATTAGATACAGTTTACTAAAAAACTAGGTACTAATTTTAGAAATTACTAATATTTGACAGCCGTGTTGGGTAGTTTCATAGAAAACGGAGTCAACATAATAATATGCGGGTATAATATCCTCCTTAAAGAGTATATTTTTGACTTATGTTCTTCAAATTATTTTACAATAACTTTTAAACATTTTAATGATAACACTAAAATCTTGACAATGTTATAGAACATGTTTGTCATATTGCTTTCTTGGTTGGATGACTACTTGATATCAACAATTACAATTTTTTTAAATTTTAAAACCACGGTACAACAGTATATTTTATATTATTTTGTTATTAGTTATTACTTATTATTAATACAGTGGCCGATAAGTTTAATTAATATTATTTGTATCTGTAATTAATTGTAAAAAGTACCCACCAATAATATTTTTAAATTATAGCAAAAAAACAATCATTATTGTTCTTCTTCGTTTAAATATCTAATTACGCCCAAACTTGATCTTCATAATGACTTATAAAAACAATAGGAAATTACTAATTTCTGATTCCACCAAAATGTCAAGGATGAAAAAAATCACATGAATCACAAAAAATCAAAAATATTATTTTTGGTATTTTACGTAACAAATTTTCAAATGTTGAAGTTTTTTAAATATAACTTCTACAGAAAATTTGACTGAATTTTTTTCAAAGTACCATCATAAAGCAAGCAAAAACACGAATTGAATTTTGAAAAAAAATCCACTAAAATCGCTTTGGAGCTAAACTGCATTCCTTTCAATATTTCATATTTTCATTTATTATAGTTATCTCTTAAATTTCTAGGAAAACCAATGTTACAAAAAAAAATATAAGCATTGATTATACATAGCACATACTATGTATAATCAATGGTATAAGTAAACTAAAAATGAATACAATGATTACCTACTTTATAAGCGTTTAATTATTTTATCTTATTGTAAAAAAAAAAATTGCACATATTTATGTCCTTTGGTATTCGAATTCCGAGTAGTTATGGTTTATAGTTTTATACTCATATTATAAAAATAAAATAATGAAAAATCCTGAAAAAATGTATCAATATAAGGTAATTTATATTAATTGCATTTTTTCTGATCTTAATTTTATTAATCTAGGTACATTCATAAGTTATAACTTTCTCCTAGATTGGATATTTGAAAATAAAGTGGACATGTCTCCAAAATCTGCCTTACCTATATGTTATTTCTGATTCAACTGTCAACAGTGCCAACGCAAAACACCTTTCTTAATTCATAGTTTATCTTAAACATTTTTTTGTAATTACCTACCGATATTATTTTCAAACTAATTGATGAAAACAATTTTCCTTTTTTAAGCTGTAATGATTGATTTTAACAGAAAGTTTAGTAGGTAGTAAAAATAAAAATATATAATGTACATTAATTTATTTCATGATACAATCAATACACAATAATAGGTAATGATATGTCAATATAAATTTTCCACCTCCCAAATGGACTGAACAATTTGGCGCGCTGGGCAACATGGTACACTTGCTCCTCCCCTAAATACGCAGGTACCTGCAGATGACGATTACTGCAGCTAAACATATTATATATATATTATCTATACTAAATACTAATAAGTAATATTATGAAGCTGAAGAGTTTGTTTGTTCGAATTGAAAAATTATTTGTGATGTGTTGGATAGTCCATTTATCGAGGAAGACTATAGGCTATATAACATCACGCTACGACCAATTGGAGTGAAGCATAAATGAAAAACTATATTGGATAAAACCAATATTGGGCAATACCAGCTCATCAAACGTCGGTATCGACATTCGATAATATTTCACGAAATCTTCTGGGCAGCTGCGGAGGGTCATTAATTTCACTCGAAAGTTGAAACTGACCATTATCTGGGTGTTTTTAAACTTAAAGGATGGACCCAATGTTGTCTTTTAATTTTGCCTCGTTGCCGCTGTTCTTTTCCGAGTTCGTGTTCCTCGCATAATGCAAAAATAACACATACGACTTCAATATCATCTAATGCTTCCATATTAAAACAAAAAAAAAATAGATGAAACGAAGCACAATCCCAGTACCTACGAAATATGTATGATACGAATTGAACAGCAGACGTCATCCACAATGGGAGGCAACAGCAATACTGACCTAGTATACAACAAAGTACAACGAATTGAATGGTTCGAATAACATATGGCGCGCTTTTTATTTTTGAAAAACGCACACAAATCGTCCAGTGTGAAAGCGCGGGGCGCATTGAAAGTGGTAATAAAACTAACAGAATTACGGAAACGAATTAGATGAGAATTAGACCAGTTCGGATTATAAAAAAATGTATGAAGTGGGGGGGGGGGGGCTTTAAGGAAACCAATTTCTATCATACCAGCAAATTAATTCCAGTACAAGCTCAAATCCTAAAATTGGATGGTAGGTACCTACATCGGAGCTTGGGTTTGCAGGGGGGAAGGTGTATGACATAGTGGTAACACTGTGATATGTGTCAACAATCATATTGTGTGTACCATTTCTAATATTATATAACCTTCAACAAAATTCTTACTACAAAATTTTGTAATAATAATTTAATATAAAAAAAAAAAACACCTATTGTAATATTCTGTAAATTGTAATAATAATCTAATACCTATAAAATAAGTTTTAAAAAATCGATTTTCCTTTTATAGGTGTGTATTCCTATTTATTGTAAGTATTATTTTATTGTTTATAAAATAATTTCTTTTTAGTGAAAATCGACTGTCTTATTATTTAAAGTAGAACAAAACAAATTACATTTATTTATGAATAATTGTTAAATTATTATATTATATTTATCATGTTATTATAATACTTACTCAATTTTATTTTTTTAAACGTTAAACCGTACCATACTATTTTACTAGGTTTGTCTTTACATGTACCTAGTTGATACCTACAAACAACTAAACACTCGTTTTTAAGTTACTTATTAATATTTATAAATAATTAGGCATGCTATGTTAAAAGTAATAAAGTAATAACTAGGTAATAAGAAGGTAATAACCTTAACATTAAATGCAATATTTACTCATAATAAAAATCAAATATTTTATAAACATTGTTGTTTTTTTATTGATAATTTCAACAAAAAATATTTATTTGATTAATAAATTCATCTATATTTTGAATATAAATCTAGGTAAGGTTTAAAATTGTAATGCGAATCGTATTCCCTTTAAACTTTTATATTTGCAGGTTTAATATTTTTCACAAAATAATGTAGGTGTATAGTATTAGTATTATCCGACTTATTTACTTAAATAATTTACTATAAGGAGATTATAATAATTATTATAATTATAATAAAAGAAATTTCACAGATCTGATGAATATCTTAACATTTGTTACTGGTGGCAAGTGATCGACGTTTTCTTCTTAAACCAATGGGATAAGGTTTCACGTCCATTCTTTCCTGAAAGTTTAAACAAAGGTAATGTAAATGTTATTGCCAATAATGAAAACAAACCAATTGATACCTTACAGTATAAGTACTTTTTTATAAAATAACATTTCAACACTCCCTTCGAGTTTATATAATATTTCAAATATTTAGCGTTAAATTTATACCATACTCTATACAAATCATTCTGTTTGGTGAATTTATAATTTTAACTATTACGTACAATAGACATACAAATCAGTGGCGGAATTATGGGGGGGGGATATATCCCCCCAGAGGTTTTTTTTTTTTTAGAATAACCATAACTAAATTCCCGTAAGCACTTGGCTTTAAAGGATTTTAAGATAAGAAATAAGAATTCATGGATATTATCATATAGTTGAGATTTTTCTTTAAAAACCATTATTATACCATTTACCTCATTTAATTTATAATAATAAATTAATATAATATTATGATTGATGAGATTTAATGGTCAAGGGGGTGTCTAGAACGATAGTATAAATTTATATCCCGCCCCAGAACCAATTCCGAATTACGCCATCGATACAAATATACATATAGATATGTAGGTATTGAGGTAATGGTAAACGGCGTGCACACAGTTGCACCCGAAAAAATATTTTAAACGCCACTGATTCCTATGAAAAAATATCCATAGAGTCACTGCGGGTCTCGTGGGTGGGTATAATGCGTTTTAAAATAAAACAATAATCAACGATGTTGTAAAGTGTTGTTGCGGTATATAGCGGGCTCAGATTGTTACACAGGTACTTGCCGCCACTGTTCCTTATTTATATGGGCGACAATAATAATTGTTCGTGTTCATTCGTGCTATTAAATTTCTAAATCTCGAAACGATGGTTTTTTAATACGTCTTTGCTTGTCCGTCGTCTATTTACATTTAGTCGACGCCTCAAAGAAGGTCGCAAGTGTACGTATAATATATACACTCCGTATAGGTATATACTATATCCGTGCCCGGTAAGTTCGTTTTGTAAACATTTTATTCCGTGGGGATTTACGGGTCAATTTCGATGAAAAAAATCATCATCTGACGGCACTGTTTGACAACTTTTTACAGGACGTGCTGAGAATAGAATTCTATTCATATAGTTTAAAAGGTCATATTATATGTATATACAGGTACATGTCATTATATAATATTATACATTTACACTACACTTAATATGCATAGGTACAAGTTAAATTATTTAAAAGGTAAACACTACGATTTTCTTGAAAAGCATTAACGTTTTTGACAATATCTTTCATAAATCATTTTAAGAAGTCATTACAGTACAACATTTAGCCATAATTTTTTAAAATTATTTATAAGTATTTGAAGTTTAGATATGTGGAATAGTACAGAATCACATTTTGCAATGTACCCCTGTGATGTCACTCCACTCCGATTATCTGTGAACTTTAAATACTTAAAACTTATTAATTGCCTATTCATTTGAAATTCGATTTAAAACATTAAAATTCCTGAAAAATATTTAACTCGGAGTATGGAAATAAAAACGCGAGGTCAAAATAGTAAAAACTTTAAGTATATATTAATGATTAAACATCGTAACATTTTTTTTTTGTATAAGTATATAGTATATAATAGTACTTACCTATATAATAATTTTGAAATTATATAAAAAAATATTTCTTAAAACGTTAATACTTTTTGAGAATAAGTGTTAACCTTTAAAATAATTGCCTTTTACAATTTTCTGGGTTAATACATTGTTTTTTACAACATCAGAAAAAAATTATAAAAATAAAGTTGCTATTTACACAAATAAGATATAAAAATCTGGTATATTTACTTTTAAAGAAATGTACCTACATTGTTGACTTATTTGTTGTTTACATTACTTACGTAGTTATAACTTGAAATTTAAACTGGATACGATTTCTCTTTTAAGTTTAATTCCAAACTATATATTAAAACAAAATAAATATTTGTATCCTCTCACAAACACGATCGATAGTAATACTTATGGATATTTAGAGTTAATAACTTCACTGTCTGTTGTCTACCAAAATATTACATTATAATATCATATGACTTAATATTAAACGGTTTATAAATGTTAGTATTAATTTAAGTACTGATACATATTTTTAATTTTTTATATCATAAAAATTATCTATTTATTTTTTATTTTTTTCCTACTGTATGATTCCATTATACTGCATCCATTATGGCAATCTTAGGTTAATCCTCACAAGCTCGTAAATTTACTTAAAAATTCAACTATTGCCATTGTTAAAAAATAGTCTAAATGAATAAAAACAAAAAAACTCACATTATTTATTAGGTAGTAAGTAGGTAACGTCACTATAATAGCAGCACCGTGTGTTATTTGTGAGAATCTGAGTGTGGCTACTGAGTAATAACTATACCTATCGAGATACCCTACAACCCTTTATCGCTAATAAAATAAGGCCTAGAAAATCATGTAAGCATACAATATAGATGGCTATATAACTTGAAGTTCGTGCTATATTATTTGAAATAAGTAGTGAAGTAGAAGTAGAGATTGACCATATTGCTAGGTATAAAAAAATAACTAATTTGTGAGTTAAACTTACTGCTTTATTTTGTCTTTGTTGGCGTATTAATTCAAGTCGGGCTTCTTGAATTGCCTCCCAGAGCTTAGCCTCAGACATTATCTGCCTGCTAATCTCTTCAACAGCCGGTTCTGAACGAAGTTCGACCAAGGTGGCCATTGATTCATCCGATCTCTTACGACCACAACCTACAGAGTTAATTAATTTAATAACTCATTTATAAAACACATAAAACTCATTATATACAAAAATATATAAATATAATTAAAACCATTTATATAATAGTAGCCCAATTATAATTAACTAATGTAGTTCTGCTGTAAGCTTTTGGTGCACATTTGATATGTTATTCTTTTCATAATATTTAACAATTTTTAGTTACTTTTATAATTACTATTACTATTACTATGTGCGTTAATATGGAAATATATTATTATACATTATGCACACAATGTCACAAAGGAAAAAGTACAGAAAATACAGTTCTTTAATAAGAACTGTAGACATGGGTGCAAATTGAGAATTTAAGTAACCACAGCTAAACTCCTGCAGCTGTTTTTACAATCAATCGGTGAGAAGGGGTAATAAAAAAAAAATATTTGGAAAATGTAGAGCAGGTTAATTAATATTAAACGACATCGCACTGTTTTACGCACAGGTCAACTGATACGTGGTAGGATGACCAAATATAATTAAAATAGGAAAATGCATCAATTTCAAATCAATCAATTTTATCATTATATTAAACTAAACTGTTCTGAATTTACAACGCGTGGTAATACCTACCTATATTTTACTATTTTACTGATATCATTACTAATATTTTGTTACGCGATGCGTGTAAATAGATAGCAATAGGAGTCTATTGTTTTTCTATTAAAATCGTTTTTAGGTGACGACGAAGGTGCAAACAATAGATAAAAAAAAATAAAGAATTGCATTAGACACAGTCTTGTAAAGAATACTTTTATTTTGTATTCGGAATACATATTCGAATACTTTAAAAAGTATTCGAATACTATTAGAATACTTTTTTCACAACTAGTTTTTGACAGTTTTTGAATGGTTGGTAATTAACATTTATTAATTAATAATTAAAAATACATCGTAATCAAAAGTTATTTATAAATTTTGACCACATTTGATACAGCCGATACGGCCCATACGGAGTACAATATATTGGTGTTTATAAAAATAATCATATCATGGGCCAATATTATATTTCGTTCAAAGAATAAATTTAATGTTCATGAAAATCATGATACCTATAACTATTTTTCTGGATTGGAAAAAAGTATTTTTTGAATGAATAAAAAATACAAATAAAAGTATTCAGAATACGTATTTGAATACTTTTTTAAAAAAGTATTTAAAATAGTATTCGAATACAAAAAAAGTATTCAAATACTTTTATTTGAATAAATTTATTCGAATACTTTACAAGACTGATTAGACAGTAGGTAACTGGTATGCTGTACATTGAGGTGTCGAGTGTACCTCGTCTGCATCATTGAGGAGTAAGTCAATGTAGTCTGTAATGAATCTATGTGTTAAATTTGAATTAAATTATAAATCATTGCATACGAAACATTAAAAACTATTCTGAGCGGAGACGGTCTGTCAGACAATAGGCACTATTGAGTATATTTTATGATGCATAGAAAATGTTAATAAAAACATTTGGTGGAAATTTCAAATATTTTAAATTGTTCTTTTTTTAGTTACGCCGAAAAAACAAAATTGATCGAATACTTATTTCACGTACGAATTCCCGTTGTCCCTTAATTTTTTTTGTTTATTTCGGTTATTTTAAAAAGAAATGATTTTTTACTTTTGACGTTCCAGTTTTCTACCAGAAACTACCCCCGAAGTTGAAAATTGAAGGTTTTTTATTTTTTACTACTATGAAATCGTCTCCAGACACAATAAAACACACACAAACATAATTTTGAAATCAATACATTCATCGCCCCGCTTAGAATCTAAATATTGGGTGTTGAGGGTTGATTTTTATTTCTCAATATATGACCAACACAATTGTTTGTAATACTATACTTAAAATCAAGTATATATCAGACGTGTCACTGGAAAGGACACACAATTGCATTCTATGGATGATATTTATAATTTACAGATTTTTATCGAAAATTACGGACGCCGGTTTTAGAATTTTTAATGATTAATATTATCATTTTTTTGAATTAAAATTCTTCTTAACTATAGCGATTTATTTATTGTACTATTTGAATATTTTTACAGCTTTGAAATCAACTATCTGTTCTGAAATACGCTTTGCCTAATCATTTTGATGGGAAAATATATCGATAGCCATTAGACAATAATATTCTCGCATTATACGTTTATAGTATTTTATACACATTTTAATTAAATAAAAAATTATCAATTATTAAAATGCCGTATCCATATTTATTATACTTAGTATTGTTGTTAGTGTTATGTTATGTTTTAGTGGGTTAATTAAGACCATAATAATTATAGCGTGATTAAAAAAATAAAATAGATATAATGTTGTTTTTTAACAAACTATTTGTTTAATGTTATTACAAATTTCAATTAACATCAATAATATTATAGTATAATATTAACGTTTTCCTTACCTGTAAATGCGTTGCAAAATGGTTTTTTCCTCCTGATTGGTTCAGCTACCGGATTATCGTTGTCGAAATACTGTTGAAACAAATCCAAATTTAATGAACTCTGATCAATATAATTTGACTTATCTACTCTTTAATTGTGTGCATACTATTTTTCTGACTATTTTAAGTTAGTACATAATCATATTATAGATATTATCTAAGCTAGTAAAATTATTGTATTATGACCATCAAGTAATTTTTAAAATTATAATTTACAATAAGCACCTATAGGCTATAACAATTATTAAAGACATCTATTGTTTTAGTAGTACCGAAGAAGTGAAGATTTATGTTTCACATACTTGAACATTATAATGATATTAATTACTAAACTTATTTTCCCGATTAAAACGATGTTCGTAGACATAATAATTATTACCTAAAATTATAATCAAGTAAAGTAGATGCCTTTTATTGGTACAAATGAATTTTTTCGGCGCAATGTGAATGCATGAAGTCCAAAATACAATAGTTATGAAATAAAATATGTGCATAATTTATTATAGTCTCGAATGGCTCGCCAATTATATTATATGGTTGAAACCATCAAAATGATAACTGCATACATTATTCAGGTTATGTATATGTACAATAATTGTCGATTTATCGATCGCATTCGAAATAAATGGTGTAGGTATACTGTACATAGATTTGTACATTCGTATAAACGCTTCAGACTGACAAATTGCTTGGGACAACATGATAATATGTGTTTATTATGGTTTTCAAGAGTGTCTGAAAATAATGTTATAATATTTAATACTTGAAAACTCTTCGATAAAAATAATATAATCGAGTGCAACAGAGGTTTTACTCGACACGTATAATTTATCTATGACGTAATATTATATTATAAATATATTTTATTTGCCCATATATCGGAGGCATTGGTGTTTACCCAGATAGACTAACATGCAGACAACCGGAAAACCCACGACCACGTCCTGTACTTTATATAACAATCGTGTACAATACGTTGTTATTGGACGTTAAACGAATAGATTGGATAAAAAACAAAACATAAATTAAAAGTATCTATGCTTATCATCGTAACCATAGACGAACTTGCCAGATAGTGCAACATAACACGAGATGCGTTATGATTTATTGTATTAAGCTATTGGTCCTCAAGTTATTTATATTATGTTTATAAGTAATAATTACGAAAAAGTACCAATACAAACAATTTTTTTAATTTTGCAATTTATATTGGTATAACTCATCTGCCACCAACCCTTATTCATTGTATACGCGCATGGACATGATCACAATATTATATTATTATGCACAAACGAAAACATTCTGTACTTTTTTTAGTGAAATATAATAACATAATGTTAACAAATGTTGAAAATTCATTTTAAGAAAAGTAATACCTAGGAATAGGTACTGATCGATTAACAATAATTTATTATTATAATACATTGATTTATAAAATGTCATAAAATAGTATTAATGTGTGTAATAGTTTACCCTTTTTTGCATAATGACGTCGTCGGCAAACACAGTTTGGACTAGGGATACTAGTATACTCATCCAGACGAGGGTCAGAATTGATGGATTCATGGCTGTCGATGAATGGCCTTGTGCAAACATAATTTTACAAGTTCACAAACATGTATGATAATAATTTGTTTATCGAAAATAATCATCTTAAATAAAAAAAAGTAGATAACAATAATAAAACCATTGCAGACCGATATGGACTATACTCGTATATACAATGTAAATTTTTAAAGGTAAGTACTTATTTTCTTGAAAATGATTAACGTTTTTCAAAATGTACACAATTTAAATCTTATAAAGTCATTACAAAACCACATTTTTTAAAAAACATTAAATTACTAATTTTATTGTTGTCATTTAAAACTTTATACATAATAATAATAAAAAATACTATATTCTGAAATGACTTTAAAAAATATACGAATATATATTTATTTCAAAAAATACACATACTTTTCGATATAATGAGTGTTTAAATAAAATAAATAGTTTAGATGAGCGAATTGAAAGCTAAAATGTTTAACAATGGCAATATAAGTTAGAGTAACTACCTACTTAATACCTACTAGACAGTGGTGGACTTTCCAGGTTGGTAATGTTGCAATATCCACCTAGAACGATGCAAACCAGGGCCGCTATTTCAAGTGATATTTTCGTGTGACAAATTGTCAAATAAGATGTTTTGAAATGTAAGATAATATTATTCGTTTCCACAAATTATTGATGTAAGAATCTAAAAGTACAAATTACATCCAATCGGAGAATTCGACCATTATTTTTTAATGCAGCCTCTTACGTTTTAAATTTCATAATAATTGTAGGACTAGAGGACTAATGAGTAGATAATTGGAAGGACCGATTATGTCAGTTTTTAGTAGATGATTTATAGCCCCAGTCCACCCCCGTTACATTTAGTATATATATATTATATTATATACTATATACATAAAGGGAGAGTCAAATTTAGGTACTTTCAAACATTTTTATATGGTGCGTTATTATATTATTATTATTATTATGAGGCTTTCGGGTTGTACGACTCGTGCACAATGTACATTTTATTACTAACATATTATTATGTGTTTTATCTATTTTATATACCTAAGTATTATATTACTGTACGACTATACCGTAAGAATGAGTATTTTTCCAACATGAAACACTCATTGTCTTATACATTGGGTATATTTTAATGGTTTTAATTTTTATTTATTATAAGTTTTCAGAATCCTAAAATGTCCAACGTCAAAATGGTTATCTTTTAACGTTATATCAAATACACTAAATATTTATAATGTATTACATATAGGTATTTTTAGACTTAATCTAAATTTGTATATCCCTACTTTTATTTAAAATATGAATAGTAAATTATCAAATTGTTCGTGCAATAATTTTTATAAAAATATTTATCATTGAAAAATTAGTTAGACAGCCATTACTCATTAGAAGTTAAATCCATAATAACTATTAAAATTGTACTGAAAATTATCCTGTTTGGTGGAGATATTTTTATTTCTATATGTAAATTTGTAATATTCACCACAATTCCAATCATAATATTTAATGGTTTATTGTCTAAAGATTGCATATTTGTCATAATAATTAAAATAATATATATCCTTTGTTGTTTAGTTGTTTTTATCGGACAAAAACTAAACAATCAAGTTTTTCAAAAAGTTGAAGTTTATTCAATTGGAAAATTTAATAATTAGTAAGATATCAAATGTTTATTTATATACAAACGTACTCAAAACCATATAATATTAAGTATTTGCATTATTTAGTATTTCTTTTCATGAGAAGATTCAGTTAATGATAGCTTTATTTAGACTTAACATTTCAAAAAACATCATTTGTATAATATATTTATAATTAAAATAAACGATAAGACATAAAATGATAAAATTGTTAATTAAATAATGACACATAAATTAATTTACTAAGGACAAATATTTATTCATTAATAAAAGGTAATAAATCGCATAGAAAATCTATATTTTAATACCTACCTAATCGGATTAGTGTTTTCAAAATAATGATTGGTCGAATAATTAAAATTTTGATACGAATAAAATCTTTTGCATTTCAATGTATATAATATTTTCCTAGAAATCTTTGAGTATTTAAAATGAATAATTCATTTTTTTATACAAATTACAAGACTAACTTTCTTAAAAATTGCTTTATTGCAATCTCTCTATATAAATTATCCTGAAAGTTTAATTTATTTCATTAATTAATACATTTTATTAGATTTTTTATATTACCTACCGTAAATAATATAAAAAATTTATTATAAAACCACTTGATTCCTTGAAAAAGATTCTATTGTCACATAATATGTACAATAATATTTGTGTTAAGCGAATTGATTTAAAAATGTAATCAATAATCAACCTTAATTACAATCAGTTTTTAAATCATATGAAATATGTTAAATTTTATACTATTTTGGACCCTCAAAACAAGTTTTATCCACGTATAAAAATTTGTTTAGCTTTTATTGCAATAAAATATTATGTTATTGGTGAAAACTTGTTACTGAGAAAACATTCTTAGATAGTTTTCCTAACACATCACACTACAATCATCCGGTTGGTTCACAAAAAGAGTGAAGTTTACAGTGATTCCAGCGTTATTAGTTTTGATTTTTTATATGAATAATTTTCACAAAATATAGCATCACATAAATAACGAATCAGCCATTTCATTGTAGAAATATTATTATTCAAAACTAAAATGCATACAAATCTAGTAGCCAAGTATTTATAAACTAAATTTAAATGGAAATGTCGTTTTAAAAGTTTTAAAAGTTTATAAAAGCACCTGCAGTACAGTTTTTAACGGTTTTTAATATGATTGCATTTTAAAAATAAATAATTATTTACCACTTGCCTACATGGCTATATTATATTTTAAATAATTTTTATATTTATCATACCTTATTCTTGTACAACATCTGCAAAATATTTAGTAATGTGCATTTTTGAATCTCTTTCGGTGAAGAGACTACCTACCCGTACTTACATAATATTTTGGTTTTAATTTTACCAGTGAACTGTATTTTTTCGAGGATAACCGACTCTCCTCACACACAAATGCGATGGATTATAGAATTTACAATATTATATATTAATAACAAAACGTAGGCTTGCTCAAGATCAAGGCGAGTGCGATGGTCAATTATTATGTTCAAACAGCTGAAAAAAATCATTGGCCGGATTGATTTTTTGTTTGGTTGCAATAATTGAAATAAATTAAACGCATAATAATATATGTAATTGATTAAGTTTTTTTGAATATCAAATGAATACAATGATATACGGCGCTATAATACTATATTTAAGTATATCTGCGGTCAGAAAAACGCTGACAAACAATATAATGTATTTATTAAGTTGTACATTATTATTATTCAGTATTATACATACCTACTGTAATATATGTTTTTACATTCGTTTTACGAAAATAAAATGGCGATTTACTTAGTATAGAAAGTATTGGTGACTTAACCACTTAACTCAATTAAATTTTAATTGTTGGAATAATATAACTATAATAGTAGGTTGTAGGCAGGCACTTTAAAAACTATAATGTACATAACTCGGTTTTTAACCAAACATTTTCTACGAATATATCGTTTAACAAACTACCTATATGATACAATATTACTGATTTCATCCTAATGTCTAATGTCTATACCTATATGTTATATGGTTTGAATAAAAAAAAACTACTTACAATTAGTGTACTAACTATAACTAATTATAGGTAATTAATAAATAGCTATATAAAAATATTTTTGATATAATTAACTAATTGATCTTAAGCTTAGCATGTATATTATTATTAAAACAATAAAATCCAAAGAATAGTCGATAAAACTGTGTAAAAATATAACTATATAAAAAAAAATGGACAATTTGTAATATAACTTCATATTTAGATTAAACTTAACCAAATAAAAATTAACATAATATGTGTTAGGCTTTGAGATGATTTAAATAAAACGATACTATAAAGAGTGATATCAAATTTAGAAGCTAATTAAAACTTCGTAAAAAAATAATCGAATTTTGATTTTGTAATTTACATTAATTATCTGATAAACACAAATATTAATATTGACAATTATAAACTTTTTAACTTTATTCATCCAAATAACATCGAAATCTAAGGCCATTAGTTTAAAATTGTATTTAAAATTATATAATATACACTTAAGTTATCGTTTGCATAATTTAGTTTCCTTTAAGAAGTTGATAATATTTATGTTTGGTTGGGGATCCAACTCTAACTTGTAATTCTTCTCCTACATATATTTTGTGTAATTGTATTTGACTCTCATTTTTTCATATTTGCTTAATTTTTTTTTTTTTATGATAGGTATGCTTAAAAGTAATATATAAATGGTTTAATTTTAATAAAAATAACTACTTATCATGTAATTCCCAAACTTATGCTACTATAATATATAATATGTATAGATCCTTGCAATAATATGTCTTTCATTCCCCTCTAAATCATTTATTGTTTTTAAGTACATTTTTTAATTACTTAATTACTTGTCAGTTTATCATTTCCATACGAACTTAATAATTTAGAGACAACTACTTAAAAAAATATGAAAATTCAGCTATGGTTCTATAAAACTGTTATTACTATAGAATATCACAATGCATTTACCTTGTAATGTATTTAAACTAAATTTGTTGAGCTGTAATACCTGGTGAAAGCAAATAACATTGAATACAAATTATTTATGTGTATAATAAATTGGTTTAATTATTTTCTCAATGCGAATATTTAATTTCATAAAATGAATCAAAATATGTTAAAATAACAATTGTACTCTACACTCATAATTAATAACAGTCAGTGTTTATTTGCACGAATGCGTGTATAATTTTCGAATGCGTAGTAGGTAATTATTGAAATCCATAATTATTATTTAATACAACATTTTATAAGTATAACGGCTTACCTGTCGCAAGTCAGATGCACATTGATCAGAAACACAAAAACAAACAATCACTGTGAGCGTGTGTAAATGTCCGTTTTTATAGGCGAAGGTTTTCGTATCGTCCGCAACGAGCGCTTATCACGATTTTCGTTATACGCGTACTGTATATAAGACGTGCGAGAATGAATGCCCACAAAGCCACCCCTACATTTAGGTAATTCACCGAGTCTGATCATTGCTCACCCCCATCTCGTTTTCTTTAATTATCCGAAGAACTGTATTTTCAAATACCTACTTAGAGTTGTTACGATATTCAAAGAGTACCTACCACTGTGGCTATAGGTACGACATTTTTTTTATGGTCGAGTACCAATTTTTTTCACCGTTAATTGTCGGGATGTATCAAAATCGAAAACAAATAGTTACTGATTTATTGAGATGGATATCCTAAGGATATTATACAGTCCTTCTCAAGCTATTTTACGCGTGATTTATTGATATATGAAATATATCAAGTAATTATTAATCATATTAAGAATTTTAAAAAATAAGGTTGCATCACCATATGACTCACTTCATACGTGATGTGGAAAATCTAAGTACTTAAAAATCAAATCTTTAAATAAACTTCAAAATTATAAAAATTATTACTTATTACTTATTAGTTATTATCAAGGGTTAAAATGAGGTGAGCATGCTTGCTAAACCGCCCTGTATAGTGTACATTGTATATTAAGCTCCGTCCACACTGGTAAAAATGTACGTTATGCGTTACACTTGGCACAAGTTTTTCAAAAACTTTCGCTACATTCTACACACCATGTGTAGATCACCATATTCTACCATGATCCGTCGGCCATGGTTTTTTTACGTAAAAATTTGTGGGGTAGGTATTTTACATTCGACACAGTGCGTACATTTTTATCACTATACTTGCAGTGGTTTTATATATACATATTAAAACCCTCTTATATATGATGGACCCCCTATAATAATGTAAATATTTAATCTCAATACAACTGTCCCGTATAACGTATATCCCATATTATACTTTAGTCCTGTAATTACAAAAATTTCTTTGCAACGGAAAAATCGGTTGGTATACCGATCGATTCCGTTATGAGGAGGTTTTAACGTATATTATTAATTATGTATACATTTATTTATAGTGCAAGTTTCTCAAGAATCACGTGTAATATAGAAGGTCTGCAGTGTTGTATTGGACTATTCTTTCAGATTTCTTCGTTTCAGTTTAAAACAATAATAACAATAATAATAAAAAATAATAATACCCGCGGACGTCCGTGCCAAGTATAATATGCATTTACATTTTATGTAGGTTTATAGGTATTCGTATTATCGTAAATAGACATATTAAATTGTATACGCGCGCGAGTATCGTCCAATATACGCACATCAATTCACCTGTCTGATACTTTCAAAATCCGATTGAATTATCGGGAAAAACAATTTCGAAATACCGGCATTTATATTGAATTATGGAAATATATATCTATAAAATAATAATATATTACTCCTTGTAAATCTCTACACGTCGGACCGCTAGTGCTTCGCTCCCGCAGCAGCCGAGAAACAATATTATTGTCAAGGCTTATATATTGTATATATTATGATGATAACGAACGGTTGTAATTAAATTATGTGAAGTTTATCGTTCAATTATAATACGATATTAAATGCCTATTATCGATCGGACAGTTAAAAGACTATACATCTTCGAGACTCGGGTATCGCGAAAAGTAGCACTGCAGGCACGTTATATTAACATAAAAAAAGCAATAATCGTTATTTAAGTGGAATAGGAAATATATTATTAAAATATTATGATAAAAAATTATCACAATTTAATTTTCATTTAAAAAGTTGGACAAATTTAGCATTTTTTTTTGCCCAGAATTGTATTATTATACGGATAAAACAATGAAAATCCAAACAAATAAATTCCTTTTACTTATTGGGAAAAAATAATAATGACAATACCTGTGTTCCGTGAAGTGTTCAAATGAAAACTTTAAAAAACTTAATGTGAACAAAAAAAAAACAATCCTTATTCTCGGAATTCTACGCAAATGAAAAATACAAACAACTTATAGGTATTGACAGAGAAAAACTCGACGGCGAAGTCCCGTGACCAATACCGTTAGGTTGTATTTATAAAGCAAGGAACTAGTGTCAGGTATTTGGACAAAAAAAAAGTTAAGAGATAAACATGGACAATAATATTATAAGTATAGTATAATATAATGATATAAAATCGCCAAGTATGATCTGATTAGAGTATGATATCTAGTATGATACAATCGCGGAACGTTTCAAATATTAATGAACTAATCAATCACATATGTTTTGAAATTGAAATGTATACAAATAAATATAAATCTAATAATAATTGAATGTTTTTAACTAATGATGCTGGAAAAAAAATGATTTATATGACACTCGTATAGGTACCAGTATACCACTATATACTGTGGCAACGAACCTTTAGGTCTACAGGCCAAGCCCTGACGATTTTTTTTTTTTAATCCGGGGCTCAAAATGGAGCACTGGCGGCTTTGGTTTGAATTACAGAAGCAGTATAGCATAACAGAGCACTTTTAAATTTCGTATAAACACTAAACAGACTTTTCAAAAAAATATATATTTTCTTGATTTCAATTTTTTTTTTATATTATATTAAACACGTGATCAGTTACGATAGAATAAATAATAATTAAAACATATAAATTATAAATTAATGGTCATTATATCTGTGGAAGCCAATTCATGCAACTATATAATTATTACAAATAAAACTAAAAAGCTTAAAGGCAAATGCGTTAAAAAATAAATACAAGCACAATGTAATAATGACATTTATGAATATTCATACATCATTACTTTGCAAACATTTAAGTGCATTTAAAAGCTCTAAGAACAAAAAAACTAAATACAATTTTAAATAAACTGATATCGGTGGTTTTTCTAATTAGCGAATGCATCTATTCAGCTTCATATAATTATTTAATGTTGCTTATAGTTTCTTCTTTTTTAGTTGCCATCATCATAAGGTAATTTATTTTTTCATCGTCTATTATACTCGTATTCGTGTTTGAATAAGATTTCATTCGTTTAAAGAAACTTTCATTTGATGCAGTAGTTATTGGTAAAGGTTTTTACTAATGATATAAGTTATAAGGTTTTAGTAAAAGCTATTCGCTTTAATACTGGTTAATCCCCGGGGCGATAAAAAAAACCACGATTTGGTTGATATCAAAAATCACTGTAGAACATTAATTTGATTTGATTTGTAATGAAATAAATAAACGGTGATACATTTTTATTTTTTTACATTATAAATATTAAAATAAATTTGAATTACTTTATACTAACTACTTGGTGTTTTATCATTATAGATATTTGTGTATTATTCCGGTGTATGTCGTTTATGTAGGCCAGCTGGGATTATTTTAAATGTATGGGGTGCTACCGCACACACTGACCCACCACGGACCCGCACACAAATGTCACCCCTTTTTTGAAATTCACACCAGAATATGTAAGATTAATTAATGAATATATTAACAGATAATTTGCTTATAATTATTATACCTTTGTGGGTATAAGGCTTCGTACGGGCAGATTGTGTTTACCATGTGCATATTATATATTATGATGATTGATGCTAATTGATCGTATGCCATAGGTGAAATTTGGGAAGTACCCACAGTTTTAAAATCAGCACCCTCATAATGTATGCCACTTATGATTAGGTAATTATAGTTTTTATTTTATATTTAGAAACGACGAATGTGTTCTGTAAGTCATTACATCAAATGGTGGGAGGGATGAAATAGCTCATTTTGCAATAGTCATAAGACTAACTGAATAATAAAATAAAGGGCTTACAATCAGTATATTAATTAAAAAACAGAGAGTGACTCGACCTTCTGAACACATAAAACGTGTAATTACTTAAAAATTGTAAGAGCTTAAAAGTTAAGTAATTTTTAATAGTATACTATTGAAAATAGTATGTTTTACTATAAAACTATGTATTTATTTTAAATCCATACGTTTTTTTGTAGAGCTATAAGAAAAGAGGACAAAAATAAGTTATGATTTTAACGGTTATTTTGGTATTTATCTGTACATTTCCCCTGTCGTATAACCCATTGTTCTGTAATACAATCAGTTGCTTGTAAATAATTAATCATATTCAATTTAAGAAAGTTTACCAAGAACAAAACCACCACTATACTATAATATAGTTGTAGATATTTTATAAAAGAAAATATAAACATCATCTCAAAAGGCAAAGATGATATTATATTTAATTTTTTTATTAAATACTGTCCTGCATTTGCTTTTCTTTAAAACCGGCATGACAATAACATAAATATGTGAGTTGCGTAAACATAGTTATTTTGCTAAGTTCCACGAAATTTGTGAATGTACCTATAAAAAATAAACATATTAGTATATATGTTTTATTTATAATATAAATAATTGAATGAAATGATTTAAAATAATATTTTGTAACAACATAAGAAAAGTTTAGGCTATCACAACAACAAACAAATTCACAGATGGTCATCCCAATAGTTTGTTTTATTTCTGGTGCGCAAGTCACAATTTATCGAATGATTTATTAGATACATATATATGATTTCTAATACATTGAAAATTAAAGTTTAAAGTGGCCGTAGGTTGTGCTTATACGAAAACCTTTTTAGAAACAATACTATGAATACATTTGTTGAATTATTAAAGTTTTGAATTCCCTATACGTGTCGTGGAAATCATAACATGCTTTACAATGTAAGCTAAATTAAATCTACAGTAGGTTGCTCGACGTGCATTTAATTTATATTGTACCTACCTATATTAGTTACACTATAGGATTTGATTAATAAGTACATTATTGTATATATTTTATAAATCATAATAGATTGACACTAGACAGTAAATATATATATAGTATTATACTCATCGATTGTATAGGTAGCTATATTTTCAGACTTTACCTAGTTTGAAAATAATATCAAATATGTCCTGAACTCAACAGTAATAGGTACGGCGTTATACAATATATATATCGGGGGACGAAGTGACCGAGTGGGTTAAGGCGTTGGTTGCGACGTACATCGGCGCCGGTTCGATACCGGTCACGGGTGGCATTTTTCTTCGGGCGAGTATCACGGTGTCCAGAGAGAAGTGCTGACATCCCCCACCCGGGCATGGCAAATATCTACGGGTGCCCACTAAAAGATCTTCCAAGCTAACAAACACACGTGTTTAAACCTATAGTACCCTCTCCAACAGTCAAAAACCACCCAATGGCCTAAGTGGCCGCGGGTTAATTAATAAAAAAAAATATATATATACATACATCCTAATGAATTCCTTTTTGTTTTTTTGTTATTCTAAAATGTTAAGGTATTTAAATAATAATAAACCATACATATACTATAAAATACAACATCAATTGTTGACAAATCAAGCTTTAAAATGATCAGGCACTTCATTATTGGTACGATTTCATCACATATAGGTACAGGTATATCAACATTTTTAAAAATGAGGAAAGTAGGTAACCGCTCTGCTGTACAATTGTTGTCGAGTGTACCTTACTTGAGGAGTAAGTCACTGCAATGTATGCGGTGTTGATTTTGAGTTCAATGATAAATCATTGCATACAAAAAACGATTCTGAGCGAAGACTGTCCGTCAGACTATTTTACCAAGAACTAAGTATATTTGATATTTCTAATAAGGAATTTATTTTATTATTACCAAATAATATGGTAAGTTGAATTATAATGTATACCAAAAACACTGCATTTGAAAATATCGTTGCGTTCGTAAATAATAATAATACAATACGTTAAAATGTTCAAGATGTCTATATAAAAAAGTGCTTATTGTAAGATATTTGATTATATTATGAACTACTTGTAAAGCACTTTATGTTAAATTGTCGTCTTAGCTATAAAATCTGAAATTATATGATATTATACATTTTTAACTACGAAATAATTTGCAAAATTTCTTGATTTTGACGAATTTTGTCATATTTGGGATTTCGATTACTTATAAAAAAAAAAGTATTTATCATTAATATTTTTAAATGTCTATATCAGTGGTTCTCAATCGGTGTGCCCCGGCACAATACTGTGCCGCAAGATCGACTAGGTGTGCTGCGAGAAGTGTCTGATATTTGGGATTATGCTGTTGAAAATACCAATTTATAAAACTGCGGCAATTAAATGTCAATTAATTGTGCAGATAAGACCGCGATGCATATGTAAGTGCGTAGCGATGAGTGATGACTAATTTTCTCGCATTAGGGCCGTCCTTGGGGGGGGGGGGAGCAGGGCCCAGACCCTAGGCCTCACGATTTTTGCTTACATTTGGATGCATTGCGTTTAAAATCCTAAAAACGGCTTCGTATGGTTGCGAAAGTTGTTGTTGTTTTCAAGTGCGTGAGCGTGTCGTGAAAACTTGTGATATATAATAGTGTGCTGTGAACCAAAAAAGGTTGAGAACCACTGGTCTATATTATAGACTCTATAATAACAACTTTTGAAGAATCATGTATTAAATCTTCAATTTTTTTCGGATAACATTTTTTTTCTATATTTTTACAGTATGAAACTAAAATAAATCGAAGATGTCGAAATATGTCTATATTATAAAACTTAAAAAGATTATTTTGAATAAATACACGGGATCTTCAATTTTTACCTCTCAGAAGGACCGACTAGATCCAGATCTTAAATGGGGGATGATCATTCATTTTGAACCATTCTGTATGGTGTATATTGTTATGAGTATATTTAACTCGTCTTTTATGCTAAAGAAATAAAAAAAATTCAAGATAGCAAAAAATGAGACGAGACGACATTGATTATCCGAATAAACTCGGAAAATAAAAACCTACCTAGAATAGTATATAGTTTAGTTATAAAATAGGTAGATTAAAACTCTCGTACACTGTTTATTATTTAACAGGATATGATTTTATTGAGACTGCGTTAAGTACTGAACTGAACTGAACGCGAACTAAACTAACGAAATATTACAAATATGCACAACAAAAACTATAGTAATACATCTTCATGTAAAAGTGTATGATTATTTATTATTATTACAATGTCTGACTGTTTTAAAGTACCTATAGTTCCTATAGTTACAGACAATAAAGATGGTGTAGTTACATAATATATGCGTTTTACCTTTTAATAATAAGTGATTATTATTTTTGTAATTTATTAATGTGTTCACATTGCCCGTTCTGGTTTTGCTGGGCCAAGCAATAATTTCCGGTCGTCGTATCATATTATAATAATATACATCGTTGAATAATAATTAATTTTTGTAAAGCCAAATTTCAGCAATTTAAAATGAATGATAATTCTAATTCAAAACTAGATAAATTTGATTAATATTAATAACAACTATTGCTAGTTTTTCCAACTTGATACCTGCCTTCAATGAGGCCGTTTCAGCCAAATATTTAGATCTATATTTTTACAACCACTTGAAGTGGAATGTTCATATTGATAAACTAATATTGGACTTAAGAAAGTTCTTTCATAATTTTAAAACTCTTAAAAATATTCTGTGTGATAATCTTAAACAAGTAGTACCTATAATATTAAGTTCTAACTTCTAATACAGTATATTGTGGGCTACGGAATTACATTTTGGGATTTTGATCACATACTTCTAAAGTAGAGACCACATTAAATTTATTAATTAAATATTTATTTAACAAGCCAAGAATTCACTCTACTATTTTACCATATATAAAGAACTACAAATATTTAACATTACTTCCCTTAACTTACTATATGTGTCTATGTTATTATTTATAGCCTAAGAATACTATTACTTTTTCATATCAAATTATACAAAATACTTGATTTTTAAATAATGTTAATATAAATATTCCTAATTTAAGAACAACTATTTGACAACAGTTGGACTTGGTTAACTCGAAGTTGAAAGGACCGGCAAAAAATTTGTGCAAGGATAATAAATAAAAAGTTTGAGGTAACCAAGTTCGACTGTACTTATACTGTATTTATAAATAATTTTTCTCGTAAAATGTTCATAACTTACTACTTACATGATCAATTAAAAAAGCTGTTACTACTACTATTATAACAATGGTATTATACAAATGTTCGTACAATTTAATTATATTATACCTATTATATTAGGCAAGTATAAAAACGTTTTTTCATACTTTTAAAATTTATTTTAAATTCTCTATGCGTGCATATTTCAAACTCACCTCCACAGTCCACGCAGCCTTTGGCCGTTGCCATTGGTGACCAAATCTTATTTATTAGAATAATAATTGTATTTTTGTAGATTAAAATTAGAATTCATTAAATAAATAAATATACTTCAAAGTACGTTAATAGGAAGTCCAACATTATTCTATATTATACCGAATAAATACAATTTTAAAAAGATATGTACTTACCATACAAAATTAACACTTTTCATCAATTATACAATAACAGCTAGTTCTATTACTCACGTAAATGCAGATTACTTATAAGTACTCCACTTACGATTAATTGAAATTCAAGCAATATAAAAAAAAATATAATACAATAAAGTTTTAAATGATTGAAAATTTGATTTTTCGAGAGACGATTTATAATATTGGGTTGAAAAAATGTTTAGTGAATATTATGAGCCAAATTATAATTTATAATTGTATAGGATTTTATTCTGTCAATTATCAATAGTGAATATAATCAAATGGTTCAAATGTACCACAAAAGTAATCACCTCTAGTATACACGAAACAATAGAATATTATATCAATATCATGCTCGATTTGTATTTTATGTAGGTAATTACATTTTTTCCCATGACATGTGTAAGTACATTGTGTAAAAATTTGCAGCACGATATTCCACTTCTTCATTAACGCAATATAATACATCTACCTAGGTACATTAATATCAATAAATTGTGATACATTTATAACATTGTATAATTATATAGTAACCGCGGTTTTAATTATAAAATGTTTGGTTTAACGAAACGATATGCTTAAAATGTGTATTGCGGTTTTCATCACTTTGTTTAATACAGTGTTAAACAAATATTTACGTTTATTAAAATTAATTAAGTTTACATGAAAAGACATACTATACTATTTTACAAAAACCCAGTTGAATTTTCCGTAATTTTAACGACGTAGATAGTGTAACAATGAAATTCGATTTGATTCGCGAACAAAATGTGTAGATACACGTAGGTGTTCGAAAAAAGTATTAATTTATAATTTACTTACTGCTGGGAAATAAAAAATAAAAATATTATAATAGTTTCATTCAGGGGGGGGGTATAGGGGTCATGGTCCCTCTAGACATCATAAGCTACCTATAAATAATAATTTCATGTTGATATTTTAAGTAGAAGTTTTGGACCAAAAGGATATTGACTCCCAACCCCTCAACCCTCCTCTAGAAGACGAATCAAATCCGCTACTGATACCAATCATTATAATACATTACACTATACACAATGTGATTATTTTAAAGATAATCACACATTTTTTTTTTTGAAAAGCATGAGCGATTAATTTGAATTCATTAGAAAACGTTCGATAAAATGTATATTTTTAATATTTTCATCGTTACAATTTTTTATATGTTATACTTTTGTTCAATGGCAGCATACATTTTTTATTTAATGTTCTGCTAATCCACTATATAAAAATCGAATTTCGAATTAGCAACTTATTAAAAATAATCATTTTAATTTTTAATTTTTGATAAGTTGCGTGTAGTAACACAGGGGTACTCCTCAACATGACGTCCAACAAGTCCGCTTATATAAACTTTAAATACTTATTACTAATTTAATAACTATTCGTTCGAAATTCAATGTTTACATACTGTAATTCTCAGAAAATATTTCATTACAGAATATAAAGTTGAAAATGTTTTAATTAATTTAATGAAAGCCATAAAAAAAGTAAAATAGTAAAATATATTATTTTGTAATGACTCAAAACTATGTAAAAAAAATATTTCCAAAGAATTTGTATTTTTAAATAGGTTACTGCGATTACCTTTAAAAGAATCTTTTTAAAAACTTTTTATGGGTAGGTGCTATTTTTATTTATTTCTTCTAAACAGACCGAGGGGCCCAATAATTACTATAGTTTATATAACTTATAATACAACAATGAACAAGTATCAATCGATGAAAGAGCTAAATCTGAAAAACATAATTATTTAGGTACATAAAGCTAAAGGGGTATTCATTTATAAGGAAAGGCATCATACATACGGCATCATACGGGGTCGTAGTTCGTGATGTGGGATGGAACTGCAAAGGAATCCTGAAGTCGTTAGGTGCGTAAAGGGACTTAGAAGTTCGCGTGAAAAAGGAAAGATACCGTACGGTGCATGTATAGATGAACCATTAATGAAGTTGCCCAAAAATGTCAAGTTTTCGAACCATCTTCTATCTGCTGATAGTTTATAATATATCTAATGTAATTACATTGTTTTTATTCATATGACTGCAACTGTTCGGTTAGCGATCGGCAATTTATAATTTTGTAAAATCAATATTATCCAAATATTTGAAGTCCATTTGTAACATAATAATATATTATGTCCATTATTTGGATTTGTATGAACCTTACAGTAAAATGTAGGAATGGACAGATGGTTTTGGTTGAAAACAGCTGTTTGCATTTTTGAATGTTACTATTTTTTTTTTTTTAATAAGTACTGTATGATTAATATAACTAGGTAATTTTAAAACAGCTGACCTTTACTTAGTACTATATCTATGTTCAAACAATAATTCACCTAAAGGCAAAAGACGTATAAAAAAAAAATATCATGTGAAAAAAAATGTATAAATAAGAAAGTAATCAATACGCTTCTTTGTACCTCACAAAATATAAAAATTAAATGAAAATAGAAGATACTCAATTTTATTTCTTTATAAAATCTTTATTATATACAAACTTTAGAAGTGTTTTGTGAAACTTTTTATTACTATATAATGTAATATATTATATAAATTCAAACAATTGACAAATTTATAAATATAAACGGAAATGACAATTATTAAAAAAATAAAATAAATTGTTTAACGTTTTTTTTTTTAGAAAATTGCAATAGCCTAAGGTAGCAAAAATGTATTTCAATTTTCTCATTACAATTTAAGCCTGGAGCTATCCGTTATTCGTTAACATAACTGGTAATACAATCAACTATTTGTATACAATAAATAATTCTATGTACAGAAATAACGAGTGAAATTATAGAAAACATTTTAAGTGAAAATGCATAAATCACGTAATGCAATTTTCATATTTCACCCAGACTTGCCAAGACGTGCCGAACTCGATCACTAAAATTATTTCCGACCATGACGACCATCCTATTTAGTAGAATTTATTATTGTTTCAGGTTCTGACGTCTCATAAGTTCCATGCAAATACAATAAGAAAAAAAATCAAAACGGGTTGGAAAAAAAAAATTGGAAAATAAGACCCTGTTATGCCAATAAATAATATATTATACATAAAAATAAATACAAACGACAACGTATGGCTTAACTTTCAGACAAAACTTATCGTATAAAAACTATGTTATGTGGACATTGTAACATAATTTTAGTTATAATATAATATTTATTATGTTACGAATAAAAATTACCGTATTGTAAAATAATATTTTATTTTGAAATGTCCCATATTATTTATATAACATACTAATATTTTCTTATAACGATGCATTAACCTTTTATTCGACTTCCAAAAGATAAAAACATTTAGATGTGATTCCAAGTACTTGGAACCATCTCATCTGTGGTCTCTCGTCTCCATTTAATAAATCAATTTTTGTTATTGTATAATTAATGTATATTATTAAACAATAAAAATGGTGACTTATAACTCATGCGGTGACTCATGAATTGCAATTCCCGTATAATGACAATTCGCATTCTGATCTTTTTGATATCAACGTGTAATTTCAATATTTTTAAAACTAACTTGCCAAGCAGGTTTATTTTAAATAGGACACTTATGTATTGTAGAGATTAACTTAACAAAACATGATGTTGTTTTATTTATTTTTCATATGTATATTCTACATAATAGTTTAAACCGTTCTACAAGTCGATACAAATTATTAAACAAACCGAGTTTTGCTTTTGATCGTTACTATAATGTAATATTATACACTACGACCACTATAACATATCCTGCGCCTAAACATTTTGTTCACCGCAATTTGTAACACGGCGTGTTGTGTAGGCAATATGGCTACACCACTGCAGTGTTCGATCTTGGTAGTTAATTACTAGTTATACATAATTAAATTATTATTGATAGTATAGTGTACCTATAACTGATATTATTTAAAATTTTCAAATGTACATATTGCACTCTTTAGCGTCCAGCCAAACAACCACTGGAATTTTCCATTTTCCCATACTTAAAATTATTATGCTATTGCTGTAACACAAAACAAAAACAATAAGACACGAGTGCCGGATAACTTTGTAATAATAAAGGCGTTGCATACATTTATAGCGGTAGTTTGGGTAGGGTAAACTGATCACCAGGGTATTATCGTCGTTTGGGCGTTCGACAGTAAATCTAATTTATGAGAATATAAATCAATCAAATTCTATCGTTATTAGAAATAGTCAAAATTATGGTATAATTGAATAATTTTCTAAATTTTAAAACAAAAAAGTTTATGAACTTAAAATATAAAATTTATTAATCATTATTAATTATTTATTATACAAATATGAAAATCGTTATTATCCCCTAAAATTTTTATTTATTTTACGTGTACCGGTTGTTGACACTGCAGGCACTAAAACCATGTAGGGAGGAAATAATAACAGCGTACCGGATACAAGTGCCAAAATCCCGGGTAAGTACGTAGATGTTTCATACCAAGTATTAAATTTAGATTTGAAAATATATGCATATATATTAAATAAAATACATGTATCGTTCAAACGTGCCAAACGTGTACACCTTAATCAACAAATTTACTGAAAGTTAATAAAACATTATGTATGTTCATATTATTTTTAATCATATAGGTACTTATTAATATTGGTTATTGACGATTTGTTAATTTATAGTACCTACTTAAGAGTATCGGAACCGGTTTTTCAAATGTTCTACAATTTTATAAAATTTGAAAATGATTTTTATATTTTATACCTACCGTATAACTATAATACTTTTCCATTAATCTACTGCCCGATACCTATTTAGGGAGAGGGAGATGGCAAATGAAGCCGCATCTTTGCTTAAACCATGTAGTATGCACTATTGTAGTTTAATAGCTATTATGTTGTTATATTGTTATAATGCGTATAATATTATATTATGATGTATCCTTTTTACTTTGACGCAAGCCCACGCGTAAACGCGTTTTGTATATAATAAAATAAAATAATATTATACGACCAAGTGGATCAAATATATATATATATATTATATCAATCAATTAGTAGGTAATAGCCACCCTTATAGATAGGTACCTACTGAAAAGTTACTAAAACATTTTCTACCCCATTATTTCATCAATTATGATACTCATGAATAATTTAAAATGGTGAACCTACCTATCTTTATACATCATGTTTTTCGTAACAATGTAACGTTTTAAAAATAAACATCACATAATCCCTCCATTTTGATTAATATTTTTTTCACACTCTCCAGCCTCTGTATAAAGTTATTTTTCCCTATCGGCAATGAAATATTCATCCTGCTGGGACACAGATGTTATGGCAAATGTTTACGCTCAAATTACATAACCGTTGCAATATGAACTTCAATATAAATAATTACATTTATTTTGCTACGTAACTTATTTAATTTCAATAACATAGTTTAACGAAGACAGAAATAAGAGAACACGGGAACCTATTCATTATCAGACAGTTTCTGCTCTGCACTCATTATTTATACCACTTGGTATTTTTTCGTATCTGTATTTCATAATATAATACATTTTCACAATAAAATAACTCAATCCATTATAGTTAAACACCTAATGTACATCGATATAATATTATCATAATGGATAATAACATCCTATAAATTATAAATATCATATTAATATATTACAATGTACTTACTGCACAGTGCACTTGTATCGGAATATGTATGCGTATACCTATGTATATTGTATACTGTACATGTATTAAACATTAATATATAAATATATAAAAACATAAAAAAATACACGTAAATCAAAAATAAAATATAGTTATAATTATGTAAAACTACAAAATTATGAAATATTTGACTGTAGGTATACGTTTTATCAATCTTATAGAGCACTCTACTTTAATAATGACTAAACGTATAACCAAACACATTAAACGTAACCATTATTTAAATTTTAGTGAAATACGTTTCGCTGTGGCAACTTTTCACTATATTTAACAATAATATAGGTACCTCCTACCACTACGCCTAAATAATCTTCCTTGCACGGTGGAAACATTTGATTTGTGATTTTAATGGATTTATCTACTTTTATAATACTCTTTACAGTTTAACTTAGTCCGTACCAGGTATACCTGTATAAACTTGTTACAAGCACAAGCAAAAACATAAGTTTAGTGGTACGAGTGTACGACGTTAACATAATATTTTTGTTAAGTTTTAATTATTATAAGTTATAATTAGTTTTAATACGTACTTGTGGGCTAGGTACTTTATTGATGACGGAGGAAAAATAACGATTTTACATTTTGACGTAAAACCGTACTCCCTCATAATGTTTTTTCTATAAAACATTTGAAACTATTTTCCAATTAATATATAATATGTTTTATTTAAACATATCTTAGTATATGTCGTGTGCTTCGTTTACAAAACGTCGTGTCTTTATCATCATAGACCCTAATGCTATCAAATATCTTAATAAACCTACTCTTGTTGTCATTCAAATTCAAACGATTGAAATAATATAAACTCATTACACTATACTACATAATTATTTATAATTAATTATGTTTGATGTTTTGACAATAACCTACGTATATAATAGGTACCTATATATTTTATTTTATTATAATTCGATTGTTCTCAAAACTGTATAATGAATAGAAAATGATAAAAAAAACATGTTGTCCACGTCGTGCATTTGAATACGAATACATATTAGTTTTAATCGAATGCTTATAATAGCTGTGTGTAATCATAGACTTAACAATATGGTGCTCGAATGAATAGAGCTCGAGTCCAAAAGGTTTCAACAGCATTGCAGGAGAATAGAGACTCCATAATCTGACTTTAACATAACCTTTGCGCAACATAACACAAATGACCAATAACAAACAACCAATATATACCTACCAGTTGAATAGTTGGATTAAATACATATTATACAATATTGTATCTGTTATTGTACATGAACTATGTACGACATATAACTAACTAAAATTTAGTAAAACATATTCGGGAGGACTCGAGTTGACCCGGGGAGGACTGAATACCCTCAAGCCCCGCCGCCCCTCTATATTTACGTCCATGGCTACGACCATATTATAATGTGATAACACGGACGGAATTAGTTTTTTATTGTGAGCAGGTAATCGCACGATCAAAGGCTGGGTATAATGACGTACGACTGGTGAACATTGTATTGATAATATATTATCCGATTGAAATGACAATAGGTAATGAAAATAATATCGAGCAACTCGTCGGGAGTCGGAACAGTAATCCATGGCAACATAATATAGTGATAGTGTAGGAGTAGGACATACGACCTGTGTACAAATAAAGTCACTGTATAGCAATGACGTCAACGAAAATCGTACACGGGAAACATTATACGTGCGCCTCATCGCCGGAAGTGTTTATTTTACATTGTCATATTTAACACAAATATTTAACGACAGTATTACGGCGAGCGTAGACACGTCTCCCGCCGCCATACTTAGGTATATATTTTAATATTTATATTACGAAACTTGCACGAAATATAATGGCCAAAAAAATAGAACACAATATTAATACACGTCATTATACAATATGTCTCACACGTGAACTGCACTGCTATATATTATATACATATTACACAGTACCTACACGTATTATTATGTACACATGGAGCCAGACAGCCAGTGCGAGTTCCTATAGCGAGTGCGTAATATTTATTCAATTCCCGTCCATGTCGCCGACACTTAACGTCGTTCAGTCGTTGTACTTCAGTCGTTGTACACAATATTCGAAGACGAAAACACTATATGACAGCCCAGAGTATATATCACAAGATACCTAACTATAAATATTATATTATCTGCATTGCGAATTTGTGCGTATTTTACGATACCTACGTATTCTGTATTGTATTTCGGTATATCGTACCTACACGACACTTGCGACTTGTTACTTGAAATACGCACACGCGTTGTTGAAAGGCCCGCATCATAGAATGTACTTTGAGAATAATCATAGAAATAAAAAGCCTAATAAATATAATATTGTGTTGCTAGTCCGTCAGATTATCATCCGGACCCCTCGGACTATATACATCATAATATCTACGATTAGAGGGCGTACCCGTGGTGACTCATTTTACGATCGTGTTAAAAGTAGACATTCCGAGAGAGTGCGCAAACCATTATGATTCGAAAGTGTTCACAAGTCGCTCCAAAATTAAAATATCGAAAAAAAACACCATACACATTCAATATTCTCACCAATGGGTTTCATGGCGGGTCAATTCGCTCTAACAGTTTATCAACGAATTCAAACGTGATTCCTGGACGTTCCTTTTCCGTGTCAAACAGTTTTGAAAAACGAAATGTTGGTGGATTATCCTATCGAGGATCTTGGTTTTCGATTTAACGAGAAGCTCATAATATTGTCTTAGTCGATATCATATTCAATGAGTATTAATAATACTTGTAAGACTTTTAACTTCGCACAAAGGAGATGTATTGAATTAAAACTATAACAGTGAGCTATAGTTTTTGAACTGTTTGGCTTTGTGCATTGAGAACAATTATTGTAGTAATCCACGACAATAAAGGTTTAAATATATGGTCGTCACATATTATTATATGGACTGTGATGGTTTTAAAATTATAACACACCTAAAATGTTTGTACGACTATTTTTAAGGTCTAAACGTGAGTTATAAATTTTAATAACTCGGAAACTATATAATCTCTGCAGGACGAGCGTCGTGACATGTGGCTATTACAGGGACATCGATATTTTCGAGAAAACCGTCTCGTCGACGATATTTGCGGCAAGACGTGAGTGGCGGGCGGGCAAAAACCATTTCGTGTCGACGCGCGTTGTGCAGACACGTGTCCGAGGAGGGTACTCGACCACGGCGAGAGAAAGAAAATGTGAGCATTTGAAAACGCCGTCCTTCTCGGTAGCGGGCATATGACCCAAGCCCGAGAATTTCGCCATTCCGACAAATCCGCCGTCGGGGGAAAACGTTCGACGATGGGGTATATAATATAATACGAGGAGCGTGCTCGCCACATAATAACATATATAATATGGTTCAATAACAGTTCCGATGGCAGGTCCCCTCAGCTTGCGGTAAATTAACATGCATATCGTACTATATATATATTTATGGGATAAATCTCGTACGTTATACATTATAAAAATAAATGCATATTACGCGTCGCGCGCGCAATAAATATCGCAGCACACAACGCGTCACATACGGCGTGACATCGGACGACGCGCAGTATATAATATTATATTATATACAATATAACAATATCCGCACGATGTATACGAATACGCGTGTTACATTATTATATCGTACGCCGGAGGACGCGATGTAAATAATATTTGCCGTAAGTGTTCCGGACAAGCGTCGCACGCTGGGTCGCACCGCCCTACGAGACTGTTCCATTAGATCCCGCCGGGCCGGACCCGCTTAATCGTTCGCGCGACGATTGTGTGTGTGTGTCGTACTCCGTTGCACCGTCCTACACATGACACGGCGAGGTCGGCGACGGTATATTATTATTATTATTATTATTATGGTCCGGAGAAGGGTGTGGTGTCGCTGTCGCGGCGTCAACTGCAGCAGCAGCAGTATAATAATAATAATAATGACATATTATTATATTACGACGATACCTACATCGCGATATCGTATTTATTGTAAACGCCACGTGTCTCGTGCCGACGTAGGTAAATCGATGGTGCCGATGCAGTTGCATCCGGAAATGCAATCGCTGCGCGGGCGCGCGCACCGCACTGTTTTCGGGGTTACCGCGGCGGCAAAAATAGTGAACGATGAGCCTCGGTAAAAATCATACCCTCGCAGACGATGACGACGATCGGCGTAGATAAAACAATATTATACACACAACCGATGTACGATTTCGATTTTGATACACCCTGTAGTACGAAAAAAAATTAAGACTACGGGCGGTTTGACGGCAAATTTGGAGAACGGGTCGAATTGACTCTTGCTGCCCCTGAAACTGGAATCTGCGCACGCCTATGAATCACTGCCGTATATCATTATACCGTATAATTCTTCGTAATATTATCCTCCACGGCGCCACTCGACGCTCGTCGCATGCGACGTTGTTCTCGCTGTAATGCAATGCCCTCGATGTATAAAACACGATGACTACGTTGCTTAGTAGTTATCGAAATTATTATGATTATATTATTGTCAACATATAATATTTTATAGTTACGCCACTTAAAGGAGTGGGCGATGATATTGGAAGGTATTAGGCTATTAGCCATTAAGTACCCGTATTACATACTACCTACACCTACTTCACCCGGTAAAAATCCTATGTAAGTGCACCCTTACACGGTGGTACGAAATCACCAAAAATATTTCAAGCCTTTAGCAACCGTAGTTTAGACTCTTCGTTTTTAGGTCAGTCAGTCTGGAACTCTGGACATGTTAGATTATATTATATTATACAGATTTAGGTGCACACATATCACGCTCTATAGGCTTTCCGTACTATTTATTATTGCTCGGCCGTGAGAAATGTTATGCAAAACCTGTTATATGTGTATTGATATAAGTATTAATGATGAGCATTGGTGATTTAAACTGAATCAATATTAGTGTAGATATTTCCTACGTAGAAAGACAATTGATATGGTAATATATTAGGCAGGTAATAGGTTAGCTATATACTAAATTTTAATCTTTAAGAACTGCAATGTGTAAAAAGAAAACATCATATCTATTTCGAATTTAGATACATTCAATTTTTTTATTATCCATCTATAATTGGGTAATTTTTGGTTTCAAATATATCATAAATATCAGTATGTCATATATTTATGGCCTAGATAAAATGAATTTATAATCTAAGCACAACACTGCACGCGAGTAAACGCGCGTCGTCTTGTCGCCTTACCGAGAATATTATGAAAAAAAGCGCCGCGTTCGATGAGATAAAGTCTGTAGAATATTGCAGGTACTCCTTTCCCCCCCTCCCGACAAAAAAGTCCTATAGAAACGTAAAATTAATATATGTACATTCGATTGATTCTGCCTCCGATCAAATTCGTCTTCAGTTTGTGTTATTGTTATTACAGTGTTCGGACTTAACTTGATAGGTAATTGCTCGTGTTCGCGCCGAGTACGGTACAATAATAGACCGTGGCCGGTCAGCGTAAAATAATTCTGCGCAACACTAGCACACCGACCGACCTGTGGATCTGTGTGTGTATTAACTATTAAGCATGGCAACTATAAAACGTTCATCTTAGATAATTTTTTCACTGATCTGAATAAACGCATCTAGATACATATTTTATTGATAAAAATCGCGATATTGTACAAACGCGTTTTAAATATTTATAAAAATTTCCAACCAAGGTTATGGTTTATAAATATAATGTAATTATTTTTATTTATATCGTTATCGTTATCGTATGTCCCTAGTGTCCGACTAAAATGTACCCATTAAACCCGATTAAGAAAAATTGTATCTTTTTTTCTATCTAGATAAATGAGTATTCGTCTTTATCTTTATCCTGATAAACACGAGTCAAGTTATCTTTTATATCTAATTAGATATATTTGAGTTCCATTATCTTTATCTAGATAAAAAAAATACTTATCTAATCCGAACACTAGTTGTATGCGATATTACAATATTATTTCCGATGCCTGGACATTGGAGAGGCCTCGTCTCTTCTTAAAGACGAACGAGTCTGATTAAGATGAAATAGCCTACAAACGACTATGCGACAATGTATCAACAAGCAAATAATAAGATTTCCGCACACATACAACATATCATAGAGTCATTATGAATTATAGGTAAACAATTGCGATGAAAACATTTTTGCCACTATTTACAGACTTTCAGTCGTATCAACTGTTATATTGACTACTTTACCGGCAACAAAGGCCCTTTTAAACTCTTAGACGTTTGAAATCGTATTTTCGCAATATACGCGTACCTATATAATATACAAGTGGTGAAAATCGTCTAAATGGTTCGGCAATTGGCAGTTATCAACATATATCATGTGCATCGTGTGACATGGTAATTATGTCAATAGCCAAAAGGATAACAGAACAATAGAACATACATACGTGGTTATTGGGTATATTAGGTTCCACAGAATAAAGTACCTGACCTAACCTACCTATACGGCTATATTTGAAACTAAATATTGAATGCCGTCGTGTAGGATTGATGTAGAAATACGATCTTACTATATCTGTACTTTGTTCTATTTCAATATGATTTAGTTTTCAAACATAAATATTTTTATCTATTGACCGCATTATTGTTGAGTTAGTATAAATATATTTTATTTCCACCATTATAGTATTCAATATCCATTATACTTATATAACACCTCCCCTCACACACCCATGCGGAGATTCCTGGCTATACGTGCCTAGCGATAACTGTTTAATATATTGGAACGTAACATACACTACAGCTAGTTATACGCCTATACAGGGTGTTTCACCAAGCACGTTCACCTATACTTTTCATTTAAAAATATTCAATATTGAATTTCTTTCCTTTTTGTAGATACCTACCTACATTTATTTTACTTTGATTTTTTTTCTATTATCGCTTGTATCCTTTTTCTTGAATTAAAAACAGTGGTGCAACCCGCAGAATTCGGTAGATTGGCCTAACTTTGACATAATCAGACTTTTAAATGAACATATTATTCAAATTTCAAGTTATATAACCATGTGAAACATATTAAATTTGCATCCCACGCGATCTCATCTACATCGCATCGTATTCATACAACAAATTAGGTAGGCATATAACCTTCACTTCAGTGTCCGCTGGTAATCGGTCAAAATATCCAAATTTATCCGTTTTTACTAAAATTACTAGATTACACTTTACTTTCTAATAAAATTAGCTCAAATATCAAATTATTTAATTAGCTCGTTTGTAGCAATATCACAAAATATACTACACAAACATTAGGATGATTTTTCATCTTTGTCAAAGTACCCACAAAAAATTACAACAGTTAGGCATTGAACAATTGTACGCGTCAAATTAAGAATTTTCCCATTTTTGTGGCATGTTAGATGGCTTTTTACCAATAAATGATATTAATACAGGTAAATAGGTAGGCAGTTAAGACGTAAAATATAATTTTTAATTAAAAGGTTGGGAAGAGGGGTACCCTCTAATGTACATTTTAGTATATGTAGTTTGCGAGGTTATTACGCTATTGAAGTAATTAGTTGTATTATAGTAGGTATAATACCTAACATAGTATTAAACATTTTATAAATTTGTAACTACATGAATTAATATTTTTCAACTACTATTTTAAAAACTTACCTAGTAGGGCCCGGATCTTGATGCATTTGCATCTTTTTTTTCTAATGCTTATATTCGAGGCTCGCCTTTATAGAAATTTGACTTATGTCACACTAAATTCAATAGTAGTAGTGGGCAAAAATTTAATTTTGCATTTTTTTTATAATTCTAGTTGCATCTTTTTCTCGATTTTTAGGTCATCAAGTCCTTACTTATGAAAAACATTGTATTCTATTTTCAAGCTTTTTGAGTCTACGAATATATTTTTACGGATATTTATAGAATAAAGAATAAAGAATAAAATATGAAATTTTATGAAATAATATTTTTGGGGGCCTTCCTGAATAAATGCATCCAGGCCGACACAGCATCATTTCTCAACTAAATAATTATTTTTGGGTGATTGAATGAGAGGGAGTGAAATTCCCCTATTAACAATACTTAATGGTTAATAAAGAGCACCTTAAATTATTATATAAGTATACTTTAAGTTAAATTTTAAAAATCTTTATACTTTTTGTCAAATTGCCCGACTGGGCGTAAGATAATTAAAATAAAATAAATAATTAGATACAGCGAAACCTTTTAATATCGGACACTTTCGGTCGTTGCATTTTCGTCCATTATTTAGAGGGTTAAGATTGTAGAAAGTTTTTAGTTTGTTCCCATTAAAAGTCCGTTATTTGGATGTGTCCGTTTTGGGAGGTTTCACTATTATTATATTATAAATTATAATCAATGGCAGAGCTGAGCGCACACTACATTTTAGCCACAGGTTCTCTCAGATTAAAAAATGATTAGTAGGTAGGTACATTAGGAAATTTTAATATTTTATTGTTTTACAAATGCAAAAGATAATGAAAATGTCTTTCAATTAAAAAGGACTAAGCAAAAGGAAATTCAGAAGATATTTTAAAATAGGTAGTTAATATTAAAGTAAGAAGGTATCTACTTAATGTTTAATATTTGTATAATAGGTATAAATGTATTTATGTTATATTTATGTATACATAGGTGGGTAACTAAGAAAGATTAAAATTAAAATTGTGATTACTATTATTATTAAAAAATATCTGATGCCATCAAGAATCAAAACTTAATATTAAAAGTAGGTAACTAGCCACAAATTACAATGTTTTAAGAAAGCGGGGTATAGTATTATTACTGGGGGACGGAGTGGCCGAGCGGATTAAGGCGTCGGTTCGATACGGCCGCGGGCGGCACTTTATTTCTTCGGGCAAGTCAAGGTGTCCGGAGAGAAGTGGCGCCATCCACCCACCCGGGCATGGCAAATACATACGCGAGTGCCCACTAAAAAATCTGCCAAACCAAAACACACGAGTTTACTAACCTACAGTTCCTCCCCATAGTTGCCGTGCTTCATGATCAAAAAAAAAAAAATATTAGATATTACTCTAAGTTCAAATTCAAAAACTAATCTGTATAATATGCAGTTGACAGTAATACATCATAATAATTTATATGCGAATGCAATGCAAATAATGTGTACTCTTGCATCATGCATCAGTTAATACCTATACTTAGGTATCTGTGTTCATGCAAATTACGTACTTGTTAGATACACGCATAGACCAATATTTTCAGATATAAAATCATCAGTTTTATGAACGTATTTAAATTCCTTGTATGTGTTCTGACCCCTCGTGGTAATAAATTAAATAAAAAAATTACCTACCTACTAGGTGACGAGTGCGTCATTATACAAATCTAGACATTTTTCTTTCTACAATAAATTATAATATATTATTGTCATCAGATTATATCAGTAAAATATGTACTAGTAATATATACATGGTTAGAAATATATGCGACCAGAATATTTAAATTTATCTTGACGTTGACAAACTCAATTCAGTCAAACCCATACTCGAAATATGTATACAACTATATTATTATTTTTAGTAATATTTATTCATCGTTTACCTTCACGGGATATCGCATTCTATCATATTTTCGTATTTCATGACCAAATTACAGGGTGTCTCGTAAATCATGCACACCACCACACCATTCTATTAATAATATTGTTTTTCCAATTCTGATTTGTAGCATTTTTAAGTACTTTTTCAATAATGGTAGAACTATGAAACTGCAGCGTTGCACTTATCAGTCATCACATATGAATCAATTTAAGTTTTTTTTCTATCCATTGAAAACATACACCTACAGTATATCCCAATTCATAATTTAAAATAAACAGCTAAAAATGTATTCATTGAAAATTATGTATTTAATTGATTTATTATTATCTCTATTTGATAATGTTGAATTGGAGTCTAATAAATAATCATACGTTCAGTATGTAAACGTATTTAATTGTTAAGTAGACATAATCATTTTGCTCAGTAGTCTATAAATTCATTTATGGAAATATCAACATTTTGATGAGTGTTAACATATCATATTATATAAAAATTATATTCTCATATAATAAAAATGTATAAAATATTGGAATATTAAAAACATAATAGCTATATAATTATTTAAAGATTTATAGTTTGTTTTAAAACATTGTTAATGGAAAAATAAATTAAATCATTATGTAGTACGTAAAAATAAAAAACATATTTATTAACATTTTGGTAATAACTGGTATCCACACGTGAATGATCAACTTCATACCATTTATGTGCAAATAATTAAAGAAATGTATATACATCATTATCAAATAATTTCATTGGGAATTTAACATTATAAAGATATATTATATTAAAGACCCATATAATTTTTAGTCAAATAAATATTGACATTGTTAACTTATTAAAGCAAGCTTGCATTTCTTTTATATCTTGAGATATTTTAACAAAATGAACCACCATATCCAATTATTATTTCCATCAGCCTGTGAAATGAATGATACAATAATAAATTTAAACAAAAATGCTTTTATTTATTTTAATTAACAGACATAATTAAGAAAATCTTAACTATTTTATTGCCATACTAACTTCTGATGAACAATAGTAACATATAACTATTACACAGAATAGTCGTTTAACAACTTTGACAAATTAAAAAGTTTTTATTGATTTTTTTTTAGAAAAGAGTTATTTGTTTTTGGTCCTATATTTTTGTTTAAAGAAATGTTGTATGTTTGCCCCATTACATTCAAGTTTAAGTGACATTTTTCAGTCTTAAATTATTACAAACAATTCAATCAAAAGACAAACAAGTTATCTTAACCATTTGTCTTGAAGGGAAATAACACTATTCTTACCTAAATTTTTAGTTCCATATTACATATATTTCTTTATATCTATTAGTTTTATACATTTTTATTTTAATATAATTACATTTCACGTTGAAAATTGTAATAAAAAAATAGGTCAACTCTAAAAATCGATATTGTATAATTTTTTAATATACACCATTGACATGAAAATATCTACAAAAAGCTCTACGGTTTGTATGAAATCAATTACAGTTGTGGATCGCAGCATTTGTACAAAAACAAAAAGAAAAACAAATTAAGAGTTTAAAATATCACAACAAAAATTGCAGTAATTTAAAGATCACTTTAAAACAACATAAAAATAAAATGGTCTTCCTCATACCAATATTTAATAGTTAACTTGTTGGTTAGTTTGATTGTTCCTTTTGAGAAATATAAACCAGGTACAAATTTATTTTATTTTTTTTTTGTTATTGTAATTACAATAATAGTTATCATTAAGTACTGATAGATATTAACAGTCCAAAGGAAAGTCAAATATACAAGAATTGGTTTTGGGTAAAAAATGAAAATAGAAATGTTTTTAAGCAACATTTACCTAGCTTTACACATTATTTATGAAAACATCTATAAGGCGTATCATACTTAGCATGATTATTATTTACACAGGAGTGATGTCATTTAGTCTATAACTTAAAATTATCAAGTGTTGGCGCTTGTTTTGTATAACAAAACAGGTAAATTATTATTCAAATTATAGATATAAGAAAATTTACAAACATATTATGTATAACGGGGCCTCTTGGTTGGCGATTTTAAATCTCCGTTTTCATCTTCTTCTTCATCTGAATCACCTTCATAGTCAACCAAAGCCTGGGGAAATGAATTAAATATTAAATATTATATCAAAAATAATTGTTGAAAAAAAATATCAATTAATTTAATAAGAGTTTAAGGTTCAAGTATTATGGAATAGTGAGATAATGTGCCGTATTCATAGTTGATCCTTAAGAGGACGTGATACCCGTTGTGTTGTCTCTGTCTTACAAGTACATAACATAGCAAATTTAATGCTGGCAGAACACGTGTAGGTCCGTTAATTTAAAAACTAGAGTGAATTGACTTCTTATAAAATCTAAAGGTAAGATTATTATCTAGGCAATCTCATGGGCTTTTTATTATATTTTAATTTAAAAGCTATGAGTATTTTAAAATTGTAAATAAAGTCAATTCACTTAGTTTTTAAATTAACAGACCTACATATGGTCTGCTGAGCGTAAAATTTGGTATGTTACGTACTTGTAAGACGGAGACAACACAGTGGGTATCACGTCCTCTTAAGGTAATTTTGATGATTTAAAAAATAAAAAATGTGATATGTTAAGCAATGCTTAAGGTAGTTCTCGACCAACCTTAAAAAAACAAGTAGGGAATTTCTTTCTTTTCTTAAACCAAAATCTCATTGAGTCATGAGTATAGTTTAAGTAATAGACTACTTATTCTTAAGCATCAACTATAAATACGGCCCAATAATTAAATTTGATATGAAATAACTAACTTTTTTCAAAAGAGAACTATTTTTTGAATCTTCAGGTGATGAACTCAATGCCGGAGTAGCTGCCAAATTATTGTTCATAATTGGGGTTGTTTTTACCGTAGTGCCAAATATTTTTGTGCTGCTACCTTCACATTTCTTGTCGATACTTTTACCTATTAAATAAACCCATCACACATTTTAAATATATGTATCTTTTAGGAAAAAAGATTTAAAAAAGTTACCTATGGATTCCAATTGTTCGGAGGCTGTAATTTCAGTTGAACCGGTCATTCCTGTATGTGGAACAACTGCTTCACCATCATCAAATTCATCATCTTCGTTATTAAACCATATTTCTTCTTCATCTTCTATTTGTCGTGGATCTCTTCTAAATCGACCAGTGGATACAGTAACACTAGTAATACAACTGAGTAAATAAATTATAAATTATTTATAATAATAAATTCTAGAACTCTTAACATACCTTGTGATAGGTTTTTCTTTTAATTTTTCAGTTTGCTGACTATGGCGTATCCTTAGGGCTTTGAAGGTTTGTACATAATCAATGTGTTCAAACTTTTTACCATAATTTTCAACAACATGTGCTATCAAAATTTTTATATCTTCAAGTTTTATAAATTCAAATAATTCAATAATGGCAGAATCGAGTAAATTGTATCGGCCATTATTATCTAGTAGACAATCAATAACAGGACCAAATAAACATCCCTTCATAATATAACGGTTATAAAACTCGTCTTTGAGTGCAACAATTTTCCTCATGAAACGTAAGGCTCCTAATACTAAAAATTTATGGGCAGACTTCATTAGTACCAATACACGTTTCAATAAATCTTTGTTCAGAATGCAAGTTTTTATATGATATGAATGATGTTCTACACAAAATGTCAGCAATTCAAGGATGTGTGCCAATAACTGTGCATTTTGGTAATCATCTCGTGCTGGCTCACCATCCACTGTGTTTGCCAATAATGGTGCTAAAAAAAAAATTATACTAAATGTAAAAGCTTCTTTGTATTGTTTAAGAGCATAAGTATTTTGTGCAGCAAATACCTATGAGAATCTGGACACTGTGTTTGTAAAAGTAGTTGAGAAAATCAGTTTTTTCTACTTTGCTTAGTGAAGGCAACATGTTTTCAGGATCAATTAATACCCGTATAACACCCATTAACTGGACAGCACGTCCGAGATCAGGATCTGTATCACATATCATCTGTTCAATTATCACATTCATTAGCATCAATTCTACTTCACTTCCATTTGCTTGAGTCACTAAAAAAAATATAAATAAATTAAATAAAACTGATTGAAATGCTGAAGAGTAAACAATAAATATATGTAATTTAAATATCTGGATTTCTAATCATTTATCAATTATTTTTATTTATAAACGAAATAACATTCTGTTTTAAATACATATAGTATAAATTAAATGTTTATCGTTACGTATTAGTAATAAACAAAGTAGAAACTAAAAGGAAAGTTAACTTTGCAATATTTGATGGGAAAATCTCCATAAAAAGCCCTATGGGCCGAAGAGAGAATACTGGAGCATATAAATTATGAAAGAAGAGGCCAAGATTTAAGAGGAATGTTAGGAAGAGGATACTGAGATATTATATTAGCAATAACGAAAAGCAGGAAAATAATTTGTGCATGTACAAAGAACACAAGATAAAAATCAAGTTCACATCGTGACTGTGGCGCAGAATTACGTTCTAAGAGGGCAGCTCTTGGGTCTTTCGGCCACATTTTACATCATAATTTTGTTAATAGTAAAAATGGAGGATGGGGGGATGGTAAGTACTCAATTATAAAAATGTGTCAATTTTTAAATTTAAGTTCAGTCCGTCACTATGGTATACTATATCCAAAAAGTTGGGAACCGCTAGAACCAGTACAGTTACTTTAGGACCTAAAAAAATATTGGAAATAAACAATGGCATGGAAATGGTGGTTGATAAGAACAGATAAAAAAGATAAGTGATTAGAGAAAAGGTCTATATTAAGAGCATGTTGGACCCACCCCTATTGTCTCTGTCTTACTCACGCAATATAATAAATATAATATGTACTGAATTGACACAACAGTTTACTATTAGTTTAGTAGAATAAACTGTGCAGTGGCGTACGCAGAACTGAACTTTAAACTGAGTTCAAGTAAAAATGTATTAGTAGGTTGATTTTGAAATAAATTATATGAATTTTTAATTTACAATTATTCAAGTGGGCTAAGTAAAAATATAAAAAAATCTCTTTCCTAAGCAATTTTCCTCTACAAAAAGTCAACATAAACTATAAATAAAATGTAATAAGATGTACATAGATATGTTTTATAATATATTACCCGTGTGTGTATGTAAGATAGAGACAACATGTGCAGGTTACGATGAATAAGGTAGAAAATTAATGAACTTAATTCTTAAATAAAACCTAGTGTTAGTATTTGATGATGTTTTATAATAGAATGTTAGAAGAAGCATTTATTATAAAAATTCAAGATTTCAGAATAGAGATAATATATATTATGTAGGTTAACTATATTTGTATTTAACTAAATGGTCCTTATATATTATCAACCAGCCACCAAGTGACCTTATGGACTAAACTTTAAAATGTCACTATTCTTCTGTATCTGTTTCACTGTTATCTTACGTGTAGATTTGTCTAATATGTGATATTTTTATGGAAAAAGAGCAAATACTTCTTATAATATTTTAATCATGTTAGTATATTGTTGGCTAGTCACTATATTAAGACGTGTAATTTAAAGTGTGTATTTACATTACAAAGTTATCAGCTTATTTTAAAATATTGTTAAAAATTAATTTTAATAAGTTATTTCCTGCTATATGTTTTAATACTGATATTAAATTTTTACGACAAAAACATATTAAATGTAAAATGTCAATAATTATTAAGTATGCTACAAATAATTGTAAACAGTAAATTACTATTATTTACTTTTATTTGAAAGTTTTGTAACAGTATATAAAAGTACCATGTACAACAGACTATCTCCAGTTTTAACTAAATTATAATATACAAAGGGATTATTTTAAAATATAAAAACATTATCTAAGTAAATTCTTCAGATAAAAAAAAAAATGCATTTTAATGGATCAGATTTGAAATATTTGTAACACTATATTTTGTGTTCTCTCAAAATAGTTGCGCACAATTAACTGGGGGTCAACTACTTTTATTTTTATTATAAAAACTTAAAATATTAGAAGGAAAAATCTAAAATACTCATACAATCATAAAAATATGGTATATAATTTAACGAATTTGCCAAAGAAAAGAATTTAAATTTGAAGATAGTGTTTACTAATAAGTAGTATGTCTCACCGGTATCTGAAGACTGCTGAAGAATGTATTCTCGTATAACAGAAGGCGAGAATTCAACAAGAATGGTAAGAATGTCAATGGCAGCCTGCTTAATATTCACATCTTCAGACATTAAAGTCATTTCAAGCATTGGTAAAATACCCAGAGATGTCAGAGTCTACAAAATTGAAAAGAAATTTAGTCATAAAAGAAATTAAAAATGTAATGACCAAATACTTACTCTGAAGAATCCTTCTTTTTGTGGGGGCTGTAAATTTTGTGAAAAATTGCAGAATTCCTTGAGGAATTGCACTAGTTCCAGTTTCCTGGAGTCTGGCGTGCTTTCATCTTGAAGTTGACCTAACAGATCTGGTAAAAACTTTTCGTCTTCCTACAATTTTTATTAAAAGAATGTAATAAAATACCGGAATTAAAATTGTAGCACTTAAAAAAAAAAATTATTTACTTGTATTAAAGTGACGATTTCCACTTTATTAAAAAATATAAAACTACTTAATGCAGATAACATATTATCCTCAAATACAGATGGTGTTGGAAGAACCACATCTTGAATGTACTGCACTCTATGTGTCTGATGTATTTTGTTCAATAACTCGAGATTAGTTATCAGAATGACTTCTTTAAATCTAAAAACAAAACAAAATATGCTCAATGTAATTTATGAAAATCAATTATTTTTAGAATAATTTACTTTGAAACATTCTTTAAATGATGTCTATGGTATTTACGGATAGGTAAAGTTGGATCATACTCTAAACAGCCAATGACATCAAATATAATATCATCTAAAACAAAAATATATTATTTTAATATAAATTAAACAAGTTTAATTTGTTTTAATATATTTACCGGCAAAAAGCATTTCAAACAAAGCATTTTTATTGATAAGGAAAATGTTTTTGACAATGTCATATAAACAATGAAGACCTTCCAAATTATTGAGATCCTCACACAGATTGAATAATTTCACCAACTTGCGTACATAGCCATCATTTTCAATAGCTTCAGCTAACCTATCTTTATTTAAAGGTGTGGCCATACAAGTGATAAAAAGCTATAAATAAAGTTATGTATCAGGAAAAATGTATTTCAATAATTTATTTGTTTAAATTACGTCTTTAATTTCTTTAAGTCTGCCAATTTCACATAGCGGTAATTCAACAGGAGGGGCTGAATCTGACAGATCATCAAACCGCTCATCTTCAGACTCTTCAACAATATCTTGAGTAGTTTCTATCGTTGGGTCCTTTCCTTGAACACTACAAATTTTTTCCCATATTTCTTCACAACCAGCTTTTTCTTGAAAACTTAATGCCAAGTCAAAATTATCAGCTTCAGACCAAACAATTAGTGTGTCCTGTATTTAATAGAATTAATAAATATTGATTTTTAGACAAAAAGGTATGAGAAACAATTATATTTTAAATATCAAATAAAATAAACTAACTTGTTGTTTTTGATAGACTGTATCGTGTTGAATTTTAGATTCTAATAAAAGAGCACCTAAACAAAATAAAATTGACTTAATTTTTTTATATTAGAGTAACACAAATTAAAAATTAATATACATACATCATTACCTACTATATAACATTCTAAATAAAAACTTTTTGAAATAATTAAATAAATAACTAACTATACCTATGTATTTTAAAAAATGAATCTTTAATTCATGATACCTAAATGTTTGTTAAAATAAGTAGGAAGAACATAGTTTAATAAAAAGAATTAATATTTTTCATTATTGTTACATTCAAAGAGGTAGTTGAAGATTGCGCAATATGGGGTCCAATATATAACATTTTCATTAAAAAAAAAAATGCACATCTTTGTTTCAATAAAATAGGTAAATAATACTACTCAAAGAAAAAATGACCCTAAATATTTAGATTTTTTTTTTAATATGTCTATGTAATAATGTTCTATGTTATGAAAAATCATAATAGTTACAAATTTGATTATTAACAAGAGTACATTAATTAACCAATCACTAATGACATTAATAATTATAATTGATAGAAAATCAGTAATTACTTACATACCTATCATTTAAAATTAATGATTTGTTAAACATTCATGTTGGAATTCATTCCTCACTGTGAGTACTACTTTACATTTAAAATAAACCTATAGGTACAAGGTATCTGTTGAATTTTTAAAAAAAAACCTATTGGCTCTTAGCATAAACTATTAATATGCATTATTAGCAATAAAACTAATTTAATAATAGGTAAGTACTCAATATTTTTCAGTGATGGGAGAACACTTTTAAAGATTATAGATAGGTAGATACACTTAAATGGTGAAATGATTGGGCTACAATTATTCTATTCAAAGAGGAATCATAGAGAGTAATGTTAAAATGTCTTAACAACAAGAATGGTAGATACAAATAGAATTATTGATCATAATTCAGATAAGCTTAGATGTTAGGAAGGTACCTAGTAGAAACAAATCAAACAATAACAACAGATCACCAAGTAGGTAAACCTGAAGGTGTCCACCAAACGTAGCAGAGCACTCGATTAAAAAAATACTAACCATCGGCTTCGGCTCGAACCAACAGAGAAACGCCTTTGAGCCGTTCGACGTATGTGCACGACACATGCCCCGTGCCACGGTCGTCCCACTGACGATCGGCATTCAGGGCGTACAACTTCACTCGCCGCTTGGTGTCAGTCATTGCGTCGAACATGAGTCCACAACGGTCATCGCAGGAAGAACAAAATGTATGTGATTTTTGATCCTTTCAGACCAGTGACCACCACTGATCACGGCCGGATGTCGTCGACACTACGGGCAGGCGGCTGCAAAGGTTCCGTCGACGGTGGTTAGACGCAGTTGGCGGAGCGACGGCTAAATTATTTCCGGAAAATAATAACTTAGTCGACGCGCGATACACGGACAGGATTACCGGAATTCAGCGGGACCCGCCGAATTCAACCAAGTGTCCGTCGGAGCGGGCCGGGCAAGCGCGTGCGGTGACGATCGGGTGAAATGTACGGCGCGCGAACTGGTCAAACGTATCGGAATTGGTTTTATCAGCGAAGGGACGTGACAACATTTCGCGGACGCACGCTCTAAACAACAAACAGTGGACACACGGCCATTTTGAAAACAAAAAAAAAATAAAATAAATAATATATATAGCGCGTACGCAAAGGAGGAGGAATGAATAATAATAATAATAATAATAGTAGTAAACGCTCGTAACGCGTTCCGTTCACCAACTCGGTTACTAGTGAAGTGGAGGAACGACCGCGGCGGACGAGCAGTGCGGCCAACCAAACCGCCGTCCAACCGACGCCGCCGACCGAAAGAAAACAAAAACAACACGCGCGCCACACCGATACCGATACAATAATAATTTGTTCAGGTGTACACATCCCGATATTATTATTATATTTTTACAATCATTTCTACGATTGCTGGAAAGTGGGAACGCGCGTCGTGTGTGAGTTGTTGTTGTTGTTATTGTTTTTGTAACGTTGTAACGCCCGCAAAAACCGTCGTTGTCGTTCGGGTACTCATTCGGGCTGCCGGCTGATCGCTCATGTTGTAACGGTAGAATGGTGGGGGCTTAGGGGGTTTGATCTTTGATCTTGATGCACGGATTACAATTTTCAGATGCTCTGTCACAGATCGCAATCTTCCGAGTTCCGATGATCATCATCTTTATTGTTTTATTAGTATTTGATAAGACTGATCATTTGTCGTCACAACCATGATAGTTTTAGTACTTTTTAGCATGACAAAAAAGATAGGTATGTCAGCAATCGTGATACGCACACTTTAATCAAAATGGCGTCCGGATTTCGCCTATTATCACAGTTTAGAGATATCAGTGGTTATCACTAATAATAAATGCTTCATTTTTCCAAAAATGTTAGATACCTAACATTTAATTTTTGAAATAAGTAATAAAGTTATTGTGGATTCGTAGTCAGCGTGAGACTCAAAACTGTAAGATGGTCACTTAAGACCGTATCTGTGGGGGTCCAGGGGGTCTGGACCCCTCCCGAAATTTCTTCAATGTGTCTTATTTTTAGCCAAATATATAAACATAAATTCAATAAAATTACGATACACATGTTTAGGAACCCCTCCTTCGAAAAAAATTTCTGGATACGGCCTTGCGGTCACTACAACGAATTGGGAGTACTGGACTGGCAAAGTCCACTTCTGGAGTTTGGAAGTGTACTCTGCAGCATTATAAACTATCATGATTCATGGTCTGCCAGCAGCTGACAATATTAATTTTGGTACTCTCTACCATTAAAATTTACAATACTCTAAAGGTACTATAATTCCACTATCACCGTTGTCCGAAATCAAGACCGTGTTCAGGATTCGCATATAATTCTTGTATACCTATTTTATTAATTAATTCACCAAATTAAAAAATATTGTTTAGGTAAAACAGTGGAATACCTATTTCATATTTGGTGCCTATAGCATGGTAGGTAACACGGCTTACAGCAGTGGTTGATCCAGGGCTTATTTTTTTGTGGGGGGAGGGGGGTACAATAGTACAAATATTGGCCATCGGGGGAGACAAAAACACCACTGGTCTACAGAGAAACGTATAATGTGGAATAGCAGTAGCTTTTAGCACTGATTTGTAACAATATGCATAGTACTATTTTTATATGTATATACATACTAATTGTATACATACAGTTGTACACACAGTATAAACAACTATGTTGTAATAAATGTATAAATATAGTAATGATGTATACCTATTCGTGGTGTGTACTAGACGGCCATCCCTTACGTGTTTCTTGTAATTGGAGATCAAAAAGTGTCTACCACACAAGTAATTATCGCTTGTCAAAAATCTTTAAAATGTAATATAAAATTCCTCATAACATTTTTACCTTTATTAAAAAAGTCAAATTAACTTTTTATGAGCGTTTGAAGTTTAATTTTTTTATTATAAATTTACGATTTTCCTATTTTGTTTTAATATCAAAAACGGATGACCGAAGACACTTGACATTTTCACTAAATGTTTATTTTATCATTTCCTTTACAATAATTTGACTCTTTTTAAGCTATCTATATTCTATATAGTGTATAGCTTTAAGACATTTTCGACTTTTTAACTTTTTTTTTCAATAATTGTCAATAAATAATTATATGTTTGATCAAAAAACTTGAAAAAACGAATTCAACATACTGTATTACCAAAAATTAAACAGGTATCTTGCTTCTGTGTAACTACTTACTGCATTTACAATAATTAAACTCAGTCAAATTACAATGCATATGGATTGTGTTCTTCAACTATTGCCTATAACCCCTTTCTATATTCCACATTCTATTGAGCAACTGACTCAATAATACTTGTGTACCTATATCTTCACGTCCGTAACAGAACTATTTGGTATACAATATAGCATAGTAATTATATTTTATATGATATAATATATTGATCAACAAAATCATCTCGTAAACATAAGCGAGAATAATTTTTTTTTAATAATTATTACAAAATATAATATTGGTCTGATGAGCCTTGCAACTTTTAATTATTATAAAATTTAACATTTTGTGCAATGTTGGTACCTAAATCACAAGGGAAATACAATCATATATACAATGTTCCTATTGATATTTTTTTTATCATATTTAATTTTGTTAAATTATATGATGGAAATGTTAAAAAAAAATATTTATTTGCAATGAAGCCCTAATTTCTCAAGAGATATTAGGTTTTTTTTTTTTTGATATTGTTTTGTTATATTTATTTTTTTAAGTTTATAATATGTAATTATTAATTAGTGTTAAAAACTTAATCTTGAAATGAAATACGGAAATCCAAAGAAGAAAGAAAAATATAATTTATGTGCCCAACTATATTTATACCTATTTAATTTAATTTAATATATGGGCATTGCTATGATTCTATATGATATTTTTATATGGATATGTTTAGTATCTATTAAAAAAAGCAATTAATATTTGAAAATATTTTTTTTAGCTAAAAAAAATAATTAATTGTTGTATGAGAAAAAAATACATGGAACGCTCAAAATAAAATATTGAAGGCTTTTATTGATATTATTATTAAGAATTAAGTTATGACCATTTTTAAACTGTAGATTTTTATAAATATTAAAATTATTATAACTTACATAAAAATAATAATATCAATAAAACCCTCTGAGATGGCCTACATAATATACTTACCTTTAAATTTTATAATAGGTAAATTCACTCTCATTTTAGAAATTACAGAGTAAAATGAGTTAATGTGAACACACAATTTTTATGTTGAACGTTTTTCATGACTGAGACAACAAAAGTTGATGTGGAGTCCTTGTAAGTAATGTATATTATGATGAATTTTAACTAAATAATAGATCATTGCAAACAAAAAATGATTCTGAGTAGAGATGGTATGTCAGCAGTGCCGTGTTAAGCTTTTTGGCGCACAGAGGCACTCATTTTTAAATGTCCCAGTCCCCCTTTGTTCTTTATATCATCCACTTATTGACTACCTCGTACGTTATTTAGTATTTCAAATACGTGAAGAAGTATAGGATGACTTTTTTTTGGAGTCCAAAAGATTATCATCTATAATTTTAATTGTATGGTGATCCTGATCCCTGATGTTGTGTTGACATAAAACAAATAGAACTGAAATGGCTAATTTTGTCAATTTTAAATGTGCATTACAATACCTTAACATAGATTTAGTTGGTAATAAGTTTATTAAGCTATCATAAAGTTATAATGTTGAACTCTGTATCTAAATTCAATTTAGTTTTATTCAGTAAAATTGCATTACAAATTATAACAATTTTTTTCTCGTTTACCCTTTAGCAAATTTATTAACTATTATGGTTGGAGGGTCATAACTCAGCAGTCACTCATCGGAAAACCTGTGCAAGTATAAATAACTCGCGATAAGAAGTTTGTGACCAGTTCACCAGTTTATTATATCATTATTTTTAGTACCTTAGTACATATATAAAATTGAATTCGATAAATTTTTATTTTATTATCGGTACGACAAAAATATATTTCTAAATATATAACTAAGGAAGTAATCATTGTAATTTTTTCTTTAAAATTTTTATTAAATAAAAATTGAGGAGTCACCAACAGGAAACTAACAGCGGTTTCTCAAGCTCAAGGCACCCATTGATTTTACCAAGCTGTGGCGCCCTCCCCTTAACACGGCCCTGTATATCAGCCAACATTACTAAGTATATTTTTATATTTCTATAAATTAATTTATTTTACTATCAATTTTTTACGAAAACATTGCATTTCAAAACGTGATTATATGTATAATGATATACGTTTAAATTTAAAAATTGAGTCTCCAGAAATAATACTTTAGAATTATACCAAATTTATTAAAAATTTTATTTTTTATTTAAATATAAAATTTCTTCTGAATTTGAACTTAGAATATGTTATAGAAGAAAATTGTGATTTAATGTTTTTGTTTTTATATTTTTTGGTTTCAGTATTAACTACTTATGAGGAACCTATAAGATTTCCAAACCTTATGTGTGAAAATGAAATAATTTAGAAATTTCAATTTTTAACTACAAAATAGTTTCCAAAGGTTTATAATTTTAACAAATTATTTCAACATTTATAGATACATAATCATAGTATATTTTCAAATGTCTATAAATAGCTCAAAATAATTTATAAATATAAAATTATATCATGTATAGAAAATACTAATACAAACATTTGGTGAAAATTGCAAATACCTTTAGTTATTTGTTATTAGAGGGCAACAACAAAATTGGGTTTCTCAAAAAACTAGTAGTTTTTTTTAATATTTTGAAAAGTACTGAGAATATACTTTGCTAACCTTCCAAAAACACCAACTAGATAAATGTATAAGTAGAAACTTCTCAAAGTTGAAGATCAAAGAATTACATAACAGGGGTGGCCCAACGGCTGCTAGTAGCCTCTTAAAACTAATGCGACTTGTGTTTTAAAATGTTTACCAATATAATAATAGAATTATTAATAATTGTCCTGTTCTTTATATTATTTTTCAATACAATGTGTGGCTCGCAGCTTCTTACCGCTAGCCACTTCTGTTGTATAACATGTACAAACAAAAAAATAATCACTGTAAAATCAATACATTAATTCTTCCACTCAGAATATAAAATTATAAAAATGTTTATTGTATTAATATTACAATAACATGCAACATTATAATATGATATTAAGTTGTTTATTAATGAAGTCTTAAATTAAAATACCAGTTAAATGTACATTACACAGAATCAAATACTAAATTAACATTCTACTAATTGTACCTTATCATTTTCAATCTTGACATTTTTCATTTTCTTAATTTTTTTCAGAAATATCTTTTCTAGATCACTTTCAGACTTTTTAGCTTCGTTCAAAGAATGAAATTCACTCATAACTCTTTTCATTACTTTACTTAATGAGATTGGTTTGTTTTTTTTAGTTTGCAACACTTGATTAATAGCTTCATTCCACTCAAATTTACGCCCGGACTGTATTCTGGAACTTGGGGGACATCTTCTAAACATTTTTTAAAATTACATGTATTAATTTAGAATAAAATAAAAATTTTGTAATTTAGAGGAACACATAACACAAAAATATTTTTTCTTCAAATTTTTATTAAATGCTTAATATCATTGTAGTCAAAACTAAAAACGATTTTGCCAAAATCCAATCTAAAACACGCTACTTGATATTTTCCAATTTGAAAAAATGTATGAATCATAAATATGTATTAATAACTAACTTCGTTTCTATGGTGATAAACACAACTTTATGCAAAATCGGTTAAAATAAAAAAATATGCGTACCCAGCCCAAAAACATATTAATGTAAAAAAAATATTATTTAAGAAGATAATGGGAATAGATATTATCTAGAATAACTGTGACGTAATTTGGCTCGGCTCCATCCCCTATCTTGCGCATTAAAAGTTACTCACTTTACACAATGATTTACCAACCTAAACATTTTTTTAAAAATTTAATTTGTATTCGAACTATGATGTATCTTGAGCTAAAAATGATAGAAGTATCAGAATTTAAATATAACATTAAGTTTTTTTTTTTAATATTAAAAATACTAAAAGAGATTTTTGTTACATACATATTGTAATTACCACGGCGCAGCGTGTTGATTGATTTTGATACACATATTAAATATTACAAAAAAAATTATCACTTTAGAAAAATTTTGGTTCCACTAACGTTGTCAGTACATACAAAAATAACACAGGCACATAGTACAACCAAAATTAGAAATTATACTTTAAAGGTAGGTAAATTTTTACGGTACTCGTCTAATATGCTACCTACTGTAGTTATTTTTATTTTATTTCATTTTATTGCGGGAAAGTACATTTGAGTCATTACGATAAATAACATATTATAACAGTTGTACAAAATTATAGCGTAATAGCCATTAAGATAACTGATCAACCAAGATAACTTACTTTTAGATATATTATTTTAGTCTGTGTTGTGTTATTCATCGCAAGTTTTACGTTTTATTTCTTTATTTTAAAATAAACAAAAATGAACAAATCAATGCCTTATTTGTACAGGCATATAATATGTAATGAGGAAACATGTGTTAATTATCTTCAAGAGAGAAACTTGCTCCCAGAACTGGTAGTTGTTCCAAATTAAAAGATGGTGTTATTTGTAGAAGCACATTGAAAGAATATCAAAAAAACTACTTATTTACGATGTCGAAAAAAAGGTTGCCAAACTTATCATTCTTTAAGAAAAAAAAATCTTTTTTTTACATATTATGATAAAAATGGTAAAAGTAATAGCGGTTTAGCATTAAATGAAATTGTTGAATTAGTTTGGTATTGGATTTATCAAATACCAGTTTCAATGACCGAAAAGTTTACAGCAAAAACTCGTAACACAATTGTAGATTGGAATAATCTCTATAGAGATGTAGCAGTTGCAATGTTTGGTAAACGTAAAAAAATGGGGGGTCTGTAAAGAAATATTATAAAGTACTTGAAAATTAATAAATTGTTATTAATATTGTTGTTAATTTGTTATTAATCAATGTTTTGGTAGGTATCATTTTACGGTAGGTAGCATACTACACTAATTAAGTAGCCGTAGGTAGCATATTAGACAAGTACCATTTTTACTTGAAGCGAGAAACATTTACAAATATGAAACAAGGAATTACCACAAGCCAGGCCCAATGAGGTGTCTTTTTTCAATTCCTCATAACTCATTGAATAATGTGAGTAGAAACCTATATCATTATTTTTGGAATTGAACATTCTTTGAAATTAAATTAAATTAAACTTATTTTTTGTGTTTAGTGCTCCTTAAAGTTTGGTAAAATAATTCTAAATAAATCAAAATTACCAGTTTTCAACATTTTTTGTTTTGGTTCTTCATTTTCTTCATTATTATTTAACTTCCTTTTTTTCTTTTTCGATATTGGTTCTTTATCTGATTCAATTATGCCATTGGTAACAGTTGCTAATTCATGTTGGTATTTCATTTTCTTTTTCATTTCTTTTTTTTCTTTTTTACTCATTACTGATTCAGATTTTTCTTGAAGAATTCCATTCTCTTTATTTGCTACACAATCTTTATTACAGATATTATCATCAGTTTTGAAAGCAACACTATTAGTTTTATCATTAGTTACTTCTATTACTGATTTATTTTTCTTAGACTTTTTAGCTGAGCTTGGCTGAGCTTCTGCTGTGTCTTCTTTTACTTTCAAATTGTCTTCAGTTCCAGAGTTAATTTTTAATATGTTCTTTTTCTTTGTTGACTGTTGTTCAATATCAGATTTTGTTTCAGTTTCACAAATTACTGCATCAAGTGATTTTTTACTTTTCTTTTTCTTTTTCGGTGTTTCTTCACTACTAAAATTACTATTTAAAGTTACAATAGTTTCACTATCAATGTTTTCTGTAATCATTTTATTTTTTTTAGATTTTTTAGCTGAGTTAAGCTGAGCTTCTTCTGTTGTGTCCTTTTTCTTTGTTGACTGTGGTTCAGCGTTTCCATCCAATTTTGATTCTGTTTCATTATTTACTGTATCAAGAGATTTTTTACTTTTTTTCTTTTTCTTTTTTGGTGTTTCCTCTGTTTCATTATTGCCATTTAAATTGTTAATTATTTCATCATTTCCAATGCTTATTTTAGTTTTAATTTCTTGAGATTCTTCTTGAATGGAATCATTCTTCACCAAGTTCCCCGATTTATTATCAACTGGTTTTTCATTTGAATTCTGAGGTAGTTGTGCTTTATACTCAGCTTCTATCATATCAAACACTTGGTCAATTATGTATCCTTTTCTTCTATAAGCAGGAGCTGTAGAAAAACAAAAGTTCTGTAACAAAAAAACAAAAATTAGTATGTTCTAATAAATTAAATTGGTGTTGTTCTAATATTTAATGTTATGACATTACGTATAATAAAATTATATATAAAGTGAAATTATGATGCATAATATGAGCATTACCTGAAATATTCATTCATGATGACCTATATATTTCAGCTAAAATATACTTAATTCTATTCACCTATCTATCTAGATATGTATAATCTACTATACAAAAAAATATTCATTGTGATTTATGAATCTTTTTTGTTTGACAAATATAGAATTTAAATAGACAATATAAGAACATAATTACATTATAAAATTAATTTGTTTAGTTCCTAAATTTTTCAACTCTGATTTCAAAACTGTTTGAATTTTTTGAGGATACCATTATTTTGAGAGTAATTGCCTTCCAAAGTTTGAGATTTTTCGTTTGTACACATACGCGCCACACTACTTTACTACCGCGCAAAGCAACTCTATTTTGGTAACCGGGGCCGGCAGGCGAATACAAATGATGATGAAGAAACTGATAATAATGTTTATAAATAAATGTTAATTGTATTGACTGTTAGGTTATTAATTATGTATATAAGTACAATAAACAATAATTAAATATAAATTAAATTTGAATTTTAAAATTGGGTATATTTCTATTTTATCAGGCACCCTAAATTTTTTTAAATTTTTTTTTTCATCTTATGAATTTTTCAACATTCAAAAAGGTGGTGCAATCAAAAATTGGCGCAGATCATCAATTTCAAAGTTATATCCATTTGAAGATGGTCATATTTACAATTTTTCTTAAAAAAAAAGCGTAACGAAATGCATTAATTGTTCCTTCATAAATAATAAATATAAATACCTGGAATTTATTTTTTTTTCTTGGGACATTATCAAACTTAGCAATAATATTCAAAAATTGTCTTTGTTCATTAGGCAAATCTTTATTATTCATTACTGACTGAACAATATCAACCCAACCAGCTTGTTTACGTTTTCCTTTTTCAGCTGACGGTTTAGGTACATAACCTTTAGCAGAATATCTCTGGTCTTCGGTTACACACTGACAATGGTCTCTCACAGTCTCATAACTGAAATATAATAAATCATTCTTTTTATAATTTTTCTGGGTTAATTGATGAACAAACTAAAAAGTTATGTTAACATAAATTTACAGTTTACGACTCATGTATAGGATTATAACTTATAAAATAGTAATCTTGCTTGCAATAAGTGTTGTTAGCTTTATTATTAGAGTGGATATTATCAAACTTAGGGTCCGTATTACAATCGTTAAACTAAAGTTAAACCACCAAATTCGGCCGGTAAAATCAGTGGGTTAGGCGTAACCAAGGTTTAAACTATGACTATAAGACAGGCCTTTAAAGGTGTAAACTTTATCAGAGTTCTCTTATTGTTTTTTACAATATTTTTATTTTTAAGTGAGTTACGAGCATTTTTAAATATTAGTATTTTACAGACTTAAAATTCATAACTCACATAAAAATGTTAATACTGCAGAAAATCAACAAGACAGACAGCTTAGATAATATTCTTACTTTTAAGTTTGATAAAAAGGAAATAAAAGAAATTAACTGTAATATTTAAGCTAACAACAAATTGGAATCGCTGAACTTAAATTTTGAATTATGTGTTAGTAAGATAGTGAATACATACCACGTCTTTTCAATAAACAAAAATTAAAGTAAATCATAAATTTTAATAATTATTTAACTTGAGATTAGGCCATTGTCATATACACATAAGCACTCCCAAGAAAAAATGTAGCTTAAATGTATCATAATATTGTTAGTGTATCTTAACCAATTGAAATAACCTACAATTAGCAATATTTTCCATATACCTATTTATTACATTTAAAATCTACAAACAAAATCATAAAATATGTATTCCAAGTATTTTTAAATTAATTGTGTAAATTAATATAGATTTATACACATGGATATATTATGAAGGTTGGTGAGAATAAATGATAATGAATACTACTCACTTAAAATCCTTTAAGCAGTCGACACAACAGAAGCTAACTGCGAAATTTTTTCGTTTACATTCATACTGTATGTGTTTTTCCACTTTCGGCTTATTCACAGAATCGCCACAATTATTACAAGTAAATACAACCATGATCTAAAATACAAAAATATAATAGGTAGTTAAGATACACAATCATTTAAATTAAACAGATTAGTGAAAGACGATGTGTTAAATTTGAAATTATTAAATATAGAAGAAACCATTCAACTTACATACTTTAATGGCTACGTAAGTGGAAAAAAATTAGCAAATAACCAAATATATTATTAACTTAATTCTCTATCGAATCAAAATAATAAGCAATTGGATATTAGCACGTGCTAAATAGTAAATAGTGTGGTCCCCGGTTCAGCAATACACTCTACAGCCGCGGTACTAACAACTTACTAGTAACTATTTTAGAGCACTTGAGTGAGCACTCCAAAAGTCAAAAGTAACAGATAAAAATTATGATGATCAATGCAAATGATTTTTACCAAATTTGAAAAGTTAATTAAATAATAAATATTGAAATTTAAAATCCGCCATCCACCATTCCACGTTGTTTTGGATCAGCGCAATGAGTGTACGAGTAGATAAATGATAATAAGTAATCATGAAGAGGAAACATAATTTTATCATAGTGATAACTGAAAACTGATAAGTTGATGAGGCTTCCATGATAAGATGCTATCGGAAATTTTGAAGACTACACGCGACATAGTTCAGAATGTTTAGATCAAGGTGTATTAATAATAATAATACTTGGTGTGAATGTAATAATACTATTAAGACTTAAATATTAGCAGTAATCTTGTTCCTTTCAGAAAATGTTTTTTTAATTATACGTTTGGCATTTATCCCAAAGTGATCTCTTAATAATCATTCAATGATGAATTTAATAGTTACATTCCCAGTTGCATTAATTGGATTATAAATTAGAATAAACTACAGTTTCCAGCTTCTACTATAACATTATTATATAATATTTTATTTAATGTTTTTAATATTTGAAATGTAGTCCTGCACCTTGTGTCGGTAATTTTACACGTAATATTATAAAATTGATACTAGTGATGAGTACCCCGGTACCCGAATGTTTAATTAAATTTTTTACACAATTTCAATAAAAAAAAAAGGTAAGTGGATGTCGCTCTGCTGTACAGTAGGTTAAAGGTAAAAGGTAAAATGTATCAAATTTAAAATTTAATAATTATTTTGTAGTTGAAAATTTATAAAATGTTCAACTTGTATAGCTAAAAATTGAAAATTTAAAACAAGTCTCCACGTAAATAGGTTATATATAAATTACTTTATTCGCAATAATATCATCAAATATAATTGGTAATATCATAGGCTGACTGACCGTTTTCGCTCGGTATCGTTTTTCTTATACAATGATATTATATCATTGAATTCAAATTTAACACCATCCATTACAGTGACCCACACGTAACCTACTGTACAGCAGAGCGACATCCACTTACCCGCCTTTTTTATGTTTTATATTATTAGTTAAATAATTAATCAATAAAAAGAAAAAAAATTAATAATTTACCATGCGTTATTGGACAATTGGAATACAATATTAAAAATCGGATATATTACGATTGTTAAAAAAATTCTCATTTACAATTTTTATAATAGGTTATTTTGCTGTAAATCGCTTCAATAAGCCGTATTACTTGAAGAACAATATAGTATAGTTTTTATATACAAAATTTTAGTTTCGATTTACAAAATCGATTTTTGTTTTTGGTGTAACTCTGAACGTATATACATGCAATTTTCACTGGTCGTTTATATTTGCATTTTCTAAAAACTTTATTCTTTAACTTAATAATATTATCAAATTTACTTGGTAATATCATAGGCTGACGGCCCGTTTTCGCTCAGAATCGTTTTTCTTATACAATGATATTGTATCATTGAATTCAAATTCAACACCATCCATTACAGTGACCGACTTGTAACCTACTGTACGGCAGAGCGACATCCACTTACCTAAATTTGTTAGTTTAGGTTAGGTACATAAGTTTTATACCTTAAATGTATCAAATTGAAAAATTACAAATTACTTAGTAGTTAAAAATGTATATAATGTTCAACTTTTATTGCTAAGTATTGAAAATACAAAACAAGGATTTTCATAAATAGTTCATACAGTAACCATAAATTATAAAATATATATTATATTTTTAAACACAGTAATTTTTTACAGAGATTATAAATTAGGCAGTGGACCATTCTGTTTTTTTTAGATGTACATACATAATGGTTACACTTTATACGTCCCTAATAATACCTATGATATATAGATATTAGGTGAAAAATAGAAGTTAATAGTTAAGTATGTTACACTAAATTAATAGTTACCTTTAACTTATAACGTGCATAACATTTATTTCTATAAATTAAACCAAAACATACGATATATGTATATGTCTATTTCAGGTATATATGACTTATAGGTAGCACCTATTAATTATAAATATTCTACGACCGTGGACTGGAAAAACGACGATGGTGTATTTTACGATGTATTTTATACATTTTTAGTTCGGAACTAAAATATGCGTCTACGACACTTGGATAGCACATTTTTCGTGTCATTAAATATTTATTTTAAGGCCCAAATGAATATGAAAACAAACTTACTTCGTTATCGACTCTTTCGGCGCAATCCGTGACGTGTATGAACTGCGTCGCTGATGTGGAAACGCTCTAGATACAGATGAACTGAAAATATTGTGATTTATGAAAAATAAAATTATACGGAACGCAGTAAGTTGTTTGCTCATGTCTGCTTTGCTTATTGAAATTTAAGAATTTTTAATCGACTGTGTCTTCTGCAACAACTTTGAGATTTTCCATAGAATATAAATGATGGATATTATACTATATGTACGTCTGTGTAGGTACGTCAATATGATGAATCCACGGATTTAATATAATGCAACTTTTTTTATCAAAAAGTTCCGTGTTAAGGAACAATTTGTTCATTGAAGTTTTATATGACAGTAAATCAAAATAGTTTATAATTTTCAAGTCGAATTATAATAATATGATATAAGTATTATTTAAATTATTATTTTCGTTTATTAATTTAATTATTGATTAAGATAAAGAAGTGAATAAATATCAGAAGTACAAGCAAAAATTTCTGTAAAAGTACATACGATTTATCAATAGACCGCGTATAGGTACCATGAACTAAGATAAAACAGGTACTGAATATAATATAATATTATAAGTTCTATGGATTTATCATAGTAAATAATATATTTTATAATACCTATCTATGGCAATCGTCAATTGTCGACATTCGTCGGTGACGACTAACAATTCTAATAATTTCAGTGAACAAAAAAATTATAAGCCATCGATATAGACGAACAGTTTGTTAAGCCGTTTATATTATAATGCAGTTCTAACACAAACTCGGTAACATCTCGGTATGATCAGATTATTTTTATAAAATATTTCGATACTTTCAAGTTTCAGTTAGGAGCGTGATGGAGATGGATGAAGATAGCTGTTCCTTCGGCGACGGCGACACTCTATAACTAGGTTTCGCCGGAAGAGTCGATGTTTACGCGTAAGTTTGTTTTTATATTATTACTATTTTACATTTACTTTTTAGACTTAAAATTAAATATTTATTGCCACGGACAATCTGTTAACTGGGTGACGTAGAAGTATATTTTATAAGTTTAATCCCAAAAGCGCAATGTATAAAGTACGCGAGACCGAACAGTTCAAGGCCGTCTTCGTTTCACCACGCCAAGTTTAATACATACCTTTTTGCATATACTATATGCCGGCGGCGCATCCGAGTTGGGTCCCGAGTATTAGGGTTAAATCGCAGGTACTACACTAGTTGGGTCCAGGATATTGTTAGGTACTATACTAGTTGGGTCCGGGATTTTTTTAGATACTACACTAGTTGGATCCGGAATTTTTATAGGTACTATACTAGTTGGGTCCTGGATTATTATAGGTATTCCACAAGTTCCTGAATATTTTTTGGTAAGTACTCCATTATACTAACATTTTCATTTCCATTTTAACAGACTGTCTATAATCTATTTAGACTACAGGTATGGTTAAAAATGTTGTTTACAGTTTTTTTTTTTTTTAAATATTAAAAATGCTAAAAACCAAGTATAAAAATATATATTATTTAATTTAAATACAGCTATATAATAGGTATATGAAGAATTGTATAATTTATATAATAGTATTTGATAGTTAGTAAAAATATTATAATAATTTAAAATATTATACAATAATATTAATACAATTTTATTAAATTGAAAAGTAAATGAAAAGTACTTATACGTATATAATGTGACTATTATCGGATATTTCTCTCATGGATTTTTCGAACATTCGTGTAAAAATATCAGTGTTATCGGTAATATCTGATAATTTTTGACATATCTTATAATAAACTATCTGGAATAGCGATAAATGCCGGTTAAACCTCGACAAGTTATCTATCAACATAGCTTACACGGTGCAGACCTATAGTTACATGTTGGTAGTAAGTGTTCTGCATTCTAACCACTAGCATATGGAAGATTCTAACGTTATGTTCAGTGAAAAGGGCAAAAAAATATATATTATAGAAGGATATAAATTTTCATTTCACAAATTTCTGAAAAATGATATTGAAAGATGGAGATGTATTCATAGATCATGTAAGTCATTTTTTAAATATAACGAAAATCAATTTATTGATCAAAATTTGACACATAATCATAATTGTGATTCCGAAAAAATATTAAAAAGGCAGATATTAAATAATAATTTAAAGAGAAAAGCTCAAGATGATATATGTGAGAAACCTTCTAAATTATTACATTCCGAATTAAAAAACAATGATATAGATACATTAACACGTTACGATTGTACACTTATTAAAAAAAGTATTCATAAAGCGAGAAAAAAAATTCTACCAAACCCTCCACAAAGTTATGACTAGGTTCACAAAGTATTGAACGATTTAAATATAAAAACTAACAGACAAGAAAATTTTTTATTAATTAATGGTAATCAATATAACATAGTTATTTTTTGCACAGTCAAAAATTTAAATTTTTTAAGTAACATGAACACATTTTACGTAAATGGCACATTCAAAAGTTGCCCAAAAATATTTATGCAAATGTTTACAATACATACAATACATAATAATCATTATATTCCACTTATTTTTTGTCTACTCCCAAATAAACAAAAAGAAATTTATACTCAAACTTTTAGGATGTTATGTAATGAATGCGAAAAACTTAATTTGAAATTTTTACCTCAAACAATATATGTAGACTTTGAAGAAGCTATTCATAATTCTATTTTATCAGTATGGCCGGAAATAAATATTTAAGGGTGTAGATTCCATTTAGGGCAGAGCTGGTGGCGGAAAATTCAAAATTTGGGACTAACAAACGAGTATAAAAGTGATTCTGAATTAAGTAAATATCTCAAATATTTTTTTTGGCTTACCATTTCTACACCCAGAAGAGGTGGAAAATTGTTTTATTGAAGATATAATGAGTATCCAACCGAACGACAGTAAAATTCGAGAATTCACTGATTATGTTTTTGATAATTATATTAATGAAGAATCGAGATTTCCACCAAAAATTTGGCTAGAATTTAATGCCTCTACAATGCGAACCACAAATTCCTGCTAATCATTCCATTCTCATTTTAATTCTATGTTCTACACAGCACACCCAAATATTTATCAGTTCCTAGAAATTTTAAAAAACGTACAAATTGATACTTATATCAAAATGAGAAGTGTAGAAGTAATGAAAAAAAGAAACTGCATTTTGCTAAAAGAAACATTTATAGCTGACAATATGAATAAAAAAATTGCAGGAATAATCAATCGATTTGATTTTGTAAAATTAATGTCGTATAAATTTTTACCAACACACATGTGATTTTTCCAAAAATATTATTTTATTTGTATTTATAATATTATTGTATAATTATTTTAACATTTTTAATATTTTTTAATTTACACCTATATGGCTATATTTATATTATATAATATGTATTTTTATACTTGGTTTTTAACCTTTTCAATATTTTTACCAACACAAAAGTGATTTTTATTTTTATAAAATTCTAATAACTTATATTTTAATGGAAAAGAAACAAAACAAAAAAAACTGTAAAAAACATTTTTAACCATACCTGTGGTCTAAATAGATCATAGACAGTCCTAAGTCTGTTAAAATGGGAAGGAAAATGTTAGTATAGTGTAGTACCTATAAAAATCCGGGACCCAACTAGTGTAGTACCTAAAATAATTCGGGACCCAACTAGTGTAGCAATTATAAATTTGGGACCCAACTCGGATGCAGCCAAACAAACAAATCTTTTCTCATCTTTATAATTATTTTAGTATAGATTGATGGTAATGTCAATAATTCTGTTTTTGTTAATCCATAAGTATTCATTTTTCTAATTCACTAATTAAAATTGTTTTTTTTTTTTTTTACATAGTATTCCGCTTAATTTGGGCACCTGGGTTAACATGGGCCAAATCGCTTAATGTGGGCAGATGAGTTTGGTCCCAACGTGTCCACATTAAGCGAAATACACTGTATTAATAAATATATAGATAATAACTTTTTTGTTTTAAATACAATTATCAATTCAAATTATATATATTTAGAATTATTAAATTAGATACATATGTTGGAACTAATTTCAAATTTTCTCGAAGAAAATTATCATTGGTTTAATATAACAAAAATTATAAACTATTTGAAATACTTTATTCAGAATACTATTTTTTATGAAGTATTATACATATTTCGAATAATAATTAACTATTCAAGTGTTTTGCCCAAGCTTTTGAAATACTAACAACCACGGTAGATTATGATCGACCTTGCTAACACTAGTAAGTACTTCCTACATAAAACAGCGAATATTGGTATCATTTTAAAATCTTAATTTAAAATAGGAAATTAGTCTTATATAGAGAATAAGATTATTGCATTATTAAAAAATATCACTGGTGTTAATCTATTGAAAGGTCAGGATTTCTAATTGAACATTTTGTGGGTATTTGATTTTTGATACGTTTGCCCGAATCTTTTTTTTTTACTTTGGTGCCACTGCCACTCCGGTTAACTTATTACAACCGTGAACCAGGATTCAAATCTGGAACTGCTACGAGATCAAATGTTAATAAAGTATTAATGTAAACTGGCAATATGAGTACCACTACCCTTTAAGGACCCGTTTTACAATCGTTAAACTAAGGTTAAACCACCAAATTCGGCGGGTAAAATCAATGGGTTAAGCGTAACCGAGGTTTAAACTATGATTGTAAAACAGGCCCTTAATGGCATAATGTATAATATGAAACAAGATATTATATGCAATGATGGATACGTATATATTTTAGATTACTTTTGTAATTTATTACTCAACACCACAAAGTGGAATAAGTAATGAGTGTTTTATTAAGAAATTTTTTAATAAATAAGTGAGAAAAAAGTAGATTGATACACATCATGTGTCAAAAATACAAATCAAATAAATAAACTCTTAGCATATTAAACAGCAGATTTTTTAAATTTATGTTTGCATTTAAATATAAATAGACATGTATTTTAAGCTAAAAAAAAGGAATTATACAATAAAGAATGTCCAACCTTACTGAAAAAAATTCCTAGCTAAGTTTATTCACAAATAAATTAAAGACGGTTGGCAACAACACATGCAAAGCCTATAATTGAACTTCTATTATGTTATTTGTCAAAAGCAAAATTAATAATTTTAATCCCCTAGATTGCGATACGTTAGAAACGTCTTATCAAGTGGCAATTTTTTAAAAATATTTTTAGGATTGGGAATGTCCAGGGTTCAAAAAAATTGCACAAGTAAATGCATTTATATTAATATCTTTATTATCCCTTTCCAGAAACAAATCACCCAAATACATGCAAGTATTAGACGCATTTAAATAAACATATTTCTGGTATGCAGCAAATAGATTCTTTTACAGGTATTTTCTTTCCAGTTTTAACTGGATACATTTTATAAAATAATATATTACAGCTCCTTGACAGTTTTTAAGGTTATGCAAATATATTAAGCCAATTCTAAATTATTATATAAGTTTTCAGGTTGAAATTTCAATATTTTTTTATATACTCCAACAGACAATACCGTATTTCTTAATAATATTATCATGTAACCACTAAATTTCTTAAAACAGAATGTCAAGAAACTTGCATGAATCTATTTGCTACATACCAGAAATCAGATGATTATTTAAATATATCTAATACTTGCATGTAATTGGGTGATTTGTTTTTGAAAAGGGATAATCAAGATATTAATAGAAATTAATTTACTTGTACAATTCTTTTGAACCCTGGGAATATATTATATAATCATTGGAATGTGGGTTTGACTAAGTATTATTCTGGGTCGTTTTGATTTGGGGTTAATTAGGTAATAATTAATTAATACAGTAGTCATTAAATATTTATCTTGTAATACAGTGCTGGAAATGGACTGGAACGCACCAGAATGATATTCCAGATTGTAAAAATATAAAAATGGCACTGGGTAAGAAGTTTCTGACAGTATCACAAAAAGGGGAATGAAAATTATAAAAATTTGTTTTTGATAAATAATATACTAGTAGTACAATTATAGGCTTTACATTTGTTGTTGCAACTTGTCATTAATCAAAACAATTAGGATTAATATTTTCTGCTTTTTTTTCCAAAATATCAATACATTCTTTAAAATGTCAACAGTTAAAAAATAATTCTGCATTAAGCAATTAAACATTTAAGTCTATCGGTTTACGTGTAAGTAGTTATTTACATATTTATTGTGGATTTAAAATAGTAGTTTCATAAACACGCAAGAAATATGTTAAGAACTATTACAACCATTTTGAATTTTGATGTTCTAACTTCTTGGCAGGGTTTAGAAGATTCTCTCTAAAAAAAACATACAATTTAGAACATTAATATTTAGTTTATTTCAATAAATAAATTAGTATTGTAAACAATTAGATTTTTATTCTTTAACAAAATGCAATAGAACAGAAGAACCTCCATACTTTTTTTCTGAATTTTTGGCCACTGTTAGAAAACACCAAAAATAATGTGAGAAATGAGTTGTTTCAGTGTTAAGTGAAATTTCTTTTTATGTTATTTGACATTTTTATTATAAAAAACAATTAAAAAAGTGAATTAAAAAAATTATTTCAAATTACAGTTAAATTCCAATAATTGGTTGAGGACTGGTATGTTAAAGCTAAGGTTTACTGACTAGTATATTTTAAATATTGAGAGGGATGTTGCAAATAACATAAAATAAAATCAATGTTAGAAAAGTACGAGAAAATTAATTTTAAAATAATATATTATAGTTTTATTAACTAATATCAAACGTTTGTTATTTGTATTAAATTTGTTATATTGGTCGTCACTTGTAAAATATTATATTGTAATCTTAAGATAATTGTTAACTTTTAAGTGTATAATATAGTGGTTTACATACCAATAAATAATATTTTGAATTGCTGAAGTTGTGTTACAAAAATATGTTATTAATGGTTTTGGTAGTTTTGTGTAGGCGTGTGGGACTAGTTAAATGTGTATACATAATTTTAGAGTTTTCATAATTTCAATGTAGTTGTGCCTATGCTTTTTGGTGGACAGAAAATATAGTGTGATAAATGAATAGGTATTTAATGTATAATTTTACAGAAAATCTAGTTAGTATAAAGGATTAACCTAGGGCTGTTAGATTATTTTTTTTACCACTCAATTTTAAATTTCATGTTTTAATCAATTATTTTGACCGGAATTTTTATAATCAAACTGATAACTAATTTTTTTAAGGACTGAATAACCGATTAATCGATTTTTTTAATGACTGATTACCTGATTAATCGATTTTTTGCCAAGGGTAAATTGATTCTTTATTTTCTACATAATTTTAAACGAGATTTGCAGGATGACATGTAGATGTGGATGTCCACTTTTATATTATATAAATATAATGTACTATTAATGAATTATATTATAATTATTTGATGTATCGGAAAGGCGATTAATCACATTTTATAAAATCTGTAAAATAATCATCGTAATAATCGATTAATCAAAATAATCAAACAACCCTAGATTAACCTTGAGAATGGACACAACCAGAAATGTTAGAATGAATTTTAGTTTATTTAATAGCATATAGTGCACAAAGGTTTAACACATCAACTGCCATGTGACCGCTGATAGTCATCTATATTTCTCAAATTGTATACTTCTGTGATCGCTATTGCTCAAAGTTGATCATTACGCGTTAAAAGTTAAATTAATAGTTTGATTGTGGACTAAAAATGATAAAATTATGTGAAACAACCCCAAAATTAAATTTTCCTAAAACTAAAATTCAAATTCTTAACATTTACCATGTGTATAATGTGTATTAAAATATAAATTGTAACATTATTGGTTCACGAGATTATTCGATGAAGTATAATTTGAAAACAAAAAATGAATCAGAGCAAAGATAATCTGTCAGGTCTTGTCTATATTACTTAGTATATTTTATGATATAATTAATAATTATATTATTATTATTAAATTAATTTTAATATATTCAGAATGTAAGTTGAATTCATTTGTATTAATCTAAAAAATGTTGAATGCTATTATATAATACCTCTATGGCTCCATAAAGCAGAGTTATATAATCTTCAGATAATTTAATTGACCTGGCTATTCTCCAAGCATAGCTCCAGCCAAATCTTTACTTTTATAAACATTAATTTGTCAAATTTGTAGAAGATATTTTTAAATCTTAAAAAATAAAAAAAATATCATAAGTTATCGCTTAGCTACAAAAAATGGACATAACAGTGTTGTGTAGGGGAGGAAAACGGGTCTAGGGAACATAATAAAAAAGGGGAAATATATAATAATCATACAAAAAGGGAAATTGGCAGGTCACACCGCCACCGTCGGAACGCCTCTGCCGTTTCCAGAATCAGCACACACCAGTAGGAACAACTTCTGTAATTTAATTAGTGGATAACAAATGTACATAGGGGGCATAAAAAGAATATTGAATAATAATTTAACTTCACCTTGGTAGTGCAGCATTTTGCATTGACATTGTACAATATATTTTTATTTTATTTTTTTTTTTAGTAAAGGTAAATTGAAAATAATAATAAAAAGAATAATTTAAGTTGGCCTCTTGCAAGAGAATAATATTGTAAATTATATTATGTATATAAGAAAAATGTAGATTTGGGGAGTAAGCATTAGGAGGAACATTAGAGATTTGTTTAAAATATTGAATGGTTACAGGGGACTTATTGATATTGAGATTGAAGTGGATTAATTTTTGCCATGCCATGAGGGAATTTTATTACATTTTATACGAGATAAGTTATTTTTATTTTTTTTTTTTGCCAATTTTACAGAGTTTTACAGTTAAATTTTGAGCATTTTAAAGAAAGAAGAGAGAAGAGAGGGAAAAAAAATTAGTCTATTGGTTATCAGAAGATTCCAGGTTCTAATCCTGTCATGGTCGTCATATGTAAGAATTTGGTAGTTTTAAGGCTACCAAAATCTACCCACGACAAAAGGGGAACCTGTGAGACGTACCGCGTGATGACCCAAGGGCCAAGTCGGTGGAGCTCATAGGCTTTGTACACGCATCAGCAAATGAATGCTGACGATTTATAATACAGAGGAGAAGGTTTTTTTGTTAATCATGTGGTTGTATATTTTGGACACGAGAATAACCAAAATAATAATATTTAACAGAAGACATAATAGTTTTTTGTTGGCATTATAACATAATAATAATTTCGGTTTTATAATATAATAATAACGGGCATTGGCAGACGGAAATTACAAAGTAAATAATAAGAATTTTCGGCACATTTTTTCCGGCCCACTGGAGGCGGTACACCATATTACTCAAGGGGATACACCTCACAGGGTTACCGGGAAAATGTGTGCGTGCGGCTCGTTATAGCCAGGATGTTGCATATGAAGGGGAATAAGAATAAAAAAGGACCCGCGTCTTGCGACGCCTCACTGGATAACACACAGATTATATAAAGTTAGTTTTACATAAACTGTGGCCTACGTGCATGAAAGGGGGGAGGGCAGGAGAGAAAAATTATGACATATTACGATGTGTGGTGTTCCGATGTTGATTGCAGTTGATTAGGCAGCCTCGCCCGTCGCCCAGGCCCTCGTGGGTGGACTTAGCCCATCATGATGGAGTGACGTGGGTGTCCAAATACGGTTACACACCGAAAACGTGGTCAGTGACAATAATTCGTGGAGACGTCCAAGTGACGAGCGAAGAGCCGTAGAGTAAACGTTGATTAGTCAAGCAAAAAGCCGTTGAAAAAGCGATTTGTATTTTGAACGATGGTGACGGAGCTTGTCGTTGTTGATTTGTAGGTTAAGAACAGGTCAGTGTCGTGTTTTAGCGGGAATTATACAATAATATTGGTAGAGTACAGCTTGTTCTGCGGCCCGTACCGGCGGACGCGACAAAAGCGCCGTCAGCAGGCTGGTGGGGAACAACCGCGGTCCGTGACTCGGTAACGACGGTCACAGCGTGATGTGGAGGGTCGGGGAACAGAGATTACATAACAGTTGTTGTGTATATTTTGTATTTGCAGCGCACGTGGATAACAATTATAGTGAAGGGGGATCATTATTAATAAAGAAAGGCTCCTACGATAGTGATAATATTACTAACAATATGGTAAAATTCTGGGACGTTACAAAGTATTTAAGTCATTCACCTGTCGATAAGAATTAACACATCGATAGTTATAACTAATAATCGATAGATCGATTGCAATAACGATTGTGAAGCAAAATCAATGTTCAGTACAAAAAAAAAAACAACCGCGGGAGCGCTAATGTTTTAAATGTATCAACATACGAATACTCATGAGTTGCATTTCTATTTACTTGTTTTTCTATGGAAAAGTTCGAGGAAAAAAAGTTCGATACACCGATTTAATTTTTTTCAGAGAAAAAGTCCCGTTTGATTTTTGTTATGCAACTAATGTTGACGGGTTGTCATTTTTGCCAGTAAATATAATTTACGACTGAATGAAATATTTAAAGATGGTTTGTACAGAAGGAGCTACAGAGGAGTTCTCGACTATTTCAATTCCACATAAGTACAAGTACGTCAATGGTACTATAATAGAAAGTCAAAAAAATGTATGAATATAATTTAAAAAGGTGAGCGTATTTTAGATTCTGAGCGGAACGAAACAATGTACATTGGTTTTACAATGATGTATGTTTTTTTTCCGTCTGCAATCAGCAATATTTTGAATATTATGCATGCTTTGATTTTAGAAATCAGCATCTTTTCTGATAGAAAAGTAACCAAGTTGGTACTTTTGAGAGGTCAAAATTGAAAATTCCAAGTAATTTTAAAAAGCGTCGAGAAAAACTACCGACAAATTACGAAAAACCGCTAAAAATGGGATTTTAGTTTCTAACGAGTTGTATATCACCATAGCAATGAATCAAAATATTATAATAATATTGTAAGGACTACACTAACCGCTCAGAATGGTTTTTTTGTACACAACGGTTTAAATAATATAATACATCCATTACAGCTAAAACGGTCCACCTTTTCATATTTTTCAACAGCTATTGTAACAATATATTAGGAGCCTTGTATTAAATGTCCACGCTTTTTTACCCAACAAATAAAATTTTATTGCTACTTATAGAAAAAAAAACTAAAAAAATTGAAAACTGACAATGTCCGTAAAAAGCTCAAAAAGAGTCAAAATATTTTCAAAATTTTATCGTGAATAGAAAATGAAAATATAAACATTCAGAGAAATTTTAGTTAGTTTTTGTCATGTTCTAGAAAGAAAGAAACTGCAGAAAGTGTAGTTATAATTGTTGCGCGGACGAACTCGCGATTTTACTTGGTGAGAATTTAGTCTGACGACTTGCGCCTGTTAATGAAATGTAGGTTGACTTATGGGTGAAGTAAATAACAAGTATTATAATTTATGAAATGTACATAATAATAATATTTAAGTGTTTTATGATAAATAACAATGATTAATAATAGTAAGAAAATATCATGTAATAATTTATATAATCAAAATGAATACAGATAATAATAATAATATTAATAATAACAACAATTTTATATAACACATGAGTGTATATAAAATACGTTTTAACGGATACTCTACTTAAGCTACTGAGTAAGTTGAATTATTGCGTAGCTTCCTTTACACTTTTCGTGAAATCGAATTTACCAATTCACTCTATACACTATTGGCTAATAGTTGTGGGGGGGGGGGGGGGGCTTGGGCAAGTCCCCCAATTCAAAATCTAATAATTAGTACTAATTTTTATATTCTATGATACTAAGCAATATGGCCTATGAGGGGGGGGGGGGAGTCCCCCCCAAAAATTTAGCAAATTTGCGCCTATGCTACACACCCATTTTTTTTATATTCATCCTTTCTTTTTTTTGGGGGGGGGGGGGGCGTAAAGATGTTAACGCATCAAAAAAATTAAAAAAAACACCTAATTTTAAATTTAATACTTTCATCGCTCCGCTCAGAATCTAGAAAAAAAACTGTTATATCTTATATCCATAAGAAATATATGCAACGTTCATGTGGGCTACGATGAACTCCTGTCAACATCGTACTAACGATATATGCGACTTAACGAGAGTTGGAACCATAACCGTTTTATACGCATTTTGTTGGACACGCGCGTAACCCGCAACTGTCTGGTAATAATACATTTTAAAATGCACGAATAGTAGATATACTACGGGTTATATAGCTAAAATAGTGGTACAAGAATCATAGGTGAAGAAATTTCGGATTGTTACGTATAATTATGACGTATTGAAATTTGCAGTTTGATGTGAAACGTAAACCCGCGAATAACGATCGTGGCCAGAAATTGTACCCACCTACCTGCGATGGTCAACGGTAGCCTATAACTGCAACGGTGCTATTTAAGAGTAGGTACCTACCTACATTATAATCGTGGCCGTTGCTAGATTATAATATACCGGTTTTCGCGTAATTTAGCACTGATTGTTATACACTATTTTCCTATTCTACCTATTTAATATTCACACATTGGATACGCACTTATATTTTATATTGATGTATCAAATTAATAAAATAAAATAAATTTTAGTTATAATCTTTCAAAATAGTTGAAACTTAATTTGATCGATTTCTTTGATTCGTTGCATCTAAAAATAAACAACAACAAACTATTTAGTATTGAAAACATTTTCCCCTCAGTGGATCAGTGCCAATGTAATTGTGTACACAAAAATACAATTTATGGGAATAATGATCCGGTTCTGTAGAATCAACCTAATTTAATAATTTATTTTAAATTAATAAAGGATAATATTATACGGGCCTCGCCGAACTCCGTTTTTCAATATTTTTATCTTAAACTTTATAATATGTCTTAAAAAATAATAACATTTTAAGGGTTTATTTTATAAATTATATTATACCATTATTTGAAATAAAATAAAATAAAAATGTTGTGGGTCCATGAATTCAATGGGGCCTGTAGAAAGTCTGCTTCTTTCAGATAAAAAAGTCATTTTTTTCCATATAATACACCCTATAAATAGGTATCAGGTAGTAGATTAGTGAAAAAGTACTATGCTTAAAGTGCTAACTTAAATATAAAATTTAAGAGGACGAGTCACGGAAAAAAATCACTCGAAAAATTCATTTAAAAACATGTTTGTGCGTTCCAATAACATGGGTTACTGAGTGGTTTGATCATAAAAACACTTATGGACAAAATTGAAGAGGAAATTTTTATCTGGTTCCGTAAGAAGCCCGATTTTTTAAATTTAAATTTCTTAGTCTAAAAATAACTTTTGAAAAATTAAAAAAAAGTGTATTATTAATCATGATATATTTCATGATGTTTTAAAGATATCAAAAATCGGGCTTCTTACGGAACCAGATAAAAATCTCCTCTAAAATTTTGTTCATAAGTTTTATTACGATAAAACCACTCAGTAACCCATATTCTTGGAACGCGCAAAGTATGTTTTATAAGAAAACCGCAGAAAATTACGCTCATCAAGTGCTGCACCGCCGCAGGTAAGCAGTGGCCAGCATTCGATACCACCACCCCGCGCGCAATAACGGCAGTACCGCACCATTGTCAAAACAGGTTTTCTATCGCAGCCGAGCGCCCGTATATAGTTTATAAATAACCAGATAAGAAAATGATTATTATATTTGTGTCAAATATTATTTAATTTGGTTCGATTTAATATTTTGTATTCGTATCTAAATTCTATACAAATAAAAACCATAATTTTGTTCTTCAAGCAATACGGTTTAATGAAACGGTTTACAGTAAAAATACCTATTATAAAAATTGTAAAGGAGAACTTTTTTAACTATAGTAAGAAATCCGATTTTTGATATAGTCCAATGACGCATAGTAAATTATTAATTTTTTAACTAATTAATAAAAATATAAAAAATCGGACTTTTTACGATTTTAATAAAAGTTCTTTTCTACAACTTTCTTGATAAGTATTTTTACTGTAAACCGCTTCAATAGGCTGTATTACTTGAATTACGAAACCATGTTTTTACGCCATATTTTGTTAATAGGGCGCCCTCTTCGTATCCGAATTTTATACAAATAAAAACTATACTATTGTTCTTCAAGCAATACGGCTTATTGAAGTGGTTTATAGCAAAATAACTTATTATAAAAATTATAAAGGAGAATTTTTTTAACAATCGTAATATATCCGATTTTTAATATTGTATTCCAATTGTCTAATATCGCATGGTATACTTTTAATTTTTTTTCTTTTTATTGATTAATTATTTAACTAATAATATAAAACATAAAAAAGGTGGGTAAGTGGATGTTGCTCTGCTGTACAGTAAGTTACAAGTGGGACACTGTAATGGATGGTGTTAAATTTGAATTCAGTGTTATAATATCATTGTATAAGAAAAACGATTCTTAGCGAAAACGGTCAGTCAGCCTATGATATTACCAATTATATTTGATAATATTATTAAGTTAAAGAATAAAGTTTTTAGAAAATGCAAATATAAATGACCAGTGAAAATTGCATGTATATACGTTCAGAGTTACACTAAAAACAAAAATCGATTTTGTAAATCGAAACTAAAATTTTGTATATAAAAACTATACTATATTGTTCTTTAAATAATACGGCTTATTGAAGCGATTTACAGCAAAATAACCTATTATAAAAATTGTAAAGGAGAATTTTTTTAATAATCGTAATATATCCGATTTTTAATATTGTATTCCAATTGTCCAATAACGCATGGTAAATTATTAATTTTTTTCTTTTTATTGATTAATTATTTAACTAATAATATAAAACATAAAAAAAGGTGGGTAAGTGGATGTCGCTCTGCTGTACAGTAGATTACAAGTGGGTCACTGTAATGGATGGTGTTAAATTTGAATTCAGTGATATAATATCATTGTATAAGAAAAACGATTCTTAGCGAAAACGGTCAGTCAGCCTATGATATTACCAATTATATTTGATGATATTATTGCGAATAAAGTAATTTATATATAACCTATTTACGTGGAGACTTGTTTTAAATTTTCAATTTTTAGCTATACAAGTTGAACATTTTATAACTTTTCAACTACAAAATAATTATTAAATTTGAAATTTGATAAATGTTGTAAATATATGAATTTCAAACGCTAATAAAAATTTAATTTGACTTTCTTGTAGGCATTTTTTTTTTTTTTGATAAAGGTAGACAAACTTATGAGGAATCTTGTATTATATTTTCGAATCTTAGGTTTAAAAAGAAAAATTTGTATGAATTTCTAACTCAAAATAGTTTGCACATTTTCGTGAATGTTACGTATTTTTTCAATATTTAAACATTAAATGCTTATAAAAAAAATTGTGACTAAAGATTTTTAATTTTATTCATCTGTCTTTGAAACATTATATTAGGAGCCTTGTATTAAATTTTCAAGCTTTTTTACCCAACAAATAAAATTTTATTGACAACTATAGAAAAAAATACTAATAAAATTGGAAACTGAAAATGTTCCTAAACAGTTCAAAACAAATCTAAATATTTTTAAAATTTTATCGTGTTTAGCAATTGCAAATATAAATAATCAGTGAAAATTTCATGTATATACGTTCATTTGTTTTAGAATTACACCAAAAACCAAAATCGATTTTTTCAAAAACAGATTTTGCGTAAAAATCCCCGTATTTCCTTAATTTTTCTTTTTTTTTTCACGGCGCTTTTGAAAACTACTATTTCTACTTTTGCCTCCCCAATGTACTAACTAGATTTATTTTCCTATCAGAGAAGATACTATTGAAGAAATCTAAGCATTTTTACTGTCCTAAAAGTTAATGACAGACACAAAAATTTAAAATTTAGAATCTAAAATAAAATTATAAATAATATTATATTTGTTGAACTTATATTAGTTTTATTTCATGGTTAAATAACAATAAATTGTTGCTCGTTACCCTTTTATTATATTAATGTAGGTAATTTGATTTTAATTTATTTTTTAATTAAAAATATAGTGATAAACTGATAAATAATATAGGTCACTTACTAAATCTACTGATTGATTTTATACATTTTATAAACTGTAATTCATTGAATTGTGTAATACTTATAGAGTAGTTTGTATAGTAATTTTAAACAAACAGTTACTTATATAAATAATTTTTTGCTTAATTTATATTACAATTCGTTAACATTATATTAAACAACTATACATTTTAAATTAGTTTTTTTTAGGCAGTGTACTCGATCTCTTCAAAAATTATACAGAATGATAATTAAAGATTTTAGAGTGTTATTATTATCATTACAAGTATATTATAATTATTATATAACTATATTAGCTATAGTGGTATAGGTATACCTACTACCAACATATTATTAATTAAAAATATATTTGTAATTACTTATCATCATATTTTAATATAACATTAACAGTTGAACGTAAAAGATAAATAACGGAAAATTAATATTAATTTAATTGCGCTGTATTTATTTTATTTACCATTTATTAGATTTTACTATAAGTATTATATTTAAATAAGTAATAATCCAATAACTACAAATCAAGCTATGTTATAATACAGTTTCTACGATCTATATATTGGGACATAAACTTAGGTAAGCAGTATCTTAATTTATAATCGGTAGTTCATAGGTATGCGAGGGTATTGAAAATATTACGTCGGCATTTGCGTATAATGAATTTTATAATGATACGAATCGTATCGTACGAACGTTCTTAGACAAATAAACAGCGCTCCCGAACGAGCACTCGTCGCCGCCGTCAGCCGATTGCTAATTGCGAATAGTAGGCGTGACTTAAACGTCTAGTGTTTGAGGGCTTAAATATTTCTTCGATAATAATATAATACTCTTGTAGGCTGTAGCGTCTATACTGCAGAGTGCAGGACGCAGGTCGAAAATTATTATACTCTGTATAAAGGCCCTAAATTTTCTATTTAAAATAGAATTATAATACAGAATTTCCTGTCTAACGAATTTTTAGTCGTTAAATCTGTAACAATTGACTTATACACTCGACAATACGAAAAGAGAAGAAACAATATTTTTTTGTGTACATATACAAAAATTATGTTTATTAATTGAACAAAATAATTGTCACACACGCAGTCATAAACATTTTATAAATACATGGTTAAAATACAAAAAGATGAACATAAAATTAAAAAAAAAAAAAACTATTATTAACATTTTATAAGTAGAGCGTATAGAAACGTGATTTTTAATTCCGAAAAGTGAAACAATGAATTTAGAACACATGGGTTAATAGAAAAAATTGCACAAAGTGGCTGTTATTAAAGTTATATGTTAACTAGGCCCAGCCGGCGAGGCCAGACCGAGGGACGGCTGCGGGAGCGGTGGTTGACGGCGTTGAGCGGCGGCTGGTGCGCGTGTTGACGGTTGACGGTGACGATGACTCTGACGATGGATGGCGAAGATCAATGGACAAGGAGCGAGTGAAGCGAGATTTGGTGCTGTTGAATCGGCGGTGACCGTTGTCAAGTGCCCGGCCGATGTAGGACTTCCGCGGGGCGAAAAGGCGAGAATCAACGGACCACAGCGTGACACACCACGGTCCTCAACCCTCGGTAATTTCGACCTGGCGTTGTTCCTCTAGCCGATCCAACGATCGGCCTCAGAGGAATCGCGCGCCGCCAGACTCTGTTACGGTTAAGTTTCGGCCGGTCCGGCGCCGCCATCGTCCATGGTATTCCTAATATATATCTCTACTTCTCACCCCATGCCAAAGTCTTTGCCACCGCCGTCGTCATCGTTGGTACCGTCGGGGCGACCACGCGACCGTAACTGCAGCCGGCCACTTTCCGAGCCGCCGGAGAAACTGGATTTATTCGCTACCAGAAAGTTTATTATAAAGTATTTACAATGTATACATTATAGGCTATAGCCTATAAGCGGGTAGGTGGAAATAATTATATTAGTTATATAACTGACGTAAGAAAATGACATACCAGACTTGGGGTGGATTAAATGGTGTAGGCTAGTTGTTCTCCTCGGGCGTCAAAAAGGCCAGCTGGTTATCAAATTCTGTACCTGTTCCCTATTATTCGAAAAATTGAACATCATTAATGAACAAGTTAATAAGAGTGGTGCAGTATGTGATTTTTGATGAACATAATATAAATTTAGTTATAAAAATTTCGAGCAAAAATGTCTATATTTTGCAACATATTGCTTTCCATTTGATATAAGAGTTTAATCACTCACGATTGAACAAATTATATAATCTAGTATCTCGTTTTCCATAAAATCCAATTCTGGATCAATTGAGGCTATTCCTATCATTTGGACGTTTAACACGAGTACGATTAAGCGGTATTGATCAGTCAGTATCTCCGGCATCCAATCAGGAATTTGTGGAACCTATTCGCAAAAAAAGCGTATTTTTGTAATTTATTTATTTATTTCAGATAGATTGCTTAATATATATTATTACTTAATACTTACTAGATCTATTACCGGTTGCTGAAACAAGTTCTCCGGTATCGGCGGCAGCAGTACTGAATTATCTATGACCGTTAGATTTAAAAAATCGTCTTCATCATCGATATTATTTTTAAAATACAAATCTTCTGATTCGATAATATATTGTCGTACCTATTCACAAGACAATCGTATTTTTGTAATTTTGATTCCATATTTCAAGGATTTTTAGTGGACATTAAGTTCTGAACTTAATTATAGTATAATAATTAATAAATAACTAATTTTATCCATCACTAAGACTGCACAGCAGTGTTAAAAAACAACATAAGGGACAGTGGCGGCGCCAGATATTTTTTATTGAGGGGGCGATACGAGGGCAAATTTTTTTCTGGTGGGGCATTTATGTATCGCTACTTGATCACTCACTAATTTGCTTATATCATAAATTCAGAAAGTATTGCTAAAAATGTTTTGGGTATAATATGCTATAATTCCAAATAATCAAAAAAAAAAATTAAATAATCTTAATATATATAAATCTCGTGTCACAATGTTTGTCCTCAATGGACTCCTAAACCACTTAACCGATTTTGATGAAATTTTTACTATGTGTGTAATTTGGCCGAACTTAAAAGATAGGCTAATTTTAAAAGGGAAAGGATTAATCCCGGGAGGTGCTAAGACGGGAATTTTGAGATTTCAGATGAAAATTTTTGTTTATAAATGGTTGCCATGGGTTTTTAATGATAATAATAATAAAAAAAAACTATTTGCTTTACTTTTTAAATATAAATTATAATATAATATCAAACTATAAAAACGTGAAATGAAAATCTCTGTACAGGCTTAACTCTGAAACTACTTATCAGATCTTTTTGATTTTTTTTTTAAACGAAAGAGTATTTCACGAAGAAGGTTTATATGAAAGAAAATTTTAGGTAGCTATGGTTAATCGGTCATGTTTGTTTATTTGTATTATTATTTTTTGTCAATATACATACATATAGTATAATATACAAGAAGATCTGATAAGTAGTTCCAGAGTTTAGTCTGTATAGTTATAGTCTCTGTATTTACATAGTTAGATAATATATAAATTATGTTCTTGGGTAGATTAGACCTCTGGGAAGAAGATAAGTTAATTTACAAGGGGTTAAATTTGTTTTTTTTATTCATCGGTACGGTTAGATTAGGATAGGATTTGTATAGGTAAATTGATTATATTAATCCATCGTAGGTAGAATTAAGTAAAACCAACAAACTTGGTATAACTTGATACTTTAGAGTTAAATCATACACTTACGTACTAACAGCACGGCGGGGTCCGCGATCTACCACAGGTAGATTGCCTACCTGATATAATGTACTGCTGCGAATCAGAATTTGTATTCTGAGCAACGGAAAAGTTAAGATAAATTTTGAACACCATACACCGAATATTAAATAACGAATTGAACAAAGTTTGAGTTATACAGAGTTGATACATTTAACGGGCAACGAAGTGCACGGGATCAGCTAGTTAATTTATAAAATGCCTTTATTTACTTCCATATTTTTTATATAATAATGGAATAACCTAAAGAACTTGTAATAAGGTTATATGACTTATGACATTCGAATATGTTATATATACATTCATATTTTATATTCATTGCAATTAAACAAGAGAGGTTAGTAAGCAAGTAGGTATCTAAATGGCAACATATTATTGGTATTACCCAAGGCTGGGCAAGTTAATGATTTTTTTTAACTCAGTTAAGTTAAGTTAATATGTACCAATAACAAAAAGTTAAAAGTTAATTTAACTCTAGGTTAACTCAGTTATGTTAGAAGTTAATACACACTTTTTTTAAACTTTTTATTAAGTTAAAAAAAATGTATTTGTTTATACAACGCTAGCGTACTTAATTTTTTCCAACCCAAAACTAAATTATAGGATATAGTGTTAACACTTCATACAGTATTTCCATATAAGTTAGATTCGAATGATATAAATTTTTAACTTTAAACAATTTACGATACATATTTTTTGACATGAAAACGAAGTAGACTGAAATAGTGAAATATTATAAAATTATAAAAACAAAATAAATTAACTTACCTTACTTCTTAAAATGAAAAATTAACTCGTTAATTTCACGTTAATTAAGAAAGACATTTAGTAAGTTAACAGTTAAGTCAATGAAAAGCCAAAAGTAACTAGTTAAGTAAAAAAGTTAAAATTAAATTAACTTTTTAACTCGTTAATGCCCATAGAATCTAACTTATATGGAAATACTTTATGAAGTATTAACACTATACCCTATAATTTAGTTTTGGGTTGGAAAAAATTAAGTACGCTAGCGCTGTATAAACAATTAAACTTTTTTTTAACTTAATAAAAAGTTGACAAAAAATGTGTGTATTAACTTTTAACTTAACTGAGTTGACCTATAGTTAAATTAACTTTTAACTTTTAACTTTTTGTTATTGGTGCATATTAACTTAACTTAACTGAGTTAAAAAAAATCATTAACTTGCCCAGCCTTGAAAATAATCTAATCAGCGATAACAGAACAAATTAATAAAATGCATTAGATTCAACATTAAGGGCCCTGATTAGGAGCCTCACTAAGGTAATTATTTAAGGGACAACATATTTTAGGCAATTTCTAATCATGTCATAGCCGCCCGGGATGTATGTGTTAATTGTAAATGATTATTAGTGTGAATGAAATTAAATGCGGGTATTGACGGAAACCTCTCTCGTACGCGCATGCAAATGTCAATAACTCGATAATCATATAAATATAAATACACGAAATTTACAACAACATACTATTATTGTTTTGACATAAATAAAGTTAGTTAACGTTGTCTGATTTTGATTCTGAAATAATATTTGAATTCAGCAGAAAAATGTCTGTAGATCGTACGAAACATTTTCCGTTTTTAATATTAATTTTAATTTTAATTATAATTCGAAAAAGTTCATATTTTCAAGTTTTCAAATACAGTTCACAATAATATAAAAATGTAGTTTTTACAAAGTGCTTCTTAGGATCTATAGACGATTTTCTGGAGGGTTCAAATTTTTTTTCAGAATCAAAATTAGACAACGTTAACTAACTCTAATTTTGTTAATACTTTAGGTCTTTTCAGCTAAAATTGACGGAAGTAGCGAGGCCCTTTAAAACTATTAACTGTAACTATAAATTAATAGTTCTATTTCCATAGAATGACGGAGAGTGTCTAATATAAAAATACTTACTTCTTCTTCCGGATGAACTTCGGCGGGCTCTGCTACTGCAGGACTTACGCATACGACGGAGTCCATTAACCAGTCCAAATCATCATCGGTGGCGTCATCCGTTTCATCAACAACACCTGCAGCACAGGTCATAATAATTCATAACATTGTATTGATAGAATTATGTTATTATATGACGTATTATATACAATGGAAATCATTTATAATGATGTTCAAGGGACCAAAATAGGTCGTAATAACTAAAAGTCATAACTACCGATAAAATTTTAAATATAAAACTTACCTATTAATTTTTGCTGGTCCTTTACTTTAAGGTTATAAAACTCCATATTATTTCACTACAACCTAACTGTACTTAGTGTCTTAGTAATTTATATGCATTCGATCGTAACTCTGTAAATTAAATATACGCATTCTAAACGCTGTAGCTGGAAAGTGAGTTTATCCGTAAACTGCAGATTAAAACAAATGAAAATATTTTGAAAATTTTTTTATGTTAACATTAGTAAAAATGTCATGTATTTACGATCAATTGTTGTAGAGTTACACCAAAAGCAAAAATCGATTTTGTCAAAAACCAGCGTAAAATTTACCGTTTTTCCTTAATTTTTATTTTGTTTTCCCGGATACTTATCGGAAATTTTAAATTTTGACCTCCTAAAAGTACCAACTAGATTCACTTTCCCATCGAACGAGATACTGAAGTTGAAAATCAAAGCATTATTTTGACCACTAATCGTGTGAACAGACACAAAAACAAAAATAATAAAATAAAAAAACACACATTATGGTAAAACCAATACATTCATCGTTCCGCTCAGAATCTAAAATGAAATTATAATATTACACAATACCTAGGCTGGCCTTGGGTCCACATAACAAATAATATATTCATATAATATAAAACATCAACTGAACAGGTTAAGAAAGCAGATTACCTTGAAACATACGAGCAGTTATACAAATTTCTAAGAAAGGGGATAGCTTATAAATATGATATCCGTATACTACTAGAATATTCGAATACCCAAATTATCGTGTTATATTAAACACGACGCACATTTGACATTTAACTTTTCGTTATAACCACATCATAATATACATAATCGTGTATTATATATATGATGATATGATATATGTATTATATATATATATACACGACACATATTACATAAACGGGCATATAGTATAATATTATGTATAGTATAGCACTATGTATATAGTACAGTGGTTCTTAACCTGTGGTCCACGGCCTCCTGGGTGTTTGTGATACTCATGGCAGGGGTCCGTGGAAGCCTTAACACAAAGACATAACATACGTCAAAAGGGACATGTGTGCATGTGCATTATTACAATATTGTTGGATTATTATTATTTTTTTTTTTATATATAATACCTACGTAAATTCTAAACCAAATAATATTGTATTATTAATATTTATTAAGTAATCAGTTTGTCTTGTTCATACGAAATGTATATGCGTACAGCACTGTAGTCTCGGCAGTCTTATATTTACTGCCACTTTGTGCAGTTGATCGATCGTACTCAATTTTAGTTTTACCTATATTACGTTTTTATAAAAAATTAATTGTAATAAAAATAATTATAAATGTGTATGCTTTGTTATGTCTACTTATGTAATTCGTAACATACAATAATTATTATAATTTTGGTTATGATAACATGAGATGTTTTGTAAAAAAAAAGCACTCGAAAAAAATTTGGTAAGGGGGTCCGTGATTTCTAAAAATCTTTCACCAGGGCTCCGTGATCTTTAAAAGGTTAAGAACCCCTGATATAGTATAAAACGCACTTCGGAATGTTGTTTCCTCATAAGGCGTGGACATATTCGAGAAGATAGTATACGGTAACCCCATCCGTTGGAACGCGGATGACTATCGTTAGGCAGGAGGTTACGTTAGCATTATAAAACGGAAGCCGAAACGATGTTCAAATGAGCACCTTCACGTCGACAGTATAACGATTGTCAATTTTTGGACTGAATCGAAATATTTTACTGTATAACTAACTATTATAAATACAACTAAAGCTTATTCAACTTTATTACACCTATCGGTAGACCACCTGCATAGTAAGTACTGGTTTACTACACCAAATTTTTTTTCTTGTAGTGATCGATATTGTGGGGGGGGGAAGAGTTTATGAAGTGGAAAATTTGAGTGCCCCCGGCGGCATTACACTTTCACACGACACTGGGCCTATGGCATTAAAATATTATATACACAACTTACCTGTGACATCATTGGCATTTGAAACGAATATTTTGTCGTCGTCATCTCTCGACGAAAATTTGTGTTTCTCACCCATTTCCTATAAGTTATAGCTAACGGCTATGAAATTAAAAAAAAAGTTATTAAAGGTATACTTAAATTGGCATCTGTAGACACAATCGATTCTATAATTAATGAACTTATTGTTGGACTAAAAATAATAGTTTGATATTTAACATAGTATTCGAAGTTATCGCGTTGTGTTGCTTTTTCGTTTTGATCCATCAAGCAAATAATCGGTTACTAGTATTTTTATTGTTATTTTTTTATAACGCCGGATTCATGCATATAACAAACTAGCTGACCCCGTGCACTCCGTTGCCCGTTAAAAATGATTAAAATCAATTCAGTGAAGTATTCGACTATTATATCAAAAAAATTATATATATTTGCATATATTTAATGATAGGAAAAATCGAAAATAAATTAGTAGTAAATTAGATAACAAAACTATTTTATTAAATAAAATAATTTAATTACTATTTAGTTTATTTTTTATGCTGGACAGATGGCGCCACTATTGTATTTTTCCTCTTTTGGATTTCCTACTTTTCTGATGGATTTTCCTAAAATTCTCTTTCATATAAACCTTCTCCTGACAATATTACGAACGCAACAAAAAAGAATTAGCTAAAACGGTCTGGCCGTTTCGGAGTCAACCCGTAACAAAGATTTCAATTTCGCTTTTATACAGAGTGTTTCTGAAATGGATGAAGTAATTAGTATATTCGTACTCAGAGTGATTGCCCAATGAAGATTTTTTTTAAATTTTTTTTCTTTCTTCAAAATCTCGGTTTATACAATTTATTTTTAGAATATTATCTTAAATGTAAAAATAAATGGTCAAGTTGTATTTTTTGCAAAGTTCTTATACGATTCGAGGTGTCACATCATTTTCGCGCTTGTCGCGCGTTTTTCACGCTCGAAACGCCGACTAAAAAAAAATGGTGTAGCACATCGATTTGTATGAGAACACTGCAAGATAAATAGTGGTGATATTTATTTGTTGTCATTTAACACACATGATTAATTAACGTGTTATTTTACATTATCAACCAATACAAATGATGAAATAATAACAAAATTAGGGTTAACAAAGTTTTAAATGATCAAATTTACCGACATATATTAATTTGTGTGATTTAGGTGTACAAGTAATAAAATGTGGTAATTATTTTATCCGTAATGTTTATTATAAAATAACTAATTGACCGTAATTTGTATATAAAGAATATTAGTTGATTTGATTATAGCTGAGTTCAATACTTGATATTGAGCAACACTTTTAAATTTGTTTTTAAGATTTAAAAGTTTTTAATTTAAATTTTGAAAAATGGATCACACTAACATTGAATATGTATGCATAGAGAACATCTGCAGAAAGAACATGTTTATGCCAAAGAATTAAACAATAGAGATGAACTTTTTGATCATAATTAATATTGTATAGCTGATATTATTCGTTAAACACCAAATTTGTTGGAAAACAATTGGAGTTCATTACATCGTCGGACGGAAAAGTGCATCGAAGTTAACGGTAGTCACATACTCACATTGAATAACTGTAGATAAAACTAGGTTTTCAAATAAAGTATATTTAATTATGATTATTTTACAATGTAACACAATTTAAATGTATGCAAGTAAATTTGATAATTTAAAACTTTGTTAACCCTAATTTTGTTATTATATCATCATTTTTATTAGTTGACAATGTAAAATAATACGTTAATTAATCATATATGTTAAATGACAACAAATAAATATCACCATTATTTATCTTGCAGTGTTCTCATACAAATCGATGTGCTACACCATTTTTTTTTTAGTCGGCGTTTCGAGCGTGAAAAACGCGCGACAAGCGCAAAAATGATGTGACACCCCGATTCGTATGGAGAATTTTGCAAAGAGTACAACTAGACCATTTATTTTTGCATTTAAGATAATTTTCTAAAAATAAATTGTATAAACCCAGATTTTGAAAAAAAAAAAATTTAAAAAAATCTTCATTGTGCCATCACTCTGAGTACGCATATACTAATTACCTCATCCATTACAGAAACACCCTGGATATATGCAAGTAGAAATACCCCATTTTCTTAACTTAGTGACTCTGCAGTTACTTCTCAAACGGTTAGATTCATATATTACCCATGGGCCATGATGGAAATAACTATTTCTACACAGAAATGGCCATACGCTGCGCCACAGCTTCACCTCAAATACTATTTATGATAAAAACTTGTAATACCTAGGTAACTATTAATTAATAAATATATTTTACTTTTATCGTTTATCAGAATGATAAATAAGTATATATATATCGTTCTTCTACTTTATAAAAAATATAGCTGATCCCGTGCACTTCGTTGCCTGTTAACACGTCGAGTGCCACGTAGATTTGGCGCTCGTTGCCCGTAAAATTTACAAACTTCGTATGACTCAAACTTTATTCAATTAGTTATTTAATATTCGGTGTATGGTGTACAAAATTTTTCATCGATCATCTTGAATATCAAAATACTTGTGCAAGCACCACTTTTTAAAATGTAAAACTTGGAAGACACTTTCTTAGTGAACACTTACATAGTGGCACGAAGGTACCATGATAATAATTACAAGCCTCAAGCTATCATTATTTTTAGGCTCTACGTTGATCAATAAGAAAGACGTTCGATTATATTATATTATAGCCATCTCGATCGGCATTGCCTGTGACACACGCTTGTTATTATGCAAACAGTTTATTTTCAGGTAGGTTCCCCGGACAAAGGCCGAACAATATTAGCGTTAGGAATACCGTTTTTACTAAGTTATATGGTTTTGACCATACTCTAGGATTTTTTCACTGGCCCACCAAGCTAATTAATGTTTTGAGAATAATATATTTATTATATTATTTTCATTTAGTTTTCATTGTTTTTAATTTATTGAATTAATTATTATTTTTTTTTTTTTGGTGTTATTCGTAACAGCTTATAATAGTAATTTATATCTATATACTAAGTACCAATACTAAAAATAGAAAAAATGTATAAACAATCTTTCAATTTTTTTAAATAAGTCTTATCTATTCTTCAATTTCTCAACCGCTCTATTCCACTAAAAATATTGGCCCTCGATGTCAAAGTGTATGAGAAATTTGGACCTCCGAAAAAAAAGGTTGAAGACCCCTGATTTAAACTTATAGGAATACATACATGTTGGTGTATGTGCGATGCACGAGATTATTTTTATCGATACATTTCTTGGAACAACTGATATTAACACGCAGATATCAAACACATAGTTTGATGTACAAAAAGGTCATCATGAAATTAAGTAATTGGATATGCTTTTTTACAATTTATAATTTTTTGGCTCGACAGTATAATGAGTTAAAAAGTTAAAGTTAAGTTACGTTCGAGTTACTTATTTTTAAAGTTAAATTGCGAGCTTAATATATCTTAAAGTCTTAAAAATATAAAATAACTTCCAAATTGATGTTGAAATATATTGAATGTGATCAGATCACTTAAACTACTCGTCAATTATAGTTCCTAGGCACTTTTATATTATGAATGCCCGCGCAAAGACAGTATCATTCAGCGATATTTTAATGTTCCAATATTATTATATTTTATAGGTAAATAGTGCTAAACACTGAACATGCCATAATAGGTACCAATATAAAATATAAAAATATACACAAGGGTGGACTGGTTAGGGTGACGGGGGTGAGATTCCCGTCTGGGCATGTCGAATATTTGGGCTGCTTGGCCTATAACTTATAAATATTTTACTATCAGCCCAAAATTGGGCCATAATATCTGTTCCCAGTCCGCCCCTAAATAAACATTAAAAGTTTCAATTAGCAACAAATAATATATTTTTTTAAATCACAACAAAATAATTAACATCGCTATTTTTCGTTTAAATATATAATTTCGTCCAAACTTGAGCTTCAAATTTCAAATATCTATAAGAAAAATTGTGTTAATATATTTTTAGTATTATTTGTTAATTGTTATAACATAAAATACTAATGAAAAAACTTGTTTTAAAATTCCAGTCCTTATTTATAAAAATTAAACATTTTATAAATTTTCAACAACAAATTAATATGAAAATATTCGTTATTTTGCATTTAAAAAAAAAAAAATATGAACTTTAAATGCTCATACAATTTTAATTTGATTTTCATGTAGACATTTTTTTTTTATAATTTTACAACTTATGAGGAATCTTGTATTACATTTTCACATCTTAGATTTAAAAATAAAAAAAGGTGGATAAGTGGATATTGTTCTGCTGTACAGTAGGTTACAAGTTTGTCACTGTATAATGGATGGAATTTAATTTGAATTCAATTATATAATATCATTGTATACGAAAAACGATTCTGAGCGGTGACGGATAAAGAGAGAAATTGAGAAACCATTGGAAATTTATTATGTTATTGTTATACACTGTTTTAGCCAATATAATAATGCATGTTAAAAAATAAAGACTTAGATTTAATAATGTATTTTCATCCGAAAATTGCCCAATATCCCCTGGGCCGTATTAAATTCAAGACGTGTATCATATCGATAGTATTTAAGACAAAACCTGCAGCACCAAACCTGAAAAATAGGTAAATTACAAAAATGACAAAATATGTAAGTACTTCATACCAGACCATACATACATAAAATAAATATAATATTTATACATATTATGTGCTTAATGAATTTAACACGGCTGTATTAAATTTTTACCTATATATAATATATTAATATATTAGGTATAATACACATTAATCAACAAAATAATGTCAATTATAATAATAGTACTTTATATAAGTACTAATTACTTACTATAATAGTAACACTATTATACTAATTCTAGCTAATTATTTTAAATTAAATACAGTTAATATTATTTCTAAAAATAAATAAATTAAACTTAGCCAATATCTTACTATCACCGTTATCGCCATAAATTTATTTTTTATATCCTGCATAGCTTAACAACATGATTAATCATACGATTTAAATTGTAATCATATATCAATCCATTATAAAATTGTATTTCTTGAGTATAGCTATAGCTTGATATGTATATCAAGAAACTGCAAATCTATCTGAATTATAATCGTGTCTTATTATGATATATTCTTGAATCCTGAAAGTTAATTCCCGAATAATTTAATAAGAAAACATTAAAATTAATTTTCTGAAAACAACAATTTAACAAAAAAATGAGTCTGAAAGTATTAAATAGGATTAATAAATTGATGTAGGATTATATGAAAAAATAAATAGAATTTATGACTTCGAATAGAATTACTATAACTGTGTCACAAAAAATATCACATGAAATGAAATGTTACTAATAATTTTGTTATTATATAATCAAAAAAAAATATATATATTCGTAATAGCCAACACAGTTTTTAATTTGTTCACATAATTCCAGTCAACACATATTATAATATTAATGAGCTGTTTAATTATTGGATAGATCACAGATGCTAAATTAAAATGATCATTATTATTTCATCGAATTATATTTTTATGGTTGCTTGTCTAAGTGAGTACCCCCGTGGATACAATGTCGTTGTTATTATAATAACTTATAGCTTTGCGTGTATTATACCGCCCCCCTTGTAACCACTCAACTTCTAAACCACCCTTGTCAAAACACCAAAACAATTAAGCGTATTCTTCGCATAACAAATAGATTAATAGAATATAAGCATTCAGCATGGCTCGCCGAGGCCTGTAATTGGTAAGTGGTGAGACCGCACAGATGAGCCACGCGTATCACGATGTATCTGATGATGAGTCAATGAGTCATAAGCGGGCGCCCCGGAATTGGGCCACAATTAACCTTTTTTCAAAAAGCTGTACGGTTATTCGACGCATCCGAGTTGGGTCCCAAGTAGTAGGTGCAAATCTCAGGTACTACATTAGTTAAGACCTGGAATTTTTCAGGTACTATTACGCTAGTTGGGCCACTATTTTTCGGTAATTTGACCACTAAATTAATGTCATATATAAATTGCTTATTACAAATTTAGATTTCCGATTTTCGTTAAAATCTATTTGTGTTGACTTCACTTTTGAATACTGTGCAAAGCATTTTTATCAATTATTTTCTATTCGTAGTTATGAAGATAATTCAAATGTTCCTTTAGTATTTTGTCGACTTCAAGACAAGTAAAAAAATACTTATACAATAACATTAAAACCAATTATCCTTTATTGTTCTGATCGTGGTTTACATTTCATCCAACAAATTTTACTGTCGATTCCTCCCATTGTCTTTTTTTGCTGACCTACAAAAAACCACTTATTAGTTATTACAGCTGTTTAGAGTCATTAATTTTTATTAATTATTGGTTTTATTCGTTGAGTCAACAAACTCGAAATTTAATACGATGCTTTTAATATATTCTTACAATGGCAGTTGAAAAATATTAAAAATACAGTCACAATTTTTTTTAATAAGCATTTAGTTTGAATTTTGACCAATTACGGAAAAATCATGAAAATGTGCAAATTATTTTGAGTTAAAAATTCATAAAAAATTTTATTTTTAAATCTAACTATCTAAAATTATTAATACAAGATTCCTCCTAAGTTTGTCTACCTTTATCAAAAAACAAAATGTTTACCGGAAAGTCAAATAAAATTTTTATGAGCGTTTGAAGTTCAAATTTTAACATTTTCTTATATTGTATTATTTTTTTTTATAATTTATATTATATGACAATACATTTTTATTTGTTTGGTCAAAAAGCGTGAAAATTTAATACACGGCTCCTAATATATTTTTACAATAGCAGTTGAAAAATATTAAAAATACATATGCACAATTTTTTTTATAAATATTTAAAGTTTTAATTTCGACAAAATTTATCAAACTTAAATTTTAAAATGCGGGTTAGTGGATGTCACTCTGCTGTAGATTAGGTTATAAGTGAGTCAATGTATAATGGATTGTATTAAACTTGAATTTGATGATACATGATAATTTGTATCCAGGATGAAAAAAATAAATAAAAAAATAAAAACCATTGTAAATTTACAGTCACCCATTTGTAGCCTACTGTACAGCAGAGCGACTTCCACTTGACCGTTTTTTTTTGTTTATTTAAAAAAAGTGTTGTCCCTTCCCCCCAATTTAAAATTCCTGGACACGCCACTGTGCACATGCCACATATAACTTCATTGCACAATTGTTTTTGCTATTTTTTAATTGTAAGGTAATTATAATAAATACAATCTAAGACAATCTTCTATAAAAGTCCTTGATACCTATATATGACTAAACATTTTAAATTAAAAACGAAAAAGCTTGGGTTGGTATACTTATTATATTAAAGCCAGCCAGAATATAGTGTAGTCGGTATTATTTTTAGTGTTAAGAATTTTAAACGAATACAGTATGCTAATAAGTTAGTAATTTTCAATAATTTAATTGAATATTAATCAAATTAAAATTTATAATAGCTGAAAATAAGTACTGCTAACTTTTAAATTTGCTACTGCGCATTCAATATTAGTTACTGCACACAATTTTAGGCCCTGCAGTATGTGTATACTCCCCTACTATCACCCGCGACCCGCAATCAATTTACTCTTCATTGTTATTTCTTATTTGGTTTACCAAAAAGTTTAACATTTATTACTTATCTTTGTTTCTGACATTCTGTTGAAGAATATTAAACACGTAATTTAAATATAAAATACATACATATTACACAGTAGCGCAGCCAGGGTGGCAGAGAGTACATGCCCCCCATCGGCCGTATTTTTATTATTGTTTTTTTTTAAGTACGTCCATAGAGTATAAAAAAGTATGTTTTTTTTCAAAAAGTCTAATTAACATTATTTAATATTATAGCGATAGAAATGTTTATTATGTATAGCTGTAGTACCTAATACGATGACAAACGTGAGTGCGGTGATACAACATGGTATCACCACTTAACAACACGTCTCAATGTTACCAATTGTTTTGTCTAGGCAGTCAGCCGTAAATTGTATATAATATGTTCCTTGCGGTAACTGACCACGCTCGTGTTTCCATTTAAGGGGTATAAATAGTATTGAACAATTCTATGAAAATGCATTTTTGTATTTCAAAAAATATGGTTTATTGAGCGGTTTGAGAGCAATGTTTAATATTGTATGAAAGAAGTTAATCTGTGCCTGTATAGAAGTCAATTTTCGATATTTTAATTACTGAACTCAATAATTTAAATTCAAAATGTAAAATATCACAAGTTTTAGAGCTAAATATTGGACATTGAAAATAAAATATCAAAAATCGATTCTTATACATGCCTAGATAAACTTCTTCTCTTCAATTTATATATTGAGTTTTTATAATATATATAGTATCACTCGGTAAGCTATATTATTGGAAATACGAAACTAAGTTTCAGTGTTTCACTAAAACTATTTGTAATATTGTTGTGCAAAGTGCTGCCTTACTGACATGTGCGTGCACGTGCGGGAGCGCTCCGCCATTTATTTTATACACAGTCACATACTCGCACTAGATCACTTACTACGTACACATTTACACGACCCGCATACACATAAATAGAAAAATTGCCTATATTGTACTCCTTAGAAACGGCAGGTAATCATACCCCTTTAGGGTTCTCGCTACGGTCATTATTTAGGCCAAATGTAAACTCCTACACGAATAACCTTTTTACCTGAATCATCATTAAATGTAAACTCCTACACTAATAACCTTTTAAAATTTTTACCTGAAAATCAAAGGTATTGTAATCTCCTACATAGAAATTTTTCCCTTTAAAAAATAGGGTAATATTACTTAAATTCATAATTTTGAAGTTGAAAAGCTCAACATTATCATAGCTTGAGACTCACGTTTAGAGTTTATCTCCAAAGCATGCCATAAAAATACACGTAAGTGATTATGACTTAGTATTGTTTTATTGAATTTTTATCATTTTTTTCAAAAATTTTTATTTTAAACGTATGTGATTTTGACTATTGTTTTGTTATATTTTTCAAACAATTTTTGTTTTAGGATTAAATAATTATGACTATAATTTTATTAACACTTTTATTATATTTTAAAAATTTTGTTTTAAACGTAAATGATAATGATTATTGTTTTATTAACATTTTTATTATATTTTTCAAACCATTTTTATTTTATGTGTTAATATATTGCAAGACTGATATTTTTTACAGCAATAAGAGTGGTATTAGTTTTTTGTAGGAGTTAACACTATCTTTTATAGGAGTTAACACTATCTTTTATAGGAGTTAATACTATCTTTTGTAGGAGTTAACACTATCTTTTGTAGGAGATAACACTACATTTGTAGGAGTTTCTAATCTTTTCATAGCCGCCAGGGATCTATGTGTTAGTTGTAAATGATTATTAGTGAGAGTGAAATTAAATGCGGCCATCGGCGGAAACCTCTCTCGTACGCGCATGCACATCTCGATAACCATATAAATTTCACTACACGAATTTTACAACAACATACTTATTGTTTTGACAAAATTCAAGTTAATGTTGTCTGATTTTGATTCTGAAAAAATATCTGAAATCAGCAGCAAAATGTCTGTAGATCGTCCGAAACATTTTCCGTTTTTAATATTAATTTCAATTTCAATTATGATTCGAAAGAGTTCATATTTTCAAGTTTTCAATTACAGTTCACAATAATATAAAATTTAGTTTTTACAAAGTGCTTCGTAGGATCTATAGACCATTTTCTAGTGAGTTCAAATTTTTTTCAGAATCAAAATCAGAAAACGATAACTAACTTTAATTTTGTCAATACTTTAGGTTTTTTCAGCCAAAATTGATGGCAGTAGTAGCGAGCCCCCTTAAATATTTTATTAATTGTAGTAGCTGGATGCATTTAGTATTATATGACGTGGTCACATAATAAGTATACGAATTATTTTTATTTTTTTCATATATAATGTACACGTTTAATTGTTATAATTTATAAGATGTTTATGATGTCCCCCCCCCATTTATGAATCCTGGCTACGCCACTGATATTTCATACATACTTTTTGTCGTTAATCATTTTATGATGGTCTTCTGTCTTCCGTCTTCTTCAAGACAAAAATAAATATGTAATTTTTATAAAACTTAGATTTGTAATAAATTTCCATATATGCTTGATTTCACCGAAAGGCGATAAGGGAAGGATATACTATTTTGGTCAAAAATGGTTATGCTCAAAAGTCCGATATACATTTTCAAACAATCTATAAAAAAAAATGCAGATATAGACATAGAGGTACCTGCGTGGCTATAACAGACGTTATTTTATTATTGTTATCAACACAGTTCGTAATCAATAGCTACGAATTTACGATCAGCAATACATTGTAATAATATGGTTACCAGCTAATATTCAATAACAATACACGTCCTCTTAGATACTGTTTCGAATTATTATTGTTATTTCCTTACTTGTAGGTCTCCTCCGTATTTGCGCATTCACGTTCACCTAGTACCTACGACCTAAATAATATTATGGTATATGGATAGTCAGGTAGGTACATCACAAATTCATAATCCTCCGCAATCGACCTGACCTGTCCTGTGCTCACATACCACCTGTGTCTATCTGATGCTACCAACAGTTATCCATAATTATTGGTATCCTCGTCGTCGTCCAAATTTAAATACTGTATAACCACTTATCTTTACCGTTTACCTGTACGAGTATACGACATGTCTGACATGGAACGGGAATTCGACTGTTTGGTGACGTTCGTCGCGGATACCGTGGTCCGGTGGTCGTGCCGCCGCGGTGGCATCCGGGTGGACAAGTTGCAACAGGCACTGTGCGAGCGGTACGGACCGGAACACTTCCGCCGGAAGCGCAACGCCGACATGCTGGCTGAGGCCGTCGAATATCTTATCTACACGAACAGAATGAGCCTGAGTTGTTGCGAAGGCGGAGACCCGCGTCCATGATGTATTGCCCATAATATTATTGTTCGTGATGTGTATGATATATAGCATCAGTGAAAACGAATAAACGATATTGTAATATTACAACACCGCACGTAATAATTAAACGAATATAACGATTGATAAGTAATATATTTTATAATATAACATTTATATTTTATAATGTGTATTTATGTGTACATTATTTCATAAAAGTTACGACGATTTTCTATACCTTTCTTAAATACACAGAGTGATCCTTTAAATGGGTACACTAATTATTTCGAGGAATATTAACTTTTTTTTCTTTTTTTTTTCGACCCTATACTTATTGGTGAAATCACAATCAACTTTGATTTTCAAATGGAAACATAATATTATAATATATAGGTCATAATATTTCGTTAACCATTATCGTCACAGCAGCGATAAATCATCATATCTTTTTAAGTGTAAACCGACCGGCGTTAACCCGTGAGATTCGCTGCAGAATATTATCACTTATCAGGTAGGAAATCTACCAAGGTTTGATTTCCTCTTTTTATTTTAATAAAATTCTTCAAAATTAACAACTATATTAAAACTACAACAATCATAACCAATCGAAACCTTACAATAAACAAAAATATATTATTATTAAATTTATTTTTTTCCTGTACAGATAGCGCCGCTATTGTATTTTTGACATTCAGATTTCCTAATTTTCCGGTAGATTTTCCTAAAATTTTCTTTCATAAGAACCTTGTCCTGACAATTACAAATATAACAAAAAAAGAATCAGCCAAATCGGTCAAGCCGTTTCGGAGCCAACTCGTGACACAAAATCTGGACTTGCTTTTATAGTATAGATGACAAAATTCCAAGAACTCATTATTGACGCCATTCAGTCAGTATTGTAAATGTTATAACACTTAACACTATCCCTAACTTATAATATTTGTGTATAAAAAAATGTGTTATTGCGATACGTTTCCGGCCTTTGCTCAGTATTGCCCTTTGAGCACGGTCTTATATAAGACCGTGCCTTTGAATATTGACCATAATATAATAATATGAGTAGGTACTTGATAGGCACCTACTATACTTGTTACTTGATGATAATTGATAAATTATTTTAATATACCTACCTGTTGGCTATTACGCTATTACCATTGATTATACAATGTATAATGTCATAATATGTATATTGTACAACGCATAGCACTAATTAATGCTATTAACTACCTACAGACTACTGTCTACAGTCATACCTACTTACCACGGTTTTAGATAACACTATCTAATGCCGTGCTACTTATTGATTAAAGTCCAAAAGTCCGACAGGTATTACTGTATTACGTTAATTAACTCTCGACAGAATAATTAGAATACACGATGAGTACAAGGGTACACGTTTGTCAATTACACAATCACTGAAACACTGTGTCAGATGAAATATGTGAATATATTATACACACACAGATATTTAAAAATACTTTTACGTATTTGCTATAATATATTAGATAGATTATTTTGTGATTGACATATTTTGTTTAATGATTTATTTTATCTTATCACTTATCAGCTGTTGAATGTTTTAAGTGTTTAACGACTTTACAGTTTAACGTAATAACGTGTCTTTTTTGTACTTTCAAAACATAGGTACAAAAAAATTAATAATTTTCTTCTATAATTAGTAGAATATTCGATGATGTTAAGTAACAAAATGTACCTCCTGGATGGCAGCTTTATCAGTGGTGTAACACCTTATGTAGATATTGACAGTGTTATGAAACATCCACTTTGGGGATCACATTTGCTTTTAAACAACGAAAATGCTGTTATTCACGGGCACAAAGATTACATTAAAGGTTATAGATAGGTTTAAAAAAAAATGGTTTTTTTTTTATTTTAATAATTTTCATGTGTACCTTTTTATTTATTACTTCATACCTATACCACAGCTGGAGCCGATTTTTTAACCACCATCACATACCAAGCAAGCATTGGAGGCTTTCAAAAATATTTGGACCTAGATTATGATCAGAGTTTTGAATTGATTAAGAAATCTGTAATAATTTGTCGGCAAGCAATAACAGAGGAAAATGTAGGTAACTATATTAATGTTTAAATTGCCTGTTATAAATCAAACATATACTTCTATATTGGATTATTGCCATCTACAGAAGTAATATATACATTAGTAGTATCAATATAGAAGGCTGTGAAATCAAATCACAAAATTAATTTATGATTTTTTAAGAGCAAGTAATTTACAGAACGCAATATTCAAATAATGGGATCTGTTGGTCCATATGGTGCCTCATTACGTGATTGTTCAGAATATAATGGTAATTACATTGACACCATAAATTTAAAAGAATTATATGATTGGCATAAGCCTCGAATTCAAGCATTGGTGGAGGCTGGAGTCGATGTAATGCTTTTTGAAACCATACCTTCTGTCATTGAGGCTACTATTTTGCTAAGTATACTGACTGAATTTCCAAATCAAAAAGCATGTTTATCGTTTTCGTGCAAGGTAATTTTTTTTTACCATCATAATAAATTATTATAATGTGTTATCTTTATTGATGTCTGTCAAACTAGGGAGCTTGCAGAGTGTGCGGCTGCATGCCCTGGATCTATCTATAATAAAAAAAAATAGAAACAAATGCAATATTAAACATAATAATATTACATAATTCCTGTAACTACATGCTGTACTTGTGAACAGTTGTTCTCAAAATTATAACCTGACAAAATCTACAATGAATCAGAAAGAACCTCATTATGGTGAACCAAGAGTTAGCTATAAAAATAGATTTTGATGCTGTAGATAATTAATTAATTAATAACTAGGACCTGGATTTAAATGATCTAAAAAATAGCCAAAAATGCATTTTACCGAAATAATGTCCTTAAAAATTGACTTATAAAATTATTTTTTTAATGCAATGTTTTATTAGATACCTACTTACCTAATATATAGTTTACAATAAACTTAATATAATTTACTAAACATTTATACGAAAAACTTATATACCATAAGTAGTCGTGTCTGGGTGAGCCTATAGTTAATTTAATAAAAAAAAATTGCATAAATTGTAAAAAGTTACATCACAAATTATATATAAGTAAATAATAACATATTAAGTTATAGGTATTCTGTATTTATATATTAAAAATATTGGTTTAGATTGATGTTTGTAATACCTTTCTTAGGACGGCAATCATTTGAGTCACGGTGAAACATTTTCAAGTGCTGTTGAAATGTTCTGGTCAAAAGATTACCGTAAACAGTTAATTGCCATTGGTATGAACTGTTTGCATCCAAAATTTATTACACCACTTTTGATGTCCGTTAAGACTGAAAATGTTAATTTTATTACTTATCCAAACGGAGGTGGCATTTGGGATATTGCTAAAAATTGGTAATTTAATATTTATATAAGGTATTAAAAGATTTTTAATTAGATTAATGTTTTCAGTTATGACGATACTCAAATATATAAAGTTTCTATGGACGATCTTAACATATGGAATAAAAAAGGGTTAAAGATATTTGGAGGCTGTTGTAAAACTGATGCTAATGAAATAGCACGTTTGAGAAGGTTAATAGATGATCTACAGTTATAATGCAATTTTTATAATTTTAATATTAGTATGATTTATGTTTACATGTTATTGTTGATTATGGACTTTGATGTAAAATATATATATATTTTTAGTTTTTATATATTATTGATCAACAAATCTAAGTATTTGAAATTATTCCAATTAAAATTATACTTTGTATCCAAATTACCAGCCATATTAATATGTTAATTAAATCAGTAATGAAGTAAATCAATAACATAATAATCTATATAAACTGTACGAAAGTACTGTTTATTTACTTCAAACCATATTTCACATGCAATAAATTAATATATATTTTATATAATAATATTATGTAAATTAATATTTATAAATCTATTAAACGTTTGAGATATATAACTATGTATTATTTAATTTTTGTACAAATAACAACTTGTCATTGAAATGCTTAATTGCTCATGTTTCTAAGAATGTTCTATCTAATTGTATTGCTTATATTATTAGCAATCTTCAGTGGACAAATTATTTAAAATCAATATACAAAAAATTTTTTTATTTTTTTTAAGTTTTATTATTTACTTTAAAATTAAAGACAGTAAAAGCAAAAATGGTATGATATATATTTATAGCCAGTTATGCGGAAGGGTTGTTTGACAACATCTTATTGACGATGAAAGTATGAAATCAAATTAAAAAAACTATTTTAGCCTATCTATTGGGATTTTTTCTGGTTGCTATATTCTCAGTTCAGCAGTTCAGCTAATTAGGCTGCACCAGATACCAATTGCTATTGCAAAGGATATAATATGGAAAGACTATAATATAGCTGTAATAGATAGGTAAATACTAAATACCTAAATATCAATAAATATTCATTAGATAATAAATTATAAAAATAAATATTTATTTAAAAGTCACGAACAAAACAAAAAGATTGAAAAATAAAAATAATAATTATATTACCTATTTAGAACATTTAACTGGACTATTAGCAAATCATAAAAAAAGATTAAAATATAAACAATACTACTGACAACAAAACAACAAGTAAAATTATAGATTATAAATACTAGTATTTATAATCAATAATAGAACTAATTACAATGTTATTTTTGTTATATAAAAGGTATCAAAGGTTAATCATAAAAACATATTTATAAAATTAGAATAACATTCAAAAGATCTAAGACAGTGCATAATAACATAACGAGGCAACTACAAAATATGTTTGTCCTCATAAACTAATAATTAGGTAGTATTTGATAGTTGTTGTTTTCAATAAATTTAAGTAATTATAGGGTATGACATATTTAAATATCATATTAATATTTAATGATACATTTTTTGTTTTACAGTGGTTGATAGATAATAAGTTTCTCGTTGAACTAAATAATATTTAATCGGTAAGAATAATACAATACATATTTTAACATTTGAATGAAATTAGTTGATGCATTACTTATAATTATAAGATTTACATTATTTCTCATACAGATTCAAATATTCAACATGGATTATAAATTTCCAAATGAATTTATGTTTGGTGCTTCAACTGCTGCATATCAAATTGAAGGAGGCTGGAATGCAGGCGGTATACAAATTATAGTTAAATAAACTAAACATGAGTATAACATGTATAACTTGAACATATATTATTATATAACATATTTTTTTTCTATGCAAATAAAAATATATAGCAAATAGCATATGTTTGCACTTCAAATTATTTAATAATTTAATACCCTTTTTAATATTATAGGTAATTACTAATTACTACTATTTAATTATATTAATGTAAACTGTGAATAATTATTTATTTTTGTAAATACAAAATGTAATTTTATTATGTAAATTCTTTAGGAAAAGGAGAAAATATTTGGGATCATTTGGTTCATACTAGTCCGGAATTAATAAGAGATGGGACTAATGGAGATATTGCCTGTGATTCCTATCACAAGTATAAAGAAGATGTAGCACTTGCAAAAAATTTAAATGTAATTTTTTCTTTTTTATTCAAAATATAATACACCATAAATAATACATAGGTACTTCACTATTTAGTTGAAGTTTTATCGCTTTTCAATATCATGGGCTCGAATAGCACCATCTGGAGAAATGAATTCATTAAATCTAGAAGGAATAGCATACTACAATCGTCTTATCGATGAACTTATCAACAATGATATTAATCCTTTAGTAAGTATTTTTTATAATTAAAAATGAGGGATGAAGTAAAATTATAATTTATAATTTAAATTATCTTCAGGTTACAATGTATCATTGGGATTTGCCACAATACCTACAAGATCTTGGAGGTTGGGTCAATCCAATTATGTCAGATTATTTTAAAGAATTTGCACGAGTGTTATTTACTAACTTCGGAGACAGGGTAAATAAAAAAAAATTTTTGAAAAATACGAATTATCTTTACATTTTATACTTATAATAGGTAAAATGGTGGATAACAATTAATGAACCATTGGAGGTTTGTAATGGTTATGCCATTAAAGGCTATGCGCCATACTTGAATTTAAATAACACCGGATTTTATTTGGCAGCTCATACACAACTTATTGCTCATGGAAAAGCATACAGGTTGTATGAAGAGATGTTTAAACCTACACAACAAGGTACTAATTAAATGGTAATGTAGTCTGTAATATTTAAGTCTTAAAACATACATTTTTTTATAGGAAAAATAAGTATTTCAATAAATGGAGTATTTTTCATACCAAAAAATGTCGAGTCAGTTGATGACAAAAATACTGCTGAAAGAGCCAATCAATTTGAGGTAACAAAAATAGTTTGATTATATAATTATATTTATTTGTAAGATAAATTAACTTATTAGGTATAATATATTGTTGTATGTTTTTAGAGAGGGTTGTTCAGTCATCCAGTGTACAAGGGAGACTATCCGCCTATAATGAGACAATGGGTTGATAAAAAAAGTAAAGAAGAAGGTAGACCGTGGTCAACTTTACCAACATTTACAGAAGATGAGATTAAATTAATTAAAGGTGCGTGTTTAACAGTTAACGTAATTATAGATAATTTATGTTCCAGTTACATGGTAAAAAGTTTAAAACAAATGTCTATATGTTTTTTTAGGTACAGCTGATTTTTATGCTCTCAATCATTATTCTTCTCGTTTGGTAACTCATGGAAGAGATCCAGATCCTCATTATAATTCAGACGCTGAATATGTTACTTCTGTAGATGAATCATGGTTAAAACCATCTGTTGCACCGTGGCTTGTAGTAATAAATAAATCAAAGCTGTGTTGTGTATTCTGTATATTACTAAAGTCATAATATTTCAGCCAGTACCTGATGGATTAAGACAACTTTTGATATGGTTAAAAAATGAATATGGCAATCCACCTTTGATTATAACGGAAAATGGATATGGAGACAACGGTCAATTGGATGATTTTGATAGAATTGACTACATAAAGGTAGTAGTTTAGTATGGCAGTATGTAATTTATACTAAAATTATTTTTATTTAACAGGATTATTTAAATGCAACATTACGAGCAATACATGAAGATGATTGCAATATTATAGGATTTACTGTATGGTCACTCTTGGATAATTTTGAATGGATGGATGGTTTCGCGTAAGTTGTTTTATATTTGTTAATAAAAAATTCTCCTTTATGTCTGTTAAGTGTACATATTTAATGCTATAATACAGTAAATCATTAATTTTCAATGTAGGTTTAAGTCTTTTGTTTTTTCAGAATTCATTTTGGACTTGTTAAGGTAGATTTTAATACTCCTCAAAGAACTCGTACTCCAAAAGCATCATATTCATTTTTCAAGAATGTGGTATCAACTGGCCGATTGGTAACATCTTCTATTAGTAAAACACTTACATCTGAATTATGAAAAAATCTTATTTATGATAATTATTATTTTTGTTATGTTTATTCATAAATCATAAATATACCATACCTCTAACCTTCTGTAACAACTTAACAATTTGATATTGTTTATATAATATTATAATGTATAACTCTAAGATTCATTTAATTTATGGTTACTAATTACTATTAGGTGAGTGAAACTTAATTGTAAAAGTATAATATCCATAATGAAAAATAATATAATATTTTATTATATTATGTTAATTTTTACATATTTCACATATTATATTTAATTAATATTTAGCAAATATTTTAACAAACAGAAGTGGTTTTTTGGGGGGATTTAACTTTTAAGTATTGTTCAAAAAATTTTAATTTATTTTAGTAAGATTCTTGAAAAATCATTTTACGCTACCATCTTGCAAATAAGAAATTATTTATTTTTAAAAGTTACATTTTATTATTCTTACTTAAATTTTTAATATGGTAGTTTTTAAAGTATAAAAAATGGTTTATTATATGGCCCAACCTAACCAGATAGTTTATTTATAATTTACAATGATTAAACAATTGAAGTGGATCTATTCATATAATGGCTCATAAAAATTTAAAATAGTATTTTGTATTATTAAAAAACATGTTTTGATACAAAAATTCACAATAACATGGTGTTCAAGATGGGCAATTAAGTTACATACACCACAAAGTTCGACTCACACCCCATTTAACTATCAGTGCGATGTTTATTGAAAGTTTGTTTGCTGATTGTTAAACTTCTGTTCCATATCCAGTCAAAGCTTCAAGGAAAAAAATAATATTTTATAGTTTCAAAGCGAATACTTTTAGATCCAGCGACATTTACAGCTGCTGCTTTGAACTTATTGACGCACAATCAAGCAGAATAGTTGCGAGTAACGCTTAATTCTGCTGCTAGACAGCAATGTCGTTTACAATAATATTGTTTTATATTTCATTTTCATAATAATATAGAAATTTAACATTTGCATTTGCCGTATACCTATACCGTAAAATATATGATCAAGGTTTTAAATATTCATTGGCAACAAAACTTAAGATGAGCTTTATTGGTAACTACAATTAAATATAAAAAAATAAAAATAGGTGGGTAAGTGGGTTACTGTATAATGGTTGGTATTAAATTTAAATTTTACGATATAATATCATAGTATATGAAAAATGATTCTGAGCGGAGATGTTTTGTCAGTGTGGATATTTTACATTAAATTTATATTGTTATTACTATCAAAATCAATTTATGGAAGTGATGACTGTGTATACACTTATACACTTGTATAGGATATCCAAATAGCAAATATTATATAAAAAGTATTTAAATACATGTACTTTTATACTTATTTTTTTGGTAACAGTTTCATAAGCGATCTACACATACTACTCCACTGTGTCGTTAGTGATGTACCATCATTTTTATGATCTAAAATTTGTTGAATTAACCACTTATTATAAGGGTATCATTCATTGATTCACCAACTGGAGCTCATGCACACCATATTGAATGTTTGTAGTGTATTACGAAACAAAGAGTTTCCATAAGTATCTATCAATGGAGCTTTCCTTTCGCTTGAAAAGCGTTTTGAAGAAGAATTATAGGGATCTATGCATCCATCAAAGGATTCAATTATTTAGATGAAAACGCCTTGTGATTAATTAATACAGAAATATCAATAATAATATCTTTACCTATATAACAACATTTTATTAAAAACATTTTTTCTAAATTATTTGTTTGCTTTTTTTTTAAATATTATTTTAGTATGGAACATACATTATTATAAATTGATATTTAATAAAGTTTACTTTAATAATTTGTATGAATTATTTGTACATATTTTTTTTGGAAGATCGCTTACAACACACTACATGTAGATTGTGAAAGCAGAAAATTATGGTACATCACTTAAGACACTGATACCAATTATTTTTACAACATTGGTTATATCTTATACCTATCACAGTATCACTTTATAATATAGGCACAAACAACAAACACAATATTAAGGCGATAAAAATATTTTATGAAATTATATACTTGCTAACTATCGACAAAATTAAACCTATTTAAATCTCACAGCTTACATAAGACTATTTAGTATTTAATATTAATTTTTGAAAATAATTACACAATATAAGATGCTTCAAATAGATTTCTATGCAGGCTGATGGCAGCGACCGGTCCGAGGCACAATTTCCCCTACTGTGACGTGACGGTATAGGTTGTATATTTATCAAAATTATAGCGTCGAGTGTGGCCAAACATACCGAACATTAAAGGGATGTTACAGTGACATTTGATGTCTCCGTCTTACAAGTGAGTAACATAACACATTTTACGCTCAACAAATCACATTTATCATTTTAAAATTGTAAATTGTTTGTAAATCTTAAAATACTCATAAATCGCTTTAAAGTAAAAAGACTATGTTATTACCTAGATAATAATCTAACCTTTAAATTTTATAAGATGTGAATTCACTCTAATTTTTAAACTAACAGAGCTCAACGTGATCTGTTGAGTGTAAAATTTGATATGTAACACACTTGTAAGATGTAGACAACAAATATCACTGTAACGTCCTCTTAACAAACCGTTGTTGTAGAGTGGGAAATGCGTAGATTCGGATGAGTTTTGGTTTGGTCCTGGTAATATTTTCCCCTAGCATAGAGTAGTTCAGTATATTAAAATATTTTGTTTTTTAAGTATTTTCAAATTGTATTTATTTTTAAAATTCTTCACTTTAAGTTGGAAGGTTAGGTTAGACATATTAATACAAAACAATTTATTAAAAAAAAACATAGTGATCACATGTACAATCTTACAATATACCCCAACTGTCTTCAAAAGCTGAACATATCTTAGTACATGTTAATGCGGCTGATAGTGGATAGTTACTTATTGCTACCGTTTGTTCGGCATAATCTGCTTTAATCTATGACATTATAAATTTAAGTTAGTTTATCATTATAGTTTATAAGAATTACTAAGCATAACAATTTCAATACCTGTCCATGAGCCATTGCACCAACAACAAAAGCAATTGGAGCATCTTGAGGAACAAGTTCAGATGGCTTAATAGGTTTTTCAGCTGAAAATGATGTTGCCACTTTTCGACAACCTGCAGGTAAATGATCAGTGATTGGATTTTTTATTACCTTCATTAATTTGGCAGATGTTTCGGCTGCTCTTACACTAAATTTATGTAATAGCTGAACTAAAAAATGAACAATAAAATAAGACTTAATAATTAATATAATACCTAGGTATATTAAATAATTATTATGTGCGTCTGAATCATGATTGATTATTACCCATTAGTCCAGCGAAACGTTTAAATGTTCTAGGGATTCGTGTTTGTGGATTGATTTCAATAAGAACATTATTTTCTGTGTGAATGTACACTTGAAGTAGGCCGGCACGATTCAGGGGACTGTCGAATAACATCAATAGACATTGATGAGCAATGTCGGGTCTACAATTTCCTATCTCTCGGCCGTGTTTTCGTAATATATGTGAGTGTTCGTCGGGGTTTAATAGTTCAAAAGACTTTCCTACCTGTGAAGTTTAAGACAAATTATTGTTAAAGATTACAATAATTAATAATCAATCAACAATCGAATTACTTTAACAGTTTCCAACTGAGCGTTTTCTAAAACAACAATTAGACGTTTTTCATTGTCGTCCTTTACTTCTTTGGCTTTTCTGGTCAAATCAAATTCGGTATCTTCGTCAGTACGCCTACGTTTTTTACCCATTATAATATCTAAACAGTAGGAATAACAAGTATTGATATTATGAATTAAAAATTAAAAATTAATAAAAATTAAAAAACACGTGTTATCGACTGACTGTTGTTTAGATTTTATCACAATATTATACTATTATCATTAGCTACTATCATTTAAATTTATTATCAGATATGGAATTTAATATTCAGTATGACCATAAGACAATATAATATTATGGTATGACCATAATTCTAAGGTCAAAAAAGCAAAAATAACCAGAAAAACTGGAAATAAGCATTTTTTTGAAAAAAAATAAAAATTTCAAATTTCATAATTGAACGTGTTGTAACACGACATACACTTCCATAGCACTTTGATACATTTTAAGTCAATCGATAAAAATAAGCAAATGCTTTAAGTCCGGAGCTCTGCTTATAACTCAAATTACTCGCTCTGAATTCGATTTTTATGTTTTGAAATACTTTGACAAATATTCTGCTTTGGAATATGAAATTAAAACTCTATGTTATCATTCAAAAAAATAAAAAACTTAAAAATTATAAAGATAAAAGATATTTGAAAATATATTTTTTTAATAAAAATGTTGTTTTATAAACGACTTAAAACTATGTAAAATAATATTTTCAAAAACATTTACACTTCTTGAAATAATGAGTGTTCACTGATAAAAGAATCACTCTGTATTATTGACTATGAAATCATCTTTTTTTTTAAATTCGTACCACATTTTGAATTATTATAATTATATTTAAAGAAATATTTTTTGTATGATATAGGTAGTACAAAATTGAAAATGGCAATGTTACAGAGTTTTTTATGCTCAATTGTACATAGATTTTATTTTGTATTTCTATATATGCTTTGATACACCGAAAATTTTGCATAATCGTTTCACAAAAAAGGTGTTTTATGCTCAATCTTGTCGATTTTATTGACATTCATAGAATAAAATATGGGCAAGTGGATGTCGCTCTGCTGTATAGTACCTTCCTGGGTTACAAGTGGGTCACTGTAAAATGGATGGTATTAAATTTGAATTCGATGGTATAATATCATTGTATATTAATTGTATACGAAAAACGATTCTGAGCGGAGACGGTTTGTCAGTGCGGATATTTTATAATATTATATTAATATTGTTATTACTCATTAATAAGTTATTATTAATACAGCAACCGGTAAGACGTAATATCAATTCAGATATTATAAAATGACAACAAAATAACCATAATCGTTATTCTTGGTTATTTAATATGTAATTTGAACATAAAAAAAAACTTTGTTTTTATATTTTTAAGATATTTTGGTTACAAAATAACCTATATACTTATGTGGAACCTTGTTTAAAATGTTCAATCCTTAACTATACAATTTGAACACTATACATTTTTAACTACAAAATCATTTAAAAATTTAAAATTTGTTAAATGTTGTCAAAAATAAAACTTTAGATGTTTATAAAAGAAATTTTTATTTTTTTTTGTGTCTGTGTATACGATAAGTAGTCGAAATAATGCTTCGATTTTCAACTTCAGTATCTTTTTCGATTGGAAAGTGAATATCGCATTGAGGAGGTCAAAATTTAAAATTCCCAGTAATTTTCAAAAGCGCCCAGAAAAACAAAAGAAAAATTAAAGAAAATCGATTTTTCACAAAATTGAATTTGGTTTTTGCTGTAACTTTAAAACAAATGACCGTAGATACATGAAATTTTCACTGGTTGTTTATATTCCATTTTCTATACACGTTAAAATTTTCAAAATATTTTGAACTGTTTAGGAACATTTTCATTTTCTATTTTTTTTTAGTTTTATTTCTAAAAATATCAAAAAAATTTTATTTGTTGGTTAAAAAAGTTTAAAAATTTAATAGAAGGCTCCTAGTATATTGTTTCAAAAGCAGATGAAAAATATTTAAAATCCTTAGTCACAGTTTTTTTTTTATCAGCATTTAAAGTTCAAAAATTGATAAAATATGGAAAAATCACGAAAATCACGAAAATCACGAAAATTAGCAAATTATTTTCAGTTAAGAATTCGTAAAAATTTTTTTTTTAAATCTAAGATTTTAAGATGTAATACAAGATTCCTTATAAGATTATCTCTCTTTATCAAAAAAAAAAAATGTCTATAAGAAAGTCAAATTAAATTTTTATGAGCGTTTGAAATTCAAATTTTTACAACATTGGTATTCACTCGATTTCTCATGTAGCGATTTCCTTAGTTTGTTGTAACTCAAAAACAAATAAGTGTAGATACATTTGAAATTTCATTGAATGTTTATAGTAGCATTTCCTATACACCATACAATTTTGAAAATATTTTGACTCTTTTTGAGCTATTTACAGACATTGTCAGTTTTCAAATTTTTTAGTTTTTTTTTCTATAAATATCAATAAAATTTTATTTGTTGGGAAATAAAGCGTGAAAATTTAATACAAGGCTCCTGATATATTTTTACAATAGCAGTTGAAAAATATTAAAAATATATAGGCACAATTTTTTTTTATAAGCATTTAAAGTTAAAATTTCGACAAAATTTATAAAATTTATAATTTAATAATTATTTTGTAGTTAAAAATTTATAAAATGTTCAACTTTTATAGCTAAGGATTGAAAATTGAAAACAAGGCTCCACGTAAATAGGTTATATATAAATTACTTTATGCACAATAATATCATCAAATATACTTAGTAACATCATAGTCTGACTGACCGTTTTCGCTAAGAATCGTTTTTCTTATACAATGATATTATATCATTGAATTCAAATTTAACACCATCCATTACAGTGACCCACTTGTAACCTACTGTACAGCAGAGCGACATCCACTTACCACCTTTCTTTAATTTCCACTTATATTATCTTATGAAGAACGTTGTATTACATAGTTTTTTGACAGACCGAACAATTTTCTATCGACATTAGCGTCTTCAAGTATTTGGAGCTTGCATATCTCATGGGCTCACTGCCAGGTTAGGTTTACCATAGTAAAAATAAGTGAAATTATTTACTCGATGTAAAATGTATAAAAAAATTAATGTTAAAATATCATGAAAAAATAATTGCCTTAATGAACTACCTGCTTTATACCATAACTAAACATTTATGGCCCCCAATACCAATCCACTGTAATACTCCAGTCTCATAAACACAACTACACTAAAAATCAAGTTAGATTTTTTTTTTGTATCTGTCATCACCTTTTGGGATAGTAAAAATGCTTCAATTTATAAGAATAGGTAGGTACTAAAATGTCGTGTTTTATTAGTTTTTTTTTTATTGTCAATAGAACAATTTTCTGTAGGTAAAAAAACTTAAAAATGTAATGAAATGTTACACATAAATTGATGTTAGTGGAAATAAAAATAAAAATTGAGCGTAAATCCACAATATTTTTTTATGAACGTCTGAAGTAAAAATGTTGAACAAGTATCATATTCAAAAATCCAAGTATTTTTACTGTCCTAAAAGGTGATGACATCACACAAAAAAAAAAAACACACATCATTGTAAAATCAATACATTCATTGCTTCCCTCAGAATCTAAAAAAAAAAACACATCATTGTAAAATCAATACATTCATCGCTTCGCTCAGAATCTAAAATACACAGGCACAATTTTTTTTCATAGGCATTCAAAATTTAAACATTTTACGAAATTCATTATTAACTTGACATTTTGCAAATTATTTTTGTGTTAGATATTCAAACAAAAATATCTTTGTTATACCTAAGATATGAAAATTTAATACAAGGGTCAGTGGCGTGTATCCAAAAAAAAATTGGTGTTCCTCAAATAATTTTAGGTGACCCACCCCTCATAATATTATTATACCTAGAACCTATCGATAAAATGACTTATTGTACTAAATTAATTTAGTAAATTATATTTTTGCGCTAGTAATGCATCGTTTTTGAAAAAAATAAAAATAACCATTAGGTAATTATAATATTTTATTTAAATCATCATTTTTAATAAATTCAGTACTGTTTTATGCAAATGTTTCTAAAACTGTTTGAATTTTTGTACAAGTCTTGTTCACATGTGATTAACATTAAATCTTCAAAAAGTGTGTTATTCGTAGTAGTTCTTAAACAAGTTTTAATTATTTTAAGCTTTAAAAATGTCCGTTCTATTGTAGAACTTGAAACAGGAAGTATCAAAGCAATTTGAAGGGCATTATTAAGTGTTGGAAACACTGAACCCAAGTTATCCGCATGAAAAATTTAATACAGTGATTTTATACCCTCTACATTAATCGCTTTTCTAGGTTCCATTTCAATTTCATTATCTGATTCTGATGAAAATTCTTCTTCTTCTCCTTCTTCTATGAGGCCTTACCGTGCAAATATTTGGGCAGATTAACATTTTCTTCAAATGAGGTAAAAATCTTCAAAAAATTAATGTACTCCTTGTTTAAACAGTCCTGATCGACATACTATCCGTAAACATTGAAATAGCATCTTTTATAACTGATGCTGGATTCTTTTTCACTTCATCTAGCCTTTTTTTACTAAACAATGATGAATCTTCATAAATTCCGATTGAATTATTACCAAAGTATTCGTCAAATGCTGAATTTATTATGTCCAAACAAACATGAAATGTATTAACTCTGAAGTTTTCTATTAGATCTATTATAGGATCATCAGAAGCCTCTTCACCTGGCATTTTTTTTTACAACAAATTCTTTGATTAAGCTTATCAGAAAATTCAAATTGGCTAAACTCGTTCATAAAATTATTAACATCAATTAATATCTTATTAAAAATATTATTAACTCAAAGGTTCTGAACAGCTAACTGAGAATTATGTAAGCTACTCATAGCCAAAAGTAAGTCAAGATCCTTACTTTGTAATAAAATGTTGACTGGACCAAGAATCTCAAAAATGTATTTAAAACAGAATGCTATTGACAAAAACCATCTAGAAAGAAGGTTTTCTATAAGAAAACCAGTAATATGTCCAGTACTTTGGTCATTACAGCCTTCATTATTCCTGACATCATCCCTAGTTTCAATGACAGCTTCGAATGTTTCTAATAATGAATCAATAATGTATACACGTCACATCCAATGTGTTGTGGCTACTCACTTAAGCCTACAAGCTCTTTTACCGCAGTAACAATCTTGTTTAGCTTCATAAATAGCCACTCTTTTCTTACTTCCACATATACAATTGTAAACCGACTCTAGATTACCAAAAAAATCTATGGCATTTATATTGCAACCGACAGATTTAGCAACAATTAAGTTTAACCTAAAAAAAAAAAAAAATATATATATGTAAAAGAATAGTAAGTAGCTATGGTAAAAACTAAAATGTAATTACCTATGTGCGTAACACCAAATAAAAGTTGCAGATGGACATTTTTGTTGTACATATAAGTTTTTAATCCTTGAAATTTACCTCTCATATTCTGAGCACCATATTATAAGACTGTCCCACTAAATACTGTTTCCAATCAATAGATAAATCAGCACACAGTTTTTAAAAAGTATTAAATAATAAAAAGCCAGTCGTAACTGATGATTCTCTTAACGCTATTAACTGCTCTGATAAAGTTCCTGTTGTTGAATTGATAGCGTACAACAAATTGTTCTTTTCTAGATAAATCAAAAGTTGAGTCAACCGATATGCCAAAAAACCGAGTAGTTTTTAATTCTTCTTGTATTGATGTTTTATTGCTCAAGCAGGTGACCCAATTAACTGATTCTGTCTTATATTTGAAATAAGATTAACGTTTTGTTTTTTTGTTGATAATTGCAATTTAGTAATATATGAATCAAGGCATGGTGAACGTTTAGACATCAAGAGTACTAAATCTAAAAAGATTCCTCGGTTACCCAATTCTTCTTTTAAGCTTTCTTTATGCCCACGAAATGCAACATAGTTTTTTGCAAGAAAAAAAGTAATATCTATTAAGTCTTGAAGAATCTCTTTGTTTATAGCTTTGTCTTTTCTATATTTTTCTTCTATTAAAGGTAGTGAGGATAATGATATTTTTTTAAATTTTAATTTAAGGGAAGCTTCAATATGTGCTTCTGAACATTCATGAATTTGCATACTTGACAAACCTCTCAGGCCACGAAGCAACTCCATCCACAGACCACGCTTTGTTAGTAGTGCGCCCAAACAATAAACAATGATGACAAAACATTTTAACACTTGATATAGAATAACTGAGCCAATCTCTGCTGACATTTACATTACCAGGCAGAGATTTCCAATAATATGAAGTCTGAAAACTGCGGCCAAATTTATCTTTGGGAAAAACACGAGTAGGAAGATCCGGATCGTTAGATAATTGTACATGATTGGTTTCAGCTGGTTGTACGGATTTAAAATCATTACCTATGAAATATAATAAGTTAATTAGGTAATAGAAATCCAAAATTTGGAAAAAAATAAATTATACTAATAATTTGAATTTTATCACATACCAGAACGAGATGAATTTGAATTCAAATTTATAATATCCGAATCAATTATAGTTTCATTATTAACTCGACACTTATCTATAGAGTCATAATTGTCTACAGTTGATTCAATGTTACCAATTACATGTAAGTCAATTTCTAAAAAAAATACAATTTATATAATAATCATAATGTTTTATAAATAAGACAAAACAGACATTTTGTTTTTTGATTTATTAAACAGGTACATTGCAAGAAAAAATGTATTTAAAGTTTTAACTTAATTTAAAAAAAAATAAATAACTTATCCTAAATGATTTATATTAGATTGTCAGATTAAGATTTTATTTATAGTACCTATCCACCTAGGTAATAGGAAATTGTAATTTAAAACTATAAATCAATTTATAAATAAGTGAAATGGTTTATTCAATCAAAATAAATGAAGATTAGATATGTTCTTACCAGAAATAGATGAATTTGAAGCCAAATTTATAATATCCGAATCAATAATAGTTGCATTATTAACTTGACACATAACTATAGAGGCACAATTGTCTACAGTTGATTCAATGTTACCAATTACATGTAAGTCAATTTCTAAAAAAAATACAATTTATATAATAGTCATAATGTTTTATAAATAAGACAAAACAGACATTTTGTTTTTTGATATATTAAACAGGTACATTGCAAGAAAAAATGTATTTAAAGTTTTAACTTAATTTAAAAAAAAAAATAAATAACTTATCCTAAATGATCTATATTACATTGTCAGATTAAGATTTTATTTATAGTACCTAGCCACCTAGGTAATAGGAAATTGTAATTTAAAGCTATAAATCAATTTATAAATAAGTGAAATGGTTTATTCAATCAAAATAAATGAAGATTAGATATGTTCTTAGTGTTCTTACCAGAAATAAATGAATTTGAAGCCAAATTTATACTATCCGAATCAATAATAGTTGCATTATTAACTTGACACATAACTATAGAGGCACAATTGTCTACAGTTGATTCAATGTTACCAATTACATGTAAGTCAATTTCTAAAAAAAAATACAATTTATTTAGTAATTATAAATAAATATATATTATAGTATTATAGCATTTATTTAATATAATATATTATGTACAAGTGTACAATAATCAACTTCATAATATATGTACATAATATTATGTTTAAATAAAAAATAAGCGGGTAAATACATAAATATTTACTGATCAAAACTATTTAAAATGTTACTAATACGTATATGTATTATGTATATAGGGCCACGGGGGATTACATGATCGTACGAAAAGTACTCCAGGTACTACACACTTGCTTTATTTATCGGTCAAATACCTACTTAATGTCGTTAAGCAGCCAGGAACTTTATTTAATAAATCGGTCTCGACTTGACGTGACCTAAGAGCCAGGGCACCGCATGCTAGTGAATAAGAAATACATGGTCGACAATATTCACGAAACTACGGTCATGGGTGCATCGACGCGACACGCTCCAAACGACCGTCGGTGAAATAATGATGTAACGCTCCCACGATTACAACGCGTGGACACCGTCGCGTAGCCGATGGGCGTGGTTACGGCCGGCCGCGACGGCGGAATATAGAGATTGATATTATCAAGGCACTCTAGCGGAGTACGGTGCACAACGCCATCTCTTGAGCGTTGTATGTTTTACGTTTTACCAGAACTGCCCTTTAAAAGTCCCGTTGTCCCATCGCTCTGTTCACGATCCGTGTGACGTGGCCGCGTGTAGAGCTGCAACAGCTGACATGGTCACGTGTGTAGCCGACGATGGCGCGCCGAAGGTTGACTCCGAGACCGGTATAAACCATAATATTATCAATTATGTATAGGTATATAATACCTATTATGAACAAACCGTGGTTATATACTATTGGCATTTGGCGGCAATTTTGACCTGTTACTTGTTTATATTGTTTTAATGTAATGAATTACGACAAAAGCTTATAATTTATAAATTATACATTTTGATACAGGAACTAAGTCAGGAAGGATGTATTATGAACTGTACAATCAGTGTTGTCAAGTATACCCAAAGCTGGGCAAGTTAACCAATTTTTTTAACTAGTTAAAATTAAGTTATCCTAAAATAAAAAATAATTAAGCTAAGTTAGAGTTAGTTTTAAAAGTTACTGAATTTGAGTAACTAAGTTAAGTTACAAATTTTCATGAAAATAATAACTAAGTGTTAAAAGTTAAGTTACTTTTTTTTAAAATACTTTTAACTTACTCATAAACGTTTTTTTTTTATCTCATCGTAGGAAAATAATTAGTTTTGGTATAAAGTAAGACAAATTAATAACATTGCACAGGCTATATTATTTTATAAATTATACAACTGTTTTAGATTATTGCTATAGCTGTACCTTACATACAGATCAAAATTATATATTTGCAGTATAATTTAAATATTAGTATTTATTTATTAAAAACAATTAAATAGTAGTTGAATCTTTAGATATGTTTTTTTTCCATTTATGTCCATTAAATATAATAGAAATATATAATAGAATATAGTATAATATAGTACCTATTAATTCATATTCTACTCAACAAATATAAATTAATCTACTGCTGCTAGTTCTGCTATAAAGCAAACTTGTGAGATTAATAATTATTTTCAGTTTTAAATGTTGTCCAATCTTAATGTTTTTTTTTTTGAATTTGAAGGAAAATGTTTAAAACATTGATATAAAAAAGAAAATATTTACAGTACACATTAAAATATAAAATATTAAAATGTTACTTCGAAAATATTTTTACAGTCCTAATCTCATCAGTTTATTAAAAGTAGTAATCAAACTATTAGAACTAATAGAAGTATTCAAAATGACAAAATTACTTAATTAATCATGGCGGCTCTCAGAAATATTAATGTAAATAATATACATTTCATAAATCATAATAAGAAAATTTTTGTAAATAACTTTTTACAAATAACTTTAATTTTAACAAAATAGCTAAGTTAAGTTACAATTATTTATAAAAAGAAATAACTTAGTACTAACTAAGTTATTTTCTACATTCTATTTTTTTTTAACTAGTTAAGTTAAAAGTTATCAAAAAAAGTAACTTTTAACTTTTTAACTAGTTACTGCCTAGCTTTTAGTATACCATATTACAATGTATACGTATCTTGTATTATGATACGAGTATTAAACTTTACTTATTAATGTGTGTATATTGTACTATAGTATATGGTATAATGAATTTTTGTATTATACTGTATTATACACATTTTATACGGTATAGGTACAATTTAAATTATCTTATTAAGAATTACACATTTGATATTATATGCAATACTTAGACTTAATACTCAACGATTTCCCGTCTGAAAATTGAATCTTATAAATACAAATATTGGAGAAATAAAAATTATAATAAAAAGTAATAGGCAATGGGAAATGAGTAATAAAGTAATATATTTAGAGGACGCTACACGGTCATTTGTTGTCTCTGTCTTAAAAGTGTGTAACATATCAAACTTACGCTCAGCAGATCATGTTTGCTTCGTTGGTTTAAAAATTAGAGTGAATCGACCTATTATGAAACTTAATGGTAATAACATTATTTGTGTTTTAATTTGAGTTTTTTATGGCGTTTAAATTTTTAGCAAGTTTTGCGTGTATAATAATATATTACCTATTGTAGATTAAAAATACTCATAATTCACTTAAAAACTAACTATCGTAAAAAAACCTACAAAAATAGATGATGTTCTTACCATCAAGTTTCATAATAGATTTATTCACTCTAATTTATATGAGCTATCGATTAGCTAACGAAGCTAAACGTAATCTGCCAAGCGTAAGCTTTCTATGTTAAACACTAGTAAGACGGAGACAACAATTGTCCGTGTAACATCCTCTTAATAACAGTTTTTTAAAATTATTTTTATATTTTTATTTTTATTTATTTTTATACACATTTAAACATTTATTAGTATCTTACACTATTGTATAAAATAATTCTATATATTGTGATTTATGATTAATACTATAATACCAATGCATATGAATATATATGATACATTTTTGTATTATACAAACTACAAAGTCTATTACTAACAATTATTTTGTATTTTGTAGTATTTTGAAGCCGATGTATCAGATAAAAGGAGGAGAAAAAACTTCATGTAAATATCTGGCATTTATTAATATTAAGAGTACAGTTATTATTAGTCCACCATTCGTATAATAGAGCCGTGGACTTTTATAGGAATATTAGTGGATCGTATTAAAAATTAATTACACAGCTATAGTATCGATTTATCACGTACGTAATCGTACACACACTTTTATGTTTTACATACAAATTACAAAGTAGTTATTAGCAAAGAAAAATATATAATTTTCCGACGGAGAAATAATAAAAGAAGAATTCTTATCCTTTATCTATTATTAATTATTATAGAATTTATTATTATGCTGCATGATGTAATAATATAAAAAAATATAGGTACCTAAATAAATAGTGGTCGATCGCCAGATACCAAGGTACTTGAAATTCTTAATGCGGCTCGAAGGTTAGAAAAGGTTGGCGATCCCTGACATAGAGAGTAGGTTTTAATTTAAATAAAATTGAAGTTAACAGCACTGACTTGACAGGGAAGCTATCTTTATGAAATATTTTGATACAACCAGGAAACGAGGAAACATTCATTCAATGCAATTTATCATACCTCAATGAAATTAGTTGGCGTAGTTGGAGTTAGGTAAACAATTAAAAGTAAAAATTTAAAAAACTTGTGGTTTGAACTTGAAGGAAACTTTTTTTACGTATTCCGCTCTGGTAATTTTTCCTTTTTTAAATTGATCAATACATTTCTAAATAACACTACAAATCTTTTGCTGGTTCTTAGTTTTTTCCTAATATTCGTGCTGTAGAGCTTTATATACGTGTCAGCCTGTAGCTGCTTCAAAATTTCAAATTGAAAATGTTAGGATGAGTAGACGTGAACTAAGTATTAAATTTTGTGTGGAAAGATTCGCAGCAGTTCGTGGTGCGATCGCCTGTACTCGACATATCAGCCCACATTTCCGGCGAGAAGTGTCCGTCATCTAAGTAATAGGCACAAATGTAGTCAAAACGGCCATTCAACGGACGGCAAGGAATAACGACCCGGAGCCGATAGGGCTCATTAACGTCCAGCGGGAGCCGATACGGTATCATCCGAGTCGATCCCAAATACTAAGGGCTAATCGCAGGTACCGCAGTAGCACAGTAGGTGAGTTGATTCCCGAGACCTACTTTATGTATTAGTTGATTCCCGGGTCATTATTTCACGGTATACTAGCAATCTTTCTACCAGATACAAATTTTTAAAAACACTGTGTTATAAATTTTTACCAAATAACTATACTTTTTTAACAATAATTTTTTACCTGACTACTAAATTTTTTAATAATAATTTTTTACCTACTAAATTTTTTACTAAGAAATTTTTTTTAAAAAATGAATGATTTTCAAAATATAAAAAAACTAATAAGAACAACATTTTTGAGAAACTTGTTAAACAACCTCCTCGTGGTGTTTCTTGGGTTAGGCTAATAGGCTGAATATTTGACTAAATATTGAAAATAATATATATTGACCAGGGAATCAACTCAACGGTATCACTGTATTAGTGCAGGTAAACAGGTATCCGGGAATCAACTCGTTCGCAGCCCGCAGTAGTCGGGTCCTTGTTTTTACAGGTACTACACTAATAAGTTTAGTTCGGTGCCGGATTTTTTAAGGTAGGTATTATACTAGGTGGGTTCCATATGTTTTCGGTGAGTACTACCTAGAGTCTAGACTCTATACTATAATAACATTTTCCTTTTCATTCTGACTTCGAGTTGTTTAGGATCTATATAGACTATTACAATTTTGTTAAAAATATTTTTTTAGATTCTTTGCCAATAAAAAAAAAAAAATTATTAGAATTTTACAAATTATGATACAATACAAATACCAACAATTAATTATGTCTACATTTTTACCAACACAAAAGAGATTTTGTAAACAATATTTTATTTTTATTTATATTAGGTATTTAGGTACCTAATATGTATTTTTATATTTGATTTTAAGGATATTTATATTCTTAGTATTGTATACCTATATTTGTATTACATCATAATTCGTTTAATAAAATTCTATTAGGTAATTTATATTTTTAATTTATAAGAAACTAAAAATAAGAAATTTAAAAAAAATATTTTTAACCGTGACATTTTTTAGTAGTTTTTGTAATATGTTTGATTTTTTCTCAAATTATAGATTTGTGGGTTTTACATATTATTATTTTTTTTTATAGTATCACCAACTTAAAATTTAATTAATGTTTAGGTATTATTGTTTAATAATCTTACAATTCATATTTTAAATTACTCTGACACCCATTATGGCACCCATATAATAATTATTTATAAACTGAATTTTATAGAATAAATACATTTTATTGGTCATTTTAGAGTCTGAGCGAAATAATGAACGTATTGATTATAATGATGTGGGTCTTATTACTCTTACTTTTATTTTTTGTGTCTGTGTAGACGATAAGTACCTAGTTGATATAATGTTTCAATTTTTAACTTCAGTATCTTTTCCGGTTAAAAAGTGAGTCTAGTTGGTGCATTGGAGAGGTCAACATTTTTAGACAAAATCGATTTAGGTTTTTCGTGTAACTCTTACAAAAATTACTGTAAAATTTCCCATACTTAATCTAATTTTCAAAATATTTGTCTCGTTTTGAGATGTTTACGTTTTTCAATTTTTTTAGTTTTTTTTCTATAAATGTCAATAAAATATTATTCATTGGGTCATAAAGCTTGAAAATTTAATACAATGCTCTTGATATTTTGTTACAACAGCAGTTGAACAATGTTAAAAAAACAGAAAATATGTAAGCATTTAAAGTTTAAATATTAACGAAGAACATCAAATTGAATATATACAAATTATTTATCTAGTAGTTAAATATTTATAAAATTTTCATTTTTATAGCTACGTGTTAAAAAAAGAAGGTTCTACGTAAGTAGTTAATTCTGTATCCAAAAAATGTAAAAAATAGTATACAAACACAGTTTTTTTTTAATTAAAATTTTTTTTTCTATTTTAAGATAAATAAAAATTGTTTTATTATAGTAAACAGTACAATTAACTTGATCAACTTACAAAAATAAATGAAATTTTCAGTTTTTGTCATTCATGACACTTATAATATAGTACTTATTAATAATTTATTATAAAGAAAATGATTTTATTTTAAAACTTCAAGAATCTATTAAGTTTAAAAATTTCTGTTTGATTCCGGACTAAATATAGATATCGATTCCGTCCCTTTGATGGTGACCTGTTAACTTGGCTTAACCCGTTTCGGTGAATCGTTTTCCGTCCGTTCCCGTCCCAGTTTTTAGTTTTTGACGTAATTACTTCAAGGGTAAATATAAATTTATTTAATTAACCTATATAAAGTACCTACTTAAATAAATAATATTTTTAAAAAGAACGAACCTATATGAAAATTAATTTAAGTAAGATTTTTATTTAACCACGACCCCCTTTTATTATCTAGGTCTGGATCCGCCCCTGGTATCATTGGCCTTCCTTTAAATTTAAAAATCTAAAAATTTAGTAAAATATTATATACATGAAACTCTTATTTCACCTAACATACCGATAAATTTATATAAGTCCACAATTGATTTTATAGATTCAAGTAAATAGTTAACAAGTTCGTAAAATGCTTTGACTACACACTGAAGTGGCACAAAAGCCAATACCGCCAACATTTAACTATTTTATCTGCAAATTAAACATCTGTTAAGTAGGTATATTGTCTGATATCTGTAAACGTTCTTTTTGAATTTTATGCCACAGACGTCGGGAGAGACGCGGAAAAAACACGCAGTTATTTGACAAGGATAAACCGATGTAAATGCATTAATAGCTACCAATTCTAAATCTAACATGATATTTAAATTTGTTGAGTTACGGGTTAAAAATGTATTCAAACAGGAAAAACATCTAAAATATACATAAGTATATATTATATTTTTTAATTTTTTTAAATTAATTACAAAACATTACTTAGTATATGCTTCTTCAGTCACCCATGTCATTAATGTAAGTACACCCACCACCAGCAAATTGTTTTCTATTTCTGCATGTTAGCTGTACAATTATTACTTCATCGCGTATAGACTGACATAGATAGTGCACGAAGTCCAGTCATTAATTCTACAATATTATAAATCTTTCATAATCCTGTATACCAGAATCACGAAGAAGAAATTAAGATCCATCTGATAAATAGATTTATACTGTTCTGGTATAGACGTATAGTCAAATATAATTAATATCAATATATTTTTATAGTTTTCAACTCACGTTATAATAATATAGGTTTTATTTCGAGGAAAACAATCAAAAATAGGGTTTCAAAATTCGAGTTAATTTACATGACTCCATGGTCCAGGGACTTGTTATGCGTGTGTGATGTTTTGCTGCCCCCTCACCTATTCCAGTAAAAAATAATTGGTGTACACAAAAATAAGTAGATGAGCTCGTCACTATTTGCAACTCAACAACTTGATCACTGATTATTATAAATTATTATATAATACTATATTAAATTTATATGAATATAATAATATTTTATTTTTATTAATTTCGTGGTGTAAATAGGCATTAGCTTAAAATTAATCTAAATATTTTAATAAGATAATTTTGGTAAAGTTTATCTGTAATGTTACATGCATTTGTTGGACGAACAAATACAACTCATAATTATCGGGGATCAAAATTTTCAATTTATTTTTGATAAATTCTAAACGTCTAGGTAATGATATAGTGGGTGTATGTCATTTTCACCGAAAACCAAACAAAAAAAAAATGTATCTATTATAATATATTCATATATTATTTTCATATATTTATTGAAATATATTAGCTGGTAAATTTCAACAGTTGAAGTTGAAAGTATGGCGCAGATTATATATTCCATTTCGTTGTCTGTCGTGACGCAAATCACCAAAATTAATTTTTATATGTGGCTTAAAATACATGTTATATTTTTATACTTTGGAGCAAATTACATAGGCACTTAAATGTACCTATCGGTGGCGCTAATTCCAAGTAATAAAATTGGCACAAAATACCATATCCCGATATATAGTAGCATAATTTTAAGTAGGTAGGTATATTAAATTAGGGACCATCTTTTACAACGACCCGGCAAGGCATTTGTCAATTTGAATCGGTGTCATTTTCGCGCCCAGTGCGTATAACAACCGGTCCGCAGGGTTGTTCTGATCTTTTCAGAATGGCCGGGTAGACGGACGAAAACGCGTCAAAATAGCGGACCTACCCTTGTGATTACCAGCACTGACACACCTGTTCGTCGGTGGTTACCACCACCGGCTGGAGTGTGGACGGCGTACGATTGTTTTTTACGTCAGCAGCAGCCAGGGTGTTCAGACTTTCACGCTCATTTGTTGAACTGCTAACACGTGTAAAGGTTACTTCTGTTCCGCCGCCACCAAACCACGCTGTCCAAAGGCCGTCGATCACGTTTCATTAAGTATTTCCATCATCGCGTCGTAGTTATTTGTACGGCAAAAGGAAGGATTCTTTTGAGGAGACGATGCCTCCTCGTTCATCGAGGAACTCCACGTCATCTAACTCGACTCCACTATTACCTAGTCAATCGCCGGTTTCGTTCATCTTTGTGCGCTGCTCAGTGTGTCGGGCATATTTTACGGTACTTAATTTCTACGGAATACTTGGGCTCATTCTAGGCAGTGTTCATTTACCGCAACGTAAGTGTCGCAGTTGCTATCGCTGAGTCGTGTCCACGCACTTGTTGCACCCGTGTCGGCCATTTTCGTGTACGGCGGGAGTGTTGGACCCGACGACCGTGTAACGCCGTCGCCGTACCTTCATAATATTACATATCCAGGGTGCTTGCCGAGCAATCACTACCGCAAATCGTCGGGTGTCGACGTTAATGCAGGAGATTAATCAAAACCAAATTTATAACATTGTGTAGATCCGTCAATTATTTGCCGAAATCTATTTTATTTTGTATGTAAGTACCTATTAAATTGTCTTAATTTTACAATTTTATTTTAATCTAATGTTAATAATGTCTCTTTTAGAACATGGTAGTACCTCGCATCATCATGCGTATATGTATTGTTTGTAACACTCCCATTCCCACGAATACTTCGATGGAGCGGGCTGTCGCTGATTGTGTCGACTGCAAGTTAGTATAATTTTTGCCATATAAAAATTTTAGTGCCAAATTAGCTGGGAATAAGCTTACATATAGTTGTGTACTTGTGTGTTACCTATACATACATATTATGTAAACGTTTTATTTTTATTATTAGTTGTTGCTGATATAATACAATCTCCCATATGAAAATATTTTTTTTCACCTTTTGCTCCCACTTATATGGGGTCGGGCACCTTTGTCCTACACCTGCATGCGGCTTTGTGCCCCCACTACATCTCCTTTATTTACACATTATTGTGTCATTCTCTATTCTCCTTTAGGTATACATTTTTTTTTTATGATAGTATACAAACTAATAGTTTTAATAATAGCGTTTTAAATTTGGTTACCTTATAATAATAAATAATTTTAATGTATACCTTTAAAGTTAAAAAAATATTTTATTATAATCGGTCCGGGAAACTATGGAAGTGTGATCGTCACGTGTCTAACGGCTGTTTTTTTATGAAGATCTGCAGGTGTTTTCTATCCAAATATATTTTATTAATAAGGCTGTTTAACGTGAAACTTTGAGTAGTGCTATTGATTAAATGATAAGCACGACCCGTGCGTCTTTGAAATTATTTTACGGGGAAAATTAATCGGACAAACTCTGACAAAAAATTACCGCTGAACTCGAGGAGATCACATTTCTAGTTTCGTTGCCCCGATTATGAGTATTTATAAATTATAATTTAGATAGTTATTTCATATTTTTTTATCTAAAATACAATTTAGGTACCTACTAATTTTATAGTAAGTTTAATAAATAGAAGTAAAAGTACCTATTTTATTATGCTAAACAAATCCAATTAATTTAGTATTTATCTACTATTATAAAATAGATTAATTAATGTTACCTATATCTATCGAATTATTAATAATTATTAATTATTACTTAGTATTTTATTATTTAATATAATGTTTGTAATAATATTTACTTAAAATGTAATTTTTTTTATTTTATAGTCAGCCATGTGTTCATAGATGGTTGGAAAGTCAAAATCTTAATTTGTGCTCAGACTGTAAAGCCGTAGTTGGCAGAAACAGATTTGCACCAAATTTTGGATCTGCAAATACTATTGATGACAACAGGTAAATATAAATTATTTTTGTTTTTTTTATTAATAAATATTTATTATAATAATGACATTAAGAATTTGATAAATAAATTCAACTTATCATATTAGAACATAATGAGTAAATTGTTATTTTGAAATTTAATTTCATAAAATATCTTCCTTATTAATCATTACATTAATTATACCGCTTAACATTATTAATTAACTATACCATAAAAATAATATTTTATTGTTGAAACCTTCATTAAACAATTTCAAGTTATTATTTAGATAATACCTACAATTTATTACAGTAGTCTATTTCAATGTCAATTTGTAACAGCTTTAAATTAAATTAAGTGTACTATATTATTAAATATACATTTTTTTGCTTTAGAAATGATGAGCCGCCTGCTGATAGAAGAACAGAAGCATCAGGTGGCTTTACTGTAAGTTATAAATTAATATTATAATTTTTATTTCTCATATTCATAAGGAACTGATTTTAATTCTCCACAATTTCTTTCAGGATTTCATATGCCCTTGGGCTTGTATTGGGCTTATATTATAATATTTATTATTATCCTAGCGATATTATGCGCCATGCCCTTCATATTTTGATAACTGAAAAAAAACTGATAGCAAATGGGGTGGACTCCGGGTCCGGACCTTTCTTTAGGATTATAAAAACATCTGTCAGACTTTACACAGTAATTATATAAAATTTTATAAATATAAAGTAGTTAATTTCATTAAGTTTTGAATTTTCCAATAAAATTATTAAATAAAATACCTCATATTGTATATTTTAATCATAAATACAGTGTTTATTGCTATAGTTAATACTTAATATATTGCGTTATGAAATGTTAATGCATCAATAATAGTAAAAAATACATATTACATGATGTAAAAACAAAAAAAAAATTCCCCGAAGTCTTAAGATATTTTTTATTTAGAATTACATAGAATTAGTTCTATATTATTTTCTTAATGTAATACAATTAGTATTAACATTATTTATATTAACTATTATTGTATAATTTAATTAACCATACAGTTTTTTTTTCATTTTAGTTAATATATTGTTTCAATTTGTGTTATGAAATGTAAATGAATCAATAATAATAAAAAATAATACTTATCTTATACCTATTAAAGTTTCAAAAAAAAAAAAAAAATGTAACCTAGTTTTAAGATATTTTTATTTAGACTTATATACAGATAATTCTGTATTATTTTATTAATATTACTTGTATCTATCTATAGGTACATATTAAAATTATTTATATTACTATTATATATTTTATCATAAGTAGAGTTTTTCTTCCGTTATAGTTAGTATATTGTTTCAATATTACGTTATGAATTAATGTTAATGAATCAATAACAAAATAAAATATATATTATATAACAATTAGTTAAAAAAAAAAAAAAAAAAAATAACTAGTTTTAAGATATTTTTTATTTCGAATTATGCACATTAAAATCTATATTATTTTATTAAAATAACTTGTACTAAAATTATTTATACTACAATAGTATATTTTAATCATAAATAGAGTTTTTTTTCGTAGTAGTTAATTATATATCATTTTGATATTGCGTTATTAAATATTAATGAATCTAATAATAATAATAATACAAATATGTGTAGTATATAGGGTTGTAAGTACGTATAACAGGAAGACCTGACAAATAAAATAACTTTTGTGTTAATCAGTTAAAAATATTTTTTATATATAATTTATTGATACTATTTTATGAAGTTTATTTTTGGAAATCTCATTATTTTTGTTAAATAAAGTTAACTTTAAGTAGGTAGGTACTTGTTATAATGTGACTAAGCTAAATGATTTTACAATCAATCCAAATGTTTCTAAATACGAGATTTTTACAAATTGGTTATTTTGAATTTTTCAAAAAGAATTAAATTCAGATTTTAAATTTCATTTTCAGTATTAAAAATAATAATGTTATATTATTCATGTAGCTCAAACGTCAATATTTTTTAATTTTTTAACTATTTAATTTTCGGTTCTCCCTGTTAATCCTGTATCACCTAGGTAAAATAATAAAAATTGTAACTTAGTTTTAAGATATATTTATCTATAATTATATATTATTTTATTAATATTACTTGTATCTAAGTACTTATCTATTATATATTTTTAAAATAAATAGTTTTTTTTTTTGTTACAGTAGTATATTATTTTAATATCACGCTATGAAATGTTAATGAATCAATAAAAAAAATATATATATTATATAAAAAATAGTTAAAAAAAAAAAAAAATTAACTAGTTTTAAGATATTTTTTATTTAGAATTATGTACAGTTAATTCTGTATTATTTTATTAATATAACTAAATAAAAATATGTATATTATATAGGATGTAACAGGAAGGCCTGACAAATAAAATAACTTTTGTGTTAATCAGTTAAAAATATTTTTTATATATAATTTATTGATACTATTTTATGTAGTTTATTTTTGGAAATCTCATTATTTTTGTTAAATAAAGTTAACTTTAAATGGGTAGGTACTTGTTATAATGTGATCGAGCTAAATGATTTTACAATCAATCCAAATGTTTCTAAATACGAGATTTTTAAAAATTGGTTATTTTGAATTTTTCAAAAGAATTAAATTCAGATTTTAAATTTCATTTTCAGTATTAAAAAAAATAATGTTATATTATTCATGTAGCTGAAACGTCAATATTTTTTAATTTTTTAACTTTTTAATTTTCAGTTCTCCCTGTTAATCCTGTATCACCTGGGTAAAAAAAAAAAAATGTAACTTAGTTTTAAGATATATTTATCTATAATTATATACAGATAATTCTATATTATTTTATTAACATTACTTGTATCTAGGTACTTATCTATTATATATTTTTAAAATAAATAGTTTTTTTTTTGTTACAGTAGTATATTATTTTAATATTACGCTATGAAATGTTAATGAATCAATAAAAAAAAATATATTTATATTATATAACAAATAGTTAAAAAAAAAAAAAAAAGTAACTAGTTTTAAGATATTTTTTATTTAGAATTATGTGCAGTTAATTCTGTATTATTTTATTAATATAGCTAAATAAAAATATGTATATTATATAGGGTGTAACAGAAAGGCCTGACAAATAAAATAACTTTGTGTTAATCAGTTAAAAATATTTTTATATATAATTATTGATACTATTTTATGTAGTTTATTTTGGAAATCTCATTATTTTGTTAAATAAAGTTAACTTTAAATGGGTAGGTACTTGTATAATGTGATCGAGCTAAATGATTTTACAATCAATCCAAATGTTTCTAAATACGAGATTTTTAAATTGGTTATTTTGAATTTTTCAAAAGAATTAAATTCAGATTTTAAATTTCATTTTCAGTATTAAAAAATAATGTGTTATATTATTCATGTAGCTGAAACGTCAATATTTTTTAATTTTTAACTTTTTAATTTTCAGTTCTCCCTGTTAATCCTATCACCTGGGTAAAAAAAAAAATTGTAACTTAGTTTTAAGATATATTTATCTATAATTATATACAGATAATTCTATATTATTTTTAACATTACTTGTATCTAGGTACTTATCTATTATATATTTTAAAATAAATAGTTTTTTTTTTTGTTACAGTAGTATATTATTTTAATATTACGCTATGAAATGTTAATGAATCAATAAAAAAAATATATTTATATTATATAACAAATAGTTAAAAAAAAAAAAAAAGTAACTAGTTTTAAGATATTTTTATTTAGAATTATGTGCAGTTAATTCTGTATTATTTTATTAATATAGCTAAATAAAAATATGTATATTATATAGGGTGTAACAGAAAGGCCTGACAAATAAAATAGCTTGTTTTAATCAGTATTTAAAATTTATTTTTCTTGATATTTATTAATACTATTTTATTTAGTTTTTTTTTTTTTTGAAATCTCATTATTTTTGACCACTTGACTAAGTTAAATGTTTTTTCAATCAATCCAAATTTTTCTAAATACGAGATTTTTACAAATTAGATATTTTGAATTTTTCAAAAAGAATAAAATTCAGATTTTAAATTTCATTTTCAGTATCAAAAAAAAAAAAAAAAATGTTATATTTTTCAATATTCATGTAGCTCAAATGTCAATATTTTTAAATTTTTTTAACTGTTTAATTTGTCAGTTCTCCCTGTTCATCCTGTATAACCTTAGAAAAAAAAAATGTAATTAGTTTTAAGACATTTGTAAAAACATGGTTTTATTTCGGTGAGCATTGTCGAATCACCTTGTGTAATTGCTAGGCATTTTAAAAATTGGCGTTTAATTTTAAGCAAATTGTTTAAAAAATTAATATCAGCCTAAATCACCTAGGTGTTTGATATATTTCTTAGACATTTTATAGAATTCCTATAAAACCTATACTAATTTAGGCTTAGTATTAAAATCATATTATAATTATTTTTTTTTATTATTATTAAGCCAATACTATATTTAAAATTACTTAAATCTTAACTAAAATAGTTTTTATTATAATATTGCAATTATTTTTATATCTACCTAATAAATACAAATCAAACATTTTAGTTTTAAATAACCCATAGATAAATAAACTCAATAAATGTCAACTAGAATTACAAAATATTTTGTTTTTATTACACAAACATTTTAACTTTAGTACATATATGTTTTTGGGCTAGATACAACTTTTTATTTCCAGTCAGATTTTGCGTGGCATATTTTGCGAGACAGTTTCTATTGCAACCAAACAAAAAGACGAAATTAATGTTATATTTATTATATTATCATAGTCGACTCTCAATAATTCGACGTTGGTGGAACTTAGGTGAAAAATGTCGAATTACCGAGGATTTGAATTGCTGAGTTAATCGAAATATGAAGAGGGAAAAACACATAAGAATTACTGAGTTATGAAAAAATATATCGTACCTAAGGACTACGATAATAATTCGATAGTTACTGGAAATAATAAGCTAAATTTATACACAATTGTAAGGTAAATTAGTAATTATAAAATTATAAGAAATACATTTTAGTGAATATACTTCGAATTGCCGAGCATTGACCTTCGAAGTATCGAGTGTTGAGGCTAGTTTTCCCTAAAATGTTATTACGAATTATCGAGTGTACTTAAATGCATTTTAAGTTTTTTTTTTTTATTCGAATTGCTGCGAGATTTTTTAAGGATCGAGTAATTACTTCGAATTACAGAAAGGTTCCAACTAACAAAGGTTTGGATTATCAAGAGTCGACTGTTATATATTATAAAAATATTGGTATACTTGTTTGTTAGCTATAGAGACTCAAAAACTACTCGACTGTTTTTAAAAAAAGTTATATCAGTAGATTCCTCGAGACTTTGTGTTTTAAGCTTATTTTTTCAACCCCTATAGGTACCTAACTAAAGCGCAGCTAATACATGCATTTTTCTCAGCTCCCGAAAAAAGAGTATATTTTTCGTTTTATTTATTTGATTGCCATTGGTCACATATTATATTACTATTATAATAATTTGTAGATATATATAGCATATACATTTTTTTAAATACATTTATAAAAACATGTCTTTGACACGGCCAACGCCACATAGGCAGCTATACAATTTACCTAGGTCGCTTCTAGCAACCGATGATGAATATGATTACGTTACAATAGCTGCAACCTTATATTGATGTATTTTTTTATTATAATTTTAAAAAACATATCATTTATGTTTTTCCACGCAGTGGAGAAAATATTAAGCAGCACGCTATGTTTTTGCCTTATAAATCAACTGAACTGAATTATTTTTTTTTGGTACCTTGTTTTACGCGTACATTTTTTAAGCTCTTGTCCATTGCATGTTTATTGTTGAATAGTTACAGATCGCAATTACTAGCTCTTCAGTTTTTACTTAATTTGCAAATTTGAAATAATTTTTTTTGACCGACAGTGGACTATATCTTAAACTTCCATTATTGCAGGTACCCGCTGCAGTCGATAGAAACCATAATTTGTAATCTAAAATTAATACTACTACCAGTAATATCTTATAAATTATAATGCTTCGGTACTTAATATATTTAAAAATAATCTTAATTTTAAAACTGAACAAGTTCATAGACTAGAACTAGACAAATATTTAATATCAAAGTACAAGCCATACTAATACAAAAAAATTACACTTCTGCTAGGTATTAAAGTGGCGTAATTAAGCAATTGGTTCTGGGATGGGATATAAGTTTTTATAATCATAGGCTATGGCCCCCACATCCCCCCTTGTTCGTTAACTTTCATAGACCATAATATTATTATATTAATTTATTACTGTAAATTAAATGAGGTAAATGGTTTAATAATGGTTTGCAAAGATAAAATCAAATGCAATTAAATTAAATGTATGATTCAGTTAGAAAAAAATCATCATAATTAACATTTTATGTAACCTATCAAAATTTTAAGGTTATATTTTATTTTTAGAGAATTTAGGAGTTTTAAGATATTTTTTAAATTCAAAACTTTATTTTAAGATTTAACATGCCTTTACATGATTTTTATATAAATTTAACAAACTTATATAATTATGTACAGGTAAATAAATATATGATCTAAACCTACATAAAAATATAATTACGTATGAATATAATTGTTTTTCCAGAAACTAGTCGAAAACGATCAATTCTGTCTGTAAAACTTTTTTATTATCCTTTAAAATGTATATAGTTTAGGTATTACGAACTTTTATTAGAATTTGTAATAAAATTATTTAAAATAAAAAAACTTAGTGTATTATTCAGAATTGTTAGGGCATTTTTGGGGTTTTTTTTCTATGACATTATAATCCCAGGTGTTATTATTGTGTAATTTACAGATTTATAACAAATGCATAAGATTATTGTATTACCTACTTATTATATTAATTGGAAAATTTTAGCAATAAATGACAAATTTAGTTTTATTTCCATAATATTTATACTGTATTCTTTAACTACACGTTTTTTACATAATATTACATTATATTATAATAAAAACAAAGAAAAATAATATGCATTTATTTATATTGACGTTTTGGTTACGTGAGAGATGTGTTTTGTAATCATATTGCTATATTACAATTACTATTTAATACATTTATATTTAAAATTGTGAACTCACGGGTCCTTATACGAACATGTTCAATGGTGCAATAATTATCTTAAGAATAAAAAAAACATTTTTTTTTTTTTTTTTTGAAATCAATTTTATGCGTTATGCGACAATTTACAAATGTTTTCTTATATACAAATCGATCGCCCTTCGATAAACTCTTAGGTGAGTCTTCGATACTTATTTCCATACAATATCCTAATGAGTTTTGTTCCAAATTTGGTAAATTGTAGTTAAATTTATTTTTTAAGTTCAGGCCAATGATCTTCAAGACTTGAAAGTTGAAACAAATTGATTAATACATTTTTTACTATTATTGGGTTAATTAATATATTGTATTTTACTTACGATGGAATATGTGCCGGTATAAGCAGATAATTGTGTTTACAAAATTAATTATAATAAATATATTAGATATATTACATATTAATATTATGCTTTCAAAAACATTCAACACTACAAACACTTAAATATGTTAAAGTTAAAAAGTCCAAAGATGCAGAAATACGAAGAAAAAAATGTACGTACCTACTATCTAATTACTGTAAAATTAAATTAAATAATAAGATACAATCTATACCTTAGGAAACAATGGACAAATGTTTGAAGAGACACTCGCTCAGATTGATTTTCTCTCTCTCTAAATTTAAGTATATTTTATTTTAAATTACTTAGTACTTGGTACATTATGCGTTTGTTGTATATGCTATATATATCTAGAAAACCATGACATAATTTACGTATAAGATGTCTATTAGAGAATTACCATGATTTGTGGAGAAACTGCAGGGGATTGCGATTTTTTAGTGGATTATACGGTGTGAGTTGAGAGGTGGTTGTAAAATAATTTAGCTTCTTCATGAACGGGTTTCAATTCGAGATTGAAATGAATTTTATGATTTTGTGGGTACCTACTACCTACCCATATGATGCTATTGTTATAATTATTGGTTGGGCAATAATTCATTTTTTAAACGCAAAATATTTTGGAAATTTATTTAATTGTCATGCGTAGTATGTAATGTATGATGACTAATCTACTGCTGTTGAAAGGAAACTATCTAGACTCAAAGGAGACTCACCCCACCCATTTTGTACGTGAGGTTAATATATTCTATAGAGACGACTGCCCTATACATATACTTTGGTTTCGGCGCCACTGGATAAAAGTTTAACAAAAATAAAATAAAATGCATTCACACTAAAAGATGAAAGAATATGAAAACAATATAGACGTAATATTAAAGAAAATGTTTTTCAAAGTGTCGTTCACTTCAACTTTTCAATGGAGAAGGTAGGTATTATAGTAGGTACCAGCTATTCCATGCGTTATCCCTGATGCAGGTAAAAAATATCAAACAGAATTGAATAAACAAGATAAAAAAAGAATATAATGTCATTATATTTGTCAAGAAGCGTCGTACACTTTTTTTCTATACGTCTAAATGTATCAACATAGTACCCACCTGTATTAATGTTAGGGAATATTATTCTCTTTATTTTCTTGAACGTAGGTAATTTACTCCGTGGATTCAAATGGATAAAGTAAAATCTTATTAAGCTCGTATTTTACAACTGTTTGAACACAAAAACAACTTAGTTATATTAAATGTTGTATAAATTATGAAAGCAGTGTCTTGGAAAAAAAAATAACGAATCTCTTATTGTAGTTAATTTAATAAAAATTGTGAAACAAGTGTTCCATTAAATCTGCAACTTCGGCAGCTGTATATTATAGTGGGTATTTGTTATTTAAATGTTATTTTTTTTTTTAAATGTTTATTATAATATGCCTATAATAAACGTTTCTAGTTTCTATAATGTATAATTATTTAGCTTTAGAATACATTTTTTTTGGCATTTATAGTTATTATTTTTAACGAAAAATATATTATCTAGATTGCTCTAGGTTTAGCTACATTTTATTTTCATAAGATTTTCCAAATTTTATGGTTTTAAGAACGTCTGAATGGGTACAAAGATCTATTTATTTAAAACCAGTTGAACAGCGATTTCTATGTTATATTCATATAATTATATTGGGCACACGTTTTATTTTGTGCACTTAACACTTTATCACCGACACGATACTGTACGGTACCTATGTCCTATACGTATTATTATTTTTGATTAGAACACTTCTCCAATATTACTATCAATATAAAATTATGGTTTATTGAAAAAAGTTATAGATTTTTGTTAAAAATGATTACTTGCCTGCTTTTATTAAAGACTAACGGGAATTAGAAAAATAGTCCGTTTGAAGTGAACAATGTAGGACAATTACCAGATGTTTTTTTTACCATTACGCTGTGATCCGAATAAAATAAAAATTAAATTACATTGTAAGTAAAAATCGGGTAAAATACGAAGAAACTATAAATACAAAATAAGCTCTTCAATATGACGTATTTAAACGACGAAAAATTATTTCTGAAATATTTGGTTAATGTTGATAAAACCTGTTATTTTGTATATTATATCATAATAAATGTGTAGGTACCTATTCATAGTTGAACATTATTTATATAGTTATATTATATTATGCTGATTAGTTTTTTTAAATTTCATTTTCATTTTATTTAATCACTGAGCAATGACTTTTATACAATTTGTACTCTATGCCTATATGGCATATATATGTACATTTATATACGTTTGCTCGTTTGTTATATTTGTAACCATGTTGATATTATTTTTATTATGATTCATCTTTTTTTTCCCTTATGTTTGCTGAAATATTACTATTCACGTCAAAGAAAAAATATTCCTTCTATTATAAAAAGTAAACGGATGTTAAAATGTAAAAGATGAATATTTGCATAAGAAATAAATTCCAGAAAAATTCCAACTCAATTTTTAAATGTGATTGATTCCAAAGGTTATTAAATTCTATTCACGTTTCTTATACATTATTTTAGATTTACAGTTAAAAGAAAATGTTATACATGCGATTTAAACAGTTTTTAATTTTACCATTATGGTTATATTTTTAATTATTTCCAAACATTTACGATAAGACGAAGAAGTCAGAGTAAAACGAATTTGATCATCATATATAAATATAAAAACCTAAATTTTATTTGAAAGTTAATAAGTACCTAACTATAATTTAAATTGAAGACAAACGCAAGTACATAATACAATTTAATTGCTCATTTCGTTGACATTGCTTAAGTTAATTTTAATACAATTAAGTTAGGAATACTATATTAATTAAGGCTGATAAAAATTTACAAGTTTAAATACAAATTCATCACAATATTATGATACTGTATGTCTGTATATCGTAAATACAAAAACTGGGGAAGAGCCTCTGCTGTACCTACCTAAGTACTCCGTGGCTATAGTCATCGTTAGGAAGTTAGGAAGTTAGTGTCGTTAGTAGTCACTATAATATAATATTATAATATTATAATGGATATGTTAAATTTGACCTATTGCATACGAGTACAGGTTTGAAAGTTTAGAGTTTTATAATAAGAATAACTTTTCGTTTTTCACGGCGCTTGCCTTTATTTTTAAGGGTATTTTATTATACTATATTTTTAATACTTTATTAGTTTCATATTAATATGGAAAGTTGACCTATTTTTCGCCAAAAATTGCGGATGTATTTCATAAAATGCTATTATAATATTATTATTATATCATATTATATTATTTTTCTACTGTACAGTATAGAACATTGTAAATAAGTTCGTTTCAAGTCCATACGAATAATATTTGTTTAGTTGTAAAATATTTGTATTAGCATTTTCTAGACGTAATGTTTTAAAATATTTTTTGTAGTTTTTGTCGGTCAAAAATCTTAAAAATATAAAAAATAAGGTTCCTCAAAAGTTTTTATTGTACCAATTAAATTTTTAAAATATAGAAAATATACGGAAATGTATTTAAAAAATACTAAGTCTAATAATTTCAAACTATTTATGTCAAGAACCTATAATCATGCTGTTTTATGGTACGTCTGTATTGACTTATGATTAGCTATGATAACAAAAATATATAACAATGTGATGTTACGCATAATTATAAAGTTATATTGACAATAATTTATATTACAAATACAATTATTTATTAGATTGTGCATGTCTGTAAATTTTACAATCAGTTTTTCTATCCCACTCCATTAAGAAATCCTGTGAACGCCACTGAATTGGCAGTTATAATAATAACAGTTAATATTATGTTTAATATAACGCAATTTTATTGTAATACAATATTATTATACTACGGCGGTGTCTTATTTATTATTTTTTTTATTTAATAAATATTTATTTTCTATATTTAATATTATGATATATTTTTTTTTTGCCTTAAAATATTTTTATTTCATAATTGATAACCTGCGTAATGAGGAACTATTATTAATTTTAACACAATAATAATATGCTAAAAATTAATTTTAAATAAATCACGTCTTGTATACCGTAAATCGTATTTAATATTAAAAACAATGTTCTTAATTATTTAAATTAACCATTATTTATTTTTTCTTATATTTAATTTAATTTCATATAAATATACCTACCTATATATTATATCATATATGAATACTGGACCCAACTGAGAAGACTCATGTTGGAGCCAAAAATGATGTATTAGAAGTTAAAATGTTTTGATCCTAATTTATTATTTAATACCCGTCTAAGATAATCTCCATTATTGGACAATTTGAAAAATCGTATAAGAATTATTCTGGAAGTTGGTCATCAAATTACAGGAAAATAATTTTGTTATATATAAACCATTACCAATTTATAACAATAATAACAACTTTAATGCAGGTTCAATGAGACAAAACATTACAAATACGTTACAATCTCAAAAATTAAGGCTGGGCAAGTTAATGATTTTTTTTAACTCAGTTAAGTTAAGTTAATATGCACCAATAACAAAAAGTTAAAAGTTAAAGTTAATTTAACTATAGGTCAACTCAGTTAAGTTAAAAGTTAATACACACTTTTTGTTAACTTTTTATTAAGTTAAAAAAAAGTTTATTTGTTTATACAGTGCTAGCGTATTTAATTTTTTCCAACCCAAAACTAAATTATAGGGTATAGTGTTAATACTTCATACAGTATTTCCATATAAGTTAGATTCAAATGATATACATTTTTAACTTTAAACAATTTACGATACATATTTTTTGACATGAAATATTATAAAATTAAAAACAAAATAAATTAACTTAACTTACTTCTTAAAATGAAAAATTAACTCGTTTATTTCACGTTAATTAAGAAAGAAATTTAGTAAGTTAACAGTTAAGTCAATAAAAAGCCAAAAGTAACTAGTTAAGTTAAAAAGTTAAAATTAAATTAGCTTTTTAACTTAATTTTAACTTTTTAACTCGTTAATGCCCAGCTTTGCTCAAAATATGGTTGTGGAAATATGAAACAAAATTACAGTATGTATTGACTGGAGTATTGTAGATATGTAAAGAGGAGAAATACATCAAAACGAATTCATATTGAGCCAAATCGTTTAAGTTTTTATACTTATACCTAGTTAAAAAATAATGAAGATAGATACATATAGTGATAAATTTGTTTTATAAGCAATTAAAATTAAAATGTTGACAAAATTCAACAAAGAAAAAATTATTTTTAGATTCAAGATGATCGATGAAAATGTTCAACTTTTGAACACCATACACCTAATATTAAAAAAGTATTTTCGTTTTTCACACTCAACCTATAACCACTGATTAAGACATATTTAATTCGTTTTAATACAAGGACCGGTCGAACAAAAGTTTTATAACTCACACTAGGTCAACGTTTTCGAAAAAAATTGTAAAACAACCATCAATTAACCATCTTTTGTTTTTTTGTAAAACAACCATCAATTTATTGAAAATACTTAAACAATCTGTTTTTATTTAATTAGGTGTGTAGGTTTTTTTCAAGCGTATCTATTCATATTATTCTGTATTTGACAGTAATAATTACTCATTAAAATCAAATGTATTTTTTATTTTAAGACAGTTTTTGAAAGTATTTCGCCAATTCCTGATTTACACTTTATTGTTATTGTCTATGTTATACAATGCATGGACGAATGGGGCAAACTATCGAGTTGAAACGCTGGTTTTGGATATCGGGGAATGTCCGGCTCATGGACATACTGCACAAGGACGACGAGAGGACATTTTTCGGCGGGCTGTCGGACCAGGACGCCGGGCGGCTACCGAGCCACCCCCGCAGGGGTTCTCGTCGGGCCGCGACGACGGCGCGAGGTGCACTACAACAAGCGGCCGATCCAAGCCGACAGTTCTCTGGAGGAGGATGCTCTGGTGCTCGACGGCGATTAATATAGCGTGCAGCGGCGGCGGCAGCAGCAGCCTGCACGGGATCAGGATCCGTCATTCAGAGGACGAGTCTGGAAATCAGCCTTCGCCGGAGGACCACCACCACGGAAATGCCGCCTGCCTCTGCGAAATCGGCCCGAGTGTTCGTTCTGAGGTCCGGCAGGCGGTCGGCTGGGCGGTTTGGACTAGAAAGCTTCCGGCCGCAGATCGAGGTGCGGCCCGTGCGTGCCGGACCCGGTGATGGTGACATGAGGAGGAGGAGGAGGAACTTTTTGACGTGACGATGAAACTGAATGGAGGTAAGAAGTTAACGGAGACGGCAGTTCCAAGAAGTGCGACATGGCTTATTCAAGAATTCCGGCGAGCATATCATTCGGAAGCTCGCCGGTCAATCGTTGGTAGGTATGCTGAAATTGTAATTTTACAAAAATTATTAATGATTTTGATGATTTTTCGACATATTGTTATATTATGGTATAAGTCGTAATAAGTCGTTACATTCTTAGTTCATAAATATGCTTAAAACTTACGTTATAATATATTATTATGTTGTCTGTTTGGTAATTGGTAGTATAGGTAATATTTGATTTGGAGTTTGGACATGCGTTAGGTTGATCTATAAATGCTTTTGTCGGATTTTGATGTAATGTATACATTTTATGTGTTTTTTATTTTCGTACTTCCTTTGGAACTGCCACGTCTCTTCTTACCCCGTTCAGTTTCACCGTCACTCCGTTCGTTCCTCCTCAACTTCGACACTGTTGTCACCATCTCCCGGTCCCGGCACCTGCAACTCTGGCACGCGCACCTCGACATCTGCAGCAGGCTTTCTAGTCCCCCGTTCGCCCGGCCGCTTGCCCGCCCCGACCATAACAGAACGAACACCGTCTTCGCTCACGGGCGGGCCGGTTTCCCGGACGCGGGCAGCATTTCCATGGCATTATGCCTTCGGCAGTCCTCCGGCGACGGCTGGTCTCCAAACTCGTCCTCGCTGATCCTGATCCTCTTCTGCGGCTGCTGCAAGTGCCACCGCTGCACGCCATATTTTTTTGTATCCATATCTGCCGTCGAGCTCGCATCCTCCTCCTCCTCCGCCGCCGCCGGCCGTTCGGCCGCATATTACGTTGTAGTGCACCAACCCCAAGCCGTCGCCGTGGCCCAACGAGAACGTGGCCAGGTCACCGCAGAGGAGGCCGACCGCGTTCCCTCGGGATCGGCCCCGTGGCGTCCAGGTCCGACAGCCCGCCGCTAGTTCTCTCTTTGTCCTCGGTGCAGTATGTCTCGTTATTGTATAGGTGCCATTCCAGTCTGGCGCCACTACAGTTCCTGGACATTCCCCGATAATTCCATCTAACTCAACCAGCGTTTCTCTCTAAGTTCGTCCGGTATTGCTTTGTGAATAATTAAATTTAAAAACTTAAATATAAATAAACAAATCTTGTTACTATGGTCCAAGATATTATTATTATTTATAACACTATGGCATTATTTAATATTATATTATTTCGTTTTTAGCATTTAAAACGGAAAAGTTGTTTAGTCAATTATAGCCAGATAACTATATATATTTGTGTATGTATATGATACTAATGTTATACTTGCCTAATAAGATATAAGTTTTAACAAATATCTGCATGTAATTTATATGATAATGAACAACGGATATGGATTATGAACATAAGTTCAACTAAGGAGGCTGGAGTAGTGAAGTGGCCATGCACTCGCAAAAGTTTACCCATAGCCTCCCTCCCTCCTAAATAAATTATTCTCTGAACTCACATGATATTAAAATAATATATGAATAAGTAAAAAATGTAAATTACTTGAATTTTTTTGTCATTACCTAAATATAAATACAAAGTTCTTCGTAAATATACCTTTTTTTTCTAATAAAAATAATATAATATTACAAAGCAGAGACCCGGGAGACCGCCCGTCGAATTTTTTCATTGGCCGTCTCTTACGAAAGTACAAAAAATCGCCAAAGGAGCACCACACGGGTCTCTGCTTTAAAGTCGGAGATTAAAGACAAAATAAAAACTATAATAAATTTATACCGAATACCACGTTAATAAATTTCTCGTTAAGCGTCCCCCCTGTAGACTTTGCAACGGAAACTTAGAATTAAAGGGGACGCATAATCTCGCCTTAAACCGACTCCGTCGCCCACCGACCCTCCCGCCAGTTTAACCACCACTAAGCGTATATACTATCATACGCAGGTACCCGACATTTGTATACAAACATACAAATATAATATATAATATTACAATAATGTTACAGTCTCCGCGGCGGCATCCGCCCCGCGGTCGGTTTCGAAAATAGCCGAAGATCGCACCGGGACCGGCACGCTAGCACGGTACGGTGTATACGCATACAGCGCGATCGCATTAATCATCATAACGTCCAATTAAGCCGGTTACGGGCGATTTGGCGCGTGCCGACCGAGCGCGGTGGCGGCGGCTCATTTGTACGGTCGGTCCGCGGGTCTCGGCGGCGGCGGCGTGTAATAGTAATAATAATATTAATAATATAATATGTGTGCGTAGCAGAGTGCGCGGCCAAGCGTTTTTTTTAATGACGTAAGGGACGCGTTCTGTCAACGCGGCCGCTCGCGCTCGTCCCCCGTCGCCGCACAGCGTCCGTCGCCGTCACGTCTTGCGGTACGCCCGTACAGACATATTATTATTATTATTATTATTATTCTGCCGCCGCCGCCGCGTCAGGCGGACGCCGTGTAAAAAAATTCCGGCCCGGGATAATGTAATACGCTATTCGTCCGGCTCCCGAAGTCAGCTGTTTCGTCCTGAACATATCCAGTGGTTTTTTTTTTGTCATCTATGCACGCTTATTTTTTAAGTCTCGTGTAGAGCGCACGGTGTTGCCCGCTCAAATCGTGGTAGATTATTACCAAACAAAATAATTATATTTTGCACTTGACAAAAACAGAATATAATATTAAATTTAAAAAAAAAAGGAGGTGCGTAGTTTTTGTTTTTATCTAATACATCACATGAGTTTTTAACGATATGCAGTCTATATACAATGTGTTCAGCATCGATGTTATTCGACATAATATTTTTCCCTGTGAGCCATAAAGCAGGAACGTCTCTATTAATAATAATTATTAGTTATAATTAATAACAGTCCGGTACCTATTGCCATATTCGTATGCTTCAATCGGGTCCGAAATAGATTTTTAAATTTTACCAGATTTAGGCTGAACATTTTGCACCCGATGCACGATTACACACCGGTTAAACAGATTTTCATACTTGACCTTTTAGACCATAGACGTAAATCATTTGATATCTACTTTATCCAGGGACCAATAGATGGCCGAAATGACCATTCAGGTTTATTACTGCGGCTCAACTACAGTGTTACAGGTAAAACCGGGGACAGTTCTACCTTCCTGTTGGTCGAACAAATTGTTCAACATCTGCCCCTCTTAATTGAATGAGGCGCATTGTAAATTACCTAAGTTTCGCGTAGAGGTCCCCTTATAATTAATTTAATTTGTAAAGGTACCTACCTTAATATTTTAGTACAAGGTAAGTAGTCTTTATAGTGTGTTCCAATTATCTTCTTAGAATAATCAAGTCTACTTTTAAAAAGCTGTATGGCGTTAACATATAACAATACGCAAATAATATGATAAATTATACATGTTGTAAATTAAATTAATTAAATAAAAAATAAATATATTTATAACACAAACTGACGTATGCAGGGACGGCGTTTTAGTTTCTTATATATGAAGGGTGCAAACTTCAAACATTTTACGAGACCAATTTCGTCCTCTTCCACTACACAAATTATTGTTAAAATAATTCCCTTATACTTATTTGAATTTTAATCATTTTTACACTACTTAGGTATATTATACAAATGAAAATATTTTAATATTTTCCAATAAAATTCAAGTTATAAGGCTGCTTAACACTTAAATTATAATTTGGAATATCATGCAAAATAGGAAATTAAAATTAATTATTCAAGCCGAGTTCAGAGTTTATAACGTAGGCGTAAAGTAAAGCTAAAAGCCTGAATTTCAAGGCCAGAGATCAATTAACACCCAGATAAATTATTATGAATAAAAAATTCAAGGTGTGGTTCACACCCTGCCACACGCCACCAAGGCATTCATGGCAGGGTGATTCACCAGTAAACGAGGTCGTCTCGTACAGGTAAACGCGGTATAATAAGTGGAGGATGTTGGTCAGGGGTGCTTATAGCTGCTCCATTAGATTACTGAAAATAAATACTGCTTGCTGTAGTTTCCCCCTCGAGTTATTACAAACCTGTTCATGAATTATTGTGGTTTAGATTTTAAATTTGTATTTAAAAATCTGTTTAAATATTTACATCACTTTAAAAGTCGTACAAACATTTAACATTGCCTATTATATAGTACTAGTTGTCCCACCAGACGTTGTTCAGGCCAAAGATTTGTATTTTTAATAAATATATTTGCGCAAAATGTATATACCGCATATTTCTTCTAATTATAATATTAATATAATATGCAACGAATTAGATTGACAAAACAAAATTTATTTTTTCGTATGCTTAAAAAAATCAAGTGTGAGCTACCCTTTACCTATCTACAGCCTATATGAGTTGAAAAATCAAGCTGTATACACCCTCCAATTTTCAATTTCCTATATTTTTCCTATAACCAATAGCAACCATTTATAAATAAAATTTTCTATCGTAAATCTCAAAATTCCTGTTTGAGCACCTCCTAGGGGTGCTTGTTATAAACATTTAAACCTTCCTCTTGAATCACTCTATCAATTCAAAAAAACCGCATCAAAAGCTGTTGCGTAATTTTAAAGATCTATAAGCATACAGAGAGAAAAAGGGACTTTGTTTTACAATATGTTAAGATTATTATAGTCTGTTGGTGTTAGGTCTTCTTCGATATTAAAAACTTATTAACTTCCTAAGATACTCGAAATTATTTGTAATGTTTGCAGTTCCTTATTTTTGTTTAACAAAGTAGTAATTTAATATTGTATTTGACTTTCCGTATTCCCTAGAGCTTCAAAAACGTTTTTTTTTCTATACTGAAGCTACAACATAAACAATTATTCGCCTTTGAAATGTACAGAGTAATTAGGTACATGGAGAAAGTACATTATAATATTATTACATTTTATATTGTTAAAAAGGAAGAAAGCAAAACGGGTACGGTGATAGGTGTATAGAAAATGTTTTGTTTAAATCACTGATAAGTGATGGCATAAACAAGATTACATACTATAATAATTAATACATCGAGGTTTTGTGAAATTAACACAAATTTATTGTTTATTTTAGTGGGAGGAGGAAGTGGGAAAAGTGTATTTATGTTGAACATAAATTATTTTAACACTCAATACTATAACTTTATACCTAAAGTGCACCTGTGGCCCGCCGCTCGAACCCGTTCTATCCATTATAATTATTATGTGTATGTTATAATGAAAAATCACAGCGTTTAAGCTAAGTATGTTCCTTAAAAAAAAAAGGTATGTTCCTTGGATTCATCGTATAGATAATAGGTAATACAAGGTGATTGCATAGGTAACATTTTACGCGAAAGTGTGTATCACCCCGAAAGGCCGGATAATCATCGAATCTAACCATCGAAGTATTATGGTCTTATTATACGGGTAGGTGTAGGGCTGACGGTATTTTCGGTATTTTAAAATTATTTTAGTAAACGGTATACCGTAAAATACCGAACTGTTTCGGTATGCCTAACCGGAAATCAACGCCGTAATGTCGAAAATTATTTTTAATACCGTCAGCCCTGTAGGTAGGTGTGTCGTATATGTACGTAATACGTTGTGCGTGTAATACGACAATTTAAAAATTTAGCATTTTAACAAATGTCTGCTCGGGTTAGGGTTAGGGTTTGAATACAAGAGGGTGCGGGGAGAGCATGAATGCGGTCAATCGGTAATCACTATCTATATAATAATATGTCTCATATACGCGTTACACACATAATATACACGCCATAGGTAAACATAGTACTCGTATATCAGTATAGATGTACAGCGTATACACTACGCCTATATATTATATTATATCGTAATTTATACGAACAAATCGTATATATTCCACGCCGGAAAAGTATAATATTATAATGTAGCCACATTTAGCGTAATATCATATACATAGCACACTCACACGTCTTATTATACAGATATTATATGAGCCGTCTGCAGCCGTTTGGTTTTGTTGGCACGGACCGCGCCGCCGATCCGGCCATCAACGAGAGCTCTTTGTATTCGCGCTTAACCCTATTTAACCTCTTATTAGCGCCTTTACATTATTATTATTATTATTATTATTATTATTATCGTCGTCGCACTGCACCGAAATACCACGCCAACACGATTACTTTAAATAGGTACGGGTTAGGAAACGCTCGATGCTGCACCGCGCGCGTTATTATTGTTATGTTGTTGTTGGTTGTGTTTCAATCGACTATTCAAGTCGAAACAACCGACATGGGCATCGGGGGTATACACATGGAGGTGGTGGGGGGGGATTGGTTACGAACCCCTATTGAAATGTCAACGTCGAAAAATGTTTTGATCGCATTGAAATTTAGTCCAATAAAAATATATAACTTGCTTTAAAATTGAAGTACAAAAAAAAACCTATATACGGGGCCTTATACAATAATACTCTCACCTTTACATTTTTAATAATAGGTCAGTTTCTAAATCTAAATGTTTTGAAAAAACATTGTTGTGCATATAAAATATAATAATATAGGTACGTAAAAGTTTCAATCTCAACAAAAATATTTTTTTAATTAGGTACACCATTGTGGGTACAGGCCGAAGGATCCGGAAGCAACATCAATGACGAGCAAGTCTCCGCGACATCTTCACCACCACGTGGTGAGTCGGAAAACGCCTGTTATCCTGTGTGATTGCTGCCGACGAGAATGAAATCTGCAGTGTTCTACCTGACTGTAGATACACGAAATTTTCACTGGTTATTTTTATTAGCATTTTATATACACGATGAAGTATTCAAAATATTTGGATTTGTTTTGAACTGTTTACGGACATTTTCAGTTTTCAATTTTTTTTAGTTTTTTGTTTCTATGAATATCAATACAATTTTATTTGTTGAGTAAAAAAAACTTGAAAATATAATACAGCTAGGGCTTTAATATATTGTTACAAAGACATTTGAAAAATATTAAAAATCCATACCCAGCCGTAATTTTTTTTTATAAGCATTTAAAGTTTAAATGTTGACAAAACACGTAAAACTTACGAAAATGTGCAAATTATTTTGAGTTAGAAATTGATATACATTTTTCTTTTTAAATCTAAGATTTGAAAACGTAATACAAGATACCACATAGGTTTGTCTTTACAGAAAAAAAATGTCTACAAGAAAGACAAATTAAATTTTTATGAGCGTTTGAAGTTCATAATTTTATTACATTGGATATTCACTCGATTTCTCATGTAACGATTTTCTTATTTTGTAGTGATTCAAAAACGAATAACTATAGATATATTAAATTTACACCATATGTATATTTTAAAATTTTTCATACTTGATAAAATTTTCAAAAAATGTTGACTCTTTTTGAGCTGTTTGCGGACAATTTTAAATAATGAATATAGATAACCATCAATAACTTGGGCATACTAAGGGCCGTTCTTACAATGTCCAGTAAAGTGTCTGTAACACTCTTTATGCTCTATATTATAACTTTACTATACGCAATGTAATTTTAAAAGCTGTAATAATTTTTACTCTTGACCCCCCCCCCCCCCCAAAGTAACAACTAGTAATCAATAAAGTCTACAAATAAATAATAATACCTACCATATATAATAAATTACTCGAAATCCACTGTATATAGCTATATGGTAATTTATAAATTTATAATACCTATTTGTGATTCGCTATCGTTAACGTTGAAGGAATATTATATGATATGTACCACCATTATATATGTAATATATTATGTATACACCTTTAAAGGCGATCAAAATTAATCCTATATTATGCTGTGATTGTAGAAGCTTTGGAACCGAGCTGTATGGTATATGATTTTTAAACAGGGCCAGATTCCAGTAGGCAGCAGTTCACGGGATGAAACGACTAAAGGTTGATGAGGGGCTCTGCTGAATCTAAGCTCGGAGAACGTTTTACTAAATCGTGCCATAATAATAACATCTACCTAAATATATATATAGCATTGAGCTGCGTCCGAATATAATTGTATAATGTGACGGTATGCCAGCACAGAGTTTAAAAACCATCGTACTGCACTATTTTTTTGTACATCAAAATAACTTGCGCAAAGTTATTTAACATTTTCCGGTAAATTTGAACGTAGTTTTTAAACTCGTAGGTATACTATACAAGTTTGAATTTACGCAATTTGCATTTGCACGCCACAGTGTCGTATATTGTAAAGGCATTAATATATTTAAATAATGGGTACACCTCACGTGCTGATTCTCAGTTTCTAAAACGAAAAAGCTACAAATACCTATATAATTTTCATAATATTGCGTATAGTGAATTTTGATGATTGAGAGTGAGTTTTATCAGTTTTCTGGTAATTTTGTTTATTACGTAGTTATCTGAAGCTCAATATGTGTATCGTGAATCGCGAACAACGATCGAAACATATTAATTTGTTGTATTATAATTTAAATTTGTCGAGAAGTTCAATCACTGGATGGATTCTTCTTTCAAGCCTCCAACTCATCAACTCTCACAACACTTGTACTTCTTGTAAAAAAACTAATTTACAGATTGTATAAATAAATTAATAATGAAACAAAAAAAAAAGTATTAGGTGTAGTTAAATTATTTTTTATTATACGATATAGTAAACGAGTTATTTTTGTATTCATTACATTATGGTATGCAACATTATCAATTTTTCGAATTTACTGGAAATAAATATTGACGCGCTGTTCTGTCTTGTTGATGTTAATATCATACTTAGTTTTTAATATTTCAAATTAAAAAATCGTCTCTAAACAATTCCAGATAAAAAAATCCTCTCGAGTTCTGTTGCTCTTTATTTTAATATTTACTCAGTAAATTGCAATTATATTCTTTTTTTTTTAATCAAAAGTACGCCTTGAAAACTGGGTCATTGGTTATAATATAGTCTCACAAACTTTAAATTACATTTTGTATATCTAACAATATAATATGGTTATTGGTTATAATTATTATTTATTAACCATTTATCCGGTTTAAAGTACATGGCTGGCTGGGTGGATACTGCAGATAATAATAATACTTTATTATGTTTATTTAACAACATCTTTTTGATGCAAATCCATGTATTATTTTTCTAGGAACATTTTGTCATTACATTAGTTTTTTCCAACTTTCAACTATTTGGGCTGATGATTTGACAAACTTCTTTAAGCTAATTTAATAACTATTCTATTATCGTTCTATACTTGAATTATTCACAATTCGTACTTTGTAGACATTAAACACATTGTTATTGCAATAAGTGTGTGTTTTTATGTTTAGATTTGTCGATTTTTGTATCATTTATTCGATATTAGGTTATCTCAACATATTTAAACATAATTTATACAACGGTGTATAGGTAGGTACTTCTATTTAGAAACGAAAACCGTTGAAATTGTCTCCTTCATTAAACATATATAGTTACATAGGTAACTACTACAACTACCTATATCTGTATAATATGTCTTAACACTTTAGCAGCGATAACGTTTTTGAAAATAACATTGACGTTTTACAAAGGTTTTAACTTTTATGGGTGTTTATGGGCATATATTATAGACACAACTGTAAAATTAAAATATAAATTAAGAGTGATAAAATGTTATTGAAACTATTGTTTAAACAAATAACACATGTTATAAAGACATTATATCCATAACGTTAATATACGTATAGAACGTATAGGTATTGTAAGTACTTACCTATACAGCTATACCTACGCCAAAATTGTTGTAACTTCGTAAGCATATACGATATACTATTTAATTTTACGACTACATTTCTGTTCGAACATATTGTACAACTTAAAATATTATCCGAGTAAAACTTTTTTTTTTCACGAAATATTTTGGCAAACATTGCAGTTGGCTATAATACAACTACAAATAATTACAAAAAATGTAGGTATTTTTTTGTTCATTCGATGAAAATCTAAGTATCTAACATAATAATAAGTGTCCTCGATATGTTAAGATTTAAATATTAAAATATAATATAATATTAAGAATACATTCCTACTTATGTACAATATCTGCAAATATAAAATTTAAATTTATTGATTATCCCAATAATTGAATATAATAATTATTTTTCAATATGAATTGTTTGAATTAGTAGGTATGTATCTATATATTATAAAATGAATAAAACGTTATATTTATGTGATTTAATAAATTAATTTATTACCCTAATGGCCTAATTTTATCAATGACTTTCAAATACATTGAATAAGTTATTCTCAAAAATATATACATTTCTGCAGTTGTATTAAAACATACAACATCTTACAGTTATTTGAAATATTTATTTTTTTGTAAAATTGTAATACTGTGTAGCTATATATTTTATTTATAGTTTTAGAGTAGTGAATGTCGTATTGGTTTAACAATGATGTGTGTGTATTTTTTTTTACATTAAAATATTTTTATGTTTGTTATCACTCTTTGGGGTAAAAAAATATTCAACTTTCTGGTAGAAAATTTGATTTAGAGTATATTCTTTGGTCTTTGGGGAGAGGGGAGTCGAAAACTCTCAGTACTTTTCCTAATAATTAGGAAAAAGTAAAAACGAAAAATAGCGGGAAAATAAGTACATTAACCCAGCACTAGTTTTGAAAAAATCGATTTTGTTTTTTTCCTGTTATTAGTAAAGGAATATCCATAAAAACTTGACATTTTCATTACACCAATTATTTATAATAATTTTTATCTAGACATGGTTTGACTTCAAAATATTTTGTATAGTTTTTACCAATTACAATTGTTTAAAATATATGTTGCTTATAAATAATACATTTTTGAATTCTTCATCTATTATTTATACTAATGGTCATTAAATGTGTGTATCTCAATCAAAAAAACATGACATTTAATGTAACAAAAGTATATTTTAAATAAATCATTGCCTATTTCGAACACCTAAAAAACCGCGTGTGCGGCATCCTCTTAATAACGGAATGATTTAGCAGTGATTTTTTACATTGTTAGACAGAACCATTAGAATACCTATCCAAATAGTAAAATATGTTCAAGAAAGTTATATAAAGTATAAGTTTCACAAAAAGTACATTTTTACCTATTTGGTAAAATGGAATAAATTACTATACACAAATAATTTAAAAAATGATTTTGTAATAATTATGCAAAGTTATAGTGAACCTATAACCGTTATTAAACAGGTTTCATCACAGAATTACGGACGTGCGGCGGGCGTTTGCGTTCTCTTAAATAATTACCTACCTACTATATATTTGTTTAATCCAGAAGTATTATCCATAATCCATTAGGTATAAAGTATTGCAGATAGGCACACAACACAAAGTCTTTAATTTGTGTATTGTTTGAAAGGAAAATGTGTACCTATATTAAAAAAAGCTTTATTTAATTTGTTTTTAAATCATTAAATTTAACAATACCTATTTATTTTTGTTTTATTTTACAACACGGGTCGAACTTCATACAACAACGTAATATAATAGTACAGCGATATAAATATACATAGACATTACAGACGCCTGTCAGGCTAATACGGAAGAGAAAACCATGAATCGGTATTGGCAACAATGACCACGATACAAATAATTTGACAGAGTTAAGAAAATAAGTGTACGAAGAGGAAGGTATGCGAAAAGGGACAGAATAATAAATACCTGTGGTGGCAAGGAATATATTTTAAATTGACACGAGATAGTAATTCGGGACAGTCAATTTTAGAGGAGAGATTTGATAGGTCGATTGGAAATATACCTATTTACTGAGCGTATACGATCTGCAAGACTTTTTTCATGGAAAGAATAAGTAATAAGGGTAAAGAATCGTTGATTATAATCGCGAGGGAAGAAGTTAGGCTATAAAATGTAGGTACCTGGTTTAAATGAGAAGCAAGACGAAGGAATTCCCTTTACACTCTTTTGATCACGTTTGGAGCAAAGTAGCAGTAGAATATTAATTCCAATATTTCGTTTAATTTGATTAATTTTTATCCATAGTTGCATTTATTCAGATCTGGTTGATTAATTGTTTACATGCGGACGAATGTCTGTCATGAATTGTCTTTTATGATAGATAATCATAAAACTCGAATTTAAGGTGAACTTACAGATTAATAAATAATAATAACGTTTAAGTTTCAGTGTATTATTTGCAATTTTGTGTCGTGTGTTTTTTAAAAAACTTAGTATAATAATATTGTAGTAGGTACCAGCTTATATTTAAATATATTTATATAGTAATTATTGTTGTAAAAATATTTAAGTAAAACAATTTTACCAATAATGATTACGTAGTTGTATTCCTATAATCCTATAATTATATAATGTTATAATACCAGTACAAATACCAAATACCTATAAATGTATGAAAACTGAACCTTTTTTCACTATCTGTCTTGCGTGTAACATTTTATTACTTTTTGAACGTTTCTCTATAGCAAAATTTATTTATGATCTGCCAACGAATATGGCTTATGATTTATTGTATCCTGTACGTAAAACGTGCTTTGGATTCGTTTTACGTAAAATATACGTGTACGACTTATCTATACGTAGGTAGTTGAAAATACAGCAAAATAGTCACTTAGCCATTGTCATTATGAAAAAAATAAGGAACTGTATATAATGTAGGTCATGAAATATATGTAATTAACTCAAATTGTAGGTACTTTTTAAATTGCCATTGAGATTATGCAATTTTGATTAGTGTTTTAGTTGTATAAGCATACGCACCGTGACCTTGTTTTGATTAATGTTGAATAAAATATCAATTAATTATTGTTATTTAAAGACACTCCTGCAGTGGCCATTGATAATGTTTGGCAATTATTGATTTGCATATAGATAAATAGATTGCATATAATATTATATACCAGTATACCACTAACAAATACGTATATCAGGTAGGTACATACAACATGATATAAATGGCTTCAAGATGTATACTTTGATGAGTATTGTAAATATTAGCAGTGAAACTTTGACCAAATAAGTCTGGAATAAACGTTTACGTGATATTTCTTATTTGGCGTTATACTATAACGATATAACATTGAATAGTTTCAATAGTGTAATATTATGCATATCACAGAAAATGAAAACTTATCCCATGTGCAGAGAACCATATTATAATTTATCACTCCATAAAGTCCATGGTATATTAAAATTGTACAATTTTAATTCTTAACGTTTACAATACATTTTCGAACTCAATTACTTAATATATATAGGTACCTAGTATTGAACGTTTCGTTTAATTTTTTTCCAAACTGATTTATTTATGTGATCCAATATTGACAGACGGAAGTTGTAATATACTTATATATTATTTATAGTGGTACTAGTACAGTCAAAAATTTACAAGATACGTAGTAATGTAAAAATTTAAGATCTATAAAATTAAAGATATACCTATAAGTAAGTAGGTATTTTAGTAAACATTCGGTGAAGTATTCAAGTATAATAGCTGATAATATTTTCACATTTTTTACGTATTCCAATAATAAAATGAAGGTTGCAATATATGGACATAACCCAAACTAAATAACTTATTAGGCCCCACAAATTGTATTTATCTTATGCTCCGTTAGTTCAAAGGACAGCCCTTGTGGAGGGGCTCTATAGATATCTACTTAGTACTTGGTATAATTAATTCATATTATTATCGAGTGTTGGCTACAAAGATAATATAAAATATAGGTATATAAACAACAAACAAGTTATTCATATTTTATATTATAAAACAAATAATTTTATATGCTGGCTATAAATAGGTAATATGTTTAATGTTTATAATATTATGTTAATATTTTCTTTTAATATATAAGAAATTAACCATATAATATTGTAACTGTTTGTTACTTATTAATCTTATTAATATTTTAATTTTGTTCAAAATACATTTGAATAATATGCATCAGTTTTAGTTTTTATACGTATAATATTTATATTTTTCTGATTAATGGTTCTAATGTATAATTTTTAAAAGTTTTCCAAGATTCTTATTAAATTTCCTTAGTTTCTTTTATTATTCGTAAAGAATATGTTTTTTTTATTTTCAATATAAAACTATTACACCGTTTTAGATTCATGTAGATAGACACATTAACAATGAATGCAATTATGTATTAAAAAAAATTTGATTTCTCAGAACACAAATCTGAAATAGTTTTATATGTATCTCAATGGTTCATCACCGTTCCACTTTACAGAAAAGTTATTGAGTCCAATTAATAGTAAAAAATTATTTTGATATAAGTCTTGGTCAGCACAGATAAGCTAAACTATAGATGCCTAAACCAAGAAAAATAGTTTTTTATATTTAGACTTATTATACTTATTAGACATTATAAGTATACTTATTATTAAGTATTTTGAGTATTTATTGTAATTTATAGTAGTTTATAAATATGCAATATTGCGTAAGTACTATAATAGCTTTAAACTTATTTCATATACTAATAAGTATTATAGGCAATGGTCATGTGCATAATTCAGTGTCTAGAGGATTTCGGAAATTTAGTAGATGGGAATTAAAATTGTTCGCGGCGTTTTATACTTTTATTCGTATATTGCGAATAATTATTATTTTATTTAATATTGTTATCCCCGTATTCGTCACCATTAATTCATCTCCATCCAACACATCACAACTGTCGTCAGCTGGTATTACACATACCTATGTCATACTCATACACACACAAACACGTCGTTTCAGGACCGAATAAGTATGTTTATGAAGGAGTTCTGCGAATTTTAGATATGTTGAATAGAGAGGTCCAATCGAAGTGAGTGGTTGGAGACTTAGAATCAGGACTTTGGCTGATCACTAAATGATAATAAATAAAATAAAATATATTATAATAGAATATGGGAAATATAATAATAATAATATAATTATTATAGTTATAGTACCTATTAGGACAGTGTTGACATTAAATAAGTACCCATCTGGGGTGGGCATTATATTTTAACTCATTTTTACTTCTTGTGTATGTGTGAATGTGATAAATACAAATGCCTTAGGTGTCTGCACCTTGCTTGTGTTTCCAGAGGCTGAAACACTCAAATTCAACACTGTCTAGTAAGCTGGAATTGAGCGAATGACGTGTTGCGACAAAATAAAATATTATAAATTAAAACCTATCAAATGTATAATTCGATTTTTATTTATTTATTCATATTATGTGTTATTTTAATGTGCGACTGTATAAGAGTGCAAGATTACAAGACGCATGTTACACGCGAGAAGTGCAGTTTTCGCTGTACCGATCTACGTAAATTATTATAATTGTAGTCGATCGGCATTCGCAGGTTCTCGCTTACAATGTGGATTAGGCCTACACCACAGTAAAAAAAACGCACCACGTGTAATACCTCATACTTTTAAACAACATGAACGATCTAATATTATGTCGTTTAACAAGGAAAGGTGGTGAGGAAACTTGCATAACATTGTCATCCTACATCACATACTTTCACGTAGGTACTTTCAGTTGTTATAATAACATTAATATTTATTTGACATAAAATTACTAATATACGTATATGATAAAAATAATAATAAAATAAAATAAATTAAGTATCGGTTCTCTTTTTAAAAGCAAAGCTTGCGCTAAAAATAGATAGAGAGTAATTTTAACATTAAACACCCGTTTTAAATAATTATACTAATACCAATAAATTAAATAATTATTCGTAGAAGTATTGGCATTTCGTAAGACATTACAAAACAATAGTTAAAAAAATATTGTATTCTTTACTATTTTTTATCGATATCGTTTTTCCAAGTCATTTACTTTATTGAATGACAGCGTTCATAAATGACTTTATATAGGTACCTAAGCAGAATCAAATGTAAATCAATAATTACTAAAGATTTCAAATCACCATAACTCCCATATCTTCCAAATCCATTACCATAATCAGGCATCAACCTATAATATTATACTTAGTAGTTATTTCACAAAGTTAAAGAATTCAAAAACTACTAGATTGAATTTTGATTTTGATACGTCACCATTTTCAGAAAAATTACCTATTAGATATTTTTAGTAAGTACAAAAAAATGGGGTGGTGAGGGTGGGTTGATTTTAAAAACAGAAGTTTGTATTTCCATAGGAAATTTCTACGCATCAAATCTCAAGAATTGGAAAATATGGTCGTCAAGTATATTTGAAAATTCCAAAAATCATATTTTGAATAATTGTATTATTGGAGAAAAAAACGGAGGTGTGAGCATTTTTTGGTGAATCCCCACATAATCATTCATTATTCCATAAAGACAATAAGTCCTTGGTATAATCTATTATATTATATAATATAGTTTATGCTGCTTAAAAAAAGTAGTTGTAAATATTGCAAAAATATATTTCATGGATAATTATTATAGTTTAGTATTTAATACTTATACGTGATATCAATTGGTATGCACTATGCAATATTAATAAATAACTTATTTTTTGTACAACATTATTTTTAAATCTTATCAAGTATAATTTTTAAAGTTATATTATTTTAAGTTTAAAAGAAACTGGTATGGTCACCTCTGCTATTTATCACGTAGGTAATCATTTTTATCTAAAACCCTAGGAACGGTCAGTAATGGGTGGCTTCTACAAATCAAGTTTATTCAATACTAAACACACGGGCGCCATTTCAGCTTTTTTTCAAGGGTGTGACAACAATTTAAAAGGCCAATTTTTTCCCACCACCGCCAGTTAAAAAATCTTATTTCTATTTCTTATTTTCTTATTTCTTAATCTATTTTTATTTCTAAAAACATGCTTAGCTTTCATACATAACCTATAAATTAATAAATTAAACATAAAATATTTTAATTTTAAGTAAGTACCTTATCATTTCCTTTTATTATTTTTAAATTTTTGAACGCATACATTTGGTTAGTAGTTACTTATATTTGAAATTAGGATATCAAACAAATGGGAAAATACACAATTAAAGATAGGCAAACTGAAGGCCAAGGCGGCAAGGCCATAGTACCAATGATGCCTAGACCAATTATAGATAAAAAAAATTTCAGCTCGCCCCCACCCAAATGGCGCTCCTGACTAAACAGTTCTGTAAATATCAATAACTCCGAGATACTCTTATTGTACCCATTTTTTTTATAGATTGTGGGAATAAATTAAGAAATAAGTTGGTATTAAAAAAGTATTAACATTTTTTTTTTTTTTAATAGGTATTTATATAATAATGAAAAAACATTCGAATTGTTTATGGTAATTTACAGTTGGCTGCAAATGTATAGAGGTTTAATTAATTATAATGGTTATAAATGGTTATAAAAGTTGGCTTATTTAATATTTTAATAATTTTAACATAATATATTAGCATCCAAACTAGGCGTACCAACTGTACAATGCTATACAATATAAAGAATAAAGAAATAATTTATTTTGAATTTAAAATTATAATAAATAGATTGTAGAAAGTTAGAACGATTTATTTTATTTTATCGTTTATGCTGTACAAATAATGTTAAGTATAGGTAGGTACCCATATCATATTATAAATTATATATAACTTATTGATGCATCCCTTAATTATTTTTTTAACATTATCTTATATACGAATTCAAAATATACGATAATGAAAATTTTTAATTGGGTTTTATTAAATTTAAAATTAAAATACTAACAATAATTAATGTCATGTCGGAAATGAAAATCTAAATAACATCTCGGAGACTCGGGACAAAACTTACGAAACGTTAAACTCAAATTTATATTGTTGCATAATATTATTTAGTTTCAGACGTATAGCGTATATATTATATGGTTGAACAATATTTTATTATTGTAATACCGAGTTTCACTATTATAGTCACTGTAATGGTGTAATTAAAAAAGTTGTATCAAAGTAGAATTATAATAACATTATTCTGATGCATACAAAATATGTACAATACTATTGTACTGCTCATATTTATAAAAAAATGTCTTTTAACTACCCTTCTATATAACGATCCCACTTGTACGCGTATATAGCATATTAGACACATTTTCGGTTTTCTTTATAATAATATATACCACGGTACTGCAGTATAGACAGTATACTGTTATTCAACATAATATATTATATAGTTGTCATTTCGAATACACACATTCATATTATATTGATGTTATAATGTTTACGTTGTTTTTATCGATTTAAAATCAATTTTTCACCGTCGGCGTTTTTAGACATCGTTGTATATATTATAGTGTCGCGGCTTGATATAAATTATATTATTAGAATATCATAAACTACACAACACTAAATCCATGCGCATAGGATATTGTATCTCGGCGATGGTTTAAGATATACACGATCATATACGAATAAATACGATGTGATAATAATCAAAATATTAAATAATAATTTATGTATTTTAAAAGCGCATCGTGGAAGCAAACGGCGCAGAGACGGCGGCCGGCTACAAAAATATGCGAATAATTATTCAAATATTATAGTTTTTAATTTTTATTAAAAAAAAAAAAATAATAATAATAATAATTGTTGTGTTTACGTCCGGTCCGACGTGAAACAGTCGTCGAATGTGTGCTGCGTGCACACACATCATTTAATATAATAACAATAATAATAAAAATAAAAATATATACATATATACACACACGGTCGTCACTGAACACCAAACCAATGGAAGGCCATCGAGGTGTGGCTACGCAGAGCTGTCAAAACGCCCAACCGTCGCCGCCGCCCGTCTAGACGACATACGACTACGATTAAGCGAGTATAAAATATTATCGTTATACGCGTCAGCAACACGTGTGATTTTCTGTAAATGCTAGGTGAACTTACTAACGTAATACCAACCCTGGTATATAGGGTCTTATCGTATGAAGTTTCAGTCAAAAACCAAAATCTCGGGTGATGCTTTTGCGTAGCCAACGTGTCAAATGTTGCGGGGATGATGATGGGCAATGTGGTTACCTATATGGGCTGTAGTCGATTGGATGTAATTGCTTACGATTATTGTTACAAGTAGTGCTACAATAATCGTGTACCTACCTATAAATGAGTCAAACTATCACACCAATAAATTAGAACAAAATATCCTTTAATATTATCACTGATTATAAATGGGTACAATAATTTATATATAGTGCTTATTTATAATCAATGGTATTAGATATAAAATGATACACTTATTATATCACTTATTGACTTATAACACTATATGATTGTTTCTGTAATATTACTAATATTGCATCTGATATGGCAATAATATGTGAAGACAGAAAATGAAGCAAAATAAGTAGCTAGTTACCTTTTATGTATTTCGAGTTACATTTAAATAATAATTGGACGAGTTTTAATTTTTTAAGTGTTGAAATATTGTTTTTATTTATACTTGATAATACCTAAATGAACACCAATACAAAAATTGGAAATTTGAAATATGGATAGATAACCTATAATAATTGTTGCCGATTGGAGGTTTAAACTTTAAACTTTAAAGCTTCGAAATAATCGTGCTGCTATTTCATACATTGAACTATTGTATCCTTTATTTAAAGTTACAATAATACAATACCTACCTACATTTTAAAGTTATTTGAAAATTACGTAACCGATTAAAGTTACAAGTTATAAAATGTAAATCGGTAATGTAACTTTAATATATGTAACTAATTAGTAATTACGCGGTCAACTTGATTATAGACCGCATATAGGTGCGCTTTTTAATTACATTTAATATTAATTATTATATTATTATTACATGCAGCGTTGATGTAAAAAACAATGATTAACCGATGGTTAAAATGTATAATGTATATGGTCTGTGTATATTTATTTATGATTTAAAATTCATGAATTTTATTAAGTATTCATTCATTAAATTTGTCATTACAAACAAGTTGACACATTTTTGTGTCCACACTTTACACTCATTATTTTTAAAAGTTTTAATTATTTTGAAAATATTTTTATACATAATTTGCTATATTGCAAGACAACGAGTACTTATTAATTAGTTAAAAGTATTTAAAGTTTTGATAAGCGGACTTAAGTGGCACAAGGGTACCCCGAAAAATATTAGCTTCTCCACTGTTTAAACTTAAATATATACTGTCTTATACCTATGAACTACTTCTTAAAAATTCGATTTATATGTATCAAAATACTCCAAAAAATATTCTGTTGTGGATTATGAAATTAAAATGCGTATTTTATGATGTTATTAAAAATGGTAAAAAATTAAACAGTTAAAATTTTGTTTCGCAACAACATCAAATTGGGTATGTTAAAATAATATTTTCAAAAAAACTTAAACTTATCGATATAATAGGTGTAGAAATATAAATGGGGTACCTTGTACGGTTATTATTATTTTTTATTATTTATATTTTTAAATTAAAAATGGTTAATGATTGATTTCTTAATCAAGATTCAAAATGTACCAATATGATTAATTTCGCTATAGGTAACTAATAAGTATCGTTTTTTTCATAGTCGAATTTAATTTATTTTAACATCAATATTATTACATCATCTCGGTCTATAAGTAACTGACAAATTCAACGAATATATTGTATTAATTGAAATTTATTAATTTTTAGTCTTAAAATAATGTAATATTTTGAAACTTTAATTATCTGTTAATCGTGCCACTCGTGGAGTTATTTTTTCAACACCGATTATACAGGCACATTAATGGGTATAAGGCCTAAGGAGTGCAGGAATAGTTACAAATAGTGATGTTTATCTCGCAGTAATTTAGTTATAACAACTTTGAATCACATAATATTATAAATATAATATTTAAAAAAAAAACACATTTGTATAGTAGGTAGGTGCCTATTACCACATATAATATATTATATTATATATTTATATATGATATCTAATAATAAATAACAATCTATATAAACGCATATTTCGGATATTATTATAATATAATGTGATGCTAATCAAATATAATACACCATCGTGGTCGCTGAGTGTAGGTATATAGGTATATACCTACTTTTTTACGAATTATTATTATATACGGCCGCGATGTGTCGTCGTCGTCGCGGTGATAATATTTACTAATATAAGATAAAATATCGTATAAATCTGTAGGCGATATATATATATATTACGTATATCGTATATAAGTGTTATATATGTATAATGTATACTGCACCGTGAAGGGGATGCCGCGGGAGAGGAAATCGATTTATTATTTTTTTACCGCACGTCCGCACCCACCGCACACCACCCTCACGCCGAAAGCATTTGCCGTTTGTGGTTCTTGACGTTTTGTCGTGAAGAAGGGAGAAAAATAAGATTGAAACGGTAGAAAAATATGAAAGGAAACGGGCCGCGGCGAGGGTTTTGATACTGCATATTGCATGAGCGATTTAATAATATTAGGTAGGTATATATATATATATGTTATATTGCAGTGTGTCTTATATAATATAATATTATATTTATATATATATATATACCCAGTGGCGGTGGGTAACTGTAGGATTATTCGAAGCAATTGCTTCTTGTCTGAAATGGGTGGGTGGGTGTATAAATATATATATAATCGTAAGACCTCAACACAAATATCATGGTAAATATTATAATTAATAATTATTATAACGGCCCCTGCTGCTAATTTTGGTCCAATAAAGGGCGCGGTGGTAAAAATATTAAAAATATACAATATGCTTCAAAGTCTCCGCGATTTCGCGCCGCCACTGTACATACCTATATATTATACACCTATATATAGGTTAGGAATATACCTATGACGCAAACGGCGGCTAACTGCGGCGTATGCGACTGTTCCGGTCGATTTTTTTCCGCCTCGTTCGACGTAATAATATGACTACACATTAAAATAATATGGTACATAGGTACCCGTAAAACGATTCCGGCCGGTCTATAGATTATTGTATTTGTGACACGACGAAGGGACGGAGCAAACAATAAAAGACAGCGGTCCTGTAATCATAATATTCTACGCCATTCGTCAGACGGTTATTATTTCATTTTTCCGCTTTTGCGAAATTTACATAGCACGCCCAACTCCGTTCTCCAGTACAATATTGTATTATATTATTACCGTGCAAAAGCGCGGTCGGGAGATATTCTGACCGGTGTACATAATAATATTATTGTAATCCGTATATAGTCGGCGTTATTTGTACGTTTTATGGCAAAAGGCCGAAGAATAACGCTCGGAGAGGAATTTGCATTCAGATTGTTGTTTTGAACCTCGGTATAGTAAATATTTTATATTTTTTTTATGATTGCGAATAGCAAAGTCACGCGGTGCTTATTATGATATAAAAGCATAGTGCAAACATAATATAGAGAGCGATAAACGCGTGTTTATATATTTCGTATGATTAATTTATTTTTGATGTATATAAAAAATAACAAGTATGGAGAACCTATTATATACCTACTATTGGCGACTCACCAAACATGTTCATCCCTATATATGTATTGGTTTAATAATGTATATTGCATATTTTATTCGAATCCTGAGTTTTGGAATTTTTAAGTGTACTTATGGACTTTGTTTTCAAATAATTAGATTTTTTTCATATCATTTAAACAAGTGACCCGTTGTCGATATCAACTATTTTTCAAAAGAGAATCTACCCTTTTTACGGATTAATTTTAATTAATTATTGTTAAATGGATAATGTTTTTGAAAATGATATTGATGTATCCTAATCAAAATTTGAATGAGTACTTTCTGAGTTATTAAAATATATTATAAATACAACTTTTTACGCGGCAGTAATGCGAAAGCACTTCCCGCGGCGTCGTCGGTTCAAAACTGAAAAAAAAAAAAAAATACAACTTTCCAAAATACTTCAAAATCACCCCAAGGCCATAACAGGCATCATTCAATTCATCACAGCTGTAAACCTTCAATCTAAGATCTAAAATTAATTATCTTGTATACACTTCCATATTGTTAATAATTAACATTTAAGTCAAACATATTATGTAAGCCCAATGGCCTATGTTGCCGAGGGTTCTTTTTAAATAAAAAAAAAAAAAAAAATATATTATAAACTAAGGATAATGGTCCTTATAAATGGTTTCTAAAAAATAAAAGATATATATTGTAATATTTAATCTAGTATACCTAACTGTACCTACATAATATACTTGGAATTTGGATAGTTTAAAAAAAAGAAGGTGGGTAAGTAGATGTCGCTCTGCTGTACATTAGGTTACAAGTGGGTCACTGTAATGGATGGTGTTAAATTTGAATTCAATGATATAATATCATTAAATAAGAAAAACGATTCTGAGCGAAAACGGTCAGTCAGCCTATGATATTACCAAGTATATTTGATGATATTATTGTGAATAATCTAATTTATATATAACCTATTTACGTGAGCCTTGTTTTCAATTTTAAATCCTAAGCTATAAAAGATGAACATTTTATACTAAAAAATAATTATTAAATTTTAAATTTGATAAATTTTGTCAAAATTTGAACTTTAAATGCTTATAAAAAAAATTGTGCACATGTATTTTTAATATTTTTCAACTGCTATTGTAACAATATAGTAGGAGCCTTGTTTTAAATGTTCAAGCTTTTTTACCCAACAAATAAAGTTTTATTGACATCCATAGAAAAAAATACTAAGAAAATTGGAAACTGTAAATGTTCCTAAACAGATCAAAACAAAACAAAATATTTTATATTTTATCGTAAATAGAAAATGCAAATATAAACAACCAGTGAAAATTTCATGTATATACGTTCATTTGTTTTAGAGTTACACCAGTAAAAATTCCCGTTTTTCCTTAATTTTTCTTTTGTTTTTCACGTCGCTTTTGAAAACTATTGGGAAATTTTCACTTTTGACCCCTCAAAATGCCAACTAGATTCACTTTCCTATTAGAAAAGTTACTGTTGAAGAAAATTCAAGCACTTTTACTGTCCTAAAAGGTGATGACAGACACAAAAAAAAAAATAAAAAAAACACACGTCATTGTAAAATCAATACATTCATCGCTTTGCTCAGAATCTAATATATAAGGTTAATACTTATTAGATTAATATTTCCATATATAATATAGGTACATATATATAATTTTCCATCCATCATCATAGCTAGCTTTCGTATTATATTCCAAAAAGCGCTACAGGACATATTTTATTAATGTTATAAAAGTTTCTAATATTTGAAAATATAATTTTAAAACAGTCCAAAATATAGAAATTTAGTAAATTCATTATTATGAAAAGAAAATAAAGGATTAGTTTGCTTGGTGAAACACTCTGTATAATGCTTCATATATATTATTATGAGCATGACTATAGGTAATTTATTTTTTATAAAACAGTATAAACATTTCTGCTTTGTATTGTCCAATCGAATTCAATTCTATATTTCTATGCGTTCGAGTTTTGTCATTATGCTAAAATATCATGATTATACAACACAATTAGATTTCAAGATACAAGTAAATAACATCATGAAATATATATATATATATATATATATATATAGGCAATTATACGGTTTATGAATGTATAGTAGACTGAAGACCAGTGGCGACATTTCAGTTTTTGAGAGGGGGGGAGGGGCAACATTTTTGAACGGCCCAATATAAAACTGGAAAAAAAACCACTCGCTAACAATTACATTACATTACATTACATTACAATTGCATTTTTTATCTCAATACAAATAGCCTTTTTACATAATTTTATACTTACTAGTTAGTATCAAAGGTTACTATCATAAGCATAAATAGCCCATTTTTTTGAGAGATAACAATAACTAAATATTTAATACATATGCAGAGGGATACTTAAATATATTATCTATTAGCTATTATATATGTAAAGGCACAAAACTAGCCCATACCCGGCCCGCTAATGAGAAGAGGGCCACCCTGCCCCTCCCCCCCCCAAATGACGTTACTGCTAATATACGATGTATCAATTTAACCAAAAAAAAAAAAAAAACACAGTAGAACACTAAAACGTACTTCCAAATGGGTATAAATAAATAAAATAAATGATATTGATAAATAGTTTGTCTCTGTCAATAATTAGTTTTATATTCTTAAAATGTGGTTTTGGACAATATTATTTTACTCAAGGCGTTCCAAGATTATTATAATTTATTAATTTGGTCGTTTGTTTGAACCACTGTAAAAAAAATATGCTTTTGTAGTTTTGTGTATCTTTAAAATATAAAATATAAAATGCATAGAATTAATTTATGTAAATATTTCAAAAGCTAAAATATTAATTTCTGTAAAGTTAAATTCAAAGTTTAAGTGGAAGGCTGGTAGAGGCAAAAACCAATAATAATCCGTGTCATACATAATATATATTCGGAGGGTGAGCGTATGTAAAGACAAATACGATAAAACTCTCTGTAGGTATATAATAATATAAATTATATATTTCTATGGCGATTACAGATTACTAATTAGAAGGTAATATAAAAATTGGTTATTATTTATTTACGTTATATTCTTCTGTTATTTTACCTAAGTATATAATATGGATATTTGCTCTTTACAGACTTGTGTGCCTGTTAGGAATAACTAAGAGATAAATAAATTGAACTTACCTATAATGTCTTATAATACTATATCATAGTATTAAATATTAATAGTATTATACCTAGTCAAGATAAAAATTTATGATAGACTGAAATTCAAAATATTGTTTCTAATTAGAATCAAATAACTTTTTAAATGAAACTCGGGCTACTATTATTTTTAAAATAGAAAATAATATACAATCGAAAAATAATATTTTGTTCGTTTACTATGACGTATTATAGATAACCTATTGAAGATCACTGAAATTCAATTAATGAAAAGGTTTTATTGTAAATTAATTTTTTCTATATTTCAAATATCTTTTATAGTTCTATCTGGGATTACTTCCGTATCTTACTATAGATCCGTAGGTAAACTAATTAAATTAAATATTATATTATTTCTGAGCTATGTTCCAGGATAAATCGCTATTCCGAGGCGAACCGGATATCTCTCGCAGAGACCATATTGTAACAAACAATCCATTCAGTGGTGACAGCTGATATAAGTCTCCGACATCTGGTGCAGCGTTTTTTTAAAACCAAAATATTTTTAGTAAAAATTAAAAAAAACTTAATCAGTATCTCTTAAAAATATATATTTCAAAATTAGGAAATTATAACCGGATAAGTTAATTTAATATTTAATAGTTGTATTATATAATAATGTATACATTATACCTAATAATGTGTATTATGTGATTCGTTAAAAATACGCCTAGCTATACCTTACTGAAATATTTCCGACTAGGCACAATTATTTATTTTTATCAATAAGTACCTATATCGTATAGATTCAAAATATATTTTGTTTTTTTAATTGAAAGTTGCTAGTAATGCTTTTGATGTAAAACACAGTTGATGACTTTCTAAAATATCTGCACAAAAATGTTAAGTTTATGTTTACTGTACTTATAATTACTCCTAATAAAAAACCGATCAAAAATTCAAAATTTAATCTTATTTTGTAATTCGTAACTCACTTGTCATCTAAAACAGACTTCAGTGGTAAATATAGCTATTAATATTATTATAGGTAGGTAGACACTTCAATAACGAGAGGTCATAACAAAATAATATGTAAGTAGGTAGATACACGGTCTTATCGCCATTGAAGCATCTGATAATAATCAGATATCCTGGAGAATAAAGAAACAATAAAAACTTAATAGTTTACATTTTATAAAATGGTATTTGTTCTTATGTTATTTTACCACACGCACATGGACAGAATATTGTAAATAAATTTAAAAACACTGTCCCTGAATTTGTTATGGTAAACATTCTTGACAATGTATTGTTACTACCTAAATATTTATACAATATATAGTACCCTAATCGAAAATAATCCATTGAAATTTAACTTATTATAAGAAAATGACAACATGGTTGAAGGTTAAAATTTATGTAGTTTAATAAAATAACATATACCTACATAAATAAACAAACAAGCCTTGTGCATGTAATATATACTAAGAATATAGTTTAAGATCTATGACAAAAGCAAAACGTTTACGTGGGTCACTATATATTGTGAAATATTTGAAAACAATTTGGTCAATTCCAATAAATGGCGTAGGGTTAGTTTTTACAACATTGTCTTATAAATTGTAGTTTCCATATGCTTATATAATAAATATATTTGACCTATATAGGTTAACTTTTAAATAATGATAATAAATATTTTTTAAATTATTTTTATGTAGATAATATCTAGAATCAAACATAAATATCCATCAAATCTCCAACTATTTAAACACTTATAAATTTGTATTTAAATCATTTAAATTATTGGATGTTTAATGTAACTAACGAATACGATTATAAATATGAATAGAACTTAATAACATATATCAATACAATAATATATTATTCTACATTATAAATATACCATTTAACTATTGTTTAATTTAAATTTCAATATTTCGGTCATTAAATAAATTTATATTTAAAAATAGTCTTTTAAAGTTATTGGAACATTTTTTTTTTTGATTTTAAAGACTAAATATAAGTTTTTTGCGAACTTGAAATAATAAATGTGAGTTTAATACTCTACTATAGTTTATCGCTTATGGAAGAATAATTTATAGTTTAACTTTAATTGATAAAAAAAAAAAATTATAAAAAAATCACTTCAGCATTAATTAGAGTTTTTCATTTTATACTGCCAGTAGAAAGTTAGGTTAATTAAAAGTGATTTCAGATTTTCAGAGTAAAAATATTATAGAAGGTACATATTATATTGATGATAATTCAAAAATTAATTTATAAATTAAAATATTCAGTTTGAGCAACATAAACCTACCCATGGAAAGAAATTGAATCATTCTTAAACAGCTATTGACTAGGAATTTAAATCTATGAAAAAAATATACTACTATTAAGATTCCAGAATTTCAATATAGATAATCTTTAAACTTTAAAACTACTTTGCTTAGTTAATTTGATAATGTAACCAAAAACTCATTGAAAAACGAAAATACTTTGTAACGATATACAATTATTAGTATTTCAAATTTGTACTAAATTGCTTTTTTTTTCTTTTTAAATTGTTCAAATTATTACATGTTTTATGTTTATAATTTGGTATATTATATTAACCGCTTTGTTGTCTATAATGATGTTATATTGTATATAGATTTATAAACAAACAAATTTTAGGTACGTACTTATTATAGTTTATATTATATTGAAAAGTGCAATTCATACAATATGCCAATTTGATATTATTTTAATTTTAACTTTTAAAAACACCCTCTGTTTAATTATTACTTATTTATTAGGTAATAACAACTAGGCAAACATTGTTCTCTGCAAAGGTCGAAAAAAATTACTGCATTGTATAATTGTGTGTGTTTTTCTCTCACCAATTGAAATACATTATATTATATTAGCACGATAACAATATTCATTGTTAAAAATATAAATTAAATTACCTACAATATTGTCAGTGTCCAGAGTAACCTTTACTATTTCGCTTAAGCCAGCAAGAGAATCATTATCCAGTGGCCGTTTAACCATTACGTGCACTTGCCGTTTTGCGTTAGTTACTATTTAATTAATAATAGTAATAATGTATACTTTTAGACATTTTAGTATATAACTCATAAAGAAAATAATTAATGCGCGACCCTAAACACTGTATCATTGTCTGAAGAGGGTACAAAATACAATTTGTATATAATGTATTATATTCGCAATGTTAATTTAGATGATCGTCAACTTCAAATGATTTGCATAAATGGGTATGTATAATGTATAATATTAGTGGTATAATTTTATAAAATATATAATTTTGAAAGTTAAATAGGTATAGTACCTGCTACTTATGTTATTATCTGTGGTTATGATACTATCATTTATTTATACACTGACCCATCGTAAAATTAATTTTTTTTCCCGAGTTATTATGTCATTAAAAAAGGAAGCCACTGGTTAAAAATAAAAAATCAATTTAGTTTTGTAGTTCTACTTCTAATTATTACAAAATATTATATTGTACCCATAAAATAATTTATGTTCGTGAAACTCTTGTTTCACCTGTTGGATTATTGTTGATTCTATTTTATCATTATAATTTATAATATACGATTTGTTATTTTTACTTTGATTTTTCAGGAATTAAAAATATATATCAAATTAAGTGCTCCGTAAAAAAAAGCGATATGCTATTAAGTGGTGGGTGGGGGGGGGGCAGGGGTCCGCGTGAGTTCTGTTACGCTCCGCCTGGTCTAGCGTAGTGGGAGTAAAGATCCACGATAAGATCTATACGAGACGAGCGGACATGATCTCCGTCCAACAGTACATGGTCTCGTCTGGTTTGTGTTAGTTCGATCGACCCAACAGATTATTTAATTATTTTGATATTTCGTTCGCTTGTATTTTATTTGTGACGTTTTGCGTGCCCATCTCGCTTTACAATATATAAATTAAAATTATTTTTATTTTTTTTTTACAAATATTATAATAATGAACTGTTTATTGGTAAAATCACCCGGTCCGTCCGGTAAACCAGTGGTCACTATTACGGCGAGTGCGGCAGCGAGCGTAACGGCCGCGGCAAAGGCGGCGATGAGCAATGCATTGAAAGACAACGAGCAGATAAACGACGCCGTGAGCAAAGTTTTGGGTGGATACGATTGGACTCTAGTGCCAGTTCCTGCCAAGTATGTTTTTTCGTCTTTTAGTTTCGATAGTTTAACTAATCTAATTATAATATTGTATATTATTCCGTGGTAAACTCACGTCGAAAATGCGGTCTGTGGCCTTTCGAAATTCCCAGGCCACTTTTAGGCTAAGAAATTCCTATCCCATATGTATATTGTATAGCTGTGGTCAGTGACGGACACACGAGGGAGGGGAGATTGAGTGTTCAAACTCCCCCTCCCCCCCATTGGTATTATTTAACTATATGTATAAATGTATAAAAATTAGTACAATTTAAAAATATATTTTGATACGTATATTATGCATAATATGCGCATATAACTTTTTTTATAAAACCCACTCACATTGAAAATATGTGTGTACGCCACTGGCTGTGGTTAAAATGTGTATCGTCTTGTCCACGGTTAGTATTGATATACGTTATTTACTTTATAATTTATAAACAATAGAACCGTAACGTAACCGTTAAAATTTGTTCAAAAAATGCACATTTTATTTGAAATATTTTAGGTACCGTACCATCTACCTATCATAACACGCAGCATCGCGGTTGTACCTATGACCCGTAAATTAAAATTTTTTTTCTTTTGAATTAACTCGGTTTCTTATCGTTTACGAATTTTAGACACATTCATAATACTTAACACTTTCTGTATACAGATATTTATTGGTTTTGTCGATAATCTAAACTATCGTAACTATATAAATTATAATATTATGTTTTATTTCGTTAACTTATAAAAGTCTACACGATTAAAAAACGAATATGACAATGTATCTTCATCGCTATAATATGATATTATGTGTATTTAAAATATATTGTATTCTATATTATACGAACCGAGAACCTAATACTCATACTTTTAATTGCAATCAGAATATTAGTGATTGATTGGTCCAAGACTCTTGAACAATTTTACTAAATCATTTATAAGAGTTTTATTTTAAAATAAATTTTAATCATGCTAATATACAATACAATTTATGAAGGTATGTAATTTGATTTAGTAAAACAGTCATAATAACAATTGTTTAAATATAGTTTTAACTTTTAAGAAATCACCACTAGAATTAATAACAAATTGTTTATTAATTGTAATTTTTGTTTTATTGGAGGGGGTGTTAGTCGCAGTGAAAGGAGGATAATAATTATGAAATGGATATTTGCTCAACAATTATTTGGGTTGACTGGGATAACTTGGGAAATATATTTTCTTGAAAGCTGTGAAAGATAGTGTCAGAGTGTGAGTAGAAAAGTTGTTGTTGTCAAACTACCCTAACGACCTGACACGAAAATAGATCCATACCACTTATAAATCCATCCCTTGTCTGTTCGACAAGAAGTGTTACTTCTAACCCACCCTAGTATAGTTTAAATAGATGATTCTCGATTTTTCTTCCCTTATATCCATATGTTTACGTCAACATTTTTCAAAATGGTATCTACTAAAGAATTACCTTAGATTCGATTTTTTTGCTGTACTCGTGTATATTTTTTCTATAGTTACCTACTTATAAATAAAAGTTTATTAAAATTCTTAAATGTGTAACAATAATAATAATCGTTGCCAATATAAAAATATTAAATATATTTAATATATATAATATTTAAGTATATTTTAATAAATATATATTAAAACCTATTAATCGCTATTTTTATTATAGAAAGCACCTTACTTTCGAGAGTTAATGGTTATTCGAGGGTTAAAAGGGTTCCTTAATCCCAGTTTCTCTGTAGATTGGTGGCACATTCTAAATGTCACGTAAGATTTTCATTAAATTTAAGCACAAGTAATTTATACTTTATTACTAAATAATCTGAGAATTATCGAAAAGTTCATATTTCAACTCACGATGACATTTTATACTCAAAATGTTTCAACAAAGGGATCAGGGAGTGGTACAATGAGAATTTTTTTCTTTTTAAATCACTTATTTATAGTCGTTATAAAATCCCAAAAAGTTGTACACAGAATCCCAATATATATTGTATTTTACGTGTAGTTTTTTTAAATTTTTAGTTGTTAAAGAAACTCAAAAACTTATGAAAAAAAGTTGAGGAAAATAAATCTATGGAACCGTCTTTTTAAAAAATGATTGGTAATGCGAACTCCGCGCAGGATCGATTTTTTGAATACTATACATTTTGCGATTAAATTTAAAATAAAGAAAACCATTTTTTGGTGCTGATGTTTTTAAATTGAAATTTAAACCTACCTAAACGATTCTGTCAATGTTCGTACAAAACTGAAATGATTAATTGTTTATAATACTTCTTTTATGAATATTGATGGGATGTATGCATGTATGTACATTTGATCGTATTCTATCAATACAACAATACAATTTAAACGGGTTTGGAATAAATAAAATAAGAAATTATAATATTATTTTAACGTACAATTATTTAAAATATAATAGACTTGTACAGAATGATAACACTTATTTGTTATAAAATATAAAATAATAATTTGATACCTTAAACAAGTTATTATTATTTCAGTTTCTGTTATAAATTATCTCATAATCTCAAATAAAACCACAAACCACGAAGACAATTTATTGTTCAATATACTTTTGATTAATTATGTAATAACATTATATATGGAAGTATTTTTTTAAGTTAATGGATTTTTTATGGGAAAAATATTCATAATATTATAGCCGTCAATAAAATCTGTTCAATATAATCGAAACATTTTTTTCAAAGATATCCATTTACGGATACAGATATACATTTAAAAATAAATAATAAATGCATATTTGCGATATGAAGACCTGCGTACTCAAAATATTTGATAAGTAAATATTATGCTCTAGATGAATTCATTAAGGAATGTTAACAGTTTCTGTCGGCGACATTGGCGGCATTTTTTTTTTTTACGTCCGTCCTACCGGAAGATAAGGGACGACCGGAAGTTCTTTAGTAAGACATACAACGTGGATGGAATCTAATTCGATAGGCTATTAGTTTTATATCTATGTAATGTATATATTATAATAAAAAAATAATATCAGCATAACTATACTGATAGCGGTGTTTGTGATCCGACGCCTACGAGGTCCCGAACACAAAACTAAATCGAAAAAAAAAAATATAAAAATATTTGTTAATTTTATCTAACGCCTAGTGTCATGTCATGATGATCAATATTCTAAACACTGCAGTCAGCTAATTTTTGTTTAAACATCAAGCACAAACCATGGTCAATCGTAAATAACCCTGCGGTAAAAAGGACGAAAATGAATTTTCATTCAAACCACACGTGTCGGCCATTAAGTATAAAAGGATGTACAATTGTTTTTTTTTTTAAATCGATATAATATATATTCTTTAAATAAACAAAATATGTGGGGGTTAATAAAAACAATGTCTAAACAATTCCAGGAAAAGAAATTTAAGCAGTCGTTTTGAAGAAAACATACTGAGGATTATAATTTAGTTATATAGTATAATATATTATTAAGTTATTGCATCAAGAATTCAATAATAAAGAGTAAACTTTTCCCATTATTTCTTAAACTGGCTAATAGAAAATATAGGTGTATTAAACATAGCATAGTTTCTTTTACATATAACGCAAATAAGCAAAAAGTTAAGAATTTATGGAATTCTATTATAAAATAGTAATGTTACTTATATCTTATATAGTACCTATAGTATCTAGTACAGATACCAGGGTGAAATTAAAAACTCAAAAGAGGTAGGTATTCATATTGAAAAATAAGGAGCAGGATGTCTCCGCGACATTCTTTGTATTCGTCCTATCTCTCACTGACACGTGACAACTCACAACCGTTCTTTGTTTTTTTTAATTTCATGGCTACGAGTATATAGTCTAGTGTATGGTTAAGATAAACTTTGATGCAAATTCACGAGGAGAATAATATTGTATCTTAATATATATATATTATATATATTTTAATATTATTATCTGCCGTCTAAAATATGAGCTATGACATTTACTTCAAGGTGAATAATATTTGATAAAAAAAAATTTAAGTGATACGTCACATTTTAATAATTACGATAATTTAATATTATTAATTTATAATTTAAAATTACACGACGTATCATATATATCTATATATAATATTACATGTCATGTCTGGACTACAATCTTAATTCTATATTTTGTTATGAATTCTATAAAAAATTTCTAATCCACCTGGTATAAGTTAAAATAAAGCGGTAACAGGTCGTTCATTGATCAAAATGAAAATTGAATATGAAAATTTGAACTTGTGTCGTTATAAATAGTTAACTGTCTAGTAAATTCGCAGAATTATGAAGCAAACTAAACGGGTAAAACAAAAGCCGTTCGTGTGTATGTTTTTTTAAATTAGTATCCAATTACCTACTTACCATCAAGTTACTAAAAAAATGTTCACCGTGTTAATAATAGTATTTTAAGAAATATAATATACATTGTGATTTTGTCAAAACGAACCATAACGAAGCATGAACGAATAAAACCACAATAGGTCGCAATTATAATATTATTATATGTATTAAGCCCGCGCCGATCGTTGCTATAATTAATTTTATCGCATGTTTTGTGTAATTTATTGACGACACTTTTTTTTTACAGTTCGTAATTCCTTCGTTTACGAACCGTGGCCATCGCGTAGGTATACTTAATTATTGTAATGCTTATACAAATTACGTACGTTTATGCGTCTTGTCATATCTTTTCGGAAACATATGAGTCTTGGACACCTACCAATACGTATTTTCGGTCGAAACTCGCAAGGGAAGATGCTATCAGTCGCCTGTCTTCACTTTTAATTTAACTGAGCCGTTATAGCCGCTAACTTTGAGGTTTTTCAAACGAAATTTATAATGTTGATAAAAATAGTAAACGTTTTTATTTTTTGCTGGAAACATGTAATTTGAGAATAGTGTTTTAATTACAATAGTATAATAATGTTTGCAGCATTTATGACCTATACATAAATATAATATTAATACGTTTATATGAAATACCTGTTATACATTTATTATGTTGGGCGTATTTATACTGTCTACATGTTTAACAATATCTCATATATAAATCAATTAGGAATTTTCATTAACTTACAATTGATATTAGTACTATTTAGTTATCTATTTGTTTTCGTACATGTATTAGATTGAAATTAATTTTTATAAAGTTTGTAAATGAATCTGAGGTTATAATAAGTACACAAGTTTACATGGGTCGATATAATATATAGACTAATTATTATTACATTGTATGATAAATATTTCGACAAATTATTATTGGATATCTAAATAACACACAAATTTTATTTTCTAGACCTCCTACAGAGAAGAAAAATTATCATGTAAAGAGACCAATGAATGCTTTTATGGTGTGGGCTCAAGCAGCACGTCGCAAGCTTGCCGATCAGTATCCACAGCTGCACAACGCCGAGCTCAGCAAAACGCTTGGTCAATTGTGGAGGTAAATATAATATAACGCTTTCGGTATTCAATTAAGAGCCTATGATATATTTTGATAATAGTATGTAGGCATGTAGCATGTAGTGGTAAGCAAAATATACGATTATAGTGTATAATGTTTTAGTAAAAAAAATCTTATCAAAATAAGAAATAGGTGACTATATTTTTATTCTTTTCTAAAAATCACATTCAACTTTAAACCAAATATAATCTAAGTATCTAATGTTGAATGAATTAAAACCATAACATAATAGTTATCGAAAAAACTAAGTTTCCCAGCGAAATATATTATATTTATCCACAGTATAGTAATAATAATAAAAAAATAAACATCGATTAGTTTTCTTCATTATGTTATATTTAGTATAATTTATTTGTTTTCTTATATCATTGTTTGATGAATTAACGGTATACATGTAATAAATATTATTCATTTTTCAATATGTTTATAGTTTGTAAATATTTAAAAGACCGTGTTCAGCTTCGTTATTGTTACAAAATTATTACTGTTTTAGAATATGGGAAGGCACCTATAATTAAGTTAAATAAGCCATAAACAAATTTCTGTTTACAATTAGGATAAAATTATCTGTTTGATCTATAAATTAGGTACAAATATACAATACTACATAATATAATAATACAGTGTGTGGCGTGGTCCGTACACTTAACTGCGGAAAATATGCACAGATGTATCGGCCGGTGTTGCAAACTCCCGGATGGGTGACCACCCGGGATTTTTAGCTACAAATCCTTGTCAGACAAACGTGTTTCAACCAACCATTCCAACCGTTCCTCCCCCCTACAAACAAAAAAACAGCTAATGGCCATAGTTGCCGGGCTTCAGCTCAATAAATAAAAAAAAATAATAATAATAATACAGTATGTATACTGTATATAGTAAATATGTTATATATTATATAAGTATATTAATATACTTTTGGTAAACGACTTTATTTTTGGAGATAATTTGAGTTAAAATTGTAATCAATGTATTATTATTTATAACATACCTAGTACAAACATGTTTTTTTTATTTTACCGTCGTATAATATTGAAAACGTGATTACGTCGTCTGATCATACTTCAATAGCGTAGATATCACTCAATATTTATAGCATTTCATGTATTTGAAAAATGTCATCTACATCTTTTTTAAACATAATAAATATAAAAATTTGCATACATCGAAGAATGTTTGAATATGTATTAATGTAAATACCCAGTGGCGTACGCAGAATTTTTTAATAGAGGGGGGAGAGGGGCTTGAAAATGAATAACAATTTTATTTTTATCCTGTCTTGCAGTCTAATAATTTCAGACGTTTATTCGAGGTATTTTCAAAGGTTTGTACAACTTCAACTTCTTAACTTTTCTGGTTGAAAAAATGCTCTTATTATAAACTTTGATGCCCAATGGATGTTTTACGAAGCGAATTTGATCTAGTTGATACTTTTAGGAGGTCGAAATTGAAAATTCTCAGTACATTTTAAAATAATTGAAGAAAAAAAAATGAAAAATTGTTAAAGTTGTTCAGGAACCTAGGTTAGACCGTCTTCACTTGGATAGTATTTGATTAATTTAAGTTTTTTTTTTTTACAAATGTCAATAAAAAATTATTTATCCGGTCAAAAAGCTTAACATACGTTTTTATAATAGCTAAAATATTAACGAACATATAGTCATGGTTATTTTTTATAAGCATTTAAAGTTCAAATTTTGACAAAACCACACTTAATTTGTAGTTCAAAACTTATAAAATATTAAATTTGTATAGCTAAGGCTAGACAATTTAATACAAGTAGTTCATACTTTTACCAAAAAATAAATGAATCATTTTAGGAAAATTGGTATGCAAATACAATGTTTTTTCGATAATGAATTCATTCTGGTAAGACACACCTATATGATATTTACGTTTTGCTTACTAGTTGACAGTTGAAAATTGATAAATATTATTTTTTAAAAGTAATAAGAATACGGGCAATGGGGTAGAGGGCTTTAGCCTGTTAGCCCCCCCCCCCCACTGTAAATACCTATACTATTATAATATACATATATAATCACTTTAAAAAAACATTTCTAAAATACTAGGTATAGCGATTAGACATGATATTTTGATCAAGGTCTATTGAAATTATAACTATAGGTAACAAGTGGTAACATATAGTATATACCAATGTTATAGAACTGTATCTTTATATTACTACCTCGTGTTAAAGCTGTTAAAGCTACATTGTGTTTTTACAATTTTTTAAGACATACCTAATTGAAATAAAGAAGCTTACGGCCTAGCTAGTATAAAAATGCAAGCTAACCTCTGCACCTTTTAATAATTTTAAATTTTAAAAGTCGTGGAATTTTCAATAACGTTACAGTCGTTACTCGTGTGGCGTGTATATAGTTTTGTTTGTAATATGTTTGTGCCTATCCAATATTAATAATAACAAAAATAAAATATTTGCATACACCATATATTTACTCACATCGAAGCAAAAATGTCTAACATTGATTAGTTTTATGTTTATATATCTATGATTACAATTTTAATTTTGAAGTATTATAACTTTTTTTTTGTTTGGGCGGCATTAATTCAAAGAGATGTTAAAAACTAAAATCAACGATTAGATCTGAGTTCAGTTTGAAATGATGGTAAACACGCTTTACATATTAAAGTGCTGACGAATAATATTTGTATTGTAGTGTGCACTACTAAGTGCTAAAAGTGATTTTTTAACCGATAAAATGCAAGTAAAGATTTAAATATAACGAATAAAATATACTTCAATACATTTCGTCTTCATTTTGTAGCTAAATAATACAGCAGGGATATAATATCATATATATATATACTAAATCTATATATAGTCATAATAGCTACATCATATTATTGATCAAGCAAAAAATACAATATAATTAATGTTTTTATCGTGTAAGCAATTTATTTTATAAGATTCTGCTATTTTTTTATGTAAAATATTTATTTTTAAATTAGACATTTATTAGTAATATCTACTAATATTATTGTATTTAATATTTAAACCTCGTTCTTCATGCATAAATAGTCATACTCCTGTGACATAATAGTGTATTTTTATGTTATTTATAATTTAACTGTTTGATGAGATAATTTCATTTTTAAAAACTGGATTTGATTTTATATTTAGGTAATTCTAAGAATAGATAGCTACTTAACATATAATATAGAGTAAAAAATAATATATTTATATGTTGTATTATATAATAAGCATGTATTAAATATAGGTACCTATAATATTATAATTATTTTTGTTTACATTTTAAGTTAATGATTTTCGATTGGTTGTTGATTTTTTCTTAATATAAAAAATACTTTGTTAAAATAATAAGTATATAATTTACTCTATAGTAATACCACTAACCACTTAAACTCTTTGTCAACGTATTATAATGCATAAATATAATAAAAAGACTTTTAAAAAGTACAAAATCATTAATTTTTCTTAAATTAGGAGAGCGTCAAAGATTACGTCTTAGCCCTTATGGGTAGGTACTTTACTATGCATTATTTTTCTGAACTTTTCTAACGATAATATAATTTTAAACATTTAGTGTTATTTTCATGTATAATAATATAACATGGTACCTACATATCAAATTCAAAATTACTTACGACGTGTTGTTTATAACAGCATCATGTAGGTAGAAGTAAAATAAATGGATGATATAATATGCTTGTGTCAAAATTCTGTTCCCATAGGCTTACGGAAAAAATCGTATATATTTATGAGATTAAAGTTTTTGCACTAAATTCAGTTCAGCTGTTTTATTTAAGTATACGAATTTTTTATAACTTTTTATTTTTCAATTTTACAGTAAATACTTTTCAGAGGTTTTTTATTATGATGAATAATTCACATATTATTATGTAAAAATGGCTGTAGAGGTACCTATAGGTATATTATTATGTACACTCGAACTCAGGACGTGTATAATAATGGTCTACGTGCGTGGGCAACTATATATAATATTACTGTTTAAAGAAATAAATTCACCTTTTTATTACAATGCGTATTAGAACTTTTCATCATAATAATAATATCTCCGGTCTTCAATTTGGTTTTTGTTTTTTTTTTTTTTTAACTTCTCTACACTGTAGTGGAGCGTAAAATATTAATATTAAAATGGGAAAGGTCATACTCCACAGAGAGACACTCCCGCGTTTAATTAGTCTCTCTCAGAAATAGTAATATGACATAATACAGGGAGTGTCTAGGGACGGATATGCCGGCGCACGAGCATCTGGGACGAATCGGACGTACATTTAATTGTCCGTTTATTTTCAACCCCAAGCATGTTAACCCTTTGGGTATGTCAAATATTAAAAAAAACATGAGGAATACATTTTTCATCCCTTGGCTGGTTGACAACAGGTGCCCAAGACACAAGGATAAAACAATAAAAATAAAACGAATAGTTCCTGTATTCTATGATAATATCATATAATATTTGTGGTTTTCGTACGTGTTTTTTTTTTTATTTTTGTTAAGGCGTTCATAAAAGACCATATAGTTTTGTAGTAATGAGGATAGTATAACAATATTGGAACTAAGAAAAAATTTCGTGCATTCCGGGGAGGGGTCGTATACACTCATGCCGTAGTAAATTAGGTACATTAAATTTATAATGTTCAAGGCCTAAAGTATGATATTAACGGTTAGCATGTCCGTAGTTTTGTACACAATATACATAACGTAAATAGCAAGCACATTATAACTTTGTGGGATTCTATGAGCTAATCATCTAATCATCTGTGATGGCTAACGATGTATAACTATAATATTATGTTTATAGTTTAGTAAATTGGACGTAAATATTTTAATACGTGTTTTGATCAACAAATGTTAATGCTGCACGATCGTATATTAGATTAATTACTATTTATTATGTATCCAACTATATTATGTCTATATAATATAGTGATTATTATGTTTTTTTTAAACACGGTTTTTAGGCTTTTGAGTGGTGATGATAAACAACCGTTTATAGAAGAGGCTGAAAAACTGCGTGTGCTCCACAAGAACCGATATCCCGATTATAAATATCAACCACGTCGGCGAAAGGCTGCTAAAGGCATACCAAAGATACAGGACAAATCAAAACATGACAAGTCTGAAGCAAACGATTCTCAGTATCAACGTCATTTAAAACACGACGTGTCAGCGCATTGTAACAGGTAATAGTAATATAATTTATTTCAAATTTGTTGTGCATATAAAAAAATATTCATTTATACAATTAGTGTGCATATATTTTATATTTTGTACATTTGTGATTTGAATGTAAGATTACAGACTATAGTTGTAGGGATATAGCAAACGATTTGGGCACGGTTTCATATTGTCAAGTATTTTTACACGTACACTGGTAAAACTTATCCATTTTTTTATCAGATTTCATATGACAATCTCATAATATTCAAAGATACGTCGAAGTACCAAGTTAAAATTAACTTTTATTCTGCGAGGCGTTTAAAATGTTTTCAGATATAGATTCACGTGTAATATTAAACATTTATACGCACATAAATACAATTTTGAATTTATTACAGCATGAATAAAAAATAGATAGATTTATTGGAGCTGCTTTTTTAAATTGGTCATAAGAAGCCTATATACATAGATAAAGCAAATATTTACGTTTTGTATTCATTACTCAATTATGTATAACAGATTTTAACTATAAGCATACATTTTGATTAATTGTTAGTTAGGTTTAATATGGCTTGAGATTTGAATAATAACTATTTTCGGAAGTATGTTGGTTGTTGGTTATAAAAACAGTTAATATTTAGGTTAAACATTATTATTATTATTTTTAATAGCACCACTAGTAGTCGTTCGATTAAACAAGAAATGATTCCTGCCAGCTCATCGTCGACCAGTAGTAGTAGTCCATCCGGTTCAGCACCAGAACCACTGACTCCTCCTACTACTCCAAACTACTACCCAGCCAAGCCCAAAAACGGCTATTGCAACACAACGCACACTATTTGTTATGGTAAGCATTCAACTACTTCGGCACATCGTCCATCTATTTTAAATTAAAACACCGCTAAAGTCGGTGTGCGGGTTTCGTTTGTACCACTGAGTAAGATCACCATGCTGCAATATAATATTTATATTATATATGTTAAATTTTAATTCAATAATAAACCATTGAATGTTATACGAAAAACGATTCCGAGCGGAGACAGTGCCGTGTCCTTTAAGTGCATTTTATAATTTATTAATAAAACTATTGTTATAAACTCACAAAACAATACCGAAAACCGTGCCGTAGCACTATGTATATAAACAGTTTCAAATTAGTTTAAATATTTTTAAAATGTCATTATGTACAGTAAAATATGTACAGTATATATATATATATATATATACAACAGCGAAAAGTTTCAAATCCCAACTAGTTATTTTTTTAATTCTAATAAAATAACTAAACCAGTTATTTATCGTAAATGCCTAATTTAGTTGAGACGTTAACTCAGAAAAGCTATAAAAATTAATTGTGTATAACTATGATATTTTTTGAACACTATAACAACTATACTTATTAAGAATCTTGTATTAAATTTTAAGCCTTAAATATAAAAATTTAAAAATTTTCTAATTAGTAATTTTTTATATTTAATGATTTTTGTCAATATTCTGATTTTTAATTTTTATAAAAACCGTGTTTATTATATTTTTGATTTTTTGTGATTTACAAACACACATTTTGTTATCATAAATCAAAAATTACAAATATATTAAATGTCCATAGATAGCACGAAAATAGCCAAATTGTTTTTGAAATTTAATCATGCCTGAAAAATGATATTTGGTATTAATTTCAAGTCTCTACACTTATTCATTTTTAATTCCAATATCAATCAAAATAAATTTTGTCATAAACTTGTGTTGAGCCGATATTCCCGTTTCTCCGTATTTTTTTTTAGTTTTTCCTAATTATTTTAATAAAAACAAGGACAAAGTGTCATAAAAAAAAAAAAATAAAAACACAACACTTACATTGTAAAACCAATACTTTCACCGCTCGGAGTCTAAAAACGGTTTTATTGATTAATTGATGATAAATCATAACGATAAATTGCTATTCAAGGTGGAGAAACGGGCGAATCTGCGATAGATTACAGTCTGGATTTTGGTCGCATGGACGATCTACCGGCGGTGGAGGCTATCGGAGCTGACATGGTGGACAGTTCGGAACTGGACCAGTACCTAACCATGAGCAACCAATACCCATCCACGTCGAGCAGTTGTAATGACCCTGCAGAACAGTATTATTATCACGCCAGGTATCATGAATTGCAGCCGAACACGGCCAAGCCACATTTTTCGGTACATCAAACGTCATACCAGCCGTCTTATCAGTACGTCGTCAACAACTATAATAACTAACTTCAATATTTATACTATAATATATAATATTTATATATTTTGTATTTATTGTACTCGGGTACTGTTTTATGTGTATTATTTTTTTTTATTCGTGTGTAAAATACTCATAGAATGTTTTTTAGTTGTCTGTCGGTAAAAATTGTAAACGCCACATTAGATGATAATAATATAGTCACCATAATATTATAGTGCATGAGTGCATGACATATTATTTTTCTGTAGCCACAATAACCGAATATTGGTACGACTGATATTATAATAATGAGAAATAATTTCTTAAGCGTTTTAAAAAAATTTAATTATAAAAACTATATTTTTAAGTAGGTACCTACTTAAATTATAAGATAATATTTTTATCTACTCGATAATAATAACATATACGAGTATGTTGCGACTAAAACTTTTGTATTCAAATAGCATTTTAAATATTAATTTAGATATATAATGTAAACTAAAATATGTGTATCGAGTTATTTTTGTTTTATATTTTCATCAATAATTAAATATCACCGACTTTCTCACGGAAAATGTCAATAACCTCATTAGTTCCAATAATGCGTCTCCTACGCATTAAATATTTAGATAAGGGCGAAGTTTCGAAATTATTCAGGGGCTGTGGGAGTTTTTATGTATGAGAACAACATTTTTATACAATGATCATTAACTACATTATACATGAGTTTCACTGTTGTCTATAATGATAACATGCATGTATATAATATAATATTATTCATTGCTTGTAACGAGTTAACATTTCTCGTTAATTGTTTTTCATATTGATAAAAATGGTTATTTTTCTATACGTGTATATAGTATTTAGTTTGAGTTTTATGGGAAATAAAAAAATAATATCAATTTGTTTATCAAGTTATATTTTTAAACATAACAAAAATTAGTTATAATGTGTAATGTATATAATATTATTAGGTACCTATATCATATATAAATATATAATATATTGTACAGTTCAGCGGTTCTCAGCCTTTATATATTATAATATGATATATGTTATCTGGTAACTACACGTCATATTTAAGATTTGCACGTATCGCTAGAAAGTATACAATTTTTAATAGGAGCGTTAATAATATTTCGAATTTTTTTCTTAAAGTCACGTGGCGTTTATCTAATATCAGTTGAGAACCGCTGGTGCCTGCAGGTTTGATGTATACATATTGCATGATAAAAATTATCTACCTATCTGCACTATATACAATATACATACATGATAAAACTTAAAATGTTATGTTTTAAATTCACTTGAGAAAAAAGTAATTTAAATAATATGTATAAAATTGAAAGCTTATTGTGGGGAGGGGGGACTGCCTGGTATTATATATGTAAGAAATATTATTATTATTAATTTATTAATTTATTACTCATTGCGCCTATACAACAATAATAAATGCGTCGTTTGTTTATTATATTTTAACAATTTTTACAAAGTCATAGAATGGTTTTCTTTAAATATTTCAGAATTATGCGTCTTTAAGTGACCCACTTACAGATTTTAAACCCGCCTCAATATAGTTACAACTCTCCCCTTTCTCAGAAAACATAATAATTATTATATTATAATGGGATAGGCATAAGCTAACCATAATTAATTAATTATCACCGCTAATATTTCCATTTCAATCAGATTTAAATCCTTGCTAATAATCCAAAATGCCACTTATATTATACCTAGGTATATTATATCTAAGGTAATAGCCAATTTGTATGCATCAGTATTTAATATATTAGCGAAAACATGACCCATCATTTTTTCCCTCATTAAAAATTCATATTTTATCAAGAATTCTTGCATACGACCGGTATTAAATTTAAACTTGGTACTTAAATTTACAATTAACGTTTTCATTTTTTTTTTAAAAAATAAATTTAATAATCCTTTCAACACTTTAACTGATAACAGTCGTTTGATTATGATTAATAATGTGTTAGGTTTATACGTTATTATTTTAGATATAGCTGGTTAGATTATTATCATTTTTAATTTATTTAATACGCTTATAAAATAATTTATATATGTATTTAAATTTGTATTTTTCAAGATTACATTTGAAAATAATTTTTTCAAAAATTGTACTTTTATAATTTATGTATTTTTAAGACTAAAAAAATGTAAAGCTTTTAAGTTTAAAAATGTTAACTTTAACTTTATTTTTTAGGTGTTACATTTAATTGATTAAAAATATTGAGAGATACTTTTAGAATGAGGCGTCTTACAAATAAGATCAAACATGAATAATATTTATTGATTGAAGTCCTTTAATTAGGCTTACACAAATAATAATATTAAATTCATATTTGTATGTCTTATACTTATTTAAATAAAGTGTGGAGCCGTGGTGAATTTATGATAGTCATAAAGAATATTTATTATAATTAAATTATTGCTTTTATAATTTGTTTTCAATAATGTTACATTAATTAGTCTTATATATCACTAAGGCGCTTATAATTGTATCTTTATAGTTAAGTCACATAATATTGTTCTTATTACTTCTTAATAGGTTGTTAATTAATAATACAATATTAAAATGTAAAATGTATTATTGACATTAAAAGGTTTTTGTACTTTAATTGCATTATTGTCGTATTTTCTTAATTTTAATTTACAACAACCTGGATTAAAAGATTTTAAGAACTATACAAGTTATACAAAACTGTATCTACAGACTACCTTTTACTTAAATTCCAAAAAAATTGTTCTTAGAAAAAGATTAAGAAAAAAATACTATCATGTATAATATATTAAAATATGTTTAATATTTATTGTTTTATAAACGCAAGTAATAAAAGCAACCACCCATATAGGAATTTATTATCAAGATTTAAAATAAAATATTGATACACCAGTATAATACCTATATGACTGTATATGTTACAATATGACGTTTCAAACAACACAATATATGTACCTATCAATAATTAAAGAATAATAGTTATGACTGTTATATAATGAAAAGGTACATTTTCACTAAAAATAAGAATTTTGAAATTGCGCCTGTGTAATGCAGCAGACGATATTTTTTGTGCACGCACGCGTGTAGGCGTATATAGCTAGTTTTTATACAATACATAATATGTATATCTATGTGTGCGTGTGTGTGTGTGTGTGTGTGTGTGTGTGTGTGTGTGTGTGTGTGTGTGTGTGTGTTAGTGCTATGTATATATTAACGAACATTGATCCCTTTAAAAGGACCGTTTCCAGGTTCTACTGCAGTGTCCTTAGAGGATTTACCTGTATACGGTGGTTAGCAGTGCATTCATACATACACGCATCGTGTAACGTATTTGCAAAATTTACGAACCATATATAATCTGATTAAGAGTTCATTGCAAGGGATCGTGACATGTTTGTCGGTGAACATAAATTACCATTGGACACAACTGTTACCCAATTCAAACGAAACAATATGACATTGTACACGCATGCGTAATTATTATACAGGGTGTCTTTCCGCAGAGTTGGTTCTCAAACTGCCCAAAAACAGGCACACCAAATATTATATCGAGTATGCTGCAGCACTATAGATGCAGCCTGAAGCGTGAGAACACTGAGAACAAACACAACGCAGAGACAAATAATTCTCATCAGCTAATAACTACGATGGGGTTATATTATCCTTGCAGGATTTATATTCAATATAGGCAAAATGGTAAAATATGTATTTAATTTTGTTAAAATATGCAATGCAAATATGATATTACATCGCTATAATTAATTCCAAACTATCATTATGCGGAAAAGAAGCAACTTGTGATTTTAAAACAGATTGAAGTTACATTTTATATTGTAAGCTAACTCATTTTGTTAAAATAAACCATATTACAATACATTTTTACATTTTTTTCGTCTAAGTCAAAATCATCATTAACGCGGCATCCGATTTTTAACACTACTTTTATTTACATAAGTTACATCTTACATACACCACAAAACATGCCTTTTTCGTGTTTATAACTATAATGTGCATTAACATAAGATATGCAAAAATATGCAGACTAAAAAATAAAAAAACCTACTAGAGAATACAGATAATATCCTCACTTTTAAAATATTTGATAATAAATCAATAAATTTAACAAACGGGGATACCACCTAAAGAACCGGAAGAACAATACCTTTTTAGCGTGGTTAGGTACGTCGGCTAACAACAACTATCGTCTGCCATCTATAAGTGTTCGGATGTAACTCGACTTGTTTTTTGTTTTTTTTCAGCGCTTTTGAAAACCACTGAGAATTTTTACCTCCCAATGCACCAACTAGAATCACTTTCCCGTCGAACAAGACACTGAAGTTGAAAATCGAAGCATTATTTAAGCACTACTCGTGTACACAGACATACAAAATAATAAAACACACATAATTGTAAAATCAATACATTCATCGCTCCGCTCAGAATCTAAAAAAAAAATAGATAATTTGTATCAATATGAGAGAATTCATGTACATTTCACATTACCAACCAAATGTATAAAAGAACACTGAAAATCAAAATCATATGAATATTAAAACTAAATATTGAAACGTAACAATATTACATATATTCATAACAATATTAGAAAACTGATGAAAACGAGATAACCAATATTTACAAATTGATTTATTTCTATTTTTATGAATATCCATCGATAATCTAAAGTTTTTTATTTAACGCAACCCAAAAACAACATTGCTATGAATTTGTTTTTTTTCCTAACCATCAGTTTGATTTTACAATAGTTGATTTCCCTAGAAATTTTATTGCGTTATTATGTATACCATGTTAAGAATATTAGTGCAGTGACTTACTGCAGGTTGATACTTATGTAAAAAAGTAAAAACTCTGTTTTCAAAGATTTGTAGGCGATTTGATTTATTAACATAATATTATATCTATTTCATAATATATATATTAATATTATTATAATACAATCGTATAATATCCGGCGCGAAATGCATAAACGATACTCTTTGGCCTTTGCGCGTGCGACTCCCGGCGACGGTGATATACTTAAACGCTATTTTTATACCTTCGACCTAACGACCGGATGTACACGCCTATATAATTACAATATTAAAATATAATTATGTTATATACTTGTATCATACATACATAATAATATAGTATATATGTACACGTGACGTGCATTTTACGGTTGACCGCGATTATTTCTTAATCAATCACCGGCGGAAGCCAACGCGCGAATCCGCATTGTCGTATTTTTACGGCCAAACGAAATGGATTTTAGAAAAATTATTTTCGTCAAAACGAATATTGTCGGGAACGTTGCGCCCACTCTCCCTCCGGCCGTAGTTTCCGTATTTTCCGAATGCGCTTGTGCGCTCGCGGGAATGGCGTCGGGAAAAAAGGTCAACTCGCCGGCGAAATCGTCTCGGTCGTCGGTATAATAATATGTTTTCTACTGCGTATGCTATACCTACATTACGTGTACACGGCTGGAATTTTATTCGTTTAGCCGCGTATATTATCATAAATAATAATGTTCGCGTTCACGAGTGCCGGGTCCCATTTGAAGGGAGGGGGGGGGGGTGAATCGGAGAAGTCACCACGGCGGCGGCAGATTTATGGGGGCTGTTAAAAAAAAAATTAGAATCTCGATCCGATAACAATCAATGATTTCGATAAATTTTCAGCTTGACAATCCCGTACGACATGATCATCGAACTGAGAAGTTCACATGATGTGAGCGCGGGACAACGAATTACGGATCGATTTTTGTTTGTTTAAAAAACATAATAATACATTAAGCGTACAATATAACCGGGCGGGGATGGTGCAATATGATATTTTAACATTTTAAAAATTGAAAACGTCGGTCAATCCTTCTCTGTATAATATAAATTGTCCACTGCGCGAGGAGGTAGCACGGAATTTATTTTGGGGCACCGGTAATTTATTTTAATTTATAGTTTAAACGCTAAGCTGTTATGATTCAAACGTCATTATATTATATTATATGCTTCTCGATTAATCGTAATATATTATACATAGGTAATTTAAATAAACGAGAATTAAGGACGGAAGCGGAAAAAACATTTTCCCTGAACGTAACGTCACAAACGCGGCTCCGTACACACCATATGTATATACTTTTACTACCTATATATATATCTGTGCTTGATTGTAGGACACGCGTGAGTCTATGTAATTAAATAGTATATTATTTAATATAATAAACATATAAAATGAACTGGAATTCGCTGCAGGTCAGTTGTGTGGAGGTGAATCCATAACGATTTTTGTTTTCACCGGAATATATAGGTACGTGACACCGCACACGCCCGAGTGTTCCGTCAAAAACCCAAAGTGGGTCTGTAAAACGTAATATATTATAATAATTATCATTATCATCTTCATTGTCGCGTTCGTGTTATTTAAACGCAGTGTAAAATAACACACGACTTCTGCACTTATGTTTGCAGGCGAGTAGGCTTACATTAATAATCTGCTGCAGAGGCTGTGAATTTAGTGCACTAAAAAGCTGTTAAATATGCATGCACTCGTATGCGTTGTATAAATATAAGCAAAATACAATATATATGCTCCAAAACTCTAAATAAATAATGCACCATAAGAATGCAGACATAATGTGAAAACCTTCATTTTTTATTTTTAAATAAAACTAGAAAATATTACTGAATGAAAGTAAAAAAAAAATATTTCAAATGAACGTTTGTCAAGATCATCTTTTTTACCGTGTTTTTTATGATATATTATTATTATTATTTTATACGATTTCATCATTTATACAGTACCCAAATAAAGCTATATTTTTCTGTGTTTAAAGATAATTACTATCAAAACCACTAAGTGCATAGCCGTATAGGTACCCATTATTTTTAATCGGAATTTTTATTAATTGACAGCTGTATTATTTTTTATTATATATATTTATATTTAATAGAAAACAACAATCAAAAAATATTTTCGAAAATAAAAGTCATTAATGGAATCCATGTTTGCAAAAAAATTAACAACTGGTGGTTTATCACAACCGATTTATCAAAAAAAATTTGAATTATACAATCAGAAAATGTCAGGGATGCTTAAATTATGTGCTAGATAAAATTTCATTCGCGCCGTACCGTTATCATTCGAAAATATTTCAGAGCCCTATAAATAACATTAAATGATTTGATGTACCAGTGTAGGTACACTAATATGATATACCTATATATTTCACTACTTCATATATGATTTGATAAATTTATCACACATTAAGATTGAGCTGCAGATGAATACAATTTTTTTGTATAGCCCTCTAGATTCTTTAGTACATGTGTCATAAACTGTGTTCGTAAAGCGATATGTTATGTGAAAAAAATGATTAGTCCTAAATTTATTGTGCGTAAAAAAATAATTTTTTTAATTAACAACTACAAGTTCACTGTTCAGTTACTATAAATGTTAAATATGTAATTGAAAAATCGATAAATTCAATCTTAGAATCTTAAATATATGAAATGCTGAAAGAAATATTATAGCCTATAGGTCGCTAAGAAGGATTACTTGCTTAAAATTGTTATATGATTCAGACATTAATTAAATATCTAGACTGTATTATTTTAAAAACCTTGTAAGTACAATTTTATTAGATTTCAACAACAAAAAAGATGAGCGAACAAATTCAACATGAAAAAAAAACAATGTAAGTCATTGATGAAATTATTATAAAAATGTATTTGTTCTTACAATATTAAGTCAAGTATGACATTTCTATTAACATCTAAAAATATTTATAAATGTGGTACCTATAATTACTCATCACAAAAATGTGAATTTAAATGATTTATCAGGTAGATAATCTAATATATAAAATTCTCGTTTCACAATGTTAGTTACCATACTCCTCCGAAACGGCTTCACCGATTTTTATGAAATTTTATATGCATATTCAGTAGGTCTGATAATCGGCTACTATCTATTTTTCACACCCCTAAGTGATAAGGGTTGTCCAGAAAAAAATAAAAATAAAAATAATAATAGTGTATCATATTTTGGTCGCTTTTAGTTAATCGGTCATATTTGTTGATTTGTATTATTATTTTTTGTCAATATATATATATATATGAATGTTTGTGTGTAGATTAAACCTCTGGGAAGAAGATAGGCTAATTTAAAAAGGGTTAAGTAAATCATACACTTACGTACAAACAGCACGGAGTCCGCGATCCACCGCAGGTAGATTGTCTACCTGGTAATAAGTTCTGCGAATCAGAATTTTTATTCCGGGCAACAGAAAAGTCAAGATAAATCTAGAACATCATAAACCGAATATTAAATAACGTTATTAATTGAACAAAGTTTGAGTCACATAAAGTTTGTACATTTAACGGGTAACGAAGTGCACGGGATCAGCTAGTAATATATAATAATATGTACAATTTCAATATTGATGAGAGGCAATAATTCTTCTTATATTTATTTAATTGTTTTCGTTTTTCATTAACATTAAATTATTATACCCATAATACATACTTACAAAAATTACAAAACCAGAATCTAATAAATAATGTTTCAATTTAATAACTGTTTGTCTGTTTAATACAAAACACAATATATATTTGTACAAATGTATTATATACCTATTATATATTTATAATTTTTATCAGTGTATAAATTAGATTAGTGAGTTTTTCTAATGAGGAATCTATTTTTTAATTTTAACATGTAACCTATAACCGGTTTCATGAATATGAAATCATTTATGATTTTAATTTTATTAAATTATTACAATATAATTTATTGTGTACTGATTTGTAAGAAGTTGTTCTTAAAATTTAAGAAGAGTTGAGCTGACCGTGTTAATTTAAAATCATTTTCACTTTTTTCTTTAACTTTTTGTGGTGACTCGGCCATAATTGAATTGCCCTGTTCAAATATTATTTTATTTAATTTAATTTAGGGAAAGCGAATGAGAGAATTATTTCTCTGCAAAATCGATTTATAAGAGATAGAATTTTTGTTTGAGGTTAAAAAAAGCTTGTTTTTGTCAAATACAATGTTTAGATATAATTTAATATTTTGCAATATTATTGCTTGAAAATATACAGAATATTGTAATTTTTGCATGATTGGGGGGGGGGGGGGGGGTGAAATTATTATTTATAAAAGTATACAGTTATTATTTATCATTTATGAAATAGTAAAAAATAATACATTTATGAACGATTAAAATATGAAATTTTACTAACCGATAAATATATAATTGTTTATGCACATTGTGGTTAATGTTTTCTGTGGTTGTACTTTTACTTCATTTAAAATATCGTCTTTAACCGATGTAAAGAAAAATATATACATTTATATTAAGTCACGTAGCGTAAATTAAATATTATAGTCGTAGTTACAAAAATTTGGTAAAAAAGGTTTTTTATTTTGTAGTTAAGACTGCAGTTAATTTTAAATTTTAATGCCATAGATCTAAAATTGTAATATGCAGAGTTGCGATTATAGTTATAGTTGACAGTTGACAATTTTATATAATATAATATTATTGTTAAATTATATTATTTATTAACATTTTTATTTTCTATCAACGTTTAAAGTTAGAATTTTAACAGTATTATTTTTAATAGTTACGAACTTTATCAAAACTTAATAATAAAAAATACCTATTATAAAATGTAATATATGAGTATCGACTTATTAAGTGTATTTAAAATTGTACACTGGCAAATGACAATTGGTATTTAGCTAAATGTGCGACAATATACTTTATCGAAAATTGGGACACGATAGGCTGTTTAAAAATGTACTTCTGGAAGCAAGTAGGGTATGAACCTTTTTTTGTGGAACGCAATACTCACCTACTGATTATAATCTCGGACGCAAGTTGTATGCACCGATTCTGCTATAGGATTATTATCATTATGTTCATTTATCTTTAATTGTGTTTTAAATTTATTTTCTCTTTGTTATTTGGTAGGTATTCGTTAAAATGTTTGCCAATCTTTACTGAGCATTTTAATGTTGCTATTTTTTTGAGCTCCTAGTTACGTTTTATGACGTTTTAGATTTATTTTTAATTGTCTACCACCATCACTGTTATCGCTGACTATACTACACATAAACTGCATCGTTACTCACAATGTTTACTATACCATTTATAACTACTGTAAAAAATACAAAATTGTAAGTCGGGATAATAAATACTAATTACTTTATAAGATTATTTAAATAAGAATTTACAGTAGAACTCTAGCCCTACTATAAATTATAATTTAAAAATTTATAACGTAATATAGATCCGTAGATCACACATAATTAAGCCACAGTCGGTGTTTATAAATATTATAATAATTATTTCTAAATCAAGTTATATAGTATATAAAAATTAATTTTAAATCGTGAAGTAGGTAATACATTTTAATAAGAGTGAATCTGTAAAAAAAAACAAATATTACATACTTATTATGCGTCGTGTAATCGTGTAATGTGACCTTTTTAAATGTATAAGCTCATTAAAGTTATTACGAAAAAAAAAATTTGAAAATTATTCAAATAATAATAAACAAATCTAGGTTGTTTTGAATTATATAAAAGCTATTATGATATATACTTATACGTACGTTTATTAATGGCCCGTATTAAAATCAATACTTCATGTTCTTTCATTTTCGCTTACATGAAATTTCTCAACAACAATGGTCTATTGAATAAATACTATACTATACTATAAAATATAAATTTCACGGCAACGATAAAGGTTAACCAACAATTAATATTTTGTCTCATTCTTAAAAATATCCAAGAATTGCTTTGGTTGGGGGGGGGGGTTGGTGACACGTACGTAAAATATCCCAGACTATATAGGTATGTTTGAAAGTAATGGAATTTTAAAATTATTTAAAAATAGATGACATGCTTGAAAAAAAATCTATAAGCTCTACGCCATTCAGATAAAAAAAATATATAATATATACTATTAAAATGCTAACAATGTGCAAGGTGAGCATTTTTAAATTCCACAAACAGTAAATAATGACGATAAGGAAATAAACAGAACGGAATTCTTTAATAATATATAAACTTCAATTTTAATATTGAAATATTATTCCGTAAAATATTCTCTACTCGTTTATACATAATATGTGTTATCGAATATTATTGAAATGTAAGTACTTATAGTTCAATGGATTATAAATATGTATTTAATGAGTTAAAACTTATAGTTATCCACGTCAGAACATACGAGTAGGTAGTGCAGTGCGTTTTAGTGCAGAGAAGTTGTTATTAATTAATGATAAATGAAAAATAAATCGAATGTATGATTGATTATGTATTTAACCATTCGAAATTTTTTTCTGCGATGAATAGGTATCGAGAGTGAATAAAATAAATCATTATTACCATCGCATTTAATAGAATATTTTACTTGCTGCAATAATTATAGGTGCAAATGAAGAATACTTAAATAATATATACCTAGATATATACATGATTTTATTTAATTACTTACAATAATTTATTTACTATTTTCAACGAGTTGAATAATACATAATATTTTCAAAATAATTTATTAATAAAAATTCGAAGATATCACTCTCCTTTTTTCAAGTTGTTGTCAGGAAAAAAAATGTGTAGGTGGTTATAAATCGTGATCGTACAATGTTGATTAATTCTATCGCAACAATGTGGTGTTCTGGCGGCTGCCATGTCGCGTGATAACATAATAATTATTGGCCGTTGGACATACTATTATTATTATTATTTTAGGTAAATATTATAATTGGCTGGGCCGCAGCGCTCATTTATATAGCGACTGCGCTTACTCAATCGTCTGAAGGGTCCAAGGGAATCGGGCGTATTTATGAAGGAGAGTATTTTATATGGGGTATTATATTGGTGTCTAACCTATGAAACATTTTTTTTTAATGACCTAAAAGTCTAAACAGTTTACAATTAGGATTAGTCTTTGAAATTACGCATAGTGTACACTGTGCAACTAATATAAATTGCATGTATTTGAGTATTTCAATATTTCATTATTTTACAAAATATATTTTTAATACATATCCTCCCCTCCTCACTCACAACCGGAAACCAAGCCACAGTTACGCCACTGATGATGTTAACGACGGACGCACGGTGACACGTTTTGTCTTGCGTGCTGCACTGACGAGACATTTTTTCAGTCCACTGCACTTAATTCTCATTTATGTGTAGACAAATTACAGCAGACATACTTATAATAATACCTGTAGTCTGATAAGTATATAAGCTATAACAGCAGTGAGATTTTTTTTTTCTTCATCTGGATTAACGATATTACTTTATTTAATTTATCAACTCTTTATTATTGTTTTGAATTACCTACAGTAGTCTATAATAATGAATACGTCGAATAAAGGGCGTATGTAGACCTGATACTGAAATGTTTGTATTTTTTTTTTTTATTAGTGCATTTAATTAATTGAATAATAACAATATCATGTTTGTCCATCTGTATACGAAAATATAATGAAGAAAGCAACAACGATAAGACCAATATGCGTATTGATTTGAAAAAATAAATACAAATTAAAAAAAATATAAAAACTATTACTAAACGACAAAGGGATAGCTAGTATATATACCTATTGTCTTCTAAGACACGCAGCATCATAGATCACAAACGAAACATGCGAAGGTAGGTAAGCGTATTGGGGGGGGGGGGTCGGTATTGTTAATAACTGCATTATGATGATCATTAAAAACAATAACTATGAAACTAATATAATAATATTATACTATAATTTATATTACACATATGCCGTGTAAAATGTGTATTATGTATTCAAAGAATATTTCACGGACGTGAATCAGTTGCCTCAAAAGTCAACAGTACCTTATTTATACCAATTCCTACCCAAACTACTTAGAGCAAATGCATCAGTTGCCCTCGACCAATTGCACCAATTATTGCCCTCACATTTTATGCAGACGATTACAATACTAACCCTTCAAAAAGGGGAGGTAAATATGTAAATATATGAAAATAAAAAAATGCATATAATAAAAAATTAAATATAATATTTATGATTACAAGGTGTACAATGTAGTTTATCAAAAAAAAAAAGTAAAACATTTAGATACTTGCAATTATACCTAATTTAATAATATTATATATTAAATTTAATATGTTTAAATTCTTTACTATAATTTTATATCTACTATTTTTTGACAAATTACATTTTATGCCGCTTGTAATTATACATATTATATTTAATCTTTTATTATATACATATTTACCTCCCCTATTTTACGGGGTGGTATTGTTATAGTGTATATATAATAATATGTGATATATTAATATGTAAGGGTGACTTGTACTTTCGGTACAATTTAGTTTATGACAAATAGTCAACACCTATTTCACCTATATTTAGCAGATAAATCAATATCATAGACAGAAAACAGATAACATAATTAAAATTAAGCTATACAATTATTTAACCGAATAATACCTATACATAAAAATGAATAATGATAAATATGACAAATATTTGCTCTGGTCGTATAATAGTATCAACTATAAAGATAAATTAATATGCTAAATAATATATACCATAGCTGGTACACGTTATTCACATAATATTTCCATAAAGGAAAACAAACAATCGTTTTTAAATAATTACATTTAGTCAATTAATACACTATGAAGCGCGTATACGCGGCAAAACAAAGCCAGAGCCGGCGAAGAGTGTAAATTGTTTGAAACATATTAAATGAGAATATAATACTCCACAGAATGAAGCGAGTTCAAACAAAAGTAGAAAGAAATAGTTTTGCAATAAGTTAATGGAAAAAAGACTGTACCTTTACTGTATATAGGTAGTCATATTAGGCGAGAGTTGGCAACTACAGATATTGTTCAAATGAATTTCAGGCATGGTTCAATAATGGCAATTTTGGAAGAATTCGTACGTGGGAGGAATAAAAGATTATAATATAGACGGTGACCAAAAGGGATTTTTGTTGTTCGAGCCTGCAACGAATACATATTAAACTAAAAAGATAATCGGAAAAAAGGTCAAAGATTGCACAGTGACCATTCGGTAATATTACATCAGACGAGTGATGTCACGAAAATATATAGTGTATATTACCCACTGTACCTACTTACCAACATTTTTTTTCATCACTAAATAATAAAACAAATGTTTACTTTAAAATCTGACCGGATGAATGTATTGATTTTAAAATTATGTGTGTGTGTTTTTTTTTTGTCTTTCTGTCATCACCTTCTAGAGCAGTAAATATGTGCTTCAAGTTAGTACTTTCGGAGGTCAAAAGTAAAAAATTCCCTGTAGTTTTCAAAAAAGTCAAGAAAACGAACAAAAAAAAAATCAAGAATATTTACTCAAAACCCGTTGTGTTTTGTTTTTGAGATGTAACTCAAAAACAAATAACCGTAGATACTTTAAATTTAAATTTAATATATGTTTATGTGAATATTTTCCATACATGATAATATTTTAAATATAATTTGACTATAATATTATTGAGCTATTTATTAGGCATGAAAAATTTTCGATTTTTATATTTTTTTTTAGTTGTTTTTTAAAATTATTGTCGTTAATACATTTTCATTGAGTTTAAAACTTAAAAATTTAATACAAGGTTCCCCATAGGTTGTTACTAGTGTAATTAAAATATACATTATTTGTCAACCTTCAACATAAAAAAAAGTTTACCGGAAACTCACATTAATTTTTTATGAACGTTTTTAGTAAGTTTTAAATTTTTATGATATTGGATATCACATTGAACGATTTTCTTATTTTGTTGTAATTCAAAAACGAATAAACGCAGATACTTTCTTTAAATTGTTTATCAAACGTGGTTTTTTATTTATAATTTATAAATAACGATAACAATTTTAAAAAACTTTTCATTACATGTTTCAATAATAGTTTAATAATATTAAAGATACATATAGGCCCGATTTTTTTTTTATATGCTTTTTAAGTTTAAATTTTGACCTAATGTACAACAAAAAGTTACTCGCCGTTTCCTATTTTTGTTTTATAATCTTATCATATTGTATTGTACCTATGAATTCACATTATTAGGTATATGTAATCACTGAAATCCTAACTATTTTATTTTACGAATTCATAGTTTTTGTATTTACGATAAAACAAAATGACATGGTGAATCGTCAAATGTATTATATATCAAAATCAAATGTACCTATCTAGTGTGAGAAAGGTTTTAATTGGTTTCGTTTTAATCGTTTTCGTTGGATATAGTTCATCAATTAACAGCTTCGTATATTGAAATTATCAGCTCGTTCGTATCTATGGTTTTCGTATTTCATTATTTTTATTGTAGAATCTGCTGTGTAAGTATAGTTATTGATTTTTATTAACAGTCAGGTTCTGATGGTTATTGGTTGTAAATTGAAAGTAATTATAGTGCTGTGTATTTGTGTAGTGAACATTAATTTAAGTTTATAATGATTGGAAATGCTCTCATATATTTTAGTATATTTTAATTCGTTATAATAATTGTTATTATGTATTTGTGTAATCAACAGATACTGTGAAAGAGTACACTTCAGTTTAATGGCAATACCTTTACGCCTTTTCAGTGGTCAATAAATATTATAACTTTTCTGCGAGAATTCATTCGTTTTATACTTTTGTCTGCAGTGAAGCACATTATTACTGTAAAAACGAGTTGAAAAATTAAAAAAACTTTAAGTCTTATTAAATATTTTAAAACTCGGAGTGATGTCTAAAAATATTAAGTGCAGTTCAAACTATTATACATCGTAATTTTGTTTCAGACAAATATTTAATTTTTATTTATTCCAATATAATAAATTAGAATTTAAATTGAGTTTACAGAGTTGAGGTGATCCTCGATACTTGGCGTGTTAGTCAATACATATTTATAATTCTTATATTTAATTTAGATTACTTTTACTTTTGTACTCAATTCGTACATAGGTATAAAATCATAAAATTGTATTGAAATAAATACAAATATACCTATATATTTAAAAAAAGATATTAATTTATATTTGCAAATAGCGGTGTGTCGGGTCTATACTATATATTATTATACAGTATACACCGATTACCGTTTTCTGCTTGAACTTACTATAATATAATTGAATACGTAATGATTCATTCTTTACTAAAGACAATATTATTAGTTATTTGAAATTAAAAACATTTACACAAATCAAGTCTATAAATTCAGTAAGTAAAGGTTTAACCTACCTATCAATTTAGGTTAATCAAAAATATGGACATTAATTAGAGTATGTAATCGGGGAACTTTAATACAACAATATTAAGAAAAAAAGTTACCGAAGAGACAAACAATGGTGAAACACTGAATAATATTGATTATGTTCTGATGGGCTTACATAATTATTATACTTTATATTAATTATATATGTATTGTGTATAATACAGTCGAGTCGCGATAACTCGAAGTTGAAGGGGGATAAAGTTCACTTCGAGTTATTCAAACTAATTTATAGAGGAAACATTTTCTAGGGGAATAAAACACAATTCGAGTTGTCAAGTTTTTCGAACTATTGAGATTCGATGTTCGAGTTATCGCGACTCGACTTTATATATATTATTAATCTTAAATTCCTTTTTATTTTATTTCATAGCCTCTTAGTAGGTACTACTGAAGTCTGAAGAGAGAATTACTTAACTATTCAGTATTCTGACTTATAATTCAAGTAAACATAGTACCTATTTGATCTATAAACTCCACACGTCCTACGTTAGAATCGTTAGAAATAACAATTACTATAGGTACCTAGATTAACAAAAATTCAAAACTAATGGTGTACCTGTAGAAAATAAAGAGAGATATTACAGGTAGACGTGCTATTTCATTCATCGTTACCTACGGAGGTTCTTTCGTAAATAATATATCAGAACGATTTTTACAGCGAAAATATATTATTAAAAGTATTAAATGCCCCCTATCAACTGGAAAAACTCCTAATCAAGCGGAAAAATCACAGTATTTAAAACTTTTAGAATTGTATAAAAATGATATACCACAAAATGGCGTTAATGCTGTGGATGCTGAGTTTGATTTGTGGTACAAAAAGTTCTATTGCCAAAATCATTCATAACCACATAATGCAACTGATGCGATAAACTTGTGTAGTTGTGTAATAAAACTATATTTGAAACTATATATTTTATACTTGTAAACATAATATTTTCGACATTGCCTGTTTTGACTAGTTCATCAGGGATAAAATGTTTTACTTTAAGAAGGATAAAAACATACTTAAAGTCTAAAGAATACAATGAATCAGAACAGACTCAATGGATTATCTATGTTTATTATTCACAGAGAAACCGAGGTTCTAACTTCAGAATTATTGTCAGAATTAGGTAGGATAAAAAAAATAAAATAAAGAAAACTTTAATACCTAAATTATAGAATATTTAATATTATTTTCATGTTAATAAGTTATAAGTATTATGCATTAATATAACATTCTATATTGTATAATAGTTTTATACTATACAGTTTAAAATTTTAAAATGTTCAAATAAGTCAGCGACTCAGCGTAAAATAATAACATACTGAGTGATCAACTGTTATTATACACTATATATATTTGTACATAATTCTAAGTCATTGAAAAAACATTTTTCTAAAAATATATAAATCTATTATATTTTATATTTCTATTTTTTTCCATCTATTTTTTTTTTTAATGAAAATATACTTTTTAATTCCTTATTCCAAAGCAGAATATTTTTTGGAGCACTTTGATGTATAAGAACCGAATTTTGGACGAATTTATTGTTATAACAGTTATAGTTATTTTTTTATTTTACAATGCATTGAATTCGCGTTTTGTAATAATTAGTAAGTATAAGACACTTTTCGCTCACTTTATAGGTAGGTACATACTTAACTATTAACTGTCTAAATTGTAGAAAACTCAACCATTATAATTTGTAATCAATCATCAATAATCCGTTGTTTCACCTATACTCGAACGTCGAACGTTAACAAACTTATTTTATTGCTGCAATATTATAATACTGTACCTACCTATAATATAGTAATGGTATATAATATATGGATATATATACTTATATATTATAATAATATATGTTTGAATGTTCGTATTTTATGCGTGTGTGTGTGTGCGCGCGCGTTAGTGTAAGTATATAGATTAACTCTGAAAAGGAATAGAATATATTTAAAATACGGGACGAAAACGTTTATTCGTATAGAAATGTAAACTTTCAATAATGTAACCCTATAGTACCCTACGCGCGTTTGAACTATATACACACAATACACATTATTTATTATACACATTATACACACACACACTTATAATATATACGCATGACCGATATGAACGAACTGAAGGATATTCGGAAAGACGTATGCCGCCAACCAGCTCTCTAAACTCGCACACATATTAAAATATATTATACATAGGTGCGTGTATATTACGTGGTATGTGCATCATAGGTACGTATATGTACGGACGTCTCGATGAAAACTTTACATATATTTTATATATTATACATATACCGGTCGTATAATATACGTGGGCGGGCTTTAATTCGTTGTTACATATTAATGCATTTTATTAGCGCGGCCGATCGATATACGCGTGGGGCGTATTATAATATACGAATACGAATAATACCTGAAGCATACAAAATGAGAGAGAGAGAGAGAGAGGGGTAAAAAAACTTCCAAACAGATCGCACGGGCTCTCCGCGAACAAATCTATATAGGTATGCGATAACGTCTGTGCCCAAGCACGGCTATATATGTATATACCTATGTACCGAAATCTTATACATAGCGAGATCGTTTTTCCTCCCGAACGATTCCGTGACACGAGTCGTATAAATATATTGTGTTATTCGCGAGTGCCGAGTGATATACTAATGATATAATATATAGGTATATATAGGTTCGCAATAGCGTGTAGATGTAGGTAGGTGTAAAGTAAAATAATAATCCAGTAACAGACCGACAAACTTCGATGCGGTCGACTACAAGACTATAATAATAATTATATTCTATGTATACACTTACAAAACCGCCAAAACTTCCGCTGACATTTGTATTTATATAATATTATATGTATATAATATATACAAAATAAACAACGATATCTATAGTCTATATATATACTCTATACGACTATAATGCGCGTTTTTACCGCATAGGCGAGTGTCTTTTTTATTATTTTAACGCGACAATAGATGCGTGTCGTACGATATACAAACGTTTATTATAATATTACACGTCAAAGAGACGCAGAAAAAAAAAACCCATTAACCGTACATTATTGTTTTTTTATTGTGTGGGGGTTTTTTTTTTTTGTTATGAGTAAGCGTTTTATTTTGTTGATTTATATTTTAAAATACTGTTAAATATAACTTATATGAGTGTATGTTACAGAATAAAAAAAAAGGCCAGACTCATTTCCAGCGACCCGCTGTGCTCATTATTTGCTGATTTGTTGGGACATTAAATTCGGAAGCATAGTAAATCGTAGCGTTCAAAAAACAGTTTCGAACGGAACCCGGTCAAAACCACGCGCCTGTTGACATTCATTCAAAAATTGTCGGCGGCCGTCGGTTTTTTCCATATTATATTATGCGGTTTGAGACACTTAAAAGTTAACCCTTCAAAGTATATCGTTTAGACTCGATTTCGGAAGAGGCTACGTGAAAGTTTTTGAGCATTCCTTTCGCTCGTAAAAAAACGGTCACGAAAAAATATAATAAAAAAACATCCGTGGTAAATGCGTATTACTTGGCTACACTTAGGAATTTAAAACACATCTCGGGACACTATAAACTACCACCATAATAATGATTAATTCATCAGTTGTGTACATTTATAAATTATAATGAAAAGGGAACCCAAATTCGAAAAGAAAAAAAGAACGTTTTATGTGCTTTACACCGTACAGCGAACGATTACAATCATACAATAATATTATTATTATATATAGACTAAATAGAGGAGGAGTGGACGAATGGTTAACCATGATATTCGATCCCCTTTTGTAAGAATTTATCATCATACATTTATAGTACCCCCCCCCCCCATAAAAAATCCCGATGACCACTATCAACAATAATTGTATGAATTTGTATGGCTCCTCAAATTAAAAATATATTATTGTCAGTATATATATCAAAATATTGTATACTCGTATATACCTTACTGATCGAGAAAGAAATGGTTAGCTACTATATATGTTGTTATGTGGAGTATATTTTAATTTATAGTTTGTTGAGTTATAGAGATATTTCTTTTAAAAAAGGGTTTTATTTACTGAAATATAATCGACGATAAAAAAGAAAACCAGTCACTTAAGTTTACCCTATAATTTACATCCACCCCCCCCCCCAAAAAAATGTATATATTATACATCATATTATGTGCGATCGGGGTATGATGATGACGATTCGAAGTTGGAGGTTTCACTGGAGCCGTGTGATAGGCATTTAGTAGCCCCCCTCCCCAAAAAATTCCGGTGACTGCTGTCAACAATAGATGTAAGTATTTGATGGCTCCCTCAAAGGAAACATATTCTCAGTAGAACTTTATCAAAATATGTGTAGTCACCCCCGAAAAGTGAAAAAGATATTATATTATTACTACTCGGGTACGGAATCGGTAAAATCGGTAAAACTTCAAAATTCGAGTGACTTGATATTCATCGAATAAATATTTTTAAAATTTAGTCATGAAACAGAGAATTGCCCTGCTGGTCGAACAAAATATGATTATCCGTAATATTATATCAATATAATTATGACCGTTTGCAGCGTATTGTTATAGTACAGGCATTATAAATATAGACTAGAATTTTTCGTTTTTTTTAAAAAAAAAAAGGTTCTTCTGGATAAAAATCGACGGCGAATAAGAAAATCTGTCACCTGGAGTTTGCGTAATTTACCTCCGCCCATCACCCCGCCAAAAAAAATGCAGCACACTATATAATATACCCAAAATATAATATTATATTGTACTTTATAATTGACATAATATATCATGGTGCGGTCGGGAGAATGATGATAATGATGATGATCATCGTGATTCGACTGAGGAATATCTAGAGAGGTTTCAACGAGGCCGTGCGGTAGGCGCGGTGGCGGCGGTGGCGTCGGCGGTGGCTGCAGTGGCGGCGTCGGACGGGATCGAAAATACGGCGTCGAGCGCGCGCAAACGGTCGTCGTTTTTCCCAGGTCGCGCCGCGGAAAATCCCCACGAGTCGACCGCCGCCACCGTGCCGGCAGCACAAGCACAAGCAGCAGCAGCAGCAGCAGCAGTGCCATTCGACCCGTGACCGTCACACGTGCGCCGCACCCGCCGTCATGTTCGGAATCAGTGCCCTAGGCCGGGGCCCGCATCGCAGCCGTCTGCACAGCCACGGACAATGTGTCTCCGACCGCCGTCGTTAGCCGCATCGAAAGGTTATTAGAGGGGGCGCATGGGCCCTGCTGCACCGGCGGCCTCCGCAGCGGTTACATTCGTTCGTCCGACATCTGCACCGGCAAGTACAGCACATTAGAGTTAATCGTTGTGTACGAACACGTATAAAATATGTATATAATGAGGCGAAATCACGAATGTGATTATAGTATAATATTATAGCGACGATTATAATAATATACACCATGGGCATATTGTAGTGTTGCAGAATGCGGCGATGAGCTATTATATTTAATCGTCGCTGTAGCCGTCCCGCGGTCACCTATATATTATATACCTCGGTCACTGTTGTAACCGAACGTTAATTATTTGTTCGGTTTGCGAGCGGTGTCTCGCACGGTTAATACGTCTAATATTAATATATATTCTGTGGTCTAACCCGCGATATGATGCCCACCCACCGCGACCCACGTGGGGATATTAAATTACCGCGGGTTTGATAGATGTCGGGTATTTGCGCTCCCGGAAAGCTTAAGTACAACATAATCTCGCATACGTGCGATATCTGAGCACGGTACACTATGTACATAATACTGTAATATTATAATATTACACGCAACGGCGCTTGACACTCCAGTTGAATTATATACAGCCACACAGGTATGATGGAGGTGTATTTCGGGCGTAGCGTTGCGTGCGGTATAATATAATATAATTGGTTCGTTATATTATTATTATCGTTTCACCCGACCTGACGTACATAATATTATTATTATTATTATTATTATACCATAGTAACAGCGATTAATATAACGAACGTGCGTTTACCGGCTGCTATTGTGGTGATGCGGTATCCAGAGCGGTATCACGTATAAAACCGAGCATCCGATCCCCCCCCCCATTCCACCATCCAAAGCTATATGTAGTGTACCACCGGGAAGACTCGGCACACGCGTGGTTCGTTCACCGCAGTCGCGCGGGGGGGTGTAATAATTATATTATCTCCATACGGACAATACGTGTGCGATGTGTAAGCCGATTTTTCTATTTTCGATTCCGTTATTATTTTATAGGATTAACGAACCGGCGACGAAAGCTGCAAAAGCGGACCTCCCTCGATCTCGAATGCGATTATAAACGCATTCGGTGCCACGCCGTTATCTGATTTGGCGAAAATCGGACAGAGAGCTTTCCTGCCGCGGCCGCAACAATACGACAATAATTATTATAGAAACATAATGCGATTTACTGCGACGGCCGCCGGCAGTTTATTTATACTTTAACGCTTGCGGACGTATAAAACATATATATTTATAAAAATATTACACGCAGTCACATATTAATAATAGTAATAATAATAAATATAATAAAACGAAAACGTCGTATACTATTATCGTCAACCTCACGCCGACATCGTCGTAATAATACGATTACATTAAATATAGTTCGATCCGACTAGATTTGCACTTTGCAGCATCCCAAGCCCGACAAAACAGCACTACAATCGTATTACTACGACCCAGCGAGCGCCCAAATAACACCGTCGTGTCTTCGGTGCATTTTCGTATGAGATAATGACATTACCCGTATACTTAATGATACAATATCTATTCAACATTATTATTGACATTATAATATTATTGTGCAATTCCTATATAATATTATGGTTACACTATTGCGGCACGGTAACTCGTTCGCATACCTAATAATAATGTATCGATATATCATGTGCGCGCGTAAGTTAAAACAACAATAATGTTATATTATAGGAACGCGAGCGGGATGCGACGGGTTGGATACTTGGACGGGCTCTCGGAGAACGGTTGGAGGGTGCCGAGGGATGACGCGCGAACAGTCGGCAGATTTTCGTCGTCGCAAACACGCGAGTTCGTGCGGGTGCGGGTGGAGGGTTCGTTATATACCGCACGCACGGCGGACGCGGGGCCTATGTGCGGCGACGATCCGAGCGCGCCCGCGGAATAAATGTGGGTCAAACGCTTGCGTGAGGGACGGGCGGCGCGGTTTTACGCACACACAGTGTCGTGGATCGTCACTCTCTCTCACCCACACACCCACACACACACACACCTAACCTAACCTAACGCGCTTCTGTATACGTGCCTCGATAATATTAATACGCTCGCGCGCGCGTGTGTGCGAACGAACATGTGTCGCGTTCGCGTCTCGCCGAAATCGTCTTCTGCCGATTTACAATCGCTTTCCACACCCCACTCCCCCCCCCCGGATGTCGTGTGGGGCGCGGCGTCATCATCACCCGTCGCAACCACCGCGACCAACACTTGCCGACCGCACCGCATTCCTATAAATTATACACACAGTGACTCTCTGCAGGGCGCCGCATTGTCCGACGAGCGTTTATTACATAATATATGTTAGGTACGACGGGTACGAATAATATACGGTGTTTATATAAGTGTATACGCGCATTCACTACGGTGACATTCGTGTATACAGCGTGATTCGCCAAGCACGCTCGCCACTCCGATCTCCTGTAACAGCGGAGAATTCGTCCGAATTCTGATTTTTGGAATTCATAATAGTGCGGCTATTAGCTATTACTCGATACGCCCGCGTTAGGTGATTGACTATCGAGATTTTAAGTGCCACTCGACGAGTTTTCTCGGACAGTTTTTACAAAATATTATAAAATGTTGCCGGGTTAATTATTAATCCTGGTTATAGGTACCTGTAATACTAAAATACATTCAAATTGTCTTAGCAAGATATGACGGATATGCACGATATGTTTCAAACCCATTATCGAGGACCTGTTATCATCCTCAGAGCACAGTTGGGATTTAAATCCAGATAGGTCTTCTGACTATGTGACTATTTACTGGAAAAAAAGAACTTGTTACCGCTACAGGATACCGTTTAAATGGTTTTAAAAATCTAATTATTATTTTAAAACATGATCTCTAAGTAGTTGACGTTCATAAACCATAACTTGAACGAGTATTCATTATTCAATAGGAAAAATGGGGGGGGGGTGAACAACTACGAGCATGCTCGGTGAATCTACTGCGCTCCGCTTATCATCGTAATAATAATTACAATACGCACGATATTATAATATACGTTATTATTATTGTGATGTAAGCGAACGAACGATAAATATAGCTTTGTGCAATATCGTGTTAAATATTTACATGCGGCGTATTGCTGCTGAGCGTGTATGCCGTCGTTGGCATGGCGAGGAAAAGTGGCTCCGGGCGTGAGTTTCCCGGTGCAGAATTTCCCGCAGCGGTATTGTACTATAATATACAACGTCAACGAAAACGACGACAAGTATACAACAACAATAATAATAATAATAATAATAATAATGATTGCCTTTTGTCACGATGACAAACGCGTTTTTGACACCTGTGTATTATATTATAATGTATAGGTTGCAAGGCTCGCGGGCCTGCAACGGTTGGACGGAATAAAAACCGACGTTTTATTATTTTTTTGTGTGAAATGATAAAGGTTTTCGGAAAGTTTTCACAATATTCTCGTTTCGATTTTGTTTGTGTGTGTACTTTTATCGAAATGACGCGGAACAAATAATATAACAATCGATTGACTGCGTTGCAGCTATATATTATATATATGGTCTCAGCTGTAAATCAATTAAACCAAAATATACCCGCCCGTTAAGAACTAATCGCGTGTCTTTCCGTTACAACATTACTGTATAGTCATTTTTCAAAATTGGATTTCAAAAACAGCATTCGGAAAAAATGTCACTGACCAATATGGTGAGAATCAGGATAATACCTACATTATTATAGGCGTATGATATAGTGCCTACAACACTTGCCGACTATAAGTCGGAGTGCTTACCTATATATAGGCGTGCACGTCAATTTTTCCACCCCGCTTATCTATACTTCCACCACTTGCGCCTCTTAAACCTCTGTTATCTTCAAAACGAATTAAAGTTTTAAATGTCACCCCATATAATATTATGTTATACATCGGTTGACGACCGCCTCTCTTATCCGTCCGTTCTCACGAGCCTTTTTTTTTTCGCAGATACTTTTAGCATATCAACTACGCACCGTCGCCGCCGTCACCATCAACTACAGCAACAGATACGATGGCTCACGCGACGGCTGTAATAAGCGGGCTGACGGCCGCGCTATTGATCAGCTGCACCGTCGTCAAGCCGACACTGTCCTGCCGCATATCCGAATTCATGTGCAAGTCGACCGGCGGGTGCGTTCAGCTGGACGAGTACTGCGACGGCAAGTACGACTGTCCCGACAGGTCGGACGAACCTCCGTCCTGCACTGGTATGTATATACGTCATATGCCGCGAAAACGCGCATCGTTACATAACACTGAATAGACGAGTATCGGGTCGCGAGTATATAGCCCGGTTCATCTTGGCACTCGGTAACCGTTACGATTTTTTTTTTTTAAGATGATCCGAAATCTATATCGTAATGATAAAACCACAGTTTTGTGACCAATATTTTATTTTTATTTTTAATCGTATAACAGACGCCGAGTGCCAGCATGATGAACCGGAGGATGTGTTATATCTATACACTCGTATTTAAAATCAATCTAAGTATTTTACGTTTTTGAATACTTAGGCCTAAATAATAATATTACTGCAGTTATATTATGTAAGTATAATTTTACCTTGATCCCCCCCCCTTGCCGTCAGCTCTTTATGCACCTGGATTCTGCAGCTGCAGGCCATCCAGAAGTTCCTACTGTTTGACTTTCCATAATGCAGTAAGGTCACTACTATAGTATACATACGTGTATTACGTATAATATACATATCCTATGCACTGCAATAACGACGACGACGAACCCAAATTAACGAGAGGGTTCAAGGGGGGAGCCGGAGGGCTCATACGCATATTATATTATGCCAAAAAGCTAAGCAAACTACAGCACATAGAAACGTTCTAATTGGGATGAAATAGAGAGTGAGGGGCGTATAATAATAATTATTAATCAGCATATATTTGCAAACCACGTGCGTAATATTCTATAATACTCCATAATACTCACTATGATATCATAAGACCGATCAAAGCGCAGATAGAATTATGAGGAAGAAGTAGAAAGTTCAAGGCGATATACACTAACATCGTGATATAATTAATTAGAATTAATTACATATTATTATATAAGTATACCTACTACGCATAGTATCGAGCGAGGAGTGCGAATCGAATTCATGGCCGCGGTACAACAGCGGTTTCGCACATTTTTCCGTGTCCTACCATAATATTAAATTTAGAATTTAATCGAATTATAGGTTTGATTAATTATTAATTATTATTATTATTATGCATGGGTACAGATCTGTATACGCCATGGGTGTAATAATATCATCATTATTCATTGCATGCATTTAGTAGGTATAACTATTATACACGTCCCCTGGCAGCGGCGAGTGTCGCTCTGTATAGTGCACGTACTTTTACACGGAAAACTTCAGATCCGTGAAATTCGACCCTCCTTAAAAAATGCAAACCATAGTACGTAGGGCATAACACATATTATTATTATTATAATAATATAATATAATATGATGGACGGGACGCCGGTCGGCCGCACGTACCGTGTATAAACGCAATGCTTGACGAGACGAATGCGTACGTGCCGCTTTCGGTGGAGTAGGCTATAAAAATATGCGGTTTTCTATAGACTTTCAAATTTACCCTCCGAGTAAATACTATATACATTATATATGAGTATTATCATATTTTAATACACTCGTACACGACGATCATGCCAACGACGCGATGTATAGTTTTCAAATGAAAAATAAAAGCAGCTCATAATATACCCACACCGTGTGGTCGACGATTTTCCACGCCAAATAAATGTATTTCCAACGAATGTATTGTAATATTATTATGCAGTTACCTTAATTTGCAATTTGCGTATACGCGGACAATACACCCTCAATTGTACGATCATCGCCACCCACCCATCAACGATTATGTAGGTATATAAACGCGTCGCTAGTAACGAAAAAATTGTGTCGTTATAATTCTCGGGCCTGCAGCGCCTGCCATGCACACACATTTATGTATTATATAAAATTGCGTATGGTTTTCAACAGCGTAGTCGACTGGAAAAATTGTTTGCCAATAAATTAAAACCTATTTTAACTGCACGACACCCCGATAGTTTACTTGTGGTCAGAAATTTCGATTTGAGGCAATTTTACATTCAATATTTTATGTTATATAATATATTAATACGTTACCCCATCAATGTCGGCAATCAGTGGCATTTTCAGTAAAGAGTAATGACTAATCATTATTGATAATGGTCAATGGCTAATTCGGTTATAGGTACCGTAGACACTTCCTAGACAATACATAAAATAAATAGTCAAAGTGGATGATAGTAATATTATTTAATTTATTTATTAGATTTATCAGAATATTATTTGAATTACCGAAAAAAACTTAAATCGACCAAAGCATACGTATCTATAATACCGTTATTATATTATTATTATTTATAGTTATTAGTTGTATTACTATTATTATAAAATTATATTATTTTATTTATTTTCGTATACAGACGTGTCCCCTTTCTCTATTGAAATTTTCAAAAAAATTAATTTTTATATATTATTTAATATGCATTTTGTACGACGGTTGTTGAAACTATATCATTATCCGTTAGTTCGAAACAACAATTTTTGTAACAATTTCTACATGACCACGTCTTCTTTCTTCCTCCGCCTTCATCGACCCAAAAAAAATTGACATTAAAACCAAAAGGTTATAAGTATAAACTAATAACGGCTAATATATAGTTTCATGATCTATAAATGGATTATCATTGATCACCTTAGGGATATCCGATAAATTACATTGTCACATTGACCAAACTTATCAGTCAATTATTACGGAAATATAGACCGATTACAAACGGTGTCCTCCGGCATAACTGACATCGTCTAGCAACTCCAGCCTAGTCATTACCTATATTATGAGAATTTCCTACATTTACGGTAACATAATATTATTATATGCATATACGACATACCTTTAAACTCGACGTTGTACACTGTCGATAACGATGAAGTATCCCGAGTGTTGATAAAAAGATACAATTAAACATTGTAATGTTGAAACCAAACTTTTCTAAGCCATGTAAACAAAACGGCCTCACTCTTATAGTATAGGTACCTACACAAGTACATTGATAAAATATAATATATATTACGTGTGAACGCGCTTACGTAGGAACCTATGTGGCTATGTATAAACCAGAGAGTAGGTATATAAGCTGTATTAGACGTCAGCACAACCCTCTGAGAGACGATTGCTTCAATTTTTAATTCGCGTACAACGGGTCTGACATGTCGTATTAATATTTGAAAATCTACCCATCGGTGAGAGGAGTTTCTTTTTGAGGCAGGGGAAGTTAGGAACGAACTTTTAACCGACCAAAAAAAAAATAAAATAAAATGTGGATTGGAGTTTTTTTTTTCGTTGATAAAAAGTGCTCTCCAGATTACTGTGATGGCTTTGTGGCTGAGTGCCTGAGTGTAAAGTTAACACCCATCAATCTTATTTCCTGCGTCCACGCACTCCCTCGCCCATCCACCCATCCATCCCTTATATCCCTGCTGCAATAAGTACAATATACAACACAAACACACACACACATACATATGGCTTGTATATTCATATATTATATAAAATATATAGACCAAACGCGGAAAAGTACGCACCGGTATATATATATTAAATGTATATAATAATACAAGTATATGTGTGCGACTGGCGCCTCTCACCCTAATTAGTCGCTGTTGACTACCCCCTCTCCCCACCAAAGTCATTAAAACACACGCTTTCCGCATATGTATTCAGCATTCCAGCTCACTCATCGTGCCCCAACTGCTTTCTTTTTTGTTTTGTTCTTATTCTTTCTAACGCAACAAATACGTCAAATACGTTAGAATGAGATTTTTTTAGTTTTCCCGACAATATAATTAATGTGTATTTTTTTGTTTGTCTCGCCTAATTAGTATTATAACATGCATATTGTATAATAATTGCGATAAAAAAACCTTTTACACATGTATGTACAAAATGGTTTTTTTATTTTTTAACGTAAAACACTCCTTTTCTCAGTCAATTTTTAAAAATTGTTTTATATAATTTAAAGTACACTTATCACATTACATCATAATATGTTAGCGAAAAAATATCAAATTGTTTACAGTTTTTGTTATTCGAGTGTTAGTTTACGCGCAGGTAATATATATATTTTTAAATAGGTTAGGTTAGGTTAGGTTTTTGTAAATAATAGCATCCTTATTTTTAATTTCAGATTCTCAAGTCTTACATTTTCTTAACGTTTATAAATATAATAACGTTTTTAAATATTATTTATCGAACATTGAAACAATATTTCGTATTTCGTATGATTTAAAGAATCATTATAATAGTAAAGTTAACAAGTAGAATTGTAATGGATACTCCACGAAACTCTAAATGCTTATAAATACAATTAACTATAGCCTATATTAGTTTAATATTTGATTTTTGAACATCATCGTTTCGGGAAAATATTCTTCAATAATCCCCAAATTAAGAATAATGTTTGCCATTCAAAAAGTATAGAACGCAGTTATATTATTATTTTATTTATATAACTAATTGTACGATATCAATTCAATTCTTTTTCCTGACTTAATCAAAAAATTACAGTTATTGAAATACAAAAAATAACTGAGTAAAGAAATCTTTCACGTTGGAAAAAAATTACTTACACTGCACTCTGCAGTATACAAATTATTTTCTATCCGCTAATTATTATAAAAAAAACCACTTACACCGGGTGAGTAATTTAACGGAAAATACCCATTTTGGAAATCTATTAACGTAGTTTTTGAAAATATTTGCTCAAGTAATTTGAAAAATCAACAAAATAAATTTTCTGACTAATTTTAATCGTTATCAGTTTAAAGTTTTCTACTTTTTTGCAACATACGTTTTAATTTCACACTCCAAAGCAGATTATTACTTTGAAGTATAAAAAGTCTAATTTCAAACGAGCACAGTATTAATTAGTTTTAAGTATTTAAAGTTTAGATGAGCGGATTAGTGGACCGAACATTACGCGCGCGAAAACCTCTCTGTGTCACTCCAATCATCTAAACTTTAAAAATGTTTGAAATAATGAGTGTCTTACGTTTAAATAATCACACGATATGTACCTATATACTGCGTGTACAGTGTACATACAAATTATCTAAATACGCTAATGAAATCTAATATGCACTGTCTATAATATAATATATTATTATAATAAATTATTGCAGCGTGCAATAGGACTTATTACGGTGAAGTGGGAAAATCTTATAGACTGACTGTGAAGAAACTACAAAAGGAAAGACCATTCCTGTGTCACTTGAGTTTCACCGCTAGCGGACAAGAACATGGAGATTTTGTGGAAGTAAGTATTATACAATATATGATAATATAATACCTATACAGTCACAGTACAGCATATTATTATTATTATATTATACAAGTACCTAAGTGTATCTATATATATATTATTCAAAAAAACTACTTCATGACGTGGTCCTTTTTACTCGTTCATTAAACATTTTTTTCCCTCTTTAAATTATAACGCGTTTCAAGTAGTTTTGATGAGGCTCAATATTACATAATAATACTGACACCGCAGACATAATTTTTTCGTGTAAAAAATTTAAATTCATAATAAATGTCAACTCAAGTATTCATCCTGTGATTATTTAAAAAATAAAAATATGTGATATTAGGTATGCCATATGAACGACGAGTCTATAATCTATATAATATTATTATTACGCATGGAAATTCTCAACTCGAGAAGACATTTTTTTAAATTTTATTTTTAAAGTATTACGTCTGTTCCGTAATAAAATGCCGCGATTCTACAAGAGTTTTATTTTATTGTTGTTGTTTGACATTTTGAATGCATGTTTAATGTTTACAGGACATTTAAAAAAGAAAAAAACATCGTGTGTTTGAAAATAGATTACGCATTTTAATAATGTCACTGTAGTCATAAGAAATAAAAATTTGGAAATATTAGAATCGTTTTTATTATAGGCTATCATTTAATTTTTTTTCGTATTGTGTAATATACAGAAGTAATATATGTATTTTATAATATATTATTCAATTAATAGGCAGTTATAAAATACAATATTACTGGTTAAATTCGTCCTCCATCCAAATAGCATCTATGTTTGTGCTGTGTGTATTATTATATACATATAGGGATATAGTGTCACTATTGTGGATATACGTCGTATTGAAGTACAGCTATACCAATTAAGCTGAAATGTTTTCAAAAATGTTTTCACCTATCGAAAAGCTCGCAGAACTATTATACTATATATAGATACCGTTAAAACAAAATGTAGGTGTAATGCAGTATAATATAAAGCGGAATGTATAATATATAAAGTAAAAGACATATATTTGCATCGGGAGATAAAATACAGTACCTATAGTAACCCATAATTTGAGCTTTTATCCTCTCAGTAAATTGTTTAATGTTAATTGTCTTGTCATGTTTAAAACATTATTGTACAGTCCGTATAACTATAGAATAGAAGCGAAAAAGGACAAATATAAAATGTTTAAATGTAAGTAGCATAAAGTTTTCCGCACAAGGGTTTCGGGTTTTTATGCTCTGGTTTATACATACAATAAATTATTCATGAGAATTCTTTTTGCGGCGTAACTTTCATTGTCTGTAGAGAATACTGCAGTTCTTTCTGAAGCAACGTATATCCGCTTGTTGTATACAAACAGGTCGGAATCGTAAAACGTGTGTATGTGTGTGTAAATCATGTCATCGCAGAACTATTGCACTACAGCTAGTGTTATATATTGTTCTATATAATGTGTGCAAATGTATTTGGGTACTTGCGAGAACGGTTTGAGATTTACGGACGCGTACAATAACGATTGATGGTAAATCACTAAAACAGTAAAATATGTGAGCATCAATAACATTCGATGAATTGTTATATCATAGACTTACTGCAGGCTATACAGCTAGTGAACCATAATATATTAGAATACGATTATTATTTTATGTCATTCATTATATTATCGTTCTATGATATAACGTTCACTACGCCTATTGTTACAAGTCGTATGGGCATAATTTATGCAATTAGTGCCTGATTGATAACTAATAATTACGGTTATGTTATTATATTATATAATTGAAATAAAAAACTGATTTATAATATCGATCGGGCATATATTTTTACAACGTTTATTTTGGCGACGCTGTTATAGTTATAACTCAGACAAATACGATCGTCGGATTTGGATACCTACAGGTCTTAGTATTACAATCGTTAAACTAAGGTTAAACCACCGAATTCGGCCGGCAAAATCAGTGGGTTAGGCGTGACCGAGGTTTAAACTATGGTTGTAAAACAGGCCCTGCTTAGACTATCTTCATGCCTACATCATAATATCTGTTTTTCACTTGCATCGTTTTATTTACACGTCCGATGAACGGTTTTCATATTACACTAAAATTACGTTTATGCAGATGACGTATACCTGTGTAGGTTAACATATATTTAAACTTTTTTAGTAGTTGGGATACGCGTTGAAAGTCGATCTATTAATAAATATTTTGTTATGCAGTGTAAAATATTTACTACACCCACCCAATTAACCCACTGCCGACCTATAGTAACAGTATTATTTTTTATCAACGTATTATTATTTATCACGACATTATTAACCGACCCTTTAAGTCGAAAACAATAGCCATATATGTCCCTGTACTTGTTATGAGAAATCACCAGGGCGGGGGTAGCGCAGATCAAAAACAAAACAATTCGTATTACATCTGCAGTTTCAACTAGATCTAATAATCTAGGACGTCTTCTATATACATTACACGTATAATAATATAATACAAAAGCCGTGGAGGATTTTTCACAGCACCTGGGGACACGTTGGGGTCAATATCGCTCGATAAAGTCGCTATATAATGTTATATATAATACGAGCGCTCCCACTGCACGCTGAGCTTAAATCGAAAACATATCCTGTCCTACTTGTTATGAAAGCCTAACCCGAAGAGAGTAAAACAGATGTACAGTAGGAAAAAAAATGAACATTTTTTACACTTAAATCTCGTCGTATGAGAGATACAACGGGAGAAAAATTCAGTGTAAAATAATACGCGGTGGGATTTGCAAAATATCAGTGTATACCAAAGCCGTCTTAAACAATAAAAAAGTAGAAAAAAGTTAAATTCTTATCTAAATCGAAGGTTACTTTGTGCGATGTGCAGCTTAAAAGCTCATCGTCGATAAGGTCTGGATCGTTATAATGCCCAAGTGGATATATACATATTACATTACATATAGGTATCACATATATTATGATTTATAATGTTATAAGTTATAACTTAATATATGTATATAGGTAAATAGGTAATAACTAATAACAATAGCTATTATTATCGCAACTATACCTGTATAAAATCTACATACATAACCTATATATACCAAGTGGTGAGTTTAGTGGTTGATAAGCTCGCACCTTATGCATTCGATAATTTATACCGGATAGAAAGAGTTCTCCACACGTTTCCTGCAGCTTTTCTATAAATTTAATATGAACCGTAGATAGAGGTTAATATTTTATTTTTTTAAAGGTAGTTTTTTTATTAGTTTTATTATTTACGATAAAAATAATAAATTTTATTTTTATTTAATTGTATGTGGGGAAAAGCATATACCAAAATCCGATAAAAACTGTGTAATTTATATCGCAGATTTTTAAGCCAGAACCTAACATAATTCTAGGGTCTCCCAGTCGACCCAGCAGAGAAGGCTAACATACTGTGCGGCGCCGAGCAAACGTTTTAGCTTTTTTACTTTATGGTAAAAAAAAATATAGCAGCGAAGGACGAATAAGAGCCCGAAATATATATTATGTGTATATTTTAATTGCGTGGTGAATGTTTACGCACCTTATATTATTTTTTCAAACTATAATTATAATAAAATTGAAAAATCAGACCGCACAATAACATTTATTTATGAATTTTTGAGCATTCCAATTTTAAATTGAACTACCGGTGATTTTTATTTTAATAAGAATACAGTAATATTATAGTATATGTAATATACAGATAGTATATTATGATAGTATTTATTTATATCAAGTCTATAAACATAATATTCAGATAAAATGTTAATATTCAATCGACAAACTACCCATATATTTTATAAAATAATTTTTACGAACTTTTGAAATGTTGAATAGTTGGTACTGCAACTTTTACACAAATGTACTTATATTATGTTGCTATCGTGTGCAATTTACATATTAGATACGAAAATATATTATATCTATTATGTAAGAAAACATTTTATTTATTCTTTTTAATTTAAAAAATATAGAAACACTCCATATGATTATATAATCAACCGAATTCTACTTTGAATGCAAAAATTTAAAACCACTTTTGCGTTTTCATGAATTTGAATAATTATTATATACCTAGGTAATGGCGTATATTAGGGTCCAATGGGAGCAAAGCAAGAACTTAGTTAACTAAGAGACCTTCGCAACATTCAGTAAAACATATTATAATAATATTATAACAGCCACCAACTAGTCATTATATATTTTTATAATTTATAATTTTATGTTTTTAGTATGGTAAACATAATGTATAAGTGTATAACACAAATACAATGTACAGCTACGCAGTACTGATTGAGTCGCGCTTGAGTAATTTAAGACCAACATTCTACATTGGGATTACGATTGGATTCCCATGGGGGTATATGAGTTTTATACGTATGTGTTTTAGTTATATGTTGAAGCAGTAAAATTCAAGTATTTTACACCTATTTTGTTAGCCTCGAAATCAGTTGCTCCACAGGATGGATGTGGTCGACGTTAGATTAAACGTAAATTCCACTCCATAAACACAAACCTCTTTCGGTATTTAATAATACTAAAATATACCAAAATAATAATCTCGGTATCAATCATATTATCTAGTGAACTGGGACTTTAAAAACATATTTAAAATAAACGATGTTCCAAAATGATTTCCAAAATGATTTTGAAACCCTGTAAACCTAAATAACCTAATATCTGTTATAAGTTATAACGTATAAGTGTACCTATCTATTCATTGTTATAACTATTTAATTCGAATTAGTATGTTTATATACATAAATACATTTTTAAGGTTTTTTTTATCTCAAAAAAATTAATTACATTAACATAATATCATAAATGTATTATTTAAAAATATAATATTATAAGTACCTACTTACAGTTTTTTTTTATAGTAAATATATTATAAACAATATTTACTATTTTATTAATAAAGGTATTTTACTATTTTATATAGGTAGCAAATTGAAAAAATATACGATTATAATAGGTTATATTAAATAATTAAATTAGTCAATGTTTATATTGCATTTTGTTTCTTATATTTTATTGATGCTGAAATACGGTTATATAATAAAAAAAAACTAATAATTTGAGAAAACCATAAATTTCTGGTTACATTAGTCGAACGAAACTTTTAATTTTATTAAAACCGTATTTAATGAAAACCAAAAGACATAATATTACACCATAATTAGATTTAAAATTAGAGTATTTGTTTTAATTAATGGGAAACTACACTGTGTAGTGTGTAACATTGTAATACATGCGGTATAGGTGTATAAAAAGTTGTACAAGCTTCTTGTAAACACCCAACGCCCACATTATTAATTTATATTTTGAGAAATATTTTATGCTCTGAACTTTTTTAATACGCGTTTATATTTTTAAATTAAAACTTTTTTTTGGGGTTATATTATATTTATATTACCAAGTTAGGCCAAAATCATTATTTTTAAACTTTTACACTAGGTATTTATTTTATGATTAACAATTTTTCACAAATCGTGTTACATAATATTGTGCCTACCTATATACCTATTGTATTCTCGGATATTTATTCTTACTTCAAAATGCAAATACCTTGTAGGTACTCGTGTACAGTGTATATTTTAATATTTAATGTTTATCATAATACTCGTATAGGTAGTATTAAATATTAAAATGGTATAGTTTTTTCCGTATATAGCTAGGTACCTACATCATGCGCGTTTATTAATGTGATCGTCCAAAAATTGCATCTGCCATTTGTTAAATCGCGTGTAATTTCCATCACCCGATATGACATTAATGGTAATTCGTAGCGGGTCACGAGGCTCGGGAAGTGTATATATATTAGGGCAATAATATTGTAAACTCTTCCGGGTCTACACCAGTCAGGGCGTATACAAATGGGAGATGTGAGGTCAGATCCCTCGTAGGCTATTCTTTAAAAATTTTAAAATAGAGTTCTTAATATAACAGCGTTATAAGGAAACATAAAAAAAAACTATTAAATACATTCAAATTGGCGCAATTAATGCTGAAAAAGTAATTGATGAGTTTATTGACTAAAAGAAAATTAAATTAAATTGTAGACTTTAATTGTTTGTGGTTTTGAAATAAAATGTATTAAATATATGTGTTAAATGTTATCCCATCTTCCCCCCCCCCCTATACAAAATGTATGTGTACGTCACTGGTATAGATTATAATAATATAATATAAATGTATGTTAATCTAATATATGACGAATTATCCCGGCCAGAGACGAGTGAATAGTATGCACACGACTACACGAGTGACAATATTTATATACATAATATATTTAATTTAGGATTTTTATAGCCCGTCGTAATATGAATTTATTTTCCAACAAAATGAATCCAGATGTATTTGTCAAATCAAGTTGTAACAGAAATATATAAGCAATCGAAAAACGAATAATACACAATAATATGTATGTGTGTGTGTGTGTGCGTGCGTGTTATTTAACTTGAACATTGATTTTTAGTTGGTTTCACAATAATGTTTCATTTTTTCCATCGAAGCACTTCAAGTTAGTTTGAAAAACGAAATAAAACTCTATACGTAAGCAAACCAAGTTTTGATCAGAATGGCCTTTTTAACGCAATACAATAGTAGTTTTCAAATCTAATATACGTATACATATACAGTAAGTCCCAGAAGTCCCGTATCTGCACCATTAATATCTCCGCGGAATTTAAAATTTATAAATTTCCAAGACGGCCATTTTGTTAATCGTATTTTTTAAAACAGTTCAAAAAAAATATTAAAATTTACTGAAAATTTCCCAAGTTAGAGCTAATTATTATTTTGGATTTATAAAATATCAGCGTTCCAATTTTTGATTAAAGCATGTGAATCGTATTTTGCTAATGCCGTATGCATAAAGGTAACAAAACTATTTTTCTTAGAAAATATTCAAAACAATAATTTAGCTCTAACTTGGGCGATTTTCATTAAATTAAATTTTTTTTTTTTGAACTGTTTTAAAAATGACAAAATGGCTATCTTAGAAATTTAAAAAAACTTATTTGCCTAAAAAAATGTTTTGATAATTTTTGAATTTTTTAAAAAAAATAGAATATTATGCTATTCAATCAGAATTTCTATACTTAATTCTGTAAAAAAAACTGCATTTAAATATATTGATTTTCCACGGAGATACTAAGGGTGATACGGGACTTCTGGGACATACTGTATAATATATATATTATTTCACCCGCGCTCTCAAGATCCGTCTAAAACAGGTGCCCATATACGGGCGTTAGATTTTCTACAACTTAAAAACAAAAAAAAAACACATCGTCAAATACAGAATAGCTTCCTCGGGATGAAGGAATAGAGTTTGAGTTAGGTATTTAACTTATAAATTTGTATTTAGGTTAAATAAAAATCGCTAAACAAATGTATTTGTGACTATATACCTACTAAAAATGTACTTTTACGATAGTTCATATCTATAGTATATACATATAGCCATACAAATATTGGGGAAATATTATAATGGTATATCGTATAGAAACATGTATTGTTATATTTTCAAAATTGTTTTCTATGTAAGAAACCTACCATACATAACACATAATAATCATATGAATTAATTCACGTCACTATAGCTAAGTACTGAAGCAATGGTATTAAATACACTATGTGGATTATTTGGTATTACTAATGTCAAACACTGATTTAATTCAAGTACATTCAAGTACCAATGCATATTTTTACATAAACATTTTAAAAACAAGACAACTTTAGAATTATTGAATACTAGCTAACACAGTATTGCTAGGTTTTTGTGATTGTTCAACTATTTTTGGGTGTAACATGCTGTAGAAGCAATGTCTTTTTAAGTGTAAATTATATTATATTTTAATTTATAGCTAAGGTTTTAAAATTTTATAAAATTTATTTTCTTAAAATATTTCATTTCCATGAAATATAAAAATAAAATATTTATTATATCTAAAAGTTTATAGTCGTCAAATTCCAAGTCAAAATTTTTAAAAGTTTGTTGTATAAAACAAAGAAAATATGTAACATATTTACATATAATTAAATCTATAATATAACAAATTTAACCATTACCTTTTAACTCTTATGTTACAAACTTGTAAACCAACTCAACATCATAACATATTGTTGAGAACCATGACTCTGCGAATGCATATTGTACTATATTATAATTATATTATATTATATTCACAATGTATATAGGCATAAACCCCTCTTATAACAGTCGTGAATCGTGACCTTTCACAATATATAAAATATGATCTAAGTATTAAATAAAAGAGTCCAGAGCACCTTCACACATATGACATATACGACTTTTGTACACCTAATAATTACTGAAAATATACACTATTATTTCATTTACTGGTTGAAATTGACTTCAACTTTATTTCAAACCATTATCTTTTGGCATACAACAATATTTTAAAACTCATAAAAAAAATGTTTTTACACTCGAAATAATGCTAGAATATTTTTCAGCACTACATAATATAGAATATACAAATATGAAATATGAAATCAACAAAAATAATATGTTTCTCTTTATTTCTAAGTGTGTAACCAATATATTATTTATAATCATCTATAACCAAACGCGTTTGACAAAAGAGAAAATATTTTTCATAATTTCATTGAAATATTTCAAGAAGAGTGAAATTTTCAATTTTGAAATATTTCAATTGAAAAATTTTAAGTGAAATATTTTAAATACAAACCCTAAGTTTATTCGTTCATCGAAAATTACAATTAACTAGCTTATAATTTAACTGCATGTCTGCATAATATTACGTAGGTACCTTTAATCACATTATCACATAGGTAATTCAATATTATAATCGTCACAAACATTTCGCCGGGCTGCAGGTTAATATATTTCTCCGGCTTTTGTCGTAACGCGGACGGAATATTTCACCGATTTTCGTTTAGAACGATCATCTTTATTGCATACTGCAGTCTCGTTTCCAAATGTTTTGTAGATGTCAGATGATTATGAAATTTATGAGCTGATTCGTTGCGTTGCGACAACCATACAGACTGAATAATTCAAAAAGGTATTTATTTTTTTTTTTATTTAACTTTGACCAACTTTTTTCTTTTAAAGTTTAATGGCCTCGTATTCCACTTCTAGCCTACAAGAGCAGCGCGAGCTCTCACTATAGCGCATTATTTATTTAAGGTAACATTTATTATTCATCGGGTCCCGTGATTATTTCGTCCTCGCGATCTCAATAAATATAATAGATGTATAAATATTAAATATACCTACAATGCGACTTTTGTAAATCTTTTGATTTGACTCATTGTTCACTATTATTGGACAATATTCGGAAATTTTGACTTTAACCTACTGTCCCTACCTGACTACCTATTTTATAATATATTATATTTAAATGTTCGTAAAGTTTTAGCCAAGATTTTCTATTAAAATGTCATCGAATTACATAATTATTAAACCTTGACTCAAAGTAGTCAAACACCATAGGTCCATCCAATAATGATAACAATTGAATTAACTGCAACATAATAATATAAGTAGGTACCCTATATAGTATGCCGAACGGAATAAAACAAGAGTAGGTGTTTAATAAATCACTTGGCACATTTGTTTTATGTGTTTCGTACTTTCATATATCATACCTATGTCACTTTAATTAAATTTAATTATAGTCGTTATGATATATACATGTTATTACATAAACAATAATAGAAATGAATACGTTTATTTTCGTTTGTACTTCGAAATTCGTTGTTGGTAATAGGTTAGATATATTATGAAGCGTGTAACGATAATTATTAATGTGTGACAGTATTCAGTATTTACAATATTTTAATTTACAACAAGTTACAGTCCGTACATTTTTTTTTTATCTGGTGTAATTAATATAGAGGCGAGGTATTTCAGCATTTTATGAGTTTTGAAATTTTTTCGATGGCTTTAACAAATGTGAATTATGTATAGGTATCAGTTATGGATTTATGGTTAAATCCACCGTGGCATCCGATAATAGAATAATAATTTAAATAATTCAAAAATTTAAACAAGGCTATACGCGTACAGGTTAAACACACAATATGTATATAAATTAAAACAAAAAGGGCGAAACCAACATAAAGGTTTTTTTTTATCTGATAAAATGAATAGGGAATAGGTATTTGATAAGCTTTGTATTGTTTTTTCGACGGCCGTAACAATAATTTACCAGTTATGGACTAATAGTCAAGTCTACGTAGTATTCGACAATGTAAAAATATTTAAATTATTTAAACATTAAAACAAAGTTATTACAGGTTATAAACAGAAAAGTACGAATTTAAATAAAAACAGCTAAGCCCATTACGCATTTGTGTGTCTATTTTAATATAACAAAACACAAGAATAAATAAGCCCTGGTGCATAGGTTATAGACACTCGCCTATGTAATTTTCGTTTTTTATAGGTACCTACCTATATAGAATTATATCAAAAATAGTAATAATAGAAATAGGCACCTATATAACAATATAATAATATACCTAGATAATATTACTAACTGTTCTAACTTAAAATCGAATCATATATTCAACATTTTATAAATGTAATTTAAGTAAAATTAAGTTTCCACTTTCAGAATAATATACCTTCTGGTGGGGCTAAGACTGTTTGCGCCTGTCGGAAATCAATACTTGAACAGTACAGATTATAAATTGTCTACTGCAGACTACGTAACACGCCGAAAAAAGTAATAACCAATATCACTCTCACAAACATTTCGAACACGATGATTTTGTTCGAACTGTTTAAAACCGAACTCGAACCAGGGCTGGAGGAAGGGGAATTAGGGGTCGTGATGACCATTCATTCATTGAACCACATTTTTCATTCGACACATTGTCAAATATGAAAAAAATAGTAAATTTAATTGAATAAAATACTCTAACGTGGAAAAATATGTTCTGTTTTTTTGCCCAAACTAATGCATTTTTTACGCCATGTCCCCGTCACCACCGAAATTTAATGAGCTTTGTACAGTGTAGGTAACTATTTAATGTTTTCCATACGGTCTAAATAAACGTATTCCTGGGACTCGGCACTCGGATAGTCGGATAGCAAATGGTCACCGGTCGGGGGCGGTCACAGTTATCTCCGAACAATTATTCTAGTTCAATTCCCAAGCGATTTTTTGAAATGTATAATTTTTACATGCTAAACTTTATAGTACTTTCAAAAAAAGACTGAGTGGCTTTATTAATTCTTTGTTTGGAAGTGTTAACTATTGTTATTTGACTTCTCTTTTAAATAATTAGCAGTGGATAAACAAAAAGTACTATAAACAACACTTTCGATTCTATTTATCATTAGCACATTTATTTAACAATTTAACGGTCTGGCCTCGAGCACGCTCTCCGACACAGGTCTCCAACCAACTGCCATAGATACTATACATTGGTATCATAATACATTAATCTCTTAGAGGAGAGGGGGAAGATATCCACCCATCATACAAACAAACATATTATATTATATTATTATTATTAGCCTAAGAAATATTTTTAACAGAAGTTATGGTCAAAAACTTCATAATGCTCGATTTTTCCAAAAATCGCGGTTAAAATACAAAAAATTAAAATTGTTGTAAATGTTAGTATTTTTAGGCCCAACATTTTGGTCGAATCAGAATTTATCTATAGTATTTACTTTTTAAGTTATTGTTCATAAATCACGTTATACTTATTGATAAAGTTATTTCAAACATTTGCTAATTAATGTAACTCAAAATTCAGTTTTTGAACTTCATATTTTCATTCCGTGGGTTATAACTTAAAGAAGTTTTTGTGAAAATAGAACTTAAATTATATTGGAACCATTCTAGTTTAGCTCCCAAGTGAATTTTTTCCAAGCTTTTTTTAACCTTCAGACATTTTTTCTCCATAATAAATTAATATATTGTGCTTTTAACGCCCCGTTTGGAATAGTTAAAATGTAAATTCAAATACGCAATTTTAGAATCTATGTATCCATTTGGGAAAAATAATATTCACATGTCTATAATATATTTGTTTATTTAAAGTAATATAAATTAAATATTTGTTAAACTATGTATACTATCGTCGTAAATATGAAATAAAAATGCATGATGGTAATCGTGTTAAAGCAAAAGACTCAAGTCTTGCTGAAATGGTAAATAGTTTACCCTTTTATAGTACGGCCCAATTGAATTTCCAACAAAAACTGAAGTCGGTATCTAGGTAGGTATTTACGTAATAAATAATAATGGTTTTTTTTTATAACTTATAAGCAATAGTTATTGTTCCATGACACCGATTTAAAATCAAATTAGATATAATATTATGGAATTGTATAGAAAAAAAACTTGATATTTTAAGTGTGGCAAGAAAACATATTTTTTAGAAAATTGTATGCATGAATTGAAGTTGTCAATTTCATTGACACCTTACAAATATTACGTAACGCCGGCCCTGACTCGAAATTTGGTCTTTCGAAAAGATGAAGTATTCGTGAACTCATCCCCAATTTATATATCATAGACAAAATTCGGTGTGTAAAACATAATATAGTAGTAGTAGTACCTTATATAAACAACTTAGAAAATTGGTCCACTAATTCACTCAATTAAACTTTAAATATATACAATCACAATATAATCAGGTATTAAACTATTCTACTGATATGTTTAACTACCTATTTGTGAATCGTTATAATTGAAACTGCAACTACTTATATCATTTGTCATTAATATTTTATTGAAATTTCCATCAGAAAAAATATTATAATCAATATTTGATTCATTCTATAAAATAAGAAAAAAAGAGTATCAACATTGCAAACCAATGCATTGATACATGGTTATTAAATTGCATAGGTAAAGTATAAAGTAAAATATAAAATTGTATTCACGAGCATACCTAGGTATAATATTTAGTTTATTAATAACTTGTGATTATTATAATAATTTTCTTATTAGGAATAGTTATTATTTTTGTTATTATTATTATTACAAATTAACTAAGCAAAAGTTATGATTGTAACCTGGTAATAGGTACTCTCAGTGTCGTACAAAAATCAGAATTACTCCAGCCGATAATATATGCGCTAGCTTATGGGTGTTTGGATTTTGTAACTTTGCTAAGTTGCAAAAACCAAGCATAAATAAATGTATTGTATCTACATATACCTTTATATAAGTTAATAAATTCTAATATTTTTTTATTCCTACAAAAAGAAACATAGATTATTACTTACTGCAATACTTGAATCAGTCAGTTTATTCAAATCGGTAATTTACGCCACACTGAAGATCTATAACCTATTTTAGTAGGTATTAATTCTTTCACCATTGATTCGCTTAAAGATTTAAATGCGTGTTCATTTATTTCTTGATCTAACAAAAGTAAAATACAAATTAATTGATTTACTCGTCTGTTATATTAAATTACATTATTGCCTATGGTTATATAATTAGTATAATTAGTTTATATACATTTTATGTAAATTGATTTATTAATTCTATTCATCCTACAATTAAATTAAATGTCAAATATTATTTTATTAAATAGGTGACAATTAGTGATGCTATAAATACTATTATGTATAAAGTATTAATGTATATGTATTATAGAATACAACTTACCTTTAAAATAATCAATTATTTCCTGCGGTAAATTAATAGATTTTAAAATTTGAACAACAAATTCATCGGCCATAATATATTAATATTGTTTGATTAATGTAGGTATATAACAATTTGAAAAAACTAGAACGTAGAAAAAATAAGGCAACAACAACGTCAACAATTACAATGAACAATTTATAAACGGTTTAACTAGTCTGCACTTCTACAGTCTGCCCTCTGCAGCGACACCAAATAAAGTTGAAAATGACGAGTTATCGCAGGAGAACGCGTAAACAAAAAATAATATTGGGCATATTATCAGCTATATTAATTTATAAATAGAATATTTCAACAATAATGTCTATTTTTATTTTATATTTCAATTCCAGTTATCCGTAAATTATTATCATTGGTTATAGTTGCAAAATGTTTAATCACTGAAATAGTTACTATAACAACATAAAATGGTGTTATAATTAAAATACAGAGACCGCATAAATGTAACTAAATGGGATTGTTAACACCATCATATAAAATGTTATATTACACAATTAAAAGATTATAATATTTTAATACAGCAACTAAATTTATACAATACATGTAACTAAATGATATTGTTAAGATAATAAAATAAAATATTATATCAATAGAAATGTTGTTCTCTCAACTAAAATTTATCCAACTATTAACTATAATATAATTATTTTTTTCCGTGTACTTAAGTTACGACTGATAATAATTATACCTATAATTGTCCGAAATTTAATTTTTATGTATCGAAATATTCCAATAATATTCAGTTTAGGAATATGAAATTAAAAATGTATGTTGTCATTAAAAAAAGTAAAACACTTAAAAATGTTTAAAATAATATAATATTTTTCTGAAAATGTTGTTTTGTTACGACTCAATAGTAATTTCTGAAATAATGTGTGTCTTACGTTGAATAAATCACCCTTTAGGTATATTTTATAAAATAAACTATATTATTGTCTTTTCCGTTATATCTATATTACCTGCAGTGGCTACCACCGATTCGATACTGATTAATACTAATTATTAACATTGTGCTCATAGACCTATAAACTATTGGACAGCTCTTAGAGAGAGAGGTCAGGGGTACGACATAGAGTAAAAGAGAAAAGAGAACGTGGGGGAAATATAGTGTTAGTTTCATACGTCAATGATTACCCCCCTTATGTTCTTTCTCTCTTTTCTCTCTTCGTTCTTTCTTCTTTATTTCTCTTATATGATTCCCGTGCATTGGTGGCAGGGCGGAATAGAATGCGCTGTCCGTTAGTTTATAGGTCTATGATTGTGCTCGTACGAATCGTATTATGTTTGTCCCGCCATTTTGTTTGAAAAAAAAATGCAAGCATAATATTGTTTGTATTAAAACCACGGTCGTTTCTGTGTGATTTCAGCTGATTTTCGAGGAATTCCGGCTGGGCACGCTGTACCTGGGCGAGTGCATCAGCGGCGAAATGCAAATACTCGAACTCGGCCGGCCTTACGTGGGCGGGTCGTGGTGCGGTTACGGGCCGACGGACGGCACAGCGCCAGCCGTGTACTACAGCGAGGCGGGCACGGTGACGCTCACGCTGCGGATACCTGTGAGCGGGCTGTACACGATGCTTCCGTTCGCGTTCGGGCTGCGGTTCAAGTTCCTGGACAACCGGCAGGCGTCGGTGAGGCTGGGCACGGCGGCTGAGCCCAAAGAGCGCGGCGAGCTGGTGCCCGGCACGCACTGCAGCCGCAACTTCTACGAGTGCTACCGGAAGAGGTGCTCGCTGCAGTCGCCCAACTACCCGGGCATGTATCCGCGGAACGTGACGTGCCGGTACACTGTCCGGCAGAAGGTGGTGCCCAAGTGCAAGCACGCCATGGTGTCAGTGACCCAGGGCCGGGGCAGCGCGGTACAACAGTCGCACAGGTCCGGCGGCGGCAGTAGGGGGCAGCAAGGGGCGGCCACGGGCACCGGAAACGGGACGGCCATCATACGCGTCAACGACATGTGCAGTGAGAACGAGGACCGGCTGGTGTTTCACGACGGGCCGTCCGAGGATGACCCTGTGCTGTTGCGGTATTGCGGCGGCCCGGCGCTGCCCCGAGTGGTGGCCAGTGGGCCCGCCATGCTGGTCGTGTTCAAATCGTGGGTGCACAACTCGCCGGCCACTTTCTCGTGGCCACCGCCGGTGTCCCGGCTCCGGAGCTTCGAGCTGGACGTGCGCATAGCGTTCGTCGACTCGGACTCGCTGGATTACGCCAAGGGGCCAGCGTGCGAGTTCACCGTCAACGCATCGGCCACGCCTAAGTCACGGCGCGGCGTGCTGGTCAGCCCCCGACACGCGGTACCGCCGAACAGCACGTGCACGTACAGGTTCCAGGGGCTGCCCGACGATAGGGTGTGGATGTACTTCGAGAGCTACGGCCATCGGAGCACCGGCCATTTCCTCACGTTCAAGCCGTGTCCGACCCGGCTCCGGATATGGGACGGCGCCGGCACGCTGTTGGGAGACCACTGCGACACGCCCAGGCTCTGTGAACACATTGCCACCACTGACGCGTCGTCTTCCGCGCCGCTGAACGTCACGCGACCCAAGCGGCCGTGCACGCTGGACGAGAGCTACCTGTCAAAGTCGCCCAGCGTCATACTGCAGGTGCACTCGGTACTGGGCACAGTGCTGGAACCGTTTGGGTTCCGGCTGCACTACGAGTTCGTGGACAGCGGCGTGTACGACCGCGAGACCGATGGTGACGCGTGCGTCATGGACTACAGGGTGCGCGAGTCGATGGACCTGGCGGAACCACGAAACGTATTCTTGTATGGCAGGGGTGGTGCCAAGAGCCTGGACTGCGTGTACCGGCTACAAGCGGAACCTGGTTACCGGTTGCAAATCGTGGTGCGTAACGCCTCGTTCGGGTCGCGTGAACACGCACCACAGCCCATTGCCAGGACGGTGACTGGAAAGTACGCTTGCCCACCCGACGATGGCGGACCCAGGCTGGTGGTGCGCGAAGTGTTCTGGCGGACGGTTCGCGTGGAGCGTGGTTGCTTCTGTCAGAACTTCACGGAAGCCGCGTTGGGCACATCACAGGTGACGTTCGACACGTCATCGGACCGCGTGGAAATCCATTTCCATGTACCCGGGCTGGGCGTCACCGACGATTTCGTAAACACGTACTTCAGCGCTCACGTTCGCGTGCTCCGGTGGCCGCGTGCCCGCGCAAGCAGTGGGTCCGTGGTTCCGGCGGCGAGATCGAGCTCGCGTATCCACCGGAAGCGCGAGAAGACCTGCACTGCCGCGACGTGCCGTGGCTACTGGAGGCCCGGCCAGGCCATAGCATGTTCGTGCAGACGTGGGGCCGCTTCTTGCCAGTTAACGCGTCCGCGGCGGCCCCGTGCCGGACTAGGAACCGGATACTGCTGTACGCGGTCCGGCCGGACGTCCGGTTGGTCGGCAACGTGTGCCCGGCGGAGGCGCGTGACGGCCGCCGAGACACGCTGTATATGTTTTCGGACGAGTGGACCGTCTACGTGCCCGACGACCAACAGAACCCCAGCTTCATGGTGGAGTTCGTGGCCCAGGACGCCGGTTCCATGGCGTTCAAGTGGCTGGAGGTGTCCAAGCCGTCCAAACGCGTGCAGACGACATCGCCGTCCATGCGCAACCAGTCCGGCGGCGGCCTGCACCGCGGTTCGGGTTGCGCGTACGGCTGTCCCGAGCTGGAGGCGTGCATCAGCCCCACGCTATGGTGCGACGGCCACCGCAACTGTCCATCCGGCGTGGACGAGGCCGACCTAGAGTGCCAGACGAAGTGGCCGTCGTTCAAGGTGCTCAAGTCTTACGGGCTGCCGGTGGTGGGCCTGGGCCTGGCCGGCGTCGTCTTTGCTGTGCTAGCGTGCGTCTACTGCCGGAGGGAACCGGAATACAAACACTACGACGAACCCGAACCGGCCACCGAGAACACCACCAGGTCGTGTTCGACGATCGCCTCCTGACAACAGTCCTCGGTCGACACCGTTGACGTCGTCGACCGAGAAACATGCGTTTGAAAACAACCATTCTTGCTCAAGCTGTACACCGTGGTGTTGTTTGATTTCTATTATTATTATTATTATTACTATCATTTCAAACGTGTGCGTGTATTCGGATACACGACGTTCTGTCCACAAACGTAGGTGCCTTATAATATTATGTTATTATTATAATACCATATAATTTATGTTCTGTCGATTATGTTCAGCGTGTTGCAGATGAGTATTTAGATATGTGATTTAGATAATAGTGGAAATCGGGGGAGGGTGGGTTATATTTCAAGCCCATGCACTAAAAATGAATAAAGAATAATTTTAATGTTATCTATTTTTATAAATAGTAAATAGGTACTGCAGTCAAAACGTAGAAAAGTACTGTAATTATGTACAAAGGTATACTGTATAGAATATATTCTTCTTAGCAATATTGATAAATATTGCAACAGAAAAAAATCGTTGTTTTCCTCGGAACGCGACGTGAACGGCAACCAACTGTCATTATTTAAAAGATAAATGTACTCCGATTTCCGCTTATGAGATACGTGTCAAATGTCAACTATAGTTTATTACAAGAAAAACACACTCATCTATATATTGTGACGAATATGATGTATCTAAAAGAGATACCAATTAAAAGAAAAAAAAGAGTATGTACCGTAAATTCAGGAGGGTGTTAAAAGTGGTATAAATACAATGTTCACAGCAAGTGGACTTTTCCAGATAGGTACCTACCTATAGTTCTAATTCATAAAACCATTATTAAAATTGATCGGTATTTCGTATAGAACATAGACGGGAATATTATACAAAACAGAGTGTGTTAGCTGTTAATAAGACCTCAAGAAATAGATTTAAAAAAAAAAATGTATACAAATATTTTTAAATAATTTATAACTATTTGTCATTTCGAATATAGACCAGCGTATATATTATAATAAGACAATTACAGTGTCCAATAGTAATTTCAGCACACTGTTTATTAAATAAATGAAGAATTATTAAATTTGCGCCAAATTAATGTGATACTGCCTTGACATTTTTTGTTATTTATAATATTTTATTTACTATTATCACTATTACAAATAGAATTGTATTGAATTTTTGTCAAACAGATAAAAAAAATTTAAAAGAGGGTTTTAACATTTAAAAATAAGCAATCCCAACCTTAAACAAATATTATAAACAGTATAATATACATACATGCACACATAATATTATATTATATTATTGTCATTTAACAATGTATACTAGTGTTACCATAGTATTTAAGAAAAAGCACAAGTGTAATGATGTATTCCTTTAGTTTATAATAAATAATAATATGCACTGTTATAATAAATTTAAATATTTAGAAATAGATAGATATATTATATTTCTACGAATATAAAGCAATATATTAAATAAAATATATAAACTACAAAGTGTAATATTAAAAAATAAAAAAGATAAAACAATTATAAACGATACATACAATGTCTTAAATATAATAAGTACATTGAAATTATTTCAATAATTGTGCCAGTTTACACACTTGACTATTGTTTTTCACCATATCAACTTTAGTTTCCCAAAGAATCTTGACTAGTTTCACATCATCTTTTTCGTCCATAGCTATATCTTCTGATAGTTGTGGACAAAACCTAAATACCAAAAATCAATGTTCAAATGTTCAGGAGTATTAATATGTGCAAACAAAAAAATTATCACCTGAAGAACTCAGTTTTTGTTTTGTAACACCATGACCTTGCTCTGTCTACAACACGACCGTCAGACTGGGTCGCCTGATCAATGAGCAACAGACCTAACGCTGAAAATCCAAACACCAAACGCAAACTATCACTCACACTACTCGGTTTAAAAATGTCTAAATTCTTCACCTAAATCAAACATCAAATACTGTGATTAGAATATTATTGTTTGTATTCAAATTATATTATTACAATGAAAATAAACAGAACAATATAACATACTAATATTATTGGAAATTTCATTAAAATAAAATGACAATATCAATTAAAACCACAAACATTATTTACCTCAGTCACGGGTATGCATCCAGTTCCAACAGAAACTACAAGGCTTGGATCATGCATTTCATGAGCCCTGTTTGTTTTGTATAAAGCTAAATTATATTCCTCAATTTCGGTTAATGTATCCAAAGTTGGGTTGTTTGAAATCAATCCTCCATCCAAAAAACGACCAAACATTCTAAAATATTTCAAATTGTCAGTTAGTATAACAGTTCCATATAAAAATTATATGAGAATAATGATTTTAAAAAAATATTACTGCTCTATGAATAACAATATTGTATAAATTATTGAACACATACTATGCATTTGCCATTAGCCATTGGCATAGTGTATAATATGATAACATTAAAAAATAACAGCTTCAGTTAGTTTAAAAAGTATAGGTAGTTACATATTATATTATTTAAAACGATAAATAGTCTAGAATTGTATATTCAAAAATTAAAGTGTATGTACGAATCAATAAATATAATTTAGTCAAATTCAAATAATTCAAAATAGTGATAAATGTTATTGAACTTATTTTTTTTTCTCTTGAACACAATAGAACTTTATAAACAAATAATTACCTAAAATATGAAGGTGCAGCACCACTTGCTCTTGCTGCTTTCCATGCTAACTGTTCATGAGGTGGTGGTGGAGGTGGGTAATCACAAGGATGATCTAGATTAATCATGTCACTTGGTGATGTATAGTTACGAAAAATGTGTAAGTCCACAGGTTTTCTGTCTGCTAACAAACCTGTGACTAAGATCCTGAAAAAAATTAATTTTATTTTTTTATAGTCCCAAGAAAAAAATAATATTCATAAATACAATTAAATCATTAAATATCTCTTTTTTCATCTAAAAATAAATTGACAACAGTGGCCATTAGCAAAAACATTAAACAACTACAAAATAAGTCAACAAAAATCACTTACTTAGGATGCTTTATATCACTCATATACGTATTTGCGCCCAATGTTTCTTGTAACATATTTTCCAATACCTCACTTGGATAAGGTTTACTACCTTGAAACACGAGTTGTTTAAGTCTAAAATATAAACACAAACACTCGTGCAATGATTTACCTAAAATGTAATTTATAAATAAGGGCATTAGTACTATTATAATATACACAAATTAACGTGAAGATCACGTGTTTCTTTATAGTTAACAGAGTAAACTACAAATGGTCTATCTAGTACACCACAAATAAAAATATATATCTATTATTTTTTTGTTTAATAATGGATCCAACAATTTGAATCATTAAAAGCAAAACATCTTTTAAAAATTATAAAACAAGACCAGATTATTTACAACTAGTATGCACATCATATTTTAACTTCACACAATATTAACAAAACAAAATGGTTTATAAACTATAATTATATTAAAATGTAATTACCACAAGCAAGTCCCAAAGCTAAAATTCCACCAGTACTTGTGCCAGCTAACCAATCAAAACAATGAATAATAGGAACTTTGGTGGCATTTTCTATATGAAGTAAGACAGATATCAACACTAATCCTCTAATCCCGCCACCATCGAGGCATAAAACTCTGCCACCTCTATGATTTTTGGTAACATCTATTCTTCATCCATGATCTCTTCCATTGCTGTCACAATACATCTAACCTGTAAAATAAGAACTGATTTAGTATTCAAAAAAGCTATATTATGCATACTCAGTGTCGGGCGGAGCCCCTACATTTTTTTTGGGATCTCGTACATTTTTTATTTGTTTGGCGTATGCTGTGTGCCTCGTCTATATAGAGAGTAAGGACCCCGTAAAGTATTTAGGTAACAATATTTTTAACCGTACATATTTTTTCTTTACAGGACACAGATGCTTGCCTATTATAGCGTGAGCAGGGCACTATAATAGTACAATTAGTGTCAAGTAATAAGTATAGGAAGTTTTTTTGGATTAATTGCGCTACTGCAAGTTAAGTTAGGTTTTATATTTCTCCTTAAAAACAATGGGCTCAGATGAGGCCACGAGGGCCCTGCTCATCCGAGTATCCGACCCTGCAGTGAATCCGCTGTTGGATTCAGTGATCATGAAAATGTTGCATACAAAAATATGTATTATTTATAATATTAGACGTCTACTTATACCTATATATATATAAAACAATGATGAAGATTGGACATTTACAATTTACCTATGAAAGTTTATATGAATAATATTATGCTTAAAACTTATAAATTTGTCTTCAAAGTTAAAATTCTATAGGTAATATAAACATAATTTTGTTTCTGTGTAATTAATAATAATTATTTATTATTTCGCAGTTTCAAATATTCCAAAAATGTCAAAATTAGTTTATTATTAAACAAATGATTCCTTTCATCAGGCTTCACGTTAATTTTATACAGAGTGATTATTTCATTTTTAACACAATTTTTTACTTAAATTGTACATATGTACATGCATATAATTATACAAATTCAGATTTTTAGAACTTTTAAATATACTTGAAGATTTTCAAATACTTTTTTATACCATTTAAGGATGATGTTGTTACAATACAAACTTCTGTTTTTCAAATAGGAATCCTCTTTTTTACTTTTATTATTCAGCAGATATTTTTTTTGAGAACTTTGATACATGTAAATTAAAATTTGAACTAGTAGTTTTTGAGTTATAGGTATAACTTTGTGTACTAAGGATAATACGTACATGGAAATTAGCTAAGTAGATTTGAAAATGTTAGTAGTTAGTTGTTAGTACTAATTACCATAACTACTTATTAAAATTTTGATTTAGATACATCTACATTTACAAAAACATCATCTGCTAAATAATTTGCAGTAAAAAAAGGAAATTCTCATTTGAAAAATAGAAGTTTGTATAGCACAAGACACTCTTTAATAGTAGGAATTTGAATATATGGTCTTTAAGTATACTTAAAAATTCTAAAAATCAGAATTTAAATAAATGTATTTTTAAAGGAAAAAATTTGGCAAGCATTTTTTTACCAAAATGTCAAGAAAACTTTGTATTTTATTATGGGGCCCCTTAAAAAGCTGATCCATCAGACTTTGGTATGCCAGGTCGACACTGTGAATATCAATTTAAAATAAAAATATTAGTTTCATTAGTAGGGTAGTCACCTATTCCAATAAAATAATGTATACAATTTGTCAATTATCAAAAATTCAAAATTTCAAATAAATACTTTTATTAAAATGTTTTTATTAAGTTAGGTTATTTTTTTATACAACGCTAGCGTACTTAATTTTTTTCCAACCCAAAACTAAATTATAGACTATAGTGTTTATACTTTGTACAGTATTTTCATATAAGCTAGATTTGAACGATAAACATTTTTAACTTTAAACAATTCATGGTAAATATTTTTTGACATGAAAACGCAATAAACTGAATTAGTGAAATATAATTTAATTAAAAACAAAATAAATTAACTTAACTTAAATTATTTCTTAAAATGAAAAATTAATTCGTTAATTTCACGTTATTAAAAAAGGAATTTAGGAAGCTAATGAAAAGCTAAAATTAACTAGTTAAGTTAAAAAGTTAAAATAAAATGAACTTTTTAACTTAACTTAAACTTTTTAAAAAGTTAATGCCCAGCCTTGGAACAGACTTAAATTAGTCTACCGAGTGAAAAGGGTACACTGGTACGTATTTTAATTACACACACTTTAACATTGTTTCCATAGAAAGCACATATATTTGTGTTTTTAAATACATATGAAATAAAAACCCCTAGTATATACGTACTGGCATTGATATAGGTCTTTGAGGAGGTAAACCATTGAATTCTTTATTCCAAGCACATCCATTTGTGCATACAGTTTCCAATAAAATATTTTGACACCGTTTTGCACCAACTGCATGCAAGATATAAACAATTTTATCTGAAATTTTATCTGGACCATTGTTGGTAGCAGCAATATGTCGTGATGATAGGCCTTTATTATTACTAAAAAAAAATTAAAAAACAATTGTATATATTTTTTTAAACATAAATGAAGCATTCTTTACATTTCAAAGATGCATAAAAATGTGTTTAATCTATAAATATTAAATTTAAAAAGTACACACATATAATCGACATCAGCTTCAAATGCTATAAGAGCATGAATTACTGGAACCAAATTGCTTTTGACTGCCAAATGAAGTGGTGTATTACCTTCTTGGTCAGGTATATTTACATTAGCTCCATTGCATAGAAGTCCCATAACACAATCAAATCTATTTCTCAAAACCTAAAACAAAAATAGATTAACATAATCCATATGACTATATAAATTATAAATACAATCAATAGTATAAAATAGTACAATATATCTACATATTATATAATAATATTACCATTATGTGAAGAGCAGTGCGGTTGTCAAAATTCAATGCATTCATATCACAATTATTGGAAATTAAACTGTCAATTACTTCACGAGAACTTGACCAATGTAAAGGAGTACCACCAAATTTCATATCCTAAAAAACCAATCAATACAGTTAAAAACATATTTATATTTACTAGTCATAAAATTTTAATAAAAAAAAAAAAATTAAGATAGTGATTAAGAGGACGTCACACCTGCATGTATTGTCTCCGTCTTACACGTGCAAAACATACTAAATTTATGCTGAACAGAGCACATTTAGCTCTACTAATTTAAAAATTTAAGTGAATCAACCTATAAAGAAACTTAATTGTGGGAAACTAATCTGTGTTCGTATGTTGGTTGTTTAGGATTTCTCGGTTTTAAGTCAATTAAGAGCATTTTTAATTTATGCTATATTATATATGCATAACTTGATAAAAAATGTAATATTGTAAAAAACTAACATGCGAACACGTATAATGTTCTTACCATAAAGTTTCTTAATTGGTAAATTGTCAATTCACTCTAATTTTCAAACTAACTGAGCTACGTGATCTACTGAGCGTGAATTTGGTATGTTACGCACTTGTAAGACAAAGAATGCAGGTGTGGCGGCCTCTTAAATAGGATATAAAAATTAATGTGTGTACTTAGATAGTACCTAGTTTTTATAAACAAAATAATAATTGAACACAAAGAATTTTACAATTACGGCTAATACAATTAAAGCTAAAGATCATATCAGCGCACTGTTTGTTTTCTCTCTCTGGCCCACGCACAACATAGATAAGACGCATTTACGCAGAATCATTTTTTTTTTTTTATGTTTTTGAGTATTTTTAGAGTAAAATCACCCATCAAAAAAGCAATAGAGTATAATATTTTTGAGGGTATGACAAATCAATTTGTTTAAATATTGTAATAAAACAATTTAAACATAATTTAAATTTACATAATTATTTTTTTATTATGAAATACGAATACAAGTTAAATAATAATAAAATATAAAACTGATATTAAGTCATTCCCTCAAAAATATTATCCTCTAAAATTTTTGTAATAGGTGATTTTTTTTAGGATTACTTAAAAATCATAAAAAACAATTTTAGGTGAAAGTGTTTTATAAATAATGCTTGTGGGTCTGAGAGAAAACAAATATTGCGCTAACGTTCTCTTAATAAAACAATAAAAATTTAATGTTCAGTACCTAAGCCTAAGCCTAATCTGTAACATTACCAATTAAAACTGAAATAGAACTCATATGTAAGTCTAACAAGTTGATTCTGTTAACATTTATGCAATGTTTTAATGTACTTCCAGATAATAATTTGTCCTTACTTCAACAAATAATTTTTTATGATTATCCTGAAGATATTCTTTAACAATTCCAGGTAATTTGTTTTCGGATACATTAGTTACAGGAATTCCAGCCGGTATATTAACATCGGCCCCACAAACTAACAATTCTTTAACGCATTCTGGTTTGTCCGCTTGACACGCTAAGTGAAGGGGAGTAAATCCATTTATGTTACGATGGTTTAAGCACTTGGTGCTCACTTTAGATAAAACCTATAATATTTTTAAGTGATTATACTATTCATCTATGTAAAAATACACTCATGACTTAACCAAAATTATATCACTACTAGATTTAGCAGCATAGTGAAAAACTGAATTGGCTTCATTGTCCAGGTGCTCCAGTGAAACGTCTAAAGCAATTAATGCTTTAACAACAACTAATGAATTGTCATAAATGGCTAATTGTAATGATGATATACCAGTTTCAATATCTGGTGTATTTAAGTACCTGATAAAATTTTAAATAAGACAGTTACAATGTATTCATGTTAAGATGATAGGTAGGTAAAAAACATACATCACAACATTTGGGTTGGATAAAATGTCCATCATTGCCAATCTCACGACCAGGTGAGCGATATTCCATGTTGGGTGTTCAACAAGAGTATCACATAAATTTTGTATCACGGACAAACAATAACACTACACAAACATTATTATTTTGTTGGATAATTTAATAGTTATTCCGTTGATATAATATACTTACATCTTTGGATATACTGAGAATTTCTGGTAATTTGTCTTTAAGTATACAAAATCTTATTTCTGAATCTTCTATACTCGATCCTCTGTATAAACTATTGAACCATATGGTTATAAATATGTTAAGTTAATATTCTACTAATTTAAATAAAGCCAGACCTGTAAGAAGTAGTTAAGCTCTCAGCGCGCGACAAATGCAAGACAATTTCACTGACATTATTACTATCTACTCCATACAAAATAATCGGGTCATGACGACAGTGGACATTACGATTAGAATATTTTTCCGATTTTACTTCAATAACTTTATTGGGATTTTTATCCGGGGTAAAAAATACTTTTAACGAATTTAACCAAGACATTATGGTTAATATATGTTAGGTGAACACCTACAACACTAGTAATTACAGCACGTTCATATTAGTCACACTCGAATGTTCACAGCAAAAAGGCAGAACAAAGGATTACTAGAGTATTAAACTTTATTGAGAATTTCAAATGAACTTTGCATATTTTGGCATTTTGATAGGCTATCTCATTTTATTTTATTATTATCACACGTATCAACTAGATTAAAAATCAATAACGTGTGATAACAGCAATTAATATAATATGTGATAAGATCTTCAGTGTTGAATCATTCGAGTTTAGTTTTAGTAAAATACCTTAAATCGCAAAAAAATAATGATTCGTTCCAATTTTTGTCGATTAACTTCTTTAATTACAAATAAATGCGTTTTGAATCCAATAAAAAACTCTGCACTTCATTCTCCAATAAAATTCACTATCCGTAAAACACCAACAGCCGTTCATCAAATTCGTTGTTATGCTTCATTGCCGTCTGTACAAAACAACTGTGAGAAACAATCTGAAAATGAACTTACCGGTAAAATGCAGATACATTTTACTTGTACAGTGTGCAACACAAGGAACAGCCGAAGGTTTTCAAAACTTTCATACGAAAAAGGAATTGTGATCGTAGAATGCGACGGGTGCAGTAACAACCATTTGATAGCTGATAACTTGGGATGGTTTCCAGATACAGGATGTAAAAATATTGAAGAAATACTATCTTCCAAAGGTGAAGAGGTCAAACGAATTAATGGATGTTGGGAAATAAGGTCAAAATGATGAGAAAATATATTAAAATAAAACTAACTTGTAAATAACATGTTATGAAATCTTATACTTTAATGTAAACATTCGTTATTAAATAATATTAAAAAATGTATTCTTTAAAAAAAAAAAATAAATAAAAACCTTTAATATGTAATGAACAGTTTGTAAATAGTTTCTATGTAATAAGTAATTATTTTCTAGACTTTGCTTTTGTTTTACGCTTTGCTGCTATTGGTTTGACTTCTTTTTTTTCAGACACTGGTGTGTCTGGAATATCATCGGCCAAGTCTCCAGATTCTTGGTTTTTCTCATCTTCTGCAGGCGGACTCTTCTGTTGTACTTCTTCTTCATCTAAGTCTTCAACTTTTGCCTTACGACCACCGCGTTTTGGTGCTTTTGTTTCTTTGAAGTTGTTATCTTTTTGATCAAGATCAACCTGTTTGAATTTGCGCTCACGTTTCGGTTTTATTTCTGGAGATTTATTGGAATCATCAGTTTCGTTTATTTCACTAGACTCTTCAGAGACTTCAGATGACTTCATATTTTTTTTAGTTTTAGAAACAGTTTTCGGTTTTTTTTCTAAATCTTTTTCGCTGTTTTGTTTAACCATAACTTTTGGAGCTGCTCGACTTCTACTTGAAGGTTTAGGCACCTTTTCTTCCTGGTTTTCTTCATCTTCATCTTCAACAGGTTCCTATAAAATCAAATCAATGAAAAATATTAAAAATAACCAGAAATATAAGTTAATCAAACCATTTAATATTTTTTATTGTTATAATAATATTGTAAAAATATATATTATAATAATTTAAGAATAGGTGACTGATAAATGGGTACAATATGCCATCCACCACACTTGGTGGTTTAGTATGGTACCTACAAAAAATATAGGTGTTAAATACATTTTGCAATAAAATTAGGATTTTCACAACAAAAACAAAATTAGTCTGTCAGCCTGCGTTTGTGAGTTGTGGATTATATGTGTTTAACTGTGGTAATTTCTGAATTATGAATATGAATAACACGAGGTGTGCCACTGACATATAATTTCATTTTCCAACTCTAAGTAGTGATGTTGCTTAAAAAAATGTATATAGTAGAAATACAGTATTATAAAAATTAATACAGTTTTCATTTATAGATAGAATATTGTAACGAGTACCAACAAATGAATGAAATTTAACCAAATGCAACCGTTGCAGTGTATGGTAAATTGTATCAGGAAGTTAAAAGTTATACTAAATTATTGATTATTACTAAGACTGAGATTTCGATGCACTTTGAATTATTTTCCAAATTTAGCTATGTGATGCTTGTTTTGTAACATACACTATTCATGTATTTTAGAATCAGAATAAGAAGTTTATATTTCACATTTTTTGACAATTTTCATTTTTAAAGCATTTTAGGACTTTTGAATTTAAATATGTTTATATAAATTTATCAAACTTAAACTATATAGTCTAAGGGTCGTCCTTACAATGTCCGATTAAAGTTAATCGACACTTAACCGGCCGAATTCTACCGGTAATAAAATCTGTTATCAGTCGGTTAGCGTTACATTGTAAGAACGGCCCTAAACCTATATAAAAAAAAAAGTCCAAATGATCAGTACTATCTGTAAAACTGTTTTACAATTCTTTAAAATGTATATTGTAATTAAAACCGACTTTATATGTAATTTAAATCAAAATTATTAACATTTTTTTAAGGCAATTCATAATTCTTAGGTCATAAAATTCAAGCCCTAATTAAAGCAAAACTTCCCAAAAAAAAGGAATAACTGAGTAACACAACTAAAAATGTTAAAATAATTACTTCAGTATGTAAAAATTAACATAAATTCTATAGGGATCATATTCAGTCATAATAAGTTAATTTTAAGATATATCTAGTCTGAACAGCTATTTTTTTTCAGTAGATCACTATATGAGTGAATCTCTATAAAATATATACTCAAAAGTATTAGTTTTAATAAAAATAATTAATCTTACGTCTATTTTGACCTTTTTAATGCCTCGTTTAGATTTTGGTTTTTCTTGAATACTATTTAAGGCTGGTTCAACATCATTTTGATCTGTTGTTACAACATTTTCCTTTTCTTCGTTTGATACTTTTTTTGTATTTTTTTTCCCCTTGGAATTCTTTTCTACAATTTTTGTTTCATCATCTTTTATTTCCATTATTTTAGGTTGATCTTCTTTTTTTGTTCCTTTTTTTTGTTTTTTCAGTGCATCATCTTCAGTTACAACAATTGCAGCTTTAGATGATTTACTATTTACTTTTTTTTTGGGTACTTTATCGGAAGGAAAACTTGAGGTTTCAGACGCCAGTATATCTACACTAGCGGCTCTTCTATTTCTTTTTGGTAGTTCGTTTAAAGGAGAAACTTTTAGAGACTCTGGTAAATTTTTATCAACCGGTCTTTTTCGACTTTTGCTAACTACTTTTTCTTCGACTTTCAACACTTGCCTATCTTCACTAGCAGCCCTTTTCCTAGTTCTTACAACTTTGGTATCTTCAACTGTTTGTTTTTTGGCCTTAAGTTTTGTTTTGGTAACCTTCTTTTGAACAGGTTTTTTGACTGATTCTGCTTCATCTACAGCTAGATCTGATTCAGATTCTAAATCTGTTACTTTAGGTTTAAAATCAGGGATTTCATCTAAAACAACTGTAACGTTCATATTTTTATTATCTTCTGAAACAGGTACTATAACATCTTTTTCATCCATTTGAATCACATTATCTTCAATCACGTTATCTTCAACCATGTTATCTGTAAAAATTGTAAGTAAAAATTTAGAGGAACATACAGAAATACCTAAAAAGAATCCCCCCCCCAAAAAAAAAAAATGTATATTAATAATTCAGTCTAAAATAATTAACTTAAAAGACATGAGAAATGTAAAACAACTGTATTACATATCATAGTCCCGAACAACTGACATCTACTTTAAAAATGTATAGTTTGTAAATGTAATTGATGTAAACGCTTTTCAATATTATTTCCAAATCTTAAGACAAATTTATTCTGATTTTACTAGTTACAAATAAAACCAACAGTAAACTCTCGATTATCCGTGGTTTAAAAATAGTGTTAATGTACAATATAACTGGTTTAGTTGACTCTACTATATTATCTAATCATCATATTGCATTTAAACTTATAGTTAACATTAAAAATTAAAATAATAATAATAAATAAAAAAGTACTTAAGTCAATGACGAAATCCAACAAAATAATTAAATTAATTTTATGTATTAAAATTAATTAATTATTTATTTTATGTATTATTTTTTGTTTACCAAATGCTCAACAACTAAATTATAATAAGCAAATTCACTATTAGAATATAATTAACCAGCTAAATAACTTTACACATGTGCAGTTTTTTTTGTTTGTAACGTTTTACAGATTACTGACTCGTCATGAATTATTAGGATTTATCTGTAAGGTAGGATATTATACCTATAGTAAATCAAATTAATTCAATATTGTTTCAACTTATACTCTATGCTCCTGTGTTCTGTTAACCTCAGCAAATTCGGAAAGTGCAACATAAATGACAAGTCAGTAATCTGTATATTGTTACATGTTTTCCTATATTACACGTAGAGATTGACTTTAGGTCATAACATTACCATTATTAATATTATAACTAATATTTATTAGATCACCTTGATTTATACTAAAATAATTGTTTCTGGGTTCTAAAAAGTTATTAGTTATGACTTTTGTTTTACCTCATTTGTCTAAGTAAACAATGGCATCCATTTATAAACAAAAAAAATTTCAATTTCCACTGTGAATCTCAAAATCCCTGTCGAGGACCTATTTAAAATACACATTTTGGAAAATCTTTTCTTAATAGATCTCTACAGGTAACACCCATTTGTCATCCTCACAACAAGTCACCAATCTATACAATTACTGTGTATTATTTCCACAGCCCTGTGCACAAGTCAGCCAACTTTAGCATTTCTTATTTTGAACAGATATATATTATTGAACATAATATAGTCTGTGAATTTTCAATAAAATAATTCATAGCCATTATTACTTATTGAACAAATTATTAAAACATAGAAAATACGAGATATAAGTGGCGAGCACCAACTAAATCAGTATTAATATGTATTTGTGAAAAATAGATGTTTGTTATATAATAAATATATTAAATTAATGTTAAAATAAAAATATGTGTGCTTATCTAATTTTCTTTAAAAACTATTTAATATTAGGTACATAATATAATATAATTTTTGTTTCTATTTTGCAGATTAACTACGGAATTTGTTTATCCGTGATTACCATGCTACCTTATTCCACGGATAGTTGAGAGTTTACTGTATACCCTACATTAAAATAAAGCAAATAGGCAAATACCTTGTAATAAGGTAAAAGTTGGTAAGTTTAAGCTTTTAGATTAGCTACTTATGAACAGTTTTATATTTTATACTTATTAAGTATAAGTTAACATTTTTACATGAAGGTATGTGTACAAACAATAACAATCATGTTAAAAAGGGAACAAGGACTTATACAATTCTCCCCCCTTTCTCTATATTTATTTAAATTTTTAATGAGAATTACATCACCGAAATGTAAAATAAAAATATCATAAGAAACTGGTATTTATAATAGTACCTTCGGGCTAAATGTATAATACTTTCTCATAGTGCGTTATATCTTGTCTGATGTTTAACACCAATAACTTTAGAGCAGTTTTAGTTATTGAATAAAATCAAAGGTGAGTAAATATTTTAAATATTGTGGTGTTTGTTAAAATTTTATTTTAAGCCATTATTTTTAAGAAACTTGGATTAAATGTTAAAGGATTTATTAAATTTTTTGGTTGCCTATTATAACAACAAAAGTTCATCAGTAACCCGTTATAGGTTAAAAAGGTCAGTTTATAAATTAATTATTGAGATTGTTTTTTATTTTATTAACATAGTTTAATAGCTTACATCAGCTTAAAATAAAGCAATATAAATTGTATACAGAAAAGAGTTTGAAACTGACATAAGTACAATGTAATGATCAGTGATGTGGTGCCTAAATGTCTACCTAATGTCTTAGCCCTAGAAATTTAATATTTTTTTTTTTAAAAAAAATTAAAATTTGTGTGGATGAATGTATACTTAATTAATATTGTATTTTGTTTAGGTTAAATTATTGATGACGTTCTTTAACAACAATTTAAAATATCATACAACTTAAAACTATATATTATGTAGTAGGGAATAGCAGGTGGGTCACTTTTCAAATACTTTGCTTAGGGTTTAAAATATACTCGCCATGCCTTTGGTAATGATTCAGTTTCAGGCAATGTTTTTTGAAATTTTAATTTTGGGTTTTGTTAATGTTATTATTTTGTATAATAATTATTAAAAACGGTGGGTAAGTGGATGTCGCTCTGCTGTACAGTAGGTTACAAGTGGGTCACTGTAATGGATGGTATTAAATTTGAATTCAATTATGTAATATCATTGTATAAGAAAAACGATTTTGAGCAAAAATGGTCAGTCAGCCTATGATATTACCAAGTATATTTGATATTATTGTGAATAAAGTAATTTATATATAACCTATTTACGTAGAGCCTTGTTTTTAATTTACAATCCTAAGCTATAAAAGTTGAACATTTTATAAATTTGTAACTACAAAATAATTATTAAATTTTAAATTTGATAAATTTTGTCAAAATTCGAATTTTAAATGCTTATAAAAAAAAATTGTGCTTATGCATTTTTAATATTTTTCAACTGCTATTGTAACATTATATCAGGAGCCTTGCATTAAATTTTCACGCTTTTTTAACCTACAAATAAAATTGTATTGATATTTATAGAAAAAAAAACTAATAAAATTGGAAACTGACAATGTCCGTAAATAGCTTAAAAAGAGTCAAATTATTTTCAAAAATGTTATTGTGTATAGAAAATGTTAATAAAAACATTCAGTGAAATTTTTAAGTATCTACAGTTATACGTTTTTTAATTACAACAAAAATAAGAAAATCGTTACACGAGAAATCAAGTGAATATCAAATGTTGTGAAAATATGAATTTCAAACACTCATAAAAATTTAATTTGACTTTCTTGTAGACAAACTTATGGATAATCTTGTATTACATTTTAAAATCTTAGATTTAAAAAGAAAAATTTTTATGAATTCTCAAACTCAAAAAAACTTTAAATGCTCATAAATAAAAACTGTGACTAAGGATTTAAATATTTTTCAAATATCATTGTAACAATATAGGAGCCTTGTATTAAAATTTCAAGCTTTTTTACCCAACAAATAGTTTTATTGACATCCATAGAAAAAAAATACTAATAAAATTGGAAACTGAAAATGTTCCTAAACAGTTCAAAACAAATCAATTTTTTTTTTAAATTTTATCGTACATAGAAAATGCAAATATAGACAGACAACCAGTGAAAATATTGTTCGTTTATTATAGAGTTACACCAAAAACCAAAATTAATTTTCTCAAAAACAAATTTTGCGTAAAAAAATTCCAGTTTTTACTTAATTTTTCTTTTGTTTTTCATGGCGCTTTTGAAAACTACTGGGAAATTTTTACTTTAGACCCCCAAAGTACCAACTAGATTCACTTTCCTATCAGAAAAGATACTGTTAAAGAAAATCCAAGCATTTCTACTGTCCTAAAAGGCGACGAGACACAAAAATAAAAAAACACACATCATTGTAAAATCAATACATTTATCGTTCCACTCGAGAATCTAAAATAATTCATTATTAGTTGTGAACAATTTTTGAACTACCTATGACTTAATGTGTAATAAATATCAATGGATAGAATATAAAATTGTGTGGTTTACCTGTAGGTTATTGTTCTAAATATAAGCTAAGAGAATACAATAAGCTACTTTGGTAACCTATAAATAAAACTAGTAGAGTGTATCTTTAGTCTAATAGATTAGTAGTGTATCAGTAGACTAACAGTCTAATAGACTAGTAGTGTATCAGTAGACTAACGGTCTAATAGAAAAGCATATTATGGTGTAACTCAGGGATGGCATATGAGTGGCTTGCATGCCATGCTTGGTACGAGAGAACTTTTCGATGGCACCAGAAAAACTTTCATGTATCTGTATATACTTATATCCCTTGCAAGCACCAGCATATTAATTAGACATAAAAAATCTTTCAAGCAATATGAAGAAAATGTTTCTAACAATCAATAAAAGATGTTTTTTTTTAACATTATTATCATTAATTTTTCATTTATATTTTGTAAAAATTCTGTATAAACAAAATTGATTAGTGGCACGGCTGAAATTTTTTTTTGAATTGTTTCATAAATTGACATGTTGACCAAATCCTATTTGCCATCCCTGATTTAACTTGTATTATTTATTTATGTCTACTAGGTAGGTACTGGGATGTACTTGGGAATTAGTTATTCATAACATTTAATAGGTTACAAAAATACTTTATCTAAATAGTAGTTATTTACAAGAATATTTGAACTTATATTATGTCCACATTATATTGTTAGAACATATAGGTAAATCACATCAAAATTGATTAGGTACCAAAATTAAAACTTAATACATAAAAATAAAAGTATAAAACTTTGATATTATGCAATAATACCTATATAATGTCATATTAGTGGATTAGAAATATTAAATAGTATTACAATTTGATGTTTTCAAACAAGAATTTTGTATTTAATTAAATGTGGCTATAGCTGGGATGTCTAATCGATCAGAATTTCATGACATCTAAGCATGAATAACACTATGTGGTAAACAAAAAAGATTTTTTTGGATTTAAGCCTTTTAGTTTTTCTTAGACACAGGTATTTGATATTAAAATTTTAACACGTTGACCGCCATATAGCTAGTGTTGTTAGGGGATTATTGGAAGAGTCTGGTCACAATTTAAGTTCATTCAATGAATTTGATGAGGACGATATATAAATGCCTACAACCTTGTCAGGCAATAGTCTAAGTTCCATGGTAAATACAATTATTATACTATATATCAACTATTATATTTTATAATACATAGGTATAGTAGATTGATACTAAAATGTAAAAATTAAAATGTTTCTTTTTCTAAAAAATAAATTGTAATTTGAACCAAACAAAGAATTAATAAAGCTAGATATAAAAATTAATTTAAATACCACCTTATTGTAGTATGATTTTATTTTAAAATTTAATTTTCCAAAAACTATTTTGTATATTAAATATTTAGAAACAATGGTATTTCAGATAGTAGTGAAACAAAAGAAACATGGAATGACATAACAAACCAAAAACATTTTTTGTTCGAAAAAAATCAGTCTAAAAATTGAAATTCTGCACAATGCAACAATTTAGACGTATTTGAACTTGTTTATAACTGACAAAATAATTAATTTAATGGTTGTGGAAACGAATAGGAATGCTGATCAGGTGTTGTCCAAACATCGATTGATTAAATCTAGTAGATTATTTAAGTGGATGCCTACCAATGATATTGAAATCAAACAGTTCTTAGGTTTACTTATGTAGACAGGGCTGGTCCAAATACCTAGTTAAAAAGATTATTGGAATTTGGAGATGTTATATATAATTGCGTAACAAAAATTATCATGTTAAGAAATCGATTCAAGTTGATTGTCTGATTTTGGCATTTTTCTTATAATAAACAAGTTCCTGAAGCTGATAGAATTTTTAAAATTTGAAATCTGATTATGAAAATGGTTTAAAACTTTCAAAATATAATGGACCCAGAAGAACTAATAACTGTGGACAAAACTTTGATTCCATTTTATGGGCGATTAAAATTCAAACAATATATTTCTAGTAAGGAACATAAGTACGGTGTTGAATTATTTAAACTTTGAGGCGTCAACGGGAATACATATAATATTGAAGTTAATGCTGAGAAAAGCCAAACTGATGGAAAAGGCTTGAGTTGCAGAGTTGAGTTCCATATATTTAAATTCCAGCAGACTTATTATAACAAATAATTAATATACATCGCTAGATTTAGCTAATGAGCTTATAGAAAAAAAATGCATTTGATTGGTGCATTAAGAACCAATAGTTAAACTTCCAGATGTTACAAAAGCTAAGCTACAACCAGGACAAATAGTAGGAAAAGAAAATTTAAATGGTATTGTGGTTGCCAAATGGCATGACAAAAGGGATGTCACCATGTTATCTAATTAATAAAATAAAAGGTTTTTTTTCTTAAATAGTATGACTATGATAGTTCCTGCAGCGCCAACAAATTTATTCCTATGTGAAATAATATGAAAAATGCGGCAGCCGGCGGCTTAAAATTCTTAATTCATAACTATATTCTTGTGGCCGCCAGCAGCTGTATGGCAGTCAACGTGTTAATAAAGCACCCCTCGTCATGAAATAGAATCCAATGCCACTGATCACAAGATACAATAGCAAACAATCTCAACACAAGGTGGTTGAAATGACTGTAAACATCAAGAGCGTCAAAATAAAAGCGAGACACCGATGGTTTGCTCCAAGAGCATTGTAATACCCACACGTCTTATATCAATCTCTTTTACCTTTTGTAACGGGCCGTCTAACAGTGATATGCGACATATCCTCAATGATGACTGGCGGCATATCGTCAACGGACGGTTTGGCCGGCTTCTGAACAACTTTCCTCTTTGGCCCCATGGTGATTTCAGGTGACGCAGTGATCGGGATGACCAACGGAGTTGAGCGGGCGCTTAACTGTAATAGGCACTAGACATGGACAAAAAAATTAAGTCAATGGCTCGTAAGACTCACAGTACCTATGCCGAAAACGAAATACAAACATAGATCACGAGTACCTTATAAAGTGGCGGCAGATATCGGCGTCGACCGTAGTTGGTTCACCACGAACACGCGGGACTCGGATGTCGGTCAGGGAGATGGTCTGCGATAATTGCATACGGCGTGGCTGGCTGAAAAACTGAAAATATTAACGGCCGAATAAATGTGGCGAAAGACCAAACCGACACGAACCTGCTCACAACGACGACAACTGCGAACAAAAGCTACCTTAGACGGCGTGCGTGCTAGAGTGTGGTGATTGGCGAATCGCGAATGCCGAACGGCGTTGATGGACGTCGGACGACCGGTGCAAAGTGCAATTGTGTCGATTGTGCGAACGTACAACGGTTATTTAGCTGTCGGAAATTCGGTGATGGAGCGAAATTACCGTGATACGACAGATTTTCATGCGGTACTTTTACAGAGCTGCCACAACGCCGGCCGTCGCACCGATGCCTTGGATCGCGGATGTGTCGCGGTGCCGCGGCCGTGGTGGTGTCGCGCTTGAGTGTGTGTTGAGCGCGGGAATTCGGTTAAAATTTACAAAAACGGTTCACGATCGATACACTATTATAATACACAATACCGTGAAACCGATATTTGTCGATTGATATTATTATTGTCCACCGGGACGCGATTTTTCATCCGATCTAGCACATTCAAATTCCAAAGTCGATATCACTGTGGTTTTATTATTACCGGTAACGGCCAACCTGTTCGAGTGACCTTTTGTTGTTATTACTTATTGTTGTTGCGTGTTGTTATTGCTCGGCGAATGGCGATATAAATAGAACTATGCCGTTTTTGACGTTTCGCGCACTATCGCGGTTTTTTTTCGTTCCTGCGATTCGTGATATCTGCCTCTAATCGTCAAATACCGCGGACTTATCAAAATTTCAAATAGTCGCGGCCGTACGGTACAGGATCGCGATTTCAATGGACGCGCCTATTATTATTTTTAAAATTAAGGGGGATTCGATACCGTGATTTTCTGTATTTGTCCAAAACACGCGCGACATAGTATTTTAGACGCGTTTTTTGCCAGACATTCCAATTTATCTATTGAAGCGATAAGAATTCTGAAAACAGATTTGAATTCGTCGTCAAGTCTACTTGACATCGACTTTGCCACATGTTTGATATTATCCACCAGATTCCAGAAAACGTCATATTAAAAAAGGTGGGTAAGTGGATGTCACTCTGCTATACAGTAGGTTACAAGTGGGTCACTGTAATGGATGGTGTTAAAATTGAATTCAATGATATAATATCATTGTATAAGAAAAACGATTCTGAGCGAAAACGGTCAGTCAGCCTGTGATATTACCAAGTGTATTTAATGATATTATTGTGGATAAAGTAATTTATATATAACCTATTTACGTGGAACCTTGTTTTAATATTTCAATCCTTAGCTATAAAAGTTGAACATTTTATAAACTTTCAACTACAAAATAATTATTGAATTTTAAATTTGAACTTTAAATGCTTGTAAAAAAAAATTGTGCCTATGTATTTTTAATATTTTTCAACTGCTATTGTAACATTATATCAGGAGCCTGGCATTACATTTTCACGCTTTTTACCCAACAAATAAAATGTTATTGATATTTATAGAAAAGAAAACTAAAAAAATTGAAAACCGACAGTGTCCGTAAACAGCTCAAAAAGAGTCAAATTATTTTATAAATTTTATCGTGCATATGTGCATTAATTTCAGTGAAATTTTCAAGTATCTACAGTCATACGTCTTTTAATTACTACAAAATCGTTACACGAGAAATCGAGTGAATAGGTATCAAATGTTGTAAAAATATGAATTTCAAACGCTCATAAAAATTTAATTTGACTTCTTGTAGACATTTTTTTTTTTTGATAGAGGTAGATAAACTTATGGATAATCTCATATTACATTTTCAAATCTTAGATTAAAAAACAAAAATTTTTATGAATTCTCAAACTCAAAATAATTAATTAATAACAATCACAGACTGAGATATAATACCTATTATGCCAGTCCATTATATCTTAGTCCGTGATTTATAATGCTTAAAGGGATGTGAGAAAATCTCCATCGAAGTGCGGTTCAGATTACTAAAATTAAAATTAAAATAATGAAATGTGACGCCAATTACAAGTAGGTACTAAAATTGGCGCAAAATACCATCTCCCAGTGAGACCTGCAGTATGTACATAATATACTTCCAAAAGAGCGACGCCATGGGAGCTAATAGGGCAATCACCCTCCCCCAGCCCCCCTGGAATTTTGCTAACTGTACGTAATTTAATAGCATGCATATCATATAGTATTAATAAAAATTATTTTTGGCATTTATAGCGGGTCGCTTACAGAAAATAAAATAATTATTATAATTGGCTATAATGTTAGACATATATATTTGATCAAAACAACTCAAATAAGTGTATTAAAATGTGTGCAGTTTCCACTTAACGAATTTTATGAATGGTATATCCGCGGGCAATTCCGTGCAGAATCAGCTATATGTAGTATATGTACCTATATACATAGCTATATTCTGCATTATGTCTGTTTAGTATAGTATGCTTATGTTTCATATAAGTTATATTATAATATCTATATAGATTAGGTATAGATTTATAGCACAGTATGATTAACATAAAAACAATCATTTTCATTCAGATTCACATTATAAGATCATGTGACCTATATCTACCGAATAACGAAAATTACGATTAGATTCGTTTCTGTAATCTCCACTACTTACCTACCTACCTATAGATAGCATTGCATTACTTCAATGTGTACATTTAAATGACCCAGTGTCCATTAGGCCACATACGATATTAGTACATTATACTGTTAACACTATACGTGTATAGATCACATATGAGTAACTACCTAAGTAAACTACCTTAGGTATTGATTATATTTTTATTATATAGAACATTAATATTAATTATATATTTTATTGAATTGTCTAGATTGCAGTGGTTAAAACAAATTGTCTAAAGTGATTTGGATACGATCATAAAGGTAAGTATTTCCAAATTGAAACACAGTTTAATTTAACTACCTATAATACGATTAGAGATAATTGCAATTTTAAAAACTTCTATTGAAGTTGTTGATGACCTAACCTCATCGATACATTTAATAGAATTAAACAAATTTTATATTATTTATTCCTATTTACATGCTGATAGATACATGGTAACTATAATAAGTAATAACAATAACCATAGGCGTAATCTATGTGCAGAAAAGTGAGAGAGTTCCCCCTGACATTTTGTAGTGGGGCAACAATAATACCGTTTTAGGATCCATACTGTCTTAACTCATATTTATTGTATGTTACAACACATATTTTTTCTAAGCATTATGTTTGAGCTTGAATATATTATTTTTCTGCGTGCGCGTGTTATGTAGGTAATTACACAATAAAATATTTATATTATATCAATATAGTATCGACTAGATACCTACACTTCAAGTTATGCTCATTATAAAATATGGATAGTAGGTACTAATTTAATATATTTTCACTAATTTTACAACTCAACAAAACTTCAAGGATTACTTAAGATTCAGATAAATTATTTGAGAGGTAGAATACTAGAACTATACTAGAATGGTGTCACCGGCTCCCCACTTTATTTTTAAACACATATGTCCAACGGATATAAGTAAAAAGTATTTTTATATTTCTCCCTTCTCCTTTCAATTAAAAACAAATCCAAATTATGGTAATTGTAAATTGTAATAAATTAATTAAGTAATAGCTAATAAGTAATAACTTAACTAATGACCAATATTGACCATAATAATATTGTCTATTAATAATATTAAACATTTTAATTGATATAAAGGACGAAAATATAGTTTCCTAAAAATTAAAATACTGTGTTTTAAAATACATTGGTTTTAAATGTGTTTGGTTTGCTAACTGATCAGTGCTAATATCTAAATAGTTACTTATTAATGCTCAAAATACCTACCTATACACATATAGTTAAGGTATTGATAATGAATTATGTGAATGAAAATAATTTACCAATAACACAATATATATATATATTATGTAAAAGTAAATATAAAAATCTATGAAACAAAATATTATATCAAAATGTATTGCCTCATTATACTAGAAAATGTGTAAAATACATTGTATGTGGGTATTGCATTTATAAAATTGACTGGTTTTTTTATTTAATATTTTAAATTCTATTATATTGAATTGAAATTTTGATTCCAAATTTTGAACTTAACATTTCTATATACGGTCGGTACTACGGTTTTCTATTTAGTCTAATATTTTGAATTAACTTCAGTCTGCAGATAAGCTTAAGTTGGTTGGCTATTACTTATTGGCCTTTAGTATTTAGTATTTTAGTATAGGTACTGTTTATACATAATGGCATAATATGTAAGTAGGTACCTATATATAAATATGGTTTTAATTTAAAACTTATACTTTATAGTCCACTTATTAGGTACCTTATTATTTATTAATAAACTAATAAACAAGCTGTCTAATATTTATTTAACTTATTTATTAATATTAAAACATACATTTTAATTCCATATATTAATAACATTAGGCACCTATACTAGGCAAGTTACCTATATTAGGACTTACCTACACTATATGTACTTGGTGTTTAACTTTTTAATGCACAATAGTCAATAAGTGTCTTAATTATATAATATTACTAGCTGATCCCGCGCACTTTGTTGCCCGTAAAAAATTACAATTTAAAAAAAAATTGTGATTGTTCATTGTTTAACTTCTCTGGGTGCAACTCAGCCTCCCTGGTATGCAATCCGACTACGTCGGATCGCAGACAATTTGCAGCCGCATATCAAGTAGGCAATGTGCGAAAATTTGATTTGATACATGCTTGCACCTGATCTGCCCGATTAACCAACGGCAACAAAATAATAATTACTAATTTCTACTAATTATTTCTCTTATTATAACCAATTACCAATAGCAACCATTTATGAACAAAAATTTCCACTGTAAATCTCAAAAACCCTATTTAGTATTTAATATATTAGATATTTTATCATGTGTTAGGTATTTCGAATAATTTAATGTTGTTTAATTTATCTTTTTTTATCATCCAAACACACATACATACGTATAGATATAATTATTTAAATACGACTATGGGTACGCCTGATTTATCGTCATAAGTGGAAGAGGAAAGTTATCATAATTTAATCATCAGGTCAATTTGACCATTATATTTATTGATAATTTCATAAATTTATTTCTTAAATATTAACTATATTATATAGTATATTGTATATGCATCGTTACGATTTACGATATGAAATTAATTACAGTACATGAAAATAACAAAACAAAAAAATTGGATATTGAACTTAAAGATGTGATAAATTAGGTACTATTTATATGGCTCGGATAAAAATTAATATTATCCAAGCCATACATAATTAGTATTGTCCATTTTTCAAAATTCGTCCATAACAACTGTTTTAATATTGTAAACGCGCTCCAAAATATTGTGTTTATTATCACACACTCTGTTTGGTATCGATGAAAGTGCTTCTTCTTTTAATCGTATGGACCATGAACGCTTACATCACCCTGCACATTTTTTTTAATAAATTGTATTTTACTGTATAGATTGCGTAACGCGTATGATTAGTGATGTGCCATTGGGAATATTTCCAAAATATTCACCGGCCTCTCGGGAAATTTCCTTAGGGAATATTGAAAAAAAAATAAAAAATAAAAATCGAGTTGGAATAGAACGACAGTCTATACTAGTTTATTTTGTTCAAAAGTATAAATTAAGAGTACTGTTTTACTTTAATTTTGAAGTGATTTAAACAAAAAGACTGAAGTCTAGTTATATTTTTATTTTATTCATTACATGTATAAATAAAAAGTTATTTAGTACCTAGTTATATTTATTTTCACAACGTATTTCAATACAAAGTAGTAGTTTGGATACTTTATTAATTGTTTTCCTTTTTTTATCATAAGTTCATAAATCATAATACATTATTATTATAAAAGTATTAATTAAGAGTACAGTTTTGCTTTTATTTTTATTAATAAAGAGACTGAAGTACCTATAGTTATATATAAATATATGTTGTTCATTATATGTATAAGTAAAAGTTATTCAGTATTTCAATTTCAGTATGTTTATTTTTATTTTTTCAATATAGATAAATGAAAGTTAGATCGTTTATTTTGTGATCATTGACTATTGTACAGATTTAAAAAAGTTAAATTATCGTTACTTAATAACTTTTTTTATAAAGAATAAATATCTAAACTGACATAATATCAATAAAGAGCTGTCATTTGGATCATGTACAACCATAAGTTTAATTTAAAACTAAAATCTATGATCAATATTTAAAATACCTATTATATTCCCGGTGTTGGGAATATTCCCGAGAATTTTCCCGGGGAAATTCCCGAAACTATATTCCCGGGAATTTGCCCATCACTATTTGATTTTATCACAAGATTTTTAATTAGTGTTGAAGGAATTTATGTATGTTTATTTAACAGCTTTATAAAATATATAATTGATATATTTTATACACATAATTGAGTGGAGACAATCCAAAATGTATTATTGGAATTTTTAATTTTTTTTTAGTATATGCGATTTTGTTTTTGTAAAGTCTGGAAAGTTTGGTGGAATGTTTTACATTTAATAATGAATAATCAACAAATTCAGTAAATTATTTTAAGATTTCCTATCGAGTTAAACATTTCTTATAAATTATAATTTTTATAAAGTTAACAAATCTACGATTTTGAAGATGAAGTTAAAACGCACCAATACACGCAATTTACAATCAATAGCACAGTTTTAATAAATTAGTCAATATAGTTAGTTATAGAAAAATGATGAATATTAAATTAATAAATATATAAATTGATATTTTTGGTAGATTTACAAAACATAATAATATACATGTTTGGGTTATCTCTCCAAGTGGAGACGCTTCGCTCTTAGTCTAAATTTTATAACCATTAAAAAAACAAAAAAATAATTGGATTTGCGTGAACCTAAATTAAATTCGTGAGTGAGCTATCCTATAGCAATATATAAGGGTTGAAATTTAGCTATAAACACTTTCAGAATCTCTAGGAATCTATTAATGCGTTTTTTTTTTATTGAAAACAGTCTGTTAGTTTCTGAGTCCATAGAAGTCAAAGGAAGAAACATTAATTTATATATAATTTATCGGTTGACTCTTTTATCATAAAATACTCATTATTTAAAAAAGTATAAATGTTTTCAAAAAAAAAATTTGACTCGGTTTCTAGTTGTTAAAAACAACATTTTTAAAATATATATATATTTTTATCCCTTAAATTTTTTTAAGTAGAAACTTTTTTGATTGGCAACAATTCTAATTTTGTATTCTAAAGCAGAATATTTGTCTAAGTAGTTCCTGTAGTCCCCTCAATAAAATGTCAAGGCAACACAGACAACGTCTATGACGGTTATTAAAACTGAATATGGGGGACGGAGTGGCCGAGCGGACTAAGGCGTCGGCTTTGACGCAGCCGACGCTGGTTCGATACCTCGGCCGCGGGTGACATTTTTTTTCGGGCAAGTCACGGTGTCCGGAGAACAAGTGCCGCCATCCCCCACCCGGGGCATGACAAAAACCTACGGGTGCCCCATTAGAAATTCTGCCAAACACAACACACACACACAAAAAAAATTACTATAATATTATAGTTAAACAAATTATAGTAAATATAACTATTTGATAGGTAAAATAATTAAAATGATTTACTTATTATTACTATATAAATATAGTTATTAATTATGGTTAGGTTTACTATGTTTTATAGTTAATGCAGTTTTTAATGTTTGAATTAATTAAAAAATATAGTTAAAATAGCATATTTCAGTTCGAATAACTATAATAACTTGACCATAATATTTTAGTAAATCTGATTAATCTTATAGCTATCCCTATAGTAATTATAATGTACAGCCAATCCTACTATTTTTATAGTATAAACAAATGTTTTGTTTTTTCCGTGCACACGTATAAAAACCCTACCGTTACAAACCCCAATACCTACAATCATAAAAAAACCCACAATCAGCTAATGGCCATAGTCGCCGGGCTTAAAGATCAATTAAAAAAAAAAAAAAAATTGAATATACGACATTTTGTAATAATATTTTGTATCTTTAAAGAAGTATACATATCATATTAATGTTGTCCTGTCATCTGATAAGAAGCTGTTTATCAATTATCATTATGACATAATTCTTGATATGACTTCGTAAACATATTTACATCTGTGTTGTATCTTATACAAACGCATACCATAGCTATAATTTTAACGTTCAGAAAAATCTGTTACTATACTCACGTAAGATATTTTTGATATTTTAATTTTAAATCAAGTTATGAGCAATGAGCATTTTAAAATCAGCGATACCCTCTTAATATAAGTTATTATTAATAGATTAAAAAGTTCTTTCATGTTAGGTATTGCAAATTTATCTGTAGCAAATCAAAAGTTGACCTATGGGTTTATCGTTGATGAAGATATTAAATAGGTACCTACATAATATTATATAAACACATTTTTCCTAATTAGTAGGTATAATATTATACATAATATAGCACCGTGTCATTAATAAATAATAATATAATTGATAAATTATATTAATAAGTACTTATCATGTATATATTATTAATACATATTACATTATTTAAAAATCATTGCTAACTTAATTTGAAAATGACTGAAATGGCTTTTGTCGAAACGGGTATCTGGTTGAAACGGGAAAGGTTGATTTTGGGCGAAACAGGCCGCGCCCAATACCTATATGACTATATAGTCATTACTCATTAGTAGTTACCATACTTATTAAAATAATAAAGTATAAACGTTATCAGCTCATCAGAATTTGTCAATAATATTATATTATATAGGTAGGTATAATCCGAAATAAAGTGTAAAATGCTAAATGTACATTGATTACGTTTTTACACACATTGTAATAGAAATTATTTTTATTTTTAATTATAGAACTGAAATTCGTCAACATGCAGCCCTCTACGGTATATTATACAGTATTTGCGTTGATTATTAGCATTTCGTTTGCACTTACAGGTACATTTATCTGGTTTAAAAACAATAGGACTCACAAATTGTCTAGGGATGTAAATTGTATATTAATATTTACAAACGTTTTCAGACAATTTATCAGCGAATAGTTGGTCGTCCGATGATGACACGTTACCGGAAGTGCTACCAAAAAAAATGCGTGACAAAAGCGACGACGAGATTCAAAAAGCTGTTTTTCAAGCACTTGAAAACCAGCTCAAAGTGATTTCTGAATACTCAGGGCACATGTTGGATCCAGAATCTCCATACGGATTCTTTAAAGACGAAATGCCGATTACGAATGCGAGGACTTCTAATCCACAGTCTGATCTCATATTTTACAATAATGCCATTAGAGGGTTTACTGCGCATAATAAAAACACTATTATCATTAAATGGGCCCCAAATCAGGTAATTCATATTATTGGTTTTTGAATTTATCAGTCAGCAAAATTTTATTGAATACCTACCTACGTAAAATATAAAATTTGTAAATAGTCTGCAATTCTTAAAATGTTTAAGTAGATCCTATTACGCTAATGGAGATAAGAATAATGAAATCTCGCTAAACTTTGCTCTTAAAAACAATATTGTCTAATATATAGATTCTAGATAGTATATATTATCAGTTCATCATCGTATAAATAAAATGATATAATAGTTATTAGATAAATAATAAATCATTATAATTTATAATATGGAGTAGTGTCAATACTCAATAGTAGTAATGCACTGATTATGCTATTAAAAGGGTTTTATATCCGTATTTGTTTTTTGCATTAGGTAGGGACTTACATTATTGTGTTAATCATAGAGTAATATATAGCGACTTAATGTTCTTCAGTTCATGTTTATTTTCGTTATTTTTAATATTTAGTTGTATGAGTAAATTTACCTATTATTTATATGATTATAATATCATGCTTTAAAATTAAAACATCGAAAAAAAACTTCCAACAAAATAGTAAACTCATTACATAGTCTGCTATGTCGTTACAATGTTAGCTTTATGTCTCTAATATTAAAACTAACGAAACTTAAGTCTAAAACTGAACTGATGAACTTACATTTTCTATAATATGTTAGTATGTTATACATTTGAGAGGGAGATAACAAATGTTGATGTACCGTCCTCAAGAGGACGTGTACCACATGTGTTGTCTCCGTCTTACACACGTAGGTACAACATGCCAACTTACCAAATTTTCGTTCGCTAGTTTCAATAGTGTGCTATCAGTTTTAACTTTTAGGTAAGAACATTGTCCGTGTTCTATAGTTGAGTTTTCACGATATTTTATTAAGATTTTTCTCTAAAGCTGGATTTACAGCTACGTCGTGAGGGCGTGGTAACTATAGTTACATCAGGTAACCAATATGGCTTAAAAGTTGAGCTGTAATCAATTCTTGGTTTACTCGGTTGCAACTTGGTTATTAAATGATACCAAAAAAGTAATGCCCAATTACAATACGATTTGATCGACACGAGTTCACGACACGACACACGGCGTAGCTGTGAATTCGGTTTAACTAATAAAATAATAATCTCCACGATTTTATAGCTTAATAATTGATTGAAAAGCATATTTTTACTACATTCCAACTAACTATTTCAGGAAAGGTGTTAATATTTGAAGTTTAAACTACAAATATTATTATAATAATATGTGAAATTGACAATTGCGATCTCACTTTCGAAATTGAAGTAGAAACATTAGCAATTGCCTCGTTAATTGATTTCACTTCATTGTTATGCATTACATTAACAACAATTATTTTTCAATTGACTATACAGAATGGTATCACCATAAAAAAATCATCACTATTAATTTGACTAAATAGTAAATAGTAAATACAAAATACCTATTAATTCCAACATTATTAATACCTAGTGCTTTGTGCTAGGTTATTATAACTTATGTGTTACAAACATAAATATTAACAACTAACATTTGTTTTTATTTGTCAATATTACCTACCTAATTATTCCAAAAGTATAATTCTTTATTTTAATTCTAATTTACTCTACATAGGTAGGTATTTCATTATTAATAATATTGGTAATTCATAATGCTATGGTAGTTAAAATATTTCAAAAATTAAAGTATATGTAATAATGAGTAATATGAGTGGGCAAAATAAAATATATATAATAAATTATGATTATTCCAATATATTATTGTTTTGTATAGGTTGTTACTGAACTAGGATGGAAAGACATGAGTGTCAGAGGAAGGTATACTTTCATGAATTCTTCATATTTTGATCAAGGAAAGTACCATATCCAATTACAAGATGTTAAATATCTTGCTAGCACTACGCTTTCAGAAAACACAGAATCGTACCCTTCGACCGTACCAAAATCTAGCATTTCATACAAAAGTGTTAAGGTATCATTCACAGGCGGTTTACCAGAAGTATTAAAGACTAGTGATTCTTCTAATGTCAAGTGAGTTGAGAAAAAATAAAAAATACACTATTTTCTATAAGATAAATTTAATAATATATTTTAATTCTATATTAAAAAAAAAAAATATTTATTTTTGACATTTTATTGAACTAGTTTATCGGTTTAAAATTTAAAATATTTTTAAATTAAATTCATTGAAAAAAAAATGTATATTATACCATTGGCATTCGCTTAGCCACCGTTCAGATGCCAATAGTCTATTCAGAATAAGAGCACACCAGGCGGCCACGGTCAAAACTGGTTTTGCTACGTAAATCTAGTGTGCTCTTGTTCTGAATAGATTATAGAATTGTATGAATTAACATTATTAGCATAATTCTAGTTTGGATTTCGAAGAAATTTGCAATTTTTAATATCAGTCTAATCAATCTAATAATATAATCGATGTCAGCTATAAATTTGATTCATACTAGGTAGTAGCTAGTTAGAGTAGTGGTACGTACAAAAAAATACACGACATTTAAATTCAATTTTATGAAAACAATAACTGCAGGCTACAATATAATACAAATTGTTTTTATATATTTTTTATATTTACTACAATAATTGGATTTTTTTTTTTATTAATCATGAAGTCCGGCAACTATGGCCATTAGCTGTTAGTTTTTTGTTTGTTGGGGAGGAATTTGTTGGTCGTTAAACACGTGTGTTTTTGGTTTGGCAGATTTTTTAGTGGGCATCCGTAGGTATCTGCCATGCCCGGGTGGGGGATGGCGACACTTCTCTCCGGACGCCGTGACTTGCCCGAAGATTTTATTATTGATTAACTAATATTGTTTTTAAATATACAATCAATAATATCTATGTAATTTGAAGAATAGCTACGGTTAATCTTAATGTTTATGTAGGTACTAACGACGTAGGTTAAAAGACAAAATTAAGTTGTGACTTGTACCTATGTATTTAACATAGTACCTAGGTATAAATATTAAATTTCACTCATATTTCGTTGCTAAAAAATAAAAGAATATTTTCTCTGTTAAACCTAGTAATTACCTATAATTACACAAATTAATCTTCTGCCCATGTGGTATTGTGGTAATACGTTATTTAGCCTGGTTATACATACGTATTTGTCTATCATCTAAAATCTATAGTAAATCTTTTATGCAGTTTGGTACCTTCTTTATGTTATATTAAACGCTGTATAAATATAATATAGTGTTTTTGAACTTTTAATGTTAACGCAGTGGGCATGATACGGTCGTGTCTACGTTGTAATTAATATAATCAAATGAGTATCTATAAAATCGTTTATTCAAAAAAATTATTAATAATTTATATATATATTTTTAAATTTATAATTTTAGGCACTTCATTGAAGATATCGTTTTTCAACAAGTAGCCGATCGTGTGGTTAGAGACACTCACAACAACATCACCGTGGCCATACGTCAGGTCATCAAACCGTATATCGTAATCAAGAACGACACCGATCTTAACTTTCCCGGTACAAACGGAAAACTTCCCAGCGGTAACGTAGGGTACAGCATCAGCAACGTGGTCATTAGTGGCTTCGCTAATGCGGAAAATAAATTGAAAAAGGTCACTACGAAAATGGCCACAAATACGGTTACAGCTGATATACGTACAACGATCCATAACCTAGACGGTAAATTCGACTTTAAGCTCGAGGAGAGTAAGCCTACCGTCGGCAAAGCAACGTTCACCGTCAGCAGAATTGATGTCAACACATCGTACAACATGCTTAAGCCCATCGAATGCAAGGCTGAGGTCGTTGTGAACCAGCCGAATGTTAAATATGGTACTAAGTTGTCGGCTGACATTGAAAAAACTTTGACAAACGCATTTTTCGACAATGTGAAAATCAAATTTAACACGGATATCTGCAAGGCTTTGGCCCAGGTCATTAAGTCGGGAAAATAAAACTATTTTTATTTGTTCTAGAACCGTCGTAGAGCTTATTTTTTTGTAAACTATTATTTGAACTACACGGTTAGAGGACAAATTATAATTAAGCAGTTATATTAATGTTTTTAAATTATTGTTTTTGCTCCGATAACATATGAATTTAATTGACATAATAATATATTAATATGTATTACAATTATTGAACATGTACCTACAATATTACAAAATAAATATAATTTCAAAATATACGTAAAATATATTATATTGATTAACATTTTTATGCTCGTTCAAATATATTATATGTATTGTTGTATACAGTGAGGTCCCTTGTAAGAACGTCACACAAAGGGTTATTTCGTACTGTATATTATTTGATTATTACAACACAAATCGGGTAGTCTTTTCAACACGTCCGCTTTTAGTCACCCCGTACATACATTTTTCCAGCTCACTTAATACAATTTTTGAAATATTTTTTTTGCTAACCGTTAGTGCGCCATAAGTGTGAATTTGTGCGACACCCGTTATATATACTCAGAAAAATCGTTTATTCATTTTTCACATTTCCCCAGCCCCCCTCATGGAAAAAATTATAAATTTTAAAATTTTCTTTTGCCAATCATTAGTGCGCCATTAGTGTGAATTTGTTTTACTATTCATTAATAATTAGTTATAATACGATCTAAGACAATCTTCTATAAAATACCTTGATCTAAATGGCCCTATGACTGAACATTTTAAAATTTAATAATAACATATAATATAATTATATTATATAATATTTAAAATAGCTTGGTATTATACTTATTATATTATAGGCCACACAGAATATGGTGTAGTCGGTATTATTTTTATAGTGTTAAGGATTTTAAACGAATACAATAAAATGCTAATTAGTAATTTTCAATAATCAATATTGAATATTAATCAAATAAAAAATTATAAAAGCCAAAAATAAGTACTGGACATTTTTAAATTTACAACTGCCCATAGTGTGTGCTACTGCACAAAATTTTAGGTCCTGGTAATGACTGTCGCGTGTGATTATGATGTATGCTTACAATTCATATACATATCATAATTATTATTCGATAAATTGATAAATAACATAAATACATAAATATAGATATATATATATTTAGCTGGTGTTGTGGTGTTGTAAATAGATCGCATGTTGTGTAAAATAAATCATTTCGAAAATAAACAAGAAAAATTACTATGCTGACAAAAAGATCATCGGGAATAAAAAAAAAAATGTTACCCCTTCTCAAATAATTTATTGGAGCAACTCTGACGTCTATACCGCGATCTTTACAACACATAAACTTTAGGTTACAACTTATATTCATATTATAACCTCCTTGCAAACAATTTACTTCCATGAAATTGTTTTCGTAGAATAGTCTATTAGTCTGGTTGTTACATATTGCATAGATTCCTGCATAGTGCATTACCTTTGCATAATACCACCAATACTGCTGGCTAAAATATTATTATTATAATAGGAAGCTGGTGAATATACTGTTTATTGTTGACAACGATTGTGCCTATACACTGTTTAGGTGCATAATTAGTTTATTTATATTGTAATATTTTGACGGTAAATTATTTTAATGATTGTATCCAATAAGTCTTAAACTTTTTTTAAGTTTGGTATTTATAAAGTGTTTAAAGTAAAGTAAAATAAAACAATGTTTTCAATTAATTTAATTATTTTTCCTTGATTTAAAATAGCTGCTAGTATACACAGTACTAAGCGTGTTAAGTTTCACGCGTGAAGTGATATTCCGTCAACCAATGAAGATATGGCTGCAGGTCGTAGTTATGCTAAAGTTATTGCTGTATTTAGATTCTGTTTTACTTGCGTTAATATTGCTTAACGTAATTAAAATTAGTTAGGTATATAATTATAGGTGCACTTAGTATAGATTCGATAAGACAGATTTATTCATAAACAGTTATGGCCATGGGCTTGTTATATTATGTTTAAAATGTATACGAGACTAAATTCCTTAAAAAAATCAAATTCTAAGACCACCTATAATTATCATAGTAAATATTAGAACTCATATTCTTCTTTTAGTCAAGTCAGGTTTTATAATGCCAATTGTATTGCAATTGCTTGCATTTGAAAAAAATTCCATTTAACATTATTTAGAATTAAAACGTTATACCAGTTTTGCGTTTACCGTTATTCAGAATTAAATGTTATACAAATTTTGCGTTAATCGTTATTTAGAATAGTGTTATTACCTATTAAATGTGTTAATAATAACAAATGCGGGTAGGTAATGGATGGCCATGAAGTTAGCTCTCCCACTTTGGCTGATTCACTTCACCAGCGCCAATATTTTGCAAATCAATTGCAAATAATTGCAAATTAATTTTTAGAATTTGCAAATCAAGTGCAAAGTATCGAATTTGGTTCGGCTCAGATCGGACAAAGTGTGGGGGCTGAACAAATTTGCAAAAAAATTCGCAAAAATCACAAGTTTTCCCTTTTATGATCATCATGTTCCGTTATCCCGAAAAACTTCGAACGGGACGCTATTTATCCCGTTTTTAGAAGATTGACCCGTTTTAATATCGTTATTTCCATATAATTAAATTATGATTTATGAATTTTTGTAGAAGAATAAAATAAATGTATGAACCAAATATAAAACAACTTATTTTTAAGACTTGAAACCAAAGTTATAAATAACAGACTAAAATTTCCGTGAAACGAACGTTGAGTGCCGATGCCGACGAGCAATACAAATAGTAATAATAATAATATAAGATAAGGATGATACACGTCGTATAGCATATGTATTACGAACTAAAATATATAATACTATTTATAATCAATGATATATTTAGATACTATTATATTGATTTGTTTAATCAAAAAGTAGAACAACAAAATATGTCGAATAGTAATGTACGAACAGTAAAGCGATTGGGTTTATTATATACGGCTTACGTACCTTTTTTTTTATTTCAATTTTTGTGAGTTGGTACATTTTTTTTTTTTAAATGCCTAAGAGGAGATGCACGTTCACTGTATCTTTACAGTCTGAATTTATTTTCCTAAAAAAATGTGAAGAAATTAGAAAAGTGTTGGTACGGTGTGCAAGGCAGTATTTTCAATCGAACATGGAGGACGCTCAGAGATCAAACAGCACATAATATGGAAAATAAAAAACATACGTCGGCCCAATCTAGTGCTTAAAAAAGTTACAAAGTAACCTCACATTTTATTAAACAAGGACCAGCTGGCTTAACTAGTGAAGGATTAACAATTGCAGCAGAAGAGGGAATGTTTGCATTTCACACTATAGTACATAACCATTCTTTTAGGTCAATGGATTGTACTACTACTTTAATAAAAAAGTTACATGAAAAAAAGTTTTCTTGTGCGCGTTTTAGATGTGAATCAATTATTCTAAATGTATTGGCTTCTTTTACAATGGATCAAATAATAGACGAACTAAAAGCTGTTCATTTTGCGACAGTTAGGGGAGACCAGGGCAAAGCGCATAGGTTAAGAGGCCGTTCTGGTAGAAGTGCAAAATATCCAACGCGCAATAGGTCGTGCGCCGTATGCCGTAACCACACCCATCGTTTACGCGACGAAGTTCGCGCGTCGTAATCACGGGAGCGGTACATTCATGGCTAAATATACAGGCATGTTCTCCAGATAACAGTGTGCATATTATGATGACGTATGCTTGGGCAACATGGAGAAGACAATGAAATATCATGGTAGAAGAAGTAAATAATTAATCAATTTTAATAAATGATAAACCAAAAACAACAGGTTAACAGCTATTAAATTTAAATTAGCGAAGTATATTATTTTATAATGGCCATGAATTCTACATTACAAATTTTTTAATTTTACTGTTTTGTGTAATTTTGTTTAACAGTTTTCTGCTGGTTTGCTCGATTAAGCTTTCTAATTCGTATATTCGTATATATTTCCGTGTTCGAATCATACAAGCTAGAACTTCATCTGGTATACAATTGTCCGGAATCTCGTTTTGCACTATTATTTTTAATTTTTTTTATTACGCCTGGTTCTTTATTCGTGTACTGTCCATGAAATGTATTGAATAATTTTTCTAACACCTTTGACGCATTCAATAAATTCATTGATGGCCGTGTAAGATAGCCTTAACATATTATGTATATTGTACTAATGAGCACATACATAAAATACTTAATAATGTATGATTTACCTTTTGAAATATAATCGATCCAATCCTTTGAATTATTTGTTTCAATTTGATTTGAAAGCTCTGGATATTTATTTTTATACTTATGGGCTATTGATCCAGCTATATATTGTAAATTTTCAATTTCCCAAGGATTATCCGAGTAATATATTTATAATATTGATTGTTGTATTTTTATATGTACTATACTAAACTTGTAAATAGTTATGACTGGTAACATTATGTATTCAAAATATATTTTTTTATTAGAATTGACATAATACTTGTGTCTACGAGTGATGGGTATACACAATAATACAATTATAATTGTAAAATGACTACATTATTTCAATCAAACATTATGATGGGATATTCTTAAAATATGTGTAGTATTGGATTTTGGTGTTGTCAAATGTGGTGGGTATTAATCAACTTGTACATTTAATTTACTTGGTACGAATAAAAAACCAAAACAAGTGTAAGAATTAATTATTTTAATAGTATTTAAAATTTGAAAGTGATGTACATGAACACCGTTTGATTGCATGTCATACAATATATTAACTATTATGTAGGTACTTTAATAGATGTTAATTTTAGTTGTTGTATATCATTGATGATCGATTTAAATTAACTTACCATATTTTATATTATAGTCAACTATTTCGACTTCATTACAGGAGATTTGGGAAAACTATAATATCTAATATTATTACTTTTCCTTGAAGTCGTATTGTTACGATAACCATCAACAAAACAATTAGGCATATTTAGGCATATAATGTTAATTATTAATATCGCTATAATAATATTTTTACTACATTCATACATAAGTAGAAAACGGGTATGGTTAGGAGTTAGAACTTATCAGATTGGGACTTGTGAATTATAACTTTTTTAAATAGCTAAATTTAGCCATGGCCATAAATTCATCAAAATAAACAAATAAAATGTTATTTGGTGCAATATTTTTATTTTTATTGAACAAGAAACAATATCATAATATGTCAATATGTAATACAATAATACAGTAATGATGAATATGTTGTACATTATACATTTTGGAATTAAGTATAATTAAAAATTATTTTTAAATAGGTACATATGTAAAAGTTTCAATGTATACCAATTATTTGAATGTCATTTTGAATATTGATATTTGATAACATCTGTTTTTGGCGGGAACGTGACCTCACCTTAGGCAAGTGCTCAGTGATAGTGATTCTAGAATATAGCAGAACACGTCTGATTATTATGAAAACAATTCTGTCACCAACATAATTGTTTTCGTACCGATTATTTATAAGCGGCAAGCGGGCGGTAGCGATAAGAAATCCGGTTTGGACTATGGTGGCGGTATGGCTACAGTCGAGCGCGGGGTAGTGGTATGAACACTATTTTTGAACGCTGCCGCTAGTGTCAGTAGAGCAGCACATGACGGCTGTAAGATCGTGTTTTTTTTACCGAAAACATGGTTTCGTACTTAAAGTTTTCCTCAGCTCTTGTTAGTCGTAGAAACATGATTTTTTCACCAAAATAAACTTGAGAAGCTTATCTAGGTTTTGTCGTTCCAGATTTTTAATATCTTTTTTTTTCAAAATTTTCAAAATGTTCAAAATTTTATCGTGTATAGAAAATGCTAATATAAACATTCTGTGAAATTTTCAAGTATCTACAGTCATACGTTTTTTATTACAATAAAATAAGAAAATCGTTAAACGAGAAATCGAGTGAATATCAAATGTTGTAAAAATATAAATTTCAAACGCTCATCAAAATTTAATTTGATATGCTTGTAGACATTTTTTTTTTTTTGATAAAGGTGGACAAACTTATGAGTAATCTTGTATTACATTTTCAAATCTTAGATTTAAAAAGAAAAATTTTTATGAATTCTCAACTCAAAATAATTTGCTAATTTTCGTGATTTTTCCGTATTTTGTCAAGATTTGAAATTTAAATGCTTATAAATAAAAACTGTGACTAAGGATTTTTAATTTTTTTCATTTGCCTTTGAAACAATAACCTAGGAGCCTTCTATTAAATTTTCAAGTTTTTTTACTCAACAGATAAAATTTTATTGATATTTATAGAAAAAAAAACTTAGCAAAATGGAAACTGACAATGTCCGTAAACAGCTCAAAATAAGTCAAAATATTTGGAAAATGTTAAGGTGTATGGAAAATGAAAATATAAACAACCAGTGAAAATTTCATGTATGTTTTAAAGTTACAACAAAAACCAAATTCAATTATGTGGAAAATCGATTTTGCGTAAAAATTCCCGTTTTTCCTTAATTTTTCTTTTGTTTTTCTTGGCGCTTTTGAAAATTACTGGGAATTTTAAATTTTGGCCTCCTCAATGCACCAACGATATTCACTTTCCAATTGAAAAAGATACTGAAGTTAAAAATCGAAGCATTGGAAAAGGACCCGACCAATAAGACGTCATTAACAAAATTCCGAATGATGTATTCTACAGTTCTACGGTTGCAAGATGAGTTCGAGGTACAACTGTCAATTATTGTAAAACAACTAAGAAAACCGGAAAAGGATCAAAAGATGGAAGATAATGCATGCTCACCGGGTGACCTGTGTAAAAAATTCGAAGAGTCGTTTTTTAGTATTATGACTGTGGCAGATGACCACATACCTGAAAAACAATTGGGAAATCACGCAGATGAGACAATTATTGAAATAAATAGCACACGAAGAATTACAACTAATATTATACCTTTGGAAAAATTGTCCATACCCCCTTTTAAGGGTGACCCTAGGCAATATATGGATTTCCGTAACTGGTTTGATACAGTCGTACGTAAATTATGTACCGGTGGTTAAGTTCACTTATTTAAAAAATTATTTAGAAGGTAAACCGTTGAACCTAATTAATAACTTAATGCTCAGTGACGACAACTACGCTTTAGCCTTGACAATATTGAATAACCGTTATTCAAATCGTCGTGTTATTTCGGATAGTCACTTCACTCAACTCTAGGAGATGAAAAAGGCCGTATTCAATAATAGCAAGTCTATTAGACAGCTGTTGAACCACTTAACAGAGGCTACCGGTGCATTTAACAATTTAAACTACGCCATAAATCAGTGGGATCTGAATATTATTACATTTTTTTCAACAAAAATTGTTCGAACAACTTCAAGGTCAGGGGGAGCTTTTTGTAGACACCGCAGAGGATCCAAGCGTTGCCGAATTTGTAACGTTCTTAACTAAGTTCTGTAATGCATTGGCAGTAGGAAGTCAAGCTGAAGGAGGACGAAAAAGGTTTAACAATAAATTTCAAACCAAGACAACTAGCGTTGTATACAGTTCAATCAAACCAAAAACCTATAACGAAAATGCGAAAAGGAAAATACGAGAGAGGAAGTAATTATTCGTGCCAGGCAAAACCAGGACACTTGTTTATTGCGTGCCCAGTCTTCGAGGAAAAGACACCTAGGGATCGGCATCAAATAATAAAGGAGCTGAACCGCTGTTACTTATGCTTTAGTGAACATAGATTTGTTCAATGTATTAATACTAAGTCATGTTTAAAATGTGGCAGACGCCATCGTTTTTACATTTAAGAACTACGGAAATGGAGAGGGACCGATGGCCATAAGCACTATGCTGTCAGCTGCCAATGTAAGACCCGACCGCTTTTGTCGACCGTGGCTATTCTTGTTCAAGACAGCAATGGTGATTACCAAGAAGTTCGAGCCTTGTTAGATGGCGCCAGTAAAAGAAGTTACATGACTAAAGTTTACCGACGGAAACTAGGTGTAACATGATAAAAATATAACTTAGTGGTCCGAGGAATGGTGGACATGCAGGTTTCATATATTAAGTCTCATGTTAACATAAACTTGCGACCCGTCAGAAGTAGTAAACCTCAACTCCAGATCAATGCGTATGTAGTTTTTCGAATAACAGGGCTCTTATTGTCAAAGCACGTGTGGAAATCTGAATGCCAGCGTATAAGGGAGTCGAGTGTATATTTTACTGGGCGCCGATGTCGTTCCCTATGTAACTCAAAGTGGCCGAAGAGAAGGTAAAGTTACAGAGCCTGTATGGCTTGAAACTGTGTTCGGATGGACACTTATGGGTACTACCGGAACTATAACAATGGAGTCCTCCACCACACCAATCACGTCCTTGGAGAGTATTAATTCAACGCTACGTCATTTTTGGGACCTGGGAAAGCTACCAAAGATCCAGCAACAGACCCCCGAAAATACAAAATGCGAGGAGTTGTACACCGTCACAACTACCAAGAGACCAGATGGACAGTCCCGAGCATCTTTTTATCGAATTCCCATATCTTTTTATATAGGTGTCTAATGATAAATATTTGGTCCGTCGTTGACTTTACCTGTCTAAAACCACCTTGATACTCACCAATTGTCTGCTCTGCTTTTTCCTTTATTCTTTTTAGAATACAGTTTGAAACAACTTTGTACGCCACATTCAATAGGGCGATTCCCACATAATTATTACGATGTCGGTTATCTAATTTTTTTTTTGTATTGGGCATATTAGGGACGCTTTTCAATCTTCTGGAAATTCTTCTATTACCCGTACTTATTTACTCACTTGCCAAATTCATTGTGTCGTATTTTCTTCTCCTTTTTTAATCAATTCAGCTTGGAAACCATCTTCGCCTGAAGATTTATTGTTTTTCAAATTCTTTATTTGTAGTTCTATTTCTTCTAGAGTTGGCTCTAGGTATTCTTGGTCGTTAATATCTTCTAGGTCAAACGTAAACAATTCTTTTGGTTCTTCACAGTTCAGTAGCTTTTCAAAATATTTCTCCCATTTTTTGACTATATCTTCATTTGCAGTGACCAAGGATCCATTACTATCTCTAAAAAAACGTTCGTCTTTCTTGAAATCCCCACTTAGATTATTATTAGTGTTTATACATATCGCGGGTTTTATTTGCTTTAAATCTTGTTCTGTTCTTTCTAGCAAGTTACGTAGATATTTTCTTTTCTCAAATCTTAGAATGTTATGTGTTACCTTTCGTCGCGTAGTAAACCTTGTTCTCTTTGTCTCATTGTTCGTATCCTTTAACCATTCTTCACGTGTAGCTTTCCTTCTCTGTAGTGCTTCATCGCATATATTATTGAACCAAAATGTTTGTTTCGGCGTGGAAATAATTTTGAGTGGACTGTATTTTTTATATTTTTTGATACATTCAATGTAGTATAAATATTATAATTTATAACGAGGTACTGTGACAATTAATAGCTCATATAATATTTTATTTTAAGTATGGTTTAAGACTGGTTTGGCGCGCACGAGTCGTCGTACTTGATGCGGCAGGTCCCGTGTTCTGTGACAGAATGAAGGGCGCCCGCCAATCTGGCGCCAGCCGAGTCAGGAACAGAACACGGCACCGACGTCGGGCGGTCTTTCCTTCTCTGTAGTGCTTCATTGCATATATTATTGAACCAAAATGTTTGTTTTGGCGAGGAAATAATTTTGAGTGGACTGTATTTTTTGTATTTTCTAATACATTCAATGTAGTATAAGTATTATAATTTATAACGAGGTACTGTGACAATTAATAGCTCATATAATATTTTATTTTTAGTATGGTTTAAGACCGGTTTGGCGCGCAAGAGTCGCCGTACTTGATGTGGCAGGTCCCGTGTTCTGTGACAGAATGAAGGGCGCCCGCCAGTCTGGCGCCAGCCGAGTCAGGAACAGAACACGGCACCGACGCCGGGCGACAGCAGTACCCGTCAGGACGGGTCCTTGAATATCGCGCCGCGCATGAGCTGCTGCTCCGTAACGGCACGCACGAGTCGTTGTATTTGATGCGGCCGGTCTCGTGTTCTGTGAAGGACCCGGAGGCCGCCCGCTAGCCGATTCAGGAACAGAACACGACACCGACGCCGAGCGTGTCGGCTGCAAATTATTAATTTATTCAATATCGTTGAATACGAGGGTCATCAAATTTTTTATAACTGTATATTATTGCAACCGGTGTCCTTTGTGACCGAACCGGTCTAACCCGCGCTCTACATATAGATCCGGCCGATACAAGTCAGCGGTAGATCTGCGCACTCCTAGGTACCTGTACGCCTCCCGACATCAAAGGTGCTTGGTGCAGTGTTTTATTCATGCCGATCGACTCATGATAGTGCCAACCGACGGTATTCTGAATCTCATCATAGTATGCAAACAAATATTTGGCTGACGGTCCATTGTGATAAAACACGCATATATGGCATCATAGGAAAATACTTAGCGTTGCGCGAACAATGTTGACACATTTTTTTGTGTTCCTATTACCCTGGTCGCTGCTGCTTCTATAGTATCTTTCACTTTATTCTATATTTCATTTACATTATTGGTATGATTTATCTGCTTCTCTTCAAAAATCTTCTCGAATGTGCTGTTGTAATCCCTGAGAGTCTTCTTGTCTTCCAACTCTCCACGTTATACCTTCTCGTGGATGTTGTATTACATTTATTGTGCTTTTTTAGTTTTACTGATATCCATAACCCCACTAGTAAATTATCAGAATCTGAGTCGGCCCCACATTTTATTGAATTACAAGTCTAAATCAAGAAAATTCGTTGTAAATGTAATATAAAAATCTCACGGATGTTTGACCGTACATTAACTCCAGGAGATGCCCACGCTTGGTCGGGTCAAACCACATTCCGACTATCTACTATATACTATATACTTGTTTATGTACTATGCGCCATATATACATATATATAGAATGCATATATCATATCATTATGTATATGATGTAGTTTTAACGAAAGGTTAAAATGAAAAATGCGTGTAGTGTTTAATATACTGCGTTTTTAAATAACATGATGGTTCGGTATCTGCTAGTTGATCCTCACCCCTTTCTTAGATGTAAAACAGGTTTGCGCATTTCTCGTTTAATACTACTTTCATAACCTGTTTAGTTGAGATTGTACGTCTTATTTGGAATGCGGTCCGAGGTCGTAAAGCCTTCTTATAATACCTACCATAGAACGATTTCTATATTTCTATATTTAATATATTATTATTATTATTTAATATAAAGTCATAGTTTTATCTATTGCGTAGCGAACTGTTCCGCTACACCATTGATTATCTTAATTATCTGTGTTATTATTTATTATTATTATTTATTAATGGTAGGTGTGAATATGGTGCAAGTGGGGAACGGAAAAAAGTCTAGGGGCAAAAAAAGTCCAGCGCATGTTACACAATATGATGCATGTTGATTATGTGTGTAATACAAGACCTAACCAAACACGACGCACAGTTTTGTGTAATAGTTCATATAAAAATTGTGAACATATTAAACATAACACATTAGAATATTTTACAGGATTTAGGTACATAATATTATTTACCATCACTATTATTGTAATAATAAAGTTTTTTAAAACACTCGAATTCTGTGTTAGCACCGTGTTATATGCACGGTGCAAGATAACCGACCAAAAATTGATAGGTGAGTTATGACTATTCAAATATAAAATTGATAAATAATGTATATTTGATACATTTCAAAAATATTTAAGTGCTTAGTTTTAAATTTGTATTTATTTTTTTATGAGAACTTGCCACTATTAGTATTTAATTAATAGTGTACTAATAGAACTATACATTTTAAAACCTACCTACCTACCTACCTATCAAATTCACCATGTAAGATGGTAATTAAACACATACGGCATCATATTATATTATTACCTATGCGTTCCATTGCGATCGCCCAATAATCACAGCTTTAGCTTCCGTTATATAAGTTGAATTATTTAGGTAATTATAAATTAATTCTGTTACACTTATTTTGTGGTTGTAACGTGACACTTCAACACGTCTTGTTAAACAATTTAAAAAACTATGGTAGTATGATAATGTAAACCATAATAGGTACCTAACCTATATTTCGTAACAACCGATTTGACGAATATTGAGTGATAATTTTTTTTTTATTTCTATAAAAATAATTAAATGGGTAGTTAGGTTGATTTGAGTGAAGTTTTGTAAGGCCATTAGGTGGCTAAATATACCTACCTATATGTGAACCATGAACGCCAGTTTTCTATAGGTACACTAAATACATACACTTGCCGTACTTTATTATTATTATTTTTTTTACATTTTCCCGTTTTTTCCATGTAGGTATTAGGTGATAGCAATAGCAGGAACGAGTTACGAGCCTACATGATATTATCTACCTTCAAGTATTATCTATTTGTCTTCCAGCGTCCAGCAGTAATTCTCGAAAAACTGAAATATATATAATTGTATATTTTCCAAAAAAAATAAAGACGTTCGTGACAAGTGCAAATTGGTTCCTTCATCATTCTTGAATATTTTGGATGGTGACTCATTGTTATTTCATAAATCGTTCACTATAGCTAGCTGTGAAATTGTTCTATTTAATATCGTTTAGGTACAAAATATGAGTGTTGACTGTTGATAGTAATTAGTAGTTACTAATATTAGTATTTAAATTCAAATTTTCAGATTTTAAAGCTAAAAGAAAAACGATTTTTAAAATATTTTCTACTTCCATTGAACACAAAACCATTTGGCAAGAGAGGAATAGGGTTAAGTACTTAAGTCTATAATAATACATAAGTATTGTACCTTGTTGTACCTACCTATCTATGTAGATAATATACAGATAGATTTATCAGTGTTTGGAAAGAACGTCGTTCATGAACGCACGTTCACGCGTTTACGTTCATATAATTAGTGAACGATACGCGAACGTCACTAGTTTTTTGCAAAAAGAACGTGAACGTGAAGGACGTTTATATTTTTAATGAATTTGATCGATCTTTAAGACGTTAAATTTATTTACCATTTAATAAACATTATATGTATAAAATATATTAATTAATTATATTATAATAATAATATTTTTATTTTTCCCAATATAATTCCTATAATATTCCTATATATTTGATTGCAAAATATATAAATTAAATACGTGAAATTCCAGTGTCCCCGGCTAGATACACAACAGCAATAATATTATGATTTTCACGAATTCGTAATAAGTACCCTAGTATTCGCTTAATTTTATCACTAGGAAATCCTTATCAAAATATAACTCAAATAACGTGTCAGATAATATTAAAAATTAATCGGATACTTTATAAATTGTATATGCTCTAAAGTCTAAATTGTATTTTTATATTTTGGTTGAGTCGTATATGTTTATGGGTTTTTAATTTTTATATTGACTGCAAACTTTCGATTCATAAAAAAAAATATTAAATGAATGACCCAATAAACACGTTTGTTTTCAAAAGAACGTGAACGCGTTTGTTTGAAAAAAAACACAAACGTGAACGTAAACGAGTTTATTTTTTTAATGAACGTTCCGAACACAATGTAGGCAGTACCTATCAGCATATATTATTAGCTACGCATAATATTATTATAGGTACACCTATATTATTATATTATATGAATATATTTAAATATGTGATAACATTTTAAAACGATATTATTATTATTATTATTTATAGTTTCTATCATTGATTAAGTATAGGTACATTACATTATAATATATGGTTCTTAAATTGAACTTTGGTCTATTATTGTTTGTTATCCAACACCGATCAGTGCCACAACTAAGATTTGTGGTCGACAATATTTTTTAATGTACATTGTTGCATACGATTCATTTCGTTATCGTAAATACATACATTGCTACATGCTTACATAAAAGGCGTGGATGTAACAAGCTTCAATTAACAATCTTGAAATGTATCTGTTGAATTTATTATATCAGGAGCCAATTTAGTATTTTGATTTCCTCTCGGCTCATTCCTTACAGGTTGTTTTTTTGTTAGCTATTGACAATAATGAGTATTTACTATTTTTATATGCTGTCGTAGTGTCATATAATATATAATAATGAATAATAATTCGTTAGAATTTAGAAACACTTAAAAAATTTGTAACGTACATGACGTGAGCTTTAATACAATTGAGGTTTAAAGTTGTGTGTAATTGTGTAAATTATAACACTTAATAATACGTCTTATAATATATAGTAGTTATAGTAATTATTATTATATTATATCCTATATCATACAATATTATATAGATATTAGGTACCATTGGTGGTGCATTATTGAATTAGTTGGTTGCATTTATTTTCTCACGTTTGAGATTTTCTCATTAAATTGCACGTGTGGTGTGTTCATTATCACTAAATACGAATTTCAGCAACGAATGCATTTTAGATCAATACTTTTTTAATCCTTTGTAGGACGGTATAAAAAGTTGTTTGTCTTTTTTTTTAGATGACGGGTATAAAAAAAAGGTACCTTCGACATTGATAAATTACAATGTTGACATAATAATACTTATATAACGTTGTATACATTTTAAATAAAAGTATTTATTTTTCAATGTAAATAATGACGTAAAAAAAATTACTGTTTAAAAGTTTTAACTGCCAAAAGTACAATAATTTTGTATTTTATAGATTAAATTCACTCGGCGAAAAAAAGTGTAATATCCATAAGTATGCATATACGTTTTCGACCGTGTTATTACAATGTTCTTTAACACTTAACTGTGAATGTGAAATGCTTTCGATAATAGGTATAATAATGTTTAATGTATATTGTATATATTTGAAGTAGATAGGTTAGATTAGGTTAGGTTAGCCTACCTAAACTACGATTATTTTTGTGTAAACATCTAGAGAGGTTCTATTATGTTGAGGCGTTGATGTAATAGAAAATATAATCGTTTAGTTCTTTAACTGATAGTATACAATAAACCTAATACTAAAGATACACACAGGACGAAATAATATTTTAAATGCGTTTGGTGCAGTGGCTACTGGCACTAACTAGTTTTATGTTTTGGCGTTGAGGATGAATAATTGCCTATATCATATTATACTTATTTATGTATAGCTTAAAATATTTTATGTAATATGTATATAAAAAATATGTGCACGCATGTAATATATTATTGTTCATCTATAACTGCGTGTGTGTGTAACTACGTAATTATGGTCATTGTTCTGTCCTTGTTAGAGTAATCCTGTCTTTTGTGGAACTCAATACAGCATAAAAATAATTCTCAATACGAACTTCCTCCTTCTTTCTCAGCCATATTCTTTTTTCTTCACTTTTTCTACCTATAGTACACAACTAAGATATTTGTAGGGTCTTAATCTTAAGAGGAAACCACACACATTCACTTTTTAAGGGGTTTGATATAGGCAATTTTAATGACATTTTGCAAAATTAAAATTCTATATCTTGAGAGGCCGTCTTACCGCCGCATATTTGGGTGTAAAAACTGTTTTGCGAGTATCAACATTTCTTTCACCGTATTTATTATAAAAGTACCAAAATTTCATGATGCATAAAGAAGAAATTTATCTATACCGTAGCGTTTTTCTTTTTTTTGTAACATAAATACAATTTAGGTTCTTTATTATCAAACATTTGCTTTTTTTTGTTGTTTTTCATTACCTTATAAAAAATCATTGAGTAATGATATTAAAAAAATGAAAACGCTACAGCACAGATAAAGTTCTTCGCAATGCGCTGTGAAAATTTGGTAACTCTACCATAAATACAAAGCGAGTAAATTTGATACCCGCAAAACTATTTTACTATGTTAAGAATTGTATTTTACAAACATATAATGATATTGCTTTACTCATACTGTTTTTTCTACCGGTTTGAAATCCGATTATAGCATACCGTGGTTTTTCTAATTTGTTAGATGTTTTTACTTTCCACGAATGTGAAGTGTTATGAGGTAGAAATGGGTATTCGCACAACTAGTAGTTGGGGTGGTCTTATTGTGGTAGTTTCAAGTGTTGTTTGGTGCTTTTTAAAATATCTGAGCCATTTAGGTCCCCACCTATACTGTTAAGAGGTGTCTTGCCTTTATTAAGGTATTGTTTTAACACGTCCATGATATAATCATAACCAATTTTAATGGATGCTATTGTATTTACGTCTCTAGTGGTCACGTTGGGCGAATTTATTATAGCAAGCTGACCGTCTTCAATTTTTTTTGTTAGTTCTTTTATCTCTTTAAAAATTAGATTTGTCGGTTCCTTTAAAAAATAAACATAAAAAATTACTATTTTTCATAATAAATACATTTTTGAACACGCTTACTTCTATCTTTTGTTTTTTTTTTATTGTTTATTAAATCCACGGGATGTGTTACTCAGGTTTAATATAGAACAGATAACTGTTAACATAAATATTATGTTAATTTTATAATATGTTGGTTTTTTTTTACACAAAATATCGTCTTAAATCTACGAAAAATATACATAACATTTTTATATTATCGTGTTATAAACTTATAAATTATTAAAAATATAATAATTACGTACAGTTATTATACAAGATAAAGGTTGATTTTGCATTAGACAAATACGAATATTCAAACTTTAAAATTATAATGCACTTATAAATATAAAATGGATTGTTTATAACTGTTTAATAAATGTTACTAAGCAACAATGTTTCAATAATTGTTAGGTAGTTATTATTATAAAAATGTCCTGTACATTATATCTAGAGTCTCTTTTTTCTATGATCATATTTCTTTGTGAATTCTTTTCTTTGAGTATTTGTTGGAATATCTTAATACTATAATAGTATTCAAATGTGATTCTCAGTGTTTATGTATTACTACCTGATACAAAATAAGATACTTATCGTCGAATGTCTGATGCTTTAAAGTCATTAAAACCAACTGAGGTTTGAGATAGCTAGACGTGTACATGCATAAGTCATACAATATTATATTAATATGTATACATTCATATATATATAGATATATATATACATAATACATAATGCTATATAATCTTTATACTTGATAAATAATATATTGCTATTTAATTATCTGCAGATATATAACTATAACGATTAGACTTTGATGATTTCATTACTTCGATATAAAAACACCTTTGTGAAGTGATTACTAAAATTAATGAGTAGACGTGTGGCGATTACTCTATTACCAGGTTATATGTGTATAAATACATATATATATTTACCATAATTTATTACCATGCGAGAATTCCAGATATTAGACTATAGATATAATTTAATTGAATCGTTTTACATAATTATTTCTCGCATGCACATGCATACACGTACATATATGTGAAGATATATAATATTTTATATATTGTAACCTATTGCTGTGATGTAATTTCATATACTAAAGCTGTAATAATTAAACTCTTAACTTAGGTATATTATATTATACTGTGGAGAGGGCTTATAAATAATTCTTAAAACTCCTGTAATACAACCCAGTGCACGGCCATTTACGGAACGGCATGACTACTCAAGGAATGTTGTGGACACTCACGGAATGGCACGGCATAACGCGACACGGTTACTCACGGAACCTCTCGGCAGGTGGTTCAACAACTCAACAAGGATTCAGTTTAATATTAATATGTATTTTACTACTATATACCATATTATAAATTTAAATAAACATAACACTATTATATAACAATGATTATTATTTTTATTATTTACATAAGTCTGTATAACATACTATATAATATCACACACGTAATTTGTAATGACCATATGCACTCGCAGTGTGTGTATTCGATCCTCACCGACAACTCGTTTATCATCGAAACGATTAAGCGTCATTTTTAAGGATTTAATAGTTTTAACTTGATGTTTAAACGAGCGGCGACATATTTACTCTATATGCTGTATATACGGGATGTAAGGTGGAAGTTGAATCGTAGAAGTTTGATCGTCGTTTGTGGTAGCATTCTGATGGATCACCTTGATGATTGATTGGAAACCTGAAAGTGCACGCCTCTTCATTTCTCTATCCTTCCATTCCTCATCATCACCGAAGTTATCATCATCATCATCGAAAACATCCTCATGTATTTAAATAATAACTCAAAACAGCTTATATAAGTGGTCGCATGTGATTATAAGTCAGTATACCATTGTTGGTTGTTGCGTAATTACGATATCGTGTAATAAAAAAACCCGTTTTGTGCATGAAAAAAAAACCTATAGGTTATAAAAGGCTATAGTTAAGAAACTAAATTTTCACCATAAAAAGAAAAGAAAGTTGTCTGTGTAGAATTATTATTTTTTTTAATCAAGTCGTTATTTTCCCTATGTAACAGTGTTTAAAAAACAAGTTAAGTACGTATAAGTCTGAGTTAATGATTATTGCTAGTGTATCTAAATTGGTTCTGAAATATCCAAATTGGTTTCCGGGTTGGTACAAAGGTTCCAAGATTATTTTAAAAGCATTTTATTTAATTTTCCTTCCAATTTTATACAGACTTAGGACTGCCTACATATTATGCATTCAAATTTTTTGTTTCAAAAAAGTTCAAAATATATTTAATTTTTTAATTTTATATATTATAGCCGACCCATCACAGCTTCGCGCGTGACTGGTTGTTTATTTTGCCTTCGGACGATGATTTGTATAATTTTTTATTCAAATTTCATCGTTTAATGTGATCGGCAAGTAAATATAAAAAACGGTTAATGAAAACGTATTGAAATGTTTCTAGCGGTATTAATGATAAATATATTTTTAATAAAAATAGCTGATCCCGTGTACTTTGTTGCCCGTTAAATGTACCAATTATATACCTATGATTCAAATTTTGTTCAATTCGTTATTTAATATTCGGTGTATGGTGTTCAAAATTTATCTTAACTTTTCTGTCGCCCTTAATTTAAAATTCTGATTCACAGCAGTATATTATCAGGTAGGTAACCTACCTGTGGTAGACCGCAGACCCAGCGCAGTTTGTACGGAAGTGTATGATTTAGCTCTAGAGTATGAAAGTTATATCAAGTTTGTTGTTTTTACTTAATTCCACCTACGGTGGATTAATGTAATCAATTAATACACAATCCTAACCTAACCGTACTAAGATCCGATGAAAAAAATAAAACCAAATTTAATCCTTTTTAAATTGGCCTATCTTCATCCCAGAGGTCTAATCTACACACATTCGTTTATATACAGATATATTGACGAAAAATAATAATAAAAATCAGCAAACATACATGATTAACCAATAGCAACCACTATATAATACACTATTATTATTTTAATCTGCAACAATAAACTAAATTTTTTATTATTTAGTTTTTTTTTCTGGACAGATGGCACTACTGTTGTATTTTTGACATCCAGATTTCCTACTTTTCTGGTGGATTTTCCTAAAATATTCTTTCATAAGAACCTTGTCCTGACAATTACGAACACAACAAAAAAAGAATCAACCAAATCGGTTCAGTAGTTTTCTCGGTTAGCGTGGTCGTAGAAAACTACTTACAATTTTATATATAGTAGTATAGATTTCTCATCGATTTATTTAATTTATTTTATATACACCCGTACATAATGATGGAAAATATGTTTTATTTATTTTAAATAATATTATTAGATTGCATTCACCTCTTTCAAAAGTTTTTATCGGACGCAGCCTTTTTAGAACGATATGACCAGACAGGTATCTAAGGGTTTGGGTAAGGTTACAAGGTCCGTAGACTCTATAGAACAGGTATACGGTAGATGATTGATCGGTTGGATCCGTAGTAGGTGAGTTGATTCCCGAGACCTACTTTATGTATTAGTTGATTCCTGGGTCATTATCAGGTATGTACGAATTATGTCACGGTATACTGGTAATCTCATTACCAGATACCAATTTTTAAAAACAATGTGCAGTTATACATTTCTACCAAATTACTAAATTTTTTTAACAATATTTTTTTTACCCACTAAATTTTTTTACTAGTAATTTTTTAACAAAAAATTGAATGATTCTTAAAATATGAAAAAAATAAAAAGAACAACATTTTTGAGAACATTGTCAGCCCTCCTCGTGGTGTTGAATTAGGCAAATAGGCTGAATATTTGACTAAATATTGAAAATAATATATAATGACCCGGGAATCAACTCGTACGTACCTCTTAATGTCCCGAGAATCGACTCAACGGTATTAGTGCAGGTAAACAGGTACTCGGGGATCAACTCGTACGCAACCGTTGGATTAACTATAATATATAGGTATTTATGTGAATAGTTTAGACGTTGAAGTAATTTTGACGCGTATCTAACATTATTTTTGATAATTAAGTCAGATTGAATAAATTTTGTTTAACAGGAATGGTTTTTATTGGAAGGTACCTATAATAGTTTATTTATTATAATAAAGTTACTATGGATATTAGGTAAATCGTAAAAACATAGTATAATGTAAATAAGGATTTAATATTATACACTCGCCGGCACTCTTTGCCTATATTATACGCGCCTATAAATTGATGTGATATCAAACTCGTTCAAATCGTGACACGAGATCACTATAGTGGTTCTATAATTTTATTTTCGGAGAGGCAACAACTTTGTCTTGCTTAAGGTGTGAATCCCTCAGATGCTCCTCCGTGTTATTTAAAATCTATCTTTTTTACTTTCAAAATCTGCCGACACGGATTAAATAGGTAATAGTATTGAATTTTAAACTGAAACTATAAACCAATAATATTTTATAATTAAAATACTATTAACTGCGTATTTTTCTTTACTTTAAAAAGAGGGAGGTGGTACATTTTTGCTTCTCCAGGAATTCAGCCACTGCACGATATGAGATGAGTCATATACATAGTTGATTAATGATCATAATATAATTATTAATGTTGATTATATTATATTGTATGTATAAAAACAAGATACTTTAGACGAATTAACATAACAATTAATATTATAATATTATAATGACGTTTTTGAACAAATAAAATAAACATTTTATTTCAGATGAAAAATACAATAAAATCACGAGTGGACGTTCGTGGTTTGCGCAGATATTCCCTCGAGCCTTAATCTTGTCAACATGGGCCTGTAAATATCCGGGGTGAATGGCAACACCATACCCTTTGCTTGTATTTCTCCTATAATGACAATTTTGCAAGATTAGTGTATATACTAAATCACTTAAAACATTTATAATCAGTGTCCAGTGAATACCCGAGGTATAGTGCATTTGCGAATTCGAACTATCTAAATAATTATTGTGATATAGACCGCGGTGCTGGAAGGTTTATATGTAAATTATTTCTATAGTAGTATAGTGGAATAAATACTATATATTATATTGGAATTCGTATTCCCATGACTTTATTTATATTATATACTGCAGTGTCCCACTATCCCATCACCTACGTCTCAATTCATATTTTTAATGTGATTTTTAAAAATATGTACCTACGTACTATAATTGGCTGTATTATGACCACATTAGTTTTCATTTTTTTTCGTGACAAAAATGTTTAACTCATCTTTTAGGATATATTTTATATTATGTAACTATATTCTATAATATATTAATTAAGTATAAAAAATTATACCTAAATTATTACTGTTTGCTAGCAATCACTGAATAAATAAGTGTATTGTAGCTTATTAGTTTGTAGATCATAACTAAATTAAAATTTTGAACACATAACAGATATTAAACAGCTTATCTTTAAACTTGTTTAGAAACTTAGTCTACAGATTTCGACGATTCCATAAAACAAATACAATACATTTTTTTTTTTTGAGATCTGCAATTACCTAATTTTCAAAAACCATGAATAAAAAGATAAAAATCTAAGTAAAAAGAAGTCATTGTCGAAGGACTTGAACAAACTAGGTAACTTCTTCTTATCTCGTTTAAGTCTTAAGGACTAAGGTTAGCACCAACTCTAATATGATTGATCTGAGATCATCACTGCCACTTAACGAGTAGGTAATAGGTACAAGTGTACAACTGATAAATTTGATTATTATTTACCTTGGAGAACCATAGTAGCTGCTATTGCTGTCGGTACCCCGACTGTCCTCGCCATTGCTGTGTATCCGTTGGTTTCACCATAAGACACAAGCGTTACCAATTTTTTTTCAAACCGATTGCCAGGCCACAAAACTCCGATGTCGTGGTACAATACCACCAGGTCCCTTTCGTTCTTATCTGCGTGAAAAAAAATTGCACGTTTCCGGTGTGGTATATAATATTACAATAACTACACGCGTTCATTATGCAATGTATAATATTACTTGGGTTAGAAAAATTGTTACGATTGAACGCAAAAGTGTATTAAGACTTTGCGTTTCTATTGAAGAACAAAATGAATAATATAAAACTACAACATTTTTTTAAATTGAGATTATGTCCAGTTCACACATTGACTACCTATATAATGATGATATTTTATGTCTAATATAAATATATACCTAATACTATAGAGTTATATACGCTATAATAATATTAACATATACGCACTTAAAGAGAATTTTGAAGCGATAAATTGTGAAAACGTGTCCAACGGCGAGCCAAGTTTTAATACCGGTTCCTCTGTTAACAGTCCTAGATCCATGACTTTGTCCAGTACTGATGGCCCGATCTTATCTGCTACTTTCGACAACATATTCTCGTAGAACATATCGATGTCATTGATCTCCAGTAGCGTGCAAATCAACTGACACTGTTCCAAGACGAGCGTATTTATAATATCAAATAAACTTACTATACAATACAATAAGTCGATAATGGAGACGTATAATCATAATATTATGTAACTAGAGCTTGGTTGACATTACTTTTTTCCGATACCCGATAAACCGATGTGTATAATATAGGTATTTAGTCGATACAAAGAAAATTATAATATTATAGAGTATAGACTATTATATTTTATTAATAAGTAGAAAAAAGGTGGGTAAGTGGATGTCGCTCTGCTGTACAGTAGGTGACAAATGGGTCACTGCAATGGATGGTGTTAAATTTGAATTCAATGATATAATATCATTGTATAAGAAAAACGATTCTGAGCGAAAACGGTCAGTCAGCCTATGATATTACTAAGTATACTTGATGATATTATTGTGCATAAAGTAATTTATTTATAACCTATTTACGTGGAGCCTTGTTTTACATTTTCAATCCTTAGCTATAAAAGTTGAACATTTTATAAATTTGTAACTACAAAATAATTATTAAATTTTAAATTTGATAAATTTTGTAAAAATTCGAACTTTAAATGCTTATAAAAAAAAATTGTGCTTATGCATTTTTAATATTTTTCAACTGCTATTGTAACATTATATCAGGAGCCTTGCATTAAATTTTCACGCTTTTTTAACATAGAAATAAAATTTTATTGATATTTATAGAAAAAAAACTAAAAAAATTGAAAACTGACAATGATCGTAAACAGCTCAAAAAGAGTCAAATTATTTTCAAAAATGTTATTGTGTATAGAAAATGCTAATAAAAACATTCGGTGAAATTTTTAAGTATCTACAGTCATACGTTTTTTAATTACAACAAAATAAGAAAATCGTTACACGAGAAATCGAGTGAATATCAAATGTTGTAAAAATATAAATTTCAAACGCTCATCAAAATTTAATTTGATATGCTTGTAGACATTTTTTTTTTTTTAATAAAGGTAGACAAACTTATGGGTAATTTTGTATTACATTTTCAAATCTTAGATTTAAAAAGAAAAATTTTTATGAATTCTCAACTCAAAATAATTTGCTAATTTTCGTGATTTTTCCGTATTTTGTCAAGATTTGAACTTTAAATGCTTATAAATAAAAACTGTGACTAAGGATTTTTAATTTTTTTCATCTGCCTTTGTAACAATAACCTAGGAGCCTTCTATTAAATTTTCAAGCTTTTTTACTCAACAGATAAAATTTTATTGATATTTATAGAAAAAAAAACTAAAAAAAATGGAAACTGACAATGACCGTAAACAGCTCAAAATAAGTCAAAATATTTGGAAAATGTTATGGTGTATAGGAAATAAAAGTATAAATAACAAGTGAAAATTTCATGTATCTGTGGTCATTTGTTTTAAAGTTACAACAAAAACCAAATTCAATTTTGTGAAAAATCGATTTTGCGTAAAATTCCCGTTTTTCCTTAATTTTTCTTTTGTTTTTCTTGGCGATTTTGAAAATTTCTGGGAATTTTAAATTTTTACCTCCCCAATGCACCAATGATATTCACTTTCCTATCAGAAAATTTACTTTTGAAGAAAATCCAAGCATTTTTACTGCCCTAAAAGGTGATGACAGACACAAAAATAAAAGATAAAACACAAATCATTATAAAATCAATACATTAATCGCTTCGCTCAGAATCTAAAATGCAAAGATCGAGTATATATTGTTATTTGTTCACAAAAAATAGTAAAACTAAATTAATTTGTACACGGCGTAGTTTTTATGTTTTGATTTAAATACTTAAATAATTTATAAAATTGTCCGGTATCAGAAAAACTGATAGTGCAAACATATTTTGATACTATAGGTACCTAATACTAGTTATTGGTTTCAGTACAATTTTAATTTTAAGTTATTTATTTACAACCACGCCATCATAATATTATTATTAGCTATAGCTACTTACCCACGAGATGTCAGGGCCATTTGGGTGAAGGGCAGGGTGGTCTTTAGACTCGATAAGACGTAGTTTTTGTAGTATCATCATAATCTCAGAAAAACCTGTTCGTGATATTTATACAATTTACGTCAGAAAATATTGGTCTAATACAATTATTGAATAATATAAATATATTATAGATTTCAGAAAACCGATCATACCTTTATACCGTATCGTACCCCTGAGCATGGTCTGCACTTCAGCTGCTATGCCGTAAAGTTTGGCGTATCGGGTGCTATCCCGGTTCGGGAAGCCTTCGAACGAAAACCCTGGTAAAAAATCCAAGTCCGTCGTGTTATTCATTAGAGCACCGCCGGCAGGGATTTCGATTATCTAAAACATTCGGTTTAATTATGGAAAAAAAGTGTAAATTAATGATGCGCTGAAACCATATTTTGTATACTTGCCTCGTGATCTTTTAAGTATTTGGCTTCAGCTACGGTGTTCACAAGCGCCCCACGAGGAAACCACGAGAACTTATATCTCAGTGGATTGTTGGAATATTCGGGAGCTGGCAAACCCCCACAATACGATACAAACGAGTCGATTTTACCACCCTCTTCGTGTATCTGATCGATGCATTCCATGGCCAATAGATGGTCGATGCCTGGGTCCAAGCCAACTTCATTGACAATGGTTATACCGGCTTCGACAGCTCTATAATACGTGGATACAAATTTTAAATTTTAAATAAATAGTTTGGCCTTGCGTTATTTGGTGTTACCTGTCGTGCAGCTGCGACATTTTATCCGAACAGTATGAAGCTGTCACCATGTTCTTTTTCAATTCTATACACTGTTCAGCCACCAAGTGGTGGAATTGACTAGGGAGGAGCGACACAACTAAATCCAATTGTCCCACAAGCTCTTTTAAGTAACTCAAGTCCTCCAAAACATTTAATTGAGTTGGCTGAACTCTGTTGAACTTGTTTGCCAAGCTGTTGGATCCACTCATGTCCATAGAACCTGTACAAATAAATACATTAAATACGAGCATAGACCGACGTTCTATATTAATGAGTAATAAAAACTGATGATTATCATTAATAAAGTGTTACCGAGTACAATTATCAACGATTCATCTTTTAAAAGATATTCGATTAACGGTCCACACACATGGCCTGAGCCGAGCACCAATACTCTTTTGCCGGTGTGATCAACGTTGGATGAAGCGAATTTATTGGCTAGCCGCAACTCTTTGATGTATTCAAACCGTTCGGTCAGTGATCCATTGCTGGCGATGATAGCCTACGGACGACGAATATTTATCAATATAATATAATAAATAATATACCGTTATGATAGTGACTCACTCCTAGAACCGCTGGCGAAAAATCATGATCTTCTAGTGGCTTAATGGCATCCGATTGAAGTATATTCATGGCGTACGGAAGTACTAAGTTTCCAAATAAGTCTGTGGATTCCATTGGCAGCTGTGTCGGCATATTATCTATCGAGCACACCAACACTCCCGATCCTCTGAAACTGTTAGATATACCGGACGCGCGTAATTAATAATAATTATTATAACTAATCACAATTTATCGCATTCCTGACTTGTCAGTTTTCCTGCATGCATTCCACATACCTTTTGGTGTCTTTGTGTAAATGTGCATCGTATAGGCAAAACGGATTGTCAATGGTCGTGCACTCGTTCATGAACTCGATAGAACCACCCGGGTCTGCAGATATATCACAGATGCCCAGTAGCCTGTGTGGAAGTCCCGGTGCGCCTTCGGATATCGGTATCCACGGGAGCTGAGAAGGAGTCAGCAGTGACTTTGCATCTGGCACCGACAACAGCTTGGGACAATCTGGAGCCCAGTATATGCCGTTGATGATGACCGAAGCATACGGAGCGATCTGCGTTGAACGGATAATATAGGTATAGTGTATATGACAATATTATTGTGTATATTATCTTGAGTTATAATTGTTATTTTTATAATTATTGTTGTTATTATAATTGTTATAAATTGTTATTATTAACATTTTTCAACTGAAAAACTTGAATAAATGTTTAATTATTTTTTTGCAATAGATTGCCATTACTTCCATCAAAAGCTATTGCTTATACGGAGTAAGTAAAACGTAAATATTAAATGTTATAAAGTTGAACGATTAAATTAAATAAATATTAATCATTTACATTATACGCAACCAGTAAATAAATATGTTTTTGGATTTTAGGTTTAGAGCATTGAGACAAATCAAACCTTTTTGTTGAACGTCGATCTGTATTTGAAGGGATATTGTTCATATTCTTCTTGGTCATACCCTCCGCCATCAATTCTTTCCAAATAATCTTTACGCGTGACCACGCATGCGTAAAATTTTGTGCTGCCTAAGATATTAACAACAATAAGTGAATTAGTTTATGATTAAACAATAAGTGAAAAATGAATAATTATTATTCATTATTCGTATATAATTTGAATTGTGTGAATGTATGATAATACATATATAATATAATATGTTTAGTTTTTTTTTTAATGTACATTTCTTCTTATTTTGCACTGCACTATACCTCCATGTTCTGCAACTTTTTGGAGCATAGACGGCGGAACGTACTCGTGTGGTAGCTCTCGAAATATTTCTTGTGCACCTTGTGACACGTTTCCCGACCTACAGAGTTAGGCGTGTTCAAAATAATAACAGTTTTTCTAATATTAATTTTTTTTATGTAATAAAAACCCTCATAGTGTACCCTGTAAAGACAAACGTAATGGGGCCTATCGATTTTGGCATCATGCCCAACGCGATCTCGTACCCAGCGTCCCTTAGTGCTTGTCTGGCCATCATCGAATTTCTGTAATTGTGGGCAGGCCCGATGTGCTGTGAATTCAATACAGATTTATGATCTATGAATACTTTTCGAACGGCCACCGGATTGCTGACTTACCATTAGTGGTGTATGGTGTCCAAGAGCCAGCAATCGCAATCCCAAACCGTGTAAAATATTTATGATACCTGCAATCCCGGCATATTTTCCAAAAGCCACTACTCTATTCCCGGAAGAATCCATCAGCTTTTCATAATCTATTAGCCGTATGTTCTTTGAAGCGCACAAACACAAAACACGTGTGTCGTTATACAAAGTTTGTTATGGGCATTAGATGTATACGAGTATACGAGTTTTAAAATATTAAGGAAGTACCTTTTCTAAAATGGCGTCTAGCAAGGCCATATTGGCGTCTTGTGCTTTAATTGTGTGCGAGAACATGCAATAGGTTTTGTTCGGTAGCAACAAATCAATAGGGACTTGTTTCACGCCGAATATCACCGACGCCTCGGATATGTCTTCTTGTATCACTGCTCCGGCGTTTAAATATGCCTATTTGTGTATGGGGGCAATCATTTATTAGTAAATTAGAACCAGGTTCTGTGTTTTTAGTATAAATATAATATTTAGGTCAAGACCGGTTGTCGCTTTTAACGTGTATTAAGATACGATTTTGTATAAAAAGTAAAAATCGACAACTTTCAGACCGTACACTATTATATAACATTCTCGTTATACACAGTCACGTTATTATTATTAGGAAAGTATTTATATTAATATATATGACGAGGTATCATATTATTATCATAGTATATATTATAATGAAGGGTTTAAATTGTGCAATTTAAACAATTGATTATGTACATAAGTAAGTAATCCAAATCTCGAATATTATGCGTTTTCTTACATTTCATCAACACATTAAAGCTGTAAAGGTTTTTTCTCGGACGGTTAAATGTACAATATCACGGATCATTCGCATCATTAAACATTCATAACATAATTATATAAATAACATGCGTCGTGAAATAGCACATTTTCCGTTTCATTTATATTTTATATTAAAACATTATATAATTTATACTTGAACGGGATAAGCTCTTCTATTTGCCGGTTGGACGATTACTTTGACGCCGTTCTTGGTTAATTCGGCCACATTGGCTGGCGCGAATGGGGCTCTCCTTTCCCATACGGATTGATCTTCTCTTCGTATGGCTATCACTTTCCCGGTCTAGTAAAACGTTTTAAACATACTGTTTTAGAAAAATATTGAATATAATATAATATAATATTTCAATATGATGATATATTCAACGGACATATTCAGAGGATTATTATTCCTTACGTGTTTTTTTCGAGCTAGCGTAAAATCGCTATAATACTTGAAACTCCGTAACATAATTTAATAAAATAAAAAAATTATAAATTTCACGTGAGAAATCACTTTTACACAACAACTACAACGTTCGTATTTGCAGTAATGTAAAATATTATGTTCTTAATTGCATCATTATCAAATTATAATTAAGAAATGTTTGTTTATTTAATATTTTTTGATATCATTTTCCAACAAATTAGAAGAGAACTTATGAAATTATAACGCAAAAACACGATAAAAATATAAATAAACTATAATCTATAGGTTTTATAGAACGCTAATTATAGTTGTATAATAAAATTGCTCAGTCGAGGAGCAAAGTACTCTAATTAAATATGTTATTCTATTAGATGCTGGGTGGAGCAATGAATGTATCGTTTTTATAATAATGTGCTGGTTTTTTTTTTGTATTTGTACGTACATGATTTATAGAAGAAATAATGCTTTGATTTTCAACTTAGATGTCTTTTCTGGCAAGAAAGTGAATCTAGATGGTTCTTAATAACCACTAAAATAATGGGAAAAAAAAAACAATTAGCAAAAAACAGGATTATTCTTATAATTAATTTTCTATACATAGTATGATTTTAAAAATATTTTGATTCTTTTTGAGTTATTTGGAGATATTTGAAAATGTCGATATTTTTATTATAAATTTTGAAAATGAATTTTTGTCTCGGTCAAAAAATCTGGAAATGTACAATAATACAAGGTTCCTCATACGCTGTCATTAGTGAAATTAAAAAAACAAGTTAAGCGTAAATCCACAATCATTTTTAATGAAGTTCGAAATTTTAAATTTTAAATACAATTATAAATGCAATGTTTTGACAAAAAATAATTCAATCTACCATATTATAAATTTTAAAATAAATGACTGTAATAGAAATTTAAATATAATAAATACACCATACCTATTACCTATAATATACTTAGTGATATAAGTTGACAGACCGTTTTCGCTCTGAATCGTTTTTCGTATACAATGATTTATCATTGAATTCAAATTTAACATTACAGTGACTTACTCAATGACGATGTACACTCGTCACTTATGTCCTACTATTATACAGCAGAGTAATTATCTACTCCCCCTTTTATTATTGGAATAAAGTAATTAAGTGAACAATACGATTAACGTACCAAAGTATTTTTGAAATATTGTTATATTATATAATTAAAACAGTATTGTTTGACAATTTAGATTAAAATAGTGTTATCGGAGGTGTGTTCTACAAAACTATAGGTACCTTAACAAGTATAATTAAATATTCATTATTTATTTTGTAAATATTTTTGTGATAAAATTACAATATTTTATATTTTTATCACGAAAAATTTGTGAAGATGGACTATATTAATTAAAAAATGTTTTTAATTGAAATGCATAGTTTAATATATTTGTATAATGATTTATAAATGTGAAATGTTTAGGTAATAATATTATTTTGATAGGTATTGGTAGGTAGGAACGTATATGGTATATTGGCTGTTTAAGTATAATAGTTTATTAATTTATAACTTTAATTCGAATTAGGTCAACTAAAGTCATCAATCATTATATTATTTCGAGTTGGTGTATCGTTTATTTTTTTCTGATAAGCCTTTCATATTCCCGGATATTGGAAAGTAAATTGAATGTTTTGGTTCACCTAACTCAATGTATTTCAATGTGTCAATGACTGTATCAACAAATACTAAATAGAAATCTATAATTCCTCGTAGACTATCTTTTTAAGTCCATAAAAATTAGAATAATAATAGTAAAAAGTTTTAACCTCTGTTAACCGACCGGTATCTTGGTACCTACTTATTAAAATTACAAACATTGCAGGTAGACTAATTTAGTTCTTAATTTTGCCTGATGATTCCTACGCGTACTGCATAAGAACTAAAGCTAGAATTTTATAAAAAAAATATTATACTTTTCAGAGTTCAGTTTATATTATGTTTGATTAGAATAATATTATAGTAAGTTGTAGGTATATACAATATATTATGATAATAGTTCAGAATATTAAAAATAAAATAGACTATAATTTATTAATGTAGGTATTTACTTAGCAAATCGTTGTATAATCACACTATAAAGTTAAAATTATCAGTTCATTTAAATAAATAAGCAATTATATATTTTGGTATTTTCCTTAAAATGTACTAAATTTAGTATAAATTATAAATTCTACTATAACTGATTACTTCATAGTTTGTATTATAATTATTTATTGTTTTTAGGTCAAAGTCAAATTAATTTTTTTAGGTATACAAATATGTATATATTGGGTACAATATATAAAAATGTATTCAAACTCTTCATTAATAATAAATACTACAAATACTATGCTAGGGATCCCATACGTCCCGTATTTAACGGAATTGTCCCGTATTTGAATGAAGCGTCCGGTGTCCCGGCAAAAGTTCAAAAATAACACTTTTGTCCCGTATTTTGGACAACCCGTCCCGTATATACCTATTTTAAATTATATCAAAATTAAATTTTTTCTCAATACCAATAACATATGATAATATCTAAATCAGATGATAATTATCTGTTTATAATGACAACAAATTTTTTTGTTGGTTTTGTGGTTACACTGATTACTGATATTATATCGGCTATCAAATCGGCTGTCGGCACATGGTATAATATTATTATGCCGTTATGGACGATAATTGAATATTATAATATAAGTTATTAATATAACTAAAATTACTAAAATGTATAAATGTTCCTACATTATTTAAATTTTGTTTAAATTGTTATTCAATTGTTGAATATTTTTGTTATAAATATATCATAGGAAAGTCACCTAATTATTTGTTTTTAATCTTCGATATAATATATATACCTACTAAATAGGTATGATATAAAATGTCCCCTATTTAATAAAAATAAATCTGGGATCCCTATACTATGCATATGCATACCTAGCTAACAATTTCTATATAGGTATTGTAAAAAATCTGTATAATAGGTATTAGTTTTAATATAGAAGTAAAAAAGGTATTTAATAAAATCATTTGAACATTTAAAATATAACTTTTAGAATACCTAATTGTTCAAAAGATAACTTAAATTTATTTTTGTATTTAAGTATTTTACTTCACTTAAGTTCACAAAACGGTAAATACTGCTAATTATCCTATAATAGCTAGGTTGAATACTTGAATATATTAGTGTAAGTAGTAAAAAAGACGCAATATTCTTAAGGTACCTTTGTATACTTAGCCTTTACTTGAATATCGTTTTTAATCGCTATGACCAAATTTTTGGTAGGAATCTATCCACTTTGTTCGTACTCTATATAGTATTCTAATCGACATTATATTAATGAATTTAATCTTCAACTTTATTCATAAAATACATTTTTTTAGTTTGAAATATTGACACTTTTTGAGTCACCCATTGTGTGTTTGTAAATCAAATACTCAAATTATTATACACCTAATGAATTTCATGTAAAATAATAAACTTTTTTGAGTTTATTGTTGTACATGTAATATTGAAATATGTTATATATTATAATATATTATATTATAAATATTATGTGTGATATAAATTATCAATATCATGATGTGAAACTCACGTACGCTTGAAAATTTATGGAAATTGACTGATAAGTAACAGGATTTTAAAGATAATATAATAAATTTAAAAAAAACGTATATATGTTGAAATTATTAGCGCGCTGAAACGTTGTAATGACACTAGTACACTACGCTTGAGCTTGTCGTGAGTAGGTACTCGACAATTATATATTATCATTATGATGATATTAGGACTTAGGAGCCACCTAGACAAAATAAAACGATTATTTTAAAGCTCCTTGCAGAGTTTTTAATTTTATGCAACTTTAAAATAAATAAGTATTTATGTTTAAACGATAATGAGGTAGCCCGGGTAGGTACATAATATTATATTATATACTATACTAATGACGTAGTATTGTGAATCTTATTTATTAAATTTTAATATTGTTATAATTTATAATTCTTGAAAATACACTATAAAGTTTTATGGTATTTTAATATTTAGTTTTATTTAATTTAGTGTAATATTTACAATATCCATACACAGTTATAGACAAATAAGACAAATTTTACTTTTTAGAAATATATGAGTTAAACAAAATGAAGATATTTTTAAAGAAAATAGCTTCGCAAATAAAAATGAAACATTAGTGCTAATATATTTTGTATCAATCATTAGAGCGATATACTATGATAATAATTAATAATCATACAAAATAACTATACTCAAAAACTACTCAATTGGATTTGATAAAAATGTCAGAGATTGTTTTTAGAGATGTCAGAAAAGTTTAGAGGTAAGGTAGTAAGCATAGTTTAAACCACGTTAAAACATATACCAAATGCTAAATTTAACAAACTTCTTGTGGTTGCCCATCTAGGTCAATAATTTATTATTAAGTCAGATACACAGACGGCGATTTGTCCATGAATTGAGTTAGACTAAAACTATATAGCGTATACGTCAGATAATATACTATATGGGATTTTCCACAAAAAAAAAATTGCACACGGACATAACCGTGATTTTTAGCTAGTTATAACATGAACTAATCAATAGAAAAAAAAAATACAAAAGATGTAAATATAGCTGATTATTAATCTTAGTAATTATAGCTAATTCAACCTATTGTATACAGTTAAAGCTAAGCTAAGATCAAACAATAAAAAAAAAAGTATGCATCATTACAAAAACATTGGCCTCTTGGAATCTGAAACACAATCAACCTAAACCAAAATAATGTAAGCCTTAAATTTTAGAAAATTTAAAACGGTAGTTTCAAAAAATTATAAAAAAGCATTATCTAGGCTACTTACTCCAGATACATATTTGAATAACAAAAAACGTTGACGGGTCCTTTGGCTGAAGTACGGTTGTTCGTATCGATATTATTTCAATAGCTGAAGGACAGATATTTTAATATTATGATGGCTTTTCTGAAAGCTTTGCGTTTAAGTACGAAAATCCTAAGTTTATATTTTGTATAATGTTTGTTAAAAAAAAAGGGTACGAAAAAGTCACCGAAAATATGCATCGGTATAGATAGTACTAGATTGAGCGTATAGATATGTACAACTCTTTGAGCGCCTATTTGATTTATTAACTTTGTCGGGGTACCATTAAATACATAGTATCCTGAAAGCTGATCATGCCAGTTATTAAAGATCATAAATCTGCAGTAGGAGGCTAAAAATACTTTTTTTTTATACCTTCCCCTTTACCGCCAAATGAGACAACCACTGGTATACCAAATTTACACTAAACAAATGTTTACTTTTTTTATGTATTGTATGTCTTTCAGGAAGAAGAAGTTTCTTGCTAAATTAAATTATATTATAAATGTACCTACATAAATGTACTTAGTATACCTAAACTATATGTCTTCATCACTGATCTTGAACTTTTTTTTTTAGATTAAGGTTTATAAGTCAGTCATTATTTGAATAATTTTGACGAGGTAAATACGTAAAATATCTTGAATATTTGTGAAATCTAAAAACAGAATAGTATGATTATATAATATTACCAACCGTTATTAACTTATAATTCAATAACGATTGGAAAAATTGAATTTGAAAATGTCAATGTGTATATTATCCTGTAATAAGACATATAGTGTTAGGTAGTTTATACAATATAATAATGTACACAAAAAATATTTTTAAATTACAACCAAATTACGAATATCGTTATTCTTGGTTCAAATATGTTATTTCGTCCAAATTTGAACTTAAAATGCCATATTTGTGTTAATATATTTTTTAGATTTTTTGGTTACAGCATGAACTGTTTTTTGAGAATCCTTGTTTTAAATTTTAATCCTTAACTATAAAAATTTAACATGGAAAACTGGAAATCCCCAAAAGTTATAGGCGTATCCCCTGCATAACTAGACACTGATCGAAGAACGCAGATGCGTGACAAAAATAGTAAATGTGGCTCGTACGTGAAGACAATTTCAGTCTTGGGTGATATGCAGAGTGCAGACTTCTCCTGCGACTGAAATATCTCACTTCCCGCCCTTGCCGCACAATATACTACTGAATAACAACAAAATAAGAAAATTGTTGTTTGAGAATTTGTTAATTTAAGGGTAAATATTCATGTCTAACTTCAAACGGCCGTAAAAAATTAATTTGACTTTTCAGTAAACTTTTTTTTCATTACCCAGTGAATAATTAAATTTAATGGAGTTTAAAAAAAAAATAATAATTTTAGAGCATTTATTTGAATAAATACAAATCATTGTCTTGATACCATTTTTAACTTTTTAAATATTTTTTAAATCAAGCAATAGTTTAATTGCATCATAAGCTAATAATAAAATACTATTGTGAAATCATTTTTAGTTATATCGTTAATAAAAATACAAAACAATGGAGCAGGAGATAAACGATTTCCTTGTAGAACACCTGAATTAGAAATCACCTAATTTACTATCTGTGCACGACCTGATATGACCATGAAATAAGTGGTTCAGTGATCACATAAGCTTTAAGATTATTAATTAATAACATACAGTTAATCTAAATCTTTTTCGTAGCTGTAAAAAATAATAACGTCAGTAAGTTAATTTGTGATTGACTATTGAAAGATTTTGAAATATAATGATTAAATATACAAATATACGAACCTATGTATATTTATTTTAGTTTATTGTTGATTGTTTTTGACTTCAAGCATGTTGAGTATTTAATGACAAACGATTGCATAAAGATGTAATGATGCTTAAGATATTGAAGATCGAAAGCCGTATTATTTATAGTAGCGTGGAATTCTTTTAAAGCGGATACTGTTTTGTTCAAAGGGATGACGATGATATAGTATTATAGTATACAGATACTTGTTAGTTGTTGTGTAGAACAGTATTTCCCAACAATCAACCTCTAAGTAAAAAACAATTTTGAATTCCATTTTTTTAACTGAATCATAAACAACTTTTGGAATTTAAAACCAATGTACGCTATTCAATCTTCACTTATTATTTATAAAATAAAAATACTTATACACCGTGTAATTACTTTCGATAATTAAGTGACTCTATCCTGTATTATTACAGCTATACCATTTGTGATAAGTAATAACCAGTGGACAGTGATGTATTACTAAAAATATCCGTGGGTATTCGTGGCTTTTTTTATGCAGATAGATGACAATGGTAAAAACTTTATCATTAGGTAAGTTAAAACATTTTTTTTTTTATTTTGTGGATATTCATAATATCATAGAACTTAATACATTTTCAAAAAAAAATCATGAAAGCGAAAGCCCAATGAAAAACGTAAAAGGAAAAATGCAGTTACACATGATTACACTTTCTATTTTTAGAAATTCAGAAAAATTACACACAATTTTATGTACCCACAAACGATTTATAAAAGTAGATAAAATATTGGTTCCAAAAATGTTAATCACCTGATATCTACTAAACACAATTTAAGAATTGAAAATTAATATTACAAATTTACAAATAATTAGGTATAGAATATTATTTTTTTTTGGTTAGTTACTAAAAATTCTAATAGGTAGGTATACCGTAAAACCATACATCTGATTTTGGTCCAAGCATATTTTGTACTATAGCTTTAGCCATTTACGACCGCAAGATATTTTGCTGGCAATATTTTAATCGATAAATATTTTTGTAATTAACTTCAAATCACTATCGATTGAATTACAAGATAGGTTATCTTTTATATTATGAACAATTTCACATACTCCAGCTAAATTTATAAAATTGACTTTCCTATTTATTATTAGCTATAAAAAATGAATTTATAGAAGTTAATTGTTTACTAGAATTTTCATTAGCTTATGTGAAACTCTGTTTGCGTGGTGTTGTACATCCAATTTATCCCCGTGAGATATTAAAAAGTCTTTCCTAAATAATTTGCAATGATCATACAAATTGTTATTTTATGATTTTTGAAGCCATGTGTAAGAATTTAACCACACATCACGAAAAGTACAAAGGCCTTTTACCTTTTTCGGTAGAGTACTTTGATCTCCGGAGTCACTCATTTTGTATGATTTGTATATAGATACACGCCAATCGCACACACGCACAACACGACAATACACAGCGCACTGACGGCTCACTCCAAAATAAATAATTTGTGCGAGTGTCAATGAAATGACAATTACGCGTTGAGATAAAATACAGATAAAGTAATAATAATAATACAGCACGCACTCATTAACAGCAATATTGGTCGGATATCGATCATTGACAGTTGATGCCTTTTATCGACGGTTTCATCGTTTGTAGTGTTTTTACAATTAATGTGAAAAAGATAAATTATCATTTTCCAAATGTCCCGGGGAAAATGTGTCCCGCATCTACACTGATCGGGATGCGGAAAAAAACACACAAATTGTGCATGTCTCGCTAAAATTAGGACGGTTGGCAACCCTGTGTATACGCCGCCGTATACTCGCGTATCACCGTACCTACTACCTACGTTTAGAGAATATTCGTTATAAAGAAACTAAAGAAGAGAGTACTATATTATGCCGGGTCGGTAATTAAAATTTTTTGAAGGGTATGCTAACAACTTTAGGCAGCCCAACAAAAATTTTTAACAGGCCAATATATTATATCGTAAGTATATACTATAGAGTTATTCCAAATAATTTTTTTGCGCCACGCTCGAAAATTATAATCTTTATATTTTGCATCTCATATTTAATGAATCACCAATATTGTACACCTAACAATACTAAATATTTACTAAATTATAAATAATTATTATACGTTTCCGTATAATGCCGGAATATCCAACCACGGTTATGAGCGTCTCGTCGCCAATAATCGCAAATGTTATCTCAACTGACAAGTTCACTGGATAGTAGACAATATTTGCAATCATGAGACACCAATTTCAAAACGTTAGTGCCAATAGTTTTTTTTTTACGAAGTATTATAAAATAAAGGTAAGGTATAGACACTATTGTACCTAAAAACATTGTATACAAAACAAATCCTAAAATCGTCAGTCACACATAAAATATTTAATAGAAACAAAATATTTTCATATTTATTTAATTAATGCATTAATAATATCAGATATTAATTTGGCCACAGTTTTCGATACTTAATACCATTTTAAAAAAAAAAGATAATTTTTTTCCGGCGCCAAAAATGTATAGTCAGGCTAAAATGTAATCTAAATAATTTTAGGTATACCCTGTAACACCTCAAATGACGCCCCTGTATTATGCACTCGTATACCACCTATAATATGCTACTGGTAACCAGATAATAAATGATAATACTTGGGTACATATTAAGTTCAAATAATTGAACAAAAATAGTGGGCGTTTCAAATGTTTCAATGCTAGGGAAAACAATTAATTTTAAACTGTGCATTTCTTATTGATATTAGTTCAATAATTTGACACTGATCAGTTAGATACGAAAGTGTTTTTGTGATGTTGGTAGGTATATTTGAATAAAATTCTGTTCTTTATTTAATTGACAAAATATAATTATACACTTCCTACAGGGCGCCACACTGATCTGTTAATACAAATTATGGTATAACGTTTATACAGCATATGTTTAATACAATTTTAATATATTCAATTTACAGGTTAAAAAAAATATTCAAATTATATTACATAGAAATCAAAAATTGTGATAAAATATGTATGACTAATATGATGGATATTCTACGACCTGTATCATCGGGAAAAAGTTTGACCACTGCGTGTGTGTATTACCAATGTATAATTAGTTACAGTAGAATATTTTTAAATAGCTTAATATGAAATTGGAACAATTAATTTTAATGTATTTAATTTGTAGTTAGGAGTGAAATATTCAAATGGTATAATTTAACAAAACAAAATCGAGAAATATTATAATAATATATATATATATATGTTTTATTTGTATAATATTATAATCAATACGGGTTATATTGAATAATATGCTTTTAATGCGATTGTATTTGTCATTCCATTCAGGGATCAACCAATTGCAGCCGAAAGTAACCTTTTCTCGTTTTTCATTTACCGATTGCAGCGCATACAAATTAGGTAGGTACCTAGGAAATACTGTTTTTAGTGGCTATTAAAACAAAATAAATATTCCAATTTCATATCTTTGCATAAATATAATTATATCACATTCTTTTGAGCTATCAATATTCAACGTGAATGGTGCTTTCTAGTCCATTAAAGATAAGAAAGCAGATGAACCGCTAGTGGAACATGGTTGAACTATGATAGGTACAAAAAAAAGTCATAAATCAGCCTATTGATAAAACATTATACATTCATTTTTTATTTATTGTATATAGTGTATACCTTTTACTAATTTGACTAGGTACATGGATAACATTAAAATATTTATATATTATTACTTTGTTTAATAACAAATGCATTTTTAAACATCCGAAAATTATCGAGCACTTTAATATTATTACCTATTCTATTATGAATGTATGATTAACTGTATTAGGTATTTATTTGTAATTTTTTAAGACTGACTAATATCTAAGGGTTGATGTTTTGTGCAATGATGTGTATAATTAAAAAAGGTGGGTAAGTGGATGTCGCTCTGCTGTACAGTAGGTGACAAGTGGGTCACTGTAATGGATGGTGTTAAATTTGAATTCAATAATATAATATCATTATGTATATAAGAAAAACGATTCTGAGCGAAAACGGTCAGTCAGCCTATGATATTACTAAGTATACTTGATGATATTATTGTGCATAAAGTAATTTATATATAAACTATTTACGTGGAGCCTTGTTTTAAATTTTCAATCCTTAGCTATAAAAGTTGAACATTTTATAAATTTTTAACTACAAAATAATTAGTTAATTATAAATTTGATAAATTTTGTCAAAATTCGAACTTTAAATGCTTATAAAAAAAAAAATTGTGCCTATTTATTTTTAATATTTTTCAACTGCTATTGTAATAATATATTTGGAGCCTTGCATTAAATTTTCACGCTTTTTTAACATACAAATAAAATTTTATTGATATTTATAGAAAAAAAAACTAAAAAAATTGAAAACTGACAATGATCGTAAACAGCTCAAAAAGAGTCAAATTATTTTCAAAATTTTATCGTGTATAGAAAATGCTAATATAAACATTCGGTGAAATTTTCAAGTATCTACAGTCATTCGTTTTTTAATTACAATAAAATAAGAAAATCGTTACTTGAGTATTCGAGTGAATATCAAATGTTGTAAAAATATGAATTTCAAACGCTCATAAAAATTTAATTTGATTTGCTTATAGACATTTTTTTTTTTTATTAAGGTAGACAAACTTATGGGTTATCTTGTATTACATTTTAAAATCTTAGATTTAAACAGAAAAATATTTTATGAATTCTCAACTCAAAATAATTTGCTAATTTTCGTGATTTTAAATGCTTATAAATAATAACTATGACTAAGGTTTTTTAGTATTTTCAAATATCATTGTAACAATATAGTAGGAGCCTTGTATTAAAATTTTAAGCTTTATTACTCAAAAAATAAAGTTTTATTGACATCCATAGAAAAAAAACTAAAAAAATTAGAAACTGACAATGTCCGTAAACAGCTCAAAATAAGTCAAAATATTTGGAAAATGTTATGGTGTATAGAAAATGAAAATATAAACAACCAGTGAAAATGTCATGTATCTACGGTCATTTGTTTTAAAGTTACAACAAAAACCAAATTCAATTTTGTGAAAAATCGATTTTGCTTAAAATTTCCCGTTTTTCCTTAATTTTTCTTTTGTTTTTCTTGGCGCTGAAAATTACTGGGAATTTTAAATTTTAACCTCCCAATGCACTAACGATATTCACTTTCCAATCGAAAAAGATACTGAAGTTGAAAATCGAAGCATTATTTCGATTACTTATCGTGTACACAGACACAAAAAAAAAAATAAAAAAAATATAAAAACACACATCATTGTAAAATCAATACATTCATCGTTCCACTCAGAATCAGTTATTTTGTGAATCAGTGTATATGTTAGGATGCAATCGGGATAAAAGATATTTTTAATTTTTTCACCACGTCACACCAGGCCCAAAAATCTCAAAGATGTTATTATTATATAGGATATAATATATTTATATTTGGGACTCGGGAGACTGAATAGTGCTTTCTGAATTCGGGCCAGTATTGGGCGTCTCCGTTTTATAATTGTATAACAGTTCTACTTATGAAAAAAAACATTAATTATACTTAACTATATTCCTTGCTAAACTTCCTGTTCCCTAGATATAATATAAAGTGATATGTAACGATCTTTTAGAATTTTAATTTCCATCAAAGTTTTTTTTTTATATAAATCAACAAAATATTGTGTTATATGTTTAAATAACAATTATTGTTATACCCAGATATTTGTTTATCATTATTTTTTTAACAATTTTATGCAATGTAGTCGTAGTCTATGTTTTGGGTTTTTTTTAAATATTGTTCTACAATTAATCATATTCACTGAATTTTTGTAGCAATCCGGCATTCGTGTACACTATTACTCGGAACTCTCATGACAGGGACAGAGACAAACACTACAATTTGATACACACACTTACACACATACATAGGTTTCTGTGAAAACTATATATAGAGAGTTTACTTTGATCCCATTATCCCAATATTCTTTACCAACGCAACCTGCAGGTGTTCCTACTTCCCAAGGTATTCTCAAGAAGGAAAACATTATTAGATATTATTTGTAAAACCGTTCTTTTGGTGTAGGTAATGATGTTTATTACACACGTAATAGAAAATAAAAGTTCTAAACATCAATTAAAATAGTTTTCTGTATTAGCTAAACAGCGCGATTGAAATCTAATTTGAAGAGATTCTTTATGAATCAATTTATTGGACGTTACTGCAGATGAGGATATATTTATTTATTTTCTTATATATTATTAATTATTGGTTAATAATTAATTTATATATACACTGTAATAATTAAGTTTAGGTTATTTAAGGTTTATTAACTTATCATAAAATAAAAATGTCTGGTCAATCCGTGTTTAGGACTTTTAAGATTGTGAACATTGGATTTGATTATTTTTCATAGTCTATGTGTGACAAAATATTATTTCAATTTTTAATATATTAACTAACATAAATAACTCAATTACATTGGTTATATATTAATATCACTTGAGATTTTTATATTTTAATTTCAAACTTGTAGTACATATTGATAATATTATATACATTACGATTTATTTTAAATGGCAGATCTCGCCCAATAGTAGAATATCAGATATGCTTATGAATGTTATCAACAAATAGTTTTGTTATTTAAGTGTATATATTTACAAAGTGTCGTGTCAATATTTGTATGCTCTTTTTAACAATAATCTCCATGTTTAGACATTTTTTTATAAACTTATAACATGTTTATTGTTTAGGTATTACTAATTAAATAAAACAAATTTGAAAATTTGAAATAACGGTAAAATATAAAACATTGATATTATTAGTTATTTGTTACTATTAATACACTCATTTTAATGACGGTTAGCAAAAATAAGGCAAAAATAATTTATAAGGTGTTTAATTTAATCTCTATCATGGAATCAGCGATCAATGATGAACTGTATCCAAAGAAAACGAGTCGTGAAAAAAAGCCACTATTAAAATTAAGATGTTGATAGACCATATGCGTTAATGTTTATTGTATAATCATTGAATTTTCTGATATACCATTGCACAAACATTTTGTGTGAACTATGGGAGTAAACAAAATATATAAAAATAGTTGGATTAGATAAATGCGGAAAGTGTATAAAAATACATCTGTTTTAAATTGTATTTATTAATGCTATTTAAATTATGGCAAATTAAAAAGTGGTACCTATTACATTTTGGATTCGTTTCCAAAGTCATATAGTTGTGCATTATCAATTAATCTCGTTTTAAATTCAACAACGTCATGGTAAATTAAACGTAAAAGCTTTAATGATATTTTTCAATGATACGTATAATAGTCGTAAAAAATAAATAATATTGATCAACCACCAACAGTTGTGACATTGATAAAAAATCAAATTGTATTTCATTATACAAAATATTATTGTTTTTTTGTTTGAAAAAATTAAAAGTTTGTTACAATACTATAATGTAGTTGTCAAAAAATGTATAAAATAGTACAAATATTATTCATTGTATTTACTATTTATATAAACTTTATATGTAAATAATAATATACTTTTACAATTTTCTTAGTATATTGAAAATATCACCAATATTGTGTTACCATATAATATTATAATTTTTTTTTATTACCTATTCGTATACCTATTCCTTTATTGTTTTTCCCAATGTAACTTGTCTCCCTGAAGTTCCCCCTTGTTGAATTTTGGCAAAATATAGATGTATATCCTTTGAAATAAAGTGGCCTTAGGTACTCTGTCGTTTATATTCTCCATTTGAATAATTTCCCAACAATTAGTTATTATGTTAGTGAATCTACACAAAATCGTGTTATTTCCCCAGTAAATTGAATATGCTTATTTGGTTGTGGTTTCTATTTTTAAAAATGAAATCATCTGTTTTATTTGTAATAATTGTGTTTGATCTTTAATGTATGAATTATTGTTGAAGATACATTTAAAGCAATTACATTTTTTACTAATGAATCCGTGTTTTTTTTTTAAATGTTGATAATAATATTATATAAAATATTAACTGATCAGTAATTAGTATTTTGAATTAGATTTTAAAAGTTAGAACGGTATGTAACTATTGGACAGTAAAAAGTCCGATTTAATTAAGCAATTTGTTTTTTATTTTAGGTTTTATATTATACCTGTTGATACTTTTATTTTTTAACTGCAGTTGATAGTTTTTTTTTCGAGGAATGCCAATATTGAAAATTTATTTATTAATTACTTAGAAATGTATAAGTTCATTTTAGTAGGTACATAATACATAAGCTGCTAATACAACAATGAGATCCCTATTAAAAGATAATGATTAAAATTTTTCTGTTTTTCTAATTAATAATAAATTATTTGAAGTGCTCAATACGGCAAGCTTTTGGTAGATAACCTTTGGCACAAACTATTTTAATACAACTTAAGTCAAAAAAAATATTGCGTATTACACGTCTTGAGTAGGTATGGAAATTACAATAGTTGGTATCTACCTAGGTACCTAGTTGTTTTATAAATTAAATCAATATAAATTAAAAATAAAAATATTATGTGACATTATGTTTATTAATTTCACGTAACGTATATTCACCAATATTTTACACTGAAGCTATTATTATTTATTATAATTAATGGTCCATCGGATCTAGGTATTTATTACTTTTCATAAAACGGCATACTTTTATAGATGATATTAGAATAAAATAAAATTAACGTCAGTAAACTAAACTGGTAGGTTTCATCATTAGTCATCAAGGTTTAATATATTCCATTACTGTTTATTTACGTGAAATGCCGGCGCGAAAAAGTAAAACAATAATAATAATAATATTATACAAGACAATCGAACGAGTAAAATACGCGTCTCGTCGTACAGATGGCGATTGCAGTGCATTAGTCATGTGGTTAGTTCATGGGCGACGAGAAACCGTCAGTCAGTGCAGACCAGCGCTCGAATCGTTTCGCTGGTTCCCTACCGTTCCGTTTACCATCACTCGAACACGTTACACGCCGTCGCATTAATATTTTCAAATCGAAATTGTTTATCGTTAAGGTATATATAATTTTTTTCACGTTTTGTTTTCGTGTTCCGTGCTCTTGATCAAAAACAAAAGAAAAAAGAAAATAATAATTAAAAGACACAAAAAAAAACTGAAGAAAATACGGTTAAACGACATGGTCGTCTGGTCCCAGTGTTTCGTATTAATAATAGGCCGAGAATGTCCCTTGGGCACAGCTCCAACGTGAAGCCGCCACCGTTGTTTTCGTATTTATCATAACACAATATCTAGATTTTCGTTTAAAATAAATAAATAAAAATAAAATACACGAATTACGTATGTATACGTAGACTGCAGTATATTATACCCGATACACCTACAACCACGGTATATATACATAATATAATACAGTACATTCGCATATATCCGTCATATCATATATACATCCGAGTCGCTGACAAGTCACCCGGACGTTGAATATAATTTTCTTCTTTGATAAAAATATTAAAAACGAAATTGTGCTGTCGGTTATTGCAGCTGCTCTATATGTCGTAACGCATCGTGCCGTCCTGCAGGATTACATTGTACGAGCACTACTACAACTAGATGAACTACTACTAATACTACTACTACTAGGTACTATTTCTACTACTACTAGTAGTACAACTTCCTATAATAATAGTCGTCGTTCGAACCGAAATCCAGCGAATCTGATGCATGGATACGTTGACCAGAAACATGCCGTCCAAAAAGCAGTACAACCTCGTACCCAACGATGATTACGACACTAGAATACCTATGCATCCGGAAGAGGCGTTCGAGCACGGTATTACATTCCACGCCAAGGTAAGACAACGATTTTTATTATTCTGCGTTGGTCGCTCCTCCGGCACCACACTAATTATTTTGCATGGTAAAACAACTGACACTTTGACCGTTGGATCTAGCTATTATTGTAATATAAATATATAATATAGTAATAACGTGCTACTTGGTCTGTTTAATATTGTACGATTGATGCGTACCTATAGTATACCACCTATACATGTCATACCGACGCGTACTGCATTAGCTCAAGTAGCCGGTTACATACTTTTAATATAAAATACGGTATTTGCAATCGTCGTTATCCTTCATCCGCATTACTCATAAGCATTATTTTAAATAATTAATTTTTTTGCATTTAAAATTAAAACAGTTTGGCCGGTCACAGAACCAGCTCGTATATTATGCATTATATGACACGTAAATGTACTTAAACAAGTTAAACACAACCTGTAACCAAAATTTACCCAGCGTAGCTATAACATTGTAGGTATGTATACTAGACACGTTCACGTGTGTATAAGACAAAGATGATAACAAAATACAGTCGAGAAGCGTCCTCTTAAAGAACAATGATCATAATGTTAAGGTTTTGGAGCGGGTTTAGGCACTGAACACCTGTATTATATTATTATGTAGGTAGGGTATTGTGATCAAATTTATACTGGATCTGTTATATTATAATAAATACAACACGCGTCGTGTTAGATCACAAAGCCTTTATTCGATTTCATACTTCAACAGTTCAACAATATGAATATACTTAATAATAATATTTTTAAATTATTTTAGGTTTGTTTTTTATTCATCGATTGTTTATTTGTTAATACTATTGACTCGGAATATTTTAAGAACGTCAAAATACACAATTATTACATATTTTAAATGTATTATTTTGTGAATCTTGTGTATGACTTATAAGTTTATCTGTCAATGACTAATTGAAACCTCTTAATTAATGAAACAGAACATGTATTTAAATTGCATCATTAATACCATGCATTTCGAAAATCTAGCGAGTGACTCAATGAAATATTTTACATATCATAGTTAGCTTTCCAAAATATAGAATAATGAGATGCATTTGACTTAAAAAATTCAAAATATATAAACATGTATATTATGTACGTTAACGTGTAAATATCAATGTATACATTATATTATGTGAGATTAAATTGATTTTACGTAAAAGTTTCCATAAAATTATCTACTCGGTGATAAAATTGTGCAGTTGATTTAACAAAAACCAGTATTTTATTATGTATTCATTATACGTATATAATATTGTTTGCATTTTAATTTTGTATAAAATAAATATTATGGATTCTTGTTTTACTAAAATAGTATTTTTCTTGATAAATTTAAATATAATAAATATTATTATATATTAAATATTAGTTTATATTTCCAAAATAGTAAAATGGTTAGGAACTAAAATTTTTATCACTGCAAATAATAATTTAAATAAGAAAAGTCTTAAACAACACGACACTTAGAAGTATTATACACGATAAATGGAAACTTGGACGCATTAATTAAAAATCCATTAACACTGAGTTAATAGTACTGCATCATCATTTTATAAACCAGCAGAAAGTAAATAAAGCTAAGCCATAGAATTTCACCAACTATTTTAGTGAATAAGTATATATTTTAAAAAACTAAAATTATAATATATTTAAGAAAACTGTTTGAAATCTTGTATTTTTGATAGTGATTACTTTTGAGAATTAATTTGTATTTAAATAACTAGAAGTTATAAATTTCAAAACATAATTTGTTATTAAAACGTAACAATAATACTTCACTTAAATAACATTGGATTCAAATTAAAGCTAAAATAATTCGAAAATAATACTGTAAGTTATACGCAGAAGAATTTGAAATCAAAGTTTTCTTTGGTAGAAATAACGTGAACTTAAAGCTACTAATATCAAAAATATTTTATTTTATTATATATAACAATTATCTTTAAAGTATAAATTGGATAAAATATTTTTATTATTTTATTTAATAGTATAATATATTATTATTCGTCAAAATTATGTTATTTTATATTTTAATAGTTTGTTTTTTTTTTCACAACGAAAAATAAACTATTTTATATAATATATAATAATATATTTATATGTAGGTACCTACATTTAATTAATGTTTAAGGGTATTTGTTTTACGAATACTTTTGAAGTGCTAAATAGTTTTTAACAAATTAAAAAATTTGTTCATAAATGTAAAAAATTAGAAAAAATCAACCATGTCATATGTTTGACGAATATTTTTTTGCCATTATTCTAAAAGGAAATTGGAACAAGTCAATTAGATATGGTCGAAATGAAAGATTCTAACATAAATTAAATGATAAAAAAAACCAAAATCAAACAAAGTATTTTTCTAGAATTAGATACGGATTTTTCCGAGTGAAAATTTTCACCATTCATGAACCGCCGCCAAAGGAGCAACTAGACATGGGATGGATGGAAATAACTTATACAGCCACAAAGAGTGACGAGAGAAAGTGCTTTGAGTGGTGCGCTTTTAATCGCAAAATGTGAGATCTAAAATATTTTTAAAAATGTAATATTATTTGAAAGAACGTAGGATCATAGAAAAAATAAATAAATTGGACGGCTACCCGAGCAACTGGTTTTGTTTTCAAGGTAAATCGTTTATGTATTCGTTCAGCAATTTTTTCATAATATCATTATTATTTGTGTCGTAAATGTTGAAAATCCTCTCGGATATTATAATTATATGAATCATTCAATCGATGATGTCACTTTGATGTAAATGAGTGCGTGTAGACTCACTTCTATGATTTATGAGAAATAGTAACTTGAAATTGCAGCAAAGGCGTGTCATCCCGTTTTTTCGCGTTATTATATTACTTTGATGTGGAAAATGCCCCATACAAATGCCTATATCACATTTCTAAACTGTGTCAGTGGGGTTTCAGTGTGCAGGACCACCCTATTAGGTTTCATTCCCATTGACACGCAAAAATGTACTTTAATTGGATTATTGTAAATCATAACGATGTTGTATACAAACGCAAGTTATAACGAATGTATAAGTCATCTCTATTACATTTTAATGATCTGATTTCAACGCTGCACCAAATAAAACATTGTTTGAAAAATAAATGGCAAATTCATCATTATTTATCAAATGAATATGCTAAAGTGAGATGCATGGATATCAAGCTTTACTTTGCTTTTCATTTTATGAATTATTATACAAATTGCATTGTTATTGTTATAACTATAGATACTGTCAAAACGTGCCACTTACCAGAATGTATTTGGCCACAACTTACTTTGGACGTGCGAGGAGAATATAATTGCTTCCAATTACCTATACCGATTGGTTGAGTCATAAACTGATAATTGAAAATCGATTTTTTCGATCAAATAAGTGATTGACCTTCTTTCAAAACTCGCATAGTATTACTATGTTAGTTGATAGTAATGACTCAACCCTGTTACGTATCATCTATTTTCAACCACAAACATTACCTTTTTTTTACACACTACTTTCAGACATATGTGACTTCCGTTTTTTCCTCTTTATGCGTTCGGAAAAAATCGCCAACAAACCGTGGCATCGAGCATAAAGATGCTGAGTCGAAAAGTACCGATGCGAATCAAGTCTATATATTATATTGAACTCGTATAGGGGAAAAAAATCGTCCGGGACGTTGAACTACACTATATAGTATGAATAATGTACGAGCATCTGAGACAAAGACATTGATTTTGATGAAACCACGCGTGGTTGTTTCTCGATTTAGGATTACGAAATGACCGACCGGAATGCCGTACCGTACACGTGATTACTGATTACCGAGTGTTCTTTTCCTCTCTTCCATACCAGTCTTTTATTCTTGGTACATCTCGCGTACGTGACTGCCGTTTACGTACGCAGAACGGGGTTGTTGAAGGTCAATAACACGGGACAAAGATTTCTTATTATTATTACTTGGTGGTACACAACGTAATATTATGTTCGAGTAACCCACTATGCTTATGTGTTCGATTTGAGCTGCGGGAGAAAAATAAATAAAGACCCGGAGCCCTGCAGATGAGAATTCTGATGAAAGTTCTTTTCAATCGAAAAATTTGACAGACATTTAATGTATTCATCATTTTTCCTATTTGTAATAAGTTAACAATAATTACGTTGTATGGTTATAATATATGATAGGGTATGGGTGGGGGAACTACCAATTGGCAATACCAAACATCATATAGATTTATAGCTATTTATTTACTTTTTATTTATATAATATATTTGAGATCTCAAAGTCGCTTTATAGTCACCTTTGGAGGGTAACCGCGGTTATACTTTTAGAATTTCATCTACTAACCATTTAACTTGTGGATTTGGGTAGGTAGCAAGTTTGGAGTGCAGGCGTCTGCAGTAATGTGTTAAAACTGCTATGTCGGTGACGATAAGGATATTGAGGTCTTTGTGTTGACCCTAGGGTATAATTGAGTACAAAGAAGGGAGCTTTGGTGATTTATCTGAGGTTTTAGATAGGAACTTCTGGAGATTTTTAATATTTGATGGTTTCGCTGAGCCTCACCAAACTTGTATTGCGTAGACTAATAGTGGTCTGAAAAGGAGTTATTATATATTTTAAGCGGTTTATTATTTATGTACCGGGAAATTATTTAATTATTTTTGGACGAATCTAAAAACGGATTAAAATAATAATGAACTGTTAAGTGGTCAATTATAAGTAAGTATTTTATTACTAATGCGTGAATAAAAGTGGGCAAATAGGTAACCACTCTGCTCTACAGTTGAAGATGTCGAGTAACTGAGTAAGTCACTGTAATGTGTTAGGTTAAATTTGAATTCAATGGTTTATTCATTGCATACAAAAAATAATTCAGAACAAAGACGACCTGTTAGCCTATATATTACGCACTAATTATATATTTTATTTATAATACTATTAATTACTATAGAATTTATCTTACTTGTAGTACCTAATACGGTAGGCTGAATTAATTTTTTTGTCGAAAACATTACATTCATTATATTATTAATATTTATTTAATAACTATAACAGTGTATATTTATATCATATATTATATTGTTATTAACTTTTGAGTCAATACCGACTTACGGTTGAACTGCGTAAACTGTTCGTGGTATGGATAGGAAATAGCTTAAAATATATCTAAATATTTAAAAAATGCAATTGTGTCAAGTTAATAATATAGGTATTTACGTATAAGTTTCATGCTTCCAGAAATAATGTTTTTAAACTGGTATAAAATAAGTAATAACCTGTAAGATTTTATTGTTTGTTTAAATATTCAATTTCGTCCCAGCTTAAAATAGTAATAATTAATAAATAATAAACTATAAATATTTTGAAAATGTCATTAAGTGCAGAAAATGATAACTAAGGTAACAGTAAAATGTTTTAAGTTTAAACAATTAATACTTTTTGAGTTATAACAAAACAACTAAAAATGTCTTATGAGAAATCGTTAGTTTACGCATGAACATTAAATTTCATCAACATTTAAAATTTTAAACGTTGACGCTAAAAAAATATTTTGAGTTGCGTTCAACTTTTTTTTTATAATTCTTGTAAAAAAACTTATATGGAACCTTGAATTCATTATTAAAACTTTAGGTACCTACCTATGATTATAAAAATGTGATCTATTTTATACTACTAAATAATTTTTAAATGTGGTAAATTTTGATGAATTTCGTAAAATTTTTCAAAACTTTCAAACTTTAAACGTCTATACAATATAATTCTGATGATGTATTTATGATATTTTTAATTGATATATTAACTTATGAGCGACCTTTACATTTCCAAGTTATTTTAACAAACATTTATTTTATCATACATAAATCAAAAAAAAAAAAATAAAGTAGACGATTTAAAATACCTTAACATATTAGGTAGGTACATAAAACAAAAAGAGACAAAATATTTTGAAAATTTATGTGCATAAGCATTAAAAAGTTTTTTTTTTTCATGGTTATTTTGAAAAGTTTTGTGATTCTTTTTTTTGACTGGAGGCCCCCCCCAAGTACCAACTAGATCCAATTTTTTACTAGAAACCACCCTCACAGTTGAAAATAAAAGTATTTTACTGCTGCAATAACTGGCGATGATAGAGAGAAAATTAATAATAAGACAATAACATATATCATTGTAAAATCAATACACTAATCACTCAGCTCATAATCTAAAAATGGTATCTAACGAATATATTTTTCGTTCAAACTTGAAATGCATCTGAAAAGATTATGTATGGGTCTTTTAAATGTCGTGTGACAATAGTTTTTGGAATTGCTTGTACATCTAAAATATAATCCTATTAATATGTCATAAATAAATAATTTTTTCTATAGAAATAAGAAGTAGAATAAACTCAATAAAGTATTAATGCTTCAAGTATCGAAAAGTTTATATTTTGACAACTCGTTATAGTCAAAAAGTAAAAACTTTTAAAAGAAATCTTTGTTTGTAACAACAACAATTGAATAAAGTTAAATTATATCCTAGAAAGTAGAAATAGATAATTCCAAAATGTCAACTGGTTTTTTTTTTGTCTAACATTTTCATTTTAATAAAAACTTGTTTGTAGTATTTTATTAATATCCAAATTTATACATAGTAAAACTTACATTTTGTATTTTTTTATATGAATTTAAAGATTTGATAATTAGGTATGTACCTATACCATTAAAAAATGTATGGTAATTAATAGATATCAATATGTTATATTACGTGAAGTTTATTAAATCGTTCCTTCCAGTTTGAAAATTATTGATATAAAAATGAAATATTTATTTGTTTAAAATATGTGACATAATATCGCACCAAAACTTTGTTCTATGCTGAATGCTCGTATACATTAATGATATTATGTCCATAACCGACGTTGCGTGCAATGTTTAAATATAATGTTTCCCTATGCTCATCCTTTGTTATAATTGTGTATTACCTGTTGGTTTAAGTAAAATTTGATAATGTGTTAGATAGGTACGTAGACCACTTTTCCATCGTACACACCATTAAAACATCATTAAGACATGTCTGAAATTCGTCAATTAAAAATCGAGTCTGAAGTAATAACAAACGGATTCCGATCTAAACTCGAAATTCCAGGTGGTGTTTTCTATCCATATTGAGGTAATCGAAATCCATCAAGCGTGTGTGGGGAGATGGTACACACGGTCGAACGGCTGCCACATACACACGTGGAAATAAATGTGCGTCGTTCGAGCGGACGTCGTCGTCCCGTGCGGTATTTCATCGTAAATAAAATTAATGGATTTCGTTCAAGTTCCGATATCCGTGGACGACTGTTTTTCTATACGTACACGTAAAAAAACGATTGTCGCAGGATGAAAAAATAAACTACACACACCTATAGGTACACTTAATATCATTGCAAATATAAGGGGCGCACATAAATCACACGGATATGATAGATATTATATACGCGTGCGAAGAGACCTGAAACGAACTGGCGGGGGTCGCGACGACAAAAAACGTTCAGCTGATGCGCATATACTAAGCGCTTCCTACGAAACGGCTAGAACGTTGAATAATAATGAATTCGTAGGTACCTATAGATCGGTACGCTGCAGCTTGCTAAAAGTGTTGTCCAATCGTACGCAAAAGACTGCCAAACATCCGAAAATGACTATAGGTTGGTGAATGCAATAACGTCTCGGTAGCGGCGGTGAGGAGGAATGTCTTTGCCTTTTTTTTTTCGCTTTTTCATATAACGCCGCCGCCGGGAAAGGTTTGTGTCGTCTTCGACGGTGATGTCAATCGGGGAGGGGGTGGGGGCAGCACATAATTAAAAATCATTGCGACACCGACACGATGACGGCGGCGTCTCGTTCCTGTACAGTACCTAATATATAGTATAGTATATATATATTGTAATACGCGTAGATGCGGACGGCAGCTGCAGCCTGTGCATGAATGGTTTCGTTGTGTTTTTCTTAATAATAACGTACTTATATATATATATATATATTTTCATAATAATTTACCGTCGTAGTCTTAGTGGTTAGTAAGTGTATAATATTATATAGCATGGTTATTATAATGTTCGGCGTGCGTTAGTACCTATATAGTATATCGAAAGCGGTGGACGATTCAAGGTCATTCCACATTCCCCGGAGTCGGAGGACGTATATAATACAGTAAACGCCTGGGCACAACCACCGCACGTGTATATATGTGTCGTATCCGTGTGTGTGTGTGTGTGTGTGTGTGTGTGTGTGTGTGTAATATTATGTATAATATCGTTGTTACGACCACGACCGACTCGCCGATACTCTCTCGGCCGAGAGACCGAGTCGTGGTCCGTGTGGGATATAATAATATAATATATAAAGCCGGTGCAGGGCAAGCGCGCATCGATGGCATCGTTGCACCGAAAAAAAACCAGAAAGAGATGACGAGCGAGAGAGAGTGAGTGAGAGAGTGGTAAAGAGAGAGTGAGAGAGACAGGAACGACAGGCGCAGCCCGTTTTATAATATACCTACCGGCTATTATATAAGGTTAACTACGACTCCTACATAATATTATTATTTTAATGCATGCACGTGCAGGTCATCCATATTATTATTCTTGTTCGTATTAAAATCCTAAAACCTGTGTTTAATCCGATAGCAGGTCAGTGTACCGTTTCTACGCAGTGACAGTTTTCGAGAAAATGTGCCCGGCAGGCAAACGTTACAAAGGAATGATTTTTCAACACGGTTTTTGTGGATGACCTTTAAGGATAAGGGTTCATGAATATTTTCCCGCAGTTTCATATTATATTGTAATTTATAATACGTAGTTGTAGCCAGTAGGTATATTATAAATTGTGGCATATACCTACACCGATATGTTACAATATATATCCTACGGTTTAATTACCTATAGTTTTCCCTTCAGATTTATCTATTACTTACTTGGTATTCTATATTACTTACACCAAACAGACTAAATGATATGACAAATATCGGATATAATATAGGTATATTAAAACTTTATTTGTATTATAAAGAACAAATTTGTCACGATTTTTTCTTCAAATGTATCTAGTTTTCGTACGCTTTCTTATTCGTTTTGAATAGTTGTATACTAATTTTATTTTTAAACAATTATTAATGCAATACATTGTAAATTTTTTTTGTAAAACTACCCTAATGTTTTGACGGTAGATCAGTCGGTTACAGCCAACCCCTCACCACTTCTCATCACTAACCTTCAGCATACCATCATCCGTCGCGTTGCTCCTTCATATTGTATTTCATAGATGCAGGCATGCAGCACGCTGTATATCCGTATAAATAATATTAATAATACGACAGTAAAACTACCTCGATCCAGTGGCGGTGCCCGTGTAATACCGTTGGCGTCGAGTGCACGTGCAGTGTGAGCGTTTGTTAATATTCACGTCGAAATTAATAACACGCCGATATAGCATTGCCGCCGCCTAGTACGGGAGTAATAGTCCCCCGGCTCCCGAGTACGTCATAATAAATAATATTATAGTCATTTTGCTTCCTCCTTCGTGGAACGACAATTATTTAATATTAGTTATTACTATATTAAATTGTGTTAAACGAAAACGGTAATAATGCATCGAACGTTGCACCGGAAGAACACTATATATTATACAATATTATTATTACCTACCTCCGTATTTAAATTAAGTAGATAGTTATAAGAACTTATAACATTAATCCAAGTGTATTTTATATAATATTATTTTCCGACTAATTTAAATATTTTCGATTAGTTACGACGTAAAAACACGACTTCAAAAAATATTTGATGTTTTATCGCTGAAGCCTGAAAGCATCATTTTAATGTTTTAAAACTCGTCTGTTCAAATTACTCTGTCCTCCATTCCATGCCATCGATCTTTGGTATGCAGATTGCAGTTACCAAATCCTAATTTTCTTTTTACATTTATAGGCATTCCAAATACCAACAAGTTCGTCTTATTTTTTTTTTAATAAAAGTATAATTAAAATCTAGACAAGTTTATGTACAATAATTTGTTTAGATGACATGATTACAACATCAGGACGACCCAATAGTGCCACTAGGAAGGTTGATCAGGCAGGACTAGTGTAGTTTATATTATTATATTTATTTTATGTATATTAGTTTTGACTATAAAATTAAATGTATTTTTTTAAATATAAATTTAAAAATGTTTCGTATTCTTCTATTAAGTAGCTATAATGAATCTAAAATATAGATTGTTAGATACAATATGTGTAGAATTTATAAAATTAATTCAACTTTGTGGCTTGAACGAACGAAAGTGTAGTGAGTTATTTTATGTCTTATAAATACAATCATTAATGTAAATAATTATACAAAAAAAAGTTATGCTATTTAACATTTTAGTTTTGTTTATAATAATTATTTAAAGAATGTATTATACATTTGTAAAACAAACTTCATAGTTAGAAAGCTGCACATAATCAACATAATGATATTTGGGGTAAAACAATCAGCGTCAGTTTAATTTGCTACATATTTCATATGTACTATAAAATGAAAATATAAAGTATCAAAAATCCTATAGAAAAAAAATGGTGTGCCTGTGAAAACATAATATAAGAAAATGTCATATGTAATATAAGTTCAAAAAACCAAAATAATATTGCTATATAAAAAAAAAGTTTGTGGGTATTATATTACTGTGTTGAGTATAGTTTGGAATTCTGTATAAACAAGAGCAACTTGAGGATATAGGTAATGACAAGTCGTTTAGTGGCATTATAACGACTAAAAAATAAAATACTATTTGCGGAGGTGGATGTTTAAAGATCGATTATCCTTTTTACTTTCAGAAACGTTAAGTGCCGAAGGGTAAACGGTGCAAAACTTTGTAAGGTGGTATAATCAGGTTATTGAAAACAATTTATTCATTTATAATGGTTAGGATAAATTAGGTTTTTGTAATTAAAAACTTTTTATATTATAGTCTTACATTTTTCAGTCGTAAAATCAAATGTCTATTAGGTACAGTATTTTTAATTAACATATATTATTCAAGATTTTTAAGATTGAATCATTCAAATAAGTTGTTATAGGGATAATAATAAATATCTGAAAAACGAACAAATAAGAAAAATTTACTCAACTAAATGCTGACGCAAGCTAGGAATTTTAATTCCTTGAAAAAATCAAAAATATATTGAATATTTACAACTTTCATACTTTTATGAATTTTTATGGTTAGTAATTAAGTATGGTAAATTGTGGTAGCATAATTGGATTTTGTTTTTGATCATTATTGACTAGATTTTTGTTATGGACTATATACCTAAGTCTTGTTTTAACATTGTCACGCTCTTCGATTTCTTCATACATTTACAGAAAATTATGTATTTTAAAAAAAATGTATTTATTATATCATAGTATAATTTAAGGTTTTTATCATACGACATAATGTATTTGAAATGTTCAAACGTATGAAATTTCCATTATAAGCAATAAAGGTGTTAATTATTTTGGGATCTGAGCGCATCGATTTAAAATGATTTGTGTTTAAATTAAGTCTTAACCGATAATGAATAAAGTATTAAGCAGCTTCGTGGAAGCGCTCAAAAAGTTTGAATGAAGTCCATAGACTGCAATTTGAGTAGGTATACCTATATAATATGGTAGTATAATTTATGGACATGAAATTTTTCAGATATCTTCTAAAAAAGTTCACTTGATGACTTAAATAAGTATTCTATAATTATTATAAAAAAAGTTGAACTATTTTTATGATTGACATAGAATTCTATATAGGTATTTTAATGTTTTTAGTATACTTCGGTTGAATTTAAGCTTTTCAATGATATTTTAATATAGTAATCATCTTATTTCGTATGCCAACAATTTCAAATTTTAAATTTAATTTTATAAATGAATAATTATAGTACATTTTTCAATTTAGTTTTTAATCAATATTACGAATGTGATAAAAAAAAATTCAATTTTATAAATACTTAAATTAAATAAAGATACAGAGCAATAACTAGGTAAGTATTTCGTACATGGTTATACGTTATGCAACTTATTAGTTTAGTATATACTCGTACATTGTCGTTTATACGTATTTATATGTTAATGGCTAATTGTGTACTCTTAAAAAACAAAATAGGTACTTACTTATTTTATATTTATATTTATAAACGGGCTTAGCCCAATGGTACAATGTATGCTATATTTGTTAACATATAATAGTAATATAAAGTAGTGACATTGATAAACTTTAATAAGCTAGATTATAGAATTTTAAGAGCTAAGTATAATTAATAAAATTAATGACTGAGAATGGAAGGGTGCTCATTGGCTAATCGCATCATCCAATCATTCGGATCATTATTTTAGTATGACTTCGACTTGAACAATAATACCTATAAGTTTATTTTAAATAAACTAAATTGGATTAGGATAAATATATTGCATACCAAATGTTGTAAATTTTCTATTATGGTTCAAAATGATCGAGTATGTTAATACGATTTTGTGATAATATTGAGTTGAATTGTATTATCTTAGAAATTATTGTGATTCAAATAATATGTCCCATAATATATAAAAAATAAATGTAGACGTGTTTATTAAATCATGTTCCTACCTTATATGGCTATATAGTATAGGTAATAGGTATATTATAGTTTTATGTATAATACATCGTTTGTTTTCTGTCATAATTTTCATGGCATTTTACCATTTCAATAAACTGATGTGAATATTACATGCCGTTATTACGTCTGCAACACTGCTTACACAGACATAAAGTTTGACATAAGAACATAAGGGTTAGGAAAAAATCTATGGTTACTTTGATATATCAATTATTTATGACTTTTTATTCGGAAATTCGTTCCAGTACTCTAATAAAAATACTCTAATAAAAAATATAAGATTACGCTTTACAATGCTGAGTAGAAAATAGCTAACTTCTATATCATCAGAATATCTGTTTAATTTTAGTGTTTACCTATAATATAGTATACAGTAATTAATATTTAATGGTTAAACAAATAGATTCGAAGTAACTTATGTCAAACATTTTCAGCTATTTATAAGTTTTAGTTGAATAATCATTAATTGGCTGGTTCAATCATTGGTATTTTTTTGAAAATATTATATTGAAATTTTTTTTTTCTCAAAATATGTAGGTTATGCAATTATATTTTGATTTATTGATTTATTTTTATTTCATTTTTTTTTTCATTTATTAGTATTTTTATTTTTTGAAACATTGATATTATTATTGATTCTAAATATTAAAATAATAAAAATAAACAAAAAAATGTAAAACAAAATTAAGTACCTACCCACCGATTTAAGAATTATTGTAAATGTGCCTATTAACATTTTTTTTTCAAAAGTGGCTTACATAAAGTGAATACCACCTTAGATATTTAAGTATTATAACTTATAAGCATAGATTGAAATTAATAAATATTTTCTAAAATTTAAGTTTAAAAAAAAATATTATAATATATTGGTTCAGGTTTTCTTTTTTACTAACAAATTTAAATAATAAAATCATTTTTATAGGTATTATAATACATTTTTTTAAATTAATTAAAATGGAGGAAATAATATGTAATCTCATTAAATGTGATATGTTCGGGGTATCCATGTTTTTAAATCTCCCTGAGACTGGTAAATCGACTCTATGAATTGAAACTTGACATACTTTCAATTGCGTTACTGGATGAAAAGAAGATAGTATCATATAGGTAAATAATAAACTCGAGCGTAACGTAAATCCACCCAATTTTTTTTTATTTTTTGTCAGCTTTTGCATAAAATGACACGTAATATTATTTTCTACCTTCTATTTTTGAATCTGAATTTTCACCACAATATTTTTCTACCTACTTGAACACCATCGTCGCATGTACAATATTCTTCCATTGTTCATCGGGCGTTTTTCACAACAGCAGAATATGGTTCATTGTACACAATCATTATACCCAGGAAAGCGGGGCGAAGAGCCATACATAATAATAATAAATCCGAAAAACGCATTACCCTCGGTTAGGTAAGGTGAAAAAAAATCATTACTCGTATATAATAATATGATGTCGGGATATAGGACATGGGTATCAAGTAGTTTATACTATACCTACGCGTGCAGGTGTATAGTATGATATTTGGTAGGTAGGTATGTAAAAAGAGTCGTCCACACATGCCGACCTTAGTAAAACGTCTATAGTCGTACTTATAAAATACACTAAGTAAATGAAAATCTAGTAACACATATGACAATAAATCGAAAAAATTGCGAACAAAGAAATATACCTATATTATATATTACATTGGGCTTCGACAACAGCGAATCCTTGCGGGGCCAAATCACCTGCAGGTGTGTAACTTTAAACTACTGTTATGGCAATAATAATAACGATAATAACGATAATAATAATAAAGAACACAATATAGGTACACAATAGGCATTATGCAGGCACGTGTTTATTTACGAAATTTGACTTAACATTTCCTGTTTGTATTTATAATTCACTGTGAAATCATTTACTAAATTACAAGGCTGGGCATTAACGAGTTAAAAAGTTAAAGTTAAGTTAAAAAGTTTAAATTAAATTAACTTTTTAACTTAACTAGTTACTTTTGGCTTTTCATTAACTTAACTGTTAACTTACTAAATTTCTTTCTCAATTAACGTGAAATGAACGAGTTGATTTTTCATTTTAAGAAATAAGTTAAGTTACTTTATTTTGTTTTTAATTTTATTATATTTCACTATTTCAGTTTGTTTCGTTTTCATGTCAAAAATTATGTATCGTAAATTGTTTAGAGTTAAAAATGTATATCATTCGAATCTAAATTATATGGAAATAATGTATGAAGTATAAACACTATATCCTATAATTTAGTTTTAGGTTGGAAAAGAATTAAGTACGCTAGCGTTGTGTAAACAAATTAACTTTTTTTTAACTTAATAAAAAGTTAACAAAAAGTGTGTATTAACTTTTAACTTAACTGAATTAAACTGTAGTTAAATTGACTTTTAACTTTTAACTTTTTGTTATTGGTGCATATTAACTTAACTTAACTGAGTTTAAAAAAATCATTAACTTGCCCAGCCTTGCTAAATTACACATCTTACGATTTACAATGATTTCCACCTCAATATTCTGATGCATTTATTTATTTTTTATACAACGAATATAATGCATTCTTTTTTAAAAATTATTTTACTATAAACGTTTATTTAAACAAATATCGTTAAGTTCATTCATTATATATCCAATTGTATCCAATTGTATCCAATTAATTGTGCATAAATAATCAATAAAAATCAATAGTAATTTATTTGTATTGAAGTCGAGAGCAAGATTCGTGTATTATTTTAAGACTTAAAAAGTAGGATTTGTTTTTCCTTTTTTTAAGTTATGTTGTAGATCGTTTGATAATCTCAAAGGTTCTATATTAAAAAAAAGGATTCCCTTTTTATTTCAGCTATTTTTCGTGTATACCCAACTGGGAGAACTTATATGAGGGTTTTATTAGTTTTTAAAGGATAGACACAGACTAAGAAAAATAATATGTTGGTGATTCGTTCGCTTAAAAATAAATTGTTTGTTTGATAAAATATATTAAAATATTTTTATTTCCGTTATATAATGTTATTATATTATATGATCATAAATCAGAGTAATAAAACTTAATTAAACATTTGACAGAAATACTTTGAAGTTTTTAATTTATCTGAAAAAAAAATATACATTGAATAATTCATCAGAAAATTCATTACAAATAAATTGTTTTATCCAGTTGTAGTCCTGTGAATTTATTAGGTAGGTAGGTACTCATTAAAAATAAGAAATAATGATTTCAATATATTTTTCGTATACTTTTTTCATTGCCAATGAATTTTGTTTTTCACAATTTTGTTTAAATCTGATTTATCGTTGTTATTTGTTGGTTGTATCAATTAAGACATTTAATGTTCGTACTTATATTTTCAAGCTAATATATATAAAACCATATTATATAAAAAGTAATTTGTGATATTTGTACATTTTAAACCTTAAAATAGGTACTTATTAGTTATATTCAAATAGTTAAGATCTTACCTTAGGTAGTTTACAATCGTTAAGAAATGTATTATATGTAATTTGGAAGTAACACTTATGTAAAACAGATTGTGCAGAGATCGATTAATTAAATACCTTTGTAGGTAAGTTGGTTTTATTAATTCATCTGCAAATCTTTACTAAATGTTGTTTTATCATTTATTAATCTTATATCTGTGAATTAATCATCAAGCGGCTATGTATATAGTATATCACTAGCTGAGCTGCCTTCAACCTATAATGGTTCTTGTTGATTAACCGATGAGTTTGTTAAAGACAATTTGACTAATGATCAAAGTGTTGGAGAAAATTATTCAAGTGTTTGGTGCTACCCCAACTTCTCAATTCTCTGTGAAATTGTCCGAAGTTTTGCTGGTAGAAATTATACGCCTTATATGTGGTGTAGAATAGCAAAGTTCGACGACGTAAGGACCTCTACAGCATCAATTTTCATACCCGTTTCCATGTGAATGGTTCTTTACCGCCACAGTTGTCGACAGCACAAACGGGCACTTTCTAGACAGATAGAATAAAATATGTAGTTATTATACCTATCCTAAAAAAATACTATGATTAATGTCTCCAAGTTGTATACATTTTAATAAAATTAAATGTTTCGTCTACCATGAAATGTGGACGGATTGTGTGTTATGTTTCCGGATCAATGGCGTGGATATAATTTCAAGTGAAAAACAACCCAAAACTTTTTTTCCAGGACGAGATCATTCTATAAAACGAGAGCTAAACAAATGTTTGATAATATGAAATATTTTACAGTTATTTGTACTTTTTTAATTGTGAGGAATAATTTGGAAACATTAGTAAGTTTGTTAAAGCAAGTAAAAGTGTTTGGTAATTAAAGAGGTTTAAATAAAAAAACACTGAACTTGTTATTTCAAATTCACAAAAAAAAAACAATGAAATTTATTTGTAATGATTAATAACTTAATGTTCACGGATTATAAAAAATAAAATTATGTTTTCAATAATATCAATAATATATTTATTATATTCAATTATACAAAATGTGTAATTAATATAATTATGTCCTGTTCCTATAATATAATATACATTATACGTAAAAATTCTTCATAAAATAACAATGTTGAAATCATTTACCAGTACATTTTAGTCCGTATTAAATATATAATTATAAATAGTTAATCGATTTTCATATTCTATATAAATACAGGAATTAATACACTAATTATTTTAAAGTTCACATTATTTTAACTAGGTAACAAAACAAACAGGATTATATAGTTATTATTTCTTTTTCATGCTTTCATACGGTAAAATGTTTTAGATTGTTTTGTGCTTCGACAATACTAAGAATGGAACTACATTTGTAACGTCTTAAAATCCTGAAGGTTAGGTTACCTACGTTTAAACTATATTTTATGAATCTTACATTTCTTTATAGTTATTAAATATTAGTGCTTATTACGAAGTAGTACCTTATTAGATTCTGAGTGGAACAAAACATTGATGGATTTTAAATGATGCGTGTGCATTATTTTTATTGTTAATTGTTTGTATAATATACAATATACCTACATAGTATGTTTTAAGTGATTTGAAGTTTGGAAACTATAGTAGGCAAAACTAATAATAATTAAAATTAAAATTAAAAAGATTAATATTGATATTTGCTTTATTTTAACTGTTTTTAATACAACTGAAAAATCATTATTTTTTTTTATGAATTGCACATAATTTAAAGATTGTAAGCAAATCGAGTTCTGCTGATTACGCTGATCCGAGAAAATTCGAAACCCAAATCATTGTATTATATTTTATTTTTAATTATATCTTATATAATTGTATAATATTTTTAAATATTTTATTAGTTTATAGTTTGATAGACCTTTTGCCATCCCAGCAAATTAAATGTTCAATGCTACTCATTTATATAAAAATATAATAAATTATTACTATTTGCTTTCTTCAAGAGGGTGCATGGTGCATAATAATTAATGTACAAATTGCGCCACATAAATATTTAAAGTTAAAATGTCTACTACTGTTTACAATTTAAAGACACGTAGGTTTCCTAAACCATTGTTTTACTATACTATTTATTATTTTTGTTATTTTTCATTAATTCATCGTAGATTGATCAGAGTTGTTAATTAGAGGCGTTATAAATACAGTTTTTTGAGCAGTGTACTTTGATTTTAAGCTTGGAAATAAACATGAATTAATAATGCGGTTATATATTTAATAAATTCAACGAACTACCCAAACTTTGTTTAGAATTTAAAAGTTTGTACATTAAACAAATACAAATTCATGGTAAAAATAATCTGAAGTCCCTAATCCCTATCATAATATCAAAGAAAACAATAGTACCTACTGTATGAACTATGAATACACACGTGAAATGTAAAGGTAGGTATTGCAGTAAATTTATAATGCAGAAGTCTGACAACTATTTCTATACAAAGTATTTAGCACCAAAGAGGGCAAAAGACAACATATAATATTCTATGTATATATTAATTTAGAAATATATTGACAAATGTCGTACCGGTGTATAATACCGGCTTGAGTGTTTTACTATAGGGCTGGAAAGAGGAATGTATCCTATAATACTTGAACAAGAGTGCAGTTGCTTGTATTTGTGTATTGATTACGTAATACGCATCAGCATATTATTTTAGGGAATTATTTGGAAATATAATATAGATTATAGAGTATGATACGGTAATATCGCATGTTATTATGTTTCTACTTAGTAAACTTATATAGTATAATATATAGGTATATAAAATTAGTATAACAACGGTTCAGTAATCTTATTATTATTAATGTGAAAACAAGTTTTAACATAATTACACTAAAATCCAAAAGAAGTATACTTACTCCAGTTTGAATCTAAAACAATATATTTTTTATATTAAATGAATATTGTATATATGTATAGATGTGTTTATTATTGATTTTTATTCATAACAATATTCTGTTTCATTAAACAATTTTTATTGACGTTTGATTTTCACATTATATTTCTGGAAGATTGCAAATTATATTTAGTTGATGTTTGCCCAAATACTTCCGACGTAATTTAAAAAAGAATGTTTTTAGCATTTAAAATATCGAACAGTTTTTGTAGCGTAAAATTAATATTTCATCCCGTTGCTTTAAGGTTAAGTGTAAATTATTATATTTATACATGTTTCACAAAAATTGTTATATAAACGCCGCGTTAACCTGGTACGTCGATGCCAATTTTCCTCATGCCCCAATTCAGACATACGTCATTATAGATAAGAAAAAATAAGATAGAAAAGAAAACAGTAATTTTTTTCATGACCAATATGTCCATTATGCGGCTTTACACGGATCTCGATGCATGTAAACACGTATTCCATTTACGACAGGAGACCCTACGAAGATTGTACAGAACAGGTAGGGACTGTTGACCGGAAATTCGTTTAGTGCAATGTCCGGTGCCTCCCCTCGCACAATACCGCATTATGCCCTTCCCATAATAATCAGTTAATAGCCATCGCGTGGAAATGCATTATTCATGGGCGTTTTTATTTTTTATTATTAACCACTGTTTTACCTATATATAAATATATACACATTATCATAATATATGCTATTGTTGTCGTAAAAACACAATTTTCCGTGCTCTGCATTTAAGATGAATCGAAAGATAGTTCAATAATACTGAAATTTTACTTTATTGATAGTTTTTCAAGAACAAAACAAACCAGAGTGTTGTGCAGGTGCAAATCCGAAACCTGGTCCGTCTTTTTCAGTTCGATTTTCCGGTCTGTGCACCGCACCCACACGCAATCCGGTATCAGATACATTTTGATTATTGAACATTCATTCTCACTTTAAACGCTAAATTTTCATTATCCAGACGGCTGTAAGCTACCTATAATGTCTAGTGCTTACAATACATCAATATTCGTTTAAGCACACGTTGAAAAATGTGTAGTTAGTATAAACAGTAGGTTCAAACGTTTTTTATCATTATTATTATTATTATTATTATTATTGTGTGTTTGTGATTTAACTTTAAGAAGTTCTGAATTTCTGACTCCAATTTTTTTTTTTTAAATAACTCTCAACACTTTTAACAGTCAATTTGAATAACATAAAACAATTTTCTTACTCAACGTCGAGCTGTTTTGTTTTATAATACATTTTTTAAACAAATGAAATAATTAATAATTACCTATATAATATAAATAATACAACAACGAAATAGTCAATACTCTATTCTATTACCATTGATTGATAAAATCCTGGCCCTGCTGTGTTTATTTTAATTTTATCCAAACGTATATTGTCGCAGTTGCAACGTAAATGCTTTAATGAGTAAAACAATATAATTGATTTTAAATCACTTATTTATGAGTGGAGCATTAAGTTTTATCGTAACTTTAACTAAATAATATTCACAATAAAAAACTGAATGAGTTTATTCTCATTATTTTTTTAAAACTATTTGTTCGCGTAATATTTATGATAATAATTAATATTCATAACTTATATTATAAAAATAATGAATAAAATATCAAATTAATATAAAAAATAGCCAAATAACATTGGTTGTACTACCTTGTATTATTAAGTGTATGATCCTTTGTATTGTGTATAATAATACCTATACAATATGTCAAAACAAAATTGTTTATGAGATTATATAATTTATTTATGATAAAACCTTACACAAAAGTGCGTATATAGAGGTGATTTTTCTTAGAAATGTTACAATTTTCTATGTTATTTTAAATGTTTAACGACATCGAATTTCATGAACATTATAAAAATCCTAACAATTTATGTAATAAAGACTGGCAATGTATGAGATATAAATTTGATGTTGACATCTTTGATCATTAAACTGTGAAAGATAATTTGGTGTATTAAATTATGTTCTTTTTCAATTGTTGTATAGGTTAAAGGAAATATAAATATACATTCGATAGTTTCTTTAGCGCTGGTTTCTTCATAACGGTTGATAATTACAACTGACTTAAATTTGTGGATTAGAAAAATCTGTTTTTAAAACAAGATAGTCTGTTTTTTTTTAATTGAAAATATATAATATTATATTATATAAGACTTATTAGGTACCTATCATACTCATCAATATGACAACAATTATATTATGTATATTATTATTTATTGTATCCACTGGCATGTGTATGTATTGATATAATATACAATATACGTTATGTATTATAATTTTTCATCAGGAATTTATATACACATGTGCTATAATATTATAATTCATTGGCTAGGTATTGGTTATTAGTTTCTTATTATATACCACTACTATTTTAGAGATATTATTTTTAAAATGTCCATGTTCAATGCAAATAATAAATTATTGAAGATCAAGAATTGGGTTAGGTAAAGTTAGCTTAATGATGTTATTAATTTTCACTAAAAATACATTAGAAAAACATCGGATATGATCAGTTTGAATATAATGATAAATTGCCCGAGTCTTGGCAACATATCAATTTTATTGTCCAAACTCCAAATCTAAAATACTTTGAATGGAATTTTATCACATATTTTGGAAATAAGATTAAACGTTAGAATAAATCATGTTTCAGTTTAGTGTTTACGTTTCTGTCGTCAAAATAACAACGAAGCGATTGCATTTTAAATTTGATTGTCTAAAAGATAACCTTGTGTCTCTATTAACAAGATGTTAAATTTTCATTTTTAAAAATTCCATCAGATTTCAAAATAATAAGAATACAATTACGCAGGAATATTACTTGATTATATTATATAACATGTACACAATAATACATTTATAAAAACAGTTTTTAATAAGTTATTCGTTTTTCAATCTATGCATTTGGTTGGAGGTAATTTATTTTATGAATTCAACATTATACATATTTTTCAAGTATAATTGTATTTTTACAATGTAAAAACTCATAACGCTTTATATTAAGTTTTCACGATAAATATTTATAACTACATTGAGAATACCTCCGTTACATTATGCATTATACAATGGCCATCCGACGTGCAGTCTCGGAGAATAAAAATAAAATACACCTGTAAGTCTCCGTTACACACATTGTTATTGTTTGATATTTTTTTTATATTCTAACAATTGGGTATTATTCAGATTTCAGACCGAGTTGTTATAACTGATCTATCAGCTAGATGTTTTCGTTTTTAAATCATATTTCACGGTGTTTAATTTTGTTGGACCAAAATATGTAAAAAAAAAAAATGTAAGAATTTCAGAACGTAAGTTGTTGGAATCATGAGAATTTCTATAAAATGTATTATACTAACATTTTGTGTTTGTTTCACCGGCCTTGAGTGCACCTTAAAAAGGATGAACATACCTTCGTTTACGTATACAATAAACGAACAGTAGACGTTACAGTTTTTATTATTATTAACTTATAGTAGAAGTCGTGGTTGTAAGTATATAATTTTAGTATTGAATATGACATACGTATATTAAGAGAATTAGTTCTCCACATTATGCATTTGTTTTTCATGATTCAACATTTACCAAAACCATTGTTGTTTTTTTTATAAAATATTGAAAAATATTATTTAATGACATTTTTTAGTCTACAAAGCCTTTACTGAGTCATAGAGTGCATTATCGTCAAATATTAGCATTCAATTGATTTGGACTTCTACTATTATTTCAGATATCGCCTAACTACACCATAATAGTAATACTATATTTTAGAGTTAATAAAACAAACACTTATTGAACGTGTTCAGAAGTGGTTTCCGTTTTAGTATTGTAAATCTGACTGTGAAAATATAAAGTATAATTTATTTTTGGTTTAACACCCATTTTACAGAATCATAATAATAATTATGAATCTATTTAGCCACGTTTCAAAATCAGACATTTAGCGTTTCACTATCGTGGTTATTCTCTATCATACAAATATCGTACTCAGAAAAGATTTCTATTAATATTGATCAAAACAATAACATGGAAGTTTTGAGATTGAAAGTTTTGTAAATGTATACTGTATGATTCATTAATGGTTTGGAGTTAATTTTACTTGGATAAGTGCTCAACTGATTGTTTTGTATCTTTAATACTCAATTATTTTATACAACACAATACGTAAAACTGCCAAATAAGGGTATTTTATATTATTAATGCACGAAACATTATGTATCTTATTGTTCTGAACAATCCTTTAGTAGCACATGTGCGCATACATTCATGAAAACTGTACATGATTTTAGAACTTTAATAACTAAACTTATAACTTTAACTTTGTTAAAAGTTTTGAGCTTACATGCAATTAATAGGTACGTAATAGTTAACACGGATATGCTTGAAATGTTAACTTTTCGTTAATTTCTATTTAAAATATGGATTGCAATTTGCAGTCGTATAGTCTAGTACTCGATATGTGTCCTTCTATAATATTCATTGAAAATTAATTAACAGTAAAACTTCCATTATTTTTTGTGCGAAGTATCAAAACAACAGCAAAATTAATTATTGTCTTTTTAAAGAAAACTTGTGCTTCACTTCGGGTTCAACCATTACCAGAGACTTAAAACCGTGTGGTAACAGATTAAAATTCAAATTCAAATTAAGAAACTCATCACTCCTATTATTTAAGTTACTTAACAATTGCTATCTATTTCAATCATAATTAATGATTAATACGTGTATTTTAATTTTAATTATTAACTAAATCTTCATACAAAAATTAATTAATGGAAGCTTTTCAAATGACTCCGATATAGACGTTATTGTTTACAACAATTTGACCCGGCTTGTCATCTAGCTTGTCGCTCCGCTCAGAATCTAAAATTGAACCATCTAAAATATAATGTGTGTTTTCAGTTATGTACTTAAAAAATATTTACACGTTTGGTAGTCGTTAGATACACTATTTTTCATGATATAATAATATTATATTATTACTGCATGGATACTATTAGATATTATAATGCTTTGCAGTATCAAAATTAAAAAATAGCTATTTTATTTTATTGTGAATTGGAACTTAAAAAAACACTTGTATTCATTAGACTGGAAGAATAAATATCATTAATTTTTTTGCAACTTGAAGTCTAAGTAATTGTATACGATGGGTAACATAAATTTTAACTTGTATACGAGAAATTATTTTTCCTTAACGCATACAATGAATGGCTAAGAGCTGTTGAGCAATAATTTATGATTCGCGATTTTTCCAAAACAAACAACGTTATTTGCCGAAGTATAAATAGTTATTCATTTCAACGAGTTTTAAAATTATTCAACGAGTTATTTTTAGTTAATTTAATAATATTAGGCAGGTTATGTTTTCATGGAATATTAAAAAAAAAACATCTTAAAACATTAGAACATTTAAGCATTTAACCATTTTTGCTTTGATAAGTTAAAAAGCCATAATAAGCAAATAACATATGCTTAATAATTAAACATTTAAACATAATTCGCTTAGTCGTAAGTTATTCAGAAAATATTTATTTTAACTGTAAAATTATACACATATTTATCTTTAATTTTTACAAACATTAATTTACATAAATGTATGTAAGAAATTTCTTGGGTACCACTGAAAATTTAATTTTGGAAAATAATTGTTTTAAAGATATGTTTACTAATTATTATAACCTAACGTCATGTATCTAAACTTAAAACAAAAACTTTTTGTATTTTGTATTTCTTAAAAATCTATAATAGCCTATTTCAAGAGATTTTTAATGTAAATGTTTAGAAAGCTTGATTATTAATTTCTTTGAAATATAAATATTTATATAGTAAATTCTTAAGTTTAGGTAAGAGGCACGTAAAGAAGAATGTATTATATTATATAGTAGATGAGCGGATATTTACGAAGACAAACATGACGATGTAACCTTTATGTATAGTACATAGTTATCATTTATAGTACCTATCTCGATTTTATTCTACAAACACAAAGTTTATTAATGAACAAGCATTAAGATTTCAACGGCAAAATTTTGATTAGTTTGCGGTAAAGTTTTCTTATCTTATAACAGCCTGTGGCTACTTATTTATCATCTATATTTATATGGATTTTTTTTTAAAGTTTAAAATTAATCATAGCAGAATAAAATTGTATAATTTTATGTAGGTAAGTTAAATCTTTGCGGTGTACTTTCTACTTATAATGTTACCTATTTGTAATATATTATATGTATAAGTAGGTACACCTATACTCGTATCTTAAAAACTTAACTTAAAAATACATATCACTGAAACAGTGAATGTATTGTTTACACGGTGGTTAATAATAATTTTAAAAGTGTATTTTGTTGTTGGAGGACGAAGATAACAATACTGAGTAACTGTTTAAAATTGCATTCATTGACATTTTAGACTTTATAATAAATAGCAAACTATTTTTAAAAATTTCCAAGACGAAGTAAAAAAAAAAATCAACAGCATTGGCTACAAAATTTGCAGTGCCAAGTATTTTTGGAAAGTATGAATCAGTTCCATACTTGGCTCTATGCGAAAACCAACATATTTGCACACAATCAGTCATTACATATTAGTGTATGAATTAGGGATAGATCCAGGGGACAAGCCCTTCCCCGCAATCCAGAGCTTACACCACACACATACAGAATTCCAAATTTGTTTAAAGAAATATTTAATCTAATCATTTAGTTATTTAGGAAAATCGACATAATAACTACCTAGAATAATTGTTTCAAATAATGTAAATATTTATTTTTATTTATTTATCGTATGGCTACTAACTATTACACTCATTTAACACATAACATCAATACAGTAAAATAAATACATGTTAATACAAATATAAGTATAACAAGTCATAAAAATCATATATAATCAACAAAAATAAAAAAAATCACTACAATTTAATGTCTAATTTAGTTATTCACTCGACGGCTCTTTCTGTTAGGTCTATAAATAACTGTAAATATTAAATAACGTTTACATTTTGTAGTTAGATAAGTTACACGGATCCTGGACATTTTTAATAAATAAGTATACATAGGACGTAGGTATATAAATATAAGAGAAATTTAAAATTATGGTGATAATTTTATTTTTATATCTATGAATTTGATACTTATATAATATATGAAAATATACAAGATTAAATTTATGCCTAAAAACACTTCGTGATATCCTCTTTCATTAAAAAAATCACATGACAATTGGCCATTTGTGTGAGTAGTTTCAGAGCCAACCCGTTACAAAGATTTCCATTTTCGCTTTTATAATAAAGATAATATTTGTATATCTTACTTTATTAAAAAACCAGCGATTGTTTTATACCTATAGTTATTTTTATCTCTTTTTAAAATATTGTGTTAGTTTAAAATTAAAGAAAATATATTATACATAAATACATAGTATGATAATGGACTCGCTTAGTATACCTGCCCACCTAAAATTAACATACAGAAAAAAATTATATAACATGCTTTATCAAATATTTGTAATTAAAATATTCATGGTTACCAAATAATATAAGTCTTAATATGATATTATTATGATTGAGTATAAAAATGCTAGAAAATTTTAAACTTTATGACGTTAATCTTATAAAAAGTTTTTCTTTACATTTTATTTAACATGACTGAAAAAAAATTGAAATACATTAGCATTAATAATTAAAATCTTCTATAAATACATTTAAATGTTTCTTGTTAAAAAAATGGTGTAAAAAAGAAAGAGTATAATATGTTTTTATTTATAATTAAAATTTGTCAAGAAAAGAAAAAAGTATAAGGTGATAGTTACGTAAAGCAGCTATGAATACCCTTCAAGGGAAAGTTTATATCTTCTACTGATGGGACTTCCACTCTTTTGGCAGTCTTAATGGAATATAATAATATTGTAATATATACCTATACAACAATAGCGTTGCTGTGGTAACGAGGTTGGTTCCTCACCTGAGGATCGAATCAAAAAAATCTTGACACTCCTACAGCCTTTGTGCGTTTCATCTGTTTAACCACTCATTGTACCTATTGGTTTTCATTTCACCGTTTCCACGGGTAGCTTAAGTCTTTTCAGACGTACCAAGCATCATTATACAATATTACGAACATTAACCCAGATAACTAGACTAGCAGTGGATACAAGATATCATAGAATTCATAATAATTTAATAAAAATTTGTAAAATAAAACCGTTTGAATATTAGACCGTCGGACATAATAATATACTTTAGCCTGAAAGCAGAACGTTGTATTTTAATCGAATTTGTATTCACCAATCGTTTATGTCCTTGACGAAACAACAATAGGAAAGAGGATGTTTTCATTAGATTCATAATATCATAATCATAATCACGGAAAGAGAGAGAGAGGGAGAGAGATTGATGGAGTGAGTGCGAGAGAGAGAGAGAGAGTGAGTGAGTGAGAGGATGAGAGAGATAGAGCGAATGAGAACGAGAGTAAAATAATTCAGCGTGGACAGTAAAATTCAACGGTTCGCAAGTAAATAAGGATTATGAATGAATAAACTCGAATAAACTCGTAATAACAACTGACGTTTTGAAGAAATTCTCAACATTTGCAGGAACTTGGATGGATTTAGCATAGGTACTATGGGTACCTACTATTATATCATACTTGGTCGGGTGTAAAACAGCATGCAAGGGGTGACAATGCTCAATTATCTCTACGGGTTGTGGATCCTCGAGGGAATGATGGAAGATGAGTGTGTATTTGGAGGAGCTACGTGCGAAATACGAGAATATTCGCATTTCGCAGTTTACGACGATATCGAATAGCCAATAGCTGGTAATAAAATAATAAGGAACGAAAACAATACAAATACAAACAACTGACATTAGCGCCGCCCATATACACGTGAACACGCGTCGCGATGATATTGTAATATAATAATATCTGAAACGGAACGAAATCTAATGACGTTTTTATTTATTTTTCGTATTCATTGCACTTTGAACATTAGCAGTTTCCATGCTCTCGTCTCTCAGCCGGAGACAGCTGTCCGTGACGTTTCGTCGGAGACCGTCGTTATAATACACGCGTGAAATGGATTATAATACTACCTATACCGTTAAATATATTATTCTTACTAACTGCAGCGAATAGCAATACACTCGGGTCACGTTGTCGCTTTTTTTCTCTCGTCATCGACAGTTTTTTTCTTCGAGACGAAAGATCATGATTTTCCACCCCTGATGGTGTGTGGGTGGGGCACTGTCATATTTGAAGTTCAACAACCAAGTGGAGGGCGGCATACGAAAAGTTTTAATTAAACCCTTTATACGAAGGGCCCCACATTAATCGACCTCCTAAATTTTGTTTTTAACAGCAATATCAATTTTCATTTTATTTAAAGTTGATTTCACAATTTTATTATTGTATAGGTACGATTATAAAATATACATATAATAAGCCAAAGCCCAAAACTAGGGTACCCAGATTAATAATAATAAAACGGGGACATATAAATAAGTATACTACCGTCTAAAAAAAACCAAAAACATTAATTATTATTGTAAGTTATATAAACACATCATGTATCTACAATTCAAGACATTAACATGTTTAAATCGATTATTAATTGTATGTCTATTGAATTTGATTTTACTAGATTTTGGTCCAAGTCTAGACATATAACTCAGAACAACTGCAGTATACTTACATTATGAGCTAGAACAGCAAACATGGAATGACAAAGGTCAAGTAATACAGAATATACTGTTCACGGCTGTCATAGTTCTTGAAATTATATGACGTGTCCACTTTTCATTACAAAATGTCATTGTATTTATTAAAAATAAAATCTATTTAATAAAATCATAGACTATCTAACAATATGGCAGTAAATATTAGAAAACGCGAGTTGTATTGTAAAATATTATCGATAAATAATGTAGGTAATGCGATCGTGTAAGTCTTACATTGTAAGATATATATATTTCGTATATCAATTCCGGGGCATATCGAAGTGCCGACGATGATTTTTGGGACACCCTACTTGCCCGCGAGACTCCCGAGATGGCGCCTCTGATGGGGGGGGGGGGGTTATCCGACCATCAACCCTCGAATGTACTCCGCCGCCGAGCTCTGGAGGGCGAGGTAGGCAACGATTGTTTTCCTGTCGGAAAACGTCCGCAGGATCGGTTGCCGAGACGGCAATAATATACTTGCCACATAGTACTTAGCTGACGGACGGGATATTAAATTATACAGAGGAGACGCCGAGACGGCGACCGACGGCCGTCGCGTGTACCACCGGAGAAGCAGCTGTGCACCGACCCATAAATAGCCTATCGGACCTCATCAGCGCTAGATTAATTATAGCGGCGGCGACGGTGGCGTCGGCTACCTCCGGCCCGCGTGCGCGCAGGCGGCGGGGAAAGACGACCGCGACCCCGCACCCGTGCAGCGTTTTTTTTCTTTTTTTTCGTACGTCGTCGCATAAAGGTTAACGATACGATTGTCGTGTGCGATTCGTCACGATAATAATGCACACATTAGTACGATCTTATTATGATCTAATTGTGATACTATCGCGTCGTATACTTATTCCAGCGTCCCCGCGAGACGCGGCGACGTAGATAATATGCGTTTCCTCGTCTCGTGCGACGATGGCTGCTGCGCCGGTCAGCTGCTGACATCGCGTGGTGACGCTCGGTCCCTTTATAATACCATCGTTTATTCGACCGTTTTTTTCGCTGGTATTTATACAAGCCGTTTTCGGTTGTATCACAAGCGTTGCGATATTGTCGTCAAAACGTTCGCAATTGTCCGCCAATAGAATTCATCTACGAATTAGTGTTTTTCTCGAGATTTATGTCCAACCGACCACCGAGTGTAGGTACAACGCGTCGGAGCTGTGCATTACAGTATACCTACCAACAATTCAAGACATAAAATAGATTTATAGACGTATTACATTATACGAAAATTTATACGTTTTGGTTTTAATAAATTAAATAAGTATCTATATATTATAGATATGAGCTATTAAACCGCGAGTTCTTAAACTGTGTACCCATTCACACGCATTAATTACAAAAACTCCACAGTTTTATTGGGTAACAAAAGATTAACTTAGTTAATGAACACTTCTTGAATAATTATTGAATTTCGTCGAGTTTTTTATGGATATATTTCTGATATTTTATGCTATCTATTGTAGTTGAAGACTGGGGAGATTTTGAATGTGATTATAAATTAATGGAGTCTTATTAATGGAGATGTAATTCAAATTTGAAGATGATAAAACATCAACCAAAAATTATATAGGTCAAGTCGTCCGGAATATCACAGTTCACGTAATACAGGTGGTGCATTTCGGGGTGAAAAAAATGATTTTCAAATAACATGCTCCGGTTATTATCGACCTCGAAGCAGTGTATTATAAAAATAATAATAATAATAATAATAATAAATAGATAATATAACTAGTGGTGCCGATCTATATTTCATGTTACGGGGAAAAAATGCTGGTGTTAGACCCACCTACTAAAAAAAATGTTTAGCTTCTCTCGAATAGTGCATTATTATAATCGCGATTTACTGTCTGGTGACCTGCCATATTCAATACTCATACTATTATTGCCTATTCTTTACATTTACCATTATTGTTAAATTATGATGATGTTTAAATATTAAATACCACTATTACCACTAATGACTGATCACTTATTGTCACCCACCTGACCCAACCATAATTAATAGTTATAGGGAATTTTTCTCAGTTGACACCCGTGTTCGACGTCACTAAATTTATAACAATATTGTAGGCGAACAATTAATATTTCTATGTACTAGTCACTATAGTGTACTACGTTTTCACATTAAATCAAAATCAGGTGGTTTGACAGTATAAAGACATGTGATCAGTGATGGTAATCTTGGTTACTAACTCCTGATCTGAATTGTTTAAAAAAATAGTTTTATCGTTCCCGTCATATTTTGTGAGATCTCATAACACAATATTATTTATATTTTTGGACTTGGAAAGAGTGCCTCATGCCCTCATCTACAAGTTATATATTATAATTGTGGACAATATTGACCACATCGTATGAGGTTAGGTCGTTAAGATGATAACATTAATTATGATACCATTCATGGTTTACAGTGCGTTTTGGATGTTATTGTTTGAACGAAAACGGAAAAATTAATTTTTTTAATTTTAATTTTTAATTTATTAAAGCCTCAACTACTAAGGTTATTAATTACAATATTTACAACAGTTATATATAAGTTCAATTAATTTTTATACCTACACTTCATTTGCAATGTTGTAAACATTTAATCTAAGTGTTAATTGGAAATGTAATAATAATAGAATTGATTTTTTAAGTATAGATTGTAATATGATATCAGTATAAGCACAACATGATAAACCTAATTTTCATTTTCATTGTCAATCGTACCTATTTATTGTTATCTATTAGGTAGGTATATAATATTATTAATATTTCTATAGAGATATTGTAGTTGTGCGTATCGATTCATATAGTATAATAAATTAATAATTATTTACACATACCGCTAAAATAAAATACACCTATATTGTATTATATACATATATTTATGTTTATATATATTTTCATTTTTATTTTTTTTAACTCGTATTTATTATTGGGACCCATATATAATGATACCGTATACCGCGTATTTTAATGTTATAAAAAAAAACTTATGTCGTTAATCTTTATAAAAAAAAACTAACACATAACTTTTAAACTTCATATAAATTTAAAAATATGGTACAATGTGAATAAAAAATACATTTATTAAAGCTAAAGTTGTATTTTATTTTAAAATTTAATAATAATGTATAAATATAATATGAATGTATTAAGCTAATTAGTTACGTCTTCTATAAGTAGCTAGATAGATCTAAATAAAAATATTTAAAAATATGTTTGCAAATGCATAAACTTAAAATTCTAATATATTGTATTAAATATTTTTATAATATGGCTATATAACTATATCTAGTACAATGATACATTGATACATTTTTTTAAACTAATACAATGTATTTACTATGTAGCTCCTTAAGTAGGTATAACTTAAATTATTAGTTTTTGATATTTGTGATATAAATTAATAAATCAAGTTCTAGATTCTAATCGAAGTGAGGTTAATGATCTACATTTTGATAGCGTCAATAAACTGTCAAAATGGAAAATTGAACATTAATGGTTCTTTAATGGGGTCATTTTTTATTTTCCTAGTAGTTTACAGTATTGTGAGAAATAGAAAAAAATGTTAATATTACAGTTTTAAAAAAAAATCATGACTATTCTTGTGTAAGCAAAGTTATATTCAAAATCGTTTTTCAAATGCAGCAATTTATCATTGTTGTTATTATTATAATTTATAATAATAGCCGAGATAAGCGAAGCAAAACGGGTGCCTGACAAACAGTTTCTGTATCTTGACCGTGGCTACCCACTTTCAAACATATTTTAGATACATTTTTTTATCATCTTCAGATTTTACTTCCAATAGATTTTAATGACTTACTTTCTACATTAACTATAAATTCACGTTTATTCGTATACCTATCAAACAAGTAATATTACAAAAGTAAACATTTAATGGCGTAAATATGAAATATTTTATTCTATAATTAAATTAAAATTGTATGGTAAATCATTTTTTATCTTAAGGTTCTAGTATGGTTGCAGGTGGTAAAAAATTATATAATGCTATTAATACCTAATGTATTCGATTTTATTTCATTTTATGTAATGCATAGGAAAATTAACTACAATAGTTAAATTGAAATTCAATTATGCATTAAAAACGGACAATAGCTATGCATTGTATTAGCTTATATTATATTCTATAGTTTTCATTTATCAGAAAGTACTTTTTGTACACTTTGTAATTTTTCCATTATCTGAGTTGGAACACATTTTAATGTATATAAAAAGAAATGAAATCAATTAAACATTATGTAAATTATGTTATAGTGCTTTATATTTAAAGTGTTTTATTTAAACTATGATAAATTATTGCGATTTTCGATGAATAAAAATATAAAATAAATGATATAAATTTAATAGGTATTGCATTGTAGTTTAAAATAATAAAATATTATAGTTCACTTTCTATTTAATCGTTTACTAAATAGTACGATCAACCAATATAGGTAATAGCCTATTATATTAGTATAATGTACCTACCTAATTCAGTAATATGAAATCCGAGAAACAGTTTTGTATAGTTTTGCATCTTTGTATAGTTAAATATAAAATGTTAACCTACAACTCCCGAAGGTTTTCCAACCACTTGGGATCTTTGTAATTTAAATTTTTACACTTTTGGAATTGACGGCAATATTTTATTTTTACCCACTTTTTTTCATCAAATTATTGAATAATGATAGGCTACTATAGGCTAGTATAGTATTTACCGGCTTAGACAGCAGATAAAAATCATTTGTAAACAAAATATTATTTAGCACAAAGATTTTTATTACCTATTTTTATATTTTAAGTTAATAGTGTTACGATTAAAGTAATCAATTTTCCATAAGTACTTATTGTAATTTATTAGTAAATTAAAAAAAACTACTTAAGTTTTTAGTGGTTTACGATGAGGAGGAGCCAGGATAACCCATAATAATTGTTAAGCACTTATATTGTTAACTGATATAACAATTTTATTCATTAGTTATAAGGATGATGATATTTTTGTTTTCTGTAAAGGTCGCCACACACTACATCGGTTACGGCAAAATGAGTCCGGACACAATTTTACCGCCACCGCTGCAGTGTGTGACGACCTTTACATAAAACAAAAATATCATCATCCTTATAACTAATGCTAGGTCGGAGGATGACAGTTGGTTTTTGATAATCAAAAAAGTCATATTTATACCATGAAATATAATTAATCTTATTTCTAGTCTATAGTGTGACAAATTATATTAAACATAAAATACGAGTCCTAACATTAATTGTCTAGTTTCAAATAGTGAAATATGGTATTCAATGGATTTTTATCATGATGGTATTTATTTAAATACTCAGTTGCTGTAATATTTATAGTAACTATTCTTCTCAAGATACAATTTATTGGTAAACTTGAAATTAACTTTACATTATGTTCAAATGCAATACAGTTAAATGTAATCAATATTATTTTATGATCGTCTGAAAAACTATGTACAACTTGAAATTCAAAATAAATAATAACATATTTTACTACATACTGTTGTGCTTAAAACAGAATATATTATTGTGTGTAACAATAAATAAAAAAAATGTTATATATTATTTAATGATTGTTTTATAATAGTTTTGTTTTTAAATAATTAATGTCAAATGTATTCAATTCTGAATAATGGTTATAGAATTTATTATTATTATTACCTTTTTAGTACAGTGAAACCTCCTTATAACGAACAAATAATTTGATACCGCGAGATTCCGTTATAAAGAGGTCTTACTATATATCTTTTTATATTATCTATTTTACTAGTTAAACTGCCAGTTAGTAGTTAGGTACTAGTTACTTTGCTAGTAATTGATCACCATAAAATATATTTTAATTCGGAGGAGGAGTAAAGTATTGTTTTTAACAAGTAATTAATTACAGTTTTTATACATTTACCATTAATATGTGTTTACAAAATTATTGTTTATATGTTCAATTAGATACAGCAATTCATCAATTTTTATTTTGTAATTAAAATTAATTTGTATTTGTATATGTTACAGTTCATTGGATCTCTGGATGTTCCCAGGCCAGTGAACCGAGTCGAAATAGTGGCAGCCATGAGGCGGATTAGAGTAAGTGTTTTCTAGACTTAGCCACTTTCAGGGTTTTAAAATTTTCATTAAAGTGGCCTACCAGTTAACTATTTTATTTAGAAACTCTGTTTTTTTTCTGTCGTAAAGCATGCCATTTTACTTTAAATATTTACAATTGATTTATCATTAGAGTTCATTAATAAAATAATTGGTTGATTGACCCAATTTAATATATTGTACTTTATCCATAGTATGAGTTTAAAGCTAAAGGAATAAAGAAGAAAAAAGTATCCATAGATGTTTCCGTCGAAGGGGTCCGAATTACTTTAAGAAAGAAAAAAAAGGTGAGTGAAATGTTTTTTTTCTATTATTCATATTTTATTTACCATATGAATTATTCAAAAGTATTTTAAATTGTGTGTATATTTAAAACACCTGCACTTTTCCGGTCCATAACTTTTTACTTTACGATTATTTTAAAACAATCGAATAACATTTTTAAATTAATTTGGTAATCTGTAACCGAATCAGAAGAATAGGTATATAATTTTCATTAAAAAATCTCAGTTAACCAGATTTTGTTAAGTAAGTTAACTATATTTTTTCATATAACAAATTATTTAAAATGTATTTTAATACAACTGACTAATAGATAATTTTTCACATTAGCTAAGAAATTAAGCATTTAACAAATTATGGTGTATTATTTTTAAAAACTGATTATGATTTTTTATATACATGATTTCCTTAAGTAAAACTTTAACTTAAAAAGAAACTAATTTTATATTATATTATTAATAATAATTTATTATATATTTGTTATATCTTTATTTGGTTAAAACATTTTAACTATTGATCTTTGAAGTCCGTTATTTTATATTAGTTATGACGTATAATGCATTGTTTTTAAAATCTTGTCAATTTTATTACAACATGCTATTAGTTAACATAACTTTAATATATTTTATAAAAAATAATAATATTATTTATGAGTTTTTAGGTTATGAATTAAAATTTATTCAATAGTCATTGTATCTACTAGTATAGTGAATTTGTTTTTTGATAAAAATACGTTTAAAGTTATTGTTATTAAAATGTATCCAGTTAAGTGTAATAATTATGATGGTTTATTTGATACTTATTATGGATAGGTATTCAATAAAATTTAACTTCACATAGGTACATTATAGAATAGAGCAAAAATTATGCTAGGTAACATTACAGCTTAAACGTAATACTAGAAAACAGCGGATGGTTGATTTTGTTCTTAAGTGGTATAGGGGTAGATGTTGATTGTAGAAAAGCAAGTAATTGAAATTGTTTTATGCCTTCAATTAAATTATAAACTAAATCAATTAATATTCAAACGTGTTCGAATAAAGTCTTGCATTTTAATTATTTTTGAGTTTAAAATAACAAAAACTTAAGTTAAACGGTCCATAATTGATTTAATTTAATTATGTTCTACACATTTCATAACAGTTTATTCCAATGTTTAAGAGAAAATATAAATAAACTGAATACCGAGATCTTTTTGAAAACAATTTTTTTTGACAATCTTGCAACAACCTATTATATGAATTTTAATTTTTTTTTTTTTACAAAATCTCGATAGTTAAATAATATTTTTGTGGTGTTGTTATAGAAAAAACAATGGACGGACGAGAATAACCTGCTACTAATGCAACATCCTATTTATAGGTAAGCTGTTAAGTCTGTCATACATCAAAGTACGTGGTGGGTTTAAAAGTCTCAGATGATAACTGTTTGTTCACTTTTAAACAGCTAATTTGAATTTATTTTTAATTTTTTTTATGCCAAACCGTGTACTTATTAGTGATTTTGTTCAATTGTGTTTTACATTTTAGAATATTTTACGTTTCTCACGATTCTCAAGACATGAAAATATTCAGTTACATAGCTAGAGATGGTTCCACCAACGTGTTCAAGTGTAATGTGTTCAAGGCAAATAAAAAGGTACGTACCCAATACCCACTATTGATTTTACGAAGATAAATTAAATTTTTATACAGAAAAAATTTAAATAAATATCAGACCAAAAATATTCGTATAAACAAGATTGAATAAAGTTTGAATGGATCTGTTTTTGGCGCAAGCTGTAATGAAAACGAATAACGCAAAAAAAAATAGTATATCATATCATAATATATTCATATAATCATATCATTATGCAGTCTATTCCGAAAAAAAATCCATTTCGTCCGTCCTCGTGCTAGGAAAATCCGATGAAGTCTACTTAGCGCACGTGTTCACGTATGCTATATCTTCGTGACTTTTTCATATTATTCGTAGGCGTGACAGTTTTTGTGATGTGTAATCAATTATTAATGCGATAAAATATGGGCAAAAATAATATGACATAGTACGTTTTTGATTATTATAGAATATTCGAAAAAACAATTTTACTCGGCCGTAATCTCATCGAAGTATTTCAGAACTTTTTTTCACTATTCATATGGTAGAATTACATTTTTTTCTATTGTTGAAATTTGTTTTAATATGTTTTTATTTTTTTTTTTTAATATATAATCACGATACAACGATCTCATTACGCATACTATTACGCCAAATGTTGTGTATTTTACGTGAGTGATTGACGATCAAAGAGATTTATAGTGGTAGGTAATCCTTTTATAATCACTATCGAACTAAGGCATAATCGTTAATTTTTGTTTACATACTCATATCACGCACAACACTTGTGTATACGAATATTTATGTACCTATAATATATCCAATACTTAAGTCTTCGTGATTAACGGCAAAATTCATCGTATCTTGGTAATAGATAAGCTCATGAATTGGAAAAAATTTAAACGTTTAAATTAATATTTTGCTGGTTTACATTTTTAAGTTATTACCATTTTATAAAAGAAAAATATTGTATAATATAGACGGTTAACATTTTCATTTTGAATCGACAATATATTTTTACTGGCTTAAAATAGATTTAAATTATTATGATTTAATATTATATTCGTTCTATATTATACTGGCTTATTAAGCACATACTTTAACGAAAATAAGCTCTGATCTTCATATTCCCTTTAACGTATAATATTAAATTATTATTCAGGAATTTTATTTAATACAAATATCTGAAATGGGTTCTATCTCTTGATGAAAAAAAATTAAACCTATTTTTACATTTTGTTTTAGAGCGAAGGGTTCAAATTTAAATTTATTATACAAGGACATAAACTGTTAAAAAACCGGTCGAAATCAAAACACAGATGGTTAAAAATAGTTTGGTAATATATGTATTTTTTCCCTAAGGAAACGAAACCTTCGTGACATTTGCTGATTGATGCATCGTTGTGCACTTTTCCCCTTACTGACTACACCACGTGTGTCAAAAATCACTTAACAGTTTAAACGCTTTCGTGATAAATCGACTAAAAATCAAAACTTGTTGTTTCGGTCTTGTTATACAGATTACAGTTGAATACAATGAGTAATTTTTCAATATCATATTCAAAGTACTTTATTTTTGTGGTTATATCGTAGTGCTACGAGGCGATACTACCCTTTTGCACGCAGTCCTCACTTTATATTACCTATTTTATTTTATATAAATATTTCATTGATATCAAATTCTAATTTAATAAATAGTTTAATAATACTAATTAGTAATTACTGGTATGTACTATCAAAACTATATTATACAGATAGGGAAAATGAGGTTTTTTAATCGTGTTCAATGTGAGAACACAAAACTAATGTTCTAAATTGGTTATGAATTGAAATGTATGATATACCTATTCAATTTCATTCATAAATCACCACGCATATTATTATCATTTCAATAGTATACATTTTTATATAGAAAAATATATTAATTCAACTTTGCGTACCTACTATATCCTATGTTATTGCAATAAATTATTCGTCTTATAGTTCTTGTCTCGTTTTTGAGATCAAGCATGCCCACGTAAATTATGAATAGACAAAGAATCTTTCTTAAATTATCTCAAGTAAACTAGATCTTTGGTACATTATGTAACCATGCAAAGCAAAATCTTTTCATCAGATAAAAATCCTGCAAATAATATTATAATATTGTTCACCCGATTATTGCAAATCTGTTTAATTTATCATATTTACATACTGTATAGTATATACTATAGCGATACGTATAAGTTCTGATGTTTAAAAATATATTTAATTTCTAAAATTCTGATTTCAATACATTTGTTAACAATATTTCATTGAAAATTAAATTTATATAAAATAAATTACGTATTACAGATCAAAAATCATCTGGGACAAAGGTCTATTAAGGGTTGATAATTGCTATTTTCGGTAAATCTTAGGTCGACGTACTTAAATTTAATTCGTTCAAATATACTGAACAAGCATATTCATAAGAAAACCAAACAATAGGTGGGAGTATAAAAATGTGTTATATAATTTAATTTTTCATCGTTTCTTTGGTTCTATTCAGATATAATTGTCGCTATGTTGTTGTACTAATAGAATAAATTATGCAAAGTTTCGCGGACGATAAATTGAGCTATTCATTATGTATTCATATTATTATAAATTATAGAGGTATATGCTTGGTACATTTAAATTACGCGGGTGTAGTGGACAGTGGATCCAGTGAATTCACAACATTTATATTTTCCGGTTTCCTGACTGTTCCTGCAGGTGTTCAACCCGTGAAAAACAATTTGCCGAGAATCAACGAAACCCTATTGCAAATTACCATGGCTCATCAATGCTTGTTGTCGTTTGCAGTGAAATTTAATGAACTCATTTCAATTAAATGAAGCCTTCTGGATCTCACACTCTGTATAACGTCTAATTAACTATTAATTGATATATATTATAACTCATAACGACACCCACACACTACAGTCTTGTAAAGCATATTTCAGTATAATTTTGAGATATCTAGTTGAATATCATCAGTTTTCTTTTTAATGTTTGATATTTTATCGTTTATAGAAACAACACGTATTATAAGATAATTCTGTATTCCCTATTTTATATAATATCTAAATAATGCTTATAAAATAATCTTCGAAGATGTAACTTTTTAAGATCGAGTGTAAAATATCAGGTATAATTTTTTTTTTTTACAAATCATAATTATAATTTGCGTTGAGGTAATAAGTTTTTTTGCCACAAATAAGAAATTCTAGAGAAAAAAAACACAACTACTCAGGTCTCAGAATCCTCATTTCTCAATAGTTCTTCTCGAACTGTACTATCGACATTATTGTACTCGCGTGCGACCCGAAAATACACATCCACACACACACACGGTTAGCCGCGTAAAGTCAAAATAATATAATACTCTATGCGTTTCCGCTTGTGGAGTATACACGATGCACACCGTTATAATATTATAGTGTAATGTGGACATTGACAAACAGGCACGCCGCGCGCGCCGGACAGGGAACGTAATTAGGCACAGCGCCAGGGATGTGACGCGCGGGATCTCGCGTCGGTGGACGGATCGGGCGGGGGAGGAGTCCGTCTGGGGCCCCCCGGTCGTCAGATAGCGTCGGGACGCGACGGCCGACCAACGTACACGTTCGAACGCGTAACACGCACACGCGCGCTCCGTCACGCACACGAACGCACCCTATAACAGTATACACGGACGAGCGCGCGCGCGCTCGCATCACGAATACCGCGGCGAGAATCAAAAAACTATAATAACATCACTCGCGCGCGCGTATCCGCGTGATTAGGTTTTTTCGGCCGTCCTCGCGCGCGCACCAATAAATAATAATAATAATAATATCATCATAACTTCGTGTCGCGCGGAAAGAGTCTCGTCCGTCGCGCGTACATGGTAACCATGAGGAAAACCGCAAACGCGCCGTCGCCGCCGAACCCGGACCAGCCGCGGCAAGTGCCCAGGAAGAAACTATCGTTTCGGGAACCCGAGGTGGTGCCCCGGGGCAAGCCTCGGGTGGTGCTGAACAGGGCCGATGAATTCGAACTGGACGAAGAACTGCAGGTAACGACGGCCGCGACGACCACGGCATTCCCCTAATTCTTCCCCCCACCACCACCACCAATCACTCCACGCCACGATGTAGTCTATTACACCGCGGTTACAATTATCGGTTTCGTTACATTATATTTTTATTTTTTTTTTTGGGTGGGTTTTGTTTTGCTTGTCGGTTTTTTTTAGAAAATGCATTATGCGCCGTGCTTGTACGTGTTTCAGAGCCAAGCGATGCGAGTGGTGCGGACGGTAGGCCAAGCGTTCGAAGTGTGCCACCGAGTGAACCCGTCCGAAGACGGCGGCGACAGGGACGACGAGGACGGGACGTCGTTCAGACGTCGCGACGACGACGATGACGACGACGACGACTGCGACGACGACGACGATCCCCGAGGAGACGATTCGGGCGACGAAGACGACGAGGCGGACGACGGTTCCGTGTCGAAACGAGGTAAGCGACGATTGCGAATAATATACGTTATTTTAGACGTATTACGATAAAAATAAATAAAATAATAACATAAAAGCACAAATTGTTACGATACGGTGGAAAAACTGCACGGAGACGGGTTTTTCGGCGTTTTGCAAGAAAACTGTTATTGTCACCACGTTAAATTTAGACGTCCGGATCTCCGTTTTGGGACCACATCCAAATGTATTTTACCGGGTCTGTTTGCACTTTTTTTTTTTTCTCGTCGTTCGTTATACGTTTTTAAACGAACGGGGAGCTTTATGCAAGGGAACCGTTTTCAACGATACTGTTTAAAATAATTGTAAATCGAGCGACTTATCTGCACCTCCTTACGTATAATACCAAGTATGTTGCCGTGTGCCGCAAACACGTCTTGGCAATGCATATTGGTTACCCTTTAACATATTTTTAACGTGACCTATGCGCTTGAAATACGTTAATTTATTGCCTAAACAATTCCAGCATAGGTTCTCTTTATCTACGTCTTTGTTTCGTTTCGTCTTTTCCCCTCCAATATTTATTCGACGCCGTCTGCTGTGTACATTTATTTATACACAACGATTGGAACACCCGAATTTTATACAATATTATAGATTATACACAGTTTTAAATATTAATATGGATTGACTCGAATGGGTTGAAAAATGTCTATAAATACAAAATTCTGTTTATTTCTGATCAGAATTCATTCTAGCAGATGTGCTCGATGGTACTATACCTGGTAGCTACCTATACCTTTTCCGGTTGATTAATGATAATACATTGTGTACGAGTGCGTGTATCAAAGAATAAGTTATACATAGAATGATTCTGTTTGTAGTACGGTACGCTGTTTTTATCGCTGAACGTATTATATAACTATTATATTTATAATATTATTAACTATTATTATACTTATTACTTGAGTGGTTTTATGTTTTTGATTATTCTAAAAGTTAAAATGTATTATACATGAGTTATTTACAAAAACATAGATATACGGTTGTATTTACTATTTGGTTTCATAGCGTTTAATGTTTAACGACCATAACGATCCCAGAACTATGTCAGACGTCAGAATGAAGAAACCAAGGGTATTATAAGATATTATACATTGGAGTATAGTGAATAGACTACTTTACCTTCATGAGAGCTATTCTACTTTTAAAAAATGTATCGGATCTTTGAGAAGCTTAAACCTCTAAATGTAACAATATTGTAAATTAATAATATTAAATTAATAATCAAAAAGAAACAATAATGATAATAATAATATTAATATAATTAAATAATTTTAGAGGTGCTACTGATGAGTAGATTATTATGACAAAATATCCATTAAATTTATTTATTCTACTAAACTGTGGCGTATATTGGGCCATTGTTCGTAGGATCTTCAATATTTTTGGTACCATATAACGAGTAGGAGGCTCCACTCTCAACAACCCCTTTTGAAATATACATTTACTTATATAAATATATTTGAACCAAAAGTAAACCTCGCTGAAATGAATGAATAGATGTTTTATTTACAAGTGGCATATCCAGGAATTTTGTAGGGGAGGAGGGAGGGACTTATAGGTTTTGTAATATAATTTATTTTAATATATTGTTATAATATAGGCTAAAATAAATATAGCGAATGGGGGGGGGGTGTTATAGTCTCCTTAGACCCCCTTGGCTACGCCTCCGACCTATACGAATATTAATCAATTTTAAGTATTAGATACACTAAATAATTCGTTTAACGGTAGCATTTCGCTAAGAACAATAAGTGAATAGTATACTATATTTACTAAATATCCAACATTTGTTAATTAAATTTTAAACAATAAAATATTAAAAAAATATTTTTATTTTTATTTTCATTGAGGGAAGGGGGTGAGGGACCGGGCATGTCAAAAATATATCACCGGTACTATAATACAGACAAGAGAATATAGTGAAGTTTATATTGTAAATATTTCTTTTAACAAGGTTTTAAGAAAAAAAATACCCAACTAATTAGTTTTGAATAGGTAATGTCATCGTGTCAACATGGTTCTACCAACAAAAAAGCCATATATTTTCTTTTTTTACCGTCGTATCCATCCGTACGGATTGTAATTCATTAAGTCATGATTAAAGAGAAAAAAAAATAATAAATGTGGATAAAATGTAATGTTATATACTTATATACTACCTCCGGTTTCTAACTAATTAAATATCAAACGTGTAGGCATTTATAAAAATACAATTTAATATCAAGATTTTCGAGCGATCAAATCGTAAAAAATATTTTGTGTCTCATATTTCATCTCTCTTAATCTTTGCAGTCAAGCCATTGGGTGAATTGCTTTTATTTTAACATAAGTGTAATAATATGGTAACTAGATATTTAATATAACGGGAGTTGTAACAAAATATATTTTACGATATAGTTTTAATTGTATATTATTGTATGTTATAAAACAATTCAACACTTCAACCACAAAATATATCAATAAAAATTCTCAAATAACACATGTTTGTACTAATGCTATTTATGAATTCATTAAAATACATTGTAATTTATTTTTTAATTTCTATAGAAAAGTTTCACTTACAAGGCATAAAAATTAGAGATACTGTGTGCGCGTGTGTGTGTGTGTGTGTTATCGATCGTGAAGTAAAATGAATATAAAATTGTCTTGTTTGTATTATAGTTTCAAATATTTGGACAAACAAGCAACGCAATTATATTATTATCATTTATCAACAATGAATAACATCACGAGAATTGTAAAATAAAATATATTTTAGAATATTCGGTGAGAAAAATTCTTTTTTACATATTGGTTGTGTTCGTACACAAATATTTGAAGTGTAGATTGATGTTTTAGTATAATGAACGTATTTCTATTTTCTCTCAACAGACGGTTTGTCGGTACTCGGGTTGTATTGAAACTATTAATAAATAAATGAATTACAGGAAAAATATAAGAAAAGTACCCACGTCATGACGTTTATCGAGAAATTTTATCTCTATGCATTTGTTCGTAGAAAACTAATATGTAGTTTCTAAAAATATCCACTAATACACGTCATTCTGATGTTTTTAACTAGCGAATAATATTATGGCCTTATACGTTTCGGGCTCGAACACACAGTTCGGTGGTGCTCTCGACGGGAATCGTTTTGATAACAATAATTTAATTAATTACTTCACGACCTTGTCTAGAAATTATTGCCGCAGGCTATCGACACGAGAAATAAAAATAGCGATTATCGTTAACTCGCGGACCGTTAGACTCTCATCAGGACGAGGAGACATTAATCGCTCTCGTGTACCGTACCGTAGTGGGCTGTGGTGGTGGGCAGCGTTACGGACAAGCACACCGCAGTTTCCAGTGCACACCCGCGACGGTGACCGACTCTATTTGTGAGTGTGAATCGGCGAAACGTCGGTCGTATTGGTCACGGAATTTCGGAAAAAAAGGATAACGAAAAAATACGATGCGCGTTATCATCGTTGTACATAATATCATAATATAGCTTTCACGTGGAATCGGATGTGTTTTGGCCTAGCACCAGCCGACCCGCCGGTCCCGAGGACACGCGCACACACACACACAAACCCTTCATAAAATTTGACGTCTGTCACGGGCCGACGGGGTATGAGAATCGCGTTCTCGTGACGGTTGCCAAACTCGCGCGCGTTTCCGTCGCCGCGACCGCGTCTCGCGTCGCGTGCGTCTCCTCGGCGGGCCGTCGCTTTTCCGCGCAGCCGAATTCGGGCGGTCTCCAGTCTCGGCCCGACGGAACGCTGGCGATCTGTCGTTGCCGTTTTTCCTCCACTCTCTCCGTTCGACTGTAAAACGATAATGATAAATCGTGCGACCGCGATACCCTCTCGGGGGGGGGGGGGGGCGGTGGGAGGCTGAAGTCGCGCGGCTACGGCGACGGCAACGACCGCGAATAAAAATAATAATAATAAGTGCTTCCTGCGAAACCGGGCAAAACCTGCAGCTAGGTATTATATCGCGGGCGACCCGACGACGACACACAATGGCGACTTTTGCGCACGACGTATCCGTCTAATTTATTACAACGCGCCGGCGGCCCTTTGTTCCCGGGCAGGCGAAAACAATCGGTCCAGGTAAAACACGAGTACGGTGTACAACACAGCGTCTGTTTTAATACATTATACTATTATTATTATTATTATTATTATTATCTATAATGTACGAGATGACGATGATTATAATAATAATAACGGTAGTAATAATAATAATGTATGTCGTGTGTGGAGGATTTTTCACACACTTTTCACGTAGGTACGCGGTGGCGGCCCGGGCGTAATAGTAGTACCCATATAATATTATACATTTATACACGTCATGGTGTCAGGATGGTTCACCAAAACGCTCACCCGGTCCATTGTCCTTTATACAATATAAATATAATATTATAACGATAACACAAAAATTACTATCGTAAATACTCCGATACTCGTCATCCGAATTTCGATTTGGACACATCGATTTCCCGAAATAAGGCAAGTCCTCATTTTGAAAAAAAAAAAAAACGAATGCGTATCGGACTGCACTCCGACTAACGTTGTGCCACACGTAAATCCGGCGAGTCTGACGATTTCTTTATTCTGATCATATGACGTTGTTCTGTTGCATTTGTCGCTTTTGTCGGATTCACGTAGGACACGCCATAAAAATCAGACTATTTAATAAAATGTCCTCAACCGAAAAATTCTAATAATAAATCCGAATTTGAATAAATTCATAATCAAAGGATGAAGTGAGAGTTTTTCCGGTGAATCACCACCTAGCTGTATATATAGTGTGTGTGCGATTACGGTTTGAATAATATTATTGTCATTATACTCACATATTATGCTACTTCTGTGCGCGACTCGGCCACAAAAGAGCACTACACAATATTATTACACAACCTAGGTATGTGACATTACTATAGATACACGGTAGCTGCGGTTACGCTCGTTATCGAGATGATGACCGCCTCGAACCTATATATATGTGTGTGTGTGTGTCTATTACAACAATCAGTTAACGAGTAAGTAAATAAATGTATAATATGATTTTGGCATATTGCTATTGATCATCGCCGTTAACACCGTACAACTACTGTTTAACCGTTCAGTGAATAGTATATAATATGATAAACATAGGCGGATATTTGGTAAAACCTATACAGGGGAGGGGGGGGGGGGTTATAGCCATTGCCAATTGGTACGTATAAATGTATAATACTACATAGATAGGAAAAAATCCAATATTTTGATAGTCGACTCTACGCAGAAACACCTCGTCTCTCACGAAACGGCGTAATAATCGAAAAACCACCGAATTATCTTGATTCCCTTTTACTCGTAGTGGTTCCATCTTAAATTTACCATCTCTACACTCGACTCACTATAAAATCACTTCGCATCGTGACGTATAACCTATTTTAGAAAACGTCGCTGGTGGGGTTTTACCCCTCCAACCAATCGCGGCCTTGACCGCTGCCGTTATATTGTTACCACGTTGTGTCATTGAGGCGCGGCGAGTGGTATTCATTCCGGACCGGAACTGATTGAAACACTGCGTCATAAAATAATGTGATTTTTTGTTCCGAGTTCCGTGTACAACGGGTTATCCGCAGATACGCGGAAAACGTCGTCGACAAAAAGTGGGCAACGTCGACGAACGGTTGCGCCGTCTGGGGAAATTAAAAACCCAAAAAATAACGAGTCGACGCCTCCGGCCGGATTGACGACCTTTGCCCAGTACATAATTTGATATACGCGTCACGTAGAACAATAGGTGTATAATATTATGATCTATATATAGTCCACCCTCTTCCAGACTGTATATGCGTAGGTACATCTGATTTTCAACGGTTTGAAATAATAGTCTTGGGTCGTTGGGTTTTTTACTTTCGCGTTACAAAATCGTATACTATGTTATTACCTGTAACGACATCAATATTAAACGTACGATGTAATAATTATAGGGTATATGTGTAACGTTATTATCGTCTATAGTTTCACAATCTGCAATACTTTATAACAGGCACGGGATCAGTGAGGGGTCATTATCGTTTAAAACGTATAAACACTATGATATCGCATATCGCATGAATATTTTTTTCGTACATTTTTGACTGCCAAAGTATTACAAAATATAATATTTTGTTTGATATATTATATGCATATATTAAATCGACATGAGTTTCATTGAAAAAATGTAGGCGTGTGTTTGTGTGTGTGAGGGACAGGGGTGGATCTTTGCCTCCCGTCGGTTTCTGTTCCAAATAGCTACAGGCGTACAGGACTGTGCAGTTTATTAATCAAGGCTTACGCGTAGATTTGTTTTCGAATTGGTTTTACGGTAACATATTGGAACGACTACATCTACTAAGCGGATTGAGTAACGAGGTTGATAAGCTCCAACGACAAAGTCGATAAGCTGTTATCGTAACGTTGTTAACGTCGTCAGAAATGCACACATCCTCCAGCCTGGATTGAAAAGCGTATATCTATATTGATATTGTTTCGAGACTCGAGTAAACGCGCGCTATCAGAGAAAAAAAAGTATTTTTCTCTCCACGAATCCCGTAATCCGTTGTCGCGATAATTCTCTTCTACGATGTTACATAATGTCGCATTCATTGTCACAGCTGTGCTATCGTTGCGACGTTGTTTGAACAATGATAATAATATTATATTTCTGATATTATGTCATCGCGAGCCGGCCGTGAACCCGAAAAGACGGCGTGGAGAAACCTCCGTCGCGCCGGCTAACGAGCGGATAACGTCGTAATGGTAGCGCGCAACTGCAGTCTGCAGTGGTGTAAAAAAAAATTCGGTACACAAACGCACATACAACATTATACTTTTTACTATATTCTTTTTTTTTTTTTCTTCAGCCCCGTGCCAGAGTTGTACGGGATCTGATTTTTCCTTTCCTCCACCCCTCCTCACCCCATCCGTGTGGTGCGTGGGCAGAAAACTGTTCTATTCTAGTCCCTGGCTATTTGACGTCAAACTAATTGGCACCTTGCCCCGCACATATGACTCGACGTCACCGTTGTGACATAAAACCTAATTCAGTTGTGCAATGTTTTAAATTTACTCCGTGCAGACCGAATGTACAGCTTATGTCTATAATACCCCGTTCGACAAAAACCCTGGGGCAGACTGGGTTATTATTATTATTATTATTATTATAGTTTTTTTTTTGAACAAATTTTACAGCCATTGTGACAAAAAATGTATTATTATTATTATTATTATAATTATTGGCACTCGGTACTATATGATGTTTTATTTTTTTATGGCTAGTTACTATTATTGCGATGGTTTACAAGATTGGTTGACTGTTTCTAGTCATCGAGACTCAAATCGGCAAATAATTAATTTTCGATAACATATTTTTATTATACTTAGACAAAAATAAAATAAGTACCTACTTAAAAATAAATTGTATCGATGAAGTATAATACTCGTGTTAGTATAAATAGTATTTCGTAATATAAACCCATATGAATAATTTTGTTTAACCGGATTTTCTCGTTAGGCATTTATATTATACAATTATATAATACTGTTATTTATAATTTTAGACACATTCGAAAACCAAGGTAGACTGGAAACATCTGTTGGAAACGATTCTGTTTCATCATTGGACGGAGCTAGAAGGGACGGAGGACCCAACGACATACAACGACCTTTACGACTAGATATCATTCCACCACCATCGGCCTCGTCAGTCAACCACAGACGTTCCTCGCCAATGGTACTCCATCGGCGTTAACGGTGCACGTGTTTTGGTTATTAATTTATCTCTTCTCTCTGATTCCACGTAGAACGGCAGTGAAGTATTTAGCTCTCCAATGACTGAAACATCCAAAGGTGACGGGGTCCCGTTGTCCTCTCTGAGCGTGCAACACGAAATGCAATTATTGCGCCAGCAACTGGACCAGCAAACGCATCAGACACAAGCTGCAGTGGCTCAAGTTCACATGCTCAGGGACCAGTTGGCGGCCGAAACAACCGCCAGGATGGAGGCTCAGGTACACGAATCAGTCACTTATATTGGGGGACCCGCCGCACAATATAACGAAATCAAATGTTTTCACACCATAAATAGTTGTTGAATGTACGGTTGATATTTTGGCATCCGTTTCAAACGATCGTAATAAATTTTGCTAAATTTTCTAATTTTCTGATCTCATGCCAAAGTCAAAACGCATTCTGTTCGATATCATAAACAACAATACCGCATTCGCGACAATATAAGCTAATATTGTTGTAATACTAAACACAACTCATTAGGAACAACATTTCGTCGTTTTTGCAGAAGTGTAATAATATTATTTCCATTATTTCATAGCCGTGATCGTTATTTCCAAAATGATAATTATAATATTTTATTTCTCGGTACGCCGTTGTTGCGGCATAAGTGGAAATCATCGAGTATTCGTGAAATCGACAGGTATAATAATACAATATCGAGTGTATATTGCATTTCTACATAAATATAACACAATAATATTTGTCTCACAGAGTCGTACGACGTCTCTGTAGTCGAATTGAGAAAATACGCTAATTTGTAGTTCCGTGCGGCGGTCTCGTCTCGGCTGTAATAATAATAGTAATGCATTATTAGCATGAACGGCTGTGCTATAATTAACGCGACTAGACGTCGGCCAACGTGGTCGACCGTACATCGCTTCGACGATGATAATACCACTTCTACTGCTCCAACAATAACGATAATAAAAGACCCTTTTGTAACTTTTGTGCGTTTTTGTTTCGCAGGCGCGCACACACCAGCTCTTGGTGCACAACAAGGAACTGCTGGATCACATCGCCTCGTTGGTGTCGTTGCTGCACGACCAGGAGAGGATCAGAAGTGAACTGCAACACCATTCGCTTCCCCCGGTAAGTTCGCCGCAGCGGTTGACGTTTGCCAGTGTGTGTCCCTACCACGGTTAGCCCCGTACAAAGCCGTGACGTGTTATCGGCGCTATTAATTATTTGTTTTTGCAGTTGGACGCTACTAACACGTTTGGACGCGCGTGCGTATGATTTGTGTGGGTGTGTATAATGTAACAGAACGCGTGCATTCACGCGGCGCGTCTTTCCACTAACAGTGTATTAATATTATAGTAAATCGCGTAGTTTACCTACCTGCAGTATATAATATACATAATATGCGCTAACTCTCTGTTATGCGTCACAGAATATGTTTTTTGTTGTTGTTTTTGTTTTTTTTTTTTTTTTGACACGGTTCAATGTTTTTTTTTTTATAACGCAGCTGATTACCACTACACACCGTTTGACGTGCATAACCGTTTTTCCGAATAAATTGACAAATATAATAAATACCTGACCAGGATATCCTGGACGTCCGGTACGTTGAGTTTTGTATCTTAACGCATTTTATTAATATATATAATAATAATATAGTGTATCGTTTTTTGTTGTTGTTGTAAATTAGTTAGTCGTAGACTATAATATTATGCTATTGTTATTATTAGACAGCTAGACGTGCATCGCAAGTCGTAATTATAATATCTGAAGCGTAATTTTTGTTTTTGTTATTGGTGCATACCTACAGCATCCCATGATGTGCGACATGCCGACGCCATCGTCGGCGCCGGCGTCCTACCTGCCGGAATTGCCGCCACCATCTCCTCGGCACAGGGCCCCGGCGTACCACATGCCCATGAACTTCGACTTCAACTTTAGTCAACCCGCGCCGACGGTCGACCAACAGTTTCAAGCGCAGCTGCTGCAGCGGCTCCAGTCGCTGACCGGCACGATAGCGGCGAACAACGCGGCCGCCGTGGGACCGTACCAACAACAGCGACCCGCGGCGTACCAACCGCACCTGTACGCGCCGGCCGCTCACCAGCAGCAGCAGCCGTCCACGTCGCCGACGCTCATCAACTGCAGGCCGTCGCCGCAGCCGTCGTACTCGGCGTCGCCGGTGGCCGGCCGGTCCGCGTCCGGCGCCGACTGTCCGAACGACGGCATCATCAAACCGCTGTCCGACGACCGGCAGGTGACGGTGGTGGTGGACGACCGGACCGCCGGCGAACCCTCGCCGCCGTCGCCGCACCACCCGGAACCGCCGGAACCGACGGTGCTGTCGCCGCCGCCGCCCGGCAAGTTGCAAAAGTCGCTGCTGAAGGTGTCGTCGGCGTCGTCGAGCGGCGGGGGCGGGGGCGGGGGCGGCGGCGCCGGCAGGGCGGCCGGCAAGAAGACCGCGACCGTGGTCGGCAACGGCCCGATAACGAGGTCGACCAGCGAAAAGGTGCCCAACAAGAGCAACCTGATGAGCCAAGTGCACAGGACCACCTGGGCGCGGCACACCACGAAATAGATCCGTCCGGGCACGTTGTAAACGCGTTTTCGCCGAGTGCAATACGAAATTTATATACTATATATATATGTGTGTGTGTGCATACACATCTACCCCTACGTACAGCACGTCGTGTATTTATGTGTATAGGTCACACTCGATTTCCGTAATATCGTGAGTTTTCACATATTTTATCATTGATCACGTAGGAAGTTGGGTATGTACATGTATATATATATATATAAAATATACAGAGCATGTGTATGCATATTGTTTATACTATGTATGTATGTTTACATGATATAATAATAATATATTGTACGCGAACGGGATATTGGCAGCGTCGATTCTCGCGGGACGGTATAATATAATATAATACATTAATAATAATATTATTATGATGGTCGCGAGACTTCAAACGCAACGGATTATGATACGATGTTTTAATCGGCCGCGAAAACGTTTTTGTACAACGTCGTCGTCGTCGACGATATCGTAATATTAGAATATTATAATAATAATAATTATTATTCCGACGAAACCGATATAATATTACGTTTTTGTTGTGTATCATAATATTATATTATCGTTACTATTTCCCGCTGTGCCTACCGCCAATTCGTGACTGTTGAATTTTTATAATGTAACATAAAATAAAAAAAAACATTTTGATACAAAAATGAATTATTATCGATTATTTGTTTTAGTTACGTTGAAACAATTACACTATTTTATTTTACTATATACCTATTATACCTATACTATATAATATTACTTTCGGGACGTCTGGGTTCCGATCAGTGTCTATTTCCATACCTTTATTTTTTTTCTAAGCCGTATATGTCCGTCGACAAATCCGAGTCGATATTATTTTAATGTCGCGGTATATTGTACTATGGAGAACATTTACTTTGGTCCAAAAATAATAATATTATACTGCGAAATTGAAAACGACGCTTGGAATGCGGTATACACTAAGTTTGGTAGCTATAATTTACGATGTTTTCCAAAACACACGACGTTTGAAAGCTTCAACAAATGTTCTGTTTATCAGTTGACAGTATTCGAGGCTTTATAATATTATTGGTATAATATTTGTCGTCAATGTTTATACGAACTATTATCAAATAAAGTCATATTACGCACTCTACGACCGACTGACTATTTTATTAATGTTTTAATCTTAATGGAATTGTATTGTTTGTTATTATGTTAAACCATGTATATGATTATGAATATGAAATGAAGAGTACATTATTTTTTAAATAAAATTAATATTTGTATTGTCGTATTTTTTTTATTTAAATACCCTAAGTATGAAGTATTCATAATATTACTTGCCTACTCTCTGAATTTGAATTGTACTTTATATAAACATTTTTTGATGATAACATATACCTACATAGGTATTTGTATAACGGCTAACAGCTTTCCAGTTACCTACCTTTTTTTTTGATGTTTATTTAGCTTGAGGTAAGCTCATAAATATAAATAGAGTTGTGTGTGTGTGTGTGTGTGTGTGTTTTATTTAAACAAAAATCAATTCTAAATTTCCAAACTTAACGTTTTCGGTCTTAATAAAAGCTAAAATTGTATTTAATTAGATATTGCACTCATCCCGTAAGTGTACATAAAGACACAATTTATTTTCCCATTATCGCCGTCTCATTAAACAGCCATACCATAATATAATATTGACTTTGAAGCCATTCATTGGCATTTTATGGTTTCCATACGTACTATAGTCCAGAGAAATCAAATCACTCGGCAATTTCGAAACATGCGTATTCCTGTTTTTATTTCACGCAAATCCACTATTCCTCCCGAAAGCAAGTGGTATTTTTCTTTCAAAAATACCTCGCATTGCGTACCATATTAGAAAATACGTTTTTCGTAACACAACGAGACAGCCCGGAGTATAGGTTCCCTGATCGTACACAAATCATCCACGTGTCGCGCTTTAAATCTCGAAACGGGGTTATTTCCTCATAATTTAAAGTCATATAATTAAACGCTACAGCGACTAATGAATTGATGAATTTGGTTTTATTTTTTTGTTTTCACCTTACAGTTGAGTCCCGGTTCCAAGTTGTCCCGATGGTTCGAGTTGCAACCCGACTCGGATGCGCTACCGTTGTTCAGACCTGAGAGCGGGTTCGTGGACTACCCGCTGGACGACTACCAGTCCACCGACAGCCTATTGCAAAAGAACAAGCCCAAGAGAAGGTCCAACCTGAGCTTGAAACTCCGGAGAGTTACCACATTTTGACATTTGAGCTCTCGATTTGATTTAGATGTTTAACGATTGTTCATCTAAACAGCGAGACAGCCGATATTGCACAACGGCGCTGAAGTGCAAGCCATCAATGTTCGGAATCCGTAACTTGATGTCAAATTAGTGTTCAATACATGACAATTCCCTTGATTCTTGTTTAAGTAAACTTAACATTCTTTTCCTAAAAGAAAATCGCTCATGACATTCACTAGTCCTATTTATTTTTCCCGATGAAAGGGTTTTAATTCCTATCATTCCACTAGGAAATAATCAATTTCAGACGATAATATTTTAAAAATCGATCGAAGATTACTACTATGTTGTAATAGGTACTATATATGTAGTATTGTAGTAGGCTACTTGTGGCTATCTGAGCTAATCGTACATAAATTATGTGAAATACTATTTTTTTTTTACCCTGTTTAACGCATTATAATTATTTTTTTTTCTTTTATGTTTTACATTGTTTTTACTCTTAACTATTTAATTTTTAGTAATATATTATTATTGTAATTTAATCAATACGCGACCGAACAATTAATATTAATTAACAAACGTTAATTAATATGTAGTTGGAATTAGTGTCGCGGAGAGCCGGTTGCTTTACTGTTGTTTTCAAATTAATGGAAAACAAACATTTGTAGAGCACCGAGCTTAAAAGTTAAACTTGTACAACATATGTTGATAATATTATATCCGTGTATAAAAAAAAAATTAAGTGTATTATATTCGTGTTAAATTAAATAACGAATAAACAACAAAAGTAATTATGCTTAAAAACGTTTATTATGGTAATGTTTCGTTATAATTATTTATTAACGTGTAAGTGAAGATTGATTTTTCGTAAACGTCTATACTTTTGTGAAAAACGTATTTTTTTTTCGATATTACTTATTATAGTTTTAAAACGATGATGTAATTATTTTATTTTCGTTCTGTTTTTTGCTGTACGTTAGAATTATTTTAAAGCAAATTACCATATTTATAAATTTAAAATATTAGTATGTTATACGTATAAAAGTACAAAAAAATAAATAATTAACAGCCATTAAATAATAATTAGGTCAAGGATTCCGTTCACTTTGTCCGTACAAATATACTCAGTTAATACAGGAATTTCGACCACTTTCATCATAACCAACGTCCCTATATGATGATATATCTTGAAACATCCACAAATACCTAAATTGCTTTCACTGAACCTTTTGTCAAACACGAGAAATTCCTTTTTCGAACAATTGTCATTCCATTGCTATTAAAAATACAATTTCGCTTATGTGCCATATATATATCATTAAACATTTGTCAAAGCAACTGGAATAAGTTGGGACGGATAATAACATAAGTGTTTACCCGCTGTGATAGTATAAGAAAATGTAAGCTTTATTTTTGAAAGTAAAATAACAACATACGGGAAATTTTTTATTTGTTCAGATGAATAGTATTTCGGTTTTCTTTGTTCAGACAAAACAATTCTTCAGTATATAGTTTATGTATAGTATATAGTACCACCTTTATATATGTATTCATATTACGCTTCGAAGCACAGTATCGATATTTTCAGAATAGATATTTTTCTTCCGCGAAACTTATCGACAGTTGTCAAGCAAATGTTTACGTTCTCAAGATTTTTTTTTATTGGCTGCGAAGACATTAAGGAAATATATACTACGACTTCCGAAAAGTAAAAACACTGAATGTAAATTTAAATGTATCTAAAAAAAATACTAGGGATGGCCTCAGATTTTTATTTTATGAAAAATGTACTTGATTTCGCCATAAGCATCAGTTAATTATTAGTTTTAAACATACATACAGAACAATATGTTATATGTGCTAAAATAAAATAAATATCTATTATTATAATTTCATCTGTTTGCAACACTGTTGGTACATACCTATCTGTATTACTTATAATTTTTATTTTACTTGTTACTTAATAGTTATTTTAATATTAACATAATATATTATATGCATTTTCATAAAAAAGAAAAAAAACACATTTTATTTTGACTCTTATGTATTAAAATATGTTTTTCGTGTGAGATAACATTTTACTTTATACGTGATTTGAGTACAGGAAACTCGACGACACATGACACAATCGACACTTATTCTTAAAGGTGATGTGTTTTTCATCGATAGAAATAGGAAGTGGATAATATTGTTCTTGGCCAGTTTTTTATTGGCGCCACGTCGAATTCACTAACTTACAGAAATACCTTTCTACTTCTGATTCAGTAACCTTCACTCATACCGATATAGTACAATATGATCGAAGACTAATATACACATTTTCAAAATACAACTGCACATACTCTCGCGTAAACGAACTTTAATAGTTCAAGAACTGGCGGTGGCATTACAATTATACCTTTTTGAAACAAATTATGAAGAGTATAATACTTCTTTTATTTGTTGTATAACAAGTATTAAAAATTGTAAGACGAAGAAAGTTATTGTGTGAATACAAGTTTTACTGTTGGCTTACTTAATTTGAGAACTGTAAATTTTCATATTTATTTTGTTAATACAAAGATTGTATATTTGTATTAGCACTTATATACCTATATAATGTATGTTTTTAAGGGTTTTTTTTATCCCTGGGGTAACATTTAACCACGGTCACGTTCCGATCTTGGTTCTTGGTAATCGAACACGTATATATTTTGATAAAAAAAAAATATAGACTATTCGTCTATATCTCTTTGGTAGTAAAAATAAAAATAACGAAGTTAAGTCAGTGAGTCTATTCACCCAACAGCCAATATAGAGTACCAAACGTTTTACAAAAGTAATTTTTATGGAGAAAATCTGCAAGTTCTCAAAAATATCCACAAAATGTGACGTAACATGTGGCTTGACTTGACGCCTTGGCTGTTACGATTCGCGCAATGCGACTGAGAGTAAGTAACGCTTGTTGCTACTACTTCCCGGATGGGTGACCGCCCGGGTTCGTAGTAGTAAAAACCTTGCCACACATACGCGTGTTTGTTTAACTACCGTAACAACGTTTTACCGTACTAACCTTATACCAATCTCAATTGATAATCCCCTACGACAGCTAATGGCCATGACGCCGGACTTAAGTTCAATAAAAAAAATATATGTATAATTTGTATAACGAGTTAATATTGTAAATTAAAAATATAAAACGAGTCGTTTTATGACTACATACTCCTATTCACTGCAACCATTAGGTAACTGCAGATATGTACAGTAAAATACTAATTAGTCATCCAAAAGATACAATTCCTACCCGAACTTGTCACAGTTGCTTATAGATTATAATATGTACACGAGCAAGGGATTTTTTTTTATTGAAATAAGATAAAATATCAAATAGTATATTTAATTTGTTCGCAATTCAAAACAAATAGTGTATTTAAAACACAATGGCTTTGTTATGTAAATTATTTGGGTATGTATAGAGATTTATCCTCTTTGTTCTCCTTCCACGTAGTATCTACGAAGTCGTTATCTTTTTGTACAATATTCGGTCTTGCTAGTATAATGTATGCATTATGGAAATTGTGACTTGTTCATTTCGTTTTTTCATACACTCGTACAGCATCGTATGATATTAAATACTATCTGTGTCTAATTTGCATTTGATATTGATTTACCGTATTCGTATAGGTACATATTTTATATTTTTTGATTTGTTTTTTATGCCATGAATTAATAATATCGACGTTACGAATTTCGACGAACAGCAAAATATCTACTAATTGACTATTTTCTATATAAATCGCAATACAACAAATACATAGTCTGAAAAATAAAAATAACAAAAACTTAAGTCTATAATGTCTAGGTAAGTACCTAAAATTACATGTTGCACTAACGCGGACAATTATTTTTTCATCATATCGCATGGAAACGGTTGAATATGTTATCGAATATAATTTCTTGTTTTAACATAATATTCATAACAAAACTTTGACGTATTTCGTAGAACTTTTGATCATTAAGTTAGGAGATTATCACGCAAAAGGTCTAATATATAGTACCATAATATTTTATCCGCAAAAACAAACCGACTCTGGCAAATACCGGTGTTTCAGGTCTATATAGTGAGGGGGCGGGTTTTTTTTTCTCGAAAACTAATATTGTGTTAACGTTTGTCTGTGTGCATGCGAACAATAGAATTGTACGACCGACATTGCGCGAAGAACAGAGTACACCTAATAAATGCGGTAAATATTTGGTGTAATAAAACCACGATGCGTCATAAAATCATTTACTCGTAAAAATCGTAATAAAATAGTTACGTTCGAAAAGTGATATATATATATTTAGTAAACGACGTGTAATAGTGTATAGAACGAATGATTGCGGTACAACGGGCCGAACAATCTGGCGGGGAAGGATATTATATTATATTGTTATTACACTGATATAGCCATTAGTCATACGATTTTTCGGATCAAACCAATAATGCAATGAGCATAATAATGTCATGACGTTGCAATAACGACATCGGTTCCCATATTGCATAATAATAATAATAATAATGTGCATAGGCGGGATCGTTGTGGCCCGCGCGAGTTATTGAGGTGTGAACGAAAGCGTTTTACACGCGACCATCATGTTTATACCTTGGTCGTAGTCACAACCGTTTGTGTGTGTGTGTGTAAACTGTATATTATATACACAAAAATACACATAATACTCGTATATATACACACACATACAGACGTTTTAGCGTAATTAAACGTCGGGGGAGGCAGTTCCGACACCCTGGGCGAAATATTTCGGTTTTTTTTTTCCGTCCGACCCCGTGCGCGGTTGACGTATTATTTCTACGCGGTTTTTTTTTTACTATTATTATTATTTTTTAATAATTTTAATTAACTTAAGTAGCCCGCATTAAACAGCGGGGTTAATGTGTTCGCACGACGGCGACGATAATCTATGTATATATACATATATATACATGCAGTTAGGTGTACAATATCATAACCGGGCGGTTTAATCAAAATCGCGTATCGCAGGCACACTCGCGGCGAGACGCGTACACGTCCCGCACGTCGTTATATGTCATAATAATAACCGTGGTCGTAACACAACACCACAGCATACCATACCATAACCATACCATTATTATACACCGTCATGGACTGCCGCCAAGTACCGGAGAAACAGAAGCGTAGACGCAGCAGGACCGTCAGCTGGGACCATTCGGTCAGAGCGGACGGCGAGCAGCCGTTGGTTTGCAGGACGTCGACGGCGGACAGGGGTGTTCTATGGCCGCAGGTACGTCGTTTCCATCGCGAGAGATATGCACGACGAATTTCGCACTTGTCAATCGATGGTGTTATGATGACATTATATAGTCTGCAGCTGTGTGCGCAAATATCGGCGACGGGCTCGTTTGATTTCCGCCTTAGGCGTATATGGGTGGTCAACGATTACCTATATATAGTAGGTACTCGTACAGTACAGTCCACACAATATAGTAGGCGGTATAGTAATATGTTTAACGTGTATCTTGTACCGATTGAAATAATTTCGATTTCGGTTTCGATTTTCTATACCGGTTTTTAATTTTTTCCATTTCGGTTTCGATTTTTCAATACCGGTTTTAGGAAATTTCGGTTTCGGTTTCGGTTTTGAAATTTTACGATTTCGGTTTCGACTTAGCAATACCGGTGGTATTAAGAAATTTCGGTTTAGGTTTCAGTTTTGTATACCGGTTTCCAATTTTCTTTTGCGAATAATGAAATGGTTATCAACATTTTAATCGTGATCTTAATTTGATTGTGAGTATTAATTATGCGTATTAATGGAATTTACGTATTTAAAAACACGTAAATTAAAAAAAAATAAAAAATAACGATTTCCAATTTTTTCAGATTTCGGTTTTTAATTTCATACCGGTTTCCAATGTTTTACGGTTTTGATTTTGAATTTAATACCGGTTTCCAATTTTTTACGGTTTTGATTTTGAATTTAATACCGGTATCCAATTTTTTTCGGTTTTAGTTTTCGATTACGGTTTCGGTTTCGGTTTTAAAACGGTTTATACCGGGTTCTGAAATCGGTTTTGAAAACGGTTTCAAGCCCTGCTTATACGATATAGATAGTACCTATCTGCCTAAATGTCGTGTTTTTATGCCCACACCGAAATTTGTTTGAAAATTTTACGTGCCGTAAAATTGTTTTGAAATATACACGAGGATGCGATATTATGTATCGAAATATTATATAAGCTATGTGTATTAATTTTTATAATTCTATATTGATGTGTCGTTAAAGTGGTACCCGACAATTCAGAATATCAAGCTACCAATTACAATTTATTTAAAGTGAAATACGTTTTAAGTGATTGATTTATATAGGTAAAATGTATTGTAATTTCAGTAATATAATATGTAAGATGCAATAAACAAATACAATTTATGATCTTTATAGAAAATTAGCATTTTACTTTTCATGAATAATTTGTAAAATTTTAACCCAATCATTACTAGTTTTATACTTTGTTAAGGTTAAGTTTAATTTTAAAAAGATCGTTAGGTAATGCCTATCTGCAATTAATTTATTGTATTAATATTCATTATTTAAACAATTGGGAAGAGTGATTTTAATTAGGACAAAGGTTTTATGGAATTCGTTTTCAATTAAAAGGCTTGAATTAACTGGAAATTAATTATCATTGTTTATTTAAACGACTAGTGTCGTAATGGCGTTTAATGCTCTAAAGTTCAATAAGAAAAAGTTTTCCAATAAAAGTTGAATATCAAATTCAATGTGCCAATTTCGTTTTGTAAACCAAGAGAAGTAAACGTATTTTTCAAATATTATTTAAGTACCTAATATATATTTCTATAAATTTAATTAAGTCTACTGAGTAATGTATCTACCATAATAATTATACATTATAATTATAAATAACCATACGAAATTGGATTAACTATTTGGATACAAATTATTATGATATTACGTGAAAGGTTAGTTCTTCTTACTCTTCGCGTTTTTAATCATATTAATATTTTAATTGGCGTTTGTCGTTTGCGCATCATTATTCCTCCAGGTGAAATATTTGGTTGGTCGTTTGCACATTGCGTGTTTCAAATATTTAACGCAGTAGGGTGACATGAACACGTATGGTATACCAATAACATATACCTATGGAATTGGTATACATACGCGTGTACCTATATTTCAGGTTCAAAAAAGATTTAGATATAAAAATATTTATATTATTTTAAATTTTAAATTTTAAATATTTTGTAATTTTTTTTTTAAATTAAAATTCTTAAGTTTTAATTTTTTCACTTTTAACTAGTTTTATACATTTAAATTGTATTATTGTAAAAAAAAATTAAATGATGTAAAAGAAAGTAATTTGTCCTTTTATACCCATACTTTAGGTTAGGATGAGACGGAAAATCGATCGGTAAACTCAGTAAAATCGGTACTATAATAAAGTAATATATGTTTTATTTTATCACCCACCTCGCTGTGTGCTCAATCTACCTGGTAATATTATAATATTCACATAACCATAAGCCGCGAGTCACACGGGCAACGCGGGATGGCTAAAAGTTAGAATATTTGCTTCCATATGCACAGCGAATTATACCCAAAAAGAGTTCATTAGTCGAATTTTTTCGAATTCAGCTACCTAGTTGTATTATAATATTATACTGTACGCGCACTCATCACATACACATGTCGTACGAATCAATCAACAGGTAATAATAAAGAGGGTTCGCGGTCAAGTATAGCGGCTCCGTTAATCAAGGTGGGCGCGATCGACGTCCGGTGACCGGAGTCGTGGTCGAACTTTCCGATGACCCGGCGCACCATGTTCCCAAGACCGCCTGCAGACAATCTGCCATTTTTCGTGTCCGTCGGTTGCGGAGACGTCACCTCTGCCACGAGTAGCCCTCTCCCGCACAGGTCGCCGGTATTTCGCGGTCCGGACGACAGTCTCGTCACCGCGGCCGACATTACCAGCGGTTCGAACTGGTCCACGGCCGTCCGCACGTCGTTGCCAGCTCGATCGTTGGAAGTTTCGCGACGGTTGGAGGGAGAAACGGAAGTCGCGTGTGAAACGGAAGTCGCGGGCGAAACGGAAGTGACGGGCAAAACGGGAGCTGCGCGCGTCTCGACGACGACCGCAAGCGTCGCGATCGCGACCACCGTCGCCGAAAATCGCATCATATTGTTGCTGGCATGTGTCTCGCGTGGATCGTACAGGTGATGCCTATTGCGTGGAGCACCTTCGCGAAGAGACGATAATAATTAATATAAACGATTGCGACCAACCGCCGTTTATATAGTGATAGGTATGTAAATCTATGGTACCTACTCCGCCGTACCTCGTATATAATATTAATATTATAATGATTGTGTGACGACGTCTGCGTGTTATAATGAGTCAAATTCAACGTAGGAGAAAAAGAGTTGCTAGGCGATTGAAATCGAATCCGTTAGTCCGAGGAGTTTTTGTTACGTTGTGCGTATACCTATACCACCTAGTGATATTTTTAAAACTTTTAAACAAACTAATATACGATAGTAGTGTATACTTACTATATTATGATTCGATTGATAGGGCGTATATGTTAACAGGTTATCCTACGCTGGTTTGGAACGGATCAGAATCGACAATTTTCAATCGGAATCATCGCACGAACCGTAACGAATTTTATCCTCGCGATATCGGAATAATTCGAAATTATTACAACAGATAGGATCAAATTTATTACTTTGGTATAGAACATATTTATTTTCCTGATTTTCTACAAAATGACTAACGATTTTATATTTTGGTTGGTTTTTGCACCTATTGTATTATTTGTGTATTTCAGTATCTTTTATAGCCGTAAAGTGAATCTAGTTGGTACTTTTCAGAGGTCAATATTAAAGATTTCAGTAGTTTTTAAAAGCGTAAAGCGAAACAAAAAAAAAAAAATAAAATAAAATAATAAGGATAAAAAGAAATGTTTACACAAAACCAATTTTTGACAAAATCTGTTTGTATTAGCATTTTCTGTAATGAAAAAATGTTAAAAATATTTTGACTGTTTTTGAGTCATTTGTGCATAAGAAGTTGTCGAAAAATTTTTTTTTCATCTGTCAAAGACTGCAACTATTATACACCTATACAAGGTTTCTCATAAAGTGTACCCATTAGCGTAGTTTAAAAAAAAAGAGTTTAGCGTAAATTCACAATAAGTTTTTTGTGGGTGTTTGAAGATAGAAATTTTATAAAATTCGTCAAAATCACGAAAATTTGCAAATTTTTGAGAGTCGGAATTTCATTAAAAGTTATTTTCTATATCTAAGCTTTTAAAACGTAATACAAGATTCGTTGTAGGTTTTTCTACCTGTAACAAAAAAAAAAGTTTATTGGAGAGTCAATTAATTTTTTTAAGGACGATTAAAATTAAAATTTTACATTGGATATTCACCCGTAAGCTAAAGATTTCTGATGGATTGATTTTCTAATTTTGTTTTAGTTTAAAAACGAATAACTGCAGTCTGTAGATATTTAAATTTTCACTAATCATTTATATTAGCTTTTACTTTACATGCGGTAAAGTTTTAAAAATATTTCGACTCTTTTTGAGTTATTTATAGATACATACAATTTTTATGATTTTTTTTTGTTTTATTGTATAAATATAGGTTCTAGAAACTTTTAAAATATATCAAATTAAATGTTTTCTGTAAAAAATAATTCAGTTTACTGTTTCACTAATAGTGAATTAAATTACTTAATATCAATAATACCATAAAATACACTTAGTTATTATCAGTAGTTATCATACATTACTAATTCAATGATATTTTGCTCAATAAAAATATGGAAGTTTTCATTAATTATAAAAACAAATATTTATAAAAAAATAAATACGCACAACATGAAAAATAAATAAAACGATAATTTATTTAATAATAAGATAATAAATAAGACATCATCGTAACAATACAAATTATACTGACCGAATTACAGAATAAAAAACAAGTGATAAATACGTACTATACAGTATACTCCTATCAAATTTTATTATAATAATATGATTACATTACTTTTATACAGGTGTCGCCGCGTGTCGTGACGTTTTTTCTTTCTAGGATAGATTTTGATTTATCATAATACATAGTTTATCTGAAATATCGATTTAGATTTATCATAAAGTTATTATTGACTTATATATGCAGTTACAATATTCTTATGTGCTTATTATCGTTGGTCAAGTGCCAATTTTACGTCACGTCCAGTATCGATAGTCAGCGTGGTGGACATTTTTATTATTTACACGTTTTCTCTTTTGACTTATCATATCATTTTGTGGTAAATATTTTGCGTATTTTTATTTTCTTGTAACATTGATTTAGTTTAGTTATTATAATTTATACGGCTATGAAATATTATCAGTTTTTTTTTAGTTTAATGAAAACACTTGAAATCGAGTAAAACAACGGTTTACTGATGTATAAAGCTAAACATTTTTATTTTTTATAGAAAACGCCGCATTCTCACGTGTTTATTTTCATTCAAAACCATCCACATTATGGTTGGAGTACAAACAACTTTTGTATGCATCTCCTCCAGGAACTATATTGAGATAAGAAAAAACATGCCAAGTCTTACAGATGATTATTCTAAAATGGAACACCTCGTCTTTTGAGTGCAAAGTTATGTAATTACTAACAAAATATGTTAATGAAAAAATGAATAATATTATGAATACATAGCAGGTATAAACTAGATTAAATAAAATATTTTATAGCAATATTATAACATACGATTACGAACATTCCTCGTCTAACATAATAAATTATGTGTGCTATTAAAATGCCTATACGATACGCCTGCCTACTGTTATGGTGTATTTCTAACTAATAGTTTTATGATTTCTGAATAATTTGAATTATTTACTATAGATGCCTACATTAAGTTTATATACAACGACGAGATTGTCTACATAGTTTTCATGATTTGAGACACACGAGAATTGTTTTGTGGTCACACTTGGATTTACGGAATTATAAAGTAAAACTCAGTAGTCGCTGTGTAGTGAGTATGTGGGTCATCTGTGGATACTGGATAGCTATACTTCAAAGGTGGAGTGGAAAAATCCAAGATAGGGAATCCTTCTATATTTTTTTCGCAATTCGATTATACATTATTTTTTTATATTAAATAAATGGTATTCGGATTCGGAGTGTCGGTGGAAAATTATTTAATTGGTTCATGTGCTTAATTTCATAATTTTTTGTACAATCATTAATGCAGTAAAAAGAACATCCGACTTTTTTACGAAACTAGCCTTTGTATAGAATATGCTGATTGGTGATTACTGATTAGTAATCTTATATTTAGTATTATCAATTTCATGACAAAAATATAAAATGCCGACGCTTTACCTAGCTAAAGATGTTTACATTCATTGGTTTATTTCGAATAAGCATCTCTAATCAAGTGTTTAATGTGTAAAATAATATAAAACATATAGCTTTTGCAACTAATTCCATTGTTTTCGATAAATGTAAGGATTACTAATATTTTTCACCTTGTATAGGTATAGTTCTTACTTCTTACATAATACGTACATGACTACATTACTTTGCTACCATAATGTAACTCAATATAAGATATTTATTTTTTAGTATTTATTGGTTTTGGGTTGTTTGCAATAAATTATTATAAGAATTTTATATAACTAAAACTGATTTTTTTACCACTGGTACCTATAATATAATGTGATTTATAATTGATTATTAAACTACAGAAGAATGCTAATACAATAAAAGTATTCATATTAAACATATTACACTGTTTATAGTCATTATTATTATAATATTACATCTACCTAATTATAATAACATGGTTCAATAAAATATCAATATATAACTATCTACACGAATGCATTATTATTTTTAAAATTGACTTTAGAACTACAATAAAAGATTTGAATATTTACCTTAATAATATACTGAAAAACATAGAAAATTATTAAGTGGCACTTATTTATTACCTAGTTACAATATTTTCAAGTAAATAATAGGTAGGTAAGTATTTAACATTTCTGATAAACTGTTGTATCTTTATTCTTTATGTAGCACTTGGGTTTTTTCATAAAAAGTACGTGGCTAAGTATTATTTTATTTTTATATTATTTTCAAAGTTAGATGGCGCTATTGTATTTATTTAGGTATTTATAAATTTCTACACCAATACGGCTATACCTATTGTATTACAATACATCAAAGTAATATGGAAACTAAATGATTTATGTAAATATGAAAGCAATAGTTATAACAACAAAAAATCTAATATAATATTAAAATAATCACCTATTTAATAATATTTAATATTATATTGCTTATTCAAATTCTGAGTTCTGTTAAAAATAAATCGTCGTATGGTATTAATTGACAATGAAAGTTTGCATAATAATTGTATGCTTCTGCAATAAATTCGTTTTAAAAATGTTTTAATATTCCGGGACGGTACATAATATAATTATACTGGGCGATCCTTTTAACATAAGAAACTCGTTATTTTAAAAACAATTAACGTTTTTGGAGCTATTTTTTTTACACAATTTCATAATTTTATTGTATGTATTTAAATAAAAAATGTCTCTAAAAATATTCTAATAAAATAATATAATTTTTTACTGACAACATGCGTTTTGAATTCCTTAGCAGGATATTTTTTTGAAGTAGTTCCATACATAAAAATCAAATTTTGCATGAGTAGTTTATGCATTGTAAGTATTTCAAGTTACTAGTTGGATAAGCGAAGTGGAGTATTATAGAAGTACCCAAATAAATGTTTGTCAGCTGTTGGTTAAAATACATTTAACTACATTTAACTTTCTAATTTATTAACTACCTGACCGAAGTTTGATTTTTATAGATCCGAATACTCCGGAGAATATTCTGCCATGGAATATGAAGTTAAAAATATATGTCGTCATTTATAAGAATAAAAACTTTAAAAAAATTATAACAATAACAAATATAACTAAAACGACTTAAGCCTATGTAAATGAAATATTTTTCTCATAATGAGTGTTTAATGTAAAATGGATCACACCGTATGTTGTAAGAAATAATAATCTATGTAAATCATAATTATTGTACCTAATTTACAGTTTACACTATTTTAGTTTCGGAGTCCTAATTTTATTAATACATGGTTATCACTTATCAATTTATTATATTTGATTATAATAATTAAAAACTGTGCTTAAATTATATTAGATCATATTATGGAAATATTTATCACTTTGAGGGCTAATCTTATGAATTATAATAATATTATTTATCTACATTCAGAGAAAATGTGTTTGTTTTTAATTTTTTCTGTAAACACAGTTCCAAAAGTCGTGTGTAGCATCTTTATAGTTAATACACTGTGCTTATTTATTATAATAGGTGGAAATTTATTATACCTGTAATAAACGCTTTTCTGCACTGAGTTGAGCAATGTTCAAAATGCCTTGTACGTGCTTTTTTTGTTATTTATTTGAATGTCGTTGTTCTTGAAGTATACTATAATCGAAGTATGTTACATTAACGACTAACGCTATCTAACATTATGTTTACCTTAAAAAATATTATGGTGGTATAGTTTCACAAAGCTATGCAGAATATTAGTTTATGTACTTTACTGGCATGTATATTATTGAAATTTATTAACAAGTAATGAAAATTATAAAATGTTTTACATATAAATTCGATGGAATTTATTTTATTCACACACACATTGCGAAAGTTGTCAGGACTTTTTGTATCCACAATAATAATATATATATTTTTTTATCATTTACAAGTTTGATTCAGAGTTTACATACTAGATTGCGTAATACTATATAATATAGTACATGATATTATTATCACATTACATTTAAAAAGCAGGAATATAATTTGGTACCTAGTTAACTATATACATGAAGTCAAGAAATTCATATATTATGTACCCTATTATTGCATGCACGCTAAATGGCTAGTCAACCAGGACGGTACATATTATAATTTATTTTCACTCGTTTACACGTGTAAGTCAGTATTTCATTGTTAATGTTTGTTAGAAAATACAATAAATGATTGTATGATATTTGTATTGAAAAAAAATTTCTACTAAAATTCAAAAATAGTTAAGATTTTGTAACAAAAAATGATGTACTTCTTCATATTTTATTTTAAAAATTCTTATTCAAAACGAAATTCATTTATTTTTTTTATATTATTATTAAGTAGGTACGTGCTTTATGAAATTTTTTTTTACATTATACATAATATATATATAATACTTTGAATAAATTGGTTAACAATATAAATATTTGATAATAATTGTTTTGCGTTAAAAAAAGTTATTCTAATTGAAGTGTTTTAGATGTTAACTTTTATGAAGTATACGTTTAAATTCATATTTTAGATTATAATATTGATTTGAAAGTTAAAATTGATAATTTGACGGCACGAGAAGTATTTTCACTAGGTCATCAATTATTAAGAATTGCATTGATAGTACCTATATCTACGAATAAAAAGTGATACTAAACTTTGTAATTGAGTTGACTCCATTCTATAGGAATACTTTAAAAATAATAATGTATATATAAATAAAAAGTAGCAGGTAAAAAATCTTGCGGTACACATCATGGGTTGTCTTTTTGTTACAAAAGGTTGTTTTTACTACATATTATGCCAATCTACGCCCACTTAAACAAAGAACAATGACGATAATTTGGATATTTTGAAGAATACGCACATGCTTAAGTTTGGCCGTTTTGGTTACATTTGGCCCCCCACACAAACCGATTAAACAGAATGATCGACAATGTTGAGTATATTTTGGACTGTGGATGACATAATAATTGCGTAATTTTGATTTCGACGATAAAAAAAACGACCGTTAAATTGTTTTGCATTGGTGGGCGTAGACCATTGATCTTAACATTAGAATTGATAATTCGCTATATATTATATTATATATAAAATGTCAGTCATGATTCCACGATATAGTTTAAAAGCTACATGATATGTTATTATGTTATGTGATTATATTACAAAAACAAGTCCTTAAATATCGCGTCTCGAATTACACACTCTAATAAATTGAAGCTTATATTTCAAATAATTCCTATATTATTCTATAGGAGCTGTAATACGCACTATGATAAAAATAATTGAGTGCGTTTCATTTACCGAGCATACTGCATTTAATTAGTGGGTACATGAAAATTAAGTAAATCATATTATAAATTACAAATTCTATTCGATACCGTCCTAATTAAAACTATGTCCATAATATTACGCTGAATTATTAATTAAATATGCATTTTAGAATATTACATAGATGTAAATGATAAAAAATATTTTAAAAACTGTATTCATATAATGTAATAGGTAATTTAAAATGCAAGTTGTTATTTCGCGTATGACACATTTTCATGATTTAGGACTAAAAGAAAGGTCTGAATAACTTAAATTTGGTATAATTATTATTACGTTTTAGTTTTTTTTTTTCTATTATTCAATATATTTATCATAATATTATATTGTTATTTAGGGTTAATTCATTTAAGGTATCTTTTTGACTATTGCTCATTTAGATTATTATTGTTAACTTTAGTCTATGGATTGTGGTACATATAATTCAATATATAGATGGTATAAGGGTATATAGGTGGTAGTCATTAAATAATTTGCATTTAATCATTTTTTTTACAATTATCACACGTTACACATAATTAGTTATAACTGATTGTATGTGAGGAAAAAACCGATGAATAATTTTTACTCCTAAAAGGTTACAAACTGCAAGCACGACATGTACAGTATAAAAAACAAAATCGTCAACGTGAAAAATATTGATAATATAAGTTTGATTAAAAAAAGAACAAATTAAAATGAAAATCAGGGTCGAGCAAAAAAAAATTTGCATATAGAGCTTAAAACTGTGATCGATAATACTGGTAGGTATGTAAAATTTAATTAAAAACCCGGGTGACTCGTTCTACTAATAAGTAGATTTCGAATTCATTGATTAATCATCCTGAAAAAAAAAAACGATTCTCAGCTGAGAACTGAGACTGTGTTAGATTTAATATTCAAAAATATTTTTATTATTCTACATACCGTAGAATAATGTGAATTGGTTCATGGTATAAATAGTTTAAAATTAGTTTGGATATTTTGAAAATGTAATTTTTATAAAGCATAAAAATATACGTACCAACCAAAAGTTTCATGTCTTTATGATTAATATTTTTTGAATTACAGAAAACTAACTAGAATAATTCAAGATGTAATATCCAAACGTCCGAAATCCAACTTGGATAAACTTTGATCTTCAAGTATATTTTACAATTTAGTATTCTGTATACAAAAAATCTTACTTGTATTTTAATATTTTAAAATAATTGGACTAAGAACCGTTTAGAACTAAGCATGAGAAGTAACCTTTTGTTACATATTTTAAGGATCAGCTATTACGAGCAAAATGAAAAAAAAAAATCGGACAATCCAATTGTCATAGTATGATATTATGACTGGGTATAAAGTAAAAAGTATTTTGTATAAATATTTTATTTTAACACGGCGCTTTGTGTATGCAATTTTAATACAACACGTTTTAAATGTTGATTGTGTGGATAAAACAAAATGTACAGAATTGAAAGCATAGTTATATGACACCACTATCCAGTTTAGAATAGGCATTACAGAAATATAAGGGTTGCCGTTTTAAAAAAAAACTTAAAAACTCATTAAAAAAGAATATAAATGTGAATGTATGTTTTTATTTTGCATATTATTGTAACGTTTAATATAGGTACTTTAATTAATTATTGTAAAATATTTTTCCTGTTTTACATAAGTACAAACATTCGTGTAAAACATGTTTTTACATTAAAGATAAATATCCAATTGGTTACAAAGTTTAACTTGAACAATGCCGTTTAAAACATTATTTTTAAAAAATACAAAACTAATAAAATAATAGTGCATTTAAAAACCACGGTGGTTCACATAACATGTATTTTTTCTAAAACAAACGTACACGATTTCGTTAATATGGATTAGAATTCGTGGGTTCCAACACTTGTAGTATACTTGTACCACATATTCATATAAATGATTTATACATGTACGATGAAATCATTGAGCTTTATCTATTTTGAACTATACAAAAAATAATAAAGCAATTTAGCAATATTTAAAATGACTTGAACCACTATCGATAAGATTAGAGAAAATGTTATCATTCTGTTACTTTTCTTTGTGAAACAAATAAAGCGTATACAATGATCTTTTCATTCGATGAGTGAGTTTTTCAATGCACAACAATTGATGACCGATACCAAATTATTATTATTATTATTATCGTACTTAAAAACATTAATTTAATTAATTTTTTCAAGAACAAAAATATTGTACATAATATTATTATATTGTTTATCGTTTTTCATATAATGAAATATTGTATGAATAGATTGTGGTAACTATACATTCCAGAATAATGCCAAATCTGAAACTATATGTATGTTTAGGTCATTGTGTAAAGTTTTGTTTGTGACATACCAAGAATAAACAACTATTAATCTTAATCATACTGATTTAGACCGTCACGTGAAGAGCAAATTGGACATTTTTAGTAGGTACGTTAATATTTTATAGAAAAGTTGGCTAAATAAAAAATTGCTATTTTCGTATTATTGATTTTTATTTCGATTCATTCAATTCGATGCTATACTGCTACCTGTGTGATTTTTTATCAATTATATTTATAACAACGAGAGTTGAAATAAACTTGTTCAAACATAGTTGTATGCTAAAGTGTTACCTATATCTATGGTGACCAGGTATACATTTAAAAAAAAGTACATATTACAACTTAGATCCTCCTTTGTCTATTCACTATTCTACCAATTTTATCTACTTCAGAGCCTATAGACCATAGTCCATTGACCATTGGTCATCTCCTTCTATAAAAATTGTTTTCTTTCATCTGATTATTACATTATTTTTATTATTATTATCAACTATAAAAACCTATTATTTGAAATTATAATGTCAACTCATTTAGTCTTTATGATGAAAATACTTTTAAATTTAAGTAATTTAAAGTAAACTTATATTTAAGTATAAATTATTTTTTAAAGGTAAAATATCAAGTGTAAAATGTAATTAAATAAATACAAAACTTTATTAATATGTTAATCTATGCATTATATAAATCACTATCACTGATAAAACAAAATAGATACCTAACAAATTGAATTAACCATGCTACCAACTAATCAGAATGCTTTAGGTCAAACCATAAAATGTAAATTAATATCCAAATTATAATAATCATAAACATGTATTAGTCCATAATATTTTCTAAAAAAGAGTACAATTCCATGTGCTTAACACTGTTGTTAAGGGCACTAGGATAATCATAAAAAAAAAGTACTGTCCTACGAAAAAAAGTACGTCTGGTCACCATACCTATATCATAAGTCTACGGTGAAAAATAAAATTAGTTTATTTTGACAATTAAAAATCATTGATTTGAAATTTATATAAACAAATGAACAATACATATAGATAGACCACAAAAACATGAATTTAGTATGAATTATACATTTTATAGTATACATAAAACAATAATATATTGTGGCTCGGCGCGGTGCAGTGGCTGAAATCAATCATGCAATGTGATTGAGATAAAGCAACGGCCACCGCCATTAGTTCCCGGATGGGTGACCGCCCGGATCCATAGTGGCAAAAACCATGTCACACATACACGTTTTGCCAAGCAACCATACCAACCATTCCAACCGTTCTGACCCTATCAACCGTAACTCCTACAATAGCTAATGGCCTACAGTTGCCGGGACTAAGAAATCAGGTATCTTGTTGGTTGTTATGTTCTATTTAAAAAAAATATATGTAATTGAAAATCATTCTAAATTACGAAAGTACTTATTGCTATTAGTATTAGGTAGGTAGAGGCGAACTGCTCTTAAGTCTATGATATATCCTATTTGTTATACACGTATTTTTATTCTGTTTCATTAGATTTTTTCAACAGTATTATATTATTAGCTATACCAAATTATAACCTGTTTGATAGTCTCTACTTGACTGGTTGAATGTTAATTTAACAAACTTATAACGTCTTCAATATTGAACTAAAAGATATTTTTAAATAAATAATAACTAACAGTTTATTACTCTACATTTAAATACAATAATAATATGATTTATGTTATAATAGGTATGTAAATAATAAACTATGTATATGCATATTAAATAATGCGATCAACAACTAATTTATTAGACTATATAAAATGTTTTAATTTACTTATGTTTTCAGTTCATTATTCTACTTGTATTGTAAGATTTCTTAATGAATAAAATATTAATTAAAATATGGAAATAACTTTAAACTTTTGGTGTGTTTTATGTGTTGTTATTTTTTTTATAAGATAAACTACTTTCATCTCTATATTAAACTTCATAGGCTTTAAGGAATCTCATGTGCCTACGCCCTAAATTATAAATCCAAAGCATACAGCTTATTAAATTACGTATATGATATACGTTTTTTGATTGAATAAAATTTTTTTTTCAAAGCAATATGTTATTCAGAAATAAAAAAAAACACAATATTATATATTATACGCAAGCATGGACGTTTCTAAATAATAAATTACATATTGTAAAATAAATAGTTTATTGTTTATAATGTTTGATTAAATTACATTTCAATTTAAATATCAAAGGAAGTAGTATTCTATGCACAACATGCACTGTCTGCAATTATGACATTAATTTGCTTATACGACACACCCACGACCAACAATACCGCATAATATTATGGTTTAAAATTATTATTACGATTGGGGCCTCTTCATTGGAAGTTATAGCTCCACGTGATCACGTGCCATGCATGTATTCTTGAATTATAGGTATATTTACTGAGATGTTTAAAATTATATACGCCATCACGGTATTGACATGTATAGTTAATCGTATAAATTATATGCAATAATGAATATGATATTAGTTATAAATAACAATATGTGTTACGAAATAGCAGAAATAAATGATAATTTTATTTTATTTACAACATGGAATTTTATTGAGTACGTTATTTAGGCAATACCGAGTTTATGTAATATGTAAAAAAGTTTACTATGCACAAATATACAATAATTTAAATACCAGTTGAATTATCAAGTTTCAAGGCAGGTAGGTATTTAGATGGTCTTTACTCTTCAGAATGTTGTAGATTTTGAGCAATGCGATAGATGTGTTAGTTTTATATTTATGTATGTGTGGTTTTTTTTTTGTGGAGTATCAGATGTCTCGTTTTAGAGCTTCAGTATTTAATAATGAGAGTTGTTTCTGATAAAAAAATATTATTTTGTTGGTAATTCAAAAGAGTAAAGATCAAAAAATGTTCAATAATTCTAAAAATAATTGATAAAACCTAAGGACAAATCGCGTAAAACGCGAACGTTTACGCAACACCGGTTTTCGTCAAAATGTATATTTTATTTACTTGTTTTCGTATGAGTGGGAGGGTGAGCGAGGGGCTAATGGTCGATGCATATTATCATACATTATTACTGCAACATATCACTAAAAAACTTTGTGTATTTAATGTTATTAGGTTACAAATTTACAAATACGAATTACGATACTACAATATACAATAATAGTAATTATATAGTAGTAACTATAATAGTGTGTAGTCACATTCCTCTGCACAGGATAATATGTAGAATTTTTATAATTATAACATATTTCGTAAAATTGTTCAAATAAAAATGCTAACGGTTAATTCAGTAACACGTTGCCGTGTAACATTCATACTTATTAAATTCCGTATTTATCCAGATATTACCCAAGTTATGAAGGTGTGCACCTGAACAAAGTTCATAGAGTAGTCGACAGGCACGACAGTCTATTATCTTCCTACTCCGTGTGCACTATTATTGGCCTATAATCGGTGACGAGATACACTTAAAACGTTATCTATACAGCGGAGAATGTTTTTTTTTTATTAATCGTGTTTCATATTCTAGCCAAATTCTATTCGTTATTGTTGTTATTTCTTTTTGATTACGCTAGTAAGAAAAATTAGTGGTTTCGTAGTATACTCTAGAGTCACAATATTGATTATGGGCTATTGAAAAAAAAAAGGCGAAACTGTTGCTTTCGCCCTATCACTCGATTTGTAAAGGATCGCGTGAGAAGTCGGCTGTACAAATTAATGTATGTCGTCGTTGTCACTTTTCCCATAATATAGCCCTTTGTTGCTATTATCGTGGGTGTGGCATGACCACCGTACTACACGAGTATGAATACTTTTTTATTTCTACTGTGATTGTAGTCGACGCTAGACTTATCCCTATAATGTCTAGATCTATGTGCTAGCAAACTGTTATGGAATTCAAAGGAGAAAAAAAAGGACGTGCCATAAAACGTAAGTACTTGCACGTTTAGCTATATGCTGTTGCACAGTGTTATGAAATGAGGGTACTTATTCAAAGTGTGCATTATATTCAGAATAATTGGGAATAAAGTTTTTAAATAGTTGTGCGAGCTTCGCATTAAACTTTATAATTGTATATTTGTTTTTGTTATTGTGCAAATCAGTTAATGCGGTAGAACGATAATAATAATATATCACTGAGGATTAATATTAACGGAAGGGAAGACGTTCTATATTGGACCCATATTATTAATACTAGTAACTGAACATGCATATTGGTTGGTATTACTATCGTATTTGAACAATAATTTAAACATAATATGTCATACCCTATAGGTCCCATAAAATAAAGAAGCAGTATAATATTATAAATCATAATAACTGTAATATTACAGTTTTTTGAAAAACTCGTATTATAATATGTTTATACTTTTAGATTTTCAACATGAAAAAGTTAATGGAAATAGCTCAAATTTAAAGTATCAGTTTAAGTTTTTTTTAAGATTGAAACTTTTTCTTTTAAATTCCATTCAAACGATATTTTCTGTTTTTTTTTTTTTTAATATTTGGAGTTTATTATGATATTTTAATAGTATAATATTATGTAATAAATATATTATATTTTACGGTTGATATTAGATAAAATAAAATAGGTAGCATTATAGGTATCTATGTAAAAATATTTATCAAAGTCACTATTGTCTCGCGTGTTGTCTTTAACATTATTAAGTTAAGTTTTAATTAAAAATATTAGTGTGCCCAAATCCGACGTCAATGTTTTTATTTAAATTTTAAACTAATAAATTCGAAAAAAAATGGCTTTCGAAATTTCTATTATACTGAGTTTTTTATACTACAATGTTTGTTCTAGTATGTTCACCGCAGTTAATCTTTCGTAATCTGTTCATAATACCTTCACTTGTTCTCCATATTATATTTGACTAAAATGGCATAATATATTACGGGGTGGTTGTCAGTTTTCGAAATAATATATTACAAAACGATTATTATTTATTCTGTATAGCACTTAAAAACAAGCTCGAGGAAATCGCACGATCCCAACCGGGATATCATGTTTAGAAGATATGGGGATTATGGTTTAACAAATACGAAATATAAAAATATGTAATTTTTTTCTAGTCCAGTACTAAAGTGTTATACTCGGATATACTTTTTACAAATTATAAAAATGTTCAAAGTTTCATCACAGATTCCATTCGAGCGTATAATTATTTTTGTATCAAACGACACTTAATTACTCGTTTGAATTTCGATATAGTTTCATGACACATTTCCGAGAAAACCCTCCGTTTGACAATTTACAGTGAAAATAAAAGGTTAGAAAACGTTTGAAAAGTTAAGAAGTCTGCACTGCCACAGGACCCTCTGCCCGTGATGACACGGGCTTAGGAAATATAAGAAGGACGACACAATACCATAATATATATATTGTACGAACGTCGACAGACTTCTTTTCGTTCCGTTGACAATCGGATAATTTATATCTCTGGCCGCGTACCTACATCCGGGCGCGGGTACGTCCTCCGCTCGCCGTGATAATTCGCTCATCCGATGCACAACTGCAGTTTGCGCGTAAAATATAATGCACACGATATCGTGTGCATATTCCGGAAATCCGGAAACGTCGCATCGACACGGCATATTATTCACATCCGCGGTGTTGTCACGGAGTCGATTCGTCGTGTTTTTGTACGTGCACGTGCAAAATGATAAATCACGCGGCCGCGTCCTTGCCACGGCACGCGGAATCCCATCAGGACGAGCCGCCGATTGCGTTCGCGAAGTCCAAAAAGGACACGAATTCCAGGTGGCGGTGGTTGCGTAATAATAATAATTTTACTGTTGCTGCACCGCGCAACGTTTAATTAACTCTGGCAGCAGAGGACGCGATAGGGGTCGGACGACGGCCGGCGGGGTTCTCCTGGTCGAGGGGGGGGGGTGTTTAATCTGCTTAATGGCGGCACAACAACCGTCAATTATTATACCATGTCGGGGAGACGTTGCACGCGATTTCACCCAAAACGGACTGGCGAGGCATCACCCGGCCGAACGAGGTTTCACGCACGCTGTTCTGTATTCTATTGCGTAACTTATAACTTATCATAAGTACTGTACATTTAATAATAATAATAATAATAATATTATAACACGTGATTATTGTATCCGAGTTATTCACACACACACACACACACTAACACACTGAGTGACAGTCGAACATTATTATAATAGTACCGTGTCTAAACATTTCGAGATTGTGTTCGCTTTGATGTAATATGACCTATATGGCTACATGATATAAACGATTGAAAATTACAGGGGCCGACGTCACCGGGTCGCCGTGATTCGTCGACAGCAGGAGAATTGTTATTCGACGACGACATGAGCATTAGCAGAGGACATTCCGTGGAAAAGGTTCGGTTTTCGGCCAGCCGAGCGCATTCAGACGGTACGCAGTGCTTTATTCGTCCACGACGATCATACAAATGTTACGGGCAATATTTATTATTAAACAACGATTCATCGAGAAAATTTACCCGGCCGGTGTGCTTTGATCTATATAAGTGCTGATGTGAGACGTAAAATGTAGACAGTATAATATAAAAAAATACATCAAATATTTATTTCGGTCCACAATTTGTTTTACATTTTTAAGAGTACTATATTTGAACTATTTCACGAGTCGCGATTAAATAAAAAAATTTAGTGACTAAGTAAATGCTAGATGTAATAGAAATACAGTGATACATTTACTGGCATAAGCATATACCTATACCGTAAGGCGATACGATCGTTAAGATCAATACGAGTAAAGACACAGAATCTTGTCGTACGATTGGGTTATTGGTTGTTTATAGTTTATATCATACAGATAATGATATTAATAAATATTATATGTATTATGTAACATGCAGTAATTACTTAGGTATAATAAAATATTCATTTTTTTTTCAATTAAAAAAATATCCATAATTTCATAATATAATGAATTTAAAATTACACCGTGATACGGTATCTTGTCTGGGTGTTATATTCACTTGAACGACAATGACGCCCACAAAGCATTTTACACATATATATATATTCAATTTAAGCATAATACTCAACTTCATAGACATAATTGATATCGAATTTGCAGTATTGTAATCACAATAGCTATATAAATAAGTATAGGACATTTTAACTGTCTACGTGCTTACATTAATCAGCTGTTTAATACAAACTGCTTGAATTTTATTTAAATTTAATATTTTAGTCGTACTTATAAAATGCGCTTATAATATAATAACATGTGTTTTCATTAATTGGTTTCATTTAGAAAACGATGAAGATTATTCAGCTAGTGTAAATGCGATACTCCATAAGCGGCTTAGTGTTAGAAAAGGCAAACACCAAAAGCAAAGAAGATCGTCTTCTCCCGTGTCTTCAATGCTACCGGACGACGTCAGTTTAATATCAGATCGAAGGAGATCGTCAGCTTTTACAACCAGCTCTGGAGAGTGAGTTACTTAGATTATAAGACTATAAATTATAATTAATTTAATTGAAGCTGTAAAACAGTCGTTTAAATGGTAAAATTGAATCATTAAATATATAAGGTAAAACTAAGTGTCTCGGTTTCTATAGTAGTATAAAAGACACTTCCGGGGTTCCTCAAGAGAGCGATTGTCTCAACTTCAATATTTTTTTAGTATTTATTAATGACCTGGTAAAGTGTTTTAAATAGTGTAATTTTCTGTTGTTTGCTAATGATATGAAGAGTTGTGCTCTTATTTATACAAACGACGATGTTATTGCACTCCAACAGGAGTTGAATAGAATTTCTGGGTGGTTTGTTTTAAATGGTATTAATGTCTTTCATTTTATCGACCCAGGAAATGTATTAATTTGAGTTATAATATAGGTGGCACCTTACTAAAATCAGTGACTTACTATTCTGGACTAGGAATCATTATTTCTGCAGATATATCATTCCATGCCCATATTGTGGCAATTTATAATAAAAACTTATGCGTTCTGGGTGTCACAATCTTTTGAAACACCAGTCAACAAGGTTCAATTAATAAACTAGAAAAAAATTCAAAGGTTTCTTCGATTTTGTGCTTTCAGAACTAATACGCAGTTTTATAGTTGTGATGACTTTGCTACCTTTTTTGGTCTTAAACTATTAAAATCAAGATATCTAGTTTTTGTCTTAACATTTTTATTCAAACTACTCAATAGTTTTATAGATTTTCATGTAGATTTTTTACCCTTTGTTATACTACATCTCTATAGTAATAACTACTAGTAATATTATCCGCTTTGTTGCCTTTTACAGTTTTACGTTCGGGCAATGAAATTCAATATTTTGTGAAAAACAAATTATGTATAAACTAAAATCAATAATCTTTTATTTTAATACTTAATGTACAAACAATGTTCACTATTTTTAGTTTTACTATTTGATTTATAACTGTACAGTATAAATATTGTATTTTACTCTATACTCTTACTCTTTAGGGTGTACTTTTTTAAAATAAATAAAAATTATTAAATTAATATATGTATAATATTGTGTACATAAGGTTTGAGTAATTTATAATTCGAAATATACATTTAAAATACAATTCCTATGATTATTTGTCCTTTTGAACAATCTAAAAGGAAATTAAACGATTTATAACTGTAATATATAATCTATATTAAGTATATTATCTGAAATCAGATCATTATTTGAATAAAGATTTTAATTTCCTCTGAAAAGTAAAATTGTTTAAACTATTTAATGTTTGTATTTATGACATAAAAAAAAATAAAATATATCTATTGAAACGTAAAGAAATATGAAAACAAAACTGTTTACATTTTGTGTTATTGATATATTATAGTCAACAAAAAATAAAAATTATATCTGATCATTCTGATCGCTTGATATTTTCTGTCTTGTTGATATTGTGAGGAAATCATTGTAGAAACTCTTTCTGAGTACCTGGAACATTTCACTTTTTTACTTATGACGGAAACGTCAAATATTTCAAAATATTTCTATTAGTTATGTTTTAACCGAAGTTCTTAAAAATCAGAGTGAAAACAGAGCTGTATGGGTTTGAGTCTTTAAATTTTAAAAACAGTCTTTGTGTCCTAATTTGGTCAACTGGGATTCAAATACACATAGCATTTCCCTTTTCATTATAATATTTGGACAGTCGAAAGTGTTGATGAGATGTTTTACATATAAATCTATAAATAATATAATTCTATATTAGAAAGCTAATATCAAAATGTAGTGTTTTAAATTATTTCAAACCGAAGTTAAGATTTATTCAAAATAAAAAATAATTATTAAATTTCCCAATCAACTAATTATTTCTAAATTTTAAAATGTTTAGGTAATAAGTACATTTAATGAAACAAATATTTTTATTTAAAATCTTGACATATTATAATACATTATTATAATTATTTTTATAAATGTCTAGAAATATTTATGTTTGGATAATTAAACCCATAAAAATGGGTATTATGGGAATATACATAACAGGGCATTTTTTAATACGTGTGGAAAAATTACTTAGATTAAACTGCTGTGTAATGAATAACATACAATTATTATTTTTATGATTGATTAATCAACCTTTGGCATTGCAAGAATCTCCATAATTCAATTTTTTCAAATTAATTTATTGGTATATGCTATGCTTTAGTCAGTTTGGTTTTGGTTCAGTGAAAATATACCAATACTATATTGAATTTTAAAAGCTTTAGTAACGTACTGTAGCAAGTAGCAACTAACTTCAGTCGTTTAATGGACAAAGTCATAAGAGCAAACATTTTTACTAATTTAAGTATATAGACGCTATAGTTATGATTTTTATATAAAAATAAAGTAAATACTTTTGCGCACTATTAATTTAATTTTGTTTTGGAAAGAGAAAGTTTGTGTTTATTTATACGATTTGTATGACATCTCCTTTAGTACCTAAATATAGAAATATTGTCAGTAGGTAGTAATTTTGGTAAAATAAATATTAAGCCCACTTCGATTCTTAGTAAATTTTAAAATTACAAATAACACCGTTATTAATATTTTTAAAATAAAGCTATTTAGGAATTAGAGATTTCTTCTCATTCTATACAGAAATTATTTTGACAAGTACGAATCGCACATAGTTGACTTCCAAGTTACCTTCAGATTCAATTGTCGTTAACTACGTTTCGGTTCAACGGGCCCCAGAGAATACTCTATTCCCTTTCATATTTCTAACTTTTTTTATGATGTCAGAATCAGTTATAAATAATATGATTTCATGACATTTTTATACTTTTTAAGACTGTATATTACAATATTATCAATATGAAGATACCTAAACCATGCTATGAAAATGTTAGTATAATTTAAATATTGTAAATATTGTGTTTATTTACGTTTAGTTTTTATTTTACACGTACATATATAAATTATGATTTATAAAATTAAATACGGTCTGTAAATATTTCAACAATCTTCTTAGCGTTTTTTATTTTTTAAGTACCTATATTATAATACACATATATTAGACTTAAGTTATGATATTTTCGATAGAAACATAGGTTTATTTTAAATTTTTAAAAAACTAAAGATTATATACTTATTCACAATACAAAATAAATGCACAATATAGTATAATATTATGTACATTGTGTAATAATTATATGACAATTAAATAGTCAAAATATTATGTTTACAGCACGGCGATCAATATCGAAGACGCTGGTATTTCTCAAGAGCAGATTTTTGAAAATATCCGTCTACACAAAGAGGTATTGGGCAGCGTACGTCAGCAACCATGGTCTATACGGAGGAAGATGAAATTGGTCCAGCAAGCCAAAGAGTACGTGAAGAAGCACGAGGGTCAGCTGCAAGAGCGTTTGGCGATGAGTAAAAGTACGAGAGATATCATGGCGCGGTTTCACATAGTCCTAGTCAAAGTAATACGATACAATTTAACGGTAATATTGTTAATAAAATACGGTTTACCGTGAAAATATAGCAATGGCAGCACAGTAAACGGGAGATGGCCAATTTCATAAGTCAAATAATCCGTGGGAACTAACGATCAAAGAAATTGAATCACAATTCGGCACGGTAGTCGCTTCGTATTTCACGTTCCTCCGCTGGTTGTTCTGGGTGAACTTTGTCATATCCGTATTGTTGGCAGCCTTCGTCGTCATGCCCGAAGTACTCATAACGATTATAATATTATATTATAATCATAATATTATGCACATCTTAACCCCAAACACCCGTACTTGCGATAGCACAAGGTGCACCCGTTATAGTAATAAACCGTTATGGTTTCACAGATTTTAACGACCAACAAGGCGGACACCGGAGAGCGCAAGACACTGTTGCCCGAGGAGGAGGCCACTTCTATGGAATTAATGACTTTGTTGAACTTCGAGGGAGTCCTACAGCATTCGCCCATGTTTTACGGCTACTATTCGAATCGACAAAGTTCAGACACCGGATACCGGCTACCCACAGCCTACTTTATTACGGGGCTCGTCGTTTACATTTACAGTTTCGTGGCTACGCTCAGAAAGTATATACTATACTACCTGGATATCTGATCGACAATAACAGTCGTTTTAATGTGTATTAATTATTATTGTCTGTTCGTTGTATCAATTATTGCACAGAATGGCCGCGAACTCCCGTCTGAGCAAACTGTCCGAAAAAGACGACGAGTGCATTTTTACATGGAAACTCTTCACCGGGTGGGATTACATGATCGGAAACGAAGAGACCGCCCACAATCGTATATCGTCGATTATACTCGGTTTTAAAGAGGCATTGCTTGAAGAAGCTGAAAGAATGAAAGACAAACAAAAGTAATAACATATTATACAGGATGTCTACCCGAATATCGCTTTTACCCACATGCGTGACCAAACAGTTCATTAAACTAAATTTGACTACGTTTTTACGGGAATGGGGGGGGGGGATTATGTTTGTTTTTAAGTTTGTAAAAGGCGACGTCTTCTCCAATAGTTGTGCTCCCGCTCTTTGCCACCCTGCAGGGTAATAGAAATATAATTTTGTTATTCTCGCCTTTTTCACAGTTGGAAAGTGGTGGCTCTGAGAATATTTGCAAATCTGAATATGGTATGGATGTTGGGAAGTTCAGTTTATGCCGTCATTCTCGTGGTGGGCAGGTCCACAGAGCCAGAAGCTGAATCCACATTTTGGAGAAAATACGAAATCACAGTTGTCATGACGCTCATTGGTACGTTCTTTCCGATTGCATTTGAAGTGTTGGGCGTGTTGGAGAGTTACCACCCGAGGACCACGCTTCGTGTACAATTGGCCAGGTAGGTATTATAAATACCAAATATATTTCATATTATCTATTGGTCTGCACCAGGCGCGGCTTCAAACACTTACCAAGGGGGGGGGCATTTTTTTTAGCCATCACTAAATTGCTGAGGGGGCTTAGAAAGCAAGTTTTTCAATAAATAACCTCTTATACTTAATACTTATAATTTATGACTTATGATTGACCAATAATGGTATTTTCCACAAATTACTAGTTAGTACACGATCTAGGGTCTGGCGATACGTTCCTACACGATAGATACACATCACACATTAATATCATAATATGTTTTTTTCAGGCAATTAAAATTGTTGGATATCTAATTCAATAATCTAATATAATAATTTAATAGAAATTACTAAGAAATTAAACATTTTTGAAAGCCTAGGGGGGGGGCATGACCACAGTGCCCCAACCCTCTCAACTTTGAAGCCACGCTAATTTCATAAAAATTTCAGCTTTTGATAAAAGATACTCGTATTTTATTTAAATTCTATTCGCTTTTTTTAAATGTACCGGAAGTCACAAATTGATTTTTTTAAATTTAAACTAAACCTTAAATTTATAGGTTCGTTCATTATAATTTGAAGATTAAACCATTTTCATTCTTGTTATAGGTAGACAAAATAACGCATTACATTTTCTATTCATTTTAAGCATAGTATTCATGTTCAGTAACATTCTTATGGTAAAATTGTTTATGTTTATATATTAATTTTACTTAAATAACCTATTAACAACCATATTTTGAAATGTTTTAAATTATATTATCATTATACAATTGATTAATTACATCGATGAATTTGTTAGTCACATAATTTATGCAAAGTGTTGACTTTGTACATTTGAATCAATGATTAATATTTAAGTTTTTTTAATAATTTATATTTATATTTTTAAACATATAAGTTTGCAGTTAGTATTTTTATTATCTAGAAAAGCATTTTTTTTTTTATTTTGAAATCGAGTCTGGCAACTATGGTCATTAGAGCTATTGTAGAGATTATGGTCTATGGTTGGTAGGGTTGGTACGGTGAGATTGTTACGGTAGGTAAGCAATGAGTGTATAGCTAGGTTTTTGCTATTGCAAACCCGGGTGGTCACCCATCCGGGAACTAGTAGCAGTGGACGTTACTTATTCTCAGTCATATTGCGTGACTGATAGCAGGCAACGCGCCAAGCCAGGCCACAAAAATAAATTAATTTTGTTAAAATGGAAATTTGAATATTATATTTTGTTTATATTATACAAGCCGAAAGATTTGACTGAATTTTATTAAATCGTTTAAATATTAGATTTATTAATAAACAATCAACATTATATTATACAGACGGTGAAAATCCAATATACCAATAAAGTCAAGATTTAATCACCAAAATAATAATAAAAAAAATAATTGAAGACCTGCTCGAATTTTCTATAAATAATATTCTATTAAATTATGCGCTGTGTACGTTTGAATTACGTTTCATTTGTACGTTTGTACGTGACTTGTCGTGGTAACAAAAAAGCGGCGTGATTCAATATTGAAAAATCGATCGAAAGAAATTTCTCCAAAGTGCCTGAACATGATTCAATATTTTTGCAACGAAAGTAAAAAAAAAATATCTACTACACAGTTAAGGAAATATTTCATGCGTCACTGCTCGTACCTTTACTTATAGTATTCGTTACATGTTGTATACGGATGATTAGACGCTTGTGAGTTTGTATGAAATAAAAATCTATCCTGCAATTTTACTTTGAATATAAATTGTTTTTTACAAATGTTTACAAAACGAGAATTTGTATGACTGCTGTACTATTTATATAACCTGGATTAGTGACTTTTTTTTTTTTAACTATAATTATAAAATAATATGGTTCTTTATTCGATATCGCTGATTTCATAATATCTACACTTCTAGAGGACATATCAGAAACATAAAAATGTGATTTAAAATTACAAATCTGAATGTTTCACTGCTATTCACTAACTATTGTTAGATACCATTTATAATTAACCCTTAGTCATTGTAGTTATGTCATAATAATTTTCTGAAAAAATCACATTATACGAGTAAATTAATATATTCAATTATATTTTACATAAGCTTTATATCGATTAAAAATAAAAAGGAAACAAAACAAAACAAAACATTTAAGACTAGCCACGCTCAGAACCAAATATAAATATTACAATCCAGAAAATTGAAAAATAATAACCTAATATTAACATACATGCTCAAACAAAATAATTTTTACGTATAGCTAACTATGTAAGTAAAAATGTTTTATATAGGTAACAAAAACAAAATTCACGTAAGTCGCTCTGTTATATATGGTAGATTTCAAACGTATCTCGGCATTGAGTAGGTCACTGTAGTTTGTTTAAGTAATGGATGTGTTGAATTTGAATTTAATAATAAATAATTTCATGTGAAAAACGATTCTGAGTGGAAACGGGTGTGTCAATATCTATTTTTAAGAATATTTTATAAAACTTTTATACTACAGTGCCATTTGCCAATATTTTTGTATTATATTATATAATATTTTTGGCGACTAAGGCTTTTAGCTGTTGTAGGGGTTATAGTTTTCAGATACCTAGTAAGTTATTTTGCTCCGATATTAACTTAAAATAAACTTACTGTACCACAACTGTAGTAAGACTCGTGTGTTCGATATAGAGACAACACTATTTTTTTTAAATTACAACAAAATAACAAAATTTTAATAATTAAACGGTATAATAAGTTTAATATTTAATATTGCATACATTTCATACTCGATTAAATAGCATGTAGTTATATATTCGATTGTAGTAAATAAATAATAAATAATAACCATCATCTAAGAATAGTATTATGTACTATAATAGAACTTAAAATAAAAACTATAAAAACTCGGTCCTACCTATATCGAATAGATATATTGTGTTATTGTTCTTGCTATTACAACAACAGCAAATATTATACACTCATACGATATATTGTTTTGTATTCAGGATGAAAATAATTTGAAAAGCCGTCTTGCCATACAATTGTGATTCTAACATTTCTAACCGCTCATTTTTGTTTTCTTACGGAGTTGATCGTTTAAGGTTATTCTTTGGGTAGTATTTTCATCTGTTGATGTGTGTAGAAAATTATTGTAAATGCTATTTTTACTTGGTATGGATTTTTTGTTTACGAGCAATGTAATTGTTACAAAATAAATACAATATCAAATATGCAACTATTTTAAACATTAAAAGAAAATATTCAATTAGGTGATTATATTTCACCAATAAAGTGTGAAAGTTGAAAGGTTTTTTGAATATTTTTAGTACTAAAACAAGCCGTTCATGCGCGCACGATCCTATAATTCCATGTATAATAACAGGATATAGTTAGGTTACATGGACGCATGTAGAGGGATATGTACATTGTACAGCTTACAGTGTACACCTATTAGCAATGTAAATTTTGATGATTGCATTGGAGCCACGCCAATAGCTAACCTAGTTAATGAGTGTTAAATGTTTTTTGTATCTCACCATTATTCACAATAATCACTTGATATTTGTCAAAAGTATTTTCATACGGCAATTTATTCTCAAGATAAACTAATATACTTTGTTTTAATTTTTGTTTAATATGACATTCGAAACATTTATTATTAAAACGTATATAAATATTTTTTTATGGTCCAAAATTGTAATTTACAAATATATTATCGCTATAGTAGATAGTTAACAATTGTTGTAACAATTCAAATCGTTTGTTGGGATATGAGGAATGAATCAGTAAATTCTGTTAAAACTATGGGATTGTCCTAATACTTAAATGAAATTAAAAATTAGAAATTATAGTTATTTATATAATTGCTTTGATTAAGTATAAACGTATACCTCTTCAAATAATATTTTAAGTAATTCGAACTAAAAACCAACTATTTTTATGTTTATATAGAAACGGAAAAGTTAAGATACATTCTGAATACTATACACCGAATATTAAATAACGAATTGAACAAAGTTTGAGTCATATAGAGTTGATACATTTAACGGGCAACGAAGTGCACGGGATCAGCTTGTCTATACTATTATATAAAGAGGAGTTGTTAGTTACCATTGTTGAGGGTAATCTCTGTAACTACTGAACTGATTTTGAAAATTCTTTCACCAATAGAAAGCCACATTCTTTGTGAGTGTCATAGACTAATTTAAAAAGGGAATTGATCACCCCTGGTAGGTTCTCAAACAGGAATTTTGAGATGTACGATAGAAATTGTTGTTTATTAGTGGTTGCTATGGGTTATAGGAGTTGAGAATAATACTGATTTATTATTACGTAACATACCATTATTTATAATAATTGATAACTCCTTTGTTTATTAAGTTAGAGAATCAAATGCCATAAACCTTCTCCGCAATGAGGTTTTCAATTTAAAAAAAAAAAAAATCATAACGATCGGTTCAGTAGTTTCCGAAAACATAGGCCTCAAAGGTTTTCATTTTCAAATTTATATATAAAGATTGTATGAACGTAAATTTATAAATTTAGGTCATCATCAGACGATTATACGTGGTAGACAGAAACCAGAGCGTTTTAGTATTGTGAATTGTATGTACATAATTGTTTCAAGGATTGTCAGCTGCAACTGTCAGTCATTTAGTCCCTATTTTTTCGGAAGAAGGCGTAGACATACGTATTAACTTAAATACAAATTAATGTTTTATGAAATTGGGTTTCCTTTATCGTTAATTTAAATTTAAATGCTAAATGTTTAACAACATTTGAAAATTTTTTCTTTTGAACTTAAATAAAAAAATAATTTTCACAAGAATTTGTAAGCTCAAAATATTAATTTTATATTAATAATAATATTTTATACTAATCATAAAAAATAAAAAATAAAAAGATAGGGCCTAACATCCTAAATTCGAAATGTGGACCTATTATTATATAATATGGCCTATCAATTTGTAATAATTTGTTACCAACAATTTTGAATTCGTTATACTAAGTGACTTATTTAAAATAATGAAATACTTAAATAATAATGTATAGACTACGACTAGGTACCTGGGGAAACACTTATAATAAATTATATTATTATCATTTTAAATTCTAAAATACCTACTGTATTAACAGATACGGCGCATCGTAAGTTTAAATTCAATTTTACACTAATAACAATGTTAAAATAAATATTTTCGGCACGTCTTGACAGACGATGATGAATAATATTATATAACGAAAATAAACTCTTGTTTAATCCGAGTACACCTCAAATTGATATTGACGTACATTTTCTTCATTTAATACGTTCCGGATTGTTATAAGTTATAAGATATAGCTTAATTAAATTCTTTCATTACGCCCGAAGGAAATTCTAAGGCTTATACTATGATGGGTTAGCTTTGATTTTCTCGCAATAAAGTTTAATAAATCAACTGACTTAGACTCACACAGACCATTGCATCTTTGGGCATAATGACACATTGTATAGTTACTAGTCTGGAGTGGAAAATCTCGTTAGATTCAGAAAGTATGTACTTATAAGCTGATGTCTCGTTTTTTTATGCTTTAGGATTATGGCGCTGAACTTGTTAAATCTTTACACGCTGACGTTTGCGTTGTTTGTGAAAATCAACGACATGGTAAGTGTATCTTAACGCCTTTAATGTGTTAATTATTTGTTGTCACGTCAATTTATATGTATATTATATAATATATAGTTACGACTGAATATCATTTGCATACGGATAATTATATCAATCGTATATGGTTAATATATTCAAACTGTTATTACATTTTTTCTCTGTAAAATTACGTATACGTTAGGTTAACCTACCTACTTACAAAAGAAAAAAAAAATATAATTACTTTTTCACTGAAGTAGTTCTATGTAGGTAGTGCATTTTTCCGTACCTACCTTCAAAGGAATATTCGATATTAAAAGGGATGAAATGGTAACAAAATGTAATTATATCGAAAATACTAGAATTTTTTCATTAGAAGAATTACAATTTTAACTACGGTAAAAATGTTAATTTCATAGTTATGCAATTTATTTATTTTTTATATTATTATATAATAAAACTTTACATTTTAGTACACGGTAAATTTTAATCAAACAGTTATTATTTTTTTTTTTTGTATCTAAAATGTATTGCTATTATTTTATATAAAATAGATGAATAATTTTTTCTTAAGTTCTCAAACTCTGCATACACGTATTATTATACCATAAGTTGTTTTATGATTGCAACAGCTTATAAATCGATTTAAAATAATATTATACAATATTAATAGTAAATAATACGACATTTGGATTGTATACGTAGGTACATGTCGGTATAATATTCTTATGCATGATGATATAAAATATTTTCTACACCACACGTCATGACTGATAGTAAACATTTTTTAAAGAGTATTAGTCATAGTATATATTATAGATAATAACACAGTTGTATAATAAATGTATGTGTCTCAAACGACAAAGTGCTTTTTTAGTATACGCAATGATTACATTCAATAATTCTTCTAACATAATAAATATCCGCTAACGGTGTAGAAAAATGGGACGAATATGTATTTATAATAATATGCTCTATGGGAACGAGATCAAACACAGAAATAACTTAGAATTATCAAACGGTTGACATTGGTAATATTAAAATATTATTTATTATTCTATTTGTTTCAACTTAATGTTAGTTCATCACTTCATCTTGATACAATTATACAATTAACCATAAATTATAGTCAAGTGAAGTTAACACGTTATGTATCATCTAATACATCAAAATTTCGTGTCACGGTGTTATAGTGTTCAAACTCCTTTGAAATATGGAACTTACAATAAAATAAACCTACTAATGGATATACATATTTTTAAAACCACATACACATTACAATTTCGATTTATTTATATGTTTAGTTCCTTTGTAAATCATAGCTATTATTCTCACAAAGTTTGATAGTCTGTTCGTAATTGGTCACTTTTCAATCAATATTAATAATTTCTTTTTGATTGTGAAATAAGATAAAAAAAAAAAGCTTTACGTACAAAAAATCGAACTGCGCAAAAAAATTTTTTTTTAAGTTTTTAAATTTATGTCGTTAAATTAGAATTATTCTAATATATTATATAACTATTCAAAAAACATTATTTAACTATATTTATTTGTCACATAGGTACTTATGATGATATGACTTTTAGGATAAATTTACTGTAATATGATAAATATTATGATATTATGCGTATTGTACTTATTCATGTTCACATGCTGTAAAGACGACCGCACTTTTTTACTTACGTTTACGTTTTGCAGACAAAGGAGCTATTGGTGTTGAAATCCAACGTAACCAACATCACGGCCCCTATGGCCACTATGGCCACAGCTGCCAGCGCAGCCACCAAGGCAACGATGGCCACAGCAGCCACTGCGGCAACGATGGCCACAGCAGCCACCACGACATCTACGTTGAAAATGACGTCAACTACCTCGGTATTGGTTACGTTAGCGTTCATGAATTCCACCATGTCGAACACGACGAAACTTCAGTTGCCTGTCGCCCATACGATCGATACGCAACCGAATTGCTATCGACAGCAGATAGAATGTCCGTTCTCGTGGCCATCTGTCCGGCACGGTCCAGCCGACGAGCATACACAGATGGTTGACGATCACGTCTCCTCATCGATCACACCGCTGCAATTGGTTACCACTAGGCCCAAATCGTCAACGGCAGTGGATTTTGGCCACAGTTCAGACTTCGGTCACAGTTCGAATTTCGGTCCAACTACAGGTCTTTTCAGTGAGAATCGGAATGGCACCGGATGGACTGAAAGTACAACTGAAACGACTTTCAAGACCGTCGATGATGTACAAATAACTGCCGAGGTCATATACTATGACGAGAAGTCTTCGTCCGAAAACACCGCCACCACCACCGAGTCTGACGTCAGTTATACGCACAATTATGACGAAAGGATAGAGAATTCGACTGTGGGCATGGTCACAACTGAGTTGATGACGGAGAATTCGACCAGGGATCTAGTCACTGCTGGGTCAACAATCACGAGTTCGACGGACGTTTCATTCGACTTTGGTTCGTCCACCCCCGAATCGATATCAAGTTCGACAGAAACTGCAATCGGTGGAACGATGCCGGTCGGGTCTACAGTAGAGTCAACGACGAGTGTGGTCACCGAATCGACGACAAGTCTGGACGCAGTCGTTGTACCGGCGAATACGACCATTGGCCAATCGATTTTCACTGTAGATGACGACGATGAGCCATATAGTACGATTTCGTCTGACGATTTGCAGTTTTGGTCGACGGACGAGGAGATCGCGTCGGCTGAAGAAAGAAGAATCGTAAAACGGATGTCGGAAGTAATTTTCAATGGGACTCATTGCTTTCAAATAGTTTGCTCGCCTCCATCGCCGGTTACAAAATATGTAACTGAGGTGCCAAACGGTTTTCAAGGATTTAGCGAGAAATCGAGTAAATACCAAAGCGTATACTCGTATACATAAATGTGTACTGTATATATAAACTAGCTAGCACAACGTATATGTAATTGTAGTCGATGTCAATTTGTGCCCTGGAATTCTATAGAGACTATTACATTCCTGCCAAGGACAGTAATTTAATCAAACATCTAACATAATATAGTTACATTGATATGCATATAATATACAATATACATAGTGCTAAATTCGTATTATATAACGATTATAAATAATTCATACGAGTACGGAGTAATAGTTTGTATCCACATAAGATGTAATAATTACCAGTGGAATAAATTAAGCAATTAATACGAGTTTTAACATTTAAAAAAAAGTTAATTAAAGATAAGCCAATAAACGTAGGAATGTATAAATATTAAAATTATTCTTTCAGTCCCACGTTTATAATTGAATAACTTAAAGTACCTTTCTATGAAGTAATATACTAACTATACAGTATATGTGTTTATGTTATCTCTTTACAAATAAATGTCATCTAAAATGTTTCCAAGCTGTTTCTTGAAATGTAATATTTTATATTTAGATGTCAGAGATAATGTGAGTACGAAAAGCTCATTTTCTATCAGATGTGTAATGATTTGCATTACTTTCATTATATATACGTATTTGTAATAGTACCTATGAATTATGATAAATTTTAATCATAATAATATACACCATAAATTTAAATTAAGGATTTATACCAATATAATGTAAACGGCGTTATCAAAATATCAAATATTTTTATTGAACGCATTGTTTTTTAGTGATGTGGTAGATTATGTATATTAATTTTAAAAAAATGGGACAATTTTGGAGTGATACATTTTTTAGCATTTAATTGTATATTTAATATGAACGAGTTGAAAATATGTAGTAATTTAATATTGTAATTTAAGTTTTATAAAATTAACCTGCTATGATTGTTGTATAGGCGAAGCGTACGGGGCAACGACGGAACACGAAGATGCGCCTAGAGAAGACTTATCGCTTCGCGCCACTTGTTTGAATCTCCAAATCAGACGACGATTGCGGAAGTTGTGTTGGGAGACAATGTTTGGACAAGAGTTGGTAAAACTTACAGTCATGGATTTGGTGAGCGTATAATATAATCGTATCAGAAATTGTTGTTTGTTAAGCCATTCGAGAATATTTCTAGTGCCTATTTATATGTCTGCTGTGTGGTTCTTACATTAGTTGACAAAATACAAGTATGTGCGATTTCAGACAAGTAGATATTTTAACACATTCTGCTTCGTAAATATGCATTTGCGTGTGCCTAATTGTAAATGGAATACATCTTAAAAATAGTATAAATACTGTAAATAAAATATATGAAATATAATTATTATTGTTCATATTATATTATAATAAAATGCTGAAGGTTAACATTTTAAAAGAAATAATATGTTTATAAGTTATACTAACAAGTTTAGGTATTTGAATAACAGTTTTAATGATATATTATAATAATATTATTACCTTAATTTGTGTATTTATATTGTGCATAATAAATCATATTTAGCTTCACATATTCATCAGTATTAGTACTTAGTGGTAGCTGGTAGGTACAATGTACATGATGTAACTTTTTTTGAATCAGACCAGTCCTAGCTTGCGCTATATTATCTATATAATATCTTAAAATGATAAAAGGTTATTATTTACGTGTTTTGTTTCACTAACTGCAATAAAAGAAAAAATATAACGCTAATAGGTACCTACATTAAAAAAAAAAAACCACTCCAGATTATCTTAGATTGTTAATCTGTTAATTTTCTGTTTATCTGTTTGACTGTTAATTTAAATCTAAGAGAAATTAGTTTTTCACGGGAGAAATCTTTCACGGAAATTAGATTCGACTTTTTGCATTTCAAATTTGTTTTTATATGTTTCGCCTGTCTTGTCACAAGCATCTTGTGGTTTTTTTCGTTGTTTACGTATATTTCTTAAGTTGTTTTCCTGTTTGATACAGTTGGCTGCACAATTTCATTTATATTTTATTCATACCCGGTTCTAGTGTCTATCCTTTGATTTCAACGTTTTTTAAGCTAATAAGATAAGTAATAAATAGTAATTAAGGGGTTGTGCTTTTAAGTTTTTAACCTTATTTTTTTGACGCTTATAATACCTAAGTTCATATGTTTAAAATCTCACTATTAATCGCGTGCAATTGTCTAATCTTGACAAAAATAATTAACTGGTAAAGCAGTTATAATAATATTATAGTCGTTGATAATACTTTGTCACAATATTACTCATCATAATGACTTGTATAGTTGTATATATGTATAAGGATTATTATTTTCCTACCATAACAAGAATATTATTATAAAATCCAAAAGATCATCGTGTTAAATAATTGTAAGTTGCAAGTTTTATTGTTTTTTTTTGTTAAATTTATAACATTTTACATTACTATATCACTAACACAATTTTTTGGAGTATTGTGCATAATATGATGGTTACAAGTTAAAATATCTCCAAAATAAGTATCTGTGCTCAAAATATCCCGTAAAAGTATATCTATGAAAATATAATACGAGTACATTTATAAAACATACCTCCAGTCAATGCACTTCCTTAAAAACCCTTTAAAATAAAATATATCTTATTAAAAATATCCATCTATACATTTTAAAAATAAAATTGGTTTGCTAAAAAATAATACATATTATTAACCATACAAATACATAATATAGTGATATACTGATATGTATTACTTAAAAAATAATTCATATTGGGCATACAGTTAAGTGGCATAATATATTAATATCTACCAACATGTGAGTACTTAATTTATTATTACTCATTATTTTACTCTATCATAAAACCGACATCATACATCAAGCATTAATATAATACCGATGAGAAGCACATCTAATATAATCAATAGATATAACGTTTTATCTCACTGATTATTTTGGTCGGCAGAATTTTATTCCTCCTGTGTAACAATCGTAAAGTTGTAAGTTATGCAATTACAATTGATCTTGAACAAATAGATGCGGTCGGCCGTTTATATGAGAGAACATTTAGACATGTTCGTGAGTACAAAATAATTAAATTACAATAATTTAACATTTATACGACAATAGTACATTATATACCTACCTATATACAACATTATATCTAATTATATCAGGATATTAGGATGATAGGTGTTATCCGACTTTATCAACATTGATATAAATTGATGAAAAACTTCCTGCATACCAATAAATTTCTACAACAACAATATTGGTTATTAATGGTTAACCAAAAGCAGTGGCTAAATTTAATTTCACCAATACGGGGTATAATTAATCGTATAATATAATTCATAATCTTGATTTATTTAAACAATACATAATATTATAAGTGCCTATCAATTAAGTTGAATCGTAATCAATTTTACTGAAAGTGGTTATACAGTGAAATCTCTAAACACCAGACATTCTCGGTTTCTGAAATGTTGTCCGCTATTTAGAGGTTTGAAATTGAAAAAAGTTTGTAGTTGGCTCCCAATAAAACATCTACTATTGGGAGGTGTCCGTTAGGGAAGGAGCGATTTCACTGTATATATTTGATAAATTAAGATCTAACTACTTGAACAAATTTGCGGATGTAAATTCAAACGTGAGCGAAAGCATGAATTAATACAGGAATTGACAGTTAAGAATAACTAAAACGTATTAATGAACACACTCGTGATTCGGAGGCTGCAAAATTCGATACGACGGTTGCTATTAATTGTTTGAAAAATAGAGCAGCTGAACTGCTGAAGCCATGCAACATCAACGATATTGTAATCAACGAAAGTATTTTTGGATTATTTGAAGTGGCTTAAGTGATATTATTGTTTTGGTTGGTTAACTTAAATGTGTATTCACTTTGTAGGAATCGCCTGCGGTATGCAGGTGATTTTATCGAATTTTTATCGACTACGATAACGTCGGATCATTATTCGTAATATCCTGAAAAAAATGATATCATACAATAATATGTTATACTACTGTCGTATAAAATATGTAAAAATATTATTATTTCGTTCTTGCGGACAAGCAGCTGCGTCCATCTGTCCCTGTTTGTCTACATCACCATACCTTTTTTTTTTTCACAGAATAGATATTTTTGCTCAGAGATATTGTCTGGAGGTATTTTGACCGGTAGCCACATAATACGCCATATGAAATACAGTCCATAATCATAATAATAATAATAATAATATACGAATTTCAATATAACATATCAAGCAATATAACTGGGAGGCATTCTATCATCGTTTGCGGACTAACAATAGGTATTCGCGTTTATTTGATACCGGAATGCAAATAAAGACTAATGCCCGTCAGTATGTTACGCCGAGTAAACACATTTGACTATTGCAAGCTATTATAGTTTATGCACTAGATATTTCATTGAGTTGTAATTTATTGTGGTGTGCGTGTTGTGTTACGCCATGAAGAACAATAATAATTATTTATACTCGAAAGTCGAAAATATGTTACACGGTAGCAAAACCTTAAGCTTACAATAGCCAATAATCGTCTATTGATGTTACATCGACAAACACATTGCTTATCATATTTTTATTCGACTATGAATATAGACGAGTAATGATGAACTAAAAAAATAAATTCAATTATATTGTAAAATTATTGATAAACGATTAAAATGAAATTATGCTCCTTTCAATATTATTCGAGAGCATAAGGGCTCATATGTGTACAACGTGTGTTCACGAAAATAGGGTAGTGGGTATACAGAAATAGTGAAGTTGTTTTACATGCGCAAGATACGAGAGTTACAAAATTGTAAGTTATATGAATTTATGATTGAATAGTTTAGTTAATCTCACGTCCCGGAAACAGAATTCAAAAATAAGTAAAGGGTACTGAGTAATATATTAAGCAATCGAGTTAAAGTGCTCGCCCTGTTTTTGTGGACACTCTCGGTATATTATACAGCTAATGGCTAAGCCCTTCCTAACCATTAGGTAGCCCCTCCCCCACCACGAAAAACCCAAAGATTTTCGAAGCGTCCGGTATGGACCTGAGCTTTAGCTCTCCCAAATCTCTAATACTATTTGCGCCTATGTGCATAATATGTATATTTTATAAACATAATGAAGTACCTACTTATATATTTATACGTACATAATGCAAAGGTAATAATAATAACTAAATGGCATCAGTTCACAGGTTTAGATTTATAATCATAAATTTGAATAGTATTATGTGTCGTCAAAGAAGCCATTAATAATATGATTGTACTGAAACTTATTTGAATAATTATTATTGGAGTTGAAGTTATAACAGGCAACACTTAGTGGGTAGTAAATTGAACTATAGTCTATAACTCACTAAGCCATAACATTGAATATCCATAAAGTTAACAAGAAGTGTTAAGCGAGTATTTACATCAAATCGATATTGCATATATTTTGTATTCATAACTGATAAAAGCATATTATGTGTACTGTAATCCAAAAATAGTATGTATATTTTCTCTAATATTGCATATTATTATAATTTAGATATATGTGCATAGGAAATTTTTTCTAAATTAAATAAAACCGTTTCATAAAATTTTAATTAGAAAAATAAGTTATTTAATGTTTTAAATCTAATTTCACAAAATATAAATGATTTTGAATGTAAACACCACGAGATTCTTAATATATAGAAAAGTTTTGTAATTCTAAATATCAAGCAATGAGGAACTTGTATCAACTAGATTTGATAATTATTACGTCACGCTGCAAGTATGAATATTATGTTTCTATTTATTAATTGGGTACACTTTATTAATAATTGTATATATACGTATATTAAGTATATGTAATACAAACAAATCTAACCTAACTTTATTGTTATTGATAAAATACGCAGAGTTAATAAAATAATATGGTGAGGTACTGATTAAATATTCAATTGATAACATTCATATAAGATCTCTAAAATTACATTAGGGACGAAGAGACACTATATACGACCAAAGAATTTATAGATTTTTTAAGCTTAAAATCATGAGTAAATTAACGGGGTCGGTTAGAATAAAGTTTCAGATAAGCGTACAAATATACAGCGTACCATATATATTACACGTGACCTGGGGGGATGAAATGACACGAGATAGTGAAATGACGAAACCTTAACGTTTGGACGTGAATCCGCAGGATTTATAGTTTCTAAACAAAGTATTGTGAATTCCGTTGGTAGTTGGTTTATTTTGAAACGCGTGAAATGTATACCGAGATAAAAAATAATAATAATAATAATAACACATTCAACTGCTGAGTGATATATTATATTATAAATGATGTAGGTACATGTCAAACATGCTAGATAAGCTGATTATAATTTTATAGCGTGAATGTCTAATTTATATCTATTATATTATATACTATATTTTTTTTAAATTTATAACGTACCATGTTATAATAACTAACATTTTTTCTCTCTTATATTATGTTTATACGTAATATAAAAACAGCATTTAGGATTGTAATAACTGTATAAAATGATCATTACAAGAATGATTAATAAAAATATACACTTGTAAAATAAAAACAGATAGTCGTTCGTCTCACTCAGGTACATTCAATAATCGAATATCATATTAATAGTATAATACTTAATGATTCTCCATAAATGGAAATGATGTGATTGTGGTGCCTCATCACAAAACACATCAAGTGCCTTCCTCGATTCGTCGTTTCAGAGGAATCATAAAAGAAATTCATTATAACACAGACGAATTGGTAGATTACATAATTTAGATCAAAGAACAAGATTTACAATTTTAAAATTAATAACAACTTAAGTACTCCACCATTTGCTACTAAAGCTACCACTTATTAAGCTGTTGACCGTTGACCAATATCTTTGTATTTTGTGTTACAATATATTCTTACCAACATTTAAATTTTATATACGAATAAGTATTTAGTATTTAGTATATAATACTATATATTTTATCATATTTTAACTTGTTGTGAGCTTGCGTTTACGGTTATAATAATTATTTTATTTTATTTAAATCTTAAAAAATATAATATGAACACCAACTTAATATTAAAAAATCTTATTTAATCTTCATTCCAAAAAGTGTTACACAATGAGCTTTTTACTACCTCAATTTCAAATAGTGTTTACCAAAGAATGAAACAAATTGCATTTCAACCAAATAGATTCCTTGCTCCACTCCAAATTTTAAAAGTACAATGTGTATTTCTTTTCGTATCAGTCTTTTTTCAATAAGACAACCTTTATTGGGTTGACTTGGGCACGAACTCAGTATGAATATTTAGCACCCTCAAGCTTGGGGGCAGTGGCGATATATATATACATATGTTTCTTTTTTATTTAAACATCGGTCGAAGGTAGAGTATCCGAGTTTTTAATATACATGAATTCCACGTGTGTGGTAAAACTATGTACGTAAAGTGTTATGTCGCGAAACCAATTGTCACATGAAAGCCTATAGAAAAAAAAAAAAATAGCAATCGAAAACCTTTTAATAATTAATCTTAATAAACACACTGTTACATTGAAAAAAATATATTTCCATCAACAGTTGTTTTCGGAGAGATGGTAAAATGTTAATTCCGTGGACCATTGAATAGTTAATAATACACACTACACATAACGTTACATAGGTAAGTAAACTTTTATAACACCAATTCGAAAAAAAAATTGAAATTTTAGAGTGAGTGGTCTTGACATTATGAACATCTGAGTGAACAATAGGTATGTACTTAATAGAATTCTCCAACCATGAATTGAATGACTCCGTGTCAAGTTTTCGACATTCATTCGTTTCAATTGCTTTTTCGATCATTGACTCATACTGTCGACTTCGACAGATTCGAAGTAGGTACGTGGATACATATTTATATACCTTTTCAACAGTCACACGAGACATTATATTATTACATTACAGTTTTCGCGTAGAAATTTTACAAGTGCATACCTAGCAATAAATAATAAATATACACATTTGTGTGTTATTATAATTTTGTATCGATTTCGTGTGGTTTTAGGGAAATAAAACCAATTTGCAATGGCTGGTTGCATAAATTTATATAAATAGCCTCACGCTCGCAATATTGTTTTTGAATTTTTTTTCATGACGTCGTTTACAAAGGTTGTGTTCGATGAAAACGTATTTTTTTTTAACGTACGAGTGTCCATACACGTGTCAAGTATGCACGTGTGTAAAAAGCAAAAAACAAAAGCGTGTTCGCTATACATTATAATAATATCAATATTATGTGTAAAGGACGGAATATAATAAAAAATATGAATGCATGCGAGCTTATACAAATATTATTTATCACGTGATAAAAAGCGACGCAGATGTACCATAATTATTATTATACTCTTCAAAAATGAATCCATACTATATCCGATGCGATAAACCATCTTTATTTCTCAAAAGTGTTTTATAAGAAGAATAATTTAGATCCGGTATACACATAATTACAGTGATATATAAAAATTATTGAAACTCCGATAATTTTACATTTAATTGGTACTTATGGGTTGTAGTTGAGTTTAATCATAACTGTAATCAACATAATATTTAGAATGTCTTCTTATGTATACTTGTGTTTAAATATTTATATTTATTATTTGAGAATAGTATAATATCCTTGTGTGTCAAATTATATTCAACCGTCGGTGTAGAAATGTGTGCATTTTTGGTTTCAGTATGGATCGGACAAAGTGGGAAAAGATTATTTGAATATTCGTGTCGAAAAAAATATATTAAATTAGTAATCGAACTTAAAGCAAACGTTTGAGACCGAAAACAACTATATAAATATACATTAACCCTGTTTGGACTGCATTTTTGCTTGCGAGCCTTCTTTTCGGTTTGGTTAGGTTAAACTTCGGCCGTAAACGTGTAGTTTCAATCCATTACTGGTTTATGTTTTGTGTATTGATATTTGTACACGTTTAGGTAACCGTTTTTATAATGAATTCAGATTAAAATTTTGCATGGTATTACGTCACGCCGGTTCTTAACTGTTTTAATTTGTGTTCGAAACCTGTTCAAGTCCCACCGGGCCGATTCGACCCGACTGTCGGGGAATTTAAAACAATTTTTTTACCGTCATTTTTGTCAGGTGTCGACAATCATTTCGACGATATTCGTGGACTTTGCGCGTGCCGTGTTCGTGCGGTACATGAACCGGTGCTGGTGCTGGAACCTAGAGAAGCGGTTCCCGCAGTACGGCGATTTCAAGATCGCCGAGAACATATTGCACCTGGTCAACAACCAGGGCATGGTGTGGATGGGCATGTTCTTCTCTCCCGGGCTGCCCATCATCAACGTGGTCAAGTTGATGATCATGATGTACGTGCGGTCGTGGGCGGTGCTCACGTGCAACGTGCCGCACGACGTCGTGTTCCGGGCCAGCCGGAGCAACAACTTCTACCTGGGCCTGCTGCTCACGATGCTGTTCCTGTGCGTGTTGCCGGTCGGCTACGCCATCGTGTGGATCGAACCGTCGTGGCACTGCGGCCCGTTCTCGCAGTACAAGAAGATCTATCACATCTTCACCAATTCGATCAAGAAGGCCGTGCCCAACCCGCATGTGCACCGGGTACTCGACTACATAGCGTCGCCCGGAATCGTCATACCGCTGCTGTTGCTGCTCATCCTCATCATATACTACTTGGCCTCGCTCACGTCATCGCTCCGGGAAGCCAACAACGACCTAAAAGTAAGTGAACCCACCCGGCTGGTACGGGTGGTACGGTGGTCGCGAGCCGAAGTTAAAATAATATCATACAAAAAGTATTGGGCATATATCAATTGCGCCGAAAATCGCAGGTAAAGAAAGAACAATTTTGGGATAGGAAAAAGATATATATCAATTGCGCCGATCGATATTCCAATGTTATAAATTGTGTACGTCAATTGCGCTGATCGATATTTGAATGTAATAAATGGTGTATGTCAATTACGCTGATCGATTCTTAAATATATAATATTATAAACGTCTATAACACTATTTCTATTATAACTACAAATCGGTTTTTACGTGTTTTAATCTAATATATATCTATATCGTATATCTATATCATAGGTAAGCTTGAATTATATAATTTTATTACTTAAAGATAATTTTTATTCACCACATCCAAACATTTTTGTTTTTTATGAAGTTTTAAAAATTATTCAACTTCAATCATACATAAAAATAAATAGCGACGAAAAAGAAAATAAAAATAAAAATCATAAGAATAAAAAACAAAAAACCATAGTTGAAGATAATATATCCAAGTATTTAAATAGAAATTTAGATATGTTTGAATTTGTACAGCGAATAAGCTACCACTACAAAAAATGATTATAAGGTAATTAAATATAAATCTATTTTTATATCTACATTTTCTAATTTTATTTAATTTTTTTGGATTGAGATTAAGATTCAAGACACTCCATCAGAAAGATAAATTTGTATATAATAATATATGTATGTATTTTTATTTAAATTTACTTATTTAATACCGGCGCAATAGATGTATACCTTTTTTATACCAGCGCAATAGATGTATACCTTTTTGATATACCTTTTTTAAACTGGCGCAATAGATGTATACTATACAGGAAGTGTCTCAAATTTGGTGCAATTGACGAAACCCCAAAGTATTATGTCATGCACAATATTTATAATTAATGCATAATGATCCTCGGAAAAAAAATTACTGTAATGTAATGAAATGATTGATGTCTATCACGTGATGAAATGTGAATATTATGGTTATAATTTTCTACCGCGAAGTAGGTAACTAAGTGAAGTGTTTAGGCTCGGGACTGATATTAGTGTTTTCATCATTTTGGCGAGATATAAAATCAATTTTTATTTCAACTAAGTACGAAAAAATATTGTTCAGTTCAAAAATTATTTTAGCGACGTTGTAGGTCAGTCGCGGACCTGGAAGTAATTTTTTTTTTTTGGTAGAGTGGAAGCAAATGGCAATTTTTAAAACTGTGAAGCTACAAACATTTTCAATACTAAGTTGTGGGGAGGCAATGCCCCCCCCCCCCTCGAGAAAATATTCCATTAAAAGCTTAATTTATTAATATTATTAATTTTGTCAATATTACATTACACATAATATTTATATTGATTTCATTATCATTTAATTTTATTAGTTATAATTATTATGTAATACTTACAACCACTAGAACACCTAATTTTTTTAAATTAAACGTACACTTGGTTGACTAGTTTAAAACACTACTTAAAATCGTTACATATTTTAGATTCTGGGCGAAGCGATGAATGTATTGATTTTACAAAGATATATGTTTTTTTTTATTTTTTTTTGTTTCTCTAATCACCTTTTAGGACAGTAAAAGTGCTTGGCTTTCTTCAGTAGTAACTTTTCTGATAGGAAAGTGAATCTAGTTGGTACTTTGGGTGGTCAAAAGTAAAAATTTCTCAGTTGTTTTCAAAAGCACCGTGAAAAACAGAAGAAAAATTAAGGAAAAACGGGAATTTTTACGCTAAATCGGTTTTCCACACAATCGATTTTGGTTTTTGTGTAACTCTAAAACAAATGAACGTATACATGAAATTTGCACTAAAAATATTTTGATTTGTTTTGAACTGTTTAGGAACATTTTCAGTTTCCAATTGTATTAGTATTTTTTTCTATAGATGTCAATAAAATTTTATTAGTTGGGTAAAAAAGCTTAACAATTTAATACAAGGCTTCTACTATATTGTTACAATAACATTTGAAAAATATTAAAAATCCTTGGTCACAGTTTTTATTTATAAGCATTTAAAGTTCAAATATTGACAAAATACAAAAAAAATCATAAAAATTTTTCTTTTTCAATCTAAGATTTGAAAATGTCATACAAGTAAGTTTATCTACCTTTATCAAAAAAAAAAAAATGTCTACAAGATAGTCAAATTAAATTTTTATGAGCGTATGAAATTCATATTTTTACAACATTTGATATTCACTCGATATCTCATGTAACGACTTTCTTATTTTGTTGTAATTAAAAAACGTATGACTGTAGTTACTTGAAAATTTCACTGAATGTTTGTATTAGCATTTTTTATACACGATAAAATTTTGAAAATAATTTGGCTCTTTTTGGCTAAGTTTTCAATTTTTTTAGTTTTTTTTTTCTATAAATATCAATAAAATTTATTTGTTGGGTAAAATAAGTGTGAAAATGAATTATAAGACTCCTGATATATTGTTACAATAGCAGTTGAAAAATATTAAAAATACATAGGCTCATAATATAACCAACATTACGGTTAGTAATATCATGAGTACGCTCTCAGTGTTAGCTTACATAATTTGTTTTTTTAAATGTACTGTATCTTTTATGTTCCAAATTTCAATAATATAGATAGTATACCTTTTTAAATTATATACAGGGTGATTCTTTTATCAAACAACACTCATTATTTGAAAAAGTATTGACTTTTTTCAAAAATTTTTTTTTTCAAAATTGTTGATTTACTTTTTATTAGAATTATATATTTTTTTTATATTTTTCACCCTTATATTTATTAGGTAAACCACTATCAACTTTTGATTTTCAAATGGTAACCTATAATTAAAATTTCATAATTGAATAAAACTATTTTTTTCATTAATTATTACGTTCAAATTTTCATTTTTTGTTAATCCGTTGATGAGATATTGCTCCTCAAAGTTGGATGGTTTTGGGAGGTAGTTATTGTGTGTAAATTTGTTATACCTCGTCAGTAGATACCGCAGCTACTAGAATTTTTTTGTCCCATGGCAAAAGATATTACACTTTTCAAATTAGTTCATAAAGTACTTAGGGCCCCTAAATGTATTTTATTATGCTCATTTTTCAGGGAGTCACGCAGTTGACCCCACGAAGGTGATTGCGGCACTGATCAGTGGTCGTAATAATTATTATCAATTATAAAGACCAGAAGTTATAAGTAATAAATTCGATATCGTTCGACCCAAGATATAGCAGCGATAATCTTTGTACCTACTCGCTTCCGCTACAATAACTTATTGTCATAATGTCATATTTTAAGTAATTGGACCATTAGTGTCACATGCGCAATACTCGCGTGTAATCCCCTTGACCCCATTAAATACCTATTAAGTATGGAGTACGGACAATTTGTGAAAACGGACACACAACAATTTGATGATGTCTGATTAGACTGGTTTCCGATTAGGTATTAACAGATACGAGCGTCTAGAGAGTAGAGACCATACTATTATCTATGTTATAACCTCAAATATTTTTCCAATTATTTCCTGTGTGATGAGTTTGCATGGCATATCTATTATCTATGCTAGAGACTGATAGTGCCTACTATCTTATATTGTGCTCTCTGCAATAATTGCAGCTGACATCGTGGTTCCGTGGTTATATGATATGGAAGTATACCTTATACTGGGTTAACATTAATCACATAAAAATACGTTAGTTATTAAATAAACGGTTAAGGTTATAAGATAACTCATAATTCATAACAAACTGAATCCGTGAGTCCGTGACTCATGGTCGTAGCTATTTTATTTTTAATATACCTAATACCATATTGGTTCTTCTATAAAGTATAATTATTGTCTTTATTATTATTTACCACACATTGTATTTTACGTATTTTATTTAATAATTTAATACTTTAATCAAACATATATGTACCTGAATTGATTTATGACACGTGGATTGGATGCTTGGCGATTACATTTGTACAATTTATGGGTAAGTACTAAGTTTCACTAGTTGGTAGTTGCAAAAATTAAAATAAATAATACAATATGTTATTAACTTAAGACATTTTGATTTCAGTTTAATCATTTATACATAATATGTATACTATTTTTGTTCAAATGTATACCTAACCAAGGAACACTGATTATTATAATGAGTGTTGTTTGATAAAAGAATCACCCTGTATACAGTGGGAAATTTACAAGTTACAGCCCACCATTTGTTAATTGTATATGTATTATATATTATTCTTCTATGTACGATAATAATTTGATGAATACAAATCAACGGAGGGCGAACAACGCGAATATTTTATCAAGGTTTGACTTGAATTTTACACATTTATCTAAGATGCACGTAGGTACATTATAATATGTATATTATAAAATGTATTTTAAATAACGCTAATATAACTGCAGAAGTGTATGAATAACGGTATATCCCTGCTAAGACAGGGCTACAAGGAACCTCTGAATAATATAGGTACCTAACATCATTATAATATCTAGTAGTCTTACGCACTTACCTATATGCGCCGTCCTCGGATCGTAATCTACCTAGAATGAGCTACGTGTATTTGGTCGGACCCTAAATTATGTGTGGTTCGCAACTAATATAATATTATAATACGATTTTGTTTGTAAATACTATACTCCAATAGGCAATAATAATACACTACCAGACTCCTATTCCGCTGGAATTTCGTAGCACTGCCTATCAGGACACTGCTATTAATAATAGGTAGGTAGGTAGGCACTCGTGAATGCGAAAACGGTCTGATCAGGAATCCAATGACAAGGCAGGCGAGGAAAAATATCCTTGACGACTGGGTATTTCTAGATTTTTTTTAGAATTGTCTAGACTTTTTAAGTCTTTTACGACGAACGACACTTGACACACCTAAGTAGTATATATTTGCCAACCTGGGACAACTCGTCCTCGTCCTCGTCTTTTGCTCGTCCTATTGTGTTCGTCGTCGTTTCTAGTCGGTAACGTAGCCGATTTATTTTATATATACAGGGTGATTGATTAAGCGTAAAACACTCATTATCTCAAAAAGTATTCACTTTTTTCAAATTTTTTTTTTTTCAAAATTTTAGATTTACGCTGTTCTAGAATTATATAATAATTTAATATTTTTCACCCTTATATTTATTAGGTAAACCACCATCAACTTTTGATTTTCAAATGGCAACCCATACTAAAAATTTCATAATTTAGTAAGGCTTTTTTTTTTATGAATTATCACGTTTAAATTTTCATTTTTCGTTAATCCGTTGACGAGATATAACTCCTCAAAGTTGGGGTGTTTTGGGAGGTGTTTGTGTGTAAATGCGTTATACCTAGTCAGTACTGCGGACCGCAGTAATTGGGGTTTTTGTGCTCCGTCGTAAAAAATAATAAACTTTTTAAAATCAATTCAGTAAGTACGATAGTTAAGCCTAAGTTTTGCCCCAAAATACCCCATTATGTTGCACAATTCTACCCCACGCTAATAGTGCCACTGGTCATGATATTATTGATATACTTATCGCTTATAAAGACCAGAAGTTACTAGTAATAAATTCGATACCGAAGATATGGTGATAAATGATTATCAGTGTACCTACTTCCGACAATAACTTTTATTGTTATACATACATACCGTCCCCACTACATCCGTCCTTCAAGGCACCTAGTTCAAGATTACAACCACGGCTATAGATACTATATCTATAGCCGTGATTACAACTATACATTCTTATTTTGATCAGCTGTTATGTTTAATGTTCAGTTGTTCTAAGGTTGTAATGATAACAACCTTGTGATATGAACTCGGCTGTTAACACGTTTTCTAGTACGGGAAACAACATAGATAATAATTAATACATGGATAGGACGTGAATTTATGTTACCGCAATGGTTTTATTCGGTTATAGCTTGTGGTAGCTGATTACGCCAAAAAAATACTATTATCAACTGATAACCCACAGATAATCTGTATTATCTATGTTGATAACGTGGTTTAAGCATAAACCACTACAACTACTATAACCACAAGTAACCATATTATCAATGGTAAACAAGGATCTAACATCATGTTGGTTTCTATGCTGTTAATAAGTATTTAGTCGTATACTATACATATATATATTATGTACTACCGCCTGCCTATAAAGTACTTATTGTCAATTTGAATATTTAAATGTAATAATTAAATAGCAATAACACTTTAAATACTGAAATATTTTCCTGACAGCAAATAACTAAAAATTAATAAAATAATTTTTGGTTGCATCTTGCATAGTTGAAATTTAAGTAACCCGTAGTTAGGTAATACCACTAATAAATAACCACTAATTAAATTAACATTAGAACACAGTGTTCTATGTTGTAACTTGTAATTATTTTCCTCAAAATTAATTTATTATTCCATGCTTATCAATAATGTTCACCATAATATTATCGGTGTTATTTGTTTGATACTTTTAGATATTAAATACTACAATCAAGCTGATTTTTTTTATATAAAATATAAATTATAGTAATCATTCAAAAGTATAGAAAACTGTGCTTAGGCGACACTTAAATTGATTTAAAGTAACACTTATATGATTGTGCATACGAGTACCTAACAATATAATAAAGTTGCAGTGTATGCATATGAAATAATAAATAATAATTTACAAGATGTTATGAACAAGCTGTACAAAGGAAATTAATAATATTTAATATAATATACAGACTGTTTCTGCTGTTTTTTACCCCATCTAACAACACTAATAACATTCATTAACTTAATGATCATCCATCAAGTTTTTATCATTTTAAATAAAATACTAATGCTATAAAAATACTAGTTAGTTCATATTTATTTAATCGTTGTCCACTCAATTTACAATTCTGAATAAACTATACTAACACATTTAAATAATATTTTGAACAGGTAAATATTACATTACCTATGATAAATAAATTGGCTCTGAACTAATTTTATTCATGACAATTGTCACACATTTTATAACAATTTTCAGTGACGCCGAACCCTATAATAAATATTCAACTAGCTATTTTAACTTATATTGGTGATTGGTAAGTGCGTAAAAATAATGATTTATATTTTGTGCGTATTAATTAGTGATGGGAATAATCGAATGATTAGTAGGTAATCGATACATTTTATAATCGAATGAATCATTTGAATGAATTTTTCACTCGAATGATACAATAATCTAATGCTTTTTTACCTCACTAGTCACTACCCTATACTACTGACTACTTTATACTTTTATAGTATTTGGTTTTATAAATATAGCCAATAGTCATTACTCATTGGTATAGAATTTACTATTTAGTGTACCTAATGGCTAATACCTATATCAATAAATAATAATACAATTAGGTAATACTCAGTTGGAGTGTATTTACCTATAAATTATAATTATTTTTATCTATAAAAATAAATTATAAATTCCCTTATTTGGACAGAAAATCTATAAGATTATTTTATTATTCGAACAATTTTTAAAATAATCGAATGATTCGATTATTTCATTTGATTATTCCCATCATTAGTATTAATTATCTTAATGCTAATTTTAGGACTTCAGCGTCACTGTTAATATTATGAACCATTATAAAATTGTACTTTCATTTATCAGCCCAGGACTATGAAAAATCTATTCCAAAATGATGATACAGTTAAATCAAAATTGTCGTTTTGCAGTTTTGCAAAATATGAGTAAAGATATAACATGTATTCAAAAAATTGAAACCAACTTTCCAATAACCCCAGACTTAAAACAAAAGTAAAATTTTTAAAATGCTGTTAATAATATTTTAACTCGAATTTAGTACAAATTACTATTTAATGACAACACCAATCATTGACAGAAAAAATTTATATTGAGCAATTACTTAGTAGTCATTTATATAATATGTATAATAATAATTAATCACATACCTACTTACTATTTTTTTAATTTTTTATTTGCTTTACGCAATTTACACAATATGTGTAGGTATGTGTATTAAACACAACATACATTTATCTTTTAAGTTGTAATGATTGATGTAGTCACCTCACTTAAATTAATTATAAAATAAAATACAAATTATAAAACATTAACACTAGCAAAATTTTTAGTTTTCAATAAATATCATTGGTTATGTGCAGTTATAGTTGTCCAAATAGATTTTTTTCCACTTCTTGCAATTATTAACTTGATAACACCTAAAAAATGTATTTGTCATTATAATAATTACATAATATTACAGTTAAACAAATTAATACTTACTTAATTTATTTTGTAGTCATATTTAAATCCAATATGTGAAGCAATATTTTATTTTTCACTGTTACCAAAATATTATTGGTATTTTTAAATGTAATTGGAAATAGTCTGTAGTATGAATATCATTTTAACATTGAGGATATTCCAACTTGTATGTGATAGTAAATTTCACTATGGCATATTCAAATTCTGATTTGGAATCATAATATATTATGTGTAAGTTATAATGTGCAGTTAGTCCTCATAAATTTTTTTCCACTTCTTTGCAATTATTAACTTGATTATCTAAAAAATTGGTTTGTCATTATAATAATTAAATAATATTACAGTTAAACAAATGTATACTTACTTAATTTATTTTGTAGTCATATTTAAATCCAATATGTGAAGCAATATTTTATTTTTCACTGTTACCAAAATATTATTGGTATTTTTAAATGTAATTGGAAATAGTCTGTAGTATGAATATCATTTTAACATAGAGGATCTTCCAAATTATATGTGATAGTAGATTTCACTATGGTATATTCAAATTGCGATTTGGAATCATAATATATTATATGTGTGAATCATTTTATAATCACTTTTTGTTATGAATTAACATTATGTGTAGTTTGTATGTTTGTAGTGAATATAAATAATCTAGGACTATCTATGTGCCAAATTGAAATAACGAAACAACAAAACTCAATAACTGGCTGAAACATCTTAGTTGTTAGTAATATTTCTATGTAGTGCTATGCTACTTGATTATATAACAAGGCATTTACTATCCACTAGGTAATAGCGAACCATATGCTATACATTTAAACAATAATTGTAGATGTATAAATGATTAAACTGAAATCAAAATGTTTTAACTTAATGATATATTGTATTATTTATTTAATTGAAGAAACTACTAACTAGTAAAACTTACCAACAAATTGTACATAATATTATTTATATTATGTACCGACTCGCCAAGTATCCAATTGTCATGTGATTTAACAATTTAGGTACTTTCTTATTTGATTAAATTATTAAATAAAATACAATATGTGGTAAATAAGAAAACATATATTCAAGAACTTTGTATAATGTATATATTAAACTTGAACTTTATTATAACATAATAAGTGCATTATTAAAATTTAAACACTTAAAAATGATAAATATTAAAAAGTAAAACTTTATTAACATTAACGACTCGATTCGAGCCAATTCAATAATTATTCAATCTTATAATCACATCGTGCTTATAATCTTATAAGTTTATAACATAACCGTTTATCGGATATTCAACGTATGGCCATGTGCTTCACGATAACCAAGTATTGGGTATACTCCATATCATGTAACCATGAACAATGATATCTGTAATCGTGCACAGAACAATACAAATAACAGCTGATGTGAAAATACCTAATACAGTTATTAATAGTCTTATAATATGATATGAAAATACGTCATTGTAGTGAGTAGGTACAAAGATTATCATTTATCACCGATATACCTTGTGGTTGAGCAATATCGAATTTATTACTTATAGCTTCTGGTCTTTGTAACTGATAAGTATTATTATGACCAGTGCCGCAAACACCTTCAATGGGGTGATCTACATAATAAATGCGAAACCTGATAAATCGGCATTATAAAATACATTTAGGGGCCCAACTTACGTTTACAGTAGGTACTTACTGAATTGATCTGAATAATGTAATATTTTTTACCCTAGCGCATACAAATTCTAATTTTCGCGGTAGGTATAAGTGTATAACACATTTACACACAAACACCTCCCAAAACACCCCAACTTTGAGGAGTTATATCTCGTCAACGGATTAACGAAAAATGAAAATTTAAACGTGATAATTCATAAGAAAAAAAGCTTTACTAAATTATGAAATTTTTAGTATGGGTTGCCATTTGAAAATCAAAAGTTGATGGTGGTTTACCTAATAAATATAAGGGTGAAAAATATTAAATTATTATATAATTCTAGAACAGCGTAAATCTAAAATTTTGAAAAAAAAAAAATTTGAAAAAAGTGAATACTTTTTGAGATAATGAGTGTTTTACGCTTAATCAATCACCCTGTATACGCGCATGCACTCGTCGGTTCACCTGCCCGCCACGTAGCCGACGAGAAACGACGATGAACACAACTCGTCCTCGTCTTTTGCTCGTTCCATTGTGTTCATCGTCCTCGTCTTTTGCTCGTTCTATTGTGTTCGTCGTCGTTCGTCGTCGGCTACGTGGCGGGCAGGTGAACCGACGAGTGCATGCGCGTATGTAAATAAAATAAATCGGCTACGTTACCGACTAGAAACGACGATGAACACAATAGGACGAGCAAAAGACGAGGACGAGGACGAGTTGTCCCAGGATTGGCAAATATATACTACTCACTTAAGAACTTCACGCTGAATCGATGAAGTCGAGAATCGTTGAAAACCAGACAAAGTGGCGGACGCAAAGAAAACGATTGACGGCCATCGTTATAATTGCATGAAGACTGACCGATATCGAAAAATATTATTATTTTTGCGAGTTCACCGCACACATTGTGAACCCCGATAACCGAATTGAAACCGTGGTCGAAGTGGTCGGCTTAATACCGCGACCGCTGTCCATATTGGTTTACGTGATTCGCAACCCGGTATAACGGCGATATTTTTCATTGACATGTATTAATAGGAATCTGTTGTAGCCACCGACCGTTTTTCTGTTATTGTCAAGCCGTCAGATTCTCAACGATTTTTGATTAACACCGTTTTCGGGTAGCTATTTGCGGGTGTGTAAAGTGTAATGTGCAGTGCAACGACATACTAGCAAAATGTGTCTTGCGTATACTATATTTGCGACCCTCATAACTTCAAGTCCAATGAAACCCGAAGATAACGAGCTAAGGACAGCGCTTAAAGTATAAGTACATACCTACATTATCACATAGGTATTTGTTTATTATTCACAGGTTCCTTGTACTGTGGCGTGTCTACGACTATTATTTAGAATTTTTATCGTAGTTGCATTGTAGTATACCTATATAGCCTGTACCTTGATAAAATCGTCACATATCCACTAAGTCCAAAAATAATGTAAAAAAAAAAATTATTTCAAAAAAATGGTCCCTCATATCATAGTTTAAATTTATTTAAAAATGTCAAATATAATTTGAATAATCATATATGATTAAAACATAAAAGCGATCTTCCACTCGGTCGTATTTTTATGTGACGTATGAGGATAGCTAACATGAGCGGAGGGGTTGTTATAAGTGGCTCTATTTAATTATGTAACTCGGGTAAAATTAATTTAAAAATTTAATTCTATAAGGATGGCTGGGAGGAATCAGCACCTTGGCTCTAAAATTCTCAAAACTTGTTTATTTTATTATATCCTATAATTATATCTTACAAAAAAATTAAGTTTTAATCTAAACTTAATCGTTTTAGACATTCATTCATGGATTGTTTTAATATGCGATCAACATTCAAAATAATGTTGTCACTTGCTTAGTTGTACGAAAATAATAAGAAGTTTGTCTTATGGAAAGTTTACTCAGCCATTGTACGACACGGGGTTATTAATTAAAACAGAAATCTAAGCAGACGATCAAAATGTATTGTTACATTTATACAATTGTGTATGCACAATAACCCGCGTGAATTAAAACAATCGTGAATAATAAGGAATACAGAATGACGTAAGAAATCGATTAATCTTAATTGTCCACAAAACACATCACGATAATATTATACAATATATGATGAAAGAGGGGACATTTTGAATGAGTTATGCAATTAACATTGCGAACTTAATAAAAATAAATTAACGGTTAGTACAATACCTACAAATCTGAACATTGAATTAATATTATTTTGGAATATAATATAAAAGACATAAACTAGTATATTACTGTTTTGTTGACGGTTAGACATTTGAAATTTACATTTTCACTTCACAATAATTTTAATATATTATACCTAGCTGAATGCCTAAATGTTAAATTGAATGTCACTGAAGAACCGTTTAACGATATAAAATTACTTAATAGTCTATATAAATAAACATATTATAATATTTATGCACGTTCGTTTACCAAAGTCATTACCGGTTAACATTTAACAAACCGTTTTCTCATACATATTTGATGACCTATTGTAATAACCTATGTATTAGTAATTTACTAGTATAGGATAGGTAATCTTTGAGAAGATTTAGTTGAAATTGAAGTCACCTCTTTTAACAAATTTTCCAAAATATTATATATATTACTCATCAATAAGTTAAGACAAAAACACAGTCAGTAAAACTATAAATAATAATAATAAATGTTTATATTAACAATAAAGCTCTTATTTAAGTAGACAAACAAATTCGCATGACTACAAAATACATGCGCATTAAATACATAATGAAACAGACAAAATGTCAGTTATTATAATCAAAAACAAGGGTAGTATTAATTAAGTTAAAGTACTTCTATTAAAAATATATATATATAATATATACTTGCCAACAATGTTAATAGGTAGGTAATAATTTAATAATAAAATAGTAAATTTGAATACAAATTATAAAAAAAATATTATTATTTCTTGGAATAAGAGTACCTACAAGACGATTTTGGTACAAGCTTTAAATATTTAAAACTATTGACTCCAAAAATAGTTAGTGACGGAATCAAATTTAACTTCTACATTCGTAGGTTCCTAAGTTGGTATAGTTATAAAATAATAATTACTATCAAATCGTTCCAATAGTACGAGGTTTAACATAACATCAAGTATACTTCTCATACTTGAATTATTAGAGGTGGCTATAAGTCCGCGTTAGCCCCCGCATCAACCATCTGCACTATTTCAGCTACACTTTGACGTCGATGAAGTGATATGGTAACACTGGGCATCTTGACGGTCCGGGGCAAGCTATGTTGCGTGTGAAATCCCATGCCTAAAAAATATTATGTTACCACCGTCCCTAATAATGATTGTAATATTATCGTGATATCCGCAGACGCAGCTGAGACGGGAACGGACCGAAGAACGTCGAAAAATGTTTCAGTTAGTAAACAGGAAGAAGCAGGGCAGTGGTGTCGACGACGATGACGACGACGATTACACGTGCATGGACACAACGCTGGCAAAGTGGAGGCATATAATGCCAGACAGCAAACAGCAGACAGACGTTCCAAACTCCGTGTTCAAAATTGCCGAGAAAAAGCTCACGGGTAAGACCGCACGTGCCTGAGATAATACTTATACTCGGGGGACGGATTGGGATGCTAATTTGGTAGGTACTGGAAACCTGTACCAAGTGGTCCAATTTTCGTAATCAACCCGCCTCAAAATATATATTATTTTTAATATTCAAGTTCCAAGTGGCGTAGACATATTATTGTATATTTACTTATCTAGTAATAAAATAAATACAGTTTTCCTATGTCCATTATAATACTTTTCTTCGGGCTTTTTTTTTTTTCTTTAACTTATTAAATGATACATCATTATTAAATTAATAATAGAAAAATTAGTTTTTTGAAATATTCATTGAGGATATACCACGGTTTTTGAGAACAATTAATTGTGATCTAGCAGTCTTATAAAGACTTATAGGCTTCTAAACATAATATGTTTAGAACACCTTATATTCCCGTTGTGTCCGCCCCTGCACTTTCCAGTACCTACATAGTTACGATATATATTGTTCATTTTTATTTATTTATTACCAGTACATAGTTACGATTGCTGATATATGTTGTTGATTTGTGTTTGTTTATTGTACTTAGTAACTATACATAAATTGTAATTGGAGTCATAATTTATTGCGTTGTAAAATACGTTTAGAAACAGCTGGGAATTTAGCACTCTCGAAATAAGAGCTTTCCTAACTTGTTTTTGCTGTAACCTTATAAAGTAAATATGATGTTAAAAATCTGATATTTCCATTATTTAAATCTTAAAAACATACCAATAAAAAAACTTAATCAAACAAATAAAATTCTTACATTTTTAACAAGATAATTAAAATTTTTTTCCAGTTTTTTTGGTTTTAACTTCCATTTTAAAAATAAGTTAATTTTTTTTTACACACTTTAAGATACAGTGCCTATTAAGACACACATTTAAAAAAAAATTCAAAATGACTATGGATTAGGTTAGTACCTATACTACATGTGTTCCTTTAGATACATTGTACTAAAAAAGTACGGTAATAACTAAGGCTCGGATTTCGATGCATTTGCATATTTTTTCCAAGATACAAATGTATTACAAATACACACTAAAAATTATGTCAAAAACCTTCTTTTTTGGTTATTTTTCGCGTTTTTGAGGTGTTTGATGTTTGAGTGCATTTTTAAACATTTTTAGGGCATTATTTTTTTTTTAGATTAATTTTAACCTATTTCTAGTAAAATTACAAAAAAATATATAAATACACATATTGTACCAAAACAACATAATCTGGTAATCTGGTATTTAAATAAAACGATTTACAAAAATATCTTGGTTTCTGATTAAATCCTGGGTTAATTCTGGGTAATTTTTTTAGATCATAAATGTATTTTTTGAAAGGCCATTTTTGATATCTGTAAGGGCATTTTCCATATTTTAAACGGCATTTAAACCGAGCCCTAGTATTAAATTAAAATCGTATGATTATACACTATCAGCTATTCTGGCATCGATCAAGGCTTTTGATCATCAAGCTAAAATATTTTCAAGCAATATGCCTACTTATTTTTATTATAATTATTATTGCATATCAGTATATTACTTATGTGGATACAAAATGGTTAAGATCGACGTTAGGTACAATAAACATGATCTATATATATATATATAATAATAAAATGTGTCAAATTGATCAATTCGGCTATTCCGGCCATTCGCGTTGGTGCAGTGGACTGTGGACATAACAAATGCCGATTGTAGACATTTATCACAATATAAAATCATAAGTAAAGGCGGTGTTTTCAGTTTAACGTTTGTAATGTTTGTATATAGTGCATCGTATACTATGTATAATGCACTATAATATATACAACGTACACGATATTCCGATTACCGTTGGCGTCCAGTGCGATAAAAACTAAAAATGGCACTCTGATAAGTGACGTTGAGATTATTGTAACACAGACCATAGTGCCACACATAGCAGTATAGTATTATAATCGTATTTGTAGGCGTATATAAAGTACAAATCTGTGTAAGTACCTGTAATAATAATATATGGACACGTCACACGTGTCCAACTGCAGTATATACAGTTAATATATACGTATACTATATATAGTTTAAACTATACGTACGCAGTAGTAATAATAGTAGTAGATAATACAGATCAGCGATAAACATAAAATGATAATCGACGGTGCCGCCGCGTCCCCGACCGACCACCCCCCCCCCCCCCCTCCCCCTCATTTGCCCGGGTGCGTAAATAAAACCCCTATACCAATCCGGGCGCATTTAATAATTCAAAAGACTGAATAAATAACGCACTCGCGTGGCGGGATTTAGTGAACCGCACTATATGCACGTACCGATATAACTACAACTTAATGGTGACGGTGTAGTGCGCGGTTGTTAATGACAAACTCTCCCGTCCGAATGGACACTGGCCGATGGTATAATAATAGTGTATCGATTGCGATGCAGCCGTTTTCCGAAAATGTTATTTTATTTGTGTGTAAATACTAGATTTGAGTTCAAAAACAAAAACAACAAAATTGTGTACCTACATTCAATTCTCGTTATAGATAGGTAAGAGTAACCAAATCAATTTGTTTTTCGAGTATTTTTTATCTACCGAACGAATAGTCAATAATCATATTACTTATATACTATATTGTTATAACGATATTATCACAATAAGACTTAAAAGTTGTGGTCAAATCTTCTAAATTCTGCATACAATTTTCTATATCATGATAATTGATAATGAATCATCAAATGAATAGTCAATAAATTAAATTTTAAACTTTTAGTTTGACTTTATCGCAGTTCACGTGGGCAAGTGAAAAATGCATTTTAAAACCCTTTTGTATGTGTAGCATTTATTGAATACTGTAAGTAGTAAGTTTTTATTTTTAAAAACCATTATTATTTAAAAAATTTTAAATTTGTCACTTCATCTTATCAACTATTTTTCTTAGCGTATAAAATCGCGTTAATCCTTTTATACATTATTTTAGACTAATAAATAGGTATTAAAACGTTGTTCATAAACTAAAGATGTGATACAATGTCAAATTTAAAATCTAAAATTTCACAATTATACACTTCATTTTTATATAATACCATTAGGTATTATTATTTATTAATAGCAATGTTATGATAGGTATCTATATTTTCCATTTATACTTAGTAGAGAAAATCTTAATTAAATCATACGTAGAACTGTCAATTTAAATAAATACTGTGATTTAAATTAGTACATTTTTTGTGATTATATTTAAAATAGGCAAGTAAGTAAGAAGAGAGAAAAAACACTTTACCCTTGAAAATTTGTTTTAAAACTTAAAATATTAAGATTTTTAAAACGATTATAATATTGGACTTAAAAAAAATTAATTTATAAGTGTTAAGAAGTCGTTCACAAGAACGTTTTCTAATGAATATAAATTAGAATTAAAACATTTTGGCAAATAACTAATATAGGTACCTGCAGCAAGCCTAAAATCGGCAATGGTCCATGTTTTCCCGTTAAAACTATTAAACCTGCAAACTCGCTTATCATTTATTATTATTAGGATTGATAATACCTATATTCACGTATAAAATAATAATTATTAACATATTAGGTGATAATATTTTTGTTTTATATTAATTAAAACAATTGTTTTTTAAAAATGATGTATTGTATTATTTATCTATTGAACCGTAACGGTAGTACCTAATTTAAATATTTAAACATTTAATCGTCAGCGTTTTACGTTTTTGTATTATATACAAAATACTTTCAACATATCATCGCACTGATTTTCATGTTCGAAAACTAAAATTAGATTGTAGTAATTATAGTAGTAATAAAAGTAGTATTGCAAACCTAGTTCTATATTACTGGTACCTTCAGTAATTTTTGGAGACTGATAGAATAATTGTTTTCAATTATAACACAGAAAATGAGGTGTTGGACAAAGTGCGTGAGAAACTCGTACACATGGAAGCGGAGGATCAGCAGCCCAAAAATGAACACCAACCAAGTCGAGAAGATCAACAGCAACAGCAGACGCAACCTCAGCCCACGAAGCTCCAACGTAATCATCACCACCATCAGCCACCCCAACTGCAACACCATCACCATCATCACCACCATCACCAGCAGCATCTCTACCACCACCTCCGACGGCCGTCGAGAAGTGAAGAGCCCCGGGACACAGCGGCGACGCTGCGCAAGTGGAAAAAGTCCAAAGTAGTCCGGCACCAGTCGTCTGAGTCCGAGTCGTCGGATCAGTCGGAAGCAGTACCGGAAATCCGTGAAACAGTCCAACCTCAGGTCGCCGCTGCCTCACACGTTTCCGGGTCACATCATAGGACTACAGCCGCTGAACTTCCGGTCGGAGGCGCCGTCGTTGAGGATGGAGGTCCCGCGACTGCCGTAGATCAGCCTGTCAAGCAGAGGGCTAGGCTCAAGTTGGCGCAGATATTGTACAAAGAGGCGAGGAGAAGAAGACAAAAATACGTAGAGGAGCTGCAAAATCAACAAGAATAAATAGAAGAAAACAGATTTATACCGTAAGTAGTTTGCGTATCACTTTTATTTGATTTTACCTTTGTTATACAAAAGTCATGTAGGATATGGCAGTTAGGCATAACACGTCTCCATCAAAAGTGTACCTTTTCCATATCTACCAAATAAGATATTGACCACGTGTCCGCCAAAACAGTTTCTATACTTCGATATTAAAAGTTGTAGTATAGGTATAGTAAGTTTATTTAAAAATAGTAAATACTATAAGGTATTAAAAAAACAGTATACCTAATATAATTTACATTTTAATAAAATTATATTTATAGCAATAGTAATATTATTCTCTTCACCAGTATCAAAGTCGTGGGTTTGTCTGATAAGTACCCATAAATATATTTATTTATAAAATATATTTTTTACTATAGGTGTGTGGTTTGTGCGTGGACAATAGTTGGGTGGATCGATAGGTATTCAATCATATTGTTATATATTTTCAAGATATATATCTTTAATATCACAACGCATCGAATATAGTATCATTACAAGTATAATTCATTTATGATTGATTTATCACAGCATTTTCAATTTTCATATAATATATTTTCGTTTCTAGATTCAGATAAAATATAACATTTAACGTAAAAGTTTTTATATATTATTGCTATAAATTCTACAAGCGTTAAAACTCATTTTGCCGTTCTATTATAACTTAACAGTTGTTGATTTTCAAAATATTTGATTCCTGTAATCCTGTTTGCCGAAACAAAAGCACCGTGTAAGCCCATCATTAAAAAATAATTTTTTTAAAATCATTTATTAGTGCAACCCTACATTGTGGTAAGTAAGTACAATACAACTTTTAAGTCTCTAGCTATCATAAATATGTACGCTGATTAATCGGCCAAGACATATTTTTTTTATTTTGTAGATGAGTAATTAATTATAATTAGTAATTACTTTAATATTTTATGATAGCATCTAGAAATGCCAAAATTAATCTATTTGCACTCTTCAGATAATAATGAATAAATGTTTCAAGTATCATGACGATTCGTCCAGTAGCTTTGTAGGAGATAGCGAAATGATAATGTAATATACGTTGTAACGAGAAATAGAAAGGATATACTTCGCTCGGCCCAATAATAAAAATTGATTGTGTATAATTATTATTCTAATAAATTATTAAAAAGAGATATTAAAGTGTCTATACGGTAGGTACAATTAGAAAAAAACAATTATAAACCAATTATAAAACTAAATATATATTTATTTTTATTTATTAAAAAATTAATATTGCATGATTAAAATTAGTGTTTTGAGTTTAAAAATAAAACTATATTATAATATAAGTAATTAAAATTGTTTTTTATATTATGTTCATTCGGTGCCGACACAGGGCTATTATTCGTGCTTAATTATTTTTATAATAATTATAGTTGTATAAAAATGATTTTATTAATATGTTTATTCACAGTTTTTCAGTATAATATATACCTACCCATGATATAATAAACTAGGTATGATGCACACATCGTGATACGCATCCTCTTCACCCGCCGACCATCACTCTGACAAAAAATGGCGCTGGTCTTTTGTCGTTTTTAAATTTTTCATTATGATAATATTATCTAAACCAATGAAAAGTGGCGAAAGACCGTCGCTATCTTTGCGCAATATTATACAAAAATTCGTTGCCATTATACCCAGTTTATTATATCATGTACCTACCTAATGTTCTAAATAAACTTACTGAATTACAGCTTTTTATAGTATAGAAATTGTTTTGGTGGTTATGTGGTCAATATCTCATTTGGTGAAAACGAGTATCGATAGAAAAGGAAAAGGTACATTTTTGGTGGTCACGAGTATTGAAGGGGGTAGGTACACTTTAGGTGAAACGGATACCACCCGTTTGCTTATAAATTATAATATACCATAAATTACCTGCCTTTAAAAATGCCGTACATCATTCAGGTATAACAACCATCTGCGCCCATTTTAGAAATGTTATCTGGTATTCAATATTCCATTTTTGCGTGAATATCGAAAATCCAACAAATTGTTTGGGAACAGAAACAATAATATATTTATTATATAATTATTTGTAATTAAGACAAAATCTAACAATTTATTTAATAATGATACAAAATAAATTACAATATTTCATATTTTAGAAAATACGATATAATTTAGATATAAATGACTTATGTAGATTATTATACATAGTTTTATACTTTTATGGATTATAATAATATAAATATCCAATAAGACAAAAGTACGATTGGGTTAAAATTGAAATTTAAATAGTAATATTATATTAGTTAAGATTTAAAACACATTTTAACAATATTATTATTTTTGGGTGAATACGATTAATTACATGGGTACCACGATATTTATACTTAAACTTTGTCTAAGGGCCAGTTGTACCATCTCTGATTAAAGTTAACCGGAGTTTAATCGGCCGAATTTGCCTATTGTTAAATATCTGTTATCAGCTGATTAAGCTTAATCGAAGTTTAACCATGGACTACATTTTTTGAAATAAGTGCACATATTAATGGTAAAATATTATACACAATTTACACAAATGGTTAATAACCCTTAATTTTTTTTAGGAATATAAGGATAAGTTACCTTTTTATCGTAAGACGGTAGAGTATTGTTTTATTCATGGTATTTCCCGTGAAATTAATTAGAATAAATTCGATTAATCAAATTTTAGCAGTTCAGACAATTTATATGAAAATGGATATCAACTATTCAAAAAATTGTAATTAAAATATCTATAATATGTACATACCTACAATGGAGACACGATCATATAACCCATACCCATACTTTATAACTATGGTCCGGACTTATATGCATTCGCATATTTTTTAACTGTCCAAAAAGTAGCTAGATAAGCTACAAGTTTGAATTATTGTCAATAGATCCGGAATACAAAGTTTTATTTTGCATATTTTTGCATTTTTTTGTCATTTTTGAATGTTTATTGCATATTTTTGTATTTTACGAATACAGAAGTGTTTCATACCCACTTGCTTTACTATTATTCGTTCGTTTTTCCGGACTATTCCGGGCGGGTCAACATTAAGGAAAACTAATAATTCGATGTATACGAACAAAGTGATTTTTTTTCATATCAAAAAATATGGATACAAATCGTATAATATAATACAACTAGGTACACGTATTCCCGCTCCAATTAATTTAATTATTAATTAAAATCCATTTTTGTTTGCATAATTTTGCATATTTGAAGTGCATATTTGAATGATAATCAGTGTACAAATGCATGCATATTCCGTATCTTTTTAGTGCATATAATTTCAGGCCATATTTATAACCTAGTGAAATTATGTGAATAATGTTTGAACCATCTTAGGTAATAATTTAAGTGCTCAGTTTAGAGTTGACTGTGATTTTTCTTAAAGCCAATATAAGATGACGTTTTTTGTTATTACCAAAAGTAAATATGATGTATACAAATATTAATATATGATACTCGACGTCGACACACCAATTTTATTTAATTTGTGTGGTTGAATTCATAGTTATTTTAATAAATAAAATAATTATTAAAAATATTTAATACGACGATAAACAATAACGATGATGTAGGTTTTTTTGAAATAGTTGATTATATAGAATACGGATAATACGCAAACGATAACCTGTGTGTTACCGTAAACTACATACCTACAACTGACTGAAACAGTCATATTTTCATCTGCAAACGACCTATAATTTCATTAATAATATTTTGTTTTACAGTTTCAGAGAACATACTTTTCGGAAGCACCGGTTGGATTTCGAATTTGTCCTGACATCTAAGAAAAATCTTTCTCGTCTATATTACATAAAAATACTATAATACAAATTATATTGTATTATATATTAATCAGTGAAGGTGTCAAATGTTTAGTTTCTTAGCACGCCATTGTTTATAGTGTACCACTGTACCTAGTTCAGAACTATATTATATTATTAAATATCTGCACGTCACTGTTAAAACACGACCATACTTAAGTCTATATATTGAGATTTGAGGCTACATTGTAATCGTGTAATTGTTGTTGAATTCATAAATTATTAAAAACATATTATAATAATTTTACTAAAAAATGTTTAGTCATAATGGTTTAACTTTGAATACAATTTTAATTTTTTTTTTTTTTTAGTGTTCTTAAACTTGAAGTTTGAATACAATATTTATCGTTATGCTGATTATGTCTTTCTCTCCGAGTCAACCCTTTTTATAATATATATTAAATAAATAAATAATATATATTATTTTTATATATATATATATACTCCGTGTGTTCACAAAAACAGGGTAAACGAAAAAAGTGAAGTCGATGCGCATGCACAAAATACAAAAGTTAAAAAATTGCAAGTCATAGGAATTCAGAAATTTATGCTCCAATAGTTTAGTCACGTGTCTCGCAAACAGAATTAAAAAATATGCGTAGGTACTGAGTTATATAAGTAACTGAGCTATAGAGTGTACCCTGCTTTTGAGTATATACGGTATATATAATATATATATATACTGTACTGTTATAGCACTAAATATAGGTACTCAAGTCAAATATTGTATATATATTTAAGAGGTTGCAGCTGCGCTCTTCGCATATCAGATACACATATAGGACATTGATATACCAATGAATTTGAATTTATTATTTTGTGATACGTATACTATAAGCTATAATACCATATAGTTATACAATTAGAATAACATGATATGTAAGTTCAAATACCTAACCTAAATCTCTATGTAGATAATATTTTTCAATATTTCATCGTAGGTATACGTTGAAATAAATTAAATGACTAAAGTTATTAGAAGTAATCATGCAAATCTCAAGATTTTGTAACCATTTTTTAATGAAATATAACCGCGATAGTTATTTTTGTAACTTACAAGGAATTTTATAATTCCAATTTTCGATACCTCGTCTTCCCGCTACTTCGATACCTTTCAAAACGATTTATCTGACATAGTAAAATATTCATAAAATTAATTGATGTGGTATTGGAGTTAAATCAGGAATCTTAAATTTCGGGTAAATGTTGGTTACCAATGATTAAAATATATTATGGAAATTCTACTAAAGATAACCATTTTGGTAAGTACTAGCTTATTAAGTACTAACTACCCATGATGCGGAATTCGGCTAACTTAGAATAGTTTCTACAAGATTAAATTACAGAATTTTTGGTTGTATTTGGATATTAAATTTTACAGAAGCTTGAGAAAGTTTCGCACAACAATTTGGGGTTCTGGCGTAACGATATTATTTTCTGATTTAAACAAATATTTTGTATCATTTTATTTGTTTTTATCACTAATTTTTGTTCACAAGCAGGAAATTCTAATAAAAAGTTTTAAATGTATAAATAATAATAATTATTATATAGGTACTAAATTATATATTGTTCGTGGTAATAATTTATATTTTATTGATACTATTAAATATATTATTAATTATCATATTTTGTTGTTTAATGTTACTCTTCTTTAATGTTTTTAATTATTTTATTTGACTATGTAATTAATTATTGATCTACTCTTAACCAACAATATATATGACCACAGTCCACATGTAAGTTTTATTTTTAGTTAAAGTTTAATATAGAACATTTTCTAATAATTGTGCGTGTAACACTCATATTCATTAATTTACTAACTTTATCATATTGCAATCAAATATTAATTTATTATACATTTAGCATTTAGTAATACTGTTCGTAATATGAATATATTGTATTTTATTTTTTGAAATTTATTTTAGAGAGTTCATTAGTAAAATATTTTGTTTAGAAAGAGTCAGGACCCAAAAATCAATGGGTGTTGCCCACCAGGCTTTTGGAATTTCGGAATTTGACAACTAGTCTGTTTGTTTTACCTACGCGTTAATCGGGATACATAGACTCGCTGCCGTAAATATTAATATTATAACGTATCGTTTTACTCAAAAATGCCCAAACTTTTTATGGTACGGCCCATTTGGGAATATTTTTAAATTTTGGCAAACCTAACACACTAATGACCTTTTTTTTTATCATAATAGATGTCGCTACTTTAAGATGACTTTTAGTACAGTGGCGTTGTGATGACACATCATTAGGGCACTCATAATTTTCGCGGATTATGATAAAATAATTCAATAATAGCATGTGAACTAAACTGCATTTATACGAAAGTAATTTTATAAAATAGTTGCATGGAAAATACGTATATCGTATTAGATGTATAAAATATATATTATTATATTATACTTTATAGTAATCTAATATTAATTATTATAAACAATTTATGTATATTTCAAAACATTCCGCGACCCTTCAAAAATATGAAATTGCGGCCCACAGTTTGGAAATTCCGGACTCTATTACTCCTTGTAACAACATCATCTATTTAAAAAAAAATAAATACTGGATTCTTTTGTACCTTTTTTTTTTTTTGTGTGCCACCTATTCGAGTGATTCCGGCGCAGGGTCCACCCCACCGGCATTGACCATACGTCGACTACACACATTCCACGTTTCACGGTGGTAACATTATATTATTGTAGTGTGTGTAGCTCGCAGCATGACCTTCGTCGATAACGTATTTTGTAGAGGGCTACAACAAACCCTCGGTGTAGGCTGTTTTGTTATATGAAAACCAATTTTCGTCCGTATTTGTGTGTTAGGTATATTCTTATATGTCTAAATGGGATATATCATTCCATAAAACTGTTATATTACTAATATTAGAAAATAATAAATAAATAAATACGAGCATGCGTGAATAAAATTAAAATCATGTGATATAAAAATTAACATTTGTTTATTATTATTTAAATGTATCAGTTTACTAAGATATAATAGAAGAACATTACGTTTGGATAAAAGAATAATATTTAATAATATACCTACCTATTAATTTAAATAAATTATACAATATTACGACGCGTTTTTATTCGAAACGCATAATGTATGTAAAAATGTTGAATAAGAATGCATTTATCATACGTTTATTTTATCAACATTATTTTTATTGGTCGTGAACGGATAGTTTATTTATGCGAAAAAACAAAATAGTACTCATACGACTCTTTCTCAGCCCCTCCCCCACATTCTGATATTAACATAATTATATGTTCGTTGACGCTAAATAAACAATTCTCCAGCACCCCCTACCCACCATTGGAAATTGTTGATTTTACGCGTAATCTCATTGCGCGCAAATCACGAAAATAGTCGTGCAAATACATAGGTATTACTTGCGTGAAAAATGTTAATATTTTGAATACGAGGGGGAGGCCAGAGTAATGTACGTTATAATATGGCCACATGGGAGACATGAACGCACGATCGAAAGTCTCAACGTTATATTGTATTTTATATCTGCCGAGGACTGACATCATGACTGGTCGCGCATTCGAAACAACTTCCTCCGCCGCCATTGCATACGGAACGCTCACGTGACAACAGAGTCATAATATGAGTGTCTATAAAACAATACAGTGTATGCGGTTGATATTTGCAACAGCGATGTGAACAGATGTTTTGGAGAACCAATCAGAAATCGGCTGCGCGAAACGGTCCGCCGCCCGGTCGTGATCTTATTCCGCGGCTGGTGCGTAGAAAAAAATCATCTTCTTACATATTTTACGTTTAATCGTACGAAATAAACAAACCACAGTCGTGTGATATAGTGATAAAGAGGCCAGTCGTATATTAGTCAAACATTTTTTAGGCAAACATGAAGTTATTATTGCGGCAAGAAAATAGGGTAGGTCGTTCGACGGCAATGTGCAGGTGCGCGGGTACGAGACTGCGAGTGCGTGCCATAACCGGTATCAGCTGTATAAATGTGGTGGCCATACTCATATTCCGAATTGTAAAAAGGACGTTTCACCCCCCGTCGTTTCGTCCCCGTCTATTACTAACATAGGACATTTGACCCCCGGGAGTTATGTGATGTTTTTTTTTTTACCAACCCACAGGACGTTTGTTCCCCGGTATTTTATGAATCCCTGCATTTTAATGGCTTTTTTTAGTCTGAAATTTCAATTATTTTTAAAAACGTACAACTTCAACATAACTTACATTAATATGTGGGGATTGCATACTAACGACTTGTAAAAAAATTCCAAATTTAGATTTTTTTTTTCGATTCCTGCTCTAAGCTAAAATTTGTGTTTATAATTTTAATATCGATGTTAATTTTACTCTCAGTTATTTCGACTATGATCTTCATGTGTTAAATTGACGATAATTTTAGTCTTTCAGTGCTTACCCTTTGGGGTTTTACATACATGTATTTATAAATATTATATTATTCTTATTATTTTTAAATATGTTATTTTACCTTTTTTTAAATATTATTTTTAGGGATTTCCTAACATGTGAAATTACCAATTTTGTTTGAGTTGTTCGGCGACAGAGACGACGACGACAACGACGATATTATTAACTCACGCGGGCCAAATGTCGTATCTTAATAATAGACGGGAACGAAACGTCCGTGGGCTCATTTTTTTACGGGTCAAAACGGCGGGGGAAAAACGTCCGCGATTCGTTCCAAATCAGTATAATATTACCTATATTATATACAAAATATTTAGGTACAGAGCTGGACCAACTCATCAAAAATTCAAAAACTTTGGGTGATCAATAATTACTTTTTACTATGTATTTAGAAATGTAGAAAATGATGGAATAAAAACTTCTTTAGGTAGACAATTTAATTGCCAGTTTGCATAATATTAGCTGATAATATGATAATGTAATAAAATCGAAATATCTGTATATATACTTTTATGCCTGCATTTTTAAAATGTATAATATTCATACATTTTTAATATTATGTATTAAAACAATAAATGTCAACAGTACTCGTTTAACCAAAAATTAACAAAAAAATCATATATTAATGGTAAATAAACTATTAAAAAAAATACAATTATCATAATAATAAAATTCAAACTCATTGCTATAATTTGATTTTGTTACGAGAGCTTTATGAACCCTTTTTTCTGGACCATGCTCTGTCGTGGAAAATATAATATGCTCGAATAATCAAAATACGTCTTGGTCTCCATTGAAATAAAAGGTCTTTGACAAATTTAACAACTGGACCATAGTACATATTTAATTATAATAAAACTAGTCTTATACAATGTTTTTATATAAGAACAGCAATGTTTTGATTTCATAGCTACAGACGATTTAATAACAATCTGGCAACTAAATGCCCCTGCTAAACCAGCGTGATGTTTAATTACGGCTTTATGCTATTAACATAAAACGTTTTTGGTATATTGTATTAAAACTATTGAACGTAATATTATAATCGAGACTTGAGACACGACTGAAATAAAATGTATATAATGGCCGTAATATTGTAAAGTGGCGTAGGACTACCAATGTCCAATTTTAGTTTTAAGTGCGACAATATATCTGTGTATTCCATACTTGAATAATAGAGGTTATAATTTGGCGCCTAACAACCATGAGAACTTACAAACTTCAATGAATCCAACGCAGGTTTCTGATGTGTACATCTTTCTGGTTGTCGATTGATTGTTTACCATGATTATAATCCAGTACTTAATTATAGCCACCTAGTCTTGACCACGCTGGCTGACAGGCAAGATCAAGCAAACCTATATTTTTTGTCAAAACTGATTGATAGTCGAATTGACTCATCCAGTAGCGTATATCATAAAAAGGGAATTGGTGTTGCTCAAAAAACTTTAGGTGATCTACTCCTCATTTTTTTGCCTGTCAATAAAATGTCGTATATTTCTTCTATCAATACCACCCACCCATATATTTTAAGGTGTTGCCTGAGTAATACCTGGACCCTATATGTTATACACTACTGGACTCATCCGTCCTATTAAACAAACTTAATTTTATAATCCCAGTTTTAACTCAGGTAGTGTCTTCCCCTTTTTTTTTCTGTGAATTATTTGCAAAACAGTTCTATTTTAGAACGAAGATCCCTCGTTTTACTATTGGGTAACTAAACTAGCCGACGTTTATGAAATGTTTATGTCTATTTTGATATGTTTATATTTTATAATTTACACTGTTATATACCCACTTTAGCTTTAAGATTAATTTATATATTTGTACTGAGCTTTTCCCGTTTCGTAATCTATCAATCTATCTATCTATTTATCTCTATATATGTATATAATGTGATGTTGTTTTCTTTATTCAACTCAGTTTTTCAAAAATAACGTGAGTGTGTTTCTATAATAATTAAAGATTCACCAATAATTAATTATACATTGTTATTGTTTTATTATATTAACATTTTTTACCTGTAATTAAAGAAACGACATTTAACGTTATTAATGCGTTCTTTACGACTTACTATACAAAATTATAATTCATATTACAATAAATTACAATGCACTTTTAAAGTGTTTAAGTAGGTCTAAGTTCTAACCTCTCTGTTGTTATCACATCAAGCATATTCAATGTGATAAGAAAAAAGCCTATGATTAAAATCTTTATTATCAAATACTAAGGAGACTATAGTTGTATTTACATATAATTATATATAACATAATAAATGTTTGTGACTGACTAACTGACTGTATCCTTTATGCGTTCTTAAACCGTTTATCAGATTGCAATAAAATTTTTTTCTAAGTTAGATTATACCTTAGGAATATAGGATACATTTTGTCGCAAAAAAAGATAATAAGAGTTACAACCAAGGGAAGTTCTCAAACAGGGATTTTGAAACTATTATTATTATTATTTTTTTTTTATAAATGTTTGCTATTGGTTTTAATATATTATTAATATTATAATTATTAATTGCATTGTTTTTAAATTGTTTTTTAGATTCTGAGCGAAGCGAGGAAGCTAGTAATTTTACAATGATGTTTATTTTTATTTTATCCTGTATAAAAAATTTCTACCAGAAGGAGTTCTTCAATTTCAACATATAGTATCTTATCTGTTAGCAAATTGGATCAAGATGGTACTTTAGGGAGGTCATTTTTTATTCATTTTTAATTCTTAATAGTTATATAATGCCACGGGAAAAACCACCGACAAATCACAAAAAACCGATTAAAATGGGATTTTAATTTCTAACGCTTTGTTTATCACCATAGAAACGAATAAAAAATAATAATATTAATTATAATATTTATACCTATAATATTATAATTAATTATAGTATTAATTCAACTTACAGGATATACCTTATAAATAATAAAAATATAAAATATCCAGACTGACAAACTCAGAATTATTTTTCTAATACAATGGTATTATTATATCATTGAATTCAAGTTTAATACAATCCATTGTACATTAACCTACAGTACAGCAGAGCAACATACAATTACTCGCTTTTTTTCTTTTTCTTTTTTATTTATCTATACATACGAATGTTTTTTTTAATAATAGTATTTTATTACGGTTAGACAGAGGTTAGGTTAGGATTATGTATTAACTGATTGTATACCTCTGATACCTTAGAGTTAAATTATACAATCACGTACGATCGCATAATCACAAAAAGTTTGCAACAGCAACGCATTGCCGCGTCAGTTAATAATAAATAAATAAATATAATACTATGTTTTAGGAGATATTTTACACTGGACAGAATAGAGTTTTCGATTAAGTTTTCCATTAGTCGTATGAGTTATCATAAACATTAAAAACGTTCGATTGTTATAGGTTTAAATATTTTTTCTTCGTATATTTATACATTCCCGAGGTGCACTCTCGAGGATGATTTTTATTTTATCTACAACAGCCAAAAATCAACAAAATAATGTCGTGTAATAACGTAATAGCCGCAATTCCAACCAGTTTCAAAATATATACAATCAAAGAACAAAATAAAATAAATGGTTTGGATAGTCCACACGACACACGTATACTATTATATTGATATGTACATTGTTCATCGTGCACTTAAGTTTACGACCCCATCCCAAACTAGCCGAAGAAATATGTTATTTTTTTTTTTTTTTTGTGTATTAGGCGTATCTATCATTGACACATCTGTATAATATAATGCATGTCTTAGGTATTTACCAGATAATATTATAATGTACATTTGACCCGACCATACATCAGGGTATAGTTGTATGACGTAACATAGGGTTCCCGTAGAGTGACCCGGAATGCGATGTTATCGTCTTCGGACTACCTGTTTGAAATTATTTCGTCGAGACTGTATACAAGAAAACAATTATGTCGCTTTCTGGACGGTCGACTCGTCGATAAACATTTCGTGTCGGTACGTACAGGGTGACCCAAAAACGATTTGTACGCATATTGGAAAATGTCGGTTTTCGTACACTATATAATATTATCTCACTGTTACAGTGTTACCTACTGTTATGGGTCACCCAATGTCAGATATCCCGTGCATGCGTCCCTCCTCCCCTGTGAGAAACCAGTCCTTTATCTTACGACTCTGTGCCACTACCCTAACCCCGGTATATTTTCGCTCCCTCTACAAACTCCGTAACCAACCAACGCCATCTGATTTAGTGTTTCTATTGAGCCCGGAGTATTCGATGAAGATCCCATTTGCAAACACGTCGTCACAGCCATCGGACCTACGCGACACTCAACGCTCTACACTCTACCGTCAGTAAGTAGATGAATATATACATATTATTTAACTCTATATTATATTATTTTATGCGTTTTAAATTTTAACTGTATCATATTATAATAACATTATAACCATCATTTTTACAATTTTTTCCGACGTTCTCTATCCAATCAGAAACGTCCGGTTTCGAGTAACTAATGCGTGTAGGTAGGTACATATCTTGCCTTTTGTGCCTATAGTTGGCGCGTTTTTTGATAATTTATGAGATAAAAATATTCGGGTAGGCTAACAAAATGTCTGATGTAAAAAGATAGTGGTTAAAAAGTCTGAGGCATAAAATGTCAACGGTATAAAAGTCATAATTTTACAAGACCAAGATAAAAATTATAATCAATGCATTTTTTTTTTAAATTTATTATTTTAAATATTGTATAATACCTATGTATATTATAAACCGGAATTTTTTTTAAATATATTATTTTTATATGACAATAGTTCATAATAATAATTTCCACTTATTTATATCGGTAATAATATCTACCTACTAAGTAATATTATAATCATTAATTTTTTTTTTAAATAAATTATTTTAAATATTATTATATAATATATCGGAATTTTTTACCTCGGACTTTTTATAGTAAGGACTTATCTAATGCGGACTTTTTTACTGTGATTCTAAATTTCAAGATAATTCGATGGAACAAGTACAATTTTTCTCAACATGTTGATTATTTTATTTGATATGTAATAATTTGATGGTATTGTAGAGTATCAATATATTATAGTACCCTATTGTGGCGCGGTGGTTGGCTTCAGTCACATAACGTATTCTGAAGTCAAGAATCGGTCGATGCCACTATAGTTCTCGAAAGGTGACGAACCGGGTTTTAGTGACAAATTATGGAACATATACAATGGATAAAGCGATAGCCTATAGATAACGCATAATGTCGATGATGTACATGTTAGCGACGAGTCGCCAGATATGGCCTCTACTGCGCATGCGCCGCTAGCAACTATCATATTTATCTCAAACTATTTATTCGTATTTCTTATCAATAATCAATTAGATATATTAATATATTGTGTATTAATGTATAAAATGTTTATTATTAATTAGTACTATTGTTAACTATTAAGTATTTAAAAAAAATTATCCATCTTTTAAATCCTCCACCCTGACCAACTTCGGGGAGCCTAAACAATCAATATAAATTTTAAAAATACCAAATATTTCATGTGATCTAATATATTATTAACAATTTTAAAGTTACATAAAATAATGAAATATGTAGTTTAGAAAAGATTTATGACTTACGAGTGTAAAGAGTTGCTTGGGTTTTTGTATAGCGTATTCAAACTAAATTCACATGCATTTATAGTACTTTTTTTTGGTGCCATTATCCTAAAAACAATTTTATAAATTAAAATAACTACCTGCCTAATGGCAGGTCAATCCAACATTGTTGTTGAAAAATTGGAATTCGAAATTAAATTGCCACGGGTTAATTAATAATAATAAAAAAAATATATACACCAGTACCTAAGATAATCTATAATTTTTGTTTTTATTTTCCTAATGTATATTAGGCCTATCCATACGCATATAGCATATTATGCGTATTCACACATTGAGTTATATAATAACATTTCCAAAATCAATTTAATTTTTACAATGTTAACTTGAAAACAACTTCCTTAGATTTTTAAATTATATTTGTCGTCATATTTTCCTCTTATTAATGTAGTATAGGCTATTATTTTTTTAATAAAAAATAATAAAATAAATATATATTAGTAATTAAAAAATCAATTGCCGAAAATTCGGGGGGACCTAGTTAATAAATTGTATGTTTTACTAGATTATAAAAATATATTTTTTTAAGATTGTAATCATTATAATAATTGTAATACTAGTATTGTACATTCAAGAAGACAAACACAATATATTTTTATTGTTAAAACAATATGATTGTCAAATTCAAAAATAATAACATTATTTTAAATTAATTGCTAAAAAATAATAAACTTTATTTCGAGCTTATTCCTAATTCTATTTCCAATGGCACACATAATAAAGGGTGGCTAAGTTCACATAACACCCTTCATGAGCGATATACATACATTTATGCGTCCTAATAGTTAATATACATTCCTTCTAACTTTCTCTTACAGTTTATACTATTCTTATAAAAAAATCAGGGGTCCGAAGCCACCCTAGTAAATACCTTGAATACGTGTCAGTACCTCCCACCGATGTTTTATCTTACATACTTCTGACTTAACTGTATATAAATCAATATAGACCTATTTTATTTTCAGTTTTGTAGCTATAATTGGCTTATGATATGTTCCTCAAATTGAAATATCATTGTATCAAAATCAAATATTATTCAGGTATGATTATTTGTGTATATATAATAAATTCTCTGTATTTCATAGACTCGACCTATACAGTTATACCTATATTCATACTATAAAATATTATTAAGTTGTAATTTGATGTTTACTCCGGTTAACCACTTTTAATTTTATTGAAAACAGCTAATAAGTGGAGAGTAACTATACGTCTAAAAGTATTTAAAATTACAAGGCGGGAATATCGATACTGTAAACACGGGCGAAGATACCCGAAATTCGACAACCGTGGTCGCAAAAACCGTGAAAAGTAGTGCATAATATGAAGACGGAACTGGATACCATGGGAACACGTGTAGCACAACGTAGATTACAGAAGGATGAAGGTAGTCGACAAATAAAGAAGTAAGTTTTATTAATAAGGATCAATTACTTAATTAATTATTTTCCATAAATTAAATTATCCCTACGGGTTTTCATATATGTGCCTATTTTGAATTTTCTATAGTTAATCTAAAGACGTAATCAATGGCAAATTATCGTGAAGGTCGTAGGTCAGTGGCGTCTTCATGGAGTTGGGCAACAAGGACATTTGCACCCCTCTCCCCCTCCCCCCTGACACTTTTTATTAATTTGCTTAATGCATATTTATTTTTAATTACCTATATACGTTATACTTTTACCTTTTAATAATTTCAAAGTGAGCTATTTAACATTTCCTCCCCCCCCCTCCCAAATGGTTCACAGGTACACTAATGTTCCCGGTATAGGTAATAAAACCATTGGCTTCTTCACACAGCACACAGGTGTCTATCCGTCGAACCCGTCCACTCAAGACCCCGATCACCTACCGTTTTTGTTATCGTGTCCCTCGTCGGCTGGCCGTAATCAATTTTATATTTGTATTACACACCACCTTTGACTCCATCTAGTTGTGTGAGCGTTTGTCAGATTACTGCAATACATTATAGGTCTTTCCAACAATGTACTGTTGTATATGCACTTTCAGACCTTTCGGCACTGCAGTGTACCCGTTGTTAACCCGTCGTCAGTACCTACTACATAACATTACAACGTTAATACCCAACTCTCACTAGGTAGTTAATTGTATTTGTAACCCCGACCTAACATGTCACTCTGCTGGGTTGAAAGTGTCCTTAACAGTAGTCGGAATTCGTGTGGGCGCTGCAACGGCATTTAAGTCAATTGCCGGGGATCGATGTACCAATATTTTCGAGTGCATAATATGACATAATAAGAGGAATTTTGGCGTTCCGCCGTTCCATGATATTTATGCGGCAACGATTAATCGAAAAATCCAAGAGCTGACGCTGAACATAGATTTTTTCATTTATGATCGTGTTTACGAGACGAGAGCATGAGGCGGCGTAAGTGATAATGTATATCGATATCGCAAATTATAACGTAGCACGGAACAGCATAGTGACTATAGAGATAATGATAAAATGGTTAGTGCATTACGCTGTAGTGTACGATAACAGTGGAACCACGCTCGCCCGCTCGAAGTATTTGACGGTTTTAATAAAACCGATATAGCGTCCTCAGCTCAAACAATATATTGTTTTAGGTATAAAAAAGGGGTGACAATGAAGGAAGTTTTATTAAACATTAACTCGATTTCGTATACATAATAAATATATGCTATTTCCACATGTCGTCAGTATACCTTCAAATTTGGGTGACACCAGAACATCGTGATATTATCAAAACATAGTTTGGCGCATGGATAAAGAACAATCAATATGGATATTTCAATTAAATACGGCGATTTATGGCACTATCTTGGCTTAATTTTTGGGTACAGTGTAATACCAACAATTTAGGTTTCAAAATTCAATGTCGGTATTTTTGGTCCGATTTTGTAATTGTTTTGTTCTTGGCTTGAGTAAAGTTTCCTTCAGCGTATAGTTAGCTACGCAAGCTCAATAAATTGATGGTACTATATTGGAACAAAGTTCAATCCCGTGGACTTAATTTCTCGCTGATGTAGCGGGAAAGAAATGACAGTTCCTCGATATGAGGAATAGACCTAGGTTGGTTAATCGATAACCATTTAAATTGGCCAAAAACTTCTTGCTAGTTAACATCTACCGTAATACCATAAGAAAATGATACACGGAAACCGTAGTATTTTAGCACAGCCACTAATATAAGCGAAACAGTTATAAAAAGTTAATCGTATTTGATTAAACTGCCACTGTACACCACTGTACAAAAATACTATAATATTAATTACGTTTTTGTGTGTTTCAGTGCCCATGTTGTCCACATTGAGTTGGTTACCCATTTAACCACTGACGTCTTTTTAAATGCCTCGAAATACTTTACCAGACACAACGGGATACGTTCAATTTATATACAATGCTCTCACTGTCACCTACAATAAGTACAAAATTAAAAAAAAATATTTCATTAAAATGGATTCCTATTCAAATGTACAATTTATTTATATTCAATGCTCTTAATATTATATTTTATTTATTTAATTTACCGCTTTGTGATAACTTATGTAGAAAAATAATTTATATAAATATTTATTTTTCATTTGTAATTTTATATTTATAATCTGAATATTTTAATTTTTCGAGGTGTGAGATATGTTGACGCTTGTATTATCGATAATGACGATATTACTGTTATATAATTTTATTATATCATATTTTTCAACCATACTGGGTCTAAATCCGTGTCAAACCGTGAACATAATATGAGAGTCACATAGTCTCCCACAATCTCACCGCATGTAAAAATATATTATCTAATATAAAAATAGTTAAATTCTTAATATGTTTTAAAATCTTATTTATACAGTCCACCAAAATATTGAGATCGAAAGATATTATTGTCGAGAAATTATTTTACATGAAGTATCAACATATCACAGTATGCAATATTCGTATTTAAACTCCACATATTAGACATAATAACCACTTGTTAAAAAATATTTAACTTCATTAACGATTATTAGGATTAGGTTCTTCTTTTTTATTTAAAATGTTATGCAATATCGGTTAGTAACATAGTATATTATAGTATCAATATTTATTTTTAATTTCCGACCAATTAGGTATAATTAAGTAATTATATCAATATATTTTAGATTAAATGAATTTGAAACGTACCTAATAACTTTTTTCAAAATATTTTTTTGGGAATTTGCTGACATTTTTAAATTATTTACTAATCATAAAATGTTAACAACTTTTGTCATACATTTAAGAAGCATCATTTTTTTTTCGTCAAGTCTTTCTGTTACATCTTGTATACTGTAGTGTAGCGGTTCTCAATCTTTTTAAAACCACGAACAATATACCTACACAGTTTGAAAATGTCCAAGTACCAGTTGACCAAATAACCTTTTCTTCCAAAATTGTATTTTAAATGTATGAAATTTTATTTTATTAGGAACTACAAAATTATGACAATAAAGCATTTAATGCACAACAAGAAAATGAAATACGTACAATTAATAATTATTAGGTACTTATATTATTATTAATATCAAATAAACGAAATAGTATTTAATGTGAATAATGATCCATTTCATTTTTTTTTTTTAATGGAATTTTTATCACGTACCACCTATGAGCTCTCCAAGTACCACTAGTGGTACGCGTACCACAGGTCGAGAAACGCCACTATAGTGCATCGTATAGCAATCTAATCGTTTCCGAAATGATTTGCAAATCGTTATGTCATCGCGAAGGAAAAATGTATTAATACAAATACAATTATTATAACTACATATAATTATATCAACTTAAATATAATAGATATGATACTATTTAAAAAAAAAATTAAATTTTCACACAGAATTTTAAGATTCTTAAGTCAAATAGTTATTGAATAAATATAATGTTCTTATCTTTTAAGTCAAAACTAAAACAATAATATTGTATTACGTTTTCAGATGTTAGCTCTAAAAGTTAAAGTCATATATTACTTATAACAATAAAATAAAATACATTATTATTTTTCAATTTTGTCTAAAAATTGTCAAAATCACATTTAGGAAAAAAAAAACAATTATTAATACAATTTTATAATTAGTGAAAATATAATAAATGTAAAATGTACCTACCTGTGTGGCATATAAATTATTGATAAAATATACCGTTTAAATTATATTTAGTTTTTACCTATCGTATCTTTGCAAATTACATTTAATGTCATGAACATTCACAATTTTGTTATAATTTGTGAAACTTTTTAAACCATCAAATACAAGTTTTTTTATACTCAATCTATTTTAATCTATGTGGTTTTTTACCGAAAATAAATCTGTGGCGTCAAGAAAATATAAAGAAAACACGTTTTGGCGAAAAGCCCAAACGTGTAAGTATAATATATAGATACAGTAGGTAGGTACACATTTTAAATACTGTGCCAAAATGTTTTATACCCTTTTCTGTTCTACCCTTAATGAACAAAAGTAGCAAAGGCTACAAATAATGTTGGTGAGAAACGTCAAACGTGTCAATATCAATTGTTAATCAATACAAATATTTATAATATTAATTCTTCACATGTGTCATAATGAGTATAAAAAGTGTATACCTTTCAAGAATATGAAAATATTTAATGTTACTTGCATTCGAACTAACTTGACTCAGTTTTGCACGCAGATGATTCTTAATAGTTATCAAAATAATACTATTTATGTTTGTTATTTTCACAGTAATTGATAAATATTATATTATATTATGTACACATGAGTGACAAAACTAAAAAAAAAAATGTAATTTTGTCAAACCAATACTTATACTTACTTTTCGATCATAATATCAGTCTAATACTGACAGTTTTTTTTTTTTAAATACTTGACTGGTTATTGTCCGTTATTAGGTTTGTTTTCTCGTTCAGAAACATTTTTGATTAGATACACACACACTGATTATAATATTATTAACGTTTCGGCGATCACAAAACGCTAAGTAATGCATATTCCTGGTGTAACTTGCAAAGTACAATAAATTCTTACATAGCCACAATAAATTGTATCCACTATATAGATTATAAAGATTTATGTCGGTCAATTCATCGTTGATACGTGCTAAACACAAGACTTACTTTTGAATGCACGTAATATCTATGGGTAGGTTGCTTGTTTTAGAAACTAAAAAATATAAGAAACTTCCCTAGAGGCATTTCGGTAAACAGATAAAAAGGAATTGTTTGAGCCAATAAGTACATATTATTATACCTATAACCTATACTTGCAGTTAACATTAAATCAATTAATCATTGATTTTTGAAAAAAAATGTTTGTCTACAATATTATGTTGGCTTATATATTATGAAGGACGTGTCATTGTATCAATATAACTCGAGACAGAATCGTAATTGGACAACTTTAAAATTATTTCACGTCCGTGTTTCATTTCATTATTTAAATTAATTGTCGAAATTTTGAAAGAGACAAGTGTCAGAACTTTGCCTTTTGTTCTCTATTAATTTGTTTAAGTTAATTTCTATATACAATAAATATATGTATATTATATGATACAGTTTAAGAAGTTCCAGATAAACTTTTAGATTGTTCTCGTAAATGAATAACACAATATAAGAAAATACAATTGACAACTAATATCATTAGAAAAATAAACAGAAATCATCCGGTAACAGTGACAACGGACAAGGTTAATAATACGTACAATTTAATTTTTTTATTAAATTATTCAGATATAAGGATTATCGAATTTACGCCGTTGTATTTAAAGAAAATAATAACAGTACAAACAAAATAATAGCTTTCATATAAACCATTTTGTATTTGAATCTTCCTAGTTTAATTTTTAAAATGAATATCGTCAAACAAAACCTATTGAATTTTTATAAATACAATGTCTTTAATATTCATTAATTCAATTATATATATATACATATATATTATGTATATATGTATATTTCTGTTAAATGTTGTTTTAAACATAATTATATTATGTCATAAAGATAGGTTGAAAAGTTTTTTTTTCTCGACGGTCTGAACCCTTTTATTGTATTTATTTTTTATGAAAATCTTTAAAACATTTTTATACGTCAAAATATTATATTTGGAAATTTCTCTCTATTCTATGCATTTTCCCGGGGTCGTGTATAAGAATGAACATAAATGTTTGAATTCCCTACACTCTCGTTTGAACTGGCTGATTTACAAGTCGAGGATAATATAATATTATTGTTATACGTATACCTATACTATACTACCTACACACAATGTCATATTATATACTATTATTTTTATGAGATCTCAAACGTTTCGGTGAATACTCTTTTCTCTTCTCGATCGTGATTTCCCTAACCTAACCCATAAATCGTGTCTACCGTGGAATATACGATGTTTCTATTTTGTTTTGTTTTCTATATTTCTTATTATACTTTCTATGTTATTACTATATTTATTTTTCCGGAATATTTAAGCTTTAAAAATCATTAATAACATGCGACTTTAAGTCGATGTGGCCAACACAATAATTAATGTACATAATATCCATAAAATTCTATATAAACTCATGAAAATTACCGTTAAAGCGTTGAATCTGTGTTTAGTCCCAAATTTATTGATATAGAATTACATTTTGTATTTACATAATATGAAACTATTGGAACACTGCAACCTGAAAAGAATTCGCATAAAATAAACATTTTAAAAGAACATACCGTTGTAAAACTGTACACAAAGCATGCACAAGCCTATAATTCTATAGTTATTTTACTTTGTGATTATACCTATTACTCTTCAGCAGTAATTATATATAACAATTATATTATCTAGTAATGCAGTAGGTTATTTTTTTTCCAAAAAAAATCACCATAATATTTATTATAGTACATTTTATCATAATATTACTAGGTAGCCGTTATTAACTTATAAGTTAAAGACTGGTGCATGTAGTATAAATACTTGAAACATTAATCTTAGTATTTTGCAAACTTTAGTGTGTAAAACAGTAAATAGTAATAATATACGTAGAGGTAAAAAGTTCTATTCTCTGCGGATATTATTCTTGGAATTACAGCAAAGTAACGTTTAAATAATATTTTTTACGAAATTTAACTTGAAAAGTCTATAACAAAAAAGTTATGCTTTTGTGTTTTTGATATTTAAAGGTTCTATAAGAACAACTTATTGATAAAAACCTGGTATTAAATTAAACTTTCAAGTCTCAGCTATGAAAATTGAATCTAATAATTTGCAAAGTTTTATATTATGTAAAATTTTGTAAAAATTTAAACTTCAGACGCTCCTATCGTATTTTCAATATTTTTAAATTGCTATACAGTTCTGATTAGATATAATGTACTAGGTAGGTATATTAGAAACCACCCTCAAAGTTTAAGGTCAAAGCATTTTTATTGCTCCTAAAAGTAACTTTTTAAACAGACAAAAATAAATAAATGAAAAAGTAAAAATACATCATAGTGAAACCAATAAATTCAGCGCCTCACTCAGAATCTAAAAATATTATGTCCCTGAGTGTAGCTTGTATCTATTGTTATACTTAAATACCTCGTTCGAACACAGTGTGAAACTGTATGTGGTTCGGAAAGTAACTTTACGTTAAGCCATTAATTTATACTGATAAATGATAACTGACTCATATTGAATGTGGGTATCGATAATATATCACTATTTCCGTGATAAACTGTCAACGGAGAACCAATACTACAATCGTTGAATTATTTAGTTGCTTAGTTATTTAAGATGTAAGTACAATGTACATATTATATTTAGCTTAAATAACACGATATCGATTTCAGATAATTAATTTTAATTATAAAACGCCTCTAATAACAACAAAAATACAAATATATCAAATAAACAAAAAATAATTAATTTGAAAGTGTAAAAAGCTGTTTTTTATGCAATAATGTATACCTGTGGCATCTTTGATGAGATATACGACCGAATATATTATCATAGTAACGTCAGAACGCCTTATTAATTATTAGCTTTCTTAGGAAACATAACTTATATATTACATGTTATACAATATTAGATATATCTGTGCACAAAAGATATTTCAAATTACAATAGAAATTACAACGTCAAAATTAAATGTACAATATTTTAAGAAAAAAAAAATGTCAATTTAATGAATTTCTTCTCATATTTCACCAAGTGACCATTTGATCAAATGGTAAACTTTTCACAAAAATAGTGAATTTTCACTTCACCAAGCATAATAATATATAATTTAACATTATGTAACCCTGAGATGTATGTATAAGGTCAGTATAAAAGGTAAAGTGGTCAGAGCTCTGACAAAACGGTGACAGCTGCTCTTATCGCTTTACCGTGAGTTTTGTACCGTGCAAATTTTCGATCTTACCGATAAAAACGTAAGTGAGAATATTGCGGTGAACCATCTTGTTGCTCTTCGTCATTATTAGTATTATTGTTAAAATGTTTACACAAGTAATATAATATAAGTGACTTAGTTATAAGTATAATATGGGGCCCAAGTGTTACAATTCACTATACTATCTACGCGATTGTGTTATACAAATTATTATAGCATTTTATTTGATAAAATAAACATTTTTAATGAATTATCGATTGTAATATTTTTATTTTATCTATTCGACAATTTTTTATTTTTAATGTGATTTTGATTACAGCGTCCGCACTCATTTACATTTTGTAAAAACATTTCAAGAATATTCAGCGTTTTTCTTTGTAGGTATTACAATCTTATATTGAGTGTTGTCCATTATAGTATTGCAACACATTGTGTATAATCTTGTAAAAAGATACTTTTCATTTGTATTTAATTATGTGTATACTTTCAAGTACTTTTGTCAATGAGCGCTCAAGAACAAATACATTTAACACAAATCCTTAGTAACTATTTAAATACAAATACTTTTCGAAATTAATAATTGTCGCACTTTACTACATATTATACAAACGTTTGCGAATGGTGACAGTGGACAAATTGTGTAAACGCTCTGAAAAATATCGTAATCCATACTATTACCTAGGTACTTGTTTACATTTGTTGAATCCCGTCTGCCGCTGTGCCCGTGTAATATATTTTCAAATATATTAAGTATGTTATATTTTATAACTTTTGATATTAATTCTTCCCGAGACTAATATAACATAATATTACATTTATAATATTTATTTATGGAATATGCACACATGTAATGTACATAAAACTCGTAGGTTAGGTTATTAACCGCAGCCGTTAATTTTTCGTTTACAATACACGTCACAACATACTAATATTATAGACAAGTAGTAAATTTATAATATGTAATAACTAGTACGCTTTATTATCGATTAGCTTTTGAGTATTCTACTTATAGTATGTACCAGCTCGATTTCGAGTACTATGAGTATTTCCCACTAATAAGCTTCATTATTTTCGTACTTACAATAAATTATTATTTTGGGTAGGTATATTTACCTCTAAGATAATACAACACAACACTTTAAAAAATAATATCGCATTTCCATTTGAAGCATAAATAAATTATAGCTATAACAGTAAACTTTCATACGGAATCGCTTGAAAAATGCTTATAACGTCACAAAACAGTATTTCATGAACACACAGCACGCACGATATTCTATTGTAAAACACTCTCAAATAGAAATAAATGTATGATAAATAAATAAGCCGTTATACGTAGTAGGTACATATAGTGATGCTAAAAAAGTAAATAAGATGAATTGGTTTACTACCGCACTGGGTGTACGAAGTATCATTCATCTTATCATCGCAGGGTTCCTCACAAATAAAAAACAGGTCGATTTCGAACGGTTTTAAAGTTTTGACTACCTATTGTTTCTATAGAATAATTTTTTTTTATCGAAAAACCACATTTTTATTATACTTATGTGACTTGACTTAACACAGTATAAGTTATAATATTAGATGTTTACAAGCATAATATTCAGATACATTTTTTTCTAAAGTGCAGTACCGTGTGTATACCACAAATAATAGCGAACTTGGACAAATCACGAACAACTAAATTATTTTTCGTGTAACCTAATATATTTGTTTATATGAGCACTAACAATTTCAACAATCACATCGTGCTCGTACTTTTTTTCATCGACGTTTAGGGTTTTTATGGTTTTCAAAAAAAATAATAATACAAAATGACCTTTATAAAGTATCATATTTTAATGTTTTATGACGTAATCGTGCTTATTGAACCAAAATCGGCCTACGTATCTAAAAAATCATTGCTTGTAAACCTACCTACCTATATATCCACTTCTAAGACGAAATCGCATTAAGTAGGATTTGATTTTGAACACATTCACAAAACACAACCTGTAACACGGACATTTTATTTTTACCAAATGAACTAATAATAAATTCAATTTGATGAAACGTCTAAAAAATACTTATATATAAATACATAGTGGAAACTTCAAGTTGCTATACGATCGTTTAATTTTTAATCGTTCCTTCAACGAAGAGTTGGACATTATATTCGATCGGCGAATCTCACACAAAAGTACCTACGGGCTGTATCAAGTCCGCCTGCTTCCGATTGACGTACTCAATCCTTAGTTATATTAAACTAAGTTATTTTCTTATCTGCGCGTGGCCGACGCACAGAGCGAAGACGTTATATTTTTGTCCAGGTCGCCGGTGCAGGGAAATTATGGTCGGGCTATTATTGTGCGGTGAGAAATTTGATATTGTCGTTGAGCGACGACGAAAAACTTTTGCCTGGGGGGGAGGGGGAGGGGGGGGGTTAAAATGTATTGTTCGATAGTAGAGACCGACAGACTTTTGTGAGAGACATAAAGAGTTGGAGCAAAACGTTGTTGAACGAAAGTAGTTCGGTACCGTGCGATGGCGTGCTGTGAAGGTAAACAATACCGCGGTGAATCTTCATTATGGCGCTCACGAAATCCGTCCTACCATGGTATAGAAACTAACTGTGTGAGTCCAACTTCCGAGGAACGTTCCACGCGTTATCGTCACATATTGTTTGTCTTCTATTATACTGACTCCCACGTCATCGACAGTCTTATCGGTATATGTATATATTATTATTATTGTATACCTTTACTCACGAGAGACATTTTTTTTTTCTTCTACAACATATCGCCGATTGACACGTCTCGATTTGTTTCCGATCAAGTGTTCCCGTATGTTTTCCATACTTTGTTCATATAGAAAAGCAATCTGTTTCGTGATGAGAAATATCAATTTGATGTTTGGATAATGTTTTTAAAATAAAAAAATAAATAAATAAAATAAGAAAACATGTTATGGGTGTTATACATTACACATACGTTTTGAAAATGTTTTTTTTTTTTTTTATTTACAAAACATTTACACCGACACCGACAGTAGGTATGCTATAAATTATTATATTATATTACCCAAAAGTGTAATTTTTATTATTAACACCTACCTACCTTCGTTTTTTAATGAAGAACGTACATAAAAAAGCTTATAAAATGCGTTATTAATTATTATATTTTAACCACGGGAGGTAGTATATATTTCATGGTTTTTATACTGTTAAACATTTTATAAATGTTTGTTAAATAGTTACTAAAAAAAAAATTGTTTAGATGAACAATAAAATTAAAATTACCTTACGAAATGCCATGGCTAAAACATCACGTCTTATTCGTTTTTTTATTTTTATAAATAGATACTAATAAATATTATATTCTTGAAAAGTTCATTTAAAAAAAATAGATATTCTTGGTAAAAATAATTAAAACTCAAAAGAATACTACTAAAGCATAATATTGATATACTGTTGAGTAGAATTCATGAAACAATACATAATCAAAATAAACGTAAAAATAACAATTCTTAAAATACATTTACGATTACATCATCATTATAGCATACTTTAATAACGATTGTTATATGAGTTCACCGAGTAACTTCTTCTAAAATGATAATATCAAACATGAAACTTATGTACATTTTAAAATATCTGTGATTGCGTAATATTTTTTTCTGAAAAAAATACTAGCCAATACACAAGTTGGATGAATCACTGGTGTGTGTCTGGAAGTGTCACATTTGTGTTGCGATATTAAATCTGGAAGCAAAGATTAATCATCGCTTTTAAAAAATGATCCTGAGTAAAGTTCAGTTAAAACCACGTTTGCTGACATTTCTTTAAAAAAATTCAACGGTTGTGAGGAGACTGAATAATAAAAAATAATTTGAAATATGAAAATAATTTATAATAGGTAAAGCCAATAGACTTCTCACTTTGCATAAATTATTTTTGATCGGATTTCTTGAAAAAACATAGTTTTTCAATTCTGCGAAATCATAATAAATTACATTACATTTCGGCACGTTTGAAATATTTCTTAAATTAAACATATTATATATTACTTTTATAGCTGAATATTATTAATATATTGTTTTATGTACACTATGTAGTGTGTATATAGTAGGTATATTATACTTCTATATTTTTATAACTCATTTACTCAAGTCTATTATTTCGGGAGTAATATATTTTCATTAAATAACAGGTAAATAACGATAAATGTGTAAATATTATATCGTTTTATATTAATTCAAGTCAAGTAAAAAAACTAAGATATTTTAGTCTCATTAATTATATTTTTTAACATTTTATGATGAATAATGATTTTGTTAAATTATATGTAAAAATATACTAACTACCTTTATTATTTAACTAACGTGTCAACACTAACGTTAATAATGATTTTTTAAATATTATGTTTTTTATGTTTGTATTTTAGAGGATTAAGAACAGCCTGCATTACTATATTAATTTTTGGTTTTTCAAACTAGAAATCTTTAACTAGGTAGGTACTTAGTTATAAGTACTTACTAATTAAATATAAAATATATAATGGAAATCATAATTAAACGTCAATCATGAAAATATATATGTCTCGTACTGCCTATAAGTATTCGTACTTTACGCTATAACAGATAGATACTTTACTGTTTTATGTCACATTCTGAATCGCGTTGTTAGTACAATTGGTTGAATTAATTTTACTTGGCTAAATTGTTCAATTGTAAGCACTATCGCGCACGTGTACACGATCAAACAGTAAAATACAATACAATTAATATAGTGCACTGTATATGTATAACAGTATTGTGAATACACTCGAAACAAAAGACTATAATATTATACTATTACAATAATTGTCAAATAAATCATCGTGTCATTTAAATTGTTTTCAGAAATCCAGGAGCCGGAGACCTTACGGATATTGACTGTACAAATTTACTGTGCTGTAAATAAACATTTGTGTAGTAGCTGCAGGCGGGTACTTGTATACGGTACCCATATTATTATATAGGTATAGCACGTCTGCACCCACCAAGTATGCTATTGCACACACGCGTATATTACACACATGCATAGTATATGATTATCCTAAAACTGTACGACTGAGACAAAAAGTTGTTTTTGTAAATGGCTGTGCACACGAGGAAAACTCTGGTGGTTAATTTGCCTTGCTGTACGAAACGACGGGCGCTGACGTTTAATTTATTAACATTGTACCTACCAACCATCAGAACCGACCACCGGAAGTATTGTAGGCTGCATGCTTCGAAAGCAAGAATAATAAATTGAATGTAGGTATATACTATTATAATATGCACCCGTTTCTCGTTATATAGGTATGTGGACACGTGGGGTATGTGCGTTCCGAACAAACGCTGTTATACTTACCTGTGCGGTTTAAGGTAAAACAACTCATATTTGTGACTCGTGTTATTTTGAAAGCGTCACGTGAGTAACGTTAAATTAAATGTACGATGCACATAACACTCCGATCACAAGCACAACAGATCGTTTCATAAGTTTAAAGTATAGTTGATGCATTTTTTTAGCGTAAAAATTATTTTTGATGTGTATCCCTCATAATCTTGGGGTTGGGGATGAAGCGATGATTCCAAACCCACTATTTGATGTAAACAAGTGTTTGATCGCTACATTTTTTTTCTCGTCAAAAGCACATATTTCAGATCATTATCAAACAACGTTTAATTTGTTTTTCACCTCTTTATAGTTTATACTTGTGCAATATATAATTTTAAATAAAAATATGGTAATATACATATTTTATATAACGAGAGAAACAACAGTGAACGCATGAAACAATTTCATACAAATGAGCTTGCGCGATATTATTTTCTATAATGTCTATCTATTTCTAAGACTATTGACTTATTTCATTTTCAATAGTCTATGTCATAGGCTATGACAGTAAAAATAGATACAGGTACCTCGGTGGCAGTGACAACATAAAACAAATCTATGTTAGTGGTCAGGTATATTTTCAGCCCTACTCTTTTGAATCTCGATAATATAGTGTGGAAGTCTAATAAGCATAATTTGATTCGTTTCGCTATTCTGGCGTCTTTTATAAGTACATATTATGATCGATCAGTTATCACAGTTTGTTAATTTATACCTAGATACCACGGCAACTTTTTTTTTTTATAAGTAACCGAACCGTTATTCAGTTGTAAATTCAGTCGTCATATTATTAGAAACGTTAAACTGACGTTCAATTAATTCTAATAAAGGTAATCATTTATGAACCAAAGTAAAAGGAAATTTATAATTTATAATTAATTTGTGTGCATGTATTGTGTAAGACGGGGGTGTGATAAATAGAGCGTCTGTTGATATCGCTGATTATTTTTGTATCGATGTTGCTGGTTACTATTCATACTAACTGTTTATCGATTTACATATTTGTCTTAAATTTTTATTATATTTTATAAATAGTTAGTTTTTAAAATCGTATAAACTTTATAATTTTTGGTAGTTGGTACGTTGGGTACCATCCTGTATGTACAATATAAATTATTATTTTAATTATATAATATATTTTTAAACTAATTATATTAATTAAATGCATAAGTGCATAACGTACCTATATGGCTATATCATATAGGTAAATCATAATATGAAAAATTTAAATTAATTATTCATTAATTAAACCAACATTATGATTTTTATCATAAATTAATCAAAACAATTAAAATATTAATTCAGTTTAAAATGTATGGCTAGTTTCAACTATTTTTATACACTTGATGCTGAGGAAAATCGATAGATACATAGTATGAACTGTAGCTGATGCATGTATTTTTAAAATAACTGAATTCTCTGTTGGAATCGATAAATATCTTGATTAATATATAAATATTTTCCCCACTCGAAAAAATATATTTCCAAAACATAATATATTGAATTCTAAGCTGCACCATTGCCATTGTCAATAGCATTTTCTATTTGAAAAACATTAAAATCGTTGTTGTGCCTCATATTTTAGATTCTAAGGATATTTTAGATTCTGAATGGAACGATGAATGAATTGATTTTACAATGATGCATGTGTGTGATTTTTTTTGTGTCTATTAACACAATAAATAGTCGATAATGCTTCGATTTTCAACTTCAGTATCTTTTCTAGTGGAAAAGTCAATCTAGGATCTAGTATGTGCATTCGAGAGGTCAAAATTGAAAATTCCTAGTAGTTTTCAATAGCGACGGGAAAAAAAATTAATTAATATAAATAAGGAAAAACAGGAATTTTTACGCAAAATCAGTTTTCCACAAAATTGATATTTTGTTTTCGGTATACATACCTCTAAAATAAATGACCATAGATAAGTACATCACACACTGTCACAATTACAGTTTAAAAATATAAAAAATAAACGTATACTATTTTTTTTATCAGCATTTAAAGTTCGAATTTGTGAAATTGAAAATTGAAAAATCATTTTGTAGTTAAACATTAATTATAAAATCTTCAATTTTTATAGCTAAAAAATAGAAATTTAAAATTAGGTTTCACGTAAATAGTGTAACCAAAAAATATATTAATTCAGTTTTTTTTATGGACATAACTTTAAGTTCAAATTTGGACGAAATAAAATGTTTTAACAAAAATTAACGCTTTCAATTGTTTTATTCTAATTTAAAAATATTATTCCTGTGTACTTGAAACTTTTAAAATAATATTATTATAAGCCGGCGCAGTGTATAGGTGATTTCAGTACATTCACACGTAGGTGTATTTAAAACGGCACACCGCCTGGTTACCAGGTGTTCGGTAACAGAATTTAATATCAGAACACTAAATTGTGCAAGTTGCGACGACATTAACCTGCCAAATACGCACGTAGGCTATGTTTAGTTGCAAACGACAACAGACTTTTGGATTTTAAATAGGAAAACAGCGGAGTGACTGTTTTATTACAGTCGACATTTTTCTACAAAGAATCTATTTCCTGTTATACAGTAAGTTGTAATATCGATTATACGCACACGCCATTTTGACGTCAAATTAGTTTTTATAAAAATTAATGACTTAGTAATTTTTAATAAAGAATGTTTTATCCAATTCCTATTTCGTTAATAGTTTCATCTACAGGTAAAAAACAAAATATAGTATCTTGTGCATTGTGAATGATAATTATTGTTTTATGTGTGTGTGTGTGTGTGTTTGTGGCCAAGTGAAAAATATGTACCTATCTTTTACACAATACATTAACAATAACAAATATCAATAAATAATGTTAACTTTAAACGTTTAGTATTATTTGAATAATTCACCACATTTGTTTAAAATATAAGGATTTTTAGTATATTTGTTAGTAAAATGTTTAATTATATCTATGGATACTAATTGGTATTACAAAATTAGCAAAAAAAAAAAAATTCTGAGCATATTTTTGTAACGTGTAAAGTTATTTTGATATTCCAGTCGCAAAAACACTAATATAGGTTTATTAGATACACTCTCTATTTTAATTTTCCATATATTTCGTGTTTTTAATCCAATTTATGTAATTTTGATATACGAGGATCCTATTCCAGGTGGACCATAGCCGTCGTTACCCCTCATAATTCATCAATAACACAAACTTTATACTCTGAAAATAATTTATTAAACTTGTCTCTGAAATGTTCGAATTTATATCCAAAAATGAAAAAAAAAACCCCGCACGAAAGTTGGATCACACGATAATTTCGATATTTATTTGCATGTGAAATATTGTCCAAACACGATATGATTTTCAGCCGGTGGTGAGCACTTTGTATAGGTACCCGCAGTTAACGTTATAAGCCTGTCTCCCGTCTGTGAACTTTTCTTTGATGTCATGCGTGCTCATGAAAACCACTATCCACCGCAAATATTGTATATTGTTTATGATTATAATTTATAAAACAATAGTAATATTCCTTAAAACGTTCCAGGAACGTTTTATTGTACTATACGCGTGTAATGTTTGTTTAGCGTCAATACATATTATTACATTCAACTATCTGGCTTTGTTACTTGACATTCAATACTAATTTCGTGCGATCATTTTGAACACGTTTTCACAATAATACTAAAATAGTAGATTTTCAAAAATATCATATACTAACCTTAAAAGTGGAGAAGGTGGCTATAATCGAATCGTGTACGTGACCTTTAAAACAACGTCATTACGAGAAAATAACACATTTTTAGAGATGAAATAATGCAATGTAGTGTAGACTGTGGATAATGCCATAAACTCATAACCTAAGAAAAAACATTAGTACAAATGTAAAATAACAGTCAACATTTGTTTCATTTCATAATTTGTTACCTTTTTGATTAGTTTTTTGCGGTTATGGTATGAATTATTTAAATTAATTTCTTGATGTATTACTATTAAAAGTGATTTCCACCCAATCCCTACTCAAATAACAAGAATTATGTACGTTATAATATATAACCTTCATTGTCTAATAACTTGTTGTAATTTTTTTTTATGCTCAGATGTAAAAAAAATGCCATTCTTATACCAATTTTAAAATCTCATTTATAATTAATTTATTTTATCTTTTTTATAACGAGGAACAGTACTTCACATGCCTATAATATTATAATTATTTTAGTTCGGAATGTAATCAATAATTTTCTACTAGTTAAATAATTTTTTTTTAAATCTCGGCTCATATATTTTATTACTTACAGTGAAAGTTAAAGTGAAAATGCTATTCATAAATTAATTTTCGCTCCTTGAAGATTATATATAGAAACAAGAGCTTGTTATGAGATTAATATTAATGGATGAAACTGTTGTTATAGACAGTACCTAGATTATATGATTAAGATACAGAAAAGGTTCCATATACCTTTTAAAGTTGATGGAACGTGTATTGTTTATTAGATTTTAAACTTTTAATTTATTACAAATTAACAATTAACAATATCATACATAATGTGAAGACCAAGAAAAATATTTTTTTTTTAGTCTCATTATTGATTATTCTAAACAAAATTAAATATGATTCATTTTCAAGTTGTATGTGTATAAGAGAACATTTCTAAAGAAGTTTTTCAAAATAAAATTTAAAGCGTATGACAATATCACTAATTTCATATAAGTATAGGCTTAAGAATGTCAGTTTGATTTTAGTAATGTCAAAATATTTTTAATATAAGCAAGAAAAACAATTGTGACCAAGTTGTTAAGTCACATAAGTGACACATAAAAATATTTTTATAATATTAATTTAAATGAAAACTTTTTTAAGGCTTAAATTATTGGTTGCTTTGTTGTTAAAATATTTTTATATGGTGACAGAGATAAACAAAGTTTAAAGTAGGTATTAAAAATATAATAACTCGCTGTAAAATCAGGTGCATAACCTTTGTATTTATTAGGTTTTTAAGTGTTGAGGATAGGTATCAAGAGAAAAATGCAATTATTCTCTAAATTTGTGGCTATATTATTAATTGTTTATTTTGCTTTTGAAATACATTTTAAATAAATATAACTTAATTAATAATTAATATATAATATGCTAATTAAATTTACAATAATTATTATTATGTTCGATATTCATGATTTTTTTAGTTTTTATGAAAAACTGTCCTATACTATATTTGGACCCTAAATTATGTTCTTTTTGCATAATTTCTATAATTAATACGTAGGAAATATTATAAAAATTAATCTAAAATACAAACAATAATAATATTAGTTATAAATCATACCAAATTTTACCATTAAAAGGAGTCAGGAACTTTTTTTTTCTACATTACAAAAAATATATATTTTATACACGCACATTAATACAATATTGTTTTTTTTTTCATATAATATATTAACTATATTTTCGGCAAATATTCTATAGTCATAAATAGTTTTACAACTTAATTTGGGCACAACTTGAAGTAAGCATATATTTTTTTATATTTTATTAGCGTTTCATCATGACATATATTGTCATAAATTATTAACACATACATTATTGTAAACAATAGGTTGTAAATATTATTTTATAAACAATGATTTGGAAATTAAAAACTGTATATATTGTTTCTATATTGTTTTTAGAACACATTTCATTGTATATTTCAAAACAAAAATTGATTTAAGTAAATAATAATAGTTATTCTATTCAGTATAGTATATTTTTTATAAATACCTAATTAGAATAATGTAATATATATTTTATATTTTTGCTATGCAATTGTGTTCAAAATGAATAACAACACATTTTTCCTACTCTATTAAAAATTTGATTCTAATGTCTTTCGTTTTGTAAGTAATTGACAGTTAATAAAAGGCTTAAAACAAAAATGTATACACGATCAATGATTATAGAATAATATATATACATATTATGCATATCATGTAAATAATTGACAACTAGAAGGAAAAATGCACGGCCAAAAGGTCAAATGCATGTGAATATATATAGTAGGTTACATATTATTATGATATAACGTAAGTTCACAACATAACGTAAGGTTGGATGGGTCAATTTATAATGTACACAGAGTTTAAAAAAAATAAGGATTTCATTATTGGATAATAGGATACGTTTTATGTACATGTTAAAAAAAAGTTCAGATTTATAATATCGACAACACCGCTAACATAATGATATCATAAAAACAAAACAACACCGCACTTAATATTATGTACAAGTAGAGATTTCACTCGTGTCGTTGGACGATCGTAAATTCGATGCAGAAATTTAATATAGTTGTCGAACATTAATTTCAACGTATTCACTTCGAATAGACGCCTAAAGAGTTTAAGACCAATGTCAGTTATACGCGTAAACATTTCGCCAATGGTGTGAATTATTAAAAGCTACGATATTAGTTATAACTGTACATTATTATTTTCGACAAATGTAATTTAAAATAAGTAAAAAAAAAAAAAATCCGTGTTATATTAATTGCGTGTTTACGAGTACGACACACAAGCGTAACAGCGGTCGGTGGTTGGTTCGACTGAAAATACAATTTGTTATGCAACAAAACGAAAGACAAGTTTTTTCATCGATAAATCTCCATTAGAAACCGTTACGATCCGATAGCACAAATTTCAATATTATTAATTAATTACCCATCGTTTCCGAACGATGATCATTGTTGTTTATATCATTACAATATATCGTGGTCGTCGTTCGGTCTACGATGATTTACGATTTAATAGTGTCTTCGGTCGACGATTCTACGCGACGCGTATTATGGAGTGACGCGAGGTTAAAAATATGTAAATCGAAATGTTTTATCCATTATTATTATTATTATTATTGTATTATTACTATTCGCCGTCCGGAACGACAGCCGCGGAAGAGCTCATATCCATCGGTGCCGGTCGTGCCACGCTATCGTGTAGTGTTGTTCCGGTTCGGGTGACCAACAATTGTCCGACAGCCAGCAGCCGACTATGACGGTGGCCATGCCGATCAACAGGGCAAGTATTATGTACAGCTCGGCTTTGCCTGAAACACAATTTTTCGAGTGTCATCGTAAAATTAATGTGATAAGAGCGTGGCTACCAATTTTTTTATCGTATTATTATTTCCTGCAATATCATGTTACTCGCCGTTACGGCGCGAAAATGTTATAAATCAGGTTTAAGTTGGTACAGAAAAATACTGTATACATATTTCTCTCCGATTTTTTCCTTTCGCGATGAATTTGTTCAAATTTGGATTTTTGGAATTTTTAAGTAGGTATACTAAAGTAGGTACCCTGTTTTGAATTATTTATATTTATTATACCATATTCGAGGAGTGCCCTGCAAACTTCTTTTTTTCAAAAATAACCAGCCTTTTTTACTGTAAATAATAAATTATTAGCAGATGATATTTTCGAAAATTATGATGTATTTTAATCGGAATTTCAACGTGTGTTTTTTAAATAAACACACTATTAAAGGGGAAATAGGGGTTGACATGCTTGGTAAACTACCCTATTCATGGGTGGTAAATATGAATTTGAACATATTTAGTATACTTACTGTGGGGGCGTCAACTACAGTAAATAAACGATAAATAATCGTGATTCGCGATACGTTGTACCTATCATAATCTATCTTTGTTAAGACTTGATAAAACAAATATCCGGTGACACTGGGCTACAAAAAATAATCTAAACTGATATGTTTCGCACGTTTAAAAAAAAAAAAAAACAATACCTAAAAACAGAATAATATACTCTAAATTCGGTACTCAATACCAAAAAAAAAAAAAAAAATGGAATATATTTGTACCGATACTGTATATTATAATATGTTATCTTATCCGGGTTGTTTAGATGCTTATCGTATTCCTCAGTGCAGATTAATACCTACCGACATATTGAATCTCCGAATCCAAATCCAAAACCTAACGTTCAATAAATTAATGAAACAATTCGGGCCCCCAACACTTATATTATTATAAATAAACAAAATATGTATATTTTCGTCGTTTTACCGCACACAATGTACATTTATCATAGTTTTTCCGTTTTTCCATTTCCTCTGGCATTTTTGTTTTTTTTTTTTTTTTTTTTTTACACAGCTTTCGTAGTAAAACGTTTTCATTGCGGACGACGAAAACACAATGCTCAATTCAATATTTAAAACACGAGGGTAGAGCGAACGAGTCTTGCATTAGAGACACGAATCATACGGCTACACACACACACAACATGTACATATATAATATCATATATAAGCAATGGAAAACACAACGTTATTTTCACCACATTCGCGGGCAAAGACTTTTACTACCTTCGCGTGTTCATAATATTATGTATGATGTGGCGTTGCAGTGTATATATCGAGAAACTCGGTCGGAGCATGGTGGTCACCGGGGAATACTATCGTGTGGTTTCTCTCTTTTTCTTCTTTATATATATATATTATTGTTATACAAACTTAATCTCGAGAGAAATTGACGACGCTCGTTTAAAAATACAGAATCTTTCCGGGGAAAACGTCCGCGAGGCCGTGTAGGGTCTTTATAGGTCCCGTGGTCAGAACTATTAAGTGGGTAGCATAATGTATATAATGTGTACCTATACTGTATGCGTGTAATGAGTGCAGTGTATATTTTTTATGGTGAAAAACCTGCGGCGCGTGCATAATATCACAGCGAAACGACAAACATACGTCATATTGTTGTCGTTGTTGTTATTGTATAAAGATACGAGAGAAACGATTGCATGGGTCAAATATAGAGAGAAGAAAAAAAATCGTCAGACCGTTATTAAAATTCATTGGCTTCGACAATAAAAATACGGTTAAAATATTAATTTGTTCTTATAGCCAGTGAGCGAAATCGGGTAGGTAAGGGTCACTAGAGAAAGAGATCTCTTATAGATTTTTTTTTTTTTAGAATATTTCTGCACGTTTATTTAAATTTTTAATATTATATTCATAATATTACATGGGTACTATAATACACATAATAGTCATTAAGTCATCTGTACACGCGCACACATTCAGTCCCTCGACTAATTTATTCTCAAGTACTGTCTAAAAAATATATAAACGATCTTTAGCAAAAGGCCTTCTTAGACCTGTTTTAATTTTAGTTCTATAAAAACGAGACATGATCTGGTTATGATTATGCTCAACAAAATATCACAATTTGTATTATTATAGTGCTGTCATAGGTACCTACAGTTGTGAATAATACATTTTTTGAGGATTAGATATTGAATTATACTATTACGATGCAAAAATATAATATTATGTATTTTTAATACAATTTTTATTTTGAAAAGCGTTTACGACGTCGTTTCTGTTATTACTGTTCAGCGTATTATAATAATATTATACGTTGCGATATCTTTTCAGTTTAGCGATGTAAGGTCACGAATATAAATTATCATATTGATAAATTAATACTATATATAAGTAGCCATCTCTAATATCAACCGGTTTTAATGGAAAGGGTCATCTGGACGATTAGAATATTAAGATAATCAAATAATGTTAATAATTGTGATATTACCTACAGCAAAAATGTGCTCGGGGCCTAGTGTGGCGTGGTGGTTGGACTAAGGTCAAGCATCGTCTGGCGTCGCTACTTCGCTAATTCGTGATGGCTTTTAGTGATGAATTTAGTTTTAGTTTGGCAGAATTTCAAATTGGGCACCCGTAGGTTTCTGACATGCCCGGTCGGAGTATGGTGGCCCCTCTCTCCAGACAGACGTCTGCCCGGAGATAAATGCCACCCGTGACCGAGATTCGAACCGGCGAAAGTGCGCGTCGTAACCCACGTATTAGTCCGCTCAGCCACTCCGCCCCCCTCTTTCGATCCATATATGTTTTAAATACGGATAACTATATTATTTTATATTTTATAATCATTTTGAAATGTATTATACAAGAGTTTCACATCAGTAGATACAATTAATATTTTTGGCAAAAAAAAATAGTATATTTGTTCAAAATAAGTACCTACTTGGCTATGTTATAACAGCCATATATATATACTACTGATGAAACCTTTTTAAGTAGTTTTTATATTCTGAGAGGAATGAAGAAAATATAAAAAACAAATGTTAAAAAAACAAACATTAAATGTTTTGTTGATTATTCGTTGTCATCGTAATAGTTTTATAAAACCATTTATTTTATCAATTCGCTAGTACATACCGCGGTTGCCAACGTAGGTACAGTAAATAGTAATATGTTTTACCCTGAGTTGTCTGTATTTTATGTGTGGCTATATTGCTTTAATATGGACTAGGGTCTAAGGCAGGGCTCACCAACTAATTTCAATGGGGGTCTGTTTTGAAACTTACCAAACTTAACGTGGTCTAAAACACTTTTAATGTCTTTTATCACACATTAACAATTAATAACTGCGGATCTTGGTTATGTTCTAAAATAAAATTCGTTATTATAAATTTGTATTGCAACATTTGATGATTTCAATAAATTTATGAGATTATTTTACTGTTTTTTCATGCCTATTTATTTAACAGTCAGTGTTTAAATATTAAAGAAATAAAAAGGCTGTTTTATTTCATAAATTTTATTAAATTTTATTTACATTATTATTAACTGTTATAAAAAAAATGTTGCATAAATTGTTGTTTAGTTTTTGCAATGTCAATAAATTGTTCGTTTATTGTTTTTTTTTTCTTGTATTAATATTAATGTAATAAAATATCAGAAAATTGAGTTGGGACCCATCGGTTCCACTAATATACCTACCATTAATTTCGCCATAATATGTATATCTTAATTGAAATATTTTTAAATATTTTTAAGAGCGCTTTTTTAAATTTTGCAAAAAATTAAAAGTACACCATTTTTTTTAGCCTTATGATGCGTAAATTATAGTTCGTTAACGTTCATGTTCACACGTTTCCGGAAATCTCCGTCACACTGTGTTCCCGATAATTGGCCATTTCTTGTAAAATATTATAATTTATAATCAGTTTTAAAATAACCGACTATTTAAAAATAATTTACCTCTATAGAAGAGGACATTTTCTAACGTTTATAATCTAAGAATCAAACTGAATATTGTATTATTGATAGATACATATATATATATTAATGCTATGGTAAAAGTGTGAATACTTAAGAGTAAGATAAATCCTAGGCGTTATCGATTACTGTTGGCAAATTTTTCAATTTCTGGTTTTTATCGATTTATATTGGTAAATTATAGGATATAAAAAATAATTAGGAGCAACTGATTATAATTTGACTGTAGTACGGACTTTTATAAACGATAAATCATAAATATTAGGATAAACAACATAATGTATTCTGTTTTGATAAGATTTCGAATTATACTTGAATTTAATTGTCATTTAAAAGGTTATGATTGGAAATTATAATTATGTTCCACCAATGACAGATCATTTAATATTGCTCGTTTTTGTCGCAGAAAAATATTGTTTTTGTAATATAATAGATTCATTATGCGAGCAAGTTTATTACGAAATAAAAAAAATGTTTGTTTCATATTAGGTATATATAAATATAATAAGTGTCTTTTGAAATAACTGATGTTTTATAAATATTTTCAGGCAAAATAACTTATTCATGTATATATAACATAAACCCAGCTGCATATTTAAATAGTTTATGAAGAACTTTGTGAAAGAGATTGAATTTTTATTACTATTCTCGTTATTATGCCATAGTTGACAAAATGTATATTTAAGTCCCGAGCCATTTTAATGTATGTCAAAAGCAACGTTTTGACAAATATGTCATCTGCTGCTGAACATGATGGATTAGATAATCTCGTAATTTTAATGATTTTTGATGGATAATTCCGTACATTAATCCTTCGTAAATCATGACCGCAATATTATCAACCCTAAGGTTAATCCAACGTATTAAACGTATACCTACATCATTTTGGTATCAGTATTGTACCTATTGTATCGATGAAACCGATTATAAAACGCGGTCAACTTTATGAAACGCATAAGTCACATATCGTTAAGTATTTCGTAAGTGCTATTATATGTGAATCGTGACTGCTGAATAATAATATTGGAATTAATATTAACATTATGTTATACGATTTAAATTTCCTTTGTTTTTGATTAGTGTAATCGTTACAAATGTATTAAAAAATTGTCAACAGCCTTAGTAAGAAATACAGTTTATGATATATTCTATATTTGTATGAGTTAACCGAGGTTTGTTCACGTGTAATCCAGACTGAAAAACGTATGATTTTATCAGAGTTTTTCTATTTCTTTTAAATGAAAAAGGTATATTACATACTAAATAAGTCACGGGACGGGTGGTCCATTTGCTTTTTTTTTTTATTACACTCATTTATAATAGTTCCTTTGTTTTCATCAATTCTTCACATTTTACCTTTTCCTGCAGTCTGTTTTATATGTCTACACCGTCCCTTACGTTTATTAACCTGTAGCGAACGAAATGTAATGCCTAGAGGAAAAGAGTGTTTTAAAAAAAAAAAAAAAACCTAAAAAGGTGCAGCGAATGGCGAAATTATTGTGCAACGACAAATCTCATAAAAGTTTACGCGTAAGGCGTAGCTACATGCAAAATATCCGTTAACGAATAAAATGTGTTAAACTGTTAAGTCTGTTTCGCGCTTCTCGTCGTCTGCTCCTGATAAGTCACGGCACGCGCGGAAAAAAAAAACAATAAAACCGTTTCGAACGCAGTGTGTACGCGAAATCCTTTCGGGTCGTTATTTTTTTGTGCCTTACACTCGTAAAGTTTAAACGAAAATCAGCCAACCAGAAACGAATCGTGCATGAAATGCACCACCTATGCCGAAGTTTTTGAATAATCTACGACGCAGTGCGTTTGCACCGGGTACGCGTATGCGTGTTGGGAATAAAGTAGGGGAGGGGGGGCGAACCTATATTAAACGCGCGGAACGTAAATCCGGACGGTATTTAAGTCCACCCCCCGCCCGACGTTTATTTAATATAATAATAATAATAATAATAACATAGTCGTTTGAACCCTTATTGCCTTCAGGTTTATATACGGTTCTGATACCTTTCGTTTCCAAGAGCAGTCCGCACCGCAGCCGGAAATCATTCCTCTTTATTGTACAACGATGATAGGTATATGGGGTATATATACCTAGGCGTTATAATATTATACTGAGCGGCAAGCATGATAATACATTATTATCAAGTCAGCTTGTCAAAAGACGCACACCGTATCGTATAATATATTAATTAAATATCACGGCGCCAAAGCCAGTGACGAGTAGGAGGATTAGGCGGGCGGCTTAAAACGTGTAAACACGATGACATATAAAGTTATACGCTATCGTATCATTGCAGCACATTTTTATATTTTCAATTATGAATTAAATTACGGTCTTCCGAAAAATTTTGCCATATAATCGTCACTGTTACGAAATATTAATTTATCGATATGAACAGTTGTTTTGCTTTTGTCAACTTTTACAGTATATCAAAAGCCATATGGGTAACCTAACCCAGTCTTGTCGATTTAGGAATACAATTATTCATATTCTTAAAATATTTTTCAGGGAAATCGGTAAGTAGATTTATATTATTATTTTAATTCTTCAACATGATACGTATCTTATTGGATATTCGTATCATACTAGAACAGTGTCCGATTTAATATTTAAGTAGGATTATTTTTAGTAGTGAGATTGGTGGAGTAATAAATCCAGTCTATGGATGGATTCTTCACACATTTCTCATTATGAACTTTTGTTAAAACCAAATTACAGTTTTTGAAATGTATTAAATAAAAGTTGTGCTGATTATTACAAAAACATAATATTACGCCTAAAAGTGTGAAACCCCTGCTGCGATTAGACGACCGCCGACGTGCTCGTGCTTTTCCAATATTTTCTGCGAAAAAACGCTGAAGGTAGACCATAGGACAGTGTCACCAGTGTCCTTAATAACAATATGTTGTTCCTAAGATTTAAGGTAATATCAATATAGTTTCTAGATTTGATATTGGTCACAACTGCGCACAAATCCACGGGATTTGTTGGTCATGTAATGGTGTATATGATATTATATAAAATATAAATATTATGTAATGATTTGAAAATAATTAATGCTATTCAGTAATAGATTTATTTCAGAAAGTAGGTACATGAATAAGTCGTGTGTTTACATTAATATTATTAGTTATTTGTATTAACAAGACGATTTGTAACCGTTGTATTCATCGAATCGTAAGATACGTTTATATTTTTATGGCAAAAATAGTTTTTATATTGACATCATTGTTTTCATGCTACAACAATGCATAGTTATTTTTTTATTTCAATATAAAATGTTAATAAAAAAAAATAAAAACAGTAAAAAACTATATTTACATTTTAAACATCGCATAGCAACCCCCCAAAAAAATACCTAGGTAATAATTTAAAATTATTTTTTCCCGTTTTTAATTAATCTTCGTTTTGGTATATTATAGCAAACATTGATGTCTTGAAATAATTAATATTTCAATTTTTATATTATTATAATTTATAATAGTTGTCTATAAATAAAATTAAAATTTTATTAAATTATAATAGTTGTAGCTTTCTGCTTTGCTCGTACCATATATTATAATATATTTAAATACACGAGAAAAATATTTAACTATTCATTAAGCTTAATTTATTGCTTTTTTATTTCTCAGTAATATTTTTCATCCCGTTAAATGGAAGGTTTATTTATTATTAACTTAAAACAATTGCTGTTACCTAGGCATCAGTACCTATCTAATGGGAATACATTTTATAATAAGTAGGTATAAAATAGCATAATGGTCGTAAACGTCTTAATATATCTTGCAACCTTATACCTAGGTATCAAAAAAAAAAAAAAAAAATATAAACATTTTATGGTTCAAAGTTATTTCATCGATAAATAATAAAATTATGCTATTTCATGTTTGATAAGACCTTTGTATGATACCACGCAATTCTTAAACGGTTTCCGAACTTATAGGCTGTTTTTCTTTACGCTTAGACAATCGGTGTGAAAAATATAAATATAATTTTTTCAATATTTATAAGAGCTACATAAAACGGTTTGAGTGCTAAAATAAAAATAAAAAAGGTGGATAAGTGGATTTTCACGGCGCTTTTGAAAACTACAGAGACATTTTTACTTTTGAACAACTAGATTCACTTTCCTATCAGAAAAGTTACTATTGAAGAAAATCCTAACTGTCCTAAAAGTCGATAACAGACACAAAAAAAAAAAAACACAGATCATTGTAAAATCAATACATTCATCGCTTCGCTCAGAATCTAAAATAAAAGCAGTATACGTCTTTAGTTACGGTCGGTTTCGAATGAATAATTTTTGTAAAAAATTGACTTGACTGTGCGCTGGAAACGAGACGCGTGTGCCACACGATATCGTGCAACCGAAATTTGTTTAGCCAAATATAGGTACTATGCAGTTCGTAATTAAGATCTACAATAGGTACAGGTGTCCATAAAATAATTTAAATACAGTATTATATCCTTGACTTGGTAACATTAGTATCCGCGAGTTATCTTTAGACCACACAGTTTTATTACAAGTCAATATAGCGATCACTGATCAGGTATGTGCGTTTTTGGTACAATTAATTTACCGTCGCGACGACTCGCGGTAGAATTTGTTCGTACTGATTTAATATACTCGTAATATACGATGCGGTCTATAGTGGACTTGCCGTATGCCCGCATGTATGAATATCTATAATAATACACGATATTGTTATATATGAAATAAATATCAACAGGATGGCCCGATGTGATTTACCGTTTTGACTTGTTAGTCAAACGAGAAAACTGGAAAACACGGTGAACCGTCCTCTGTTAATAATAATATTATATCATATCCTTCCGGCGGAACTTATTCGTCGGCGTACGCGAACATTCGGATGATAATAATAATAATAATAATAATATATACAATTAATAATCCGCGCCGGTACCCAAATAATATTATAATATACTGTACACACGAAATAATAATAATATTATATCGTATTATCAAATACTATATATAACATTATCGTATAGTGGACGCATCCCGTACAACGCTGACGGTATATTATAATGTATATAATATATTATACTAAAATATATCACACGGCAGCCGGACGTTGTTATTATATAATAATATATAATATTCTCGTCACTCGCAACTGTTTTGGTAGAATTCTGGATACACAGAGTACTCTATATAAAGTACGGGACGCACACGCACACTGCACACGCGTATCTTACGAGCAAATGTTAATGTTTCAACTGGTTAATAATAAGTGTAATGATATTATTATGCATATCAATAATGCACATATTATAATAGTCGTACACGTAATATGCACTACGGCGCAACGAAGTGTTGCGTACCGGCAGTCTTGTATAATATATTTACGCGTGTGCGCGTCCGGACGTGAGGTGAGCGGCTCAGGTATACATATATTTATATTATACTATTATAAATATATATATATATGTATAAACGTGTTACCCATATTGCACACACGTGTAAAATAATACACGCGTTTCCATTTACCGTTCGGTTCTTGTTTTATTCACGGCCCCACGCCCCTCTCGATTTTTTATTCATAGCTGGCATCAACGAGCGCCACCACTGCTGTAATACGGCCCCGCTGCAGTTGTCCAGTGCCATTACCGGCCGTTATTCGCCCCGCCGCCGACCGAAACGCACATCATTTATTTATTTTATCTATATTTGTGTAAAGTCGGTACGCGCCGGCACGGAAATTACGCACCGAAATGCGTAAGGGAAATAAATAGTTATTACTACTTAGATTAAAACGTGACGAGACGCAGTGCCACGATATTAGTGGGTACGAAATGTAGACTAAAATATAGTTGGACGATAGATTCCGAGTATCTACCCCTACCCACACGATGTCGACAAAAAAACATTCGTTAGTGGACATTTCGTTTTATAAACCCTGTAATTTTTAAACTTCTGCCTATGGACCTTCGTTTCGATATAGATAGGAGGGGGTCAGAAGAGCGTAATTAATCGCAGGATCTGTGGACGATATCACCCGCTGTAGCTGAGATCCATTAAGGAGTTAATACGAATTGAGAAGAGGTGAATGCGATATGATATTACGTATCTATTTGATAGGTATTTAGAGTTATAGGCCAATATTCGAGACCTCTCGAACGACTTGAGTATACTAATTAAGTAGTCAAGTATACAGCAGCTTCCCTAATATTATGTTACATAATAAGGACTTACTTTACACTAAATAATGTTCCATATTATATTTTATGTTATACATATTTGCTTGCACAAACTCACCGAGTGGCTGATCACTGCTCTTCCATATGTAACTGTACACCGTGCCCGGATCAGTTCGCCGCCATTCGCCCCGCCAACCACGTCGCGATATGGCGCTGTTGTTGTTATTGTTGTTGTTGTTGTTATTGTTGTTGCCGATGTTCGAGTCCAGAGGCGATCCGGCTTGAGGTTGACTTGGCTGTCCCGTTTGTGGTCTGCAATTGCCATCTGCGAGTAGAAAGTATAATATTATAATATTGTAGTAATTAGAAAAAATTACAAAAATACAAAATATTAAGAAATATTTCAATTTTGATTTGTTAGGAATATTGTTTATAATGAAATATGGATTACAATAATTAACCGAACACTCGATCTCTTGAATTCCACCGTAACCAATTTTGGTTTAGATCATAACGAGTACCCTGATATGTATAATATGTTAATATAAAATATTGTGACTTATGTAGGTACTCACTATACATAGCAGTATTGCACATGCACCTTAACATAAATGTTTAGACTGTCGACCTTATTCCTTGACAATTATAGGAAGGTAGATACGTACGTTGAAAAATCAATCTAGGACGTAGGTATTATATTTTCTACTCGGGCTTTACTTTGTTAATATTTAGTTAACAGCTAATAGTCTATAATATTATCGTATGTATAATATGTTATACAATAATATTGTGTTATATAGGCACGTGAAATGATTATTTTCAATTTAAATGTACGAGTAATAGAATAAACTATAGTATGATGAATTATTATTCCAGTGTATTTGATCTTCTGACTGGTAGTGATTAATTACAACCATGTTCACAATTATTGGGGAAACAGATTAACAAAACGCGCTCTGGTGGAAACAATTTGTACCTTCCAATTCGGGATGTTTAGATATAGTTTTATATTGGTTATTTTACTTTTTATAATAAATTAATTCTGGTATCGAAACTTTATACGCTTTTATAGTTAACTGTATACGTTGGTAAGTACAATTTCTACTAATATTATCAAATACATTCAAATACACTTCACTTAAAGCAAAAGATATGCGAAATGTCGGGAAAATACATACAATCTCCCGACTCCACGTAGGGGGGAACCTAACTAACCATCAGTACGATAGGCGTCGACAGCGCTCCCAGTGTTAACTGTCTTCCCAATACACATCAAAAACACTAATGATGTTTAAACGTAGAAATATTGAAAACCATCGCTTCCACGTGGTACAAGCTTAAAACATTTATGCAACCATAATAAATGTGAATTAATTTACAATGTGTCGAATTCGTTTTAATTGAAATGTTATCAATTTTTAAATTATAAAATACTACACACACACACACACACACACACATCAATAAACTGCGTGTTCTAACTTCGTGGTATGACTATTAAAGAATTAAATACCTTTTTTTTTTTTAATTATATAATAAAATGAAGTCCCTAAAGGTTTATTTAAATAACAAAGTAATTTGATATCATTATTATTTAATTCGGTTTATACTCGGACGAATTGTTTATGTAAACTTTTATTGATGCAGAACTGAAAATTAAGTCATCGCTTAAATCAGTGAGGGCTAAATGGGTATAATGCTGCTCGCTAAAAAATAATTGAAAATTAGTACGTTTTTAGTTATACGTGTTTTATATTTTTTCTGGTATCGCCTTTAAAATGAACACTACACATTGGATTATAAATTTAAAAAAACCCTAGTTCTAAAATTTAAACTTATATAAATTAATATACCTAATGATAAACAATAACTTATGAATTACAATGCATTTTTCAATGAAGATTTATAAAAAAATAGACCAAACAAAAGGACATATATTCTTTTTCATTTGCAAACTGAAAAATTTTCCAGCGAATTGAAGACGACTAGAAACATTACTTTATAATCGAAACAACAACGTAGTCTACCTGACAATATTTTTCCACTCGACAAATTAACTCTTAAAATTGTAGTTTCTTTATAACCTCAAGTCAAAAAACTGTAACTAAAAATTCATGGAAAAGCAATCTGTTTAATTACTTTTTAGATTTTGAACGGAGCGATGATTGTATTGGCTTAACAATGACATGAGTTTTTTTGAATATTTTTTTTTGTGTTATTATTTACTTTTTATAGTAGAAAAAATGCATAAATATTCAACTTTGAGCGTGGCTACTGGGATAGCTTACCAATACCTATTCAACGAGTTACACTTGACATGTATTATACAGCAGAGCAACTTCCCCGGTTTTTTAGAATTATGTTTTAGATTAAGAGCGGAGATAGGAATATTATGTTGGTGTTTTATAATGATATGACTTTTTTTTATGTGTGTGACAGTCATCACATTTTTGTGTAACCAATATTTTTATCTAGTTGAAATTTGTTTTTTTTATTGTAATTTATAAAGGATTACCCTCTTTTCGAACTTTCACGAAACAAGTCAATAATGTCACTAAATGATAAGAGAGTTCATAAGATTTTATACAGTGGACTCCGCCTAAAGTGGGCAAAATAGTTTGGTCCTGACGTGTTCATGTCAAGAAGAATCCACTATATTTGCATTTTCTAGACATGCTAAATAACAAAGTATATCGGCTCCTTTTATTATTTATATTAAACGCATGAAATTTACTACCAAATTAGTTTTTTTCCAATTTTTGTTGATACAATTTTGTTCGTCAGTCAAAAATCTTGAAAAAGTAGTCGAAATTCCTCTTAAGTAGATAGTTCCTTATATGGAACTATTTAAAAATATCGAAAATACATATGTGCAATAGTAGTATAGTACCTACTATATATTTAAATAAAAACTAACAATTTTAGTTATTTTATTGAAATTCAAATATGTGTTATATTATATTTATATTAATTGCAAAAACTTGAAACTTTTTATATTACGTAGGTATATTATTATTTTCCCTAAAATTAAATTTTCAATCAAATACTAAACAAATTTATTTATTTTATATCACACCATTGTACACTTGTACGTCATACGTCTTTAAAAATATTCACTTCGTTGACTAAAATGTTAAAAATAAATGACAACGCTATTACTAGGTACGTAATATAATTATTATTAACTAGCTATCCTTGCCTAAAATCTAACTTTTTATAATTGATCTATTATGTACAAAAATTATATTATTTTATATTTCTACTAGGTAGTCATAAATAGGATAAAATAGGTAATACGTAAACCAATGGGAACCATTTAACAAACGAAAAAAATTTCGCGAGCTGAAAAAATGCATGCGTTAGCTACCCTTTAGCTATACGGGGTTTTAAAGAATAAGCTATAAACACCCTTCAAGCCTCAAGGGGTCTATTAATTTAATTTTTATTGAAAACCGTCAAGTTGTTATTGAATATATTAACTCAGAATGAACCAACGTCCATTTTCAGCTGTATAACACAACTTCGCACGTGAAAAAATAAAGGTTTATCACCGGTTTACTGTACCTCAATTCGCGTGTAAATCAGCGGTGGTGTACCTCAGTTTGTAAACTAATTCGACCGAGGTGGACGATTCGCCTGTTGTATAGCACTTAGTTTAAATCTAACGTAATTTAAACTATACTCTCTAAACTTTCCTGATATCACTAAGGAAGTAAGAACAGTTTGAAATTTTCACAAAATTGGTCAAGTAGTTTTGAGAATATATGCTACGAAACATACGTTAAACTCTCATTATTTGAATTTGAGATATCATTTCATCATTCTGTCCCATAAACGCTTCGATCTGATGCATGTTTTTGCCTAAGCTGTCCGAGTTTCCAGTGGCAACCATTTATATACAAATAAATAGGTACTTCTATCTTCTATTACTGTTATAATCTGTGATATGTAAATGGTATAAGCAATTTTCTATTTGCATCGTAAATTTTAAAACCCTTCTTCGTGGGCAACTTTTAAAATTTTTTTTTTCGTAAGAATCTCATTCGGACTATAATTGCGAACATTTAAAAAAACAATGAGACAAATCGGTCCAACTGTTTTCAAGTGATGTAGTTACCAACGACGGACAGCATTTCATTTTAATTATATAGATTACTAATGACAGGTATGATAAGTTTTAACATTTTAGTTTATGTTTTCATTAAACACATATATTATTGTGGCTCGCTCAATAACGATCTACATTCAAAAACCATTATAAAGCAGAGCGAGTTTACTGATTTTTTTGTCGATTAACGTTGAAACATTTTTTTAAGTAATACTAGGTCGTACGTATTATAATTTGTTCTTACAGCAGTTAAAATGTATCAAAAATAAGTAAATATCTATTCATAATTATTTTTTAATTGTTTGAACTTAAATTGGATATTGTCATATTGGAATGTAAACTAATGATTTTTCCTTAAACGACTTTAGGTACCTACTCCGTTGCAATTCAAAAAGTATTTCTTGACATCCTTTTTTTGGTATATTATTATACGTATAAATATAATGAAATCACGGCGTGTTTTTGATCAATTTAAGAGATTGATTTTCAAACGAAAATCTTTTAATAATATAATGACTATATAGGTCCCTTTACAACCGGCGTTAAGTTGATCGATATAGTACGACGGGACAATTTGTAGAGATTCACTAATCTGAGACGGCAGAAGGGCAACTCCATTATAAGCCTTAAAACGGTAAACCTTCTTGGCAGACATTTCGTACCCACCTGCGTAGTATTATATATAAGGGACGTATAGAAACTCACACACCTCGCTTGATGGTCTGATCGCTTTTCCTTTAACGCGTTTTCTATTTGTCGCTTAAATACAGGCGCACGCAGACACACACACACGCACACACACACACACACACACACACACACACACACACACGCAGAAAACGCATTGTAAAACTTTAACGCGTCTCCGTACGAGCAAAGCGTTCGAGTAATTATTTTATTCGTTTATCGCGCGCGCGAGGAGTGCCGCCGTCGTTAACCGCACACTCGTCCCGGAGAGAGGATATTAATTATTTTTTTTTCTTCTCCCCGCACCGTCGTACATCGTTCGGCCAAATCCCGTGACGTCTGCCGCGAAATCTCACGTATATACCTAATATTATATACCACTCGAAGTGTGCGCAACGATCTGTGCAGGCGGACAAGGTGACACGAAGGCCGCCGCGGCATTACACACGAGCGGCGAGACCCGACCCCGTCCTTGTCGCCAGGGCATTCTGTAATTTCTGCCACGGTCATTTGTCATTGGTGCTTTCCGGTTGAACGTCATCAATCATGGTCTTTAACATTGTGTGCGGCGTGCCATCCGTCCGCCCCCGTTCGTTTTGCACGATAATGCGACGACATGTTGTCATTGTGTGTGTGTGTCTGTCTGCGTGTCTGTGTGCACCTACCACGGTCACAATGACGACACGCCACCATAGTACAACGGGCGAGAATAGCGGCGGCGGCGGCGGTCCCTTGTGTTTTCACACGCGTTTCCGTTCACACGTATCCCATTACCGCGGTATAATACAATATTTAGGTACCTGGTGGTCGTGCAGCGGACGCGGGTCAGGTGACTGGCCGCGCGGGGTCGGTATTATTCAAATCGTCGTACCGCGACGCGTCGGGCTTCGGGCCGCAAAAATCCAACGTCGCCGTTAAACGATTTCCAGATCGTACACGGGTAGGCATGATAATATAATAACAGTGCACGATAACCGTGATAAGTAACGACGTTATCTGCGATGCACTCGGGACCACCGCCGACTGTTAAAAATGCCTGGAGCACACTATATTATAATGCACTTTCAATTACACGCGCTTTTATGTGTGCTTTCGTCGGGTCAGATACGTCCCTCGGTAAGTGCTCACGACTGTATAAGAGTCAGCGGTGGGTCGAATCCATTAATACCTATGTAATACCACGGTATATTATAAGGTATTCGGATATAATAATGTTATTATCCTACCCTCGACTCCGCGGTCGCGATATCCTTTCCACTCTCGAGGCTCGGAGCTGTGTACAATCGCACCAAGTATGCACTCCCATAGTTGAAATATCACCCGATAATATAACGGTGTATGGGGTAAAAATGTATTTGATTGTTCTTTATTTGTTATTATAAGTTATAGTGTACTAGTATCGTACCAATGCATATTTGATTTGAGGAATGCAGAGCGTTTTATGGATAGTGTATCGGCGTGTGGCAGAAATTCGCAGTAGATTCGCTTTACAACGCATATTTCAGTTCATATAGGTAATATAAATACCACGTCTGGCTTTCGTGAAATGGTTCGAGAGAAGTCCGATTTTCGCGAACACCTCAATCGTACGAGAACGATTTTCCGTCGAAATCTCATTGACGCGCCCTTTGCGTCGTTCGTTTTCGAAGACCGTTGGTAGTACCTATAGTACCTATAGTGTCGTTATGGAGTTTTACCGTGCTTTTTTTTTTTGCGATGATGCAAAAAAAATAACAAAAACTAACGCTCGTCGATTCATCAAAACGTCACACGGTAGCTCGTAGTCGAGAACGACGCCGGAAATGTTTTCGCGTAAATAGAACCACGCGAGACAAAACGCTTTAGACAATGCTTATATCGGCGGAGGTGTACAGGGTGATTGATTTAACAATTCACTCATTATTCATAAAACTATAGACACTTTTGAAAATATATATTTTATAAAATAATTACATGTTTTTAAAAATTCACGTACATTATGATATAAGTGAAGTAGGTCATTTTAGAATTTAATTGTTTTGCAAAGAGCCTATTGTCCTAGGATATCTGCAAAGAGGCAGTAACTTTGATTTTATTTTAAAAAGCTAGTTGACTATGCATACGGACATAATATTATGACTTAAATGGTATAATTAAAGCTCTTTGTAAAATGTGGATATTACAAATCTTTTATAGTGTATAATTTTTAAATTTATTTATTAGGATAAGTAATATGATATTTATAAAAATAAATTACGTAATGTATTACATAAATGCATTTTTTATTATTATATTTTACAGAAAGTTAAAGAATATTTTATTTTTTTATTATTATCTATTATGAATTAATTGAACACAACAAATAATTAATTATTAAATTTATTTACAGCAAATTATTTTTTCATGGATCTTTAAAGTACAAATTATATTATTTTTTTTTAAACAGCATGGTTCTATGATATTTTATAATAATTATAAACTAAATAATATACTACATCAATGATCAATGTATTATATTGTATTGTTATATTTAATATAATTATTGTAACAAGAAATTAGAGAATAACCACACGATGAAAAAAAAAATGTCTAAACATCACACAATTAATAGGTCTTTGTTTGAATGTGAATTGTGCTCTACTTTCGATTAAAACTGAGAATGATTTAAAAGACTATTGGTATTCAGTGCATCTACTTTTTCTATATAAATTCCTTTTTCATTTTTACATGGATCGCGCAAACATCTTTTTTACTATAGCTAAAAATAGATAGCAACTCTTCTTTTAAAACAAGTAATATATTTTTCATTATTTTAACATTCTTATTTTTCGCTAATATCTAGGCTGGAATTATTTTCAGGAACATCAGTACTTATCCTTTAAATTATTGTAAGTATAGTTATTAATAATTATAAGATGCATTTTGATTTGTGGCCAATTTTATAGATGTTCTAGACAGTCCGATATTTGGGCCAATTAAGCTGAATACGTTTTAAATAATATGTTAAACTCAGAAAGTTTCAGTTTAATGTTTAAAATGTAATCAAACTCGAAATCATTCATTGGTTCATTTTTCAAACAAGTTTTTTTCAAGCATTGTAGGTAATTTAAGAAAAATATAAAACTTTATTATTTTTATTTTATAAATTTATACTAATTATACTTGTTCCTGTTGCTTTGTCTGATTTCATTGTTTAAAGAAATTTAATTTTACATTTATATACTCATCTATCTTTGTTATAACCAAAGTCTCTTGCACTTTTGATTTTTTTGGAAGAATAAGATTTTAATTTCAATCTTAATTATTATCAAGACTAGTCTGGGCCATAAAACTTTTTTTTTTAACAAAACTGTTATTTTGACTTCACAACTTCAATAAAACTTTGGTTTGAAGTTTATTCTCAAGTTTTTCATTAGTTAGTACATATTTTTATGTACATTATTATTTTGTAGCCACTTTTGAGATAATATTAAACAATTTTAATCATACAACATACCTAATTTAGTTTCTTCATACTGATATTATATTTTATATTATAATATCAGACTATATATTCTGTACACCGATTTTATTAAAAGCTCAGACGATAGATAACAATAATCAATAAACGTGTAAGTCGTTCTTGAACAGTCGAATCACCACGTGCGTCCGCGAGAAAAGCACGAAGGTACCGAAGAAAAATGTGTTGTTAAAACTAGACGTCTAGGCTAGATGATCTAGCTGACTTGATATCTCTCGACCGAACATAAAATACTGTGTAATAAAAGGATTTTATAGTGGATGCGACGGAGAGGATTATTTTCATAATAAATGGTAAAACGGTAAAATCCGAAAGAATGATCTAAATATTTCAGCGGGATAATTGTGTAACTACGATATCAGCAGTTCTTCACTTTTAAGCTATATATAAGATTAATAAGGTTTTTTTTTTTTTTTTTAATCTTGAAATTTAATAATGAAAAAAACATTACGCACTAAACATTTTCCGCGGCCGCTCCAGTCGGGTTATTTTTGCCGTTGTTTCCCCATGTCTCTCGTTCCGTTCTATTTATCTCCGCTTTTATCGGTTTACTGATAAAATATTCACGGGATTCCCGTTACTGTGGTAGTAGTGTAATGCATATCTAATGGGAAATTTACCGGTCGGATTTCAATTCACAAGAATAGAGGAGGCCGTATGGAACTCGGCAACAAATATGAAGGTGGTGGTTGTTTTGCAATAACAGTTACAGAAATTGGAAGAACCGGGGGGAATGGGAAAGTTATTGTACGTACACCTACCTGGCCACTACAGTAAAACCAACCGCTTCCACCACCGTACGCTCTTCCGGTATACGCGGTATATAAATTATTGTTAAGAGCGGACAGCGGCAGAATCGTTTTCAAAACTATCGGGGCAGGTAGGTAGGGTACCAGACCAGAACATTGATACATATTATACACATATATCGGTACACGCCTATATATACGACCTCTGGAGGTATCAACTTTGCGATCCCGTAGTTTTGTGAAAATATTTTTCAATCCACATTAACCGTACAGTAATAATACGTAGATTGTAGGTAGCTATTAAGACCGTTCGCGCATAGGTACCTACGTTCTAAATACATAATAATAAGTATACATTTTTACTATTATATTTTAGTGCAAAACAATTATTATATATTTATTTAACGGTAAATGTGATTGCTACGACTTACGGAAAATTAAAACAAATACAACCGAGTTATATACCTATGCGACTCGTCGAGTCGCGTTTTTAGTTTCATGTTAAATATTTAAACTTTTAAGACCGGATATTATTTACGTACACGTAATTCTGCTGTTTTCCTCGAGGATTTGAAAAGCACATCCAATGAATCAAAAAAACTTAAATAATAATTGTGTAACAAAGAAACGTATATTATTCTTAACCACAAATACGATAAATTATGTATTCCGACATTACAATTTAAACCAAAATAAATAAGTCACTGATATTTATTCAAAAACATTATATTATGTGGTACCTACAGATTAATTAATATATTTCAAAATCAGATAGTGGTATAAGTACTGCTGTAATAGGTACATTTCATGATTTATGAATTAAAACGAAACGGGTTAAATACGAATTTCCGATTTTAATTATTATAAGATATTCTTTTTTAGGACGAAAATATATTAAATAATATAATCAATTGAAGACTGTTAGGCGTAAATGGACTCATGAAATACGTGTTTTAAATGTATTTTTATTAATTATAAATATATTATTATTATATTATATTCATGTACAGCATACAATATGTAGTACCTACCTATACCACAGTAGTAAAATATGTGGAAGGTTGCATTATGCATTATAATAATATATGACTTCATCTGAATTGGTTCCCACTGGGATACTTACAAACATATAAAACATAATTTTCCTGTCCTATTTTTTGAATGGAATATCACTTATAACATTTACGACAGTTTAATAATAATAGTACAAAAAAAAATGTGAAATGCAACATATAAAAACCAAAGTTAAATTGGTAGGTATTAATTTTAAATAGTTTGACTACAATAGTTTTGACGAAACGTAATCCTAATATTTTATTTGAGTTTGTTTAAAATAATTAAAAACTTTAACAAATTGTTTTTAAAGCTATGAAATACTCAAATAAAAATCATAACCGAAATCCATTTAAGACATTTCGGAACTACCGATAACAATTATCGTAGATGTTTAGAACGCAAATCTAAATTTATGATTTAAAATGATGCACCTAGGTTAAGTTATCGTAAACTATATTGCACGATATAATATAATAATCATAATATATAAGAAGAAACACTTTTCACTGCGAGCAGCTAAGGCAAACTACGGCGTTTCTATTTTTATCTCACTATAATACTATAATCTCACTATAGTACGTAAATTATAGCGTATGATATAATAATATGAAGTTTGCGTGATCGTAATATCGTTATTTCATTTAAAATGGAATACGGTTGACGTACAATTATTTACGGTTATGAATATCAGTATCAGCAGTACATGGATCATGAACGGTAAGGGCTTCATGGTTACGTGGCATTGTATATTGTTGGAAAAATACTGCGTCCAATCTTCCAGCTCAGCGTCATCTGCAAAAGTAAACAAACCTTTTGTAGTTTTGAAAAAAATAAAATCTTATATTTACAAGGATTTTATTTTATCTGACAATAGTGTTCTCGAATTTATTCGCTCAGCCAATATATGTATTATAGTGGTGGGCTTTAGATTTTTACGATCACGGTTTCCGGTCTCTAGTGCACACAAGGAGTTTTATTAACAGCTGATGAGACACGTCTTCTGGTGTGTGCAGGGACTATCCAACTGGTGTTGCCCGAAATGCATATAAACCGTGGTATTTTATGTCTTTCCGTATTTTATTCCGGTCCGTATATTGATTGGAATATGAGTTTAAGTACTAGAATGTCATTCAGCGAGTAGTAAAAATAAAGGTTAGGTCGAGACTTGAGAGATACCTACCTACATTTACGACTTCGATCTAATAAGACGTTTTATTTAAGCAAACGCAAACAATATTAGACATTTTTTTAGGATACAAAAAATGAACAAAAGCATATTTAGTTTCAATGAAATATAGAAAAAGGTAAGAAACAACACAGCAGTTGTCTTATTAATAATAATTACTACCTAACTACGTTAGATATTGTATTAAATACATATTATTTCAAATTTAAATCAGCTATAATAAATTAACTATTTATCAGCCGAATTAATAATTTACGTATCATTATTAACTTCTCGTCGTTATATAATTAATATTATATTTTGTTGAATGTTGATTACAACATAACGTTGCATTTGCTCCAGTAATTACATGCAAATCGATTTTAGTATACTTAAGCACTCTCATATACCGCAGATAAAGACTAACATTAAAATCCGCTCTGAACTTCAAGCAAGTAGTAATTAACTACAATAAAATCGATTCGGAATTATGAACTCGATTTGAATAAATACCATGGTAATTTAGTGTTAACGTATCCATAATAATTGTATAGTAATAAATTACTCTATAAATGACTAATAAATTAATAAAAATCAAAAAATATTGTACTCGCGTATGGACACGATAGTGAAAAAGTGTGGAATAGAGAGTTCAGTGTAAATCTGTGTTACAAAATAATGATAGAATCTGTACGTGACGTTTGAACTGCTACAGCAAAACATTATAAACTCGCTTCAATTATTAATGTGTTTCCGATACGTTTTAGTAAAAATCTGTATTATGATAATATAATAGAACAATGGTTTTCGGAAACAGTAAATTGAACAATATTAATTGTACGGTGCATGATGTAGCTATGGAATTTGACAAGTGCCTATTTCTAGCGTAGCTTATATCGAAACCACGAACGGGTGTTCAGAGGAATAACAAATTGCTACGAAAATCATACGTAGTTATGTACACGGAGTTTGGTTTTGATTTTTACAGGGATTCAGTCCAATAAAATCCTTAAACTTTAAGCGGTGCGAAAGGTACCAGCGAACTTTGCAACTGCAGGCCCTAATAGAGTCTTAATATTTTATAGGTTTCAACTTTTGAACTTCGATATTTTATTTAATCTTGGATGAATTAAAATAAATAAATATTTTATATGTTAGCACTTTATAGTTATACATAAATAAAATATAAATACAGTATGGACATAAAAATGGAAACACTTGCACTATACTAACAATATAAGCAGATAACTTAATATGGTCAGTGGGATGTAAATAATTTTACTACCTAATAATACGCGTCTGTAATTTATATTTAAGTTTAATTAACTCGTCAAAATTTGACATTGATATCATTATGCAGTTAAACAATGGTGTCGGTCTGAATTCTCGAGGAAATTGGAATTGCATTAAATAGTTAATCCCGAGTTGGAGATTTAATTTCGAATGTTGTTTAAAAGTTTTGTGTGATTTCATCCGTTTTATTATATATTATATACGTAGGTATAGCCACGCTTTATAATATAATTAATATATAATAAATATGACTTTTGCAAAGAGTGCTGCTCTTTTTGTTTTAAATTTAAAAGAAAATGATAAACTATCGCCAAAGTTTTTTAACAGAACAAAGTTATTAAAATCTTTTTTTTCAAATTTAAAGTACTTAAATAAATGATTTAAAATTTCCAAAACTTATGATGTATAATAAGTTCCAATACTTCGATGAATTGGGTTCAATTTTAGATTATTTGACATTTTACCAAGAAGTAATAATTACTAAATATTATATGTAGACATAATAATATACAAAATTACAATTACGTTAAACGAAATACATTTGAAATCTGTTACACAAATAATAAATATGTTGCACCATGATTTAAACAGTTAAACTCAAAATGTTCATACATTTTTATAAACTTGATTTGACTATAAAAAGTGATGGGCTGAGGTTATTTTCTCGATAGTCCAAATTCTGACAGTTAGACTATTAAAAAATATCACAACTATAATGATAGGTAGGTACTATTTTTGGTATAGGACTATACTTCTAAAACACAACGTGATTGATTCTATACTAAAATTAAAACTATTTATATCAAGTTAAACATTTTAAATATACAAATTTAAAAAAAAAACAGGTTGACTAAATATTATCAAACAATGATCATTGTAAGTCTCATTAGGTAATTTAAACTACGCCGTACCGTATCTGTCTTACAAACGTATACAACATGGCCAATTGTACGTTCACAATAGTATATTTTACTCTGTAATTTCTAAAACTAGAGTGAATTTATATTTTATAAAATTTAAAGGTAAGAAATTATCTAGGGCGTCTTGGAGGATTTTATTGATATTGTTATTTATAAGTAAGTAAGTACCTAAGTTATGATCGTTTTAAAATGTACAAAAAAATGAACGGTTTAAAAATGGTCATAACAAGCCAATAAGGAATTTTATCAAAAAAAGCCTCCAAGATGCCTTAGATAATAATCGTACCTTTAAATTTTTTAAGAGATAAATTCACTCTTATTTTAGAAATTACGGATAAAAATGTGACATTGTGACCGTGCAAATTGCCATGTCGTACCTACGTTTGTAAGACGAAAATACAAATGCCCGCGTGACGTCCTCTTAATAATAATTAAATATAGTAAACTAGATTGTAAACAATTTGAAATCGTCAAATTATCAATCTGCTAGGTACTTGATGTCGGAACCAACTTTCGTAATATTCTATGCGTTTTTCAATTTTAACATAACAATATACCTTTGTAATATATAGGTAGTAAATTGAGTGTTTATGGTCGCGATCAGAGCAATAGAGCATCAATACGACAACACTCAATATAATATACATAATATTATATGCCTATATTCGTGTTGTCTATCATACCTATCACTTATGTAAATTTAGTATGTATTCTTTAGTGAATTCCGAAAAATTTCCGATTGTGAATGCTCGGACCTGCACGTGTCCGACGGTGTTTCGTAGTCAATATCAATATTTAATATAATATCCCGTCGGTAATACGTTTTGTCTGACACTATATTTATAGCGTTATTCTGTTTAATATATTAAATAATATATTCAACGTAGTAATATGTTTGTTCTTCTTAGTGTTGGTATACCTATACGTCTAGTCCGTTTGATTTGGATAAAGTGAATACGACGGTAGTTATATCGATCGGCGAGATATTTTGTTTTCTACTTTTGATCCTGTAGGGAGCCATTGTCCTGTTGAGCGTACAACTGCGCACTATAATGGTATATATACATTATGGTGCGTGAAAAAAATTGCTTACGTTTCATGCATCACATCCATAGGTTTAAAATAAATATATTGATTGTACATAATATGAGTTATTTTTTGAATTTCCCAGCGGCGTGCAAGAAACACTGCGAAAACGGTGAAGAATAAAATTGTTCTCTCTCTATATAACCAAATAATTTACATCTATGAATAAACCTAGATCGGCCTGCTATTTGATGGTTTTTTTTCAGATTTATACCTAATGTCCTATCAGTGTTTTCAGATATCCCCAAGCACACCCGTTTCAGTGGTCTACTAAACTGCTACGATATCAGCACTTTTTGTAGAGTCACGATAATCGATTGAACTCAAATAAAATGTTGCTTGTTACTGCAAATCATGACATCTAGAAAAAGAAAATACTGGAACAAAATATATTCCAAACATTTTAAATTATAATCACTTTTTATTTTTGTCGTATTATTAATTATGGTGTCAGTCAATATCGCCCGCCCATGAATCCAATTATATTATGATGTTATTACTGTTGCTGACAACACTGCACTACCTGGCGGGCTTGTTATATTATGAATATTGAGCAAGTTAGTGCGGTATGGTTATACATTATTAAAACGTATAAACTATATTATATGAGTATGCGTTTAAAAGGACTAAACGTAATGTCCTATTGAGGATAACAGAAAATTTATTTATTTTTATAATGTCAGATTTGCATATTTAAGAAATTGCTTTGAATAAGTAAGAACAAAAATAGACCTTGACGGCAGAGACATTATTATAGAAGCGTTGACATAATAATGACCGTAAATTTGACCCTCTGGCATCACCTGATCGATTCGAAACATGTGCCCATCCTTGGAAAATTGATTGCAAATAGTTACTAATTAGTTTTTAGAATATTTGCAAATTAGTTTTTTTTATTTTAGTGAATTTTAGTATTTTTTCCCCCAGCTCTCCATAAACTTTTTGCAATTTGAAAGATGGGCCAATGTTTTTCTACAAATTATTATTTAATATTTATTTTAATTGTTGCAATCAAACAATATTATCGTAACATTTTTGGAATTTATAAGTTATAACATCAAATTGGGAGCCTACGTCGCCCTCCGTAACGGTATTTTTCAATTAGTTTTAAGAAAAAATTTTCAAATCGATCGGACAAAGTTTTGTATGGCGGGAGAGCAACTTCCACAAAAATGACATAATATGGGAAAAAAAACGTTGGTTATTTATTTTAATCAATAAATGCACAATCTGCCTAAAACGTATGGGTTTTATTTGAAAATGTCAAATACATTATTATTTGTCTGATACGAAATATATATTGACATTGCAGGTATTTTTTTGCTGCAGTATTTGATATTTTATTTAAAGTATGACTCATTTATCCAACTCATTTTGAGCGGAATGTGTTCACACCGTAAAGTTTTACATTTTACTACTGTACTATATTATGCTTTAATGGATATGCGTCGTTAAACGTTTTCTACTTTCTAGTACGTGTACACGTTCTGCCTAAAATAAAAAATGTACAAATATAAAATTCACACGTAAGAATAAATTGCACTATTTTATTTGTGTGGGTTTTCATTCATGCGTGGCGTGTTAATCGCCAACGACAGCAAAACTTTTCAACGTATGGCACGAACATTTTTACTCCACGTGACTTCAAGGTTCATTCGATCATATTATGTTGTTTGAGTATTTCACTTTTAAATATGTATTCATAAACTTTTCTATTATATAGGTAGTTGAAAATAATTATGTACAATAAAAACTATCCACATATCGTTATAAAACTATACTATTTTGGATATAATAAGTAATAATAATTTTGATTATGTATGTGATTTACTTATTGTGGTCGTTTCAAAAGAATTATCACAACTACAGCTGTCGAGATAATATTAAAATGAACTGAAAAGTCGATCCTTACGCAGGTTCAGCCCAGTCAAAAAATTGTTAATCGTACTCTAATTATGTAAATATTAGTAATACACATTTTATGGAAGTAGAAAGAAGCTCTGAAAAATAACAACTATTTTTAACTAAACTACGTGTACACCGAATACGGAATAAGTTTGTAAAAATTATTCTATGAGTAGCAGATAGGTAGGTAGGTAGGCAGGTACCTATCGTGTAAGTAGACTAATCTTATGATCGTTTTTTATAAAATTTTACGTTTCCTGAAACTGAGATTACAACGGTAGGTCAAGCAATCGCTTATTCTGTACAAATGCAATTAGACATCTCTTGACGTGACAAGCACACTTCATTTATTCATTTCACGCTCGGACTTTTACTGTACGTACATGTTTCCCACCTGTTGACTAAAGTTGTAAGAGATAAACATAGAAAGGCATTTTAGGTGTATCTGGAAGATGAGACATTGTTTGCATACGTAGGCAATTTCAGTAAAAAATTATCAAAACCTCCAGCTGCACTCTTCATGCCTATTTATATACATTAAATATCTATAATAATATATTATGTACTATTACTGCTGTGAAGTCGAAGTATATGATGTTTAAATAACATGGTCCAACATATTATTATAAAATATAATACAGAATAATGCTATGCTTCCGGATTCACTCTCGTCACCACTCGACCAAGACCCCAACTCAATTTCCGCCTCAATCAACTTCGTCATCGCCGCCAACCTACTCAACAAGATATAACTTTAATCTATTAACGAATTACCAGCTAGTATTTAAGTAGCTTTTCATTATAACTCGTACGTTGTTATCTATCAGACATATTGTGTAATTTTGAACCCTATAAATATGACCCAATGGCCATTATTGCTGCGGTTTAATCAATAGAAAATAAAAATGTATGTATACAATATATTTTACCATTAGGTACCATACTATAAGAATCAAATTATTATTATTCTCTGTTCTCCGCTATTTGGATCATTATTATTTTTATGGTTTTACAAAAATGTTATGTTGTTCTTTGAGTTAACTTGGTATAAAAATACTAATTTTGTCTCCATCTTAATTCTCTTGCCCTCATTCCCCTCTACAAGTGACAGGAAATGCAATTGAATTGTTTTTGTGAAAACTAAACGCACACTTTGGACAATTTCCAACTCAGGTTGGCTATGGAACAAAGCGCTTATAGCCCGCGGACAGGCGACACGGCCTATTGTTCTTAAGTGAAAATCAGTTGGCAAAGTAATACCGCACACGAATCCACAAAGGTCACAAGAGGTGAATTTCTCTAAATTTAATTTCGACCACACAATCTATTTTCTCTATTTTATTTAATTAACCAATTCTTCCAGAAAATTACAGAAACCAATTTCACATAACACCATTGAGGTTCTTAAAAAAGATTATAAAATCTAATCGAATTTGATTGCCGGTGTGGAAAAACATAAAACCACTCAAAACGGTTACAGTCACAAGTATAATTTTATATTATACTGTGTGATTTGATAATATTTTATTTATTTTATTATTATTATTATTTTAGCATAACCATTAACGGAGAAACCTAAAAACTCCGAAATCATAAATAGAAATAAATAGAACTTTTTAAATTAAATTTTTAGTATTTTGTACGTTTTGAAACTAATAATTTAAAAACACCACAAACACTCTATTTTACATACCTCTAAATATATTAAAATTATGAACTCGACACTCAAAACTAAGTTCGGTAATTATAAGTAACTAATTAAAGTTATTAGGGTGTATCAAAGTTTTCAAGAAATAATGATGTTACATTTAGTTTGCTGCAGAAAGTTACACTTAATACATTTGAAATAATAATTATTTTCTATTATTCTTCTTCCACTCACAAGGATGTGCTCACTATAGTTAAGTACCTAATTATTTATAAAAAAACAAATAATCGTTGTTTGAAAATCAAACAAACTAATTATGATTTTATTTTTTTGTAGTAGAACCCAATAGTTATTTTTCCCGATTTTAATAAGTAAATATCTCTGAAAAGTCCTTAGTTATAAATTATAATTTATAAACTAGTAGTTTATAATTTTAGCTTTTTAATTTAATATTTAATTTGTACATTCAGTTATTAATTTTGTTCCTTTACAAGTTATGTTGAAATTATTATGATCATTGTTGTTTCTCTTCATTTTCCAACTAGTATGACATATAAACAATTTACAAGAATGTGGCTTTTCACAGAGTCAAAACACAAAAGAAAATTAAGCAACAACAAATCATTTAATATTAAGACAAAGTTTAATTTTGTTAAGTAGTCAACATTAAATCATTTAAAACTTGAAAGTAGTAGATATATATTAAATTAGCATACAATTGTGGAAAGTCTAAATATCAATTAATTCTCGTTTCTTGAGGTATAAAGCTTTAAATTAATGAAATTGAATATTACTCTTATGGTATTGCAGTGGTTAGCTTAAAATAATTTAACCATTTTAGATCAACCAAACTTTGTGCAAAAAACTTTTTCTCGAATATTCATTATTGTTGTTAATTTAAAGACTACTGTGATCTATTGAGATTCTGTATCACATTTTTTACAATACTTAAGTCCCCGTACTTTTTGATTAAATTAATAAAACTATTATTATTAACAATTATCTTTGAATTTGTAGAGTAGAGTACCTACTTTTCACTATTATTTATGAAATTTTTTTTTAAGAATATTTTCGTCATCTAATCATTCTTAAATGAAACGATTTCTCCCATTTCAGATCTCAATAAAATGTATCCAACTCTATTATAGAGGTTCTGAGTCAACCGACCGACTACCATTTGATCGACCGGAAAATCGACAGATAGTTACATAATATAAAGACACAAGTAGTTATTTAATTTAATTTAAATTTTAAATTTTATGTTCTTATTTTAAAAATCTACTTATATTGAATATTAACAATGCTTCAACAACAAAAGTTTATTAGCGTAAAGTGTGTTGACATTTTTTTATTATTATTACAATATATTGTTTTTTAAATATATTACAAAATCATTTCATATAAATCTGATTTTTTAAAAATGTATTACTTTGTTTTAATTTCTGTTTGGGGTTCTAGGAATTCAAAGAGGTGTTCTGCTAAAGAATTTTCTTTTCTTGGGTTTTCATATTAGAGACAGTCTATTAAAATATGTTTGATTGTAATGTGGATTCTTCATTTGGTACATATATTGAAGGTACTTCTTTAGTCATTAAGAAACCGTGTATTATCTTTGTGTGGCTAAATCTTAGTCTGTTTAAAATAGATTCCTTTTTTTCTGTTTGAACTGTTTGAAGGCCACTTGTCAGTTGTTCTTTTTGTTTCACTGAGTTTTTGATTTTCTTTTTTTCAATATTTTTTCTCATTCTAATATGAAGATATTTTATATTTGGTTTTTGATATCGGTGTATTTGTATTTTATCCTGGTTTACTTTTGCTGTTTGTTGGATGCTTTGTCTGCTGTTTCGTTGCTTTGAATGTTACTATGTTCTGGTATCCATATTAAAATGTCAAATTATACTCATCTAAATCTTATTATTTTTCTTTTTTTATAATTTTTTTTTCGTTAAAATTAATGACAGAATGAAAACAAATAATAACTAACATTTATGCATCCATTGCTAATTAAAAAAATATCACTTGCATTTATATTGCATGCTAAATCGTATTGTCATTACTCATTATCTTATAAAAAAATTAAAATTTTACTTCTATTGTTTATTGAAAAATTAGTGTTCTTTATGAAAATAATTTCCAAGTCAAATTATTTATTTAGGATGCCATATTATACTTCCCTTTTATGCTTTAAATTTTTCCAAGGCATCTTTACCTATTATAATATCAAAACATAGTTTTATGATAACATTAATTAATGATAAGTCATAAGTTAAAATAAAATATTAGCATAAAACTACTCGAAAAATATTGCATAGATGCCTACGCATAAAAAATAATATTATTCTGATTATTCTGATTGTTCTATAACTAGATGCAGGTATGTCAACATTAATGAATACTTAATGAATGCACTGAAAGATTGAATATTAATATATTAATTGGTAAACATCTTGTCATTTTATACTGTAATAGTTATTATTTTAGATATAAATACAATCTACAAATTATTATTATTATTAATATTATATCTATTTTAGGAACTTTGCCTGGAAAGTGAATAGCGGTGTATTGTTTGAGCGGAAATTACCACATGCATTATTTTCTTCTCATTTATTTATCTAGAAACAGAAATATAGACCACTCTTGCGTGATAAAAGTATGTAGCCACGCAACGTATTAAATCATTAATGGGTACACCTAAACTTTACCTTTAATGTTAATGTTCAGTATGGTTTCTAAAAGTTCAAAGATGGCATTAAAATGTAAACAAATCTTTTAAGCGAATAAGAAATATAATTATTTCGACAATTTATGTTCTAAGAATAGGGGTGGATAAAAGTTTAATCTGCATTATAGTATATATATTTGATAAGACGTATAAAAGTGATGGTAATATTAATAGAAGCATAATTATCAATATGAAGTATAAGAAATTCAAAAAAAAGAACGAACTTTCACATTTTTAATGTAACTTTTCCAATATCAATACATATTAGGTATACTCGAGTAAATAATAATAATAATAATATGTATATAATATGTGCTATGCTTATCTGTGTTGTTGAATATTGAAAACTTTCCAGATAACCTATTGTTCGCGAGCACAATTGTATATTATTCAAATATTAAATAAATGATAAAAAAAAATTGAAGATTTGTATCTCAAATGGAAAATATTTTATGGCATTATTGTACACATTTTCTATCAAGAAAAAATATTATTGTTGACGAAAAAAAGCGTATCAAAACGATGTTATTACAAATTTTTACTTATACGAGTTATGAGAATGATAATATTATGTAACATTACAGGTACATAACCTTTATTATGCATGGTCTTGTAAATAAAAAATAAAGGCTGTTTTCAGATTTGTAGGTAGATTTGAAGTTGTGAGCAAAGTTATGGTGATATTTTACAGTTTTCTTTTTTCTTTCTATGAACATTTTTGCGGGTAGTAAAAAAAGATTAAAAGTCCCGTGTTTCACCTTTAGAGACAGGAAACTTTATTTATACGATGCTTTATACAATTATGATTTAAATAATTTTCTTGCAGTTTCCTAAAATTACTCAAAAACTATAAAATCCACCGAGAATTATCAAAAAAAACTTAATGATACGCATGTGGGTATAATTTTGTTGAAATTAAAAAAAAATTGACATTTGAGCTTTTTAACAGTGGCATGTATAATTTATCAACATCGAAGTAAATCGATTTTGTTCGGAATATATTCAAAGGCGTTTAAATGTATTATATATGATAATACTAAAAACTAAAACTCTACTCATGTCTATTTTAGCGAAGTTAGCCGAGTGTATTGTAAACAAGATCCCGCATTATCTTGTAGATTTGTACTTAGTCTCGTGGAATATGTTGATAAACGTAATTGTGGTTGGTTTGTTGCATCTAAGACTTCATATCTGTTTATTTTTGAAACGGAATGAAATAAAATATCAGTTTTTAAAACGCGATAGTTGACAAAAATGTTGCATTCGATATTACCATATTATAAACACATCTATATACCTTTGTGTACATTTTTTAAATTTATTGTTTTGTATATTTTTCAATATTATACTGTCATATTGTTATTCTTTAGTGTACATTTTAAATTTAATTAGAAAATGCCAAAAAGGTTGCACTAACAATGTTTATGTAAATTACTGTCTTTGAATGTGGAACTTATTTTTCTTACACCTTTTAATAATGAACAAAAACAATTTCGTTTTAAAACAAAGAAAACAAATTCACACAGATAAAACAAAACTGTATTTAATAAACATTTATTTCCGTTAATAATAGTATAAGCAATGGTTGAAAATAAATAACACAATTAAATACAACACTGTTTAGATAATAATTGGTGTGAATTCACTTACTACTCGTATTTATACAGTGTTTATTTGAGGTTTTCATGGTTTAATAATAGTATTGTTATTATTACTTGTTCGGTTGAATGTGAGAGATAAATAGAGAAAAAATTGATTAAATTATTAAAAATACAAAAATTGCTGTAATTTAGTATTTTATATTACCTGCTCAATAAATCGTAATATTACTGTTCTATAATATTAAATTAGTTTTTAAGTTTGATGAGTTATCTCAATGTGTATTGAATTCGGTTGGTCTATTTGTTTTCTTATAAATTAATTATAAATGTCCGTTCAATTAATTGTTATTGCTAAGCTATAAATTCAATCATAAAAGTGTTAATAACATAACGTATAAATGAGTTTTATTCAAATAAGAACTTTAAAATTTAAAAAGATTAAAGTTTTTGTATTCTTATATTTATATGATATAATAAGTACTGTTTTAGATAATATATTATGTAGATTATAATAGCTAATATAAAAAAGTGGAAACTTATATAGAATTTTTTTGCAGATATCAATTAGTAAGTTTTAATTCAAAAGAATGATACATTTTGAATGGGCTAATTTAAAATTAGTTTTTAATTATTCACATGGTTGTTACATTATGTTTAATAGATTTTTCTAAATGTCATTGAACTAATTCATTATTTTATTTCAAAAGTTACATAAAATATTAAAATTTCATCCTCGACCAAACCTTTTTGGCATTTATCATCAAAATATTTTTATTATTAGCGGTGTAATACATATAATAAAATATTATATTACGAAAATATAAAATAATAATATAAAATATATAAAATTTGATATATAAATATATAAATCAGAATTTTCTGGTTACATTGTATTTGAGTTATATTCAATAAAATATTTTAACTAAATTAATTAGGTAATTATTTCTATAATGTAAATATTACCATACCAATATTAGGTATATTATAATATTTATAAATATTGATAACACACGATTTAAAAATGTCTAAAAATTACACATAAAACACACTAAAAGATACACATTAGTTTACAGTGTCATCTTATAATACTGATAAGTGTTAACTTATCCATAAAAAAAAACCAATACTTTATTGACAATTTTCGTTATACCTAGCTACCAGATGATCACCACATATACAGATTATTAGAATTTGAATAATTTAAAAATATTTCACTAAACACGTCAGGAACAATCTAAACCTAAACTATTTAATTGATGGACGGCGTCTTGTATAGGCAAAAGTGGTACACTAGTGTATTCAGTGTATAAACAGTAATATTATTATGGTCTGATCATAATTTGACGATTACGATTTCTATGTAAAATATTGTAGGTACCTACTTATATTAATCAATAAATATGTATGTTAGTATCAAATATGAAAACTAGGAGTTTCAAAAATGCCCGGATCTATAATAAGTATACTGAATGGCTTACGTAGGTAGGAAATATCTAAAATATTACATAATATTATGGCCTGGTAATTTTATACAATGAACAAGATTTTGCAGAGATATAAAAAATGAAGTAATATTTCTAGTGTTTTTAAAGATACCTAACTAAGTAAAATCTAAAGAAAAATATTATTTAAAAATTACTTCCAAGAAATGTTGGTGTACAAATCCATTTACTAGCTTTGGCACTTTTCACTTAATTTTTTATGTTAAAATTTTTTTACATTTTAATGCATATTAGGTATAATATTTAATTATAGTTGATACCCAACTTAAGATATGAGGTGGTCAGAGTATGTCGACTACGCTGTGAACTTTTTTGTTATAGTGGTACACGGTTGTGTTTGGTTAAAAGATATATTTAAGTAAGTAATTAATCAAAATGAAAGGCACACTTTGAAAATTTTAAGATCATAAGATGATAGATATGACAATACATTATAACGACATTTATTATCAATTGTAGTGAATTAAAAAAATTCGACTACTATCACCTATGCAGTATGTGAATCAACAATAATATGAAATAAACAAAAATTAGAAATTATTGTAGTTTCAATAGTTTTAAATATTTATATAACTCAAAAACGTAATATTTATTTGCATGGAAGACCCTATAATATATTATTTTTAATTTCACAATGCTCGGGATAAGTTCTATGCATATTTCATTGTATGAAAATGTCCAGGAAATATAGAATATTTAAAAAATACTATTCATATTTCTCAAAAATAACAGGGCAATGTGTAGAATATCAAATTGTCCATGATTCCCATAACATAGTATAGATCAATTCAAACAACTTAATAACCAAAATCATTGAAATAATGTAAGTCAATTTAAACCAACCAAATGTTTCGACTAATAAACTATGATAATATATTATGATTAAAGATAATATACTGCTTACACAACTAGTCGGAAAAAATGGACCTCCCCAGTCCCCGATTAGTCACGAATAGGCGTGTATAGAACTAAACTTAGCGGTCTTGTGCAAAAAAAAAAAAAGTTCGAACAGTTTACGAAGTTCTATCTAAATATCAAAGTTTTATCTATTAAATAATCGTGATAATATTGAATAAACAATAACCACGATCGTAGGTATACAACCGTGACAATAACTGATAGTTATCGTAATTTGCCGCTGGAAGCGCTGAAAATTATTTGTCCTACATGCATTTGGAAGCTTAAACTGAACATATAATGGAAGAGGTCACAAATTCGTATTATTTTATATATCAGTTGTTATCAGTTTAATATTTTTAATCGTGCAACATATTATATAACTTCTTGATGTTTACAAGTTGAACTGTTTACACGTAACTACCATTTTATTTTCATACACTCTATTACTTACATAATGTTATGTATTTAAATCGTAATTTTTTTTTTTTTAAACACGTATATTTTAGTTATGACATGACATGACGTTAAAAATGTAAAGTATAGTACTTTAATTAAACTTATACAGAAAAAATCTAAAAAAAAAACCTAAAAATAAAGCATAAACCACTAATAGATAAATAATTTGAGAGCTCAAGTTTTTTCCCGGAATTATAGGTTATTTTTAGTTATTTTTTATTTTGAAAGGTCTTAAAAACAACAAAGATGTTTTTACTACTAAGAAAAGGTTTGAAGGTTTGAGGCAATAACATTAAGAAAAGTTTCATTTTATTTTCAAAATCACCAACAACAAAATGGAATATAGAGCTTTTTATCTAACTTTCTATCATCTCATGTGCATGAAAATCATAATTACAGATTATTTTTAATTTAATATTTTATGCAGAAGAACACTATAAATAATAGTTTCGAAGCGTAAACAAATTTAAGGGTTCAAATTATTGTATACATGAACTAATAATTAATAAATATGAAAATAGTAAGAAAAAATGTTGGTTTTAATAAAATTTAAAAAGTATTAATAAGGAAAACGTAATATGATGTAATTAGACAAAAAGAAAACTCAAGTATTCAATATCAATTATAAGCTTCAATATTTAGTATAATTTTCTTTGAATTAATTAGTACTTAATAAAACATTTTTCATTTTAATTTTTCATCAATATAAGTTAATTCAATGATTTTATTTGGAATTGTTTAATATCCGAAATATATATTTCACGGGCTCTTGATACCATGGTATATAACTTTGGAACTCTATAAAGCCCACAAACACTAATATAAACGACATTTAATCAATATTTTAATTGCTTACGTCAAATTAAATCACTCAAATTTCTGATATAGTACTAAAATTACTTGTGCATTCTGATATTAACAAACTTGCTTCTCTATTTAAGGTTACTTATTCCTTGATGCGTGAAAAAGAACGGCGAAAAAAAACTTATTTAATTTCTGAAACTCACCTTATTTATAAATTGTAAATTGCTTCTAATTCTTCTTTATTGTTTTTCATTATAATATGCGTTTCTATCATTGATTACTTAAGTAGTTTTAGATAAAATTGAACATAAGGGTTCCGAAAATTAGTGACTCATCCCTCTCCTGTCTTAAACCATATTTGTTAACTGCACAATTTTATTTATATATTATGCTTTCTTCATTTACTTTCTTTTTAGAAGGAAGTTAAAATCGTGTCACTTAATACATATTTGCTATCTATCTTTATCTTCTACTATTGTCATCCATTGACTGTTTGGTTTCACCAGCTTTATATCTCTTTTTAGTGAAAAGGTAGTCCACCAATCCTTTATTTTAAATATACTTCGCCATACTTGACCGTTGAAAAATGTTTTAAAGTTCGTCGTTATGTAGTTCTCTTCATTCACTTGTGTAAGCGTCAAAGTATGCCCCATATATTTTTCTGAGTTCTTTTCTTTCAAACGCCTTCGTCCTTTGTTTTTTGATTTTTCTCATAGGCCACGTTTCAAATCCATGCGGGCCAATTGAACGTACTAGGGTTAAGTACATACTAATTCTTAGGATCTTAAAACGGCTCTTGAGCCAAGAGCTATAACTTACAAGGAATATGTATATTATATAACGTACGGATTGTAAATTGTCTATGTTTATATAAATTTAAAAAAAAACTGCATTACTGGATATTCCAAAAACATGCTCGTTGTGAATGTGGTGGATTTTCCTATACACTGTACATAATATACAATATATAATATATTATGTATACATACTTTTCCTTAAAATGATATGTAAATAAATTCATAAAAAACACGATGTTTAGAACAAAGACGTTTATCTAAATTCAACGTGCCGTCATAAAATAATGATATGATACTATAATATATATATAATATATACATATTTATAGGTTGAGTCTACATAGCTCTAAACTAACAACCAATAATGCAATTTGCTTGAATCTTGAACAAACCATATAATACGTGTATAATGTGTATGCAATATTATAACTTGCATAGTATTATTATAATTTACATTAATTGTATATTTCTGCATATAAAAATATAATTATAATATATATTATTTAAAGTAAGTATTTACCAAACAAATTGCACAAACTGTTTAAATTCCGTCGAAATGCTTCACTATGATTATTTAGGTTGTCTATGTAAATTTTATATTTATAGTTTTAACTGACTATACCCAACACTCTTTGGTTATCTTCATAATATCTACAAAAGCTGCAAGTTGAACTCATAATTTAATATAATTTTGAAGTCATTAAAATGTTCATATTGTGCTATTGATAAACGAGTAAAATTATAACTTAAAAAACTTGCTATTGAAATATTATTGATTTAGAATAATATCGAAATAGTTATATTGTATTTGTCCTTACATTTATAGTAAAATTATTTATTTTATAGTTGCTTTTTAATTTTTATCGTTTAAATAAACGATTTAAATTTGTAAAATAATTGTTATGAAAATTATTTATTTGTATTATGATTTTACTGACTTAATAATAATTAATATTACTGGCTGTACAGTATACAATATACATTATGCATAATAAACATTACATTTTCATATACAATTATGCTTTTTAATATTTACTTGTATATTTAGATAGCATTATAACAATGTCATATTATATGTCAAGTTATAGGTAATAAAAACATAATACATTGTGTGACGATTTTAATAATTATTTGTACTATGTATATTTCTTGTAACTAGAATAGATAATAAAATAAAAATATATAAATGGATTAGAGGGTATAGGATATAATAATATATAATTGTATTATCCATCTATCAAAGAAATTTGTAATCGATATGTATTGTTTACCACGAAATAAATTGACCTAAAATATTGGATGTATAATATATTATTATGTCAAATTGTATAGGATTTCTTTACTAAATTTAATTTGATATTGATACATCACAATTTTGACATATTGTACACTTAATGTACATACCTAATGATAAAAACAGCATTCATAAAATAACTGTGCGTAATACAGTACCTTTATGTTTGTTATTTTATCATTAGGTACATTCTTTGATCTGATAATACATTTTGTAACCTCATTTATAAACGTTGAAGAAAAGTTTTTTGATTATTTCAAAGGTAAATAATATTACATTTATTTGTTATGCATACCACGTACATTTAAAAAGTTCAAATAATGCTGCCCACGCTAATGTGTGTAATCCAAACATGATAATAAATCATATTACTAAAGGGAAATGGAATCAATCATTCTATCTAATGCTTGTTTTTGAATCAAATAGATAAACATTCAGTTGGTACTACACTATTTTTGTTAAACGTGGTGTATGGTGGTGTAAAATAAATTTAAACTTTGATCGATTGATGCAATGTAAACGATCAATAAATGTACGCGTATTATAGATTTCGAGCTTTGAGGATTTTACAAAGATGTAGTTCGTTCATTATCTTATTTTGGTAAAAAAAAAAACATTAACTTTTGGAGTAGTGAAAAATGCTCAATAAACTACAATATGTAGCACATCTCTAAACTGGAAATTTAATTTACATAGTACTTTATACGTCTTATATAACACCTATGTTCAAAATTTAGAACTAGCGAACATAAATAAAAAATAGTTATAATTATTCAAAAAATACACGATTTTATCAATATTAAACGTACAATATTCAGTGAATAAATACCAATTAGCACCAGCGTTTAGGCAAAATAACTCCATGATTAACCGATGATATAAGTTTATAAATATTGCAATCAAAAACAATTTAAAACTAATGAATTTCAATAAAACATAAGTATACACAGTCAAGTTCAATCATAATATTATTACTAAATTCGTTGAATTTTTTAATCGGAAAGGATTAAGATGATGTATTATATGTATTGGTGTTGAAATAAATAAAGTTTGACTATGAAAAAAATCTATAATTGTAATTCTTTGAGTTAATCATACAATAATAATTTTTTTTAGATTATAATATTATATTTAAAATAATTACAAAATATATTTAAAATTACTATAATATAACATTGACTCATCCATAAACATAATATACTGACAAACTAATTTAATCATAATCGATTAATCATTGAGTTTTTCACCAACACTGATTCTCTGATATCTTCTTATATTTTGTAATAATTATCTTGATTCCAGTGTCATTAGTAGTTTTTTGTTGACAATAGTCAATCGACTAAATGATAAACATCAAATTAAATATTTATAATGATTCAGTAATATTTTTTGTTTGTTTTAGTTTGTGGTTACTTTATCGATCACTGGAAAAATATTAATCAATACAGCCGAGTGAAAATAATGAGAAAATGTGAAAGCATGATAGACAGTTAGATAGGATTGCGTGTAGGTAGAAGTTTATAATATATTAAATAAGTTATCTATATATAAACATTTAACATAATATTATATAGCTAGGTAGGTAATGGAATTTGAAATGCTAAAAAATAAAAATGAATACACTTTAATAATTTTGCATACGGTTATTGGTATCATATTGTATCGTAATACAAATGTAATGTAACAGCCAACAGATTTCACTTTAATCTAAATAAATAAAGAATTTATATTATTGTATCATGGCTAAAAAAGTTACGTAAACTTTATAATATTTAAAACATTAAAGGAAGATAATTTATTTGCATCAAATTACATGTGTCAACGAATTCTAAATTATGTTGTAAAAACAACAAATTATCAAATTAAAAAAAACAAATAGGAAACACCAAAAACGATATATTCAGAAAATCTGAAAAGAAACAAAAGAATAAAAATTAATTCATGTGCATACCACACACGTCTAATAAAAATATGTACAATATCATTTAGAGTTAAATTTTTAATAAAACATAAAATACATCAAAATTTTTTTTACCGTTGTATAAACAATATTTTTTAACGACATCGCATGGGTGAGTTATATAATAGTTATGGCTACGATCCCGCATTACTCGACTAACATATTACGTTCCAACTACAACAAACAGGATAGAAAAGGATCTGCTTTTGACAGGATTTTAAAACATAGTCATTCCGATGTAGACAATGTGGACCGTTGGCTGAAAAACAATATTCGCTGTGCTTTAATGATACACTCAGAGTAATAAAGCATATTTGGCCGAGAAAATTACAATAATAGTAGTAATGATATGAACTGTAATTATCAAAACCAATCGCGTCCATATTAATCATAGTAAATATACGCAGTCACGTATATCGCACGCGTGATTCAAACGATATAATATTACCTATTTAAAATCATTTTTCGCCGATGATTTTATACAATAGTATTTTTATTCCAGACACCTTTTGGCTTCCATCGTCACTAAAATGTAACGACCATGCTGCACACGAACTACGTCGGACACAGTGATATTTAACATTTTGATCGTCGTCGATTAAGTAGTGATTAAAGTGAGACAAATCGCAGCACTATGTCACTCGTCGTCTGGTGGCATAATCACACGAATTTTCTCAAACGCTTCTCGAGTCTTGGCAAAAGCAGTGTGCACTTGTCATACGCCATTATCAAACACTTTGAGGTACCTGCCACGCGAGTATCACGACGTCAAGTGTTTCGGACGTTTTTACTTTACCACACACAATAACCATTATGTTATTATGTTGTGCGTAATATCACGTTGTACAATATTATGAGTGCGTCGACGAAAAAAAAAATTAAAAAAATATACACCGACCAAACTCCCTAACAAAACGTTTCAGGCGTCGAAATGACCATTTTTATCGTATCTTATTATACCGTTTGTATAATGAGGACCGTATTATATTGTTATAATAATATACGTTCGTCGGATTTTGATTCAAATTTTCGAACGAGATACGCGACCGGTGCCCGTAGGTATTTTGTATTTTATGAATGCACAATAATATGCGGCACGCGACGAAACCAATGGTCACGCGTATAACCGCTGTGGTAGTGCGGCTTTACCGTTTGTAAATATTATATTGTTTACTATAAATTATAGCAACAGTATACTACTCCGTCTCGATTCGACTCCTCTAAACGTAAACTTTCGCTATAGGCGGTGATAGGGACAGGAGAGTGGTTTACGGGACTTTACCGCCTTGAGTGGTTCTCAAGGCTACTCTATACGGGAAAAAAATCTCCACGTTTGACGAATATTATTATTTTACACCTGGTGATATCAGAACGATTAATTATCATTTTTAAATTGGATTCTATTATGATGTACGTTTAGGATCAATAGCAAGTTTTTATGTTTGGCACGGAATTAATAATTAAACTTCAGTTTATAACTGTACGTACATTCAGTAAAAAGTTGTGCACATTTATTGCTTTTTGTTGTTCTAAAGCCATAACATATATGTTTAATTGTTGTCAAATTCTTATTAATGTTATTGATATGTTTTATATAAGCGCCTGTTAATATTAATTGCACAATAGATAATATTTATGATAAAAGGTACAGAAATATTTTAAATATTTGATATTTGGGGTGGTTGTATAATTATTTGTCTTCCATAATTAAATTTTAAATACATTAGATTTATTTAAACACAATTTAAGCTTCTTCCTAAAATTTCACTAAATGTACAATGGCTTGTGCTTGAAATGTACGCCTAGTGTATAATATGGGTACTAAGTAATAATATTATATAGAAGAGAAATGAATGTCCGTGGTTGAAAGCTCAAATCCGTTCAAATTTTTTTGAACGGACATTTTAGAGTATTGGATGATAATAATGACATGAAAAAAACAATTTAAAAATGGTTTCCAGTTACACTTGCAATACGATACTCATATGTCTGCGGATGTGAAAAATGCGATAGGTATCGTTTCACGAATCGCTCGAATCATTCGATTGGACGTTTGCAGATTGATATAGATGTAAAATGTCGGGTCTGGGAATCATCGTACATATTATTATTACTACATGCACCTTTATAAAATACCCGGTGATTGTGTAGGATAAAAATCACCCTTTTTTCAGTAAAAAACTGAAATGGATAGATATTTAGTCAATATTCTATAGTAAAAAACATGTATGGAAATAGAACAGTGGACTACTAAAATAAAATGTATATATATTTAGGGTATCTAAAAAAAAAAAGGTACTTAGCCACCTAGGTATGTATTTAAATATTAAAATTTAAAACACTTTAACATTTCTTATTGGTTATTATAAAAGTTTTCTTTATCCAGAGGCATTAATAGAGAGAAATTCAAGGGGATCATAAATTGTCCACAGTTATTTAAAAACTTGTGGGAGTGCTATTATCATTTTTGAAACTTTGTTTTTAACTTATTATTTCCTCAAAAATACAAAATAAAGTACCTACGTACTGAGATGTATAATTAGGTGTTATATGGTAGGTACGTTATTGGAAAGTCAGAAGTCCTAATTCAAAATACAGTGGGAATATTTTAGTCACCATTTCAAGTTCAACCCTCTCCCCCCTAATGGACACTTGATGAATATATATGCACTCACATATAATTATAAATTATAATTCTTGTATTTCACAATTTTATATCAGGCAATTTGCCCCATTTGAAATTCCTGAGCACGCCTTGTGGAACAAGGATATCCCGTTAATTCTTAGCAAACAATTGTTTGCATAACATGTGTAAATTTAAATTTGTTTGCGTGAAAATAATAAGTACCTACCTAGTTGATTTGACAAACATTTCAGATAGTAGTTGTTGGACAAAACGATCATGCAGTACTTGGCAATTGTCAGTGAACACGCAATTCAGTAGACTGAAAACGCAGTTACAATATAGTTACCATAGTAACGTAGGTGCCACTTCATTAATATAAATATATTCAATATTGATACATAACATAAAATAAATAACATACAATTTATTTTAAACGGTGGTTATATTTATACATTGTTCATAATATTATGTATCATAAATTAAATTTCTAAACTGATTTATGGATCAATGCGTTAAATAAGAAAAAAAATTGTCTCATCAAATATTTATAGCATGTAGTATGTAGTATAGTAGTATAGTATAGTACGCATGTTACCAAGTAATTTTAAATACCATTCGTGTAAAAACTAGCTTCAGACAGGTTACTTTAACATAGGCCAAGCAGTGTGCAAACGTTTCAGCCACACGTAACGATACCACAATAAAAAATAAAAAAAACTTTAACACACCTCTACAGTCTAGATACTTGAATACATTATGAATTATTATATTTTTACAGTTTATATATTCACATATAGTACTCATTTATTCAGTTAACCATATCAATTACACGTAACTCAATTACTGACGAGCACTCGGAATGCGGTTAACTCTGCACTGCAATTAGTAAGATTTGTCTTTCGGTTATCGCTGTACTGTATTGTGTCGTAAACTTGTGGTTAACGATACAACCGCTACATTGGTATACCTATCTCCGAGCGGGCCGCTGCGAACACGACTACGCCAAACGTACGAATATTGTACGAAAAAATACATTCACCTAATATTGTCGTTTTGAACAGACCGGAACCATCGCGGGGGTCGATCAGCAAGTCGCCCGCCCGTCGGATACTTCCGTTATCGTTTTAGATAGCAGTGGAAAAATTACGCTAAACATTATGTAATCATCGGAAAAAATCTCATCATTTTATTTACTTTATATTATTATCACGTGGGATTTTTCGGTCTGTATATACACCGACGTGTAAGACGTGTACTGCCAGTGAATAAAGCTGTAGATTTCAAATGCAATGAGTGATTGTAAACCCTATCTTATAAGTTATATAATAAATCAATATTTATAAAGTGAGTTTGTTGCCTTTACTGGCATATTATAATATTATATACCTTACACCAGTGATACTATTATTATTATTATGTTAATCGGTCATTACGAAATATTGGATTCCGGTTTTTACTGCACGAGAAGATGTGATTTTCAAATTCAAGATATATATACCATAGCAATCGGTCAAATAAAGTTCTGTCAATGGTAATTTGGGTCTGAAAAATTGTTTTCAAAATGTTTTCATAACATTACACTTTCCAAAACCCTATTGAAATAGGTTATGAAAACTATAAACGATCAATCACGAGATTGGTCAAGTTACTGAATAATATTATTATATTAGTCAAGAGTTAATTTATATTGCACGTATGTCGACGTGTTGCCTAGCAGGCAGTGGTAAATTACTTACGGCTTGTGGGTAAAAAGTTCATCAACGGTATCATTGTGTCATAAATGCAAAATAATTAAAATAAAAGTCACCTTTTAAGTACAATATATATTATCATCTATAAAATTAAATTAAAAATTAACTCTTTGTTTAATATAATAATAAGTATAATCCATCTGATGAAGTTTAGAAAATTCAGGTAAAAAATAAAGTAACTATAGTAGGTGATATTAATAAATTAAATCCATTTAAATTTCAACTTGTTAACCCACGTTGAATAAAAAAGGTTTTAAACATTATTATTTTTAAATAGGCACTCGTAGTTGTTTTTTTAATGTACTTACCGAAAACCCAATTTGACCCAATTGATTTAATTTCCCGCGGAAACTAAACAATTTCTCACTCAAAGTTATTGTTTATAACTCAATTATTGAATTATTGACTTGAGAGGCTTTAACAAAGTGTTTCTACCTGGAAAGAGCAAACATTCTACGTAGGTATGTAAATATATCCTAACGTTAAAAACAAAAATAATAATTGTTCACAGTTCCGATACACATATATATATTTTTTTATTTGAACTCGGAAACCACCACTTAGATTAATTTCCAACAATAGTCGATTTTATTTATATTAATAAATTACTACCGCACTTCGCTAAATATTTTTTTAAAATTAAATTAACTATCTGTATTATTTTATATAATATGAGTATAGAATAAATCATAAATGTAATAAAGACTAACATGAAAAATAATATTTATAAAAGAATTCATCTTAATTCACTAACTCCATTGTATATTAATACTTGTAAAAGTATACTATGATTGTGTATAAGAGACATGAAGTTGTTATTATGTTTTGCTGTCTCCGTTTAAGAAAAATAAAATGATCATTGAACGTTAATTTTAAAAAATAAAACAAATTATTCTTACATTTTAAATACTTTTAATTTAAATTTTTGATAAATGTACTATGTTTGTAGTTACATAAATGCAGACAGTTCTAAGCATCGGTCTATACTTTTACTCACGAATTTCTCAAAGCTATAATTTCCATTTTGTTGGGCATAGTATCATCAATTATGTACTTTCTGAGACCATTCTAAAACAAAGAACCAAACCAATAAATTTAGAACTACGTTCATTAAATGTCGGGTGAATGATGTTTTGGTGATTGACGGTGATGTAATAACTTTTTTTATCATTTCACTTGAATGTTCTACCTTAAATTTAAAATAGTTCACTTCTCGACAAGAAATTAATATGTTGAAATTCAATATACTTAATAAAAATATTTAATTAAGAAAATGTTTAGGCGTATAATATAATACATTATTTTTAATATCTGTATTTAATAGTGTGTTGAACAAAAGTAACACATTAAAGATTTTACATTTTTTATGCATAAAATCAACCATTTTTTAGAAATCAATGATTTATATTTTGTAAAATTTTACAATTTTTAAAACAAAAATATATTAAATAATATTTATACACAGAATATGTACAACGATAAATGAAAACATAACAATAAATTTAGGTACTAATTTTCTTTTTTGAAGTTGAAAATTAAAAAGAACATTTCAAACTATGATTTTTATTATTAAAATATTCAAATGATAATATTCAAATATTGTACCTACTCAGTCAAAAAATTTAAATAACTAATGAAATGGTAAGTACCTAAATTATTGTTGACTTTGAATGTTAAAATATGATCATTGTGGAATGCATATTACATTATAATTCTTGTATTTAAGGACAATTTATTTCGTCAAAATATTAATTCATTACAATATACGACAGCATGTTAAAAACTTGTTCAACATTCTCAACTTAGTCATAAAATAAATCCAATATTTTTATCGCAGTTTTTAAATGATTGAATATACGTTTGACATATTCAATCATTCACAAAAATATAGGATGGGGCCTTACTGCACATTTTGCATAACTTATAAAAATCCAAAATGAATGTACGAAATTTTATGTACGATGGAATTTCGTCTGTAGGTGGAAATAGAACTGTGCATCATTGGTTAAATATTGTGATAGGTACTAAACAAAAAAAATTTAAAAACGATTAAAAAAAGTAATTTAATATTATATATACGGATAAATTATATGTTGAAAAAATATCTATATAAGAATACGTCATGGTAATTCATTTAACACTAAATATTCATTTTAAAAAGTATAATTAATGGTTTTCAAAACTTTTTTTTTACATAAATTTAATATGTATAACATTTATTTAAAAATGAAATTCTTTATTTTAGTTCACAATTTAATTATAATACCTTTCCACCGATCTACTGCCCGATACCTATTTATAAAAGAGGTTGACATGGTGTATTATATCAATAAAAATGACTTCATAGGAAAAATTCTCAGGCCTTGACGCCTTGTAGAATTCTTGGATTTTGTTAACAATTTTTTCATCTGAAATAAGAAGAATTCCTACAGACTGCATTGACGTCTGATATTTTATTTTATATCAAATAATGGTATAGGTAAAATAATTTATAAAAAAGGCTTAAATTTGTCTTATTTTTAAAGATATATTTTAAAGTTTGAGATTAAAATATTTAAAAAAAAAATTTAGTTCAATGAGACCTATAAAATATTAACCTTTATTAGTTAAGAAAAAAATTATCAAATTTGGTTGATTTTACGGAACAGGATTATTATTCCCGTAAAGTGTATTTTCATAGACAAAATTACATTGGCACCAAGCACCTTAATATTTTTTATGTCTTTAATTTTTTTATGATGATATACATTTTAAATTTCATATTCCATAGCAAAACACTTTTCTAAAAATTATAATGTATACAAATTTAATTTCGAACAAGTAGTTAATCAGTTATAAATATTTAAATTTTAGATAAATTGTGTAGTTAATAGACTTTAATAGATGTATTATTAAAAATGACATAAAAATATCGTTTTTAAATTTATTGAAAACCTCAAAAAATAATAACGATTAATAAATTGAAATATATTTGATTATTTTAATTATTGTTTTGTATACATATCTTTAACCTATTAAAAAAATTTAAATATTTTAAATAATTTGAGATGATGAATATGAGCTATTACAAAGATTACAAATAAATCTCAGTACTTCCTAGTTGACATGATATTTATTCGTTATTATGGTTTCTGAAGTGTTGTGGTTTCCGAGAACTCGTGTATTGATGTTTAATAAACTAAAGATTAAGTAATAATACTTCAAATCTATTATTCATATTTTAAGTCATAAACATAACATTTTATTTTTCAATAGACAATAAATAAGATATTATTAATTGTGTCTAAAAATTCTTCTTGTAAGTATGCAAATTTAATTGATTGGGGCACATAAAAGTTATGGATAGGTATATTTCAGTTTTTGTATTGGGTTCATATAATATTATGGAAATTAAATAAATTAAGTTTATAATAAAAACATAATTATACTTAATTTTAAATATTTTCCAAACAATTTAAATCTAATTTTTATTTTTATATTATTTAAAACTTTGAGTTTTTCAAATATTAAGAATCGGTCATGGTGATTAGTAGAAAACAACAGGTCATTCCTGTTGTTTTATGGATGAAACTATCTGAGGTTGTATAATTGTGTTAAATAATAAATGTTTTTTTTTTTACATCAAAAATGTCTGAGTGAATTCTAGAGAAATTTTATTATTCATAATAACGTTAAACTAGTTAGTAATTGAATTCTGCATAGCTGACAGTTAAATAATATTATAGTTAAAATGAAAAAAAAAAAAAAACTTTCAATATACGTTATCTTTCCGTTTAGATTTTGTCAGTCGACATGTGCCAACGATATCTTTATTTGTAACAAATTACAATACTATAGTTTGTACTAGTAAAATATGATTTGAGTATTAGTTATACATTCAATAATTACTTACCACTTACCAATCGCGTTATTAATTATAATCCACTTGATAATAAATCATGGTCATCAGAAAACAATTACTCGAACTCAACTAAAAGGCATCGTATTTCGTTCCCCTATATTTCCGGGGAAAATATAAAGAAACCTAAAATATTTGTATCTCCAAATTGATTTTCCTTATTCGCCGAAGGCACCTCTACTAATGGACTTTCCAATGCTAATCAAGAGTGTTACTATGATGAAACACTTATGTCTCAGTCCTTTTTCATTAAATCGAAAACAAAATGAGTGACTTCACCCTTTTCATCACACTTATAACGGCTTTATTCTATTTGACTGTAGTCTGGAAGTACGTAGGACGTTGCATTAACTATGTGATCTTAACATATTTGTTCAGGAAAAACTATAGTAAACAATTAAACAAATTCAAGATTTTAACTTGCATTGAGATCAATTTCCATATGCTTGGATACAACTGTTTACTCTATCAGAATAGAAATAAAAACTCAAGCATTACTATCATATTAATATACTATTGGTACGGTATGTTGGTTTGCTTCGTACAATAATCTGGAATTAATACAACCTACACTTCCATTTACAATAAAAAGGACACAGTTTTAACATTAATCCTTAAGAATCTCCGACGCTTTCCTTTCTGGATTGCAAAAGTTCTACCAAACGACTATAACGCATTCAAACTTAAATTTCTCCTTGAAACTACGGATTAAATTATTTGAACACATAATTATTCAAAGGTATTCTAAAGATACATAGGCATGTTTTTTTTTTATAAGCATTTGAAGTATAAACGAAATTTAAACGAAGACACTGTACTATGATAGGCGGTATAATGACTCAAAAGTTAATAGCAATAATAAATTATATAAATTTAAACTATTATAATTGTTAAGTATTAATTATATAATAAATGCAATTTTTCTCCATAAATTAATTCTACTTACTCATGTATAGTATTATAGTCTGACTAAATGACAAGGTACATTGAACGAATGTCAGTGTCTACTGTACAATAATGCGGTTACCTATTTTCCCTAATTTTAATTTTTATATTTGTCTTAAGATTATTGCGTTTTACAACTTAATACGTTTTACAATTTATTATAAGACTACAATTTCAAACAAAACTACTGAGCTGAAATTTGTTTATGAAAAATAAAATAAAAATGTTTGTAGTTTATTATTTTAATAATAGGAACCTACTATAAGATATAGTTTTGTAATTAAATACATAATTTACTAAATAGCATAGTTGAAATATTATCAACCATAATTATAAGATACATACTATGTTATTTTAAAATTATATCTTCAAGTTCGTCTACATATTAATAATTATATACAAATATTTTTACTTAGTTATTCCAGGTGATTTTTTCACGCTTACAAATTTGGTATGGTAGACGGTAGTTATAATAATTTGATTAAATTTATATTACTCATAATGTAAAAAATGCACAGTTGAAAACTTTTCTGTATAACAAAAACAACAATTTGTTTTTGTTTTTACAAATAGTCCAAGCAAAAATGCATTAAATATTTAAATAATTTAAAATAATATACTATAATATAAAACTTTTCTGAGTTACCTATTTACACGAATGTTTACAAATAATAATTTTAAATAAAGTCTAAATGAACAAATTAAACTTTTTTTTTACAATTTAACATATTTTGTTTTATACATTTGTATTTATATACTATATACTATAATATATTTCACCTACTTTATCTGAACTATCAATTACTCTTGGACCAGAATTAATTTGAAAAGTTTCAAGAAGGAATCAAATTATCAAGGTCATCAAAAATTATAATTGGTAATTAAAATATTAAAAGCACAATGCTTACACCACTATTAGGCAGTGGTAGGTAATAAACAAAAATAAGCAAGTATGCCTATATCTCAAAACATTTAGGGTTAAGTACCTAATAGTTTGTTTTAGAGATGATCCGTTCAAAGTAAACACTTACAATCGATCTGCAATCCATAAAAATAAATAATAATACTTGGCATGTTTTAGTAATAGACTATTAAAATTATTGCAAAATATAATTACTAACAAAAAGTACAAGATATAAAAACAAAACCTAAAGCCAAGTTTTTTCAATACATATATTATAATATTATATGCAAAATACAGCCGTAAGACGTGTTGTGTTATTTAACATGATAGGTATACACTGCATGTTATATTATATTATTAGGTATGTCAAAATCAAATGAATTAAAGTAGTATAAGTTAAATTTCAATAAAATAAATAAAAATTACACGTGTGATTATCATACTGAGATAATAATAGTATACTACTAGTACTGTTTGTTAGAATTTATAGCACTGAAAAATGAATAGATGACTTTTATCAAAAATATCGCCCACCATATTGTAAGTATTTATCTTAGATTTTAAAATGAAAAATCGAAAAATCGAATTATGAATATTATAGTTAAGATAATATTATTGCATAGAGTAACATATAAATATATAAGACAACGAATATTTATAAATAGTCATTCAGTTTATCAGTTCAGTGGAGCATATAATTTTGAACAGTAAGTGTTCTGTATAGTAAAGCTAAAAACAACTGGCGTGGTGGCAACTCGTAAACCAGCTAAAGTAAATATGGGAAAACTCGCCTACCTAGTGTTATCATTACAAGTATCTACACTGAATAACAATATTTATTTTACATATTATAGGATCAGTTCATATTCTTACATAATATAAACAGTTTTGCAAACGCATTGTATTCAATAGAATGAATATAATCCTAGCTTCCTCGATATAAATGAATATTCACGAAGTTTAGGAATCCAATATAAAGTAGGTGTTGTAAGTGTTGAGTGTACCTAGTCATCAAGTAGGCACTAAAATGAAAGTATTAAATTTGAATTCAATGATAAATAATTGTATACGATCAAAAAAGATTCTGATCGATGACGGTTTATTTATACTAAAACTAAGGTAACGAAACAATTATTTAAATAACACAATATTAAAATTGTGACAAATATTAGTATTTTTAACCCTGATTATTTTAAAAAGTAATGTCATTTTTCAATTTTTATCTCTAAAAAGTACAAACTACATTAAAGTTTCTACCAGAAACCTACCTCAAAGTATATCATATACTTACTATATATATTATACTTAAAAAATTGTCTTCAGACACAAAAACAAAAAAAAAACCACACATTATTGTAAAATCGCTCCGCTCAAAACTTGTGTCACCCTAAAGATTTATTACGCTATAGAAACTTTGAGTATTTTATTATAGGCTCAAAGTTTAATCTATGGTTTATATATGAAATTATTGTGGGTGCCAGGTGGACCCAATTATGTAGGTGTAGGAAATTCAATTAATAAAAAAAACGCTCAAGGAAATACATCAAAAAACTATCTCTTATAGTTGACAAAGCAGAGGATTGGTATTTACTATTTACTGATTCATTACCTTCTGTAAGTTTATTAATCTAATATGTTAAACTTATTGTTATTATACTGGAGTATGGGGTTTATTAGAATTGGATTCCTGGTCCTGCTTCAAATGATTCAATGGTTAATGTATCCCAAAGATTAATGGATAACGTACCATCAAAATCTATGTATCATTAAGGTTTATATTAGGACATTTCCTGAAAATATTAAAAATGTCTATTCAATATTATTTATCTAATAGTTTTAAAACTTTGTTTAGTTAATTAAGTTTATTGAAAAAATATTTAAGTTATGTGTTTTTCGAATAGTTTTTATGTACATCGTAAATCGTTGGATTATAAATATTGTTAATATCCCAGCTAATACCTGAATAGCCGATTATGCATAATGCAAATGACAAACGCATTTACTTTTTTGTTGTTTTTTTTTTTATAAACTATTGTTTATTTTTAATGAAAAATATAAATATTAAAACTAAACTGTACATTTTAAAATATTTAAATCTAAAACATTGAAAAACTACATAGATATTCCAAACACAGTATATTATATTCCAATAGCGGCCAACACTTAGATAATATTTCATAAAATATCTCATTTTATAAAAGTTAATTTACAATAAAGTGAAATACGTTAGTCTCCAAAAATAGTGCCAACTATATTTTATGCGTTTATCGTTTATCAATTGTTAAAACTACAACTATTTAATTTATATTTATATTATGACTTATTATACCTGAATATTTTATGTTTATTTCCTTTTTTTATCTAAACCTGTATAACATAATGTTTATATGTTTTTTCAGGTTATTTTTATAGTAATTTAATATTGTATACAGTATCAACTGTGTTAATTGCTGTATAACAGACATAAGGCTAACATTTGGAACGAATGCTATTATTACAATTTTAACCCTCTTATATTGTACAAACTAAAATCTATGACTAGTTGAGTTTATTCTCAAAAGTTAAATCACTAATAATGAAGAGAATAATTAATGGTTTATACCCCCTTGTAACAATAAACCATTACAAGCTGTGTCCGTGGCAACCTTTATAATATTAAGTGGTATACTATATTTTTACTTGAAAAAATTAGTTGAAAAACAAAAGTAAAATGTAACATTCATTAAGTATTAAGTATTTACTTAAAGCATCAAAATTACTCCATGGATAATGTTATATCTCTAATATATATAAGTATATCTATCTAAATATTGTTGTGAATCTAAAATCATAAACAACGTTTTTTTTTACCTCTTAATCGTGGAATTTTTATAATTTTATTGATTAAGCTTTGTTTATCATTTTATTTTACACTCTGAACTGTACATTTTAACAACGTAAAACAAATAAAGGAAAATGGTATAAGCTATTAATTTTTAACGAAGTAAAATAGTATATATACATAGTTTATTTAAGAGTTTGATGTATTTGAAAAATAGCATAAATTATTACTAAAACAATATTTTTGAAAGTTTTTTGATAATTATATTATTAATGCGTGCACGTTTACGCAAACAGAAAAGCTTTTTAAAAGCCAACGACAACTTACATTTTATACTTTGCACGGTGTATCATAGAGACAATTGAGTATCTTATAAAAATCGTAATGACGATTTTACAACGATGGCACAGCTATATAGTACCTATACGTATAGTAGTAAATTACGTTTCTGGACTCGCACCCATAAAAAAAAAACGGTCGGATCTAGGAAGACGACGTCCGGCCGTCCAATAGTTCTTTTATATACTACCACACGCTAGTTCAATCATTACTCGAATTCGAATCATTATTTTAATCAATACAACGGACGGGTATTATATTATATAGGTGTCTACTATATAATATCTATATATTTTTTTTTTTTTTACTATGGATTTAGAGAGAGCAGCTGTCAAAAAACGATATCAAATATTTCATCCGTATACATATTATTTTGTTCGCACTTACTTTTCGTCTTATTTTCTAATTTTTTTTTTCCTCCCCGATTGTAGCCAAGACGATCGTCGTATACGTCTATGATTACAATATACTATAGATTGTATTCGCAGTAACGGAGTAAGGTGTACTACGTGAACCACTATAGTGATTGCAAAGTACGGAGATCGACGGTCACTCACTACGACTGGACGCGTTTATCGCGGACGGCGCGGAAAACTTTCGATCGGAGCGAGCGCGTGTCACGGGCGCACGGTTCGGCGGCCGGTGCGTTAATGTCGTGCGGTGGCGGCTGGCGTCGTCGTCGTCGTCGTCAGACTACCTGTTGGGGCGCCTAAAGTATAATATTATACTTAAGGCTGTGGGTCAGTCGTGCCAACGCCGGTCGCGCCGCCGTTGGGTATAAACCATAAAATAATGTTTCGTCTCGAGAAATCCACGTTTTACCGTAGTCGGGTCACTGCGCGAGTACTGCGATCAAACGAAATATTGTTAATAATATTAATGTTACTCGAGATATTATAATAACACAACATTCTATTACAATCACATTATTCGTAAACGCTAGAGATTTCATTTTCTGTAGTTTCATCAAATAGCGCACAGGTCCTAAGAACCTAAAGTCTTAACCCAAGTAAATATGTCTATATATACTATAGTATAATTGATGTGAAGATTTAAAATGTTCGACAAATTTCCTTGAGATCGACTTTTCCTAATTCTTTATTCTATTCCCCTAACCCTAAACAAGTTATATAAACTAAGTGAAAGTTATTAAGAACTGTCACATTTCAATTTTCGAAGACATAACTCATATTTAGACTAATTTTAAGGTAACTCTAAACCTATTCACACCGTGGTACAGAAGGTACCACTGTGTGGATAGGTTAATGGATAAGTTGATGTGAGTTAATTTTAATTATTTATTTTTGTAGACGTATGCAAAGTTTTTGTGTTTAACATTCCGTTTCACTTATAGAAAAATAAATTGCTAATATTAATATTATAACAAAGTATATATTATATACATATCAAATATCTTTAGACATAGAGAGTGACATACCAAAGGAACCTTCCAATTTGATCGCCATTTTTTTTCGTATGCAATGATTTATCATGATTTACGAACTCAAATTCACATATTTTCAGTGTTGGAAATATTATCTAGATAAGATTTTTTTAATAAATTATCTTTTAAAGTATCTAAATAATTGTGTTACGATTTATCTAATGTTTAGATTAGATAAAAATGGGGTAATCTAGATAAATATTATAATGCCCCTACAAAATTATAAAACCAATGTTACTAAAATTCTAATATAATATAAATTATTTATAAAATTAGAAGAATATATTTATTTTTATTTTTGCCAACGACGGTAGTACGATAATACGAGAACCTGCGTACGGGAATGCACTAATGTACTATACATCGTTTTCTACTAGCCATAATGAGCATATATTAAAATTAATTAAGTTTATTTCCCCATCCATTTTAAAAATAAATAAAAAAGAAAAAAAATAAGTGTAAAAATATGTTATATATGTTATATTCATTTTTATCTAGATAATTTTTTTAATTATTGCATATTTTACGTAAGAAGAGTGAAGACTACAATAACCTGATCAATCACGATTCAAGGTAAATCTACTATATTTTAGCAGTGCAACTTCCCCGGTTTCTTATATTTTTGATTTGAGTTACCATTGGATAAAACAATGGAAACAGAACCACCTACAATGTTATTTATTATTATTATTATTATTAAGACAAAAACAAATAGGTTATAATAAATAACAAAACTTAATAAATTTAAAAATATTTTTAATATTTTCATGTTTCAGACTTTTGATGTCTTCAAAAACGTATGCAGTAGCTTGAATGTATGCCCTAAAACATTATACTGTTTTTAACTTTACACATTGAGCAAGTTTAATAAATATGTTTGATAAATATTATGTACTTTTTTTTATCTTAATAGTTAATATGAAATATTTCACGAAATAGTTTCAAAACCGTAACGGCACGACAATAATAATTTGAATCGTCAAGTTATAGTTTTATTCAGTCCAACGGCTAAAGAAGAGATTGTTTTGTTGGTGAGCGTCAAATAAGTATTGTCACTCAAGTTGACCACAAGCCAATAATGGTTACGAAAGTAACAAGAGGACTAAAAACCGTTTTCCAATGACATTTTTTTCTCCAATAACCCAGAACCGAAGATGAACAGCAGTCAGTTCTACAAGACAGAGACCGACTATTTTGGAATAACGCTGACCTAGAGCTAAAGCACCCATGACAGCGAAGATCACACTTTGCTGGTTATCTACTGTAGATTTGGAAACAATTGACGAAATGTTTCTATATCACAGAAAAGGGCTAAGTTAGGTTATTACATGTTGAAAATATATATTTTGAATTTTATTGCTCATGTATTCTTTTATTTACATAATATATTATTTCACTCTTTATAATATTATATACTTTATGTTTTTATTATTGTTTTTTTTAGAGATCACGAATGGTCGGCAGGTAATGTCTCGAGGTTTACGTTTTTACCTATAGAGTAACAGCTTGAACATTAATTTTCCTTGCACGCAGACGCACCCTTATTGCCGTATCACGGCACAACATTTTAGGCTATTAAATTGATTTATTATAATATTTTCCTCTCGACATAAAAGTTTGCTGAAAACAAGAACCTTTTCCGCTCGGTTCTTACTACTCACCTTACCATTATTCTGTCAAAATCTAGTGTACCTAATACCTTTATACGTACAACATCGATTTCCTCTACATTGACCCGAGTACAAATTTTTATAAAATATATTATATGTTCACTTAGCGGGACACATTAATGTCGAGGTCAAGTCTATAGTAGGTATTTATTATGTAGTATAAGATATTTATTATTATGATATAGTTTTAGTATATAAAAACTATCACAAAACAGTCGAACAATTAGTATCAAATAAACACGCAGACTTTGAAAATAATATCCTCCTGTAATAAATACATACATTTTCATTGAGTTAATAGTTACAAATAATTTAAACAACCATTCATTATAAGAAAATTAAAATGTATTAGCAATTAAATTAACAAAAGTAGTGTTTGGAAACATTTATCTCTGAAAAAAAAACGTTAGATAAAAATTTAAATCGTTCATAATTCAGTATGGACAAAGTAATTTATAAAATTTTAAATTTTAAAATGCTCATAACTTGCTTCAAAATTAAAATGTCAATAAAGCATAAATTAGAATAGGAACTGGTTAATAAATATTACCATTAAATTGTATATAATATTATATTATTTTATAGCACAATTCATTTTAATATTATAAATAACAGAGTAAAACGGATTTTTCTGAACGTAAAACATAGTAAATACTAAATTTGCTTATGTTTTGTGTTAGTTGGGTGGAGACATCACATACGGATTCAACGTAGTTTTAAGTGTAAGACATAGCTCTTAAAATACAAATGGTTTTGTTTTCAATGTATACACCGTATGTGATGAATTACTGATGATGCTGCATGGAAGGTCTTGGACTCTTTGTTTTTACTAAAATGTTGTAGTATTTTCCAAAAAAAAACGTAAGAAAAATAATGACAATAATAATGTTATTATGAAACAAAAATGTATCTAATAAAGAATTCAAGGTAAACAAATTGATAATACATTTTTAAATTGCGTACTTATTATATTTGTTTTAAATTAGTATAATATTAACATGTATGCTGTAAACATATTGTTCGTTATAATAATAATATCACTTAAAACGCATTTAGTGCGCTGAATATTGGAATGGGCTTTCAATAATAGTCAAGTTGATACTTGAGATATTTCATTAATTGCGAATTAATAAAAACAGTGAATCTAAAACCATTGTTGACAAACAGTTCACAAAAATAATTAAACTCGGACCAGCTAAAGTCTATTCAATATTAAATTTCTCCCGCCAACAAAATGTAAATTTCAACAAAACTGATTCAATTTACCAAAACTAAATCGTAGCATGCATGTGTTTAATTACCTTGCGTAAAGGAAATCCTGCCAAATATTAACCCATTATAGTGTGAAGTAATGATTAAATACAATACCAAATAAATTCATAAACAATTATACCATGCAAGTTCTCATTTACTTATATAGAGTCAGTTTGTTGTTTAATAACCAAATATATGGGAGCAATATAATACTAATTGCTCATAATTAGTGCTAAATTTATATTTAATTACGCGTTCTAGTGACATATTAATCGTATTGATTTACTAGGTATGCCGTTGTCCGGAAAAACAATTACTGTGCCGTGTATACAATATGTGAACGTAAGTAATTAAATTAGTCAATATTCGAAATTAATAAGATATCAACTTAAATACTTACAATAAAATAGCTTAATGTGTAGAACTGTGGAAGTAATAGCGGACATTCGATTTTTCGTTAAAGTTTTTGTTTTTTTGGCAAAAAATGTGTAAAATTTAAAGATAGATTTCAATCGTTTCGACGACCCCTGCATTTATTGCCAACTCAAAAAGCCCATTTAAGATGTAACTTCTGCCAAATAATGTATTATATTTGTTGAATTTCTGTATACAACCATATTGAAACTTTCCAAGCTATTACCTCAGTTATATATTACTATACTTGTGCCTTATCACGGGAGAGGTGAATAACGAAAGATTAATTGAATTCAGATAAAAAAAAAAAAAATCACATCTCTAGACTGACGTTGTTTATAATTTTTTTAATGTTTAACATTGAAACGAAATTATCAAAATATAAATAACTCATAAATGAAACCATCAAATTGTAACGATAACACTTTGATAATCAAGTAGGTACAACTATAATTTTCAATATAAAAGTTTCTTGATTCAATTCAGTGGCACTGAACTTTGAAAAAAGTGGTCAGGCGAAATAGAAATTCAACGACCGAAATTATTATGTCCAGTAGCGTGGAACATAGAACCCAAGGCAACACCTTAAAATATATGGGTGGGCATTGATAGAATGAAAAATATAGAAAATTTTATAAGCAAGTTAAACCCAAGCCTCAGCTATAAAAAATTAACGTTTCATGCATTATAGACGATACTATTGTCTTCTGTTATTATACCATTACAATTTTAACACAGTAAAATTCATATATAAGAGAAAAAAAAATTTCACAAACTAAAACGAAAAGATGGTAGTTTCTATATAGGTACCATATACAGTTATATGCAAAGAAAGTTTAAGAAACCGAAACCGAGAATTACAATATCAATAATATACTTTCATGTAAGTATAATATAGTATATACTAATAAAGTAATATTATACTATTTTGCATTAATCGACTATATTTTGCATTATTACATCAAATAACTGTTCATGCTTAATCCATATCTTCGGGAAAAAAATATCCTATCAGTAAAATAATAAGTTTTATTGCTATAAATTAATAATTTAAAATCAAATCAAAATATTTTTACGCTTGCATATTTAATTATCCAACTTAAAAAAAATAAAAAAATAGAATTACTGAACAAAAACCAACTTAGTGATTAAAAACGTCATTTAGTTATTTATCCTACGCTGCCGATACTAGGTGTCATGAAGATTATTCTGCGACCCCCTATTATAATGTCACCAATATTTTTGGCGACCTTCTATTATGATAGCATTAAAAAGTGTAGGTATTGACAACCATAAAAAAGATTATTAGCTACCCCCAGTTTGAGAATCGTTGAGATATAGAACTTATTGCCTAATCCACATTCAGATTCTATACAAAAAGTAAATTTAAGACAAAACTCTAAAATTATAATCAAGTCACAAACTCCCTTTTGTGTTTTGAAATAATAATCGTGATTTCATTAATTTTCAGTATTTCGTATAATTAAGATTGTGAGAACAGAAGCCCAACCATACGTTTATAAAAGAATATGATAGGCTATTTTTGAGTTCAGTAATCGTGGCGGCTGAGCATGTCTCTTTTAGGAAATTTATTAAATCTTCAATCATATAACTCCCAACTCAAGAGGTTATGCCTAACACAATCATACATAGGTAAGTATGTAGTACATTTGGTAATATTATTTTTATGAAAGAATATAATAATAGATACATTGTGTCAGTGGTGAGTCCAAGGGGGGGGGCAAAAGGGACATTTGCCCCTCCCACAATCGCTGTAGTTTTCCTTTGTTCTACACTGTGTTTAACCAATTTTGTAGCAAATTTTTGTACTTTTTGTACTTGTACCTCCCCCAAAATTAAGCCCTAGATCCGCCACTGGGCTGAGTGAAGTAACAAAATATTTTGCAGCCACAAAACATGTGATTTATACAGAAACCGAAGAATATACAAAAAGTAAATTAAAAACAAAATGAATTTATTAAGTGAGAAAATGTTTAACATAACCACCCTCCCAGTAAAAATGTTCTGTACGCGCCTGGTTATCGGTTATTTGCGACATTTTACGCTTTGTGGATTTATTGTATTGTGCCCAGCCTAACACAACGGCTACATAAACACGGTGGCCATAAATAAAAATGGTCGGGCCGTGGCCACAGGAAGCCAATGCTTCAATAGTTAAATAACTATAAATTAAAAGCAAATATATTTTTTAAAAAACAGATACATACCTACTTTATTATGAAGCAATACTATACTTTTTTGAATAATGTACCTATATGCAATTACCTACATAAGACTAACATTATGATTGTGTGCTAAATTAAATTTTTGAATATAAAATATTAATGTACAAAAACACTCTTAAAACAACTACTTTTTTAATTTTAACTATAGTTTAACTTGGAATAATCGAATGACCTAATTTTTTCCACCAGGCCGGATGTAAATTAAATTGACAAAAACGTTTGAGATTTTGGATAAAACGTAGAGCATCTGCTTGTATAGGTATTCAAAATAATGGTCTTATGCAGTGGCACACTCTCATTTTCTGTGAAGGATATCAACATTTTTTACGACACACCCATTACCCGCCACCTATAAAATATACAAAAAAAATAATATTTTAATCAATTTTGTTACCTAGGTCCATTATATCATTCATAGTAGCATTGATTATAAATACATAATAGTATTCATAATCAATGATTGAATGATAATAGTTATTTAGTTATTTGTTCCTTCCAATAATATAATACCTAATTCATCAGTAAATTTACTAGTCACTAAGAGCTACCCACCACCCATTTTGATAGTTATGTTGACTGACACCCCTGCACCTACTTAGTGTACCTTCATAGTGTGCACCACGGGTCTTAGAAATAATGTAAATTTTAAATCATTTATTAATAATATATATATATATAATTTATAATAATTCACACATGGCTTGTTCATAAGTTTTTAAATCTTTATCTAGCAGCCAATAGAAAATTTCTGGTATTTAGCTATTATTTTATATAGCATGGATCATAAAAGATTAATAAAAATATGTTCAATACTACAGAGCTATTTTTTTACTTTCACAAGAAACTATAAGTACCTTTATGTATTTAGTGATTTTCATGTGTAATGTATAATGCAATTTACTTTATTATTAGTAAGAATGTTTATTTAATCTAAATATGTGTAATGTGTATACATATACCTATCATTAACATTTTTCGGTAAAGGAAGTTTTGTAACAAATTAACCAATATCTATACGTAGGTGCCCAACTTAAATCTTAAGATATTAGTGTTTATACATAAGTTACTTTGTATTAAATGTTTGGGCAATATTGCTTATTTTTGTCTGTTTAAAATATTTATATCGAATTTTTCATGATTGTGACACCCATTATCTATAACGATTTCACCTAAGATGTCTGTGCACTCCAACAACTGAAATATTAATTAACACAGTAATGACTAATAACTGTGTAAAAACCGTAATCGAAATTTTGGCATCATAAAATGTGATAGCTACTTGAACGACAAACAATATCTGAGTTTTATCTTATCGTTACACCGATTAAGCTAATTATTATTATTAACCTATCCACATGGTTAGTTAAATTATGAAATATATAATATGTCTTAGAAGTTAAAATACGTTTTTTTCGGCTTTAATATAATATGTATGTGGCTATAGGCTATATTAAAATTATACTATAGTAAAAATATTTATGAATTTCAATATTTGTAAGCAGTTTTTTATTTAAAAAAATTAACTCCATGGTAATTATTAAAAGTGTATTTTTAATTTAGTTATAAAATTTGTATGATGTATGAAAGCAATTGAAATTTTAAATAACTTATCATCTACTATTATATCTTATTAGTTATCGTTGTACAGTATATATACATTATTGATGTTAGTTATTAACTTACTCGAATAAGTTCATAAATGTTTTTATAAAGTATACGTGTTCTGTGTATACAATATAAATTAAATTATAACACATAAATTTAATTAGCGTAGTAGTCCCTCAAACACCAAAATTAAATCAGTCGGAGTTAAAAATTGTAATGTTTATTAAATAACATCGTAATAAACAAAATACTGTTACACATATCTCAATAACAAATTTTAGGTGAAACGTAATTACATTATAATATTATACACATGATATACATATTTTATCTGTAGATAATTTGCATACTTTAAGAAAACAAATAATATCAATTCATTTTTAGTGGGTAGGTCAACCCTCCTATAATATTTTTATATTTTTCACAAACAAACTCCTCTCACAAATTGTCAATTTCAACAAGATTAATAATTTTTGGGTTAGGATATTTTTTTTCATATTGAACATTCATATTATGACGTATATGATTATAATTTACATTAGTATTATATTAAAGTGTATTTATTTCCACTGTGACATATATATAAATATAAATCTATTTTTATAATGAATAAATTATACTTATGACTCTGATAAGTGTATAATATATTATTACGATATAGTTACAACGAATAAGATTTATATAATATTATACATAGTTGGTACCTACAAATATATATATATATATATGGCTCGGCGTGGCGCAGTGGCTGAAATCAATCACGAGACGGGATTGAGAGTAAGCAACGGCCGCTGCCACTAGTTCTCGGATGGGTGACCACCCGGGTTCGTAATGCGCAAAAACCTTGCCACACATGCATGTGTTCCTAACCGACCGTACCAAACGTACCAACCCCACCAACCTTACAGGCTAATGACCTCAGTCGTCGAAGCCTTAAAACCTAATAAAAAAAAATAAATAAATAAAAAAAATATATATATTTAGTAGGTACTCTGTACATGTATTATGCATATATGCATAGTATGCATTATCTGATAGGTATACATTTTGATCGATAGCAGTTAAGTATGTGTATAAATAATTTTGAGTATAAAATTAAATATTCAATATAATTTCACCTTCCTAAAAAAAAAATATAATAATCCCAATTTCATCATTCTTCAACTATACAGGATTTATCTTTTACCATTTGTACATTTAAATAATGTAATAACTTTTTAATTTGAAGACTGCCTAATTTTAAGAAAAATATGAATATAATATAATGAAACCTTTTAATGATTGAAAAATAATAATTTATATTGAAATTGCAGTAAAAATTAAAAAAAAAAAAATTAATATTTAAACAAAGTAAAATGCACGTCAAGCTTTAAACTAAAATACATTTTTCAATATCTCACAAACTATTATGTATTTTAAACGGGTAGCTTATAAAATATTGTGATAATTACTATAGTGTGAATTGCCTGCATGTTTTGCAGCAGTTATTAAAAAGCATTTAAGACGTGTCACTATTACCGGTATGGTAAATGGTTACGTTTGTTACGAACCATCCTCAATCGCACATGATATCATCTAAACTAAATATATAGCAACGCGTCACATCGTGTGAGTGAAAAAATACAGTTAATGTCGGTAAATGCGTGACACAATAATAGCATTTAAAATATGATAAATATTTTATAAGAAAGGCGCATACCGAATACTGATAATACATAACCAATCATCATTCATCAATGGGAGTCAAAATCATCGTTCCACTGAGTAGTCCATATCTGAAATGTAAATCACAATGTTCCAGAACTATCTTGATGAAATAAATATCTTTAGGTACCTAATATTATATCAAGCCATAATTCATAAACAAGCCAAGTCAACTATATTGTAAATAGCTTATTATATTTTATACCTGTGTGTAGTGTTAAAAATATATTTTAGCTCAATAAAATTTAAAATCAATCAACGTATTTCGTTTAGTTAACTCTCATTTTAATATAAAACTTATGCTCGGCTTGTTGTAACGGCTTGTTGGAGGTCAAAAGTAAATTGTAAAGAAAAGTTAATGGGAATATATAGAGATGCAAACTTTTTTCATTTTAGTATATTCTACTATTATATAGTGCTACGTGTTTTCAATCCTGATAAAACGTTTAGCTTTTAATAAAGTTCAAACTTTATATTAGTTTTAAACATTGATGGTTATAATTAAATCAAATAGGTAAATGTTTAATTATCATACAAACATACAGTTTAATACGTTTTATTATTTTATTAACGTAAGTACCCAATTGATAGAAAAGATAAACTTATGTTATAAATATATATATGTATTAAATAATTTATCAAATTCTTTTTTTTTTTTATTTAGTTTTATCTTAAACTATTTTTTTTAGATTATCGAATTATTTAAACAACAATTGCGGTTTAAACGCGATATCCACAATGATACATTGATTTTAAAAACTGAAACCACTGACGTATATATTATAATATAATAACTCACTTAATAAATAATTATAAGCCATAACATTGATATAAATTCTGAGAAAACATTTCCAGCTCATCCCTTATGATCCTTTACTTTGCAATTTCAAAAACACGACCTCGTTGACAGTTAATTAGGCAGTTATTCGCTATATTATTTTGTTGAGTTGTTTTTGATTTGAAAAATGCATTTGATTATCTTCATTAATTTAAATTCCTAATTAATAATAATTCAGTATACCTGTTGTCATAATATTATTAGTATGTATGATTTAATGATTATGTCTGTCAAAGATCAAACAAATTTGACATGATTCCATGAATGTTCCAGACGGATAAATTAGTACGAAACAAATGAATAACAATAAAAGTTTAATTTCTACTTTAATAGCTATTAGTTTTTTATATTTTTTTTCATTACTAAACCTTTTCAATATTTCAATATTTTATTCTTTAGTGGTTATTTATTTTTACGAAAAGTAAAATAAATAACAATTATGTAAATCCACCAATAAAACCATTGTTAAGGATTTCATTCATATTAAACATTATATTGTTTAATTAATCGTTAACTGTATACAATATATTATATTGTATGTGTATAATAATACTTAATATCGATTATTTTGTACATATTGTAAATAGCAAAAATTTAATTTTACAGTATTAACTTTTAACAATACTTTTTTACGTATTGTTTTCATGTTTTCAGCTGTCACAATATTTCAAGTAATTAGAGTGGGTAGGTAATTTGTGTTTTTATATTATAAATACAAATGAAATTTAAGTAATTATTTATATTTTAAAGTGTATAAAATGAATTATTATTTTTAAAAGATCTAATGATAATTGAAGAAACACAAAATTCAATGATAACAACAATAATAATAATAAAAATAATCTTTAAGGCATGCTTTGGACATTATTGTCACCTGGAGATTACATTTTAAAACAAGTCAAGTGCGTCTTTTTTCAAACGTCAACTATTATTCAAATTTTTGATTTGAACATTTGGTAGTAGGATAAAGAGGATTGATGCTATAAGAAGCTTTTGTAATAAAAATCCGTGCCTAATATGCTCTTCTTTATTGTCATCGAAATCCAAATATCCTTTTGAATTTAATATGCAAGAACTGTAATATTGTCTATATCTGAGTCTTTAATAATATTAACCTGAGGTCAAGGTAACATAAATTATTTTGTGTAATTTGCTAATTATGTCAATTAACTGTGATTTTTTTATTTATAATATTGACAAACAGTTAAAAAGTGATGATTTTAAATTTATTTATTGCCAATACAATGAAAAAGGTTTAAGAATTAAATAAAAAAATAATATCAGTCCTTAATATTCAGTTATGAATAAATTTCCCTACGCCTTTTTGTTTGTTAAATTGTATACAAAAATTGTATAATACAAACAAAATTAAAAATTCTTAGAACATCAAGTTTAAAACAGAAATTCACAGTTATAGTCTGTTGTATTGAACCAAATAATAATAATAATGTTGTAAAAAATAATAACGTGTTACGAATGTACGATCAAAACTGGATTGGACTGCAGCATATAAATTGAAATCAACTAAGCCATTAATATAAATTATAATTTAAGTTTAATACAATAGTCTTATAATGTCACAAACCATCCCCTGTGGACTGAAAAATAATTATGAAACACATCGCTGAAAAAAAACTATTTATTACTATTCTTGTCAAGTTTTCATTTTAAGATATGGTCGTAGATAGAAAGGAGGTAAGTACGGTATATTTTATATATATATAACTCCAGCATTATCTACTTATTTTTCTTCGTCAGATTTTGGCGTCTAAAGAAAACAAACCTTTCTGAAATACTGTGTTTTTATTTTTTCGGAAATTACATTTGAAAATAGCAAACGATTATAATTGCCTCAAGTTCATATAATAAAAATTAAATCTAAATTATACAAAATCAAATGACATATATGGGAGAATATTATTATTTTTAAAAATAGTTAGGTTATTGCGATCATACCACTTTTTAAATTGCATACAAATTGAGGATATTGCCTGTATAATATAACACCAAATAATAACAATTTCCTAGTTGTATCCAGCCATACATACTAAACGTGACAAAGGTTATAATTCTAGTATTGATCAAATTAATGTAACAAAATAGTTTTTAATAAATTCTCTCGTATTATTAGGTTAGTTCCATTCAATTTTAAAGCGAAAATCACTTGATTTAAGTACCTATTAACTGATAGAAATATATATTTTGTTGTTCAGTTTAAGATTTCTCCACAAAAATAGTATAATATATCAAATCAAAATCAATATTAATATAAAATTACATAATATCACTTTTTGTTTGCCGTATTTTGACATAAACAACGTTTAATATTAATTTCGTTTACCATGAATGTATGGGTTAGTAACTAGCTACTATAGTTGCACTACAGCCACCAATTTATTACATCACCATTATTCTCTTTCCGTTCGAGCACTGTACACATGTAAAATGTATGAAAATATAACTCTTTATTCGTAACAATAAATCGTAACATCAATATTTTTCAGCAAGTTATGGTCGTAATCCAATTGTATGCCTAGTACTAAGGTACCTATAGCCAAATATAGTACCTACCCACACAGATCCCTTTCTGAATTATCACTATCGGTTTCACAATCATTAAAAATTATTACTCATCTCTTGGTTCACTCTTGTACCGAAATTAGTAGGTATTTAAGTTCTCGCAAAATAAACTTCATATCGTGTTTGGTTTAATTTTTAGTGTTAACTATACATTTACGAGTTTTACCAGTGTGTATTATATATAAATATATTATATTTAAATGTTTTGCAATAACAGAATAATTTGTTGAACATAGTATTTTGTGTTTCAATGATTCATGACATTATTCTCGTCGACGTTACGACAAAGCAATTCGATGATATTAACACACTATGTTTTCCCCTTGGAAACCATTATTTGGACAGTAAAAGTACACTACATAAGTTTCACATAGTAAATTTACCTTTATCGATTGGATGGTGAACGAGGGTGGTATTTTAGAGAGGTCCGTTGCCAAAATCGACTATGGTATATAACTAACCGCATTGTTTTAGCAGTTACTTCTTTAATATTAATGTGAAGCCATGAAGGTATCTTCTAAACTCAGATAAATGATTGTGAAAAGAGTTTTTCAAACATAGATCTATGTATATAGCTGCTGTTTGCCACTTAGTGGCACTTACCTATATTTTAATTTTAAGACAAAAATAATATTTAATAATCTTTGATTTTTGATTAGCTTCGTCATAGATAAGTAATGATTTATTATACACATAATACTTTTCATATCAGAATTTAAGAGTAATGTTGAATGAACAGTACCTTGGTAATTATTAACTTTACCTTGTTTAAATTCCTTTTAATAATTTACTATATAAGTCACCAATAATCGACCCACGTAATAAGCACACAATTTACTATTATAAATGCTGTCATTAAATTAGGAAATTCTATTGGCTGCTATATTACTTCTAATAATAATTATTGACTACATTTTCTCAGATATTTTTTTATTTATTTCGATAAATTTTAATATTAGTAAACTAAATATACCTAGGTGCTTGGATATTAATACTTAGTTCAGAAGGCTTTTTCAGGATAACTGTTATTATTTATGATGATTATTGTTATTATTGCAATATTCATGAAAAATAACAAAAATTTTTTTATTTTGTATCTAGGTATTTTTATATTTTACTAAAAGTATTCTGACGAGGATTAAAAATATAATTTAATGGTATATTGTGTGGCAAGGGCGGAAAGTGGGCTATTTTCAGCTAAGACTGAAATTGTCTTCCAACATGAGTGACACATACTATTTTTTGACACGCCTCTGCATTTATCGATCACGGTAAAGGTATTGCAGGATCTATGCAACAACTAGACTATAATCCTACGGTAACAGTATTTCATGAAATAACCGATTTGGTTTTATTTATTTTAAGCGTCACGCATGGAGGTTATGCTATGAACATAAGATGTAGCCAAAAGCTTATGTTTTGTAAGGATCGTGGTATAGATTTCAGTATAAATAATAATTGTTGTATTAAAATTAAATAATAATAAAAAAATGTACTCACGGCAAATGTATAATGCACTATGTAGGCCGTGGGGGTCTACGTAACAATCAGATTATTCTACGAAAACAATTTCATGAAATAAAAATGTTTATGCGTCGTGCAAGGAGGTTATAATATAAGTATTAGATGTGACCAAAAGTTTATGTTTTTTAAGGACCGTGGTATAGATTTCAGTTTAAATAATAATTGTTATATTAAAATTAAATAAGAATAAAACAAATGTAATCACGGCAAAGGTATAATGCACTATGTAAGCCGTGAGGATCTATGCAACATCAGATTATTCTACGAAAACAATTTCATGAAATAAAAATGTTTATGCGTCGTGCAAGGAGGTTATAATATAAGTATAAGATGTAACCAAAAGTTTATGTTTTGTAAGGACCGTGGTATAGATTTCAGTATCCTATACGCGCGTGATATGTGCGCCCAGCACGTTTTGGGATTTCCCACTTTACCTTCCGGCTCTTTTTGGACTTTCCACTTTACCACCCGGCGCTATAAGGGATCTCCATTTTACCACCCACTGGATAGAAAAAAGACACTTTTCAACGCTTCAACCGTTATCGAAAACCAAACTTTCGGTGCAGGCGTTATAGAAAAGATATTTAAAATATATATATTTGAATATATTTTTTTAAAAGCATTTATAATTTTACAGGAATATAAACTACTTACATAATAATTACCAGATTACCTAGCGCAATTGTGTATTAACTGCTCAAGTATTTTTTTACTCACAACCATACGTCTTACCCAATATAAATCTAAAAAATACGAAACATTCAATTTTAAAATATAGTTTCGATGAATAGTCCAAAAGGATCCAAAATATTTTTAAAATACCCAATGTTCATCCGAGAAAATGCTAAAATAAATATTTAATGAACATTTCAAGTTTTTAAACTATGCTTTTAATGTAACAAGACAAAAAAAATCGATTTTGTCGAACACTGGTTTTCTATAAATTTTTCATTTTTTGTAATAATCGTTGTATGGTTTTCCGGATTATTTTGAAAAGCAATGGACATTTTTACTTTCTCTAATTTTCTACCATAATCACTCTCAGAGCTGAAGATTGACAGATCCTACAAAATAAAAATTATATCACATCGTTGTAAACCCAATACAGTAATTACTTGTCCAGGGTCTAAAAAAAAGCCATTAATATTTTTATTTCAAATGAGCTTAAAAAAAAAAAATAATAACTCAATCTTCTTTACACACTTTCGAAATTTGTATATTATCCTATTTTATCTCTATCTACTGGAAATTTACTCAACTACATTATTATAATAGTAGATACAATTATAAAATAGATAGTAATAATAAAGCAAGTTCTTGTTTAAAGTGAATAAAAAATGCTATTCCCATATCAAACATTAATCGATATTTAAGTAATTTTATTAAAATTCAATTATTATAATGTTGTGAATAATAACAATAAAATCATACTTCGTCGCATAACCATAATATTATTAGGTTACTAAGATACTTATTTTAGTTGCCTTTCGTTATTACAGCTCATTTCCGGCAGAGGGCATTAGATATACCTACACGATTCAAGTAGAGAAACAAAATATAATATCATTTCGATTCAATGTATTGTGTACAATAAAAATAATATGCTTTGCATAATATTATCGCGCGAAATATTATAACGTAATAAATTGTTTGAAAAAAATCATAGTTGGCGAACTGCACTTCCAATATTGTATACTGTTTAAGTACAGCTGTTTTGAATATTGCTCGGTTCGGATTCGTAATATTTGTATAATGCATTATAATCTACAGTACGAGTATAACATTATAAAGATTTTACATGAGTTATGAATAATGCAGGTAAATTTGGAAATGTATTACTTTTTCATAACACCTATTAAACATCGACGCACAACATGTTTTATCATTTATAAAATTGCCGTTAAGTATTCGAATAAAAGTCTTAAAATACATTTATAATTTTAAAAAGCTTCGATTTTTAACGTTTAAGACAACCCTTTAATATTACATAATATTTTAAACAATTGACTACTTTTATATTTTATTTGTTTTCTGATGTGAGAGACTTATCATCGCGTTTTCACTATAAAATTTTTAACGAAAATTAAAACCAACGCAATAATTATAACAAACAAAATAAACAATTTTATTTTAAGGAGCTATTGCATACTATATTTTAATTTCTCTATATATCAGCAGATACTAAAAAAGTAAAGATACGCACTGCCCTTCAATTATTTCCTATCTATAGCCGACTCAGCTAATTGCATAATGAAATACGATTGTGAGTATAACTTACCTATATAGAATACTTAAGGAGTGATTCTATTTATTTTTATTATGAATGGAATTATGGAAATTATATAATATTAGCCCAACCGTATTATATAAGTTGTTCCCTCCAATAAGTATAGATTTAATTTATTCCAAAAAAGAAGGGTACGTAGCCTACGTTAGACATCTTTATTCAAGAATAAACAATACAAAGATAATGACACTTTTTATTTTAAATACTTGATATCATATTGACATTTAAACAAAGACATCTGTATTTTTCGATACTTATAATATTACTAACACAAAGAGTAATTTTTTTTCCTTAAACAAATATACGTCAATTAGTTATTACGGACGACAATTTAAATTGGTTTGAGAACTAAAAAAAAATATAATAAGTTTCTAGTTGTATAATTTACCGTGAAGGTATATCATTATAGGTAGTACAGTAAAATTATCTGGTATCTTCAATTGATTCTTAAACATTTTTTTTTAATGCATCGATAAATTAGAATAAGATATAGTTTTTATATTTTTAACTGTTATAAATCATAATAACAATATAATATTATTTATTAATATATTTTTATGTGGAACGATTCTTTGCCGTATGTTTTTGTTTTTTAATAATTCAATAAATAATCACATTATTGATTTTGATGGATTATTTTGTAATTTAAATAAATATAAAAATGACTTATTACCTAGTTATTATAGTTATTACCTATTATCTTCTGAGAATTTAATATTAATGTATGCAGGTAATATTGTGGTTTTTATTATTATTTAATTTATTATGATTACTGCAGATTTTTGGTAATGAATATATTAAATAAAATGTTTGAAACTTCAATCATTAGCTTTATAAACATTCTAAAAATAATTTATAATACAAAATGGAAATAAGTAGAAACACGTAAAAACCATTATTCGTACTTAATTAATATTATTATTACATTGTTTATACTTTAGACGAAACTATATTATTTTGTTATTCTACTAATTTTTTTATTAAATTTCAGTTGCTGTTTTGCTTTAAATTATATATTTTTTTTATCTTAAGCATAAAATATTTTTAATCTATTATTTTTTATTAGATCATCTTTATCAATTTTTTGGTTTGACTGAACAGTGCAATGAACAGGTATTCTTTAACAAAAACAATGGATTGCTGAACACTAAGTTTTCAATATTTGGCTAGGGGCATTTCAAATAAAACGTGAATAATTCTTGTAATAGATTTTTTTAATCAACTAGTATTTTATACAAAATGTTGTAGTTGGCCAGTTTTTTTGTTAAAACATTAATAACATGTGACACTCGCAGTTCACACATGTGTTGTTTTCGAAACAAATGATCAAATAATTATATGTGAATACATACTACATATCCACATGTTTGTTTAGCTCGTCATATTACGACATTTACAATATTTTAAAATGTATTTTGTATATTTTTTACTATATACCAGTATCAATTTTTTTCCAAACATAGCAAGAGTGTATGTTCAAAAATACACCATAGTTGCATTCATTAATTGCATGTTAAAATTGTTTTGTAAATATGTGGATATACTTGATATACTTGAAGTGTTCGATAGCAGGCACGTATTTAAGCACCTATACACTATTGTACCTAAAATTTATGTAATGTATAACTTTTTATCACAATGAAAGCAAATAGTGGTTTATAATTTTCAAACAACGTGTGGTCACGGTATAGGTAAATAAGACGTATATAATAAGCATGTCGTTTACTTATAATAGGCGAATAATGTTTAATAATAATAATAATAATAATAATATTTCGCCAACAAAAATAACACTTAATAATAATAGTATAAAAATACGGGTTTTATTTAAACATTTGTAATCAAAATCAAATGTGTAAAATAAATGTTATAATTCATCATACATTTGTACAATATTTAGTTAGGTACCCTTTATAGTTTATACTGTGAATTTCAGAGAATTTTTTTCTGGATAATATATTGAAAATGATGCGTAACATATAAATTAATATAACTTTACTTTAAATAAATATGCAAACAATTTTAACATGTATAATATTATATCACACAAACATTGAACAGTGAAAATGTATTAAATACAGAATCAACAATAGGTACATAATATTATTATCTCAAAATGAACAATACACGCATAACTTACTAGACTAATGACTCATAAGTTATGAGTTTATGACGTATTGAACATAAATCATTTTTTTATCTAAAAATTAACAAACCATATTATTTTATATTTTATTATTTGTTTTTATTTAAGTGGACTGAGCATTAAAAAATTGATAACATAATAAAAATATAAATATACCTTTAATATTGAACATTGTAAACAGTATCTATTATAGTTTATAACTTACAACGTTTTTGATACGTTTTATCAAATTTTAGTTATTACTGCAATCGTGAATATAATTTTATTTGAAATAATATTAAATATATACTTATAGTAAGGTACCTACGCATTTTATGATATTTATTTACATATAAATAATTTAAAATATAAAAAAATAACATTATCAAAGTTTAGAAACACTGGAATGTCTAAAATAGTATTACATATGTACATATTCTAAAGATTCTACGATAATATATCTTTGATTTTGTATTGAATATTTGAATCCAATATTAAACATGACATATTTATATTATGTTTTATTTATTTATTATTTCTTAATGATTTGGAATATTTTAAAATATTCACGTGACAATGGTTATTAATATTATGGCAAAAAAAAAAATAAAAAAGTATCAATCAAATTAAAAGTGAAATATCTGTCAAAAAATTTAAAAGTTTCATTTAAATATAAAATTATAAAATGCAAAACAATTTAATTCTTCAAGCCTAAAAAACCATAACGTGCTTTAAATCACATAAAAGATGTCTACTATCATAGGTATGTGGCAATGTTAGCATTATTTATGAGTATCACGTTATTTGGGTAAAATATTACATATTACACGTTTGACAGGCGTGGGGAAGATTATTCCATATAAGTATTATCTACACATTATTTATTCTAATAAAACAATTAAAAATATATAAATAGGAATCGTTGACAAGTCCGTGAACTATATTTAAAAAAAAAAAAAAAAAATGTTTTATTATTAAATAAGATTCCTATCGTAGTTTCCACCATAGATATATACAACAACTAGATAGCCGTCTTTATACTACAATTGTGACCAATGTTGAAATCGGCCGTCGGCAATGTTTACATTTATTTTACATTCATTCATGTATACATATCGACTTGCACATATATATATAATATATATATTGTAATAATATTATTTCACAAGCTTTGCCTGATTTGTAAATTGCTACCGACTTAAATGATAAGGAGACGACCATCTAGTTGTTGTATATTGCCATGGTTTTCGCTGTGACGCTAACACTGACAATAAGTTAATCATCTACAATGATATCAACACGAACAAAAGGGTTCTGTGTATCGTAATTCGTAGAAAGTTTATAGGTAATAATGTAATATAATAAATTATACTGTGGTTGTGGTGGATACAGGATAGTGTAACATTGTCTAAACACTCTAAACCAATCGTTTCAGACTACAATAATGATTATAGGCATGGGTAATGAATGACGCACGACTAAACGTACAAATGCACCTACATTATGATAATTGTACCGTTTGTGGTGCGTCTTTCAAAAACAAATGTTGAAACATATAGATAGATAATACAAATAGCACCTATTTAGGTACTTTACATTTATATCATTCTAGATGAGTTACTAGTTGAGTACAATATTATGCGATACAATAACGAAAAGAGATCAGTACAGGTAGTGAACAATATCTTTTTGTTATAATTATTATAACATTATAATGGCAATCGAGCCTCGTCCACCCTATTACCGATTAACAAAAACAATAGATTCGCAGCTAATAATAAATAATAAAAATAATAATATTTTACGACAGTGAAATACGTACACACAAAATATACAACCATAACATATCGGACAATCGACGCCCTTTAGATAATAGAACCGCGTGAAAATATCGATGCGTCCAAATTGTACGCCAAAGAAAATTATGTGTCCGAATTGCATGCCTTAAAATTTAATAACGATGGCTTTATTATAATATCAACATTATATTATTATATGTTATTTTATTTTTTTATTGATCATCGTTCATTACTTTGACAGCTTTGTCATTAAAGTTACATTTATTTACATTTATAATGATATTTATTATTATGTACATAATCACTACATTTTTACTTAGTTATCATAATTGTATTGATATTGTTTACTTTTTAAAAAAAAAAAATTAATGTCTAACATTTTATTTCCCATTAAATGTATTAACTATTATATTATAGTTATACTGTGTCATAAATAAGATTGTACTTTAATCTTAAAAAAAAAAAAATCCGTAATAGTAGGTAAAACAATAAGTGAACCCCAGTTCACTGCGGGCATAATAAAACTCTGAAAAAAATATCAATTTTGATTAATTTTTTAATTTTTAGAGAAATCACACCTAGAAATTGACTTCCAAATTTTTTATTTTTTTTTTTTATTTGATATGCTAAGCGTCTATGTGATGCCGATTGGGCCGCGGCATCCAACTCGGGCAGACCTTCAAGACGGCAAGTAACCCGGATAGACGTGGTCGAAAATATAATATTGTGTTCAAATTGAACGCGCGTGTAGGGTCGATCCGTCCGGTAGCGAACACAATCATCAGAGCTCATCGATCTCCGCCTCACGTTTGTTCCCTAGACCTGGCCGTGTATTTGGCTTCCTGTCCCAGATCGCCCATGTCGATGTCGAACGTGGCATTAGTGGAAGGCCTGGCATGCGATTCGTCAGCCATGTCCTCGCCGCTCATCGTGCTCACCGACAGACATTCGCGGACTTTCTGCAGCACAAGTCCCACGCGCCGGTCAATGGCCGTCAAATGCGGTTCCCATAGCACGGGTGACAGCTGATCGTCGTCCATGGATTCCCTCATGAGTTCGCTGAGCTTTTTGTCGTTGTGAAACCTGAAAACAACCACAACACAACGTATTATGAGTGTATGTCGCGTATGACCGTTACGGAGCCTGTCAATTTTAATTTTTACATTTTTAATTAATATACAATTCATGATTATTACGACGGCCGTTGCGAATGTGAACTTTTCAAATCAAAGTCAACTGTAGGCAGGTACGCGTGGTCAATACAAAAAAAATTTCCTGTTTATTTTCACGCCGTGAATACCCAACGGATTGGTTGGTCGTCGCTCGATTGGTCAGAAAATTTATTGGAACGTTGTTTTGTTTTTTTTTTTTTAATACTTTGTCAAGTTTACACTAGTTTGTAACATTGATACGAGTCAAAAACGGTTTTATAAAATAAAAAACTTCCAACAAATATTGGGACCAAACCAACAATGACCAACAAATGACCAACACATATTCTATTGGATGACTTCCAAAGCGAACTATTGACTTTTTTCTGCCAAATTCATATAATCGTAAGGACGATGGGCGTAACAGTATAGGATTCAGCGAACTTATAATAGGGACTAGAGACTAGAGTCTAGAGTACCTTGTACTCAATAGAAGTTGTAATAAAGACTGAAAAATATAATGCTGCAACAACTGAGTGGTGTATAATATAGCATGAATGATTCAAACTGTGTGTGCACTTTTTTAACGTCATAGAGACATTCCTTTTTGAATGGGTGGACATACTCATTTGCTTGTAATAGCAGACTTGCCACAGCTAAAGAATACCTATAGTATAATGTTTATCAAAATGTGGTTAAGAGCGCACTATTTGTTTTCTCTCTTTGGCCCACTCGCAACATTTACAGATCGCATTTACGCAGAATAATTTTTTCTGTGTTTTTAAATAATCTTAAGAGTAAAATCACTCATTACAAAAAAGATAGAAAATAGTATTTTGAGGGAATATCATATCGATTCGTCTAAATATTGTCTCAAAACAATTAAAATATCATTTAAATGTACAACATTTTTTTTGTTTATTTTGTACAATAAAATATATAGTCGATATGTCATTCCCTCAAAAATATTATTCTCTATCTTTTTGGTCATGGGTGATTTTACTCTAATATTACTTAAAAACATAGAAAAAATTATTCTACGTTAATGAATTTTGTCTATGCTGCTTGTGGGCTAGAGAGAGAAAACAAATAGCGCGTTGACATCCTCTTAAATGCCACGACAAATTATGCGTTTGAAATTTGAACTCGATTATTTCACATTATAAAAAATTTTTTTTAATCGATATGACTTGTATGACTGATACGATTGTATAATTGTACTGCAAGACCGAGTTCGCCGTTTTTCCTTTCCGTATGTTGTGACGGTAATGTAATTCATTCAATGGCGTTTTCTAACATTAAAGAGAATTGAGAATTACAACACAGGGGCACAAAAATAAATTATTGGTACTCTAATTAAAATGAATGTGTAATACTCAGGTTCGTTCAGAGTGTTGAGATAAGTGAGCTAAAGGGCTTTTTAAGTAACAACATTATATTTATATTTTTTTCTGAAAAAAATTTAGCCCCCCTCTATTTTAGATTTCTAGATCCGCCACCCGGGTGGGGTTTTTTTGACTCTCAGTCAGCAATGACCAAGGTCCCCGAAGACCAATTAATCGAGGGACCCCATGGTGAATGGAACCAAAAAATCTATTTAATGTAATCTTAAAAAAAATTCCCGAGCCTTTACAATATTTCGGTGCCCGTATGCCAACTATTATTTTATTATTTATTAAGTATAAATAATAATAACACCGAATAAAATATGCTTTATGGTGTGTATTATAATTTATGAACCATGAGTTCATTAGTTCTAATTTGTCAATTATAAACTGCAAACATAAAAGATTATTGTTGAAATATAAAGATGTCTAATATTTCTGATACCTACACTATCTAGTCTCTATTGAAGCATTTGAACTTAAATGGGTCTGTAGAAAAGTTTAGGAGCAATCCACAAAAAAAGAATACATTGTTATTTATGCGCCTATATAATAAAATATATTCACCTAATTTAAACACTATAACATATTCCTTTTATTTTCAGTGTTCCACTTCACAAACCCAATTTCATCTAAAACAGCTATTGGTTTCTCGTAGTTCGATTACCAGGAAAATGACCAGACGTTTAAACTTTTCACATATAAAAGTTTTTCTTCAAATTGACTTTTCAAACGATTATATTATCCGACGCACATGTGTATTTTCCTTGGATTGTTTAGGTATTACATTTAAGTTACAATCAGAAATACATTTTATATGTATAGAGGTATACGAATAGACCAAATTTCCCTATACCTAACTTTATTGCATTGTTCTCAATAATACAATATATTATATAATGGTTAGGGTTATTTACGTCCTCGCTGCCATCCATTAATAATTGAACTCCCGACCGCTTTTATATGCACTTTTTTTGCAATACTTGTCAGTTTCATAAAATAGAATTTTATGGTTTTGATTTTCTTATTTTACATTCTGAATAGTTTATCAATTTGTATGCATACATGCGCGAATATTGAACTAATAGTTTATTTTATTTTGAAATCATTAAGGTTTATATAATCGGAGTGATACATCAGAATGTTGTTGATTAACAACTCGACTTTACTCATTCTCCATAATATATTTTAAATGCACACAAAGTTATATATAAAAGTTACAGGTGCATCAAAATATTAAGAATATTATTTTGTTTGAGAATTTAATATGAACAAAAATATGGAATTACATAAATAAAATGAAACCTAAAAAGGTGGGTAAGTGGATGTCGCTCTACCGTACAGTAGGTTACAAGTGGGTCACTGTAATGGATGGTGTTAAATTTGAATTCAATAATATAATATCATTGTGTAAGAAAAACGATTCTGAGCGAAAACGGTCAGTCAACCTATGATATTACCAAATAATATATTTGATGATATTGTTGTGAATAAAGTAATTTATATTTAACCTATTTAAGTGGATCCTTGTTTTAAATTTTCAATTCTTAGCTATAGAATTTTGAACATTTTATAAATTTTTAACTACAAAATAATTATTAAATTTTAAATTTATAAATTTTGTCGAAATTTGAACTTTAAATGCTTATAAAAAAAATTGTGCCTATGTATTTTTAATATTTTTCAACTGCTATTGTAACAATATATCAGGAGCCTTATAATTAATTTCCACGCTTTTTTTACCCAACAAATAAAATTTTATCGATATTTATAGAAAAAAAAACTAAAAAAATTGAAAGCTTAACCAAAAAGAGCCAAATTATTTTCAAAATTTTATCGTGTATAGAAAATGCTAATATAAATGTTCAGTGAAATTTTCAAGTATCTACAGTCATTCGTTTTTTAATTACAATAAAATAAGAAAATCGTTACATGATCGAGTGAATATCAAATGTTGTAAAAATATGAATTTCAAACGCTCATAAAAATTTAATTTGATATGCTTGTAGACATTTTTTTTTTTTTTTGATAAAGGCAGACAATGGGTAATCTTGTATTACATTTTCAAATCTTAGATTTAAAAAGAAAAATTTTTATGAATTCTCAACTCAAAATAATTTTCTAATTTTCGTGATTTTTCCGTATTTTGTCAAGATTTGAACTTTAAATGCTTATAAATAAAAACTGTGACTAAGGATTTTTAATTTTTTTCATCTGCCTTTGAAACAAAAACCTAGGAGCCTTCTATTAAATTTTCAAGCTTACTCAACAGATAAAATTTTACTGATATTTATAGAAAAAAAAACTAAAAAAAATGGAAACTGACAATGTCCGTAAACAGCTCAAAATAAGTCAAAATATTTGGAAAATGTCATGATGTATAGAAAATGAAAATATAAACAACCAGTGAAAATTTCATGTATCTACGGTCATTTGCTTTAAAGTTACAACAAAAACCAAATTCAATTTTGTGAAAAATCGATTTTGCGTAAAAAGTCCCATTTTTCCTTAATTTTTCTTTTGTTTTTCTTGGCGCTATTGAAAATTACTGGGAATTATAAATTTTGACCTCCCCAATGCACCAACAATATTCACTTTCCAATCGAAAAAGATACTGAAGTTGAAAATCGAAGCATTATTTCGACTACTTATCGTGTACACAGACACAAAAAAAAATATAAAAACACACATCATTGTAAAATAAATACATTCATCGTTCCACTCAGAATCTAAAAATAGGATTATCTATTTATTGTTTAAAAATAATATCGCTTAATAAGCAATCAAATAAGACTTACGAAGGATAAGATAAAAACGAGAATTAACATTATCATACCATAATACGGAATATGAATTACGAAAGTACGTATTGAATTATTAATTGTGATAATTTACATCGGCTATAATAAGCCTATAAACAATTTAAAGCCACTACATTATTCTAGTCACTTACCTAGTCAATAATTATATACTCTATTTCGACCAATCGTGTTTCTTTTTTAATAAGTTTGTTTGCAAAAAAAAATACGCCCAACAAAACACTAGAATAATCATAATTTATATTGAATGGTCGGTGTTTGAACGCCGAACCGTAGCAACCGGAACGATAATTGAATAAGTAATGTAATAGGTATACGCATTACGCAGTATAATGCACACGTCATATAATAATATGTCATATTGTGTAGGTACTTTTATTGTGCGCACCAACCACCAGTTTTATCTAGAATTCCGGCTCAATATATATTACACGGGTATTAATAGTATTATTATTATTTTTGATGTGTTCGGAGAATATTACAATCACTATGATTGCACAGGTACACACACCTACAACTGCCGTATTTCATCGCAGTCCGGCAATAAACGCGTTTTTCCTTTGAAGAGCATTTGCGGCTAAAAGCCGTATCGGGAGTCTAGCGCAAAAGTATACGGTTTCGAAGAATCGCACCGAAACGCGAGTGCATATTAGGTGGATGTATACTTTCAATCGTGTCGCGGCGGCGCGGTCGGATGCAGCGGGCAAAACCGCACACGGTGCATTGCGGTTTTATAATATTGTGTTTGTTATACGGACCGAAATAATGGTTTACCGATCCCGCTACCGGAATTATTTGTATATATATATTATAATAGTCCGTCGCGATGATAACAGATAATTATGCTAAGTGCCCGTGACGCGCGTATACCTGTCTACGCGCAAACCCGGTGCATAATACCGTGGTCGGCTCGCACGAGAGCTTTTCAGAACGTCGTCTGGCTTTTTGTCCTCGTTGAATATTTTATCGGGTCCACCTAGTGTTTGCGAATGTCCGTAATGGGTTTTCCCAACCTCTTAACGGCTGCCGTTTATTTAAGATTATCTCTATCGTATACACTATATACGTAATATATAAATAGGTATATATATATATATATGTATAGGTAGTAGGTACGCGAAGCATGGACCAATCTCCTTACCACCCTCCGCCGTCCACCGATCGCTGGACGGCATTGGCACGCCGCCGTTTATTCTCTCGGGCCCTTTTATCCGTCGACGTGCAGTTAAGTCCGAATATCCGCGTTCACGACGACTCTTCCACCTTTACCCCATCCCCTACACCCTTGATACTCACCGGATGCCACTCGGAGGCAGTGGCGGTGGGCCGCCGGACATACGTGGCAGAAAACAAACACACTTTGGTGGTATTATATATATATTTATTATGTAACATATATAAACGCATATATAGGTACAGTGGACGCTTTTCTCCTTACTCACCACTCAATCCCGTCATCACAACTTACGTCCTACAACGTTCGTTTGCAAAGCCGTTTTAAATTCCTTACATTTTACGTTTTTATCAAAACGCCAATTAGGTCGACAATGTTTTCGTGAACTGGAGAGAATAATATACGTCATTGTAGTTTAGTGCATGGACTTTATATTATATCAATATAATATTCTAACCTTGAATACGACGGACTATATTAAAGTACTAAAATAATTTAATATAGACTATCGTTATTGATGCACGATTCTTGTTCCTCGCAAGTCTCGATAACACAATATCGTAATATGTATTATAGGAAGTGTTGGAATTGTAATTGTAGTGTAAGGGTAAGGGGTTACAAATGGGAGACAGAGTCATCTACTGTTTCTATATTTCGAGAGCAACCTAACTCATTATTTTCATTGAGGGGGAAGGGGGATAACCAGGTTAAAGTCCAATACGCTCGCAGTTTGATATAAGTACTAAAAGACTTGGATATATTATTATATCAAAACAATTGCCCAAACGAATATTATATTATGATTAGCTAAAAGTGAATACGTTTCAAGTTGATTGAAAATATACAATGGGTAGGTAAACGGATTTTTCGTTAATTTAAAGATCTTAATGATAAATCAAATATTATATTAGACTTTAACTTCTTGTTAATAAAAAGCACTGTGATTTCATCGGGGGAGTATAACGTGAACTTAGTTCTATTTACAATTTAGTGACTACAAGTCCACAAAAAGAAGTGCTTGAAGTTTAATTCATATTTCTTTACTCATGATTTATGAATTATTATTATTAATTCCGTTGGATACCCGATAAAACTTTCAAATTAGATCATATAATTCTTATGTGCGAATCCTATATGGATCTGTATTAAATCATTGTAGGCACGAATGCACTTATGCAAAATTCCATGCACATCGTTCTCGTAGACAACGGGGGAAAAAATTTAATTGTCCTGTTAATTGAAAAAATCGTTTTCCTACACTGCCGATATTTGAGAAGGTTTAATTAGGCATACTTGTACTCACGGTTATTTTTGTGAGACTGTTATCAATTAAATGCCAAACCTTTTTTTTGCAATTTGTACAACATATATATATTATATATATAATGTTTTCCTTTGTCTTTTTATATTATTGTTTTTGCATGACAAAGAATAGAAAAAAAATCATGGATAGATCTTTCTAACTGAAGTTTTACCTATGCCTGTACTGGCTGTAATGCCTAAAGGTATGGTTACAGTTGTATACTATTACATACGTCCCCTCTAATAATAATGATTAATTGTCCGATTGGAACCACAACGTTTGCGATTTTATTTTAATCGTGTTAATGAATATAGTACGAACAACCAATAGGTACCTCAGCAAAGTCTCCAGTGTAGACTTTCGTATATGACAACACTGTATGATTGGAGCCAATATACTCATCTCGTCGTGGAACGCCTTGCCAAACGCCCGACCGTGGTCGAGGTGAATGGGAAATGAATCGTTTCCGAACAGGGTGAACGTTTCGTAATGATGACGGTCCATGTTGCCCATGAGAAAGTCAAACACGGACAAGTCCATAATGTCCAACATCCGGCGACCACTATTGTATGGCGGCAAGTTTCTGATTAGTTCACAGTAATTTGGATCTATATCGGATACAAACAAAATAAAATAACGATTTCGGTGAGTGGATAAAATATATTTGCGCTAAACGACAGAACAAAGGGTAATACTTTGGAAAATTGTAATGTTAATATTTTTTGTTTATTATTTGCGTAACCTCGAGTACAATTATTGTATATATATATTATTATCATTAAATTCATACTTGACAGTGCTATTTTACCCCATTTACTACTTTAACATAATATTTGTTTGACCGACAATTTACAGATTGTATTCACTCTGTACAAGTATCGAAGACAATATCAATTTAAATAAGAAATCTTGCTGATCGCAATAATAGATTCTTATATATTTATTTATGTTAACCTTGTGAACGCTTATTTTAATTTTAAAATAATCACGTTAAATAGATTTCCAGTATAAAATTACAGTAAATCCAACTATTGTACATATTTACATTAAAAAAAAATAATCTGAGGTTTTTGAATTATAAATACATTAAGGACAATTATAAAGTTCCGTACATTTGTTTATTAATTACTTTTGTTATCAACAATAAAATTTACTGTAGCGAATACGCCATTAGAAATTAAACATTCAACATTTCAGTAAGTCAGCGCTATAAAATAATAATAATAATAATAATCATATGTAAGTGACATTATTATACAACTTATTTAAAGGTTCTTATTTTAAGCAAGTTTATGGCTATAATGCTGGGGCCTTGGATGAAAAATATTCCGTTAATAAATAATAAGTTGCGAAAGACATTTTCGTTAAATAAAATAGTTTATATTTTAAACATGGGTAATCCATAACATTTTCATAAAAAAACATTAGTCATACCACAATAAAGTCTTAATTGAAATTTGAAATTAAATATGGTTTTCGCTAACCTAAGTAATAATGTATTAGCGTGTTATAATTGTATAATATTCTTATATTAAAAGAAAAATTAAAACCTTTTAACTTAACTCTTTATTATCATTTTTAATGAATTATATTTCTTGACGCATAATAGATGGAAATGGTAAGCATTTAATAATTTTTAAGATTTAAAATTAATATTTATAGTATTGTTCAGGCAAATATAATATCATTGTAAAATGTCTAGTTGTTGATTTTAACTATTTAAAACAAAAGTAATTCAGACTGTATAATAATCGAAAACTTAATAGGTAGTAAGATGTCGTTAAATAAATTATTTAATAATGTTTAATTGTTCCATAATTGTGTCTACATACAAGTTAAATTATTTTGTAAGTAAAATATTGGAAAAATTGTCTTCACTTTTTGAACACAACTAAAGTTAAGTTTTAATTTTTAAGGCAACATAAACACACATTTTTGAGGATACTTTTTGAAGATGCTTTTGTTGTAGGTTTTAAACATATTGCCATAATTTGTTTTACAATCAACTAGTTAACAAAAGAGCCACTTTCGGGTTATTGCCTGTGGGTCATTGATTTAAATGTACCCGAAAAATGATCTACGGTCAAACGATTTCCGTCGATGAATCTCCAACAAAAAGGTCACCAATGAGATTTGTTACTTATATAGTATATACCTACGTCCTACCTAGGTACTATAGGAATAACTTATAATAAATTTATGGATATGTTTTGTTTTTATTTATATTTTAATTGTTTTCTAAACAGGAGCTTAAAAATATTTTTTTCAACCATTGTGAATGTAATAAGTAGGTATTAAATTATAATTTAATATCAGTATGATCAGACTTCGCCCGGGAAAAAATTAACAACATTTAATACAAAATACGGTGCTTATCCGTGTACCTCAATTCACGAATAAATCGGTGTCAATGCACCTCGCTATTTGTGAACTAATTCTATCAAGATGGGAAATCCACCTGTGGTGGATTGGATAATGGATATAGCATCGACATATTTTTCAAGGCGGTTTAAACTAGTCACTACATTATCCTGATGTTATCTAACAACCTCTGAACATTTTGTCAACATTTGTCGTGTAGTTTTTGAGTATATAAGCTACAAACATACATATATTTATATGTATAAAACGTAAAGCGACCAATACTTATATGAAATTTTTCTTTGGCAAACCAAATCAAATATTTTTTTTTACCTATAAACTGTTTAAGAGAGGGTGGTAGAGGGGAAACCAAAGGGCAAAGGCTAAAATTGATACACGAAAACTTTCAGGGATTATTAGGAGTAAACTGTGCAAAATTTCAGAGAAATCGGTTCAATAGTTTTCCCGGTTAGCAGCGACAAACTAAAACCGCTTACTACTTTATATAGGTACTTGTATATATATATTTAATTTTCTTACAGAAAAATACTAACTGAGAAAAACTCGTGAGGAAGATCAGGGTATTAAAATAGTAAATAGTAATATAATATATTATAGTTAATGTATTATTATTTATTATATATAGGTACTATACCCACCTATTTCATCTCAATAACGCGGAAGCAACATATTATTATATTTTATAATAAAATGTATACACTTAATACCATTTTTTCTTCACATTTTACTGAACTATTTACTAATTTATTTATTATAATAGTAGAATCCTTTGATAATTAAAATAATAAATATCCCATATTATATATTTATATTATTTGTATCATTTTTATACTTAATAGTAAATGATCAACTCAATAAATATTTATTTTTTTGATAATTCTTTAAATTTAATAAACTAAAAACATTAATAATAAAAAAGTTACATTTTAATTTTAATTAATGATTATTAGTTTCGATCAACTTTCAAATGTGAATATGTGACAATCAAAAATGTGTAATAATACTCTTTTAAAATTGTATATTTCCCGTGATAAAAAAATAAAACAAAGTTCACAAGTTTTAATTGAAAATATCTACAGGTGTATAATCAGTGACGCATTCATAAAAAAATCTATTATGTTATAGATTGATATAATATTGCATTTAAGCTATACCTATACTCACAGAGTAAACACAGAGATAATGTCAAACATATTTTATTAGTAAAAAAAATGCACTTGTACAACATTTAAAAAAATAATCTTTGGTATAAGACCATTAAAACCATACACTTTCAACATATTTATGTGTTGTTGATATATTTACCCCATCAATTAAATTTGTTCTCTTTATTTCGTTTTATATATAGACAAAAATATAGAACCTTCAAATCCTTTCAGTCCTATGTATATTCGGTATTTTTTAAGATAATTGTCATCGTATTCTGCCTGAATCATTGCATTTATCATCGATAATATTAAAATATATATTATATTAAATTATATTTTAGGTTTTTGAATTCCAACGTTCGGCGTTAATGCAATACATAATATTATTATTATTTATAGATAATATCGTTCCGGGCACTGACCTGTTTCCCATTTAGCCTTTCTCCGCTTGTGGTAGCTACGTCTCCAAGGATGCCTCCACGTCTTTCTCTCCAAAACATCTTGGGATGGCAAGTACGCGGCGAACGAGCCCTCCAACGTGTCGGGATTTCCACAAATCGCATGCGACGTGTCACAGTAATAGGAACACTGTCCGTGAAAGCACACATTTTTGTCAGGTGATACGAAGAATGTCTTCAACAAATCGGACGCGGTCACCTGGGCCATAAGTTCAGACGTGATGTTCACCAATCTGCCACTGACCGGCATTGCTCTCCGAAACCCCAATATCCTATGGACAATATTATAATATTATTATACAAATATTTTTTTTCTGACCTCTTGTAAAAACGGTGATGCTCTGAAAAATGTACATTATATTATTATGTCTATATTCATGTGATAGGTTTAGTGGGTGTAGAGTTGATCTTTGGTCTTATTTTGTATGCATCTTTATTCTATATGTATATCTATAGTAATCGTGATCGTTATAAATCGGCTTTGAATTAAATGAAAATAAATTTTAAAATTAAAAAAAAAAAATTCAAGAAGTTAATCGATGTGGAGCGTGCGTCTAGGTAGAACTTTTCGTGTCAAGAATCTTATTAAACAATTTTAATCGACTACAGTTTGCGTACATTTTAAAATTTCTCATTATAACCCGGAACTTGTTTGCTCACAAAATAAAATAAAACTGACCGCTCGTTTGCATGATAATATACTATGCATTCATACGTATGGTAGGTAATAGGTATGCAAAATATTATTTTAAAAATATTTTTACGAGAGAGTAGTATTTGGTTTTTAGATGATAAACGTAATTTCAACTTCACAAATATGTAAGAAACACACCAAAATCAAAATGTATGTACCTACCTACTCACATTCTCAATCGGAAACTTATGGTATGTATTAAATATATTAATGTTGATTTTGAACAACCAAGTACATGGGCATTTTACTAATAAAAATATATTATTAGATATCCTTAATATGTGTAATATGTATATTCTATGTGCAAATAAGTTGTAATTTTAGTAAATATGCGCAAACTATGACAGCCTTTTTAACCACCCTATCCCCAACCCTCACCCACACACCAACGTAGATTAAGATTCAGAATTTATATACGTCACTGGCCTATACTACAAGTTAAGGTCGACGCATATAATATGTGTCGATGTGTACTGTGTAAATACTAAATTAAGTACCTACTTTATTTGGAGTTCTGTAATTATTATTGTTGAATGTTGCAACTTATGGTGATCGATTGGCAACAAAATAGAAAATTCGGTAAGGATTAGGTTTTAAATGATACTTAATAATCGTAGAAACCACGAGATGTCCTTAGATCATTATTATTGATCAATCTATCAGCAGCAGCAGGGATGCATAAAATGTATTATAAAGATATACTTGGTTACTTTGTTAACATTTCTATAAACGATAAAATGTATGGCAAAACCCAATGACTAACTGAAGACGTGAGTGCAACAATCAGACATCTCCATTTTTATCGAAAATTGGTTTTTCATGGAATATTATTCATGGAAGAAATATCTATATTTTGGTATGTAAATCAGAAAAATCGATTGATTAGTTCCAAAGATATTGCAAAATGATTTTTTCCCGCTATTGGTGATAAATGAGATGCAAATTTTCTTTCGCTTGTCCTGAAAAATTGATAAAAATGGAGAAGTCTGGTTGTTGCGCCCACGTCACAGTCACTGTACTTATTATTAAAATATATAAACTATGTTTGATTTATATTCTTAAAACTTTTAAAACGTGTAACTAAATTTCTAAAAAAAAACAAAATCCATTTGAAGATTATATTCCGATCGAGGGTGGATGATATATACAAAGTGAGATGACGAAAAATACTTAATGGTCCATGAAAAGGTATCGTTCTAACATTATATTTAGAAAATTGTATTTGTATTACTTGATAAAATGAAAAAGTAATACAAATAATAATAATATATAATATTGTTAATTATATGTTGGTACATATTGTTATTTGTATAGTGCGCCTCATGATTACATTTAACAGATATGTGCGTATTATGACGATTACTATGCATATTATGATTGCTGATTAATAATGTTATAAGAAATCGCTTGAAAAAAAACTAAGAGATTCATAATTTCCTAGATGAATCTATGACGTCACTAAAAATAATTATAACTTTATTTTTATGACCTACTGGAGTTAAATAAAGAAAAACAACAAAAAAACAATGCTTTAATAGGTACATATTCTAATGGTTATCAAATTTTATCAATTACCCCAGTTCTCGATACTCCGTTTTTGATAATTATCTGAAATTGGTAACAACCACAACATCATTTTTGACAGATCTCACTAAAAATTATTTTTTATTCTCTTTCAGACAGCAAAAAAAAAGATATACCTATACGTATATAATATAATATTATATATATAATACACATAGTTTATATCATTTTTCGGATTGAACCGCATTGTTTCACAATGTACAACACCGTGATGTAATGCACTGGATTGCACGGACCAAGGAATTGCTTCATTCACAATAACGTTTACGACCGACTATCATTCGGAACTAATGCGTATGATTTTCGTTTTAGCGATGGACTTACCTGTCGAGATGAAACGCAGCAATTTCGGCGTTGTGCCTTTCGTAGTCGGTGAAGTAAAAATGATTCGGCAGAGTCTGTTGTTCTCTTGTGAACCTGCGATGGTAAAGAAAAAAAAAAACAAAATATTTTCAAGAGTATCTACAACGCGATACTAATGGGTTAATAGGTATAGTAATATACATGGTTGATACCTAATGTCCTAATGTGTATAATGTATAGGTATGTATCGACTATGGTATCCTTATGTGCATTATCTTAAAAATAGCTCCGTTTTATAAACCATTTTTCGATCAAATGTTGATATATTATGATCACCTACTATACATTTGTTAACTGTGTTACAAAACTATGACTTTTCACTTAATACATAATAATATTATATTAAAATATGAATATTATATAATTCCGTAATAATCTGAAATTGTAAAGCGATTTCCACAAAGTGTGTGTGTGTTAGTAAAATCGTACAATAACCAATATGACGCGAAGGTGAACTCAATGGACTAAATCGGTTAAAGAATTTTAAAATGCGTATAAATAATATATTAAAAATTACAGTCCGATCACCTATATAGAAAGAGAGTGGATGTTTTTTGGCTGCCGTCTCGCTCTGATCACCAAGGTGCAACTGATATTTTGCATTGTTATTAGGTATAAATTAGCAATTATATAGACTATCGGAAGTGGATACTAAGCATTTTTAATGTATTAAAAAATACCATAATGTTATATAAGCATACATTATAATATTATATTTAGAAAAAGTCTAACTTTGACTACTTAGGATGTTAGGTATTTTATTATTTAATACGCAATACTGAAATTACAATGAAGATGATGAATGATATACAAATAATTATATTATTAAAACCGACAAAAATTATTTATATAAATAGATAATTTTTGTCAGTTCTAACAAAAAATCTACATTTTAACTACCTATTTAAAATTGAATAATGATTTAGTTTATTTATTATAACCATAATTATTATCGTTTCTGATAATATCATTCATGAAATCTAAATAATGCTTATAATATAATATTATACACGTTGATTGTGGTAGGCACATAATATCCAACATTTATTCATAAACAGTTTACGTTGTACATTATTCAGTATTCGATCATAAATATTTCCTCAAACAGTACCTACATGTTTTATGTTGTACGTGCTTTCTGTTTTTTATTTGTCCAAAATTATCGGCAAATTGCTAATTTTTATTTCTCTGCAATAGTACAATATAATATGTTACGATTACTGAGTCAATAAATGCCACTTCATTGCAATAATTTCGAATAACTTTAGTAGCAGTCCAAATACATATTTAATAAAAATATTTTATCTCAAGCTATAAATCAATTTACTCTAATTATTTTAATTCTAAAGTTTTAAATGTTTTCATAACTATGAATTTAAATCGGACTTCAAAATTATAATATTGTCTCGCTATTGTTTATTTTTATTTATTTATTTATATAAATCGTTGAGACATTTTTCATTTTATTGAAATAAAAAATTGTTTTCATAATGTTTAGTAAATATAATAAGTAGCTACCGTATTATAGTGGATAAAACGAATTTATGAAACGCAGACCGTCGAAGATTCACTGAAAAAAAGTGTTAACGTCGCAAAAACAAGTTTCAAATTAGAATTTGTTAGTAATTTACCAATTATTTAAACTTAAAAAATACCTGACGGAACTAATCAGCAATAGAACATGCTTTTAAAACATCAACGTGTCCGAGTCAGTTGGAAATAATAATTACGAATAGTCCATTTACATACATTAAATTCTAATGTTCAAATAACGGCTACTTTGTTTGATTTTAATTTTATATTATATTTCAATTAAATACTTAAAGGTCAGTTATATGTAAATAAATTAGTAATACAAAATACCACCCTCGTAAAAATGTCGACAAAATACTTTAATAATTTACCTCATCGGTTTCATAAGTGCTTTGTCTCCGTTTGAATACTCTATAACAAGCTTGAGTTGCGTGCCTCCTTCTTTTTGAGCTAAAATATAATATATTCAATATTAGCAAACTAAATATATTATTTTAGCAATAAACAGGTTAATCCGAAAACTCACCTACGCTTAAGATACGCGCACTGGACATGTTTTTTAAAATTAATGGCACATACGTGTCGTTCTTAGGATACATTTCTCTTTTTGATATTCTTGAGTGGAATATGGTTAATGCTGTCGTGTTTGGCCTAAAAAATATTGATATTTAAGATATTAAACACATTTAATTCTAGTAAAGTACATAATATAATATTGATATAATATATATACATATATGTGTATTGTGTATAAATCATAAATAATGCATCCAAATGTGTACAAGTGTTTAATATTATTTACACAATTTAACTTTTCGGTACTCCTTTATTAAAAAGGACATTTCAAAAGGTATACGAGTCTCCTTATAACGGTTCTGAATGTAAAATTAAATTTAAAAGTAATTAATGGAAACTCTTGGTGGAGATTTCTTCGCGGTTGATTAAAGTGAAAAACGACCCAATTATGCGCCATGTTTTCAGTTATACAGTAATAATAATAATAATAATAATAATAATGAAATAAAACCATCGGGTTTTATCGCGTGAGAATAAAAATCGAAGATATATGCGCTATTTTCCTCCTACCTATGTAAGGACTTAATGAGTATTTCGCCATTTTACTTTTTAATAGAAAATATTATTTCTCTGGTCTTAAAAACATTGCAAAATCTCTGAGTTCTTGATAAATCAAAAAGATTTAACTGAACATAGTATTTTTTTTAAAACCACCTTACAATAGATCTAGTATGTCTGTAGCGTAGAGTTTAAACTATAACATAAAATATTTTACTACAGCAAACACTTAATAAAGTTATTAGTTGGGTATTAATTAATATCGTATAATATAGGTATACACGTCACAATATTACAATAAAACATGATTACAATCTTAAATGCTTCCGATGTTATTCAAAAAATCATTCGTCTTCGACAAACACAACGAATAAGTTCTCATTAATTTATAATTTTCATTTAAAAAGTATTTTCCTTCTTGTTGATTTTTTTTTTAATTTGCTTTTTATTATGTCGTTTTCACTTTTTACCAATGCATTTGAAAATTTAAATATTTTTAATTCATAAACGTTGATATTCTTCAATTGTTATCTTTATGTCAAAACGCATAGTTCTACAAGAATGAGTATAATAGAGTATACAATTTATCATTCAACAAAATATATATGGTAAAAAATCTTTTGTTAAATCAATTTAAAAACAACAAATTAAAAAAAAAGTATTGCCATTAGCTTATTTTATAGTACATACTTTGATAATATAAATTCGTTTTTATTGTTGTGTTTCAGTTAAACTTGTTGTACAGAATGTACTTTAAGTGTTAAAATACACTGTAAAAGATATTTTTGCTGAGGTTCACTAATAAGCTTTTTAAAAATTAGAATAAAACTTTCGTAATCAAACTACATTAGTGACTTAAAAGTAAATAAGGAAAATTGAATATTATTTGAAATAAATATTTCTATGCAAATCCGTATGGTTGTTAATTTTTAAGTTGACAGGCTTTATCTTAAATCTGACATATAGAAGATAAATTGAAAAATATGAAGTCAGCAATCATAGTATTAAACTTATAAAATCTTAAAAAAAACTTGTGTTTAAAATACTTTAAATTTAATATTCCATTTTAACACAAATACACAAGTGCAAAATGATGCAAAATGAATATTTTTTTATCATAAATAACACGATATTCTAATCAACAAATATTTAAATCATACTCGATACAATAATAATTAGGAATGCTAAGAATTACAAATAATAATAATATTGAGAACTCTTCTCAATATTAAATGTGGGAAAGTTGCATGTGGAAAAGTTCAAATGTGGAAAGTGTTACTTTATAAAACTAAAATTACCTTGTTTTTGTATTTTCGTGTATTTTTTAACATTCGAGTGAAAAATGTTTTAAACTTAAATATGTTGATATTGATATATTATTATAACTATTTATCACGTTCGTTATATGGTTTAATTTTAAATAGCAAAGCTAAACGTTATTAAATATAAGACAATGACGTTGTATTAAATGCACCTACCTATAGTGATTGATAATATTAAACATATAATAACTTTAAAAGCCTCCGAGTTTAAATAAATTAAATATAATGTGACAGGGTTTTTATCATACTATGGTTTTGGAACCTAAGTCATTGTTTTATTATTTAATTTATGAATAATTTATTACATTTTATCAAATACGTGAATATCCATAACCAATATTATAACAAATTGTTTTGAACTTAGTAGTTAAATTATTATATTATAATAGGCATAGATTAAATTATCGTACTATAGTCAATTCGTAATCATTGATCTACATTACTTTGGTTCAATTAAATGTATTAATATAATAACGTTGAAATATTAAGATATAATAACAGCAATGTCAAAAATAATGAAATAACTAACAAGTAGTCAATATTTTTTTTATATGTACATAGTGATCCATTTAACGTAAGACACTCGTTATTTCAATATATTATAGGTACTTACTATTAACGTTTTTGGAAATATTTCTTTTACATAATTTTAAGTCAAAAAAAACAAGTTTTACTATTTTATCGTTATAATTTTTTTAATGACAATATGCATTCTCATTACTTTATTCTAACGCAAAATATTTTTTGTTGTATTTTGATGTATAAAAATCGAAGTAGTTTTTACGCAGTCTTAACGAGTAGTTTATGAGATATAAGTGTTTAAAGTTTAGATAAGCCGAATTGTGTATCCATAAAAATAATACTCCACTACTCTGCTCATTTAAACTTTAAATATCTACTTTTAGCTAATAAACTACTTGCCCCAAATACAATGCTCACATATGGGTATTGAAATACTTTGATTAATATTCTACTTCAGCATATGAAATTAAGAATATATGCTGCTATTCAAAAGAACAAATAACTTAAGAAACGATAACCACAACAAATCGTAAAAAATATGATTTTTTAACGGATTGAAATTATGTAAAAGAAATATTTTTCAAAGTGTTACTGTATTCTGTAATAATGTGCGTTTTCCGTTAAAGTATCACTCCGTATACAGTATATACCATATTATACGCATTTATTCTCTGAATATCAAAACCAACACCCGAACTCGGTTTATTGTTTACTATTTTTCCAACTATGTTTTTACAATAACTTTTTTCAGTTATGACTTTAACACAGTTTAACGTATATAGTAAACTGACGGAAGGTCCTAAATCCTAACCGACTATGAGTAACAGCATGACCAAGAATTGTTTGAGTAAATATAATATGTTAAAAGTCCAGGTATGTAACGGAGACATTACGAAGAACAGTCGAAATCAAAACAGGTGCGGTTAATAATAAAGTGATAACGCTTGAAAATATGATTCTGATACAAAATAGTAATAAGAAACAATACTGTTGTAAAATATATCTTATTTTCATATGCAGTGTAAGTGTGAATAATTATTTAAAACGTATAATCAATTATCTAATTATTTCTCAGAATCGAAATATAATAGATGTATACGAACACGTCGTGTTTGACTTTGACATTCTACATGGACGCATAAATTAAATACCAGGGTGGTTGGCCAACAAGAAGAGCGCCGTCGTGAGCCGCATCGATAAGTAGATGTACCTAACGCGAGCGAGAACCGACAAAATAATGGTTTAACATAAGTTCCGTTTCCACTGCAGTCATGGTTGGATGCGTTTATCTCTGTTCTATACCGCGGTACCCCTATAATTTGTGTTTACTGTTTTTTTGAAATCGCCGATAAAATAATATGATCTTCGTTGTGTTGTGTTTGGAGCACCGTTAAAATGTTTTGCTTAAATCATTTTTTTTCCACATGATGATAGTATTATTATCACTATTTACCAATTTACCATCCTAGTCGAAACCGCGAAAAGTAGGTCCCACATGACCTGTATGGTAACAATTCAAAATATAAGATTCCCATATATCTATTGACTTTACATGTTATTCATGTATTCTTCTCAAGTCCGGGGAAACTGCAGTCAAAAGCAATAACGTACCTGGCCTGGTAACACGAACGTTTAGCGTTATAGTATTATCATGACAACTTAATTTCTCCAAATAAAAAAAATTTAAATCAGACTTTCGTCTGGATTCAAAAATATAACGGATATGGTTATCTATCGGCCGTTACGAATGGTATTCGAAAAGTCATATCAGTTGTAATTAGTCAGATTACAATATTTTACCAGTGATAAAAAATGTGAAAAATCCACAGATTATTAGCGTTTATATTGATCATTTTTCCTATCATGACCCGTTCTCTTCGTGTGATGTTGATAACTACGAGGGAAGTATTTAATAGGTACTTCAAAATAATGTTCACGATTTCCCATTGCAATATTGTATTATCCTATTGGTATAAATGTCTAATACACACCACCCTATATTCCTATTTATTATCATCATTATACACTGCCATACTACGCGTGCAATACGCCCACGCTGTTCAAAAGTACTACGATGATAGTGATGTATATTTTACGATCGCTGTGTGACTTAGATAATATGATTTTATTTAGTCACACGACTGCGTTCCTCTAAAATGTAAATATTTTGTTTTTGAACGTGATGAAATTAAAGATGGACATCCGCGAATAGGCGAGTCCTGTATTCGGTGTACTCTATAGGACAGTACTGCATTTGGTGCAATAAACGACATTTGCCGATATCTTCACCTTTTAGCCGTCCGTTTTAAGCACGGGTATAGTTCCAAAAACAGCGATACAGCCGATAAATCTTCAATCGCGGGAGTGGAGCAGTGTCAAAGAGATAACGCCCACTTTCCTCCCCACCACAGACAATATAGATATCGTGGACGGCGGCGATATAAATTACATAAACGTCGTTTCGTATTCAACAGGGACGGTGCCGGTCATTAATATTCCATATATGTGCGGTTTTTTCCTCTGTCTTTGTATATATATATATATAAAGTACGTATACCTTATTTTTTTTTTTTTGTTTTTCGTCGTTGTTATTTTACCACGATTTTACGTAGATATATTATTATGTATATAAACGCGCGTAGGTGCGCGCAATGATATTGAAACGACTCGATGGTACGGCAATAAAATAAAACAAAAAAACAATCCGTCTCCGCAGAGGTCTCGCGACGATTCATTGCACAGCGCCAAGAAATTGACCACAATCCAAAAACATCGACTAATAAACACACAGGGGACCCATAAGTTTCACTGAAGGACAAACACTAGATTATATATTATTTGTTACATGTTGTACGGATATAGATATTTATTATTGAGTTTCGGTGGTGTATGCATATTGCATATTATATTATAATACGCATACGTGGATCAGTATCATAATAAAAAGTGTACAGAACGCGTGCATAATATTATTGATATATATTCTATGGTAGGTGTACGTTGTTATTAATATCATTGTTGTTCAGAAGTCCGAAATTATTTTTCTTCACGTAACATTTTTCAAATCTACCCTACATAGATCACACATGACGTATGCATAAAGTAAAATAGCAACTGTGAACCAAATACGGATATGTTATTCATTCTGATATTTAGGTGTACGTTTGAAGTAACTGGTCTAGACGGGCTATACAGTCATTGTTCGAAATTTACGAACATTCATCAATAAAAAAATATATATTTTACAACTGTTCGAAAATAATCATGTGAAGACATGAACACATTCATATATATTTGATATTATAACGTTTAGACCAAATTTACATATTTACAATTCAATGGAGGTATTCCAAACATAAAAGATTTTTTTAGGTAGGTAGGTGGATTGTTTAAAAATAGAAAACTCTTCTATTATTGTTTTCTTCTTTTCGGTAATTATTTGAATTACTATGAATACTTTTAGCAATACTAATATTCTAGGCGGGTTTGCTTAAAATGTTTAACAAAAACATAATATTATTATCTAATTTTTTTAGCTTTTATATCAAAAACCAACTTAAGAATAACAATAAAAAGGTATCATGTCGTACATTTTGATAAACATAAGGGACAAGTGTATAATCAGACACCACAGATACACGAATTTATTTTGTAATATCTAAAAAAATAATGGTATCTACATTATACAATATACATATTATAATTATATTATAATATATATTTACCTATAAATATTATATATTAATATGAAAAAAGTATGAATAGTATGTAAACTATACAACTCAAAACGTTATAATATTTTGAAACACAATAAACATAATATTACCATTAACATTTACCATTACCTACAACATGACATAAATGCAATTTACCTATACTAAACGAATTTGACAGTTCAAAAACTTAATATTTATTATAAAATATTATGGTCTATCCATGGTCGCTCGCTATTACAAACCTATGAAATGATAAATCCATAAAATAATTTCACGAACACACGTCTATGAATAATACGCAACATTTTCAATAAAAAATCGATGAAACCGTTTTTTTTTTTTTTTTTATCCTAAATGCATTTAACTTTTGTCAACGTCGAGTGTTTACATAGATTTGACCGGCTTAAGAACAAGCCTGTAATAGAAAATAGCATGTCCGACAACTACAACATCAGACTCGTCACGTATGTGTATTTGTTATTGGTTGGGAAAATGTTATGACAAAACATATTTATATATTATGAGGTCACAGTGTTTGTTCGTTTACCGATAAGTTGGAGCGAGGACGGTACCCATTCGTAATATTTTTTAACGTGATGAAATAACAATGGGAAACATGTTTTTTTTTTCAAAAGTTTGTCGTACGGCTTGAAATTATCATTTTATTTCCTTTTCAACGTATACGTACAATATTCCGTATAAACGTGCATGCGTGCATTTGTTACTCTTCGAGTAATGGTCTATGGTGGCTCGGTGTAAATCTATGCTGATGCCAGGAGCATAATATTGTAAATTTGCAGCCAACGGTAGTAGTGTTCAGACTTTAGAGTATGTACTCAGTAGGTATCTTATATACGGAGTATCTACCTACGAATTATTGTTATTGAGATTGAGTGTTTAATTCAATTTATTATCACGCGAAATTCGTGTGATAGATACCTATATTGAACACGACATACACACTACGGTACATCATATTCAATTTTATATATAGCTACGCCCTACGCATAATATCTCGTATACTTTATACGTAGGTACCTACTGCGCACAAATATATAATTACTGTGTAGGGACCAGCTATATAATGCTATTTAAACCATTAACGTATTAGTTATGTAATCATTTAATATAGATATCAATGAACACTTCTATTTAAAATGGATAAAATAAATTCGTTATGATAGTCGTGTCGTTCATCGCGTCACATATCGTAACAATACGCATTTCAGCATTTTACACTGCAGACATTTCAAACGATATCGCTGTGGGCGGGCCATGTTTTGGTAAACACGAAAGAAATCGTAAAAATAGAACTATGCTAACTTTCTGTGCTCGATATTTTATAATTTTAGTTTTTATATTTTTCTTAATTTTGTATGAAATAAAATATGAAATTTAAATCATGATACAATAACGAATGAGCGAAATATTTTATCAACTTGACTCATACCATAGAATATTCCTATGCACATCTATGTTTTCAAGTATCGTATAACGAATGATTGAACGAAAGTATAGATGAAAATTGGCGGCGAATACGGCTCAATAATATAGATATTTATTTTCTCGGTAACAGAAAAAAGTCTGATCACTGATCAGTTATATTAGCAATACCATACAGATCCCCAGAATTTCATGTATTAATATGCACTACAATTTACATTCCAATACTATAATACACACTTCATAGATACGAGGTACCTATCAATTTCAGTATTTCACAAAGAGTTCATCGGCTAAATTTGATCAGCCTATAGTGTTGAAGCATATTTATTAATTATTTGTATGCATTATATTATATGTAATTTTGAATAATAGTATTGGAATACAAAGCCATAAGTGTTCAACTGTATTAAGTGCATACTAAAATAGTGCGTATTGCAATTCTAAATTTTAATTTATTATCATTGAACATAATAAAATAAACATAACCTAATCTTGTATACAAATATTGAATCGTGCAATTAAAAAAATATTTTTAATTCCTACTTGAGATGAGGACGATCACCATGGAATAATATGTACGTTTTTCTATTGTTCGTTTAGCGACTGCGCATTGCACAGAGTCATACAACACTCGTAAGTACTTATAACTTTATAAGATATGCCTATCATTTAATGATGCTAATCGTCCCATACAAACTCTACTCTGTAACACTATAGGTATAATTATAAATTATAATATTATATAATAATACAGTGTATAAAGATATACGAGAATTCTTTATTTCGCTTGTTGCAAGATCGCTTTATTTTATTATAATATAGTTTTAAATAAAAATGTTTCCTGCTGTTGGAGAATAAGAGTTTTCACTCACCAGAGCTTATAATATTATAAAATGTAAGATACATGAATTATAATGAATTTCGGTGGGCATTAGTTAATACATGATACATTGATACCTATATACATATATATAATATATTACATGTTTGATCAAATGTTATAAAATGTCTGCCATGCATCAATGTATATTTCATACTATATTAATATTTTTTCTATGTTCCGTATTTCGTATGGCTAAAGCCGATGGTTTCATCTAATGAAAACAAATCAAAATCTATTTATTTAAAATATGCAAAGCATAATGCCTATCTGCCGTGGATTATCAGGCAGGCTCAGTAATATTTTTGATTTTCTGCGAGGACTATACGTCAAGTACTGGAATATTTGGTGCATTTATAAATATTTTAGGATAATCAAAAAAAGGTAATAATATTGTCTTCAACTACTTCGGCGATTCACGCATATTTTAGTATAACGGTCATCTCTACACCAATGAATATTCATTTATCTATACTTACTTATTAATCAAAAAATATTTAATATATATCAGAAGTCCATACTATAGGTAAACATTAAAATGTGATGAGACAATTTTTAAAAAAAAACTCCAACAGAATTATTTATTATCGAATATCAAAAAATAAATATTAAATTTGAAATTCGATCACATATTTTAGTCACGATTTCGATTTCATCTAATTTATGATAATACACGATGTAGTAAGTATTAGTATAAGTGCTTTATACCGAAAAATCCAAATAATGCGTACAAAATATAAATTATTATTTCAACTAAAAAGTTGAAAGTTTTTCAAAATCAACAGTTTTTAAATTAATAATTGAAAGTTTATTCAGTCACGTTATACGCATAGTAACCGTTCTTCAAATACTTTAGTTCCGAAGTATATTGATAAACATTTATTTTTAAAAGTTTTAACACTGCAAGCTTAGATTTATTTACTCTTTGCAGTTTAGGATGTTTAGGTTGTTCTATAAAACGTGGTTATAACACAAATGTGTAATTATAAAGTAATTGCAGGAACTAATAATATTAGTTATTACATTATAATCGAAACGAGATCAGATTGATTGATTATTTTAAAGTAAATAGTAACTTAATAGTTTATACAATACAATTATATGTATTATATGCGAGTTAGTCTAGAACCAGATTTAAACATTAATTTACATCGTAACTCATTGTAGTTTAATTTAACAAATTGTCAAAAATCCGAACACAAACTTCGCATCTGCACATACCTACTGTGATAATGTGATCTATTGTGATCTTTTAAAACCAAATATTTCATGAAAATAGACAATAAACAAACCAATAAGGAGGGTCAACAATCACAGGATGTCAGCTGCATGATCATGCTTCACGTGCCAAGAATGCTAATAAATATTAATAATGTAACTACGTGTACTTTGAAGTACTTACTACTTTTTCACTTTTTCTGAATATTTTTAAATGCATTTAGAAAAAAATATTTTATTTGAAACACTTATTTATGATTTTATATTTAAAAATACAAAATTTTAATAAAAAAAAAAAAGACTAAACATTGTTTAATATGTTTGTAAAATTATATGGGAATTTATCAATTGGCTTAGTCTTCACTTAATTAAAAAAAATATTTAATCATCGTATACAAATATGTACACATAAAAAAAACTTACCAATACACATTTTGGCCCAGAATAGTTCACATAAAAATATATTTAAAATATTTGTCCACAAGAATTTTTTTTTATAATAATATTATGATTCTGATGTGCAAAGCAGTGTACTGTGTTACGGTTACCTACCCCATCGGTAGAAATTTAATATACAGCTATTGGGGGGGGGGGGGGCTAACATTTCAAATTGCATAAACAATAAAAAATGTTTTCTATTCACTTGATAAACCGATGTAACAATTTGTTTTTCTTGCAACATTACATATATATATTTTTTTATTTAATAGGTATTAATTATTATTTATTAGTATTATACTTATATCAATATCTACATTTTTACGTGGCGATAATTGTTATTTAATAGTGGTATTTTTTCCTGCGTATTTTATAATGTATATTTTTTAAAAGAATAGCAATTACAGGTTGTCGAATCAGCTCATAGATATGAGACATTTTTACTGAGAAAATATTTTAAGTCAATTTTAATGAACAATATATTCATATAGATAAATATAATAATTAATAACTAATTTTCACTCCATTTTAAGAAAAGCTTGGATAACTTTTGGCGGCTAATAATCTCCCTCCCTAAATTTTCACCAATGTTGCAACACGGGTGATTGCGGTATAAGCAATAGTTACTATTATAAGTAATTAAAATCTGTATAATATAGTATTATTGGAGATGATGATATGAGTGAATTGTGCTTGTGCACTGTACATTAATAATAAAATATAAAAAACGTAATAATTGTACGTTGTATTACATCGATGGACATCGAGGTACACGAAACTTACCGTGTATCTATATCAGATCTCCATAGTTCAGTAGGTATACGAAATTAAAATGTAAAAAATTTTTTTCACCATCATTTGTTTTTCCACACGCGAATGATTACACCATAATAATTTACACATACTATTATTTATAAACTATAATGCATGTTTGGCGGAACCATCGATATAATACTAACTATAATATTATGTAATATTCATTTTATATAGTGATATAGTGCAATACAAAAATACACAAATAATATAAGCTTTTCACAATATTATAAAACTATATATATACAGTTATATTATACTCGTGCTGAACATTATCAACTAGGTATAACTATTCAATTAGGTACTTTTAACGAATAGTCGTACGATTTAATAATGATGTGTGCTGATTAAACAAAAAATAAATGAAACATTTTCTGGTTAATTCGTTTTTGTGTATTATTTCAACGGTTTTTGTGCCTATGCGGTTTATTGATTTAAATGAAATATTTGACGATGGAAAAAAACATGATGAAAAAATAGAAACATTTAATTTTTAAATATCGAGTGTTTTGAATACATCAATACGTTAATAGGGCCATTTTATTGAGTTTTAACCAGAGAGGAAAATGGAAATGAATCCAATTCTGTTTCCAAGCTTCCGCCGCTGATTTAATAACGTTAATCAAATACTTATTGGATTCACAACGACCAAAAAGCTACGCTACATGATAAGTGTCTGTATAATTTGTAGAGGTATTTTACGTGTGTACATAAACTTCCACAATTTCACTAGAAAAATGTTTTTATCCATCATCGTTTAATAATATACTGCGACGATTTGATTAAAAACTTATTAAAAAATTAAAAACGCATCGTTAACATGTTGGCAGTATTATGTTGCAATAAATGGATAATGGTTCAGCACAAACGAAACTAAGCACAAAATAGCCGTAATAATGTAATATATTATTGTGATTATTATTTACTGTCTCCTATAAGTCACATTTGGAAGTGGATCGTTTCTCCAGAACCGATACGGACCGTGTGTGTGTTCGGTAATTTTTTCGGAGTTAATCGGCTGTCAAAAATACATATTATATAGAATAAAAATTGTTCCACATGAATAAACCGATATAATTGTTAATCATGTTGAAAATATTAAGCTGTACGCATACGCGCATGAAGATAATTGGGATACAATAATATACGTTTTACACTCGACAACAACGCGTTTAATCTGACCTTTTCTTGACCTGACCTCTGATAGCACATTGTCAGTCGGATTCTTTCAGAATAATCATATTTTATAACATTGACGAATAGTAAAACAATATATCAATAATGTAACAATAATGACGAATCGTCAAACAAATTATAATATGTATAAACTATAACGACGAGAATCTTAAATAGAAACAAATTTAATATAAATCGTACAGCACGAAACGGAGCGTCGGCGTGCTCGTTATCGCTTTTTTTTTTAAATACTATACTAGAAAACCGATGATTAAAAAAAAAACAAAATAACATTATACAGTGTGTGCCACCGTGTTTGTGCTCACCGGTGTAACTTTTTCCGACTGGTCTGTTCGAAATCGGTGCTTTTTTTTTTGTAAATTATAACCGTCTTGGACGGCCACACGTGCGTTTGCTGACGAACGAATACAACAATAAACAGCGTTTCAACAAATTTTTTCAGAAAATCCGTACATGAATGCACAAAATCCGTTCTTTGTGTTTCATAATAATACGACAACGAGGACAATCTCAAAGTTTGAATATCGCCAATAACGATGTGAAGAATACATTTGGCGGGGGCCCGTCTGCAGTACCTTATGACGTACTAGCTATTTATATTTACGTTGATATTTTATACGACTTGCGATGACTGGAGACCACCTATCCGCCTGTATGAAAACGTACAACAATCGTAACGAAAAAAAGCTATCTACGCGCAGAAAACCGACTACAATGATTTATACTATCATATTATTTCAACACATTAACGATCATAGTTACCTACGTAGTCTTGCACTGTATTGTGCGGTGTAGTGTGGTATTGTGCGGACGTGTGCGTCTACAGAGAACGTGTCGAGATAAATAATTCCGGGAGGTCCGCGAGTAAAAAAGTCAAATATATTTCTACATCTTTAGTAAACAAAACGTTTTTAATTTATTACTGTTTCGACGTGTAACGAGTGTCGAACTATATAAAACCGCGAAGGTCAATGTGGATAGTGCGTACATTTTTTCGTAAAAATTTTCGGAAGGGAGAAGCGTTCAACCCTCAAAAACCCATAACATGTTCGCGTCCGGGTAATAGAATAGTAAATAATAATAAGTTTTATAAAAGTATTGACAAGAACGACTCACCTCAAACCGTCTTCCAAGTACTCGACGACGTACTCGTTGCTGATGGTGCCGTCGTCGTCCGTGTCGTCGACGATCACGTCCCGAACGACGGTCCAGTCGGGCACGTTGCCGCGATGCCGCCGCGTTTCGGACGACCGGGACAGGCGCTCGGTGAGATCGGCGAACCTGTCGCCGGCGTACAGGTCGGGCACCGCGGGCTTTGGAGGACGTCCGCCGGCGGCGTGCGGATACGGTTGCGGCGCTCCCGGGCGCGTCGGCGGCGGCTGGCTGGACGGCATCAGCGTGGACACGACGAACGACGCGGCCGCGTTCCAGGCGGACTGCGCGTCAATGGCGTCCCGGGACCGGTCGGACCGGCCGTGGAAGTGCGACGGCGCGTCGCCGTCGGCCACGGCCTGCCGGCGGGCGTTCTCGTTCTGCAGGTCGACCACGAACAGCACGGTGACCAGGACCAGCGACAGGCAGAAGCCGACCACCACGCGGTCGCGGAGTTTCATGGCGGCAGTGAGTTGTCGTTACGGGTCCGTCGGCGTCGGCGGCTGCGGCTGCGGCTGGCGTGACGGGAACGCGACGCGGCGGTAAAGCTGCTGCAGACGGCGTTGACGAACGGCGGCGGCGTTGGCGCCGGACGCATCGGATCTGCTGCTGCGCGTCGCTGACGAACCGGCACCGGCGGCGGCGGAGTGCCCTACGCCGCGCCCTCCCGCCACCCGACCGTGTTTATACAATTGTTTTATGCTTAAATTTTTTTCCACAGATGTTGCAACTATAATTTTTGTCGCTTTTGTTATCGCTGTTATTATTGTTGTTGTTATCGTCGTCGTCGGTGGGTCACGACGTCGTACTTCGACTACGCTAACCGTTTTGTGATCGAGCCCCGCGCCCAACGTCGTCACACTGTCGTATCGCGTTCGAGGTCCCGCGATGGCTTTCGGTTCGGTTCTGCCGCCGCTGCCGGGTGCACCGCAGCTGCCGTTATCGCCTCGACCTTTGACCGCCGACGTGGCCGCGTCATCGCCGCGCCGCCGAGTGCCCCCCGCGGTCGTCTCCTATAACCGTAGCGCGCGCGCCCCTCCCCTTTCCACCGTCGGGCCCTACAACTGCTGCCGCGTCTCGGCCGCCGTCGTGAAGCTCGGGCACATCACGGCCGCCGTTCCTGGCCGCTCGGGTCCCGCCAAGTCCCGTACAATCCAAGTCCTGAAACACACGGTATTAGTGTATTAGTATTAGTGTCGTTATTTCCGTGTCCCTATCGAGTGCCTACACTCGCGCGCAAATATTTATAAACTATAATAATATTAGGTAACGATTATTATATAGTGTTCGTATTTTGTTTGTCACGAAAGTTTTCCCCTCGGGCGCAGTCGAAACGCAACGAGAAACCGCACGGCTCTGTCATTGTGCCATGTTATATAATATCGTATGCGCAGTGTAACACCTAATGTACCTACCTATGTACACCATATTATAAGCGTAATTCACTCCGTAATAATGACATTAGTGTTTGTCAAATAGGTACAACGTAGCCGCGCGATCTCAACGACTCTGTTAAAATCAGTAAAAAAATCTACTAAAACGCCATAAAAATCAGTGATCGTCATGACAGAGCGGGTGTCGTCTGCAGTTTACAACAATATTGATTATATAACGCGGTGTAATGTATTATTGCTTTACTCGTACGGCAATATCAACTGATATTACAGTTTATGAAAACATGTGCTGTTGCTGTTTGTTTAGTTGGTTGTGATTTCATGTGTTCTGGCGGTTTTTACAAACGAGGTCACGTGTTCATCGCGCGCATATATTATTATCGATGCACACCTGCGCGACGACGACTCGATGATATGCCTTTAACACTGTAAAAGTGTAAAACACTCCAATAATCGATACTATAATATTGTATAGCGATGCGTTGCTAAACGTTTACCGATTGTCAAGCAATTAGGTGACAACCGGTGGCGTACCGGTTGGAGGGGCATCAGGACATTTGCCCCCCCCCCTAGCTCCTGTGAAGATTTTTTAGCATAATTCATATGTGATTTTGGTTTTGAATTCATACTATGGTCGAAAGTGAGGTATGTTTAGTAATTTTCCTCTCCCGAAAATCATAGGTGTGGTATAGTTGTGACCTACGCCACCGTTGAAAGTGGTAAAAACCCTGTCATTAAGTCAAACAATTTTTTATTTCTTGCGGCCCTTGTTATAACTATCACTTATTAGATACGAGTGCTTAATACTTTTAAGGATGATCTTTCGTGGATATATTTATCGACGTATTGTAGTACTTTTCCAAACAAAAATCATGAACACCCGATATGTGCAAGGAAAAGATCAACACATTGATGACACATTTTATTTTTGGAAACTTTAATTAAGAAAAATTAAATTAAATATAGGTACCCATAAGCAGTATAAGGTAGATAAAAACAGTTGAAAAGTCATCAAAATATTATTTGACATATGCCTGATGTTTACCTACTAAATAGGTAGGTACCATCTGAGAATTGAAAATTACAAATAAAGAATACTGTGTATAGGCATCACCACGTGTCATCGTACTTTTAGAGTATACACTAAAAAAAAACTTATAGAAGTGAGTAATGATGCACTATCGTCATCGTCGTCACACGTATAGTAATTTTCTGCAGTACACGCCATTTTAAGCGCAATCGACTTGCGATCATAAAAGGATTCTTCAACACTTCCCATAAAACAACAACGACTAGATAGGTTGTGCCCGTAATGTAATAATATTATGTTATTACGATATTACACAGAAGCGCGTGTTCAATTGGCTCGAGTCAGCGAGCAACAGGTACCGCCGAGCGCCGTCCCCGCGAAAGTTATTTCACCTGTGGGACCGCCCGGCGCCCGCAAATATTTAACAAAGACACACCACCTGATCAATCGCCGCTCTTACAATGCATATAATATCGCAGAGATACACAATTTCAATTCATACACGACGTTATTCAAAAATTCTCTCGTCTGAACGCAACAAGAAAAAAAAATATATGTTTTTATTCACTCATTACTTATTAGTCATTTCAACTTATATCGTGGTCGTACTTGCGAGGGGGTGGGTTCGTGGGGTTTAACCCCCACCCCAACATTGGTCGTTTTTTTTACGTCGCCGTGTTTTCGGCAAATATAGCACTCCTATATTATATAGCGACTAATTCGTTCAGTTGTTTAAAAACCCAATCGACGCCGAAGATTATCGAAATAAGTCCGAGCTCGTTCAGCGCCGTATAAGTCATTTCTGCGGCGCAGACTCAACTATATACGGTGTATTGCTGTATTATAGTGTATTATTATCTCGTAGAAATACGATTTTCGATTCGTTTTGTTCATAGACGATTATTTTCGTTTTGCGTAATTCAATCGCTGACCATTCTAAACGCGTGTTATAATCACAATATTCATAATTTCGCGACGAGTGACGACATCTTCATCATCAAAATCTCCGTGACGTTAGCTCGTTGCGTTGTTAATGCTCATTAACATCTCTATACATAATATTATAATAAGAGTTATATTCAGCTATCTAGTATCTATGAATTATGATAAAATGTAGGCTGCGGAGTGCAGGACGTCAGAAGTCAAAACCAACACCTAACAGACAATATCCAGGCGGCTCGGAATAAAGAAGTCGAAATATATTATAATCTATCACATTAACCGAGTCGAGACTAACATTGTTTATTGTAATCGACTGCATTTGTTTCATAATTAAATAATGTTTGTTGTTTTGATTGTTGATACTATTGCGGTCATAATAGCTAATAATTATTGCGTGTTCTCAACGAACAAGACGTGTATATACAGTGAATTCATAGAAACATGTAAAAATAAAGATTCTAAAAAAAAAAAGCATAAATGTAATAATTATAATAATAATAAATACGATTAACATATTGATATTATCATGACGAAATCGTAAATGTGACGAACATTTTAAATAACATTATACGGCCAACAGATAATCCGCACGTTATCGGTCCGTTCTGTAGAACATAATATAAGTATTGAACACTGACCCCTATGTGCCACGTGGTATTTAAAATTTTAAGTTATAAAACAATTTCAACAGCGTCGGCTTGGCTCGCTTTCACAGTCATTTTAACGTGTTATTATCGACATCTATAATAGTATACTGAAGTACCTATAGTAATAATAATAATAATATCGATTAGATAACGAACGGTGTGCACATGATCGCTTATTTTTTTTTTAATCTAAATTTAACCTATATTTTAATTTTAATAAACGGTATGATCACTGACGTGTTGCTCACCGGAATATGTGTTCTTAAATTTAAATCGCATCCCGCACATGATTCCCGATAATAAATCGTTAAAGTTCTGCGGCTACTCTTTGATGTTGTATACTGTAAACATATTGAATAATATATTCGTGTTCATTCAAAACGATGTGCAAACAAAATGCACACACCGTTCAAACACATTAGCCGGCGCGAGTACCTATACCTATACCAATACCTTCGAGAGGTACTTTTTGCATTTTCAAACGGAAAATTTAATCAAATAGTCAAGTTTTCAAACTTTTTGTACATTATGACGCGTGTGTAGTAGGTACACATTTTTTTCACAACGTGTATAGAGTATTGACAAAAAACTGTTACCTATAATACCATCGTTACGTATAATTAAAAAAATACCCATATTATATAGGTATATACTTATGTGTTCGACGGAGAATATTGTTTACGATTTTGGAAATCTACACGGATTTCTGCCGGATCTTAGTGACTTGAAATTACGAGTATATTTTTTATACATTTACGGTTCGCACATAAGTACCATAACGTCTTTTGCGACTATTATAATATGGTAGGTAGATATTGTTAACACTAAATATATAAAAGCATATTAACCATCGCCGTGAAAGCAAGAATATAGAATCATATTATTATCCATCCAGCCCGATCCGGGTAAATAAAACACGTCACAATTTTTGTTATTACAGACGTCCAAATAAAATTGCAAATTATGTCTATTTTGACATCTGTATAAATGTCAGCATATCTAAATGTAACAAAATCGGTAAAAAAAAATGTTTCATTACACAAGAGTATTGTACTTATTAAAATGTTATCATCTACGTCGTAACATTGAATTTTACAATTTTTTTTAATTTTTCGACAAACTTTTTTGTTAAATGCTTAAAGCAGCTATATGGCGTGCGTGTAAAAATTTGTCATTTATCTTGAAATGAGTATGGTGAAAGTTCCTATACGCAAAAATAAATGGATTAGTTAGATTATTACTGTCTTAATTATATATATATATATATTTAATAGTAGATATTTGGGATTCGCTTAAGTAAGTTAATGTAATATATCGTTACCAGCCCATAAATCTCGTGGTGTGGGGGACAAACATTCAGGTGACATTCGTGCACATATTATGTACACACAAAATGTAATATTTGGGACGTTTATATGATGGGTGGCACATAATATATCTCCATTATTGTCAGTTTTGACGTATATAGGTTATCGTAGTATTTACCGATCTACACAGTAACTCAAATAATTACGCGTTTTTTCATTGCAGGTATACATTTAAACAAATTAAGTATAGGTAACCTATAGGTTAACTTGTGCAACTTAGGTCCACGTATACTTAACGTGTTCGCATCAGTGTTCTAAAACGTGTATTTGCCGCATAAAAAATTAATAACTGCGTACCTGCAAAGCAATTAGCATAAATATTAAATACATTATCAAAAGTTGAATATTTATTATGAAAAACATTTGTATTGAAACGACTTTAGAGTTAAGACAGAAATGGACTGGAAAAAACTCGTGTGATCCATACAACACGTTTAAAACGAATCTCAAGTACCTAACTTGTAGTAAACAGACCATACAGTCATTGTTCATGTAATAGATAATATTATCATTTACTGTCTATATATATATATATATTTTATGTATTAGTAACATTATATTGTTCATATAATATATTATTTACGATAATATGATATACCTATACTTGCCTCACATTTATACATTTTATTTGTACGTAGTTGATGAATTATTGCCGGTCGGTGATACCCAAAAGCGCAAAATTAATTTTAATTTTTGTACCTCGGTAGTGGGCAAAAGTGCAAAAATAAATTTTATTAGATAACTATAGTACCTACCAATATTGTACATTTGTACTTGTTGCATTATAAGTTTCAGTTTACAATTAACGCTTATGGTATTTAATGAACTTTGTTGAACTCAGTACTGATCAAGTCCAGTTGACAATATTAGTTGTATTACATCGTATTTTATCGTGACAAATTACGATGACGGTTGTTATAATCATTTAAGTTCACTACACTAAAATCGAATAGGACAAAAATGAATCTGACATTGCACATTGGTTAAAGTATTTCGTTGAATTGGCTTTTTTACCTTCTACTGACGCATTTTATGAACTATTTTTTATTGCTTCTGACAGTCAAAATATCACTGTTAACTGATTATATTTTAGTAAATGTTATCGACAATGACAGAAGATGAGCCACCTTCAAACGAGCCAAGTACTCCCAATGGTCCATAATTATATCACCATCACTTGAAAGACCAATACAACGATCCGTGCTCATCAGTTTATAATTATATTGAAGTAATTAAAGAACACCAAGCAGAAGTTTACGTATAACTATAATCAAATGAACGAAAAACTACTAATCTCAGCTCTAAAGTCATCTCCAATACCTATCAAAGAGTGAAACATATATACAGAAATATAAGTCTAGAATGAATAACCTACTTAAAAACTTTGGGCGTCAAATTTCCACTTAGATACTCATTTTTATACTAATACTCGTTCAGTAAAACCACAATTAATAATAACTATATGGTTTTAATAAAATAAACTTCATTTTTATTTTAATAAAATTGTTTTGCACTTTGGGATGTTTATTTTTGAGCTTTTGGATTGCGGTTTGCATTTGAGTCATATTTTGCACTTATGGGCTTCAGGCATCATTGAAATTTGCATCGTTAAGTTGTAATTAAAATGTCATTATTTAGGTAAAAAAAACAAATATGTGGCGTGATAATGAACGTGCCTTATCTTTTATTGCCATCAATTCTCAGACTATAGAAGTAGGTACTTATAACAAAATTTGTATCAACATATTATTATGTATTAGGCGATCAGTATACCCAAATGAGCTTCTTATTTTTTTCTTATTTTTCGGTCAATATATCAATTTTTGTTTGCCTTTAAGTTTTATTTTAAGTTTTATATTTATTCAGATTTATAATAAAAATTGAAAGTTGAAAATTAAAATGTATTTATTGTTCAATTGATTACTGTGTGTATGGTTAAATAGTTTTTGTTTTCGGAATACACAAAAAAATAATATATTATAATTGATTTGCTTCCAATATTCTATAAATAATAATTTTTAGACTTTTATGAAACGTACGTCATTATTTCATTATTATCAATTAACTAAAGTATGAATTCGAGTGATAGACAAAAACATGTTTTCACTATTTTTATCTATTTATCGGCCTTACTGGTACGTTGCATACACTTTTATATAGATACTCTGTTAACTATTTAGTATTGGTTTGAGTAGTGTGATGTTACAATATGGACCGTTTTCAAAAATTGGTACATCAACCCTGAAAATGAACGAGTGCAATCGGTCTATCGACCCTATGAAATGCTTTAAACGCGATATTGGTTTATGAAAAGGTATACTCCCAATATAATATAATGTTGTAAGTCGTGCACACTGAACTGGGCAGTCATATTATTATTGTAATGTGTAATGTGTTGTTTCCAGGGGTTATCGCGTTTCACAATTTCCATAAAAAACAATATATTTACATGCATAATATATTACAGTTGTATTGACATAGTATTGTTAACAACTGGCATCACACACAATGTCATTATTATACTAAAATATAGACGAGTGACTCGTTCAAGCTATTTATAACCATGTAATTTTTTTTCTGTTTTTAATGTGCTAACCATGCACACAACGTTTACAATAATACCTATGTATTCCAATTTAACAATTTGTTACGTTAAATCATGGATAAAATATTTTATTATTGACCAATTTAAGATTACCAAAATGATCCATTCTCTGCACGATCAAAACTATACTAAAACCGTTAATCCCATACACGAAATCGTTTTTAAATTGAATTCACCGAGTAAATAAACTAGAAGCCTTAGAATTTTTTTTTTTTCCAAACCCGTTTTTGAGGAATATTTGATTTAACGAGTACATTATAGACCTGACTGACCCATAATTCTTCAGGAAATGGGATACTATACTTCAATAATAAAAGAACCTTAAATTGTATTCACATTATGTGTAACGTTAATAGCATTATCTAGAACTAAATACAATTATCATCAACGTATGTGAAATCTAGGCCAAGAATAGTATTCTTATCCGAGAAAACTTAACACAGTTTTTTTCATCATACAATCGATTACATATCGGACAAAGCAATTATTGTGTTCCCTCGATCATTAGGAAAACATGATGGACAAAACATTTCTATTCCACTATTAGCTACTATATTATGTACTCATCACACTTAATAAAATATTTTTGAATAGGTATACGACACTAATAAATAAAAATTAAGACGGTTGAAAAATATTTAAAAAAAATAATAGCCACAATTTTTTTTTATGAACTTATAAAGTTCAGATTTTTCAAAATACGTAAAATTCACGAAAGTGTGCAAATTGTTTTGAGTTAGAAATTCATAAATATTTTTCTTTTTAAATCTAAGATTTGCAGATTTAATTCAAGATTCCACATACATATTTTACATTTATCAAAAAAAAAATGTCTACCTGAAAATAAAATAAAATTTTTATGAATGTTAGAAGTTAAAATTTTTATGAGATTGGATATTATTCACTCGATTTCTTATGTAGAAATTTTCTTAATTTGCTGTAATTCAATAACTGTAGATACTTGAAATTTACAATATATGTTTATCTCACCAATTCCTATACTCGATAAAATTTTCAAAATATTTTGACTCATTTTGAAATGTTTATGTGTGTTTTCAATTTTCAATTTTTTTGTTTTTTTCATAAATGTCAATAAAATTATATTTGTTGGGTCAAAAAGCTTGAAAATCTAATACAAGGCTCCTGTATATCCTATTTATATGAACAAGGAATAGTGATGCATGTTACTATGATCTAAGTTTTATGAAGTAACCTAAATCTTAATTAAATTCTTAATAAATCTTGGGATTAGAGACACCATTTAATATCACCTTGCGTTTACAATTATTATTTTATTAAAATTAAATAACTACAGAAGAAGGTCGGATTTTGAATTTTTTGATCCATCTGTGTACCAGCATAAAGTAAAATAATTTTATGATCTTTTTAAATTGTTTACTATTTACGCTTAAGTTTGTCAAATTCAAAACGTCAACGAATTTGTGTGTAAAATTGATTTCCGGTGAGTTGATTTCCGTTTCGCTCTTTTCCGTCAACTTCGTTTCACATTGGTCACTGGTTCCAATACACAGGGCACCGTGCAATGGTTTGGATAATTTAACCATTAATTAGTTAAATGTGATTAATGGCCCGAAACACTGATCCAACGTTAACAAAATCTATGATAATTACTAATGATTTTTTACGCAATAGAAACTATAGTACCTATATATTAAATAAAAATAAAAGCGTTAGCACTACAATTTTCTTTTTTTTCAGATGAAAAATGATTTTGCTTTTACTACAGATTTCGATTTCTTTGCTGGAAACAAATCATACGATCCTTTATAAGGTATAAACATAAAATACTTGTGATTAAATTAGTGTTACTAAATTTTATCATATTTATCCTATTGGATACAGACATGATTTTTAATTAACCATCAATACAATATATTATATTCATTAAAAAAAAAAAAATCAATTTGTAGTATTAAATCAGATGCATAATTTGCTGAAGGAGGGATATTGGTGTACATCCATATCTATCTATTTTGTAAAGTGCTTTAATTGGCCTACAAATACTGAAATGAATTAGTATTTTTTTCTTTTTACTTTTCAAATAAAAGTTTCCAATAATGACCTGAAAATTGATCAACTACCAACAGAAAAAATTGATAACTAATTTTATAACATAAAAACAAACTAAATGTATACATGGCACTCAGTTTTAATTTGTACATAATATTACAACCACGGGCACGATCTAATTGTTAAATCGTGATAGTAAGAAATCACAAATTGGTAATTATAAACTCCATCGAAAAGAAAAAAAAAACTCTAATGATACAATTTCTAGAGGTTTACATTTTAAATCGCATCACTCATATCATTGTCTACTATTACCTATGGCTATATCGATTACATTGTAGTCTGTTAATGGTTTTAAAATAAGCTGTAAACATTTTGTCACCAACAATAAAAAAAAACCGAACCAGCGCGCATGACAGTTTTATATTTCGTTAGAATTAATACCATTAGAACACCACGGTAAGTAACGGATGGATGTTCAAGACTGTATTTAATCTGGTGTACAGTTGGGTCCATTTTACTTGCATCGTACCTATACTGCTTGGAATAGGTGAGTCTCGACTGAACTAGGATGACCACAGCTGTTGAAGGTATAAATATTTTGCCTCGTACAGGTGCTAGGAAGCCCGACGGGTCAACAAGCTATTAAAACGTTATGTTGGACAATAAAGTACGCTTGGACCGTTTGGTCATCCTAACGGACGGTGTCTCTGGTTGAAATATGTATTGGAAACATCTGGGGCGCACAACTATTGTCGATGGTGGATGGGGGGGGAGAGGAGGCGGTTGTGGTGATAGCATCCCCAAAATTTTTGTGAGGTTTTTACGAATGATACGTAGTAGGTAGTTGTATAGCTTATACTTTAAACACCAATTTATTTTGAAACACAATAATGTATATTGACTGGATAGATAAGTAGATATTATTATTATTAGACTTTGACTTCTTATGGGTTATAAATAATCAATATGGTCCAAACAGTTTAAAGTTTGTGATGAGTAGATACACAGATATTAGGTACCTATATATAATATAAATCAGCGGTCACCAAATGGCGGCCCGTGGGCAGGATACGGCCCTCAGACAAATTTTATCCGGCACGCAGATAATTAAAAAAAAAAGTAAAAATCGACAATATAATAAGTATCTATGTATTTGTTTGATTTGCCACCCGACAGTTGTAGCTGTTTTTAAAGTTTTCAATATTAAACGTTATTATGAGACTTTACATAAATCATTGACCGAAAAATGTCCAGTAATTTGTGAACTTCGTAAATCAAAAATTCAGAACTTGCATATAAAATATTAAGTGGACGAATCATACATTTTCATGTAGTTAGATGAGAGTAAGGCTCGATATTTTGTCAATAATTTTAACCCAATTTTCTATTTACATTATAATTATTATAAATTTGTATTTTATTTTATATTAATTAATTAATTTAATCGGGTAATTATTATTTTATATCCACTAGGCCACTATAACTATGTTACTGTTGAATTATAATAAGTAATATGTTAAGAATATATGGTTTGAATTTTGATGGTCCCCGAAAATTTTCAAAATTCCCAATGTGGCACTTCAAAAATATTAATTGGTGACCCCTGATATAAATAATCAGTAACTCATGGAATCTAAAAAATACAAATACAAATCAACTATCGTATTAAAACAATAAATTGTAAAAATATTTTAACAAGTACCTATTTCATTTATATAAGTACCTACCTACTATAAATTACTGATGAATAAAATGTATTAATTAATTAAATGTAAACCATTGAATTAAAAAATAAAAACCTTCAAAGCTGTTTAGTGTGCATCAATCTAAAAATTGCTTTAACGAAACCGTTTTTTTTTAAATAAATAAATATTATAACAGCGGTGAAGTAGTTTAACACTTAGCAGTTATAATTTAAAAAAGGGATAAAGTACAGGTAACCTCTTACCGTACAATAGGTGTTGGGTGTACTTCATCGTTGAGTAAGTCACTTTAATGCATAATAATATGATAAATGTGAATTCAATGATAACTGATTGCATACGAAAAACGATTCTCAACAAAAACGGCCAAAGTAAGTCACTATTGTCTATTACTATAAGTAGGTAAGTACCTATATTATTGTATGATATATTTTTATTGCTATTAATTATTATTTATCATAGTAAGTAATTTATTTTATTAAAAGTAAAATTATATGGTACGGTACAAATAGGCTTAAAATAAATCTAAATATTTTTTAATGTCATTGCTTATAGTAAAATATACCCACTTAAAAGTCCCCACGAATAATATTTTTAACTTACAACCAAATAACTAAAATTGTTATTCTTCGTTTAATATCTGACTTCGTTCAATTCTGAACTTCAATTATCTATAAAAAAAATTGTTAATATATATTTTTTTTTATTTTTTAGTTTCAGTATTTATGAGGAACCCTATATTACATTTTCAAATATTCACACAATAATTTGCAAATGTGTGCAATTTTGGTAAATTCTAATTTTAACACTTACAAAAAGTATTGTGACAATGAATTCTCGATATTTTTTTAATTAGCATAATATGAGGGAACTTGTACTCAATTTCCAAGTTTTCTGATCAAAAGGAAATTTTTTTGCCAAAATTTATAAAAAAAATCAATAACTTAAAATAGAGAAAATTTAAAAAGAGTCAAAATATTTTGAAATTTATGATTTATATATAACACGTTAATATACGTTGACTAATCTAATATTATTACTTGAGTTATTTAAATTTAAAATATTAACATTAAATCATTAAGTATAATATGTACCTACAAAAAATATATGTATGTATTTATATATTATTATATTATTTATAGTGTAAATAAATTTATGTTCATCCCCCAAAACTACTATAAAAATATACTACGATCAGTCGACTATTAAACAGATGAGTGTTGTTAAAATACTAAAAACTAGTACCGAGTAGATTATAATAAGGTGAAAAGTGAAAACTAAACATATCATATTGTATCCTATGTAATATAAAATGTATATCAAATCTAATATGGTGTTAAAAAGGTATATATTATTTTTATATTGATACAACAATATGATTCAATCATCGGTGACAAAAGAATACATGATGTGTGATATTTTCTTTTAAGTGTTCGTTATTCGAATACGAAATAAGAGTAGGTATGTACATATCGGATAACTATATTATTACATAACAATATAGTATATTAATTATTAACACTTTTGAAACTCGAAGATCCAATTTGGTATCATGAAAAGAGCACCAACTCTCAAGTTTATTGAACACTCTTTAACATGCACTAACAGTTTTTAAATCTGTTTTTTTCATTACAATGGTAATATGGTATTGAATAAATACAATTAAAAAAAGTAACCAGAAAGCGTGTTTGACACATTCATTAACTAAATAGACATTGTATTGTTTGTAGATCGAGGCAGTGATAAACCATGTTGTTCAAAATGATCAATATTTATTATTTAGTGAAAAGCGAAAGTGTAATATAAATTTCAATATCAACATTACTAATACCTGCAGATATAGTTAAAGCTAATTAAGTACATATTATAAGCATTTAAGTACCTTATAGTATATTATTTTGAATTTGTGTTCATTACTAATTAGGTACTTATACTCATTCTCAAATATGTTTTAAATTAATATTTGATATAAATATTAAATCTAGAAGCTTTTTAAAATACATTGAATTTTTAAGAATAAAGTTATTGAAGTATTCCCTTTTATTTGAAAAGAAAGCATATTTAAAAATTAAAAAATGACGAGGATGTAAGTATATTATAATGACTCTGGATAAATACCAACAAAAACCTTTTTTTGACTTTTTAAGATATCATTATAACGTGGAAACATTACTTTATATAATATTATACAGGGCAAAGTCTAAAATGGACATTCATATTATATCGTACTTATCAGTCATCATTAACGATTATAATAAACACAGTCGAGGTTTGGGAACGTTTTATGAACGCATTAAAAATTTGATAGAGAACACGCGATAGTGGTGTTTTCGTTTTTAGTAAAGATACTATAATATTATGCCGGCTGCTCGCACTTATCTAACTGTACGTTGATTTATTGTACTTGAATCGTTTGTACGACATAATTGAAAACAAATCGTTGAGCACTGGTTAAATATTGAGTTATAAAAAGAAATGCTTTTCTTTACATAAAATGTATAATGAAACCACGTGCACGGTGTACCCTAAACTCAAATAGAGAGTACACAAATCGTGGAAGTGTGGAACGTAATTTATGCTATGTAACGCGTGAGACACGCAGAGAAAACGAATCTGGTATATATAGCATCATCTTAAAATAGACATTTATAAACATTAGTGTCAACATTATTATGTATCTATTGTGTTTTATTATTTTTAATGTTTACACGAAAATTCACACTACGATATTGTACCATTTAAGTTCATTATTAATTTATCAAAATGTCGTTTGTCGTCGAAAATCGTATTTTCTGTTCACCGAACAAGTGTAATCTCAAATGTATTGTAATTTTTGAAAGCATTCAGGTGACAATTTTTTGCCTGGTTGTTGGAGGTAACCGGCCCGATATTATTTCAGCTGTAGGACAATTAATGATTTTAACTCCGATGACTATAATATTGTGTGTAGGTACATTATGATTTCGTCGGTACGTCAAATAATTAAAAACTGTTTACAAACGTTTTATAACCATTTTAATCAGTTACATAATACATTAATGTTGAACACATGCACTTCAGCGATATCCACAAACTATACTCTGAACAAAATACTTAAAATACCTTTTTGTACTTCATACCTAAATATTGTGTTCAATCAATCAGAAATTATTTTAATTTCAAAAATAAGTATTTAATTTGAATAAATCGATATGACTAGAAGGTACTTTATACAATATTGATTGAAACCTCTTAATTGTCAACACAAATGGGGGGTTAACCCGTAACATTTATAATAAAGTTAATGTTTTTCACTACTCATCACAGATACAATAATATGATGGTTATTATGACAGTTTAGAGTAGATTAAATATTTACATGAAACTTAAATTGGTCTTCTATGCAGTTTATTCAAATAATTTTTCTAAAAAATAATGATTCTTTAAAAAAAAAAAATGTTAAGAGTAACCTAGATCAGTTTATTTCACTAGAATTCATTCATTTACAACATTTTATAAATTCTGAGTAGAGCGTGTATTGTATAGTGATGTGTTATAGTTTTGTTCGTTATCACGTCTTAGAGCGTACAATTTGCTTTAATCTTCAACATATAGGGTGGTATCTGATAGATGATTTGATCTAGTTTGTATTTTGAGGTACTCTAATTAAGTCAGTCAAAATTCCCAATATACTTTTCATAATAGTTAGGAAAAACTAACAAAATAGCGAGAAAACTGGAATATTTACGCAACACTAGTTTTCGAAGAAATCGATTGTGTTTTTTTTTTCTGTTTTAATTAATAAACCATAGGAACTTTCAATTTTCACCAAATACTTCTGTTAGAATTTTTTACATCATTGATAAATGATAATGGAGCAAGTAACCTCAAAAGAATAAAAAACCTAATTTTTCAGGAGACTTACATTTAATCAGAGTAAAATTGGGTAGTAATAAAAGTCAAAATGATCATTATGGAAACATGCATGATATTTCTGGCAAAACAGTGATCACTGATTCACGCAGAAGTGTACATTAATATGGTGATAGGCGATTCTCATCAAAATATTAATAATTGATTTAGGTACATAGAATTAGTGTTATAAATTTTAATTTTATGTAGGTACTCTGAAAATATTGAGCAATATACATGGATTATACATGATGTAAAATTTTCCTAAATATTCGATGTAAGTACCTATTACCTATATGTCTAAAATAATTTTTTTGACTTGCGACTTTACATGGTACTGCCACTTTACCGAGGATGTACAAAATAAAAGTAAAATATTCAAAACATTTTGGATAAGTATTTGAGTAATTTAAAGCGATTTATATTTCAATATAATTTAGTTTTTTTCCGTTTGAAAAATGTTTAATACGAGATTCCTCATAATTTGTATATATATTTATTTAGCAATTTTAAATTTTTTAATTCAGGCGTTTGATAATATTATGTAGTATCATTACATTATATATATTGATATGATTTTATAATGTTTATTAATATGTCTATATTATTTAAAATTATATCTCAACTTTGTCTGGCATTTGTCCAATACTCGAGTGTCGTTTACTACTCGTATGTAAATCACCTAAAAGTGTTTATAAACCATATTAGTTATTACTAAGTAGGTACTACTATACAGAGTACTTCTGAAAAATATTTCATTCGATGTGATGATTTATTTTTCATATACAATCTAATTATTGCGATAATTAAATCAGCGAAATCCAAACTTCCTATTTGGTTTGAATCGTTTTTCATAGTGTAAAAAACCTTGTACCTATATATTACTAATTTTATTATTATTACTTGATTTTTTCATAAATCGACAATCGATTACATTTATTTTATGCTTGTGAAAAATTAAACTATAACGTCTGAATAAGGCAACGGTTTTGATATAAAAACTTGTCATAATATTATATAGAATATTTAGGTACTACATATTAATTTATTATTATTTATCATAGTATATTTCAAGAGCCAAGGGGACGTCATACTGACGCAATAACATGGTATATTGTACATTCAGAAGAATCCATTAATTAACAATGCTCATAAGTCGCTTCGAAATATCCAAAATAATCTACTTGGGGCCCAAATTAATATACTTATAGATTTAAATGTAGATAATTATAGATCCAACTCACTCTAACATTAAAAATAAATTAATTCTTCTGAAAGTAAAATTTCCTTGTTATACATATTAGTAAGATCGATGTATCACATGAGGGTATACGACGTCCTCTTTGCCGACTGCAGTTAATAAAATAAATTATGTGATGGTAATTCAATAATAATTCCGGGGTTAAATTGATTGATAAATTATAGTTCATCGCAAGAAATCTTGAGTCAAATCCAAATTGTTAAATCAAGTTAATGTTTTTTTTTATAAATCCTATAAACAAAATGCCAATGTTTTTACGTTGGTTTTTTCTTACTATCAAATTAATGTTCAATAACAATTTTGGAATTCAATCAATTTAGAAAGAAACTGCACTATTTTATAAATAGTTTTTACTGGACTAGAAAACCCTCACGATCCGCTCAAAATTATGGCTTACATACCTACCTCTTTATTTGATAGAAATCTTCAGGCAGAAGAAAACGGAGCCATAATATTTTGATTTTATTTATTTATTTTATCTTGTAACCTTAATAATCCCAACTTAATTCTCTGACTTGGAATGAAAGGGTTCTATCGTATTAATTAAAAATTGTTCAGGATTCAGAAAAGAAATGTTCAGAATGAACCTGCAATATTTTTTTTTGGTTTTTAAAGAATTTAATTAATTTATAATTTAAATACCTATACCTATTACCTATCCATTATGTTCTACTAAAGTTAGTTTTCTAAGAAATGTGAACTTTATTAACATAGAACATAGATTTCAACTGACCCAAAAGTGATAATAGTTATTATGATAATAAATTATAGGAATTATTGGAATTATTCCTGTCCTCAGTTCAAATTTAGCGTTATTCTATAAATATTAGCACTTTTTTCAATATTTTAAATTTTGGGGACATTTATAAAAAATTAAAAGTTGATAAACTTTTAACTTAAGGTGAAAAGATATTAATGTTTAACTTCATATAGGTTTAAAATGTCAATAATAATCTTTATACAGTCTTATTAGAGTAGCTACATATTTCAGTTCCTTCATATCCATAGTTTGTTTAAACATTATTTGAATAAATAAAAACGTTGATTTATAACTTATAAACTGTACCTACATAAGTTATAACTAACTTGTGTATTTTTTAAAGCATTTACCTAATTTAATATAATATTTAAATGTTTGAAATTGCAAATTTCCCCCAATGGGAGTATTCTTTATTTTATGAATCATGTCTTGCACGTAATCGCATTTAATCATTTTTCAATTTTTTTATGTACAGATTGTGAAATGAAATAAAATATAAAATAGTTATATAAGTTTTAAACAGTTATATTATTTTATATGGGTAGTTCATTTTTCATTATTTTATTTAAAAAAATTGTATTATTTAGACTAATAATTCTATTTAAAATCTGTATTTTCTCTAAAAGACATTAAATTGTATCCATAATGTAGCGTGTGATAAAACGAATCGAGAGTTATTTAAAGGCAAATTTGTTATTTTCTCGTCTTTTAAAATTCATAATTATATCATTAATAATCCCAGACAGCATTTTGTAATGATAATATTATAATAGTATTATAATAATGTTATAATAATATTATTGAACAAAAAATTGCTGTCTGGGAATATTCTATATAATATTATAATAAGATTTTATGAAATATAACAGGTATTATATAACACTGTCTGCCGTCTGGATACGACCGAGCCAGACACCAGCCACAAACACTAGGCACTATAGGCAATGGTATAGTGTAAGTACCTATTTCATTTGTATAGAAATGACAACCGTCAAATCGGGATTAATAGAAAGTCATCACATTTTTTACTGGATGGTGAAAATTATCATGTTGAAGTAATATAGAAATGCAATTACCCGGTATGTTATCTCATCGATAGTTCTTTGCGGCAACACCGACTTATGAAAAGTGACATACTCGTGTCATTCGGTTTGACAGTGATCAGATAAAAAAACTTCAATAAGTACTACATGCTTTAAACATTTCGACATTTTGTTAAGATTGTCAGATTTGCATAAACAAAACTGGCCTAAAATTTAGGTCATACAATGTATTGTAAAAAAAAAAAACCATTAATTTCTTTATTAATGTTTTTTTTTTTATATACAATACCATCCAGTCATAATATGCTAAACCCTAATCACTATAGTTGCTCTATCCTATTATTTTTGCACTTTAGGAAGTACAATTTATTAAAAGTTTTCAAAACAAAAATGAAACTATATTATATCATCCAAATTAAAGACGTCCTTAACAATGTAGAAAAACTGACAATACACAAATGTTCTATTTTTTAATGACTCTGAGAAATGAACCAAACAATTGCAATTATAATGTATACAATTTTACACGAGTAAGTATCTAAACAAATCTGTATTTGTTTAAAAATTATTAAAATAATAATGTAAAATTTAAAACCATACAATATGCGTCGTACGTCTTACAGGCGCATTGAAATCAATAATGTTATTATTTCATATTTTAGTATTTTACGCAACCAGATTCTATTAATCAGTTTCCTAATAAATAATAATCATAATTCATAATGGTTTCATAATATAAATAAACTTATTGGTTAGATATCGTTTGTCATTTGTGCATATCTTTTTCAAAACACACAATTTTCTAAGAAATGTCAATATGTAGTTCTAAAATGTGTGCATTTAATCTATAGTTATTACTCTAGAGATGTGACCACTGACCGTTTTATATTTTTTTCCTCAGTTAAAATTAAATGGAACCGATTAAGACAGCTTTATTCTCGGGCGAACTAGTGTTATTATTTTCACAAGGTAGGTGACACTTAAACACATGATATCGGCCACAATGCATCAACAGCTTCAATAAACTTTGACATTGCACGGAAGATGTCACGGGGAACGTTCAATTGGCAGAAAGTAAATTAATAACAATACGCGTCATATTATGAATAATCCTACCTACGTTACAGTTGAATTATTTTTATTTAAGAACTACGCGTCGTTTATAGTTTGCATTTGAAGATTTGTTTCAAAAAGTATTCGAAGAAAGACTGCACCATATGCGATATACGCATATTAATGTGTTATTATTGCAAAACGAAAACGTTTCGAATAAATGTTCGGACGACATTGAATCGTGTCTTATATTATACGTAGATATACGTCATAGATGTTTAATACGTGATACACGTATAGGCTATCATATATTATAGGTTTGCCCGTGTGTATACATCGTACATTTTGAGACGAATAATGAGATATTGTCCGTCGAAGAAAATCATATTAACAACCTGTATGCACTCGATTGACAGGAAATGCTCGGTTAATTGTGCAACATAATATTAATGTTTTCCATTAAAACCGTGAAGGTTATAAACGTTGGTATGTGTACACACATTTTCCGACTGACCAAACGATTAGCCAGTCATAGTGCATTATTTGTATTTCACAAGTTTTACAAAATTTCCTTCATACATATTTTTTTCATTTTTTAATAATAATGAAAAATTAGCCTTTTGTGTGTATAATATTATATAATACGTATTTATTTTTCGTTTTTCGATGGCACCAGAAATTGCGGTTAGATTGAACGCGTAAAATGTTTCCAACCAAGTAATATAGGCACCTATAAGTATAGGGATAATCAAATTGACCGCTGAAAAATGTTTTTTTTTACGCTTTAAATTAAATGTATTTTATTTATTTCGTGTGTAAGCGCAGTATTTGTTTCATACCACTATATTGATTGATATTTTAATATAATCTGATGGACAACAATAATTGCTTTATAAAAATAGAATATATCGTCCGAGTCAGATAAAAACAAAGAGTATGATTATAATTGTCTAAGAAAATAGTATTCTTAATGTTAAACGCATAAGCCATTGGTTAGTAAATGTTCTATATTCAACGTAAGGTGATTACAGTTTGTAAAACGGCTTCAATAAAAGTTTGTTTTGTTCGATTAAAATGCTCTTTTTTATCTATATAAATCGAATACAGCTATATAAAATAACAGATAAAAACAATTTTCTGTACATTTGCTACTATTTTTCTTTTTAATAGGGGGTGATATGTTCAATCGAAATTCACCGGAAATCCAGTTAAATAAAGTAAATGACTTCAATAAATTGTTGATTGTTAATGGTTATTGAAACATATTTTATTATATATTATTAAAATTTAAAACATAATAACAACTAGTATATTAATATTGGTGCTGCCTTTTTTATAGTTTACTAAATAAAAGGAAAATACTAAATAGTATACGCCGTAAGGTATTATACAGGTAAAAATTGAATAAAAGGTAACATTTTTTTTATTTTTTACTGACCGTTTTAATAAAAATATAACTTCATTGCAGATACAACAATGTAATATTTATATAATACAATCAAATCGTACTTTAGTTTAAATAATAATATTTCATTCTTTATAGAACTTACCAATTATCTTATTTTAAACACAATTTATGAACGTGGTGTTAACATTTTATAAATTATATAACCGTTTGATCCACTCCCAAGACATCTAGAAAACTAGGTAATACAATTCATTAACGAAGCTTAATTCCATCACCTTTATAATAATAATATATAACCTAAGTAAATCAATGCATAATTAATGTTAATATATAAACGGAATTTAATGTAAATGCAACGTAACTTTAATATATATTATAATGTCATCACCAGCTGTTGATGCGCATTTAATAAAATAAAAAATTTTAAAGTTTAATATTTGATCACATATATGTATTTACTTTGCCAGTTGTACCTACAATTTAGATTAAAATTAAAATAAACTAAATTAATATTCCAAAAAATATAAGATAATAGTTTAAAATAACGAAAGTGAATAGCAACGATTTAACATTTATAATTTTCTTTTAAAGTATCAGTACTCGGTTAGTAATATTGCATTATTGCCTTACATTTTACAATTGTATTACAGTCAATTGCACTGTATATTATTTTGTAATTGAAAAATAAAGTTTTATTTAAATCGTATAATAACACAACAATTTAAACTTGAACTAAACGCATACCAAGAAACATTAATGTCATTATGTAATGATTATTGTTTACAAAAAATAATCGTGTAAAAATGTGAGTAGGTATAAAAACATTATTAAGCTATATAAAATACTATTTTCTAGGTCAACGTTTCTCAAACTGTGGGTTGCGACCCATTGGTGGGTCGTCAGTCAATTTTTGGTGGGTCGTGAACATTTTTTTGAATTATATAGATTCCAAGAAAATTTATATTAAATTAAGATTAAATATATTATTATGTTATTAAATATATTTATATCATTATAGTAATATAGTACCAAAAATTATGTGGGTAATAAATAATAATTGTTCGTATATTTATTTATTACGACGGGTATTAATACGCCTCATTATTAAAAGTACAATATTTTGAAAAAATATATTGATTATAAACCTGTAAAATAATAAATACCTAATAAAAGTAATAACAAATTTTGTTTTTATAACTTCTTTTTGAAAAGTTAAACCACGTGGGTTGTGAAAGATTTTTCGGGGGAAATTTGGGTCGCGGTACAAAAAAGATTGAGAACCACTGTTCTAGGTGGTTCTTAGAAATTCAATATTGAAATATGCATAGATAGGTGTATAAGTGTATAACTTTTTTATAATGTATTAGTTATTTATTTGACATTTTAAATAATTATATTACAAAAAATACTTTTTAAAAATTACTTTTTTATAATGTATTAGTTATTTATTTGAAATTTTAAATAATTATATTACAAAAAATGTTCATAGTTACATTTATAAGGTATTTGTATACATATGATTTTGATATGTAACTATAATACGTTTAGCCAACAGCTATGTTTGATAGTAATTTTTAACATTTGCGAAAAATGTGTGTTTGTAAACAGAGGCTTTTAAGTAAAAACGGATTTGCTTTTAACGTGATAATGTTAATGTGACATATATGCAATAGTAACAAGTAGGTACATGAGCATAATATTGTTCGGAAAATACTTATGCGTCAAATGAAGTATGATGTACTATATTTTGTTCGTTCATAGTATTGCAAATCGATGTTAACATTATTCTGTTATATTACTCTATATGCTTTCCTCACAATTATTTGTAACACCAAAATAATCAACAGCAATTCATTTCCTATAATATATAAAATGTCATTTTCAATCAACTGATTTATTAATTCCACAACTAGAAAAATGATCCAATATTCATTTTGTTGCATCGTAGAAGTCACGGACAAATTTCGATCATTCTGTCCGTACCCGCAGAAAACGCCCAATGACATAATAAATCAAATATGACGTTTGCTCCACTATTATTTAATAAACCAGAGGAAGTTATTTCATTTTTTGAAAAGTTTAGTAAAGAACATTTAAGAAAATACTTTAAGCCTATTATTTTTCCAAAAATTAATTTACATTTACGTGCTTGTAATATGTAAAAACTTAAGATAGGTAATTGAAAAAAAAATACTCAACTCGTTATAAGCTTATAGTTATAAAGTTTTAAATAAATATGATGGATAGTTATTTATGTTTACTCAAAATCAGGGTAAGTACAATATCAATTATAATTTTTTTATGATATTGTAATTTACAAAAGGTACACTATTGAAATTATTATTATCGTGACCCGGAATTGTTTATTTCCCCGTGGAAATCAGGGTGAGAGTTTAAAGATAATCAATTATAATATTTAGTTTAAATCAAATTAATCTCAACAACTTGCTCCGGTTGACAATAGGTCAGCAGTGAGCACTATAGTTGAAATACTTTCCGTTTCAAAACAATCTGCACAAATATTTTTTAATGTTGCATTCAATAGGTTTATGTTACGCGAGTAAAATAGATAGGACAGATAGACTAAATTATGCGCGTGTTTGTGGTGCATAGCTTAAACGCAATCACGACCGCAAAAAAACATAAAAAACACTGTACGATTGTTTAGTAATTTTATATATTAGGTGCCTATTGTACGTTGGCAATTATATAATATTATATGAAAACTTTTTTTTTTTTTTTTGGTGTTGTTGGTAAACATATTCGTCACATAAAAAGTTTACTATCGGAAAGAAAAAATCGTGTTTAGTTTTTCGTAAAAAAGAAAAAAACAATTATACAAATTCCTAAAAAGAATTATTATACGTATCACACGAATATAAATTATAGAGCACACCTAGTAGAATAATAAATATTTTAATAATAGCGAGACCAAAATTGACGAAAACAAATATTTTATTTTACAAATTTATTACGAAACCGTTTTACTACATTATAGGCGACATAAAACGTCTTGTAAAACAAATATCTCGCCTATATCGTCTGCGTTTTGCTATTTTAGCCGCGAGTTACATTTATCAGTACCCAAACAGTTGTGTACTTGTGTATAGTTATGACTTATAAGTTATAACCATCGTTTGAATTGAAAATTATCGTTCTATTCGTCGAGCACTGTGCCCCATGCTCCCGTGTACCATAGGTACGTCAAGTTAAGTTTAATAACTCGGAATAATAATAATAATGAAATGTTTGAATTTATTCAACGACAACGCGTAGCAGTTCATTATTTAATTTCAATGGAAGCACCTATATACACCTATATACTAAATATAATAGAAAAACAGGCGCGTTTCACGACAGCATCGCCGCTGAAATGCGTCTGCTGCAGATTTTCCCGGCCATAGCACCGTCGCGGGTTCGTCCGTTATATATATATAGTTAATATATTTTTTTATTATTATTATACCGCACAATAAAGTATAGTACACACACACACACACACACACAATTATTTATTACTCACGCGGGGGGACCGGCAAATTGCTCTTAATATTGTAATAATAAACGGGCGACTAAACGACGCGGCGTTGCGCTGTTACGCGCGGCGAGACGTGTGTCGGCGGTGGCCTCCCGAAACGACACGCACCAACTCGGAACGGATACAATATATTACAATACCTGCTAATAACAATAGTTATAATAATAATAATAATACGTCCTATAAAGCTATATATAGATACCTGTAACAGTATAGCGGATAGTAATAATAATAATAATAAATAATAATTATAATTATTATTATTATAGCAATAATAATTGGCGACGTGAAATCGACCAAAGACCATCGGCACGCGAGACGCACTTGTTGCTGCGTTGATCCGGTCGGGTAGGTATAATAATCATAGCAATACAAAGTAAATTGAAAGCGTTTTACACGTAAAAAATATTATTAACACGTATAATTACAAACGCCTGTTGGAGTACTACATTGCCGTCTGCGTATTTTATAATATTATGATAGGTATTGTCATGGAATTTACTGGTTTGAGCTGGTTTATTATAATTTATACCTTATACTCGCAATACGTAAATATTGCAAATTCCTCAAATCTCATGAGCAAAAAAATACCAATTTTTCAATATAACCTCTCCCTCCGTTAATTCAGTTATTCACCGCGATATCACATTCCCGATATTATACAAAATAGGTAGGTACTGCACTATGTATACATATTACCTATACGTGAATAATATTTTAACATCCTATTCTGGCACCGGCACTTGAAAGTTCAAAAATAAATTGCACATTAAATAATCGAACAGAAATTATAAATTATAACTGAATAAATTCAAAGGATATACGGGTTACTTCGTATAGAAATATACTAATATGCTAGTATATTGTAATTTATAGTTCAGTACCTATTATACACTTATACGCATTATATTTATGTAGCCACGTAGTACAATATAGTATTTACTCAAGTACCCACCTGCATAACAATGGTGCACCAGAGGGGGCAGACTCTGCAGGGTCCACTCATTCGTACAATATACAGTCATACTATGTTAATAAAAAATTGCTAGTTTTTATTTTTATTTTACCAACCTATAGTTGATAAATAATTATTGATGATATCTATATCATCACAATTTATATTTGATACTTATGCATGTCAATAATAAAAATGTGGTGGCGATACATATTTACTCAATTATACACATAAAATAATCCTGATTGGCCACTGGTAGATAATAATTCGATAGAATATTCACACCAAAAGGTAAAATTTGATATTCCATAAATTAATATTATGATTTCTATGGAGACATCTGTCGTGATTTAGTATAATCATTATATTAGATAGGTATAGCTATTGAAAAATAACTCGACTATAATATATATAATGTAATTGATCAGACAACAACTTTAACATTGGCTTATTATTTCACTTTGATGGTTATTTTTTAGCGTGAATAAAATATAAGTACTTAACATTATCTCTAACGTTGCAGATATATTTTATTTTTATTTATTACGTTTCAATTGAAATGGTTATGACGAGAAAGCGGCGTAAACGGATGTACGACAATCTAATTATTATTACCTATAACTTATAGAACCTGAAGAAACATGGTTTATCGAAAGTATTCTTCTACTACTATATTGTTCACGTCATCTCAATATTTTTGATATATCTATGATAATATGTAGTTATTATTTTTATATATAAATTATTTACTTCAAGATATTTTTTTTAAATTTTGTTACCACTAAATACAGCTAACTACTAAAAATCAACTAAACATTCATTGTGAACATGATACCTGCCATAGGCACGGGATAGTCGAATTGCACTTATTACCTAAAAAGAAACGGTCGAATTGCACTTGGGTTCAAAAAAGGAAATGGTCTAACTGCACTCGGGTAAAAAACAGGTAGTGGTCGAACTGCACTCGTTCAAAAAAAGGAGTTAACATTTTAGGTCACTATGGACGTTCGCTTTTATTATTATAATACTATTTGACGATTTAAAAAAAGAATTACTAAAAAGAATTATAAAAATGAAAAAAAATGTATAATATTTAACAATGCAAAAAAAGAATAAAAAAATTATATATATATTATTACTACAAAAATTATCAAAATTAGTTAAAAAAAAAAGTTATAAAAATGACAATAATAATATTTTATGATTTAATATAATATGATATTAACATAATGGACAATGGTATGTATTAAACAATCATTTTTAACTACACCAATAATTAAAATCATTGTCAGTCCTAAACCTGTAAGTGGGAAGGGAAATTAGTGTATTATAAAGTTTAACCCCTTCAAATGCATGATATTTTTGTCGGAATACCTTTTTTGAGCCCAAGTGCAGTTCGACCACTACCTGCTTTTTACCCGAGTGCAGTTCGAACATTACCATTTTTAAACCTAAGTGCAGTTCGACTAAAAGAATTCAGCCATACCCCATAGGCAATATCATTATTAATTTTGAATAGTACAGAAAAAATCAATAAGATATTAATTACTTTATTCAAACTCTCATTGTAAATAATTAATCAATTGCTCAGTCTACTTTGTTTATCGAATACTCAATATTTTTTTATATGCATTTAATTTAACTAAGCAAGTAAATTGAAGTAATTAGTTTTGATTTTAAAACCATTCCAAATTGTAACTATTCAACTAGAATAATAAAAATTAAAAAGGATTTCAAGTAGGTACCTATACCTACTTAATTATTGAATTGTTTTATATTTAATGAATTTCTCTCTAAGTTATAAAATTAACTATAAAACAACAACACACTTGAATGGTTAAATATCTAATAACTCTAGCTAATATGCTTAAATCGTTTCGATATGATTCGTATTACTAGTGTACTATTGCATTGAACAAATATTTTATCACACATTAATGATTAATAAAAACAAAAATGACTAAGTACCTATTAACATTATGTATTAAATGATAAAAGATAATATTATTATCTCTTCTTCTCTATTAATGACATTTATGCCTGTATACAAATAATAAACTGTATTAATATTTAATAAGACAAATAGCAATACTATACCTCACTAGATAATAATCACGTTAAACAATTATTTACAACAACTTATACTTATTAATCGGTACCAAAAATAAAATTTGTTAAAAATTTAAAATGAACTTGCAAGAAAATATACTTCTACTTTTGTACTCAGCTAATCAGCTATCACACCATTCACATTTCACATGTTTATATATTTTTTATTAATCTCGACAGCAAAAACTTGAACCTATAATGAAAAACTTTCCTAAATAATAATTTATAACCAATATTATTCCATCTTATTTTTAAAATCATTTTCTCACACTCTTTTTAAATATTAAAATATAATAAATAGGTTTTATTACCATTGTCTACATTAGATATGGGGATACGACTACGGTTGGAACACGTGTTTCTATGTGGAGCAAAGACTCGTTCGATGCCAAGAACCCGGGTGATCATCCATCCAGGAGTTGGCGACGCTGGACAATAGTTGACCGCGCCACACCTGGCCCATAATTTGGTATTATTTCGTAAATATTCTTACATTTTTAATTTTCTATAAAAATTTAAATACGTTTCATAGGTGCTCTGGGAATTTTAATTCACGGAGGATGGATTGGCCGAGGGGACTAAGGTGTCGGTTGCGACGCGCACCGACGTCGGTCCAAAACCTCGGCCGCAGACGGCATTTTTCTTTGGGCAAGTCACGGTGTCCGAAGAAGTTCGTTCCGCCATCCCCCACCCGGGCATGGCAGATATCTACAAGTGCCCAATAAAAATCTGCTAAACCACACGTGTTTTCTAAACCTACAATTTCTTCCCCTAAAAAAACAAAAACAGCTAATGACTTTAGTTACGCTTAAGGCCGGACTTTACAATCAATATAAAAAAAAAAATTAATTAAATTGAATTATAAAAAATATTATTATTAACCAGATTACATCTCCGACTTGTTAGAAGTATAAGGTGGCCAGACGTTACGTTCTATATGGGAAAGTATTTTAAATTCTGTCCCGGTGTCCTGACAAAAGCTTTCGGGACGCTTAATTGTCTAGTTTATTTTAAATATGTCTCATTTAACATCTTAAAACTAACAAAAAAATATGTGATGAAAATTGCAACCGCAGTAGGTGTTAAAGATGCATAAACTTTTACCAGCGGTGAAATATAGGATATACCTTTATATTAATTTAATCATGTAAATACTAAAAATGTCTTTTTTTATTCAATAAAGCCCGATATAATGTTATTTTATTAAACACAAACGCTTCATTTTAGTAATTATAAAAGTAATAAGTAATTACTAATCCGGTACCTGTTTAAGTATTTTATATCTGCCCACTCTAAGTTAGTAACGATACAAAATAGCAGATAATATTGTACATTTATAATATTATATGCAATTTTTGTCTTTACACATTTTACTATTCTTTTTGAATACATCACATAGGTACCCGCGGATTATTCAATTGTTGTTTGTATTTCCGACGGATTAATATCATAACTAAACAAGGAATTTCAATAAGGTTGATTTCAAAATTTAAATATATTTGAATTTTGATGAGAAGGGAAAAAAATACGATAAAAATGTGGTCAATTTAATACTATGGGCAGATGAGCGCAATTGTATTTCGACCGGTACGCCGTGACAAATCGATTACTCTCGGTCGGTTTTCAGATTTAATCCTGCTTGTAGGCAAATGGTAACAAAAAAAAAAATAAATATACATCTATAGGGTGGGTCGTGATGTTCTCAGCGATATAGATTGTAGGTATGGATAACGCACGTGGAAACTGAAAAACGCCACAGAGGCACAGACCACACTCTATGATATAGGAAATAGGAACCGCAGCGTTCCGATTCGGGTAAAAGCGTGGAGTAATCGACGAGGAAAAATACCTCTATACAGAGTAAATTGTAGACTATATTATTTCGATCCATTATATTATATTATTATATGCACGTCGCATTGTTACGATAGATAAAACACATGTGGTTATAGTATTATATAGTAATGTTATTATTCTATTATAGATATTATATATATATTATAATGTACACGTTCCCGGGCAACAAGTAAACACGATTCGGTTTAACCGTGGCACCCAGGACCTTATAGCATAATATAAACGGTCTATGGATTTAACATTGTTTGCGGGACATTATACCTATTAGAGTGTTCATAGCAGCGCGTGTGATTTTCGACTAATGTAATTAAATATATGCACACAATGATAAGTCTGACGTTGAATAATGATAATAGTAAGAATTAATGAAATGGCTTTAATCAATAATATCGCAATCGCTTAGGGTTCAGAAAAGAGGTACCTTATATACATACTCATTATAATTTATTATTGTACAAAGAAAACCGCGGGCCAATAACGTATTATTATTCAATGCTGATGATATTATGACCCTTGTTTAATGGCCATAAAGCGGATGCATCTGACGGAATAGTATAAGAGTCATATGCTGAAATTTAGTGAATTTTAGATGGGAAACGCTTAAATTATTATTTTTAAATAATTAATCTTAAATTTACATATAGGCAAACAAACTCGCACAACAAGAAACTACCAGTTTTTCTAATAAATGTTTTAAATATATTTGTTTTTCACCTCATAAATATTGCTTGAAGTGTAATGACTTACTAATGAGCAATAATACATAATACAAAAAAAAAATGTCAATAAAATTAATATTTATCGAACATACTAGATAGATACATAGGTAGTTAACACTCTCATAACAGCAAATAATCAAAAATTTGTTTCACTTTTTTAATACCTTTAATAAACTAAAATGTTTTCATTCCCGCGTTAAGAAGAAGGGTCGGACCAAAGATATAACGACACTTATGGTTGACGAAAAATGTTTACTAAAATAGAATCAAATTTACAAATTATTTTTAAATAATAATGAATAGTTTCACTATGACAAACTATAATGAAATACTCAACTATCGTGAATTTTTTTACACTACAAACAATCATAAATAGTTTTAGGAAGCTCCTGTAAGTTTCCTATTACACCCGGTAAGTCACCGCCTGTTGTCAGTCATTCACCACCCTCGTGCTGTGCATAATGTTATACTTCAATGTACCAACAAAATATGCTGCTTACCTGTTACCACGAATGTACGTAAAACATTAAGGTTACGTATCGGAGCACCAGAATTTAGTCAACCGGTGATTCGCGGAATAGCGGAATTCAATGCGTGCGAGCTAGATTTAAAAATTCAATGCACCTATCCGTTTTATAATTCGCTCGTGTAAATCTTTCAAAGTCGTCATTTGAAACACAGCATGTAAATAGAAATATATTATTTATGGACATTTTGAAAAGCACTCGTAAACGCAGAGCCAATTTCCCACTAGATATCATATAAAACTCATCGGTCTTAACACAATACAAATTTTACATTTTACACCAATAGGCACTTGCGGTGTCAACAAGATTAATCACACTTATTATGCTTTAAAATAAGCTGTATTGCATTATAGTAACAATTACATCATGTAAATTATTTAACATGTAATAATAATTTTAGTATTAATTTTAGTTTACTTAAAATTTTGTATTTATATAGTTACAATGCCGGACACTTACTTGGAGGACACCGAAGTCCATTAAGTAAAATACTCGTCTACCTTTATCTTGCACACATGTACCTACATAACTAATATCGTCATTGCAATTTTATCGGATATTCAAGCAAAAGACTACTCGACGACATGGAGGAAAATACAAAAATATTAACAATAAACATAACTATACTATACATTTTAATCTTAAATTTTTTCACGTAATTATTTATTATTTACAAATGTAAAAGTAAATAGCGTTTTATTTTCAATAACGTTGCTATTAAATTGTTTTCATTCATAACTTGGTAGGTAGCTGACAGGTGCTTATAATTATTTGATATATATTATATAATATTATGATAGATATATTATAATATATTACCTAATATAACATTATAATATATAATATTATCTGATATGATTAATCATTATGATAAATTATTTATTTATTTAATAAAAAAAAAGTGTTAGGTCTGGTATTACCACGAATTTCTAATTTTTATTTAGAACTATCTTAAACTTAAGACCGGAACGAAATTATAAGCAATAATTATATTGTTTTTCATATAGGAGTAATTATTATATTAGATCGGGATAAGCTTACTGGAGTTTACTAGATTTGCAAAAAAATGGTATAATGCTAGTAAAATAAATGATTTAATATTAGGTACCTATACATTACAACATTAGTCATTAATACATTATAAATAGGTACCTACCTTATTAAGTATTAAACTAAAGTTTATTCATGAGTTATTATGCTGTAACCATGGTTATCTAGATAACTTGGTTATAATTTAAATTTTACACATTTTAAGTAAATAGTTTTCTTATTACATATAAATTATTTAATTATGCTAACTTTTAACATTAACTTTAAAACCTAGATTTAAATAAAATTTACAAAAATTATATAATATTAAATATGTATTTATTATGTACCTACTGCACTATATAAAATAATGTTATATATATTTTTGTTTAATAACTTTATGCAATAAATTAAAATGTAGTTGAATTTTTTTTTAAATGTTAACCGATCCATTTATTACATTATTAAAACTCACATACTTACTAATTACAATTTATTCAAAAACCTAATTTTAAAAACAACTAAATATGTAATCCCATCGGGATAATGTGCTAGACAAAGTTTTCCGTAGGTAGGTATTTAATTTACTGCCCATTTTAAAGTTCCATCTCAGCTAGTTTTTATATTCCATTCGAAACCATGTTGATTCTCTCGTAAAAATAATATTCAAAGAATAAAATTGTGTATCACAACCAAATTACACTTTAAATAATATTATAACCCACTAAAAAACATTGGTTAAAAAAAATCTACTGTAATAATATTATTCGTTATACAACGGTATCTATATTATATACCTTATTTAAAAATTAAATAAAGAATAACTATGTTAGGTAATAGGTAGGTAACTATGGATATAAAAATATAAACAATTTGACAAAGTTTCAATTCAAATATTTAAATAAATAATATATGTATTTGTAATATTGTAATAATTATAATATTATTTACACTAAAGAGTTCGTATATTATAATTATTAGAGAATTGTTTGGCATAGAACCATATTGTAGATCAAAAAAGTACTAAGTATTTTTGCTTTTAAAAAGTTAGAAACATTATTATATACCCATGAATAAATATTTCTTATCAATATTAATTGTTTAAATTAAACTAGATTAAATTGAAAACTTTTTGTTAGTAAAAAAATTGGGGATACATTTTATTATTTTAAATAATCTTAAAAAAAAGTCAATAAAGCCAGGTGTATGTTAATAAAATAAATAAATTAAAAACGACATTGCCACTACACGCGTAGGTATAATATTATACGGTACACAAACCGAGTTTTTATTTACGATGGTCCGAGACTTTGTAAAAACATAACTTCGCGTGGTAAATATATAAATTACAGTTATTATATATTGTTTAAGATGACAAATAGTTCATCGTTTATACTTTTACACATTCAATCGGTTTTATAATATACCTATTATTATTTTCAATGAGGTTTTTTTTTACTTTAATTTGCTGCTCGTTAGAATAAATTGTCAAACATTTATTTTTCCTAAACATTTAATTTAATTTTTATGTTATTCGACAAAATAAAAATGAATATAAAAATAAATTAAAAAATATATTCTTATATATTATATAATATTATATGCATATTATAATGTAATATTTGTATACAAATTTATAGTTGGTTCTTACCCAAGATACAAAGTACCTATGTAATTCATTGAGAAAACTCAGCATTTTTTCTTACATCACCCGGTCTTAGGTAAAAATAACATTTCTAATATATTGACTTGTAAGTTCCCTTATTAAACGGTCACCATGCGTAGTTCCAATTTAAGATTAACATATTTTTACTATTTCCCTGTATTTATCTTGGGGGGTTTGGTGTTCAGAACGGTTATGAAACATTTTAACATATTCGTATTTATTATTATCATATCGAATATTGAACACATTTAGTTTCGTCACGTTTTAAGGGTAAAGATAGTGTCACACTGTTATAAATCTAAAGTAGAGTGTACTTTATTATTGTTTTGCATATTATGCCAAAATAGCAACCGATGTGGAAACACTGTGCAAAATAAATTAAATCTGTGTCAATTTTTAACCCTCTCTCTCTCTCTCTCCCTAGTCCCCTCTTTACTGTTTGGTATTTATTCAGCACACTAAGATTTAAAGTATTTAATATTATATACTATATATACTTTCTGAATAGATTAAATGTTTACTATCTTTGATAAATCTGAAGAATTTGTAAATCGGTATGCGATTTATCATATTAACATTATCTAGTATAATATTCAATCATGTAATATTTAAATATAAATGCACTGTATAACATTTTAAATATTGATTCATAAAATAATTTTTGATTATTCCACATGCCGCCTCAACTAACCAAAAAGATAATAGATAATATGCTAAATACTAACATCCGGCTTAACACAAGTCATTCAATTCATTTTATCGTATTTATTGCTTATTTTTAATCATTATCAACAATCAAAATAATAGTCTTATATAATATGAATAATAGATATTGTTACGATACAAACAACTTCACGTTTATGAATGAGTTTCGTCAGAAATTTAAATACGAATTTCCTAGTCAAATTTTTACAAACATCCGATTCGACATTGCAATGCAAATTTAATATATTGTATTTTTTTAGTTGAATTGCAATACATTTCTGATGACGTCCTGTAATACTATGTAGATGGTTTGCATTGTTATGTAATGCCAATTAAACAAATCGATGGACATGATTCGTAATGCCTCAATAGAATATAGGTAGTAGCGGATACTGAAAACCGTTTCAATCTCAATGATATTAACATAATTATATGTATGTATTTTTTTTTTACTCGTGGTCATTTAACCCGTATTTTCATGTCAAGATTGCGTTAGCACCTATTTACGTTTGTGATCGTAAAAATCTATTGACATTTTTTAAACGTATTCAAACATTAAAAAGAGAAAAACCATCGATATGTTATTTAACTGTATTTTTGTATAGATTGTAGATGTGCGTGTTTGCGTAAGTATAGGTACGGGTATAATATTATTATACCGGGTACATTACACTTACGTTAAAAAAAAAAATAAATAATAGCTGCACAGAATTAGTTTTTAATATATATTTTTTTTAATCTATACACACAATACAAGCTGTTTTATTATTCCAATATCACAATATTATTTTTGTCAATTGTTTTTTATACGCGGTTTTTGGTACGGTACACATTTGAAACTCTCATTTTTAATTGATGTTTTCGGAGCAAATTATTTTCCAATTTTTAACACGTTATTCTCCAAACAACTACTGTACACAAGATCCGTCCTACTTTCTCCGTCGCTTCAATGACAGAAATCTGCGACGATAATAGACTGTTAACAGAAAAGGGTCCTCGCGCACGTCAAACGCGTCTGTGTAGGCAATCGTACAATGCGAAGTTATAATAATATTTAAGCAACGTAAAATCAATTAACATTTAGACCGTTATCTACAATGTACGAGTAAAAAAACAACATTTTCAACATTGCTATACATGGTGCCTGATGACTGATGCACTGTGATGATTACACAACGATTTTTCTTTTTCATTTTTTTTCTTTTTTTCCGTCAATTGTAGTGGACTTCACGGCCCACGAAAATATAATCGACATTGTCCTAATAGTGTTATTGTATAGGTACACGGACATGTCTGAATTCCACAACAAAAATAACAATTTTCTTGTTTGTTTCTACTTTTTTTCTCTACGCGCATAGTTCTCTTACTAAGCGGCAGAGGTGGCCCTACACTTAAATGCTATAATGTGAATTTGGATTTGTGCCGAAATTGAACATAAATCATCACACGCTTAGGGTACTGTAGACGCAGATTTTAAAGCATACTAAATTGTGTTGTTGTTTCTTTTTTAGCGACAGATTTCAAAGTGCGCGTGAAGTTTTACCGAAGAAAATATGTCTATTGTTAACTGTTTTAATGTTTTCTTTTCTTGTACATCATATACAACATATTTAAGTAGTTAGGTACCTACAATGAATGGTTCATCATAATGATAATTCCGGTTTCGATAATGACAGCGTAGTAATATTCGTTATTATTTCCATTCTCCCGTGGATGCGAATTAGAGCTGGTCAGAACATATTTATACATCGAAAACAATATATATAATACGCTTATACTGAATTACATTACCGAAGATGTCATTTTGTAATGTTTTTATTTTACAAAGATGGCATTGTTCTAATTTCTTTTTATATTTGTAACATTTTTTTTAAATGAGACTTTTATAGATTGTAATCAGCTAACTACCTACATATAATATGGATATTAGATACCCAAGTTACATTTTTTTATATTTTAGTTACTTTAAATTAAATCAAAATGTTAAATAACAACTTAACTACTCAGTACTCGTATATTGACTAGATAATATAGACGATTTCAACTTAAATGTCATACCTTTAAAATAAGTAGCTATAGCTAAAGAAATTTAGATCAAAATAAAACAGTACTATTAAGTTTATCTTTAATTTATATTTTACTCATAACCGGAACAACGTAATCTATGTTTTATTAATAATTACATACCTACTATTGTTATACTATTCATTAGATTTTTTTATTTAACCTTGATTTTAATTTTTCTATAACACTTATAACAATATATGGTGAAAAATGTTCGAAGTAGTTTTATTTATACTGTTATAATACTAATAATTAAAATACAAAACCTAAAACGTTCAAGGCACTGGGTAAATCAAATGCAATGCTCATCGCATAATTGTATATTTGTTTAGGTATAATTTGTTACCATTCCATATTTTTTCGCAATTTACTATAGAGTTCTGAGCTGATTAAAGGATCCTATCCTGGATCTATATTCGTTTTTAAATGTTTGCTTATAAAAAACTACAAAAATATAATATACCATTAGATTGGATACCTATTTAACATTTATGAGCGATTGTTTTAAAGAGTACCTATCTAAAAGGTTTTATTCATATTTATCAGTAGTTTTTAGTAGATAGATAAATAGTAACATTTACGTTAAATTTGGATTCATACATTTAAGTCCCAACTCCCAGTAGTCCACCCAATATTAATTTAAATTAAAAACATTTTCAATTTTCAAAAATATCCTATATAGGTAGATAATTTATATTTATTTATTATATTTATTTCAGCATAAGGCAATAAATATATTTAAAATATAATATTTTATTTTATTTTTATATATTTGTAAAATTACATGCATATTAATTTTTGGTTGTTGATTTATTTATTATTACCTATGTGACTATGTATTACTATTACCTAAAAATATGACGTTTATAATACTTATGGCGTTTGTGAATTTGTATTTAAATTATTTATACAAAACTGTTTTCTATAATTTAATAAGCATTGACCGTATTTTATTTATTAATAAATCATACCTACCTAACCATTATTAAATAATCAAAAATCAAAAAATCATGTAAGTTCTTAAAACGTATTATAATATTAGGGGGTAATATAAAAATTGACAATATGTAAATTGTTATAAACATTTCAAACATATTTTTAAAAATATTTTACAGTTCAATCAATAATTTTATTTTAATATCTAATATAAATGTTCTCATTAGATATCAATCTAACTGATCAAAATATTTCCATATTAATTTATAGTACTTCGTAAATATTACGTTAAAAAAATATCATGTTTATTAGATAATATCAATGTATCATAATTCATAAATAATTCATAATATAGTAAAAATTATAAAAATATAAAGTTATTAAAGAACAAAATATACTAATAGATAATACCTATAATCTATTACTTTTTCATTAAATGTATATTATATCCATATAGTTCAATAGTGTATGTAGAAAATTTAAAAAGATACAAAACTGTGTAGAGCATCTTGTTTAATATTATAATATTATGTCATAATCCGTTTTCAGTTAAATGTTGTTGATGTAAATGTTAAAAAAAATTTTCAACGTATGCAAATAATTTTAACTATAAACTGATATATTATTAAAATATTTCTATAATATAACTTGTAATAAAACCAGATAATCACGAGTTTATTTGTGAAAAACATTCGATACATACTATATGAAACAGAAAACTTAATTGAAAAAAACAACATAATAAGTAGGTAATAACTAATAAGTATCAAGCACTTGAATTATTATAACAAACAAAATAGGTACCTATTAAATTTTCATTTAGCTATTTGATTTTAAGTCATCGAAAAAGTATGTGTTCAAATATTACCTACTCATTATGTTTTATTGTATTATCATCATTCATCGTACAATATCGTAGTACTCATATTATTGTGAGAATAATAAAAACATTATTTTTTGAATATATAACTATAAATCATAAGAATTGTCTAAATGGTGTTTTCTATTTAAACTTTATACAGAACTTAATTCAATTAAGATTGATAATTCATTTAATGTAAATTTATATTTATAACATTTTTTTAAAGGTAATTATAAATAATCGATAAATAAAAAACAAAAGCAAAAACGAATAATTAGTTTATATGATTATTAGGTAGTTATATAATACATAAAATACTACGATTTTAAATATTTAAAATCGCTGTTCAAGATAGGGTTGAATGAAGTATAAATTAATATATAAGTAGCCAAGTAGGTAGTTTGTAAAATTTGATCCAATATATTTTATTCAATTTATTTAAATCCAACATCAATTTTTGTTTAAAATAAAATGTTATCAAAGCCAATTTGTGTTTGTTCAAAAATATAATGTAATTTTAAGATTTAGGGTCAAAAAAGATTAGCCTAACACGAAGTTGTTCATAAAATGGTGTCCAAACAAGAAACGATAAATTAAATACAGAATATAAATATGTATACAGGCTTAAATATATTAAATATAAATATTGGTATATTATAATCAATTAAATTATTGATGTAATATTTTAAACTCAACCAACAATTTATTAATAAAAAAAATGTTGTACTATATTCATAGTGGTTTCAAAAATTATATAATATTGTCTAGAAATGTAAGACAATATTATTTTAACTAGCAACACCATTATTTTAATTAGAACAATACCAAAAAATCTATTGTCGTTATGAAGAAAATAATGAAATTAAATATACCAGTACCGTTGACTACTAATTAAAAATGCTCAGCCGTCTACATTTTTTAAATTTAAAATATGATGCTTGTGTGTACATTCAATGTTTAATGTTCAAAAGTCTTATACCTACAGTTGAAAGATATCTATATTTAAGAATTTACATAATACGTCAGTGCGTCACAAACAAAATTCACAAAAATAACTAATTTTTATGGTTCACACAATATTATCGAAATTGATTGAACACATATATTAAATCAATTCATATAAACCAAAATTAGTTCAATTATTTTTTGGATCTAATTAGACCAAAGATATCCCAACAAACAATAAATATTTGTTTAGTTATTTATTATTCAAGATGATAATGTGCCTACTGAATAAATAATACCTACGAACATTTTAGGAACCAAGATATATTAGTAACTTTTACATATTAAATTAATGTTGATTTCTTGTAATGTTTACTTAGGAATATTACAATTGGATATACATCATAAACTTATAATATTTTATTAATACATTTGCAAATACTTAATTAAGTTTAAAAAAAAAAAATTAAAATCTTATTTCTCCCAGTACACTCAAGCTTGCACATACAACAAAAATAATCTGCATAGAATATATAAATAAACGCAATTGCACAAATTCATCTTGGTTATAGAAAAACGGTACAATATATAATATTGTAATACACATATTACCCACCTACAGTCTACACTCTACACATATACTTTTTGTTTTATAACAGCGCGAAAAAAGCGCGCGATAAGATTAATGAAGAGTAAAAAAACAGGAAACAACTTAAAGATCACCAACCAATAGTACCTACCAACCTATCTATTACACTGTTCCAACAGTGGCGTTTGGTAATAAAAAAATGCGACTAAGGATTAAGATAAAAAAATATAGAACAAAAAGAATACCACACACAATAGTATAATTTATATTATTATAATAAATCTATAACGACCGGCAATATTTATGAATTGTAATGTATTTTGTTTGATTTTTCAATTTTGTTTAAATATTATTTTTTATTCAAAAAAAAAAATTAAGTTTTGTATTTTTAAAATAGGTTTTTATATAAATAAATATAATTTTTAAATATTTTAAACTATGTAATTGAAAAATGTTTATAAAATATTATGCTACCGATACTATATATTATTTATTATAGAATATAGAAGTATTATTAAAACATATTTAAAATATTTCAAAATTTCGAAACATACTAAATACAATAATAATGCAAATGATTGTTATATTTTTTAGCCTATTTATATAATAACATTTATATTGTGAGAATAATATTATTATCTATATAAACTATGTTTGAACAATATTTAGTTGTAGAATATTTTAATAAAAATATTGTTATAATATATTGTGATAATTTCAGCAATATTTGATCTTCTGCCAAAAAATGATTTAATAATTTTGTAATTCTTCGGCAATATATAAAACATTTTCAGACAACAACTTAATGCTTTATGAACAAAATGCATTCTGAATAGGTAGATATTATATTAAATTTAAATAAATGCAATATTAATGGAAAATATTATGTTAACATATACTTGGTGAATATTTGTATTCTGTATGTGTTGCTTTTAAAAATTTCACGTTTAAAATATAATTAATGTTATTATTTTATTAATTACCTGCAGCAGTGGCAGACGGCAGTGCGTTTATGATTATATCTGTCCGTGTACACACGTGAGCAGCGTTTGGCTGGGTATAATTTATTATTTTTCGTTGAAAGCTGCGGCGTTGACGACACGCGTATTTGACGCAGGACGCCGAGTTGATACACCTGTTGATATCTATATAGTTTTTGTTTATTTTCGTCTTGTTATGTTATTTTTTCCTGCCGGCGTCGAAAAATCTATGACAATAATCGAGAATAAGTGTCGCATAACAATAATAATAAAGACGCGTCACCGACGGTGGTGAGACTGTGATGGACCAACAAAAATTACGTCGGCCTTTACGCGCTTATGAGAAACATATAACACGTATACCGCGGTACAGACAGGGCACGGTTAAGGCGGTACATCAATATCATAATGATATTTTATTACTATTACGAGTGTTACGCGGTTGTCGAAACGAAGACCGTATACAATTTATAATAATATTATTATTGCAGTTGTACTGCAACAGTCAGATACGAACACTGCAGCCGCAGAGCTGTTTTTAATACGCAATCGCCGCGCACTTCAGCGGACACAATCCAAATCGTTGGCGAGCTCCGCCACTATCTTGAACGGTAAGCGGTCGGCGACTGATGCCGTGCGTGTAACTCGACCCGGTGGCGAACGCATGTTCGTTTGTTTCGGTCTCCGCGTGTCTCGGCGGTGGCGGCAGTGGCGGCGTAACGTCATCCTGTTCACGAGTAGGGAAAAGTGACTTGCGCCGCCACTCATAATGACGCGCCGTTGTATATTACATAGTGTTATTACTGTAATGGTTATTTTCCAGCGGTAGGGCCGTGCTTAGAACTTTGACACTCCAGCTCACATATGAAATGCCACCCCTCTATTAGGGCCCAGGGCAGAGACGGCAAATAAGATTTGTTCAACGTGTAAATTTATGACACAATTAAAAAAATAATTTCAGTTGTGCCACTAATTATATTTGTTAACACAGAGAATTTTCACAAAATATAAATGAAAAATGAATGATAATAATGAAGAAAAAAATCAACTTTTATTGATTGTTAGAAACATTTTACTTCATATTACTTGAAAGATTTTTTTATGTCTGGTTTACATGAAAGTCTTCGGGAGCTATTGAAAATTTCTCGCGTGCCAAGCATGGCACACGTGCCACTTTTTTGCCATCTTTGGCCTAGGGGGTTTGCCATATTTTATATTTTACTTAAACCAGAACTAGAGATGGTAAATTCCCGGGAGCACAATGTGACGAGAACCCCTTATAAAAAATGAACATTGAAGGAACTAAAAAACAACTAATCCTACAAAATAAATTGTATAATTGTTGTAATAATAATAGTGTACACAGACACAGACACAAACAAATTAAAATTAAAATTAAAAAACACATATTGTTATAAAATCAATACATTTATACTTCCGCTCAGAATCTTATATATAGTAATAATCAACTTGTGTATTTAATCATTTATCATAACAACATGGTTTTCTACTAGAAATATTTGATGAAGTACAATATTTAACATAATATTATGAATCAATAATTATACTAAAGTTTAATTCTTGGACCGTTGGCCGTCTCGGCCAACACTATTTGTGACACCGGAACGGCAGAACACAATATTCAAACCCGGTACATCTATATACCGGACTATATTCCGGCCAAACCTGGACAAATGGCAAATCTAGCCCTAGAAATTTAGTTTTTATAATTTTATTATTTTTGTATACAAATAATACAATTCATAAACAAATAAGGTATTTTATATAAATACATAATGAACTTACATAGGCCTTCACATTTTGGGGCTTGAGTTTCACATCAAACTATTGTTTCATACACTAATGACCTTTTTAAAGCATTATAATTATAAATTCTTTAAAATTTTTTTGTACACAGGTTATTTTTTTCCCCACTTACAAACATTTTGTATACGCCACTGATTTATATATATGTATATAGTAGGTATATACGCAGTAAAACTTCAATAGTCTTATGGGGCATTAAAAAAATTAGTACTATAGAGAATTTCGTTAAATAGAATTGAATAAATTTGGTTCTAATTTGGTTTGATTTTCAAAAATAGGTATACTTCGTTAAACGGAAAGTGTTGTTCAATGGAAGTAAAATATATAATATACGCTGTTATATCAAATTTTTAACATTAACCCATAGTCAAGCACACTACATAATAATATATTTGCAAAAATATAAACTATAAGTAGGTAATAATATAAAATAATAAAAATTGTTATTTAATAATAATACATAATATATAAGTTATAATATACTGAAAATTACCTTCAATCCAGTAATTTGGAAACGTGATCTATAGAAATTGTATTATCAGTCCCAAGATTTCCCGTATTTTATAGATTTTACTCATTACTCTATGGTTTTACTACTGTAGTAGCTAGTAGATATGATATATAACCAATCGTGGAAAAACACGTTGTCGATATTTCAACAACAACGAGGATAAAGCACGCGTTATCGGTCACTACAATGGACCGTCTATGTACGCGTAAAACCGAATTGAATTTTCGTGTCCTCAATCATTGGTTCTCACTTCTCATCCGAATAACATTAATTACTAATCCGGTCCGATTTCTTGTAGGAAAATGTTTCCGCATCATTGTCACGTCTGAGTACGTAATTACGATGGTTGGTTCATGACGACAATAATTTTATTATATCTTGACGATTATTTTAATACATTTCACTATCCAAAATTGATAGAAAACAAACAGAATTTAAAGTTTTTATAACTAACTTATTAAGATATAAACACGATACGATTCTAAAATAAATAGTTCCAAATACGAACTATAGACTATTAACTATTAGTCAAAAGGTCTACGATACGAACCTGCATTATCTTTGTTTATCCCTTTAGAGGAAGTACCTACCTACCTAGTGAGTATGCATGGATATTGGATAGGTTTAGTTTAGGTCAGGCGTTATTCTTATTTTCGTTTATTTTAGTAACATTTTTTTTTTTGTAAATCATGGTCAAATTATTTCATTTTTCTATTATTTACTATACCTATATATTTAGTATTTACTATTAAGTAAGTTTTGACTATTAACTATTAAGTGTCTGATACACCATAATCAGCAATCTATAATATTTGATTTCCTCAACATTAAACTAATTTTTATTTAATAAGATGGACAGTAATTTAAATATAATATTAACTCGGTAGTAAATAAATACATTTTAATAATATACTGAATAGTATACATAACATAATGCCATAAAATATGTTATTCATAACTGGTGACCAATAACACGTGCTTTATCCTTGTCTTTATTGAAATATCGTTATGTACAATTCACTTGGGTACATATATACAACATAACTAAATAACTGAAACAACCAAGTTTTTTTACATACCAAGTAAAACTATATTGTTAAAACTTAATAATATAAAAGTGCTCATACAAATGTATAAATTATTTTTAAACACAAATATATATTTATAAATTATAATAATTCATAAGTTACATTTAAAAAATATGTCAAGGTTAATGACCTCCAAGCTTTTTTTTATATAAATAGATGGTTATTATTAATTTTTAAGCGATTCAAATAAATGAATTATTTAATCAAATATAAAGTAAGTATACAACTATATAGTTGATGTAAAATTTGATTTTAAGTATGAGAGTATTGATTTAGATTTGTTTAATTATTATAATTTTTTTTATGATATAATCATATATGTATTTATTATACATATCATAACATAATGAAATATAATAATTTATTTTATATAACTGAATGTTGTAATAAAATTATGCATTTATGCCACCTATATTATTAAGGCACCCGATGCCAGTGTCATTTTGTCCACAAAAATACACTCTACGAGAATAATGATTACGCCCTGTAGAATTAACCAAATTTGATAATTTTTTTTTAAACTAATACATAGAGGTTAATATTTTACAGGTCACATTTAACTCTATTATTCAATATTTTAATATCAAACTTTATAATATGTCTTTAGAAAAATTATAGTAATAAGTTTTTTTTCACAAATTATTTTAAACCATTATTTGAAATAAAATGAAAATTTGGAGTTCAATGCAGCTTGTAAGAAGTCTTCTTCTTTCAGATAAAAAATATTTATCAAAATGTGAAAATTTGATAAGCCATGAGAATTTTCTTGTGAAGTCATTTTTTTTTTACATAAGACACAATTGTAAATCAACCCCCCTAAATAGGTATCCAGCAGTAGATTAGTGGAAGAGTATTATAATTAAGGTGGTAATTAAAATGTAAAATATAATTTTCAAGTTTTATAGAATTTCAAAGTATTTGAAAAACTAGCACCGGGGCACCGGGCCCTAACTATAATATTATGTTGTTTTTTTATCTTACTGCCCACATAGGTAATTATAATAATTGTAAAGGTTCATGGTATAATAATTCTGTTCTGTACATAAATAACCCAACTAGATCAAATTGTCTACTAGAAACCAACCGAAAAGTTTAAAATTAAAGAATTTTAAATGCTCCAGAAATGATAAAATCAATTTCGATATATACTTATACTTTCTATAAAATTTACTAAAAACAAACTGTAGTCTGTAGATATATGTATAATATCAAGTATATATAACACAAGAATCAGATCTCCGTATGGCTTACCTATACTGATAAATAGGTAAAGACGTATAATTTATATAGGTAAGAGTATTGAAGAAAGGATCACCCTATACCCACACTCATTTATATATGGGAAATTTTCGATTATAATTTTTTGTATAAATATTTTGATTTTATTTACAGATACTCTATGTCTCTATTTATTTTATAATTGAACATATAATTGGATTTTTATAACAGGTAAATTAAATTACTTTTCGTTTATCAATATAATTTTTTTTTTTATTTAGAATTATTAGGTAACAATTGTAATTCTCAATAAGGAATTAAATAATGGCATTCCTCTAAAACAGCAGTATTTTTTTGATTATCCGCCTTTTTCTATCTACAGATAGAAAAAGGCGGATAATCAAAAATGGCTTAAAAAGTCAAGCTACTTGTACTTAATTTAAACTCTTTATATTTAATTATTTTAGTTTTTATGCGTAGGTACCTACTAGTAAATCTATCTCAATACTAAATTATAATGTAATCATATTTACAAAACTGATCACGTATTCCAGAAAATATTTTAAAAAAGAAAATCAAATAATAATATGTATTTATACCAATATTAGGAGGAAATACTCATATAGGTATCTGGTTATTTTATTTAAGTAATTATATATATATAAGGAATTTAAGTATCGAATAATTTATAATAATACGTGAATTATATATACACGTAATAATTGAGCTTTCGAATAAATCAGAATATATTTATTACAAAACGTAAATGAACGTTTTATCATCTCATTAATAAATTATATAATTTGTTTATAGGTAGGTAGAAAAAATATTTGCAAAGGCTTTATAATTGCATCGAGATATGTGTAAAAAATTAATATTGTTTTTTTCCCAACCTACAAAACTTTTGTAAACCAAGTATTCTTATTTATTGAAAAATAAAAGTTATTGGTAAGAATTTAGTTTGATACTTAAAAGTAGTAACTACCATTTTTGGAAAGCGTATGGTAGAGATTTGGGTAGTCAGTAGGTATACAGGTCCTAAAAACGAGATATTATTTACTACATTGTAAAAAGTTAAAACTGCATTTTTTATGGACAATGGACATACATAGCATTAGTATAATGCATTATGTATATTGCATATAACAAATAAACCTTGGAGCATAGTGCTTATTTATAACCCATGAATAAATCAGATAATATATATTATGTGTACATAAATGCATTTCTACCTTGCACACCGCACGAAATCAAAATTTACATATGATACGTCATATAACATAATATTATAGGTACGCATAATTTTTTGAATGAAAAACGATATCTGTTTTATCCATTGTATTTTTTAAATTTTTTTTGCCATATGGTTTACCTAAGTCCCGAGTTTACTAGTTTGAACGTACGATTTTGGTTGAATCAGTGATGAGTACATTTTTTACATATTTACTCTTCACCTTAGTTCTAAACAAATGTTAAGATGTCTGGTTGAAAATCGATATTGACCCGTCATAATTGACACCAATCGACAATACTAATATTTTATAAAAAACTTTTACGAATCAAAACAGAACCAGATTTTTTTAAAAACCGAAACTGAAATTTTAGTTTTTCCGGGAACCCAATTGGAACCAGGAACTGGTTAGTTTATACTACACTTAAAATCGCATATGTGTAACTGTGTAAGTAAAAATTAGATGGTACCTATGTTTTTTTCTACAGAACGATAAAATTGAAAATTTGCTTATACATGTATGGCTATTTCTTGGGTTCGAAATTTCAGAAAAAAAAAGGTCTTTGCCCCGTTTTTTTCGAAAAAATTGAGAAAATTTGATTTAATTTCAAATTTCCAGAAAAAATGGTTTTGACAAAAAAACTGGTTTTTTACCTGAAAAATTTAAAAAATGATGTGTTTTTATAAAATATTATTGTATCTCGCCAATTGTTACATTTTTTCCTAACAATTAATATGTTGTCATAACTCATTTGTCAATCGTGCGCTGTCTATATTTATCTACAACTTATAAGTAATATTAATTATATAACATTTAAAAATGCAGGTGATTTACTTTCGGGGGAATACACTCTCCCACATAAATACCTATTTGATATGTAACTACGTTAGTTTTAGAACAAATATCCGTATTAATATTTTTAATAGTTCAATTTTAAATTGTAATGCAATGATATACATTAATAACCGTATTGGCAAATGTGAAATAACAATTACAGGTTTCCTTATCTATTTTTTAAAATGGTTTTTTTTTTAATTATGAAAGTTTTTAAAAATGTATTATTCTAATTTTTAATATTCTACAATTTTTCCACATTTGTCAAGTCTTTGAGAAAAAATGATTGTTTTCCGAAATTTTCTCGAATTTTCCGGTATTTTAATCCCTGGTTATTTTTATCTACGAGGTTCTATGTACTAACCTTCCGAAAAGAGTCTGCTGCAGATATTTTGAATGAATTGATGGTTCATAAATGCATAATTCATTAAAAACCGCTATAAAGACGATTTTTAAGGAGTTTTGTATAGGCAACTTAAATAACTTTTATAAAAATTAATAATTTTACAAAAGATTTCAAGTTATTTTAACGAGTTTACGTAGGTAAATGGTTCAATGCCAGTGTATTAGCACATTTGGTTTGTTCACATTTCCAAAACTAAAAAAAAATAGAAATATTTAATTTCCAACAATTTCATACAATAATTATAAATATGTTATAATCTTGTTTGCAAAACACCTACTAACAAATAAATATTTACAATTTGATATTTAAAATGTAATCGTGATATCTAAAAAAAAAATTAAAACGCTACCTAGTGTCTAGTACGTACCTAACTACATCATCAGTAGGGGCCGGCATTATATTCTTTTAAAATAGTCAAAATCAGATGCTAATATTCTTTTAAAACGTTGAAAATACTCTTCCAATATTCTTTAAAAATCATAATAAAATGTGCAAAAAGTATGTCTTTTTATTAAAATATTATCTTGAACTAAAAATATGCATTAATATGCAAAATATTTAAACACATAATACAAAAAAACTGATATAAATAGATACATAATATGCAAAATAATTAAGTAAATAACACAAAAACCTGATATAAATAGGTACATAATAAAAAAACTACATGTTAAAAAAAGTTTGATTAAATTATTATTAATAATAATATTTAATACTCAATTATTTCAAATTTTTAACAAAGAAAAACTATATTTTGTTTCATGTGCTCTGGTGTCATATTTGTACAACGGTCAGTTAAAATGTTTTTATATGTGCTAATTTATATTATTAACGCCATTGCAACAAAAAATATCGAACGTCTACAAAAATTAATCGATATATTCTCTAATATTCTTTATTGCATGCAAAAAAAACTTTTGCCATTAACTCAATTGTTTTATTATTTGTAAAGATTTCGATCCCCCGTTTTACTGCATAGACTCAAAAAAATATGCAAAAGAATATAATTCCGGCCCCTGATCATCAGGCTAAGGACTGGAACCGTACCGAAATAGACCGGTTTTGCTCAAAAACCCTTTAAATATATTTTTTTAGGAATCGAAACCAAAACCTTAATTTTGATGTAGAGGTTATTTCGGTTATTTTTGTTTCCAAAATTCAATGGATATTTTATCTATAGTCGGTAGTATGTATAAGTTAATAAGTTAGTTATTACTTATATTAGTAAAAACATATAATTATAAAATCATAGATCTATAAAAGTTTATCAATAATAAGAAATAAGAATATTATTATGTGTACAGTGTATAACAGAATTTTCAAAAAAACAAATTCCAAAAATCCAAATTCTAATTTCCATGTAATCAATAATAAACCCGGTACCTGCGTTCAATTATTATTGAATCGCAAATCGCAATTCGCAATTGGTGATGTAGAATTTCTCAAAGTAATACCAGTTTGTACGTTTACAAGTGTTTCAGAGTAAGTTGTCATATAATTGTTACCTAACTAATATACCTGCAGTGATAATATTAAATACCTGACGTGGGTAAATCGTTAACTATTTTCTTTATACTCTGTACTACTGTCTACTAAACTGTTTTCCGTCTCCGTTACCGTTAATATTGTTAAAATGATGCAGTATAACACCTATACACCCAGAAGATCAATTATTAATTAGAATAAATAAATTATAAAAAAATATCCTCAAGAGTAAATTAGTTTACTAATATAATTAATATATATAGGTTATTATATTAATATTATAATGTTATAATAACTATCTTAACACATATACTATTTATGTATTTTATCATACCCCTCTCCTTAATTATAATTTATAATATACTGTAATAAAGTTATTTATTTATAACAAGGTTGATTATCTTACCATTTAGTTCACTATATTATACTATTTATGTATTGTATGTTTGTCTATTAGTTTAAAATTTCAATATTATTAACTGATAAAATAGGTAGGTTGTGCCTAGTGAATACATAGTTATGTTTTAACAGGGCCGGACTGAGTCAAAAATTTCTACAGGGAAAATAAAAAAAATCGACCCACTCAGGTATACCTATAAAAAGAACCCTAAACAGACATATATTTTCATATAAAATGATTGTATATTATTTCAAGTATTTAAACACTTAATATCATAATTAAAAATTGCAAGTTAGTACAAAGAAATGCTATAATTTTTATTTAAAATACATACCTATGTATAGACTCCAGAATACACATTAATACATATTGAGCAAATTGTTAAGGTCTTTCGCGAAAATGTGTCCACCGAGCACATAATTATACTTTGGTTCAGCCACTACGGCGGCATCGGAATAGGTGTGAGTTTGTGTGATGATAATAGTCGCACATTTTAGGCGGTGCAGACGTGCGTTATGACAAGGAAGAGATTACTGATTAACTAAGACAACAATATGACACAACACACAGGCATCCATTTTTGACAATTTAATTGAATTTATACATTTTTTAATATTATCTATTTTGAGGAATTTCCTTAACTCTAAATAGTTTTCTAATACAATTACATTAGAAAATGCGTCTATGTCTGTCGGCAGGATGAGTCTTAACCGATAAACCTAGAAAAAAAATCGTCCCTACGAGTAGAAGCGGACCACGGGGAAACCCCAGTATCCCGCCTGCCCAGTCCGGCCTTGTGTTATAAATATATTATCATTTAGGTTTTGCTAGTCATATACAATTTACGTTGGTACACCTATTATATATTTATATACAAGAAATGTTTTTTGAATTCGTATAATGTTTAGAATTCAATAGTAAAGTGAAACTCCCATAAACAGTCAGTAAATTATTAAATATAATAGTATATTTTTTATAGATTTAAGGTTAATACTATATCAGTATATCGTAATGATATTAATATATTACCTAAACTCTGAAATAGGTACACATAATTACAAATATCTGTCATTAAATACAGGTTCTTAATATGTAAATTTTTTACAGTATTAGGTACTCGATTGATAAAAATAAAATAAAAAGAGTTAAAATCAGTAGGTACCTATTAACCGAAACCGAAATTTGATATTTTGGAAAACTGAAACCTAAAACCAATCCGATAAAATTATAAAGGTTCCAGTCCCCGCATCAGGTTCAATCTAGGCAAGTGCAAGGGATCATCATGCGCCTGCACTTTGCCCCGAAAATGTATGATTCCCGTTAATCACATATTTCCGATATAATAAACATAAAGGTAAATCCAATTTTTGAAAACCCGATTTTTTGTTTATTGTATAAAATATTTGTTAAAAATGTGATTTTCTTATAAACTTGCCATGACAAAATAAATGCCTACAACATAGATATGTTAGGCGTCACCGTTTTCGACCAAAATGTAGGTACCCTTCCCTTTTCGGCTAAAATTTTTAATCTTAATTTTTGACATATTCATGAATGCATATTTTATCATCATAATTATTACATATGTATTATAAGGCTATATTCATTTTTATTCGATTAATATATAACAGTTTATTTCCAATTGTTTTATTTTATTATTTTTTCACACAGTTATAGGTAATAATGTTGATAAAAAAAATCTAATTTTTGGATACAATCATATTTAATTAATTATAATAATTCTTAAGATCAGTTGTGATAATTGTAAATTTAAAAAAAAACTGTAGGTATTGGCCGAAAAGGGAACGGTAAGTTTTGGTCGAAAAGGGAAGGGCACATTTTAGCCTAACCCAACTAGTTAATAAATATATGGTGGTGACTGGTGATAAGAGAAAACATAATATTTTAATATCAGAATAAAATGTTATCACTTATTATTTTAAAACAGTTGTCAAATGTCTTATCTTATCATTTTGGTAATTGGTAAGTTAGTATTTTTTTAAATTTTATTTTTTTTACTGTAGGTTCATAGTACTTACATCTTAAATATTAATAATCAAATTAATCGTAGAAATAACCAGAATGAGAATACTTAATTACCGCACATGGAATCTATTTAAAATTGGAAATTGGAATTAAAATTTTTAGTAAGTCTACCTACCTATTAGTAATTTTTATATTATATTAAACTCTTATATTTAATAGAATTTATACATCTGTGTATTATATACCTGTTATCCCTATAGAAAAATGCTGGATAAACTTTTTAAAAAGAACAATATGTCTCAATGTTTTCCATTTATTTTTCATATTAAGGTACAAAATAAAATGTAATTAGGTACTTCAGTAAACCATCTTTAGATATAAATATGATTTTATATTTATTAGTACTTGCTTGTCACATTTTTGCATGCACATTCCATGAGATTTGGGGAGTGTTTATAAGTTTGTTTTTCAACAAATAGGTTGTTATAAGATGGCTCACACCAGTGGTGTATGTAAGAATTATTTTTATTATGGTCCAATTTACCACAAGCGTTTATTAGTCAAGCATAGCACTAACATAATTAACCCTAACTTGACACTTTTTAGGGCCCGAGTACCTAATTATAATTATGAAATAAACAATACAAATAGAGATTTCACAATATTATTTTATAAATAATATGTAAAATTAATTTTTATATGTGTGTAAGCCACGGGATATGGCCAAGTAATATAGTATATACATAATGCTATATGCACGCAATGTAATGAATGTCACTATATACGCCACTGGCTCACGCAGGAATTTTGATTTGGATCACTAAAATTGAATATTTTTTTGTATATATTTAGGGTTTTAATGTCTTATTTTTTCTTGTGATACTATTACTATGTATTTATATACTGTATGAGTACACTAAACATATTATCTGGAATAAATATTGAGTATATAAATAAATTACCTTTTATCAATAACTAATTAAGTAAAATATTTAATATAGGTAAATGGTTCATGTATTATGTATTAGCTTAAATCATTAATGATGACATTTTTTTTAGGTTAATTTTAAATACTGAAATGCACTCGAAGGGAGATTCCAGTCAAGCAAAGGATGACATTGATTTACTAGATGAATTACTAAACAAAACTAACTGTGCTCACCTACATTATAAAGTCCAAGACTGCATAGCTACAACGAAAGACTGGAGAAAGTGTCAAGCTGAACTGAAAGAGTTTAGACTGTGTATTGAGAAAAATCAAAAACTTGCAAACAAGGACAATGTTTGATATTTCCAACCATGAATTCATTACTCCATTTGTTGTTGGTCTTTTAATTGGCACAGGAGTTTCATACAGGTTATCGCAACATTCGACCACTACTCTCTGGTTCATTAAATGCACTTTCTGTAAACAATAAACTAGTACTAGTTGTTAGAAATGATTTAGGAATGACTAAAGGTAAAATAGCGGCACAGTGTTCCCATGCTTCTGTTGAATGTTATAAAGCGGCAATGCAACATCAACCTCAAATGGCAAAAATGTGGCAAATGACTGGACAAAGGAAGATTGTAGTTAGTATTGGCAGTGGTGAAAAAGGTCTTCAAGAATTGTCAAAGGTTGCAAAATCCCACAAAGTGCTTTCTTGCATTATATATGACGCTGGAGCAACTCAAATCAAAGCAGGAACATCTACTGTAATAGGTATTGGTCCAGCTAACTCCGATGTTATTGACCAAATCACTGGCCACTTAAAACTAATTTAAGTTATAGAATTTCAATATAGCATTTTATTTTTAAAAGTATTGATTTTGTTTATTATTAATTAACTGTCAATCTCATTTGACATGTTTATTTTTGTATAATTTAGGTACATTAATAACACAGTGTAATACTTTTTTTAGTTGGTAGAAATATATTTTGATATAATTTGTGTTATAATTTGATGACAGCTATCTGCATTTTAAAATTAACTATCAAAATATGATATAATAAAATTATATTCTTCATTAAAAATGTACTATAAAATAATATTATTAATAGAAACTACACGTTTCATATTTGTCCTAACACATTCAACACTCCCTTTAGCCAATAGGTAACCTAAAAAAAATATCTGTTGAATGAAAAGTTGCTACAGTTAGTTAACTAAGCGTATGGTGGACCTAATTTGGCCTTTGCTAGTGTACCGTTTTTTTTTATTACTTATCAAAATCGTTAAATTAATAAGGAATTATTTTTTTTTAACTGTACCTATATTAATATAAAGTCGATAAAATCTAATGTTTAATACATTTTTTCAATATTATAATAATAATTTTATTATTCTTAAATACCTAATCGACCATTTAATTCTGATGATTGAAAAAATTAGTTTTTTTTTCATATATGCCTAAGGTCTTCAGGAAATAGTTAAAATAAAATATATACCTAAATCAAAATATTTCACGGCCCCCAATTTGTGAAGCACTGGTAGTACAGAGTAGGTACCACCGTTGTAAAGTATTTGAGTAAAAGTATTCAAATACTTTTTAATTTTTTTAACTACAGACCTAGAGTTATCTACAACTATGTTGTTTATTTCCATAGTCAATTTTATGAGCTATCAAAAACTATTTTACTATACAATTATACACCAACATTATTGCACTCATCCACCAACCCAATTTTCTTGTGAATCCTTTGATACAATTGAAATATAACACCTTTGAGTCATGAACCTATAAAATATGATTAAATTCTAAACCTTACACCAAATTGATTTATATAGGACATAGGTGCATTATTATTTTTATTTTGTATCACATTGACTAAAGATCAATTCCATAACACTTTCTCTAAATTTATAAATCTTCATAAATAGGTAAAACATTTTTGAAAAAACTTAATATTTCAGTTTTTTTTAAAAATAAGGTACCTACCTACCTACAAAATTGGAGATATCCTTATTAATATGAAATATATTCCCCACTAATATTGATGTTAATAATGATTAATGTTAGTCGCCCCTGAAATTTTAATGGATTTCCGCCTATGGTTACATTTATCTGATTAGCCTGATTACCTAGATTGAAAAATGGTTTACTTTGATAGCTAGGGGGTACAGACCATAGACGATACAAACTAAAGAGGGAAATCACCAGACGGCATTGTTGAGAGAGAAAGAAAGGTTTTGGGCCGTTACAATGTGCCAAAACATAGCCCAACATTTTTTTTCTCTATCCTATGTTCATATGTTATATTTTCTGGCTCAGTTATGTCGTCTGGATTAAGTATTAACAATAGCAGGGCGGTGTGGAAAGCGCTGTTCATTAGTTTAAAGGTCAAAATACACATTTTGAGAAAATTTCAAATTTTTAACAATAGACGATAGACCAGCTATTAACTAGGTAGTAATTAGGTCTGTTTTTAACTCTTTTGGTACATGCACGCGCAATCAACTTACGTTTTTTTGAATTGCAACCCGTATTTTTGTCCTCAGATATACATATGGGGATATATTAACCATGGTCCTAAATCTAAAATTGACTGAGTTACAGGCTACAAATTTTTAAAATTTGAAAATAATTCGATTTTTATAAAAACATGTTTTATGGTATAGGTACTTATTAGGTACATTTTTTTCATGGATTTAGAAACATCTAAAAACAATAAAACATTTTTATTATGAAATAAAATGTAAATTACTAGAATAATAAAACTGCTGTGTTAAATTCTATACACATTACACACTTCCAGGCTCCAGTAACTTATCTAAGGTTTATACATAGATGAAAAATGTGTTCTTTTGCAGTTAATCGAAAAAATTGAATTATTTTCAAATTTCAAAAATTATTTTGAAATTTTTGTTAACTCCATTATTATTACCTATTTACTTATCTCTATATCAATAGCGCAAAGATAACACTTATCTTTTAAAATAATATCAAAATTGAATATATCATAGAAAAGTTTTAAAAGAAAGTTAATTGGTTAATGAGTAGTACTTGTTAGTTACTAAATTGCACTCTACAAAATCTGTCAAGATTGTAAGTTTATAACATTTTTATTTTTGTAATCTTAAACAAGTAGGTAGGTGCAACCACGACTGTCTATCTCATAGAGTAATACTCTATGGTCTATCACTCTATCTACAGCCGTGGGTACAACTTTTTTATTATCATATTAATATAAACAAAATTTGTAAGACATTGGTAGGCTCATTATTACTTTTGTTTTTAATTCATAATTTTGGTTGAAATGCATGCTATTTCAGTTCTTTACAATTAATGACATTTTTCCAATGTTCATTAAAATTTTATCTTCACTACCAAGTGCAATAATTAAGAACTCTTCATTTCTATGTAAGCAATTTTATAATTTATAATTGCTGATAACTAAATATTTTTAATGTTTATATTTGTTTAGTACAAAGGCCTTTAACCACAATGCATAGCAACATCATAACTAAAGAGTTTGCCAAATTTAAAGTTCAAGTGCTTCCAGCGTTATCCGATAATTTTATGTACTTATTAATTGATAATAGCACAAGGGAAGCAGCCATTGTTGATCCTGTAGCACCGGATGTGGTTTGGGAGGCAGTTCGTAAAGAAAATGTTAAATTAACAACTGTACTCACAACGCATCATCATTGGTAATATAAATAAATAAGAACTAATATTATTATACTTTTCTAAATATTGTATATGACAAGGTATAATATGGTATCTAACTAAAATTAAAATTTTACTTAAATGTTCAGGGTATTCATGAGTACCTAGTTTTATTGACCTGATTCGGCTGTTTGCCAAAATATATTGTTTAAATTTAAGTACAAAGTTCATTGTTCATTTTTATAGCAATAATAATATGATTTAATGAGTTTAATTTACAATGATTTATGAATGCCTACTAAGTATATTTTTAATTTGAAATGTTATTAGGGATCATGCTGGTGGCAACAAAGAACTTATTAATAGCAATACCAATGATCAATTGACTGTTATTGGAGGTGACGACCGAATTGATGGCCTTACAGTTATGATTGATACACACGGAGTAGATTTTCAATTTGGATCATTAAATATTAAATGTCTGCGCACACCTTGTCACACCACTGGACACGTTTGCTATTATGTTAATGGAGGGCAAGATGATATTGTTTTTACAGGTTATTTCTATTATATGATTACATGTATGATTTATGAAACTATCAAACCCAATACAAGTAGCTTAAAATGCATTTTTTTTTTAAATAAAAGTCTTAACAACCTGGTTGTCTTTTAAGTATAATGCAAAATTTAATTTTGATATTACGTTTTTTGTATAGGTACCTAGGTATAATTATTTTATAATCATTAGTTTAGTCAATTATATAATATTCAGTTAAGCTATTGCCTAATTTATGTCACAAATTGCCTGGATTCAAATTGCTACCAATCTTTCTAAATTTATCAATAAGTGCAACTACAATATATCTTTTTTATAAATGTTCCATACGAGTTAATTTTTATTTAAAGAAATATAAGATTTAAAACAAATTATAGACCAAGTAGTTTGATAGAGCAAAAGTTAGTTGTTTAAAGTGATTGTTGACTATGAGTATGACTTCATAATTTAATCAATTTTTTTTTAGGAGATACACTATTCTTAGGAGGCTGTGGTAGATTTTTTGAAGGTACTGCAACACAAATGTATGAGGCGTTAATCAAAATTTTATCACAGTTACCTGACAGTACTGTAAGAAAATAATTTAATATTAATATCATTGAGTTATTACAATACTAAAATATTATTTCAGGCTGTGTTTTGTGGACATGAATATGCAATTCAAAATTTGAAGTTTGGGCTACATGTTGAACCATCCAACCAAAATATATTGAATAAATTAGAGGATGTTGAAACTAAACGAAAATTAAAAGAGCCAAGTGTTCCATCAACTATTGGTAAAAATTTAAATTTTTAAACGTAAAAAAATATATTATGTATTATATGGTGTTTTTTATATTTAGGATTAGAAAAGCTCATTAATCCATTCATGAGAGTAGAAAATGAATCAGTTCAAAAAGTCACTCAAACAATTGGTGATCCAATTGAAACAATGAAAATGTTGAGGGACTTAAAAAACAATTTATGAAAAATAATACTTGTTTTATTGCAATAATACATTTTTATACACTTGAATACAAATTAGTTGTGAATGATACATCACATACACATATATTGAAACTTGAAATCACAATTTGAATAATACTTAATTAAATACAATTTTATTGTGAAGATGAGAAACTAGATGTTTGTACGTTGTTTATAGATTTATTAAGCGTGTACTCTTCCATGTCTGCAGCATATTTTTCCTTAGATTTCTCGTACATATCATAATAAACCTAAACATAAATAATATTGAAATTTACATCATAAGATTCATAGCCAAATATTTTAATATTATTGTCTTACTTAGTTACTTTTGTTTAATTTAAAAAATATGAAAACATATGGTATTGACCATAAAGTTATACACAGTAATAAATACAATTTGGAAGTTAAGGAGCTAACACAATTTTAAAAATGCTAAAATATTTAAAATAATATGAAGGTACCAAAAGTTAATAATCTGAGTTTTTATGTTTACAAATGAGTCATCTAACTGCAAAAGTCTTATATCCAAACTCAAAAACAGTGTAGGTCTATTGGTATTTGTTTACCAAAGAGTAGTATGTCTCGTGTAAAATAATACAGCTGCAAAACTGAGTAAATTCCTAGGCCAACTATTCAAACAGTTACAATATGTACTCGTTTATCGGTTCCACAATTATTATTAAAAAATGGTTTTACTTGCTTCATGGTTTTATATTTTATAGAAGCATGTTGGTTTAAAAACTAAAAATACATTTTGATAAGGATTGATTTCATGATTATATTCAAGTTCAAAAATTTTGTTTATTTATTTCAAGTGATTAAATTCATTTTTTAGTTTCAAAAAAAAAATATGTACCTACAAGTTAAAATGCAGAAGATTAAAATTCATAATTTTTTATGTATTTATGGAAAGAAATCAGTGAGTTTTTTGAAATATTAAAGAAATAACAGTTTTTGCTTGTACTAAAAATATTGTTTGTTTAGGCATAAGAACTTTTGCAATTGGATGGCTCAAATATTTAAAATTATAAATTATATTATTCTTTAATCATAAAATTACTAATTAAAAAATGTAATAATATGATATTAAAGTATTAAACAACATATATTTTCTGCAAAACATCAAATGCTAACAATTTTTGTTATAGATATTTACATCAAAACATTCAAAAATAATTTCATATTTTGTTTTTAAAATTATATAGCGGAGGGAAACTAAGCGGTTACTTAAATATAAAACTGCTTTACCCCCACTGTTAAACGATGACAACTCGCTTGCCGTTTCTGATGCTGAAAAAGCTGAAGTATTCCAAGCCCACCTTTCTAAAACTTTATTCACATGAAGACATCCATATTCCGCAACATATTATCAATGTTAAAAATTATTTACATTATTCCTTGCCAAGTGCTCGCCCAGAAAAATACTTTACACCTAATGAAGTTAAAAGTATGATCTCCAATTGTTCTCGCAATAAATCTCCAGGGTTCGATTTAATAACGGCTAGTGTTGCTAATTGCTTACTGAACAAAGCCTTCATACTGTTTACTTATATCTACAATGATATTTTGAGACTATCATACTTCCCTACTCTTTGGAAGTTTTCACAAATAATTATGTTTGCTTAGGATAAATCTCCTGACCTCCCAACATCCTATAGACCTATTAGTCTATTACCATACTTCTCAAAAATTTGCGATAGACTCATTCTCAAACGTATTTATTCGCACATAGTAGTAAAAATGTACTCCCATCCTCACAATTTGATTTTACAGCCAAACACAGCACAGTACACCAGGTCCATAGAGTAAATAATGCAATCTCTACCTCCCTGAAAACAAATGCTACTGTACTTGTGCATTTTTAGACATCTCCCAGGCATTTGACAAAGTTTGACATGAAGGTCTTCTGTTCAAACTTAGTAAATTTCTTCCTCCTACACTATTTCTACTAATGGGTTCATATCTTACAGGCCGAAATTTTCAAATACGTCAAGGTTCCGCCACCTCAAATATAGCCACATTAGTGCAGGAGTACCCCAAGGAGGTGTACTTTCTCCTATCTTATTTAATATTTATGCTGCCGATCAACCTTCCTCACAAAATACTATTGTTACTGATTATGCAGACGATAAAGTCATATTGTCAGTACATAATGATCCACTAATTGCTTCTAGAAATTTACAATCACTCCTAAATCTACTCTCAGAATGGTATGCCAAATGGAAAATTAAATTAAACAACAACAAATCCATTCACACAACTTTCACCCTAAGACACAGACATTGCCCTAACGTAACTGTAAATAACTTACCTATCCCTGCTCTTGACACCGTTAAATATTTAGGACTAAACCTTGATAAAAGATTAACAGGGCAAAATCATATCAGAAAAAAAAGATAATTACTTAATGCCCACTCCCGTTCTCTAAAATTATTACTTTCCAAAAATAAATTCTCATCTTTAAAAACAAAACTTCAAATATACAAATCACTTTTGAAACCCATATGGACGTATGGAATTCAACTATGGGGATCGGCAAAAAAATCAAATCTAAATAAAATTCAGGCCTTCCAAAATATTTCTCATCGCAAAATCACAAATGCCTCACCCTTCGTCTCTAACATGACTCTACACAAAAACCTAGGTATAAAAACAGTAGAGGAAGAAGCTGCTATTTTCTACAAACAATTCTATGATAAATTAGAAAACCATGTAAATCCTCTAATAAAAGGCTTACATATCCCGTCACTTCCTGGAAATCCCCGTAGCAGGCTGAAAAAGAAATGGTGTAGGGATCATCTAACTCAATCCTAATAAGTTGTAAGTAATCACATAATAAACAAGCTAAGTACTACCGATGGGTAGCTTCTTACTCACGTAACCTCTTAATGCTTTGTTACCCCAATCTCACATATACTTATTGTGCTTAATTGTATAGATTGTATATTTCTTGTAAAAATAAAAAATTATATATCATGAACAGAACAATTTTGAATTCAAGTTGATATTAGGTATAACAAAATACATTTGAATTTTATATTGATTCTAATAAGATTTTCCCAAAAAAATATGAAAATAATTCAATATATTCATACTTCTAGCCTTGGTTATAAACTACTAACAGCTAAACTGTTTATGGTAATGCAGAATAAAAAATTCATACTTAAATTTAGTGCAAAAATATAGTATTTTAGGCATAATTTACTTTTTTTAAATCCAAACATTGACTAAGAGTTGGGAACGACAGAAAAAAAAAATCCTGTATAAAATTGTACTATTTTAATTATTACTCACTGGCCATTGGAATATGAAAGTTTTTTAAAGCTATCTAGATGCCCAAAATCAATTAATAATTATTTTTGAAATGACAAAGAAAATAATTTGAAATCCAAATATCAAAATAACATTTTAGTCATATTAAACAAGAGATAACAATTACTTAAAAAGGTTGAAGAAACCAAATTACTTCATTTAAATAAAATGTTTTATAGCTATTTATAATATGCAATAACAGCTAGCCAGAAATTAATTTTTCATTAATGCCCAGCCTTGAAAATAACTAACGTTCCAAAAACATAAAATTGTTTTAACATACTTTTTTATCATTATGTTCCATAGTATTCCAAGTAATTGCTAGTCGTTTTGTAAGATCTTGTTTCGTTGGTTCCCCTTCACCTGACATAATGATTTGATCAAGTACGATTGGCCTTTGTTCTTGACAAAACCTGAAAAATGGATTTGCCGGTCTTTTTGGCAAATTGGGATCTTTTTTTTCAGTGGATTTTATGTTCAAATTCTTTTTCCCGTTGGGTGTTTCTACAGTTCCCTGATTCTTTATAAATAATTAGTTATAGGTATTAATAACAATAAAAATATTACATTATATTTTATGAACAGTAGGTATTACTTTTATATTGACTGCTTCAGGTAAAGGCAAATCAGTTCCTAGATCAATTTTCAATTCAGCTTCTCTCCAGTTGTCTTTGTGCGTGTCCAATCGATCCATAATAAACCTGAAGACGTACAAGTTACATTTAATTGAGTCTTTACAACAATAAAAACACATACCTACCTTCGCTCCAAACGGATTCGTCTCAACTGTTTGGCCACTTGATGTATCCTGTGTACCAGACGTTCGTTGTCCTTAAACATTAAGATTACATACATAAACAATCGACAAACAAAAGAAGTAGTATTGAAGCAGAATTGTGTACAAATGATTTACACCCCGGTAACGTGGGTGTCAAGAATTAGTTATACCTATGCAACAAATTACACTGCATAAGGGGTGGCTAAACATTTTACCTGCTGTATGAATTCGCATCGTTCCAAGAGAGCCAAAAAATGCTGCCTGTACAGCTTTTTCTTTTTCGGTGGCGTTCGGTCTCGTTCACATCTGTCGATGTCGACGGTGCCGGCGTTGCTAAAGGGACCGTAGCCAAAGTCTCCTGGTCAGAGTTTTCCATCGATAATTATCGAGTCATTGCACCAGTGACGGTAAATATAAATCTGTTAAATAAATAACTAATGAGGTAGAGTTTACAAAAAATATAGTAGGTTATGAACAATAATAGAAACAGTACCAGTCAGCCAATACTCAATATTGATTATTGACTATTGAACCTATTAATTATGTAAACGATTTACGATACGGATAGCCGGCGACCAACAACGAAAGCCGGCCTCCAGAACAAACCACCGTCTTATCAGGCCGATATCGGGTGATAAGTGATAACGCAGCTGTGTTTACTATTTTCGTAGGCGTCTAATGACAATATTTCATGCGCATAATAACGATTATTACGCGGCCAAAACATGAAATTCGACCGTAGCTCGTGGTAAGTTGGACGCCGAGTACCGACCTGTATAGCACCATAGCACATATATTGTATTATTTTTCGTGCGGTTAACGTTTTAAGAAACACTGATCGGCGAGCTACAACTGTTTTTTGCCCCACTGAGCCAAACTGCCAAACAGCTGTAATCGCCGCACTGCCGCAGTACCGTCGCGACGTACGCTTCGTGTTATGTGTAGACTGTAGAGCGTAGACTGTTTCACTTCGATTAAAACTATTGTTAATTCCGTTTCTCCACTCGGAGCAGTCGAAACTCGACGATCTGCACAATAGCCGACTGTACACGCGCATATTTTTAATCGTTTACCTGTTATTTGTTATTAATACGTTACTCTACAGTACACACTTGTTTCACCCTGTCACGTTATTTCTAAAACCTATTGTTTTTGTTTTAATTTTTAGTTATTCGCTAACCACCCCGATTACAAATATATATATATATTTTTTATACATAATATATATATATTTGGCGAAATAGTAACATCATAACTGTTCTGATTCCTGGTACATTAAAATATATACAATCGTCTCTAAGACACGGTCACGCGTTAATGGTAATTTAGTCGTCTGCTTCAAATATATTACAATTCAATAAAATAGTGGACAATATCAGTAATTCGGGTCCGGATCACTACGCGTCCGAGATTCAAAAATGTTCTACGACTGTGGTTTCTAGCAAAGGTAAGCAATTCATTCCTCGTATCCCTTTTCTATTGGCCGCTTCTATAGCAATCCAACAAATACCTACACGTAAATAGGACGTAAATGCTTATTATTCAGATATTCTGTGTGACTCGATTGGTAGTTAACAACACCTATGTATTATTTATTATTGGAAACTGGACAGACTGTCTTACAAACGGTTTTTGTTTAGCGGATTGATTATATTATAATATACCATCAAGTACCTACCTATATATTATATAAATTATGAGTTACCTATTATTATAAATATTATATTGTGTTTCGGTCAAAGATACAGTACTTCCTATGGTAGTATTAAAGTATTATAATATGGGGTGAACTCCAGTCTCTAAAGCGGCCCATATACTATCAATATTCGATATTGACCGTATATTGAAGATACCTACTTCAATAATATGAAAAATATCATAGGTAACCATTTGATATTTATTGACATGTTTTTATTGATATCAATAATATTAAATGTGTATGGGCCGCAGTCAGTCAGTCGGTAATCTGATATTATCTACCTATATCATACATACATATTATATTCTTGTTGCCATTATGTTATATTTTTCACAATTATTGTGCCCAGGATTATTGGAGTCAATCGTTTATAGATTGTCTTTAATCTTTGTACCTATATAATATTATGACATAACCATTTAAGTATTAGGGGTTGTGTGTTTTCACTTATTCTAAGTTATGTCAAACATTTTTTTGCAATTACCTACTTTTTTTTAAATATATAATAACAACAATGTTTTGTTTTCTGACACTGTCTAAATCTGCTCACTTATTTATATATAATAGATATTTAATTATTACACACTACCTATTAGAAATTATATAAAATAAACCAGACTTTTTGTAATAGGTAAATAGAACTTTCTAATGAATAACTAGGTACCTACAGCATGGATTCACTTAGGTAGGTTATCAAAGTATGAAAATAATAGGTACCCGCTAATAAATAATAATTATTAGTTATAACAATATTATAAAATGCAATGGTCTTATGTCAGGGTTTAACAATTTAAGTGGACATCAGCACGCTATTTGTTTTCCCTCTTGACAGTCAGACTCACAACCCCCTACAACCAACATATCAAATTTGAGTTCAGCCGATTCGATTTTGTGTTATTAGAGTAAATTGATCTATTATGTATTTTAATTTTAAAGCAAATTATGAGTATTTGAAAATTGTAATATTTGTGTTTTGAATCACATTAAATTTAAAATATCATATGATGTTACCATTTCTCCGAGCATTTTAATATAGGTTAAGAGAATGTAAGCGCACTATCTGTTTTCTTTTTCCGACCCACTCGAAACATAGCAAATTTATGTTAAGCAGAACCAACCATGTGGTTTTACTTTTAATATTAGAGTGAATTCATCTATTATAAAATTGTATAAGCTAATGTAATATACCTATGTCCATACGATGGCTTTTTTATACAATTTATAAGCATTTTTAAATTGTAATTATTTACACGCTAATACCTTACGTAAAAATTAAAACATCATAAAATAGCCAACATTGGAACACAGGTAATGTTCTTAACTTAATAGGTGAAATCACTCTATTTATTAATAGGTACTATTATTTTATATAAATTACAATGTTAATTTAAATTTGTAATTTGATAGGGATAATTAAATAGAATTTGAAACAATTTGACTATTTATATTATAAGGTTAAATTTGGTAAAAACATGGTACCTATTTAATATCTAATTTAGCTTATTATAATATATACCTAATCAAAATTATATTTTCCTCAACAATAAAATGTTAAATAATGTTGTTTTAGTGTTTTACTCAGCACAATATTACAATATTTATTAATTTTAATAATTAACAAATTCTTAAGTACCTAACCTATATGATAAAATTAAAATGACCTTTAGTTCATGACTAAATAAACTAAGTCATGCTTTAGTTATTTAAATATTTAATATAAGCACAAAATGTATTCTGTGAAATAATAAGGTTCAAGGTATCTTTAAAGATATCAAATTCCAATTTGGTACCTACCTATAAAAATGGAATATTATTTTTGTTTGTACTTAATCATCAAAGATTGGTTTATGGATTGTTATTAACTTTTGATTAAATTTCCGAAATACCTATCAAAGAGGTATTGACACCATATTATGAAGAATCTTTTTTATTGTAATTAGAGATAAAATATACAATTTTCTTATTCAAGCATACAAAAATATCATAACAAAATTATATTTTTTCTGTTCTTTGTTCCTGTGTATAGATTTCACAATATCTTCACATTTATTGAATGGAAATTGAATACTGACAATATTTGAAAGAGGTCATATTTTTTTATTTCTCACAGGTCTTTAGTTGCAAATTTTAGTGAATATGAAAATTTCACAAAGAAAATTAAGCAAATTAGTATTAATTTCATGTTTAATAAAAATATGCCTGTACCCTGTACTGGTTCATCTATATCATACACAATGTGTTTATATAATATATTTTAATAGATAAAGTTTAACTTATTTAACTTCAATCAAGAATTTAGCGAGGAATTTAGTATATTTACTATGGTGCTTATTACCAGTGTACTTATTCTGAAAGCATTTGTAGCTTTTTAGTATCTTGGTAATTTTTTTGGTTTGTTCTACTTTAATACATGGGTACTATGTTTGATACTATGTTTAAAAATACAGATAATAATATAATATTAACAAAAGCAACTTGTTAGTAAATTAATTTAAATTTATCCCTGATTAAGCATCTTAGATTATTATCTAGGGCATCCGGAATCTTTTATTGATACTTTTATTTCTTAAGCAAATTATAACTATTTTTAAACTGTATATTTTTTGTACATTTTAAAATCATAACTCACTTAAAAATAATAATATCAATAAAATCCTTCTATGCCTTAGATAATATTCTTACCTTTAAATTTTATAAAAGGTAAATTCAGTCTAATTTTATAAATTATAGAGTAAAATGTATTATAAAAATTTGCCATGTTGTATGTTTGTAAAAGATAGGGACAACAAATGCCCATGTGGCATTCTCTTAATGTAGTTCTAAACCGGATTTAGGAGTGTTTACATATTATAGTGTTCAGTACTTACTATATTTTACTAATCTACTATAGTGTTGTATATTTGGAAGCAATGATAAATCATCCCATGCTAAAACCAATTTTAAGGTTGACCTGTTAGAAGTGGTGAAAAAATAAATTATGCTCGTTTAAATTTCTCTGTTTGTTTAACACTTATTATTGCCTTACTAAAAACTAGGTATAGAAAAATTCAGTTATTAGTCTCAGTTAACCTCGAGTCTTCAATATACAGACTCTTAATTTTATATTGATTAATAAGAGTACTTGAAACTTTAAGAGCAATTCTCTACCCAAAATATATTGTACAGTTCACTGTTTATACTTTCACATAAAAAATTTAGAAAAACATTATTGCAAAAGGGCCAAAGCAATACATAATATTAGTGTTTGAAAATTCCATGAAATTTAAAAAAATGAAATATTTCAAATGTGTGAAATATGTCAGTATTTTAATAATTTTTTTTATTTTTAAATAAGTTTTATATTTACATTTAATTGACATGAATTACTTTCATAATTGTATGGTACTTATATATATACCTAACCTTTGGTATTATACATTTAAAATGTTATTCAAAATTTTTAAATATTTTAATGTTTAAATGATACAAGTAGGTATACAATATTATATATGTATATTGTATACTTACTGAATTCTTACATTGGAATTTATAACACTGAACATTGTGTTAAAAAAATTTCAATGTTTCATGTTTTTGTGAAATATTTCACCATATAGTGAAATATTTCATGCTTCAGACACTACATAATATACTATAAATTATAATATAATATAATATCTGACTACCAGACTACCTATAAGGTTTCTAAATATACTCATTAAACTCAAAAATTCAATAATACCTACATTAATGAAGAAATTGAAACTGAGTCCTGACCAAAGACTAACTTTTATTACCTATGACTTGCAATACCTTAAGCTTAGTTTTAATTTATTAACAATTTAGTCATCAATAAGCAGAATACTTATTTGGGTTATGATGATAATAAATTTCTCAAAAGGGACATTATAATTTGCTATTACCTATATAGTATGAAAATTGAGAGGATTTCTTGATTTTATTTTATTTAGTCTCAAACATATTGGATTTTGGCTCTTGAAAGATATTTCATTAAACACTAAAAAAATTGTATTTTCAACAAAATTATAATATTTTTAAATTGTATTGTAAATTTACTTAATTTAAAATACAGTTGGAAATTTAAAAATGATTTAATATATTTTTACGTAATCGCAAAGTTTGCAAACAGAAAAAAAATCAATAATACATTTTTATCCGTAGTTTCACGTAAGGTTACGTGCACAAATAAAATAAAAACTTGACTTGAAACTTTTAAACTACCATTACTCAGTTGTTTTAAACTCGGAAAATTGATTCGATCACTAAAATGCACATTACGTCATTGTTGGCCAGATAAAAGGCAAAACTTGAAAATATTCTGAAACCGTTCTGCATAAAAATGTGTATTAGGTATTAAAATGACGGCAATTAATAATCAAAAATAATTAAATAAATTGAAACTGAATTGCGCTGAGTAGGGCTTTCTATACGTATTATCTAAAAATTATTTATCCACACTTGGAAATGTTTCCTCGCTATTAATCAAATAGTGGAATCTGTTAAAATCGACAAATGTTGGTACATGGTAATTGCCAATTGGTGATACTTAAAAGAATAATCTCAACAATTATTAAGTGTTCTAAATTTGTATATAGAGTAGTGCTGTAGCCAGGGGGCACTGGGGCACACGTACTCCCTAAAGTGTTTTTGAAAAAAATTTTATATTAAATTATATGTTTGATAAAAATGTAAAGTTAAGGCTGTTAAATTTAAAAGCAAACTATTTTTAAGTGGTCGGATTTCGGAAATATTCTATATCCATTGTTAGTGCTGTGTGACTGTAGTAGTAACTTATCATTAGTTTACGCTTTATGCAATTAAAGATAAACTACGGCTAAGATTCTTGGAAATTTAAAACATACATACGTGCAGTCACCCGTCACAATATTTTGTGATAAAACATTTTCAACTCCCATGTGCCACAAAAATCCCAAAAAGCGGAAAAAAATTCACCCAGTACCAAAATTCCTATTTTAATTTTGAAACATATTTAAATTCATTACTTACATATTACTAGAAATAAAAAATTAATTATCAACAAAACAGAAAAAACGCAAAGAACTTCTAATATTTTTTCAAAATTAAAATTGGACTTCTAGAAATATATTTTTTTCCGCTCATTGGTATAAATGCGCAAAAAACGACCAGCTTTCAACAGCCTTTATATAATATAGTCTTTTATTATAAAATAATTGTTAGTACGTTGTAATCATATTCTAACAAAAAATACATTTTTTTATTTACAGCATATATTGATATAATGATTACTGAATACTGGTTAGTGAAATATTAATAAATTTATATTAATGAATACACTACCCTATGGTTTACAAAATGTTAATACATTGTTATATGTAGGTACCTTCCGTAGTTATTAGTTAACATAAATAAATAGTTATAAAAAGAGTAAATACACTTTATGAACAAAAGCAGCAATCCCAACTAAGATTTTGAAAAGGGACAGATATTATTTTTGAAAAATACTCGCGAACTGCATTCTATAAATGAATCTAAATTTGTGCATAATATTGACCGAATGCTTCATTTTTTTCCTAGATATTTTGGATGATGATTATTGTAAGTCATATAAGTTAAAAAAAATATTATTTTAATATACCTAAGTATTTCATTTTATTTACTCGAGTGTAGAATGTTGGATTTTAGTATGTAAAGTTCAGTTTTAGTGCTGGCCGCACAAAATGTGTTAAAGGGCAACATGTGGCCCGCGGGCCGCTCGTAGTGGGGACCGCTGAATAAAGGGGTCATAATTAAATATTCTAGCATTTTAAAAACTAGAAAAAAATTAAGTGCTCCACCAAAAATTTTTCTGGCTATGACACTGATATAGAGTTTATAATATAGACATAATAATATAGTAGGTATACTTAAATTTGTTTATTTGGTGAGAACGTAAATTCATTCAATAATATTATGCCTACTTATACGTTAAGATGATAATTTATAATATTTTTTATATTAATTATATATTATTACTTATGCTTATACGTTGTACTTTCGTACTTGTAAAATAAAATAGTAAACGTAGGAATTTTCCGAAATTCATTCAGTGTAAAAATGTTTTTATCTTCATGCGTTAACATTCATTCTGTCGTTCTGTCGTACTATTTATAATATTATATCTTTACGTGAATCATCAATTAGGTAGTTAATAAATATCTCAAGAAAATGTGCCGTCGCATTATTAGATTAGTTAGGCCAAAATCTGCTCTTATATACTATATGCTATATGCTCTTATACTGCCCTAATAAAAATGTTTTTGTACCTATGTCAATTGTCAGGGTTGGGTGACTTAGATCATAATATTAAATATGTCAGTTAAAAATACACATTATTTAGTGATTGGAATTTTAGTCTCAAGGCATTACAATTAAGGTTTGTACTGGTTTATACTGAGTTAATTTCACTCAGATAGTTGAGTTTATTGTGCTTATCGATGCGTTACAGTCCTTTAAGGTGTCTGTAATATTTATTAGAATATTTTTTGCCCAAGTTATTTTTTTACCCAATTTTCGTGCGTTCTAAGACAAAAGACAGATTACTAAGTGAATGTGAGGTGCGACAATTTTTTTTTTTTTTACTTTAATATCTTATATCACCACTTTGACTACGTAGTACGTATCATCGATGACATAATATGGTCAAAGTGTTTCATAGTTATTCTAAAATACCTGATGTACCCAAAATAATAGCCAATAAATATTTAATATTTTATACTAATATGGTACCAATAATATGTATAGTCTATACTCTATTTACATGGAATTGTTATTTTCTTTTACCAACGCATAAATGTATAATTAGTTTAATTTCTCCATAAGATATGTTTTTATAATTTACCAATGGATTACTGGTGTCCTAAGTCCTCACGCCTCGTCATGTTCATGCTTCATATTTCATGCCATATTATCTATTAATTTATCAAATTTACTTATTGTCGTATATATTCTTCTTTTAAATTAATTTAGATAATATGTTTTAAAAGTTTTCTAAAAAAAAATATAACATTTTTGTTCTAAATGGCAAACAGTATTACATAATATGAATGAATGATATAACACGTATGATTGAATGATCTTATTATAAGTTATAACACGTATACGATTCTCCAAATGATAATACACGAACTAAATTCTTTTATTTTTATAGAATTAAAAATACCGTTGATTAATCGTTCATGGTTATAATTTAAAAAAAATCGTTTTATAAACTAGATTCCCAAGCCATAAGTACTACTGTTGGGTAGTTCCTTAAAATCATGTCAACTCACGTTAAAACACATAAACACCGCATATATGTCTATAGTAAACTAATCTTACAGATTGTGTATTTTCTAAATAAATGTTAAAAAAAAAAAAACTAGATTCGATTGTACTCTGTAACTAATTGATTTTTTTTTTAATATCATAAAAATAAATAATTTTTGATTTACAAATCAAAACATTTTGAAAATAAATATAATGGCCTTAAAAACATTTTAGTAGCTATTATCTTATCTAATTAGTAATTATCATCTCAAACCAACAGTTATAAAATATTAAATTTAAATAGTGAACTTAATAAAATTAATATAGATAATTCCTGTTTAATATTTTAAGTAAATAAAAATTATTTTCAATAGCTAAGGTATTAAAAATTGAAGCATCTACAGTTTTGTAATAATATTTTGTTTGAAAAAATTGATTTTACCTAAATATATTCATACTAAATAGGTACTAATAAATAATAATGAATTTGTTTTTTAATTTAACTAGCACAAAATTAAATACTATTAAAAAAATTATTAATTTATTTTTATAAAAATAATTTCTAAAGAGATTTATTAATCTTCAATTTGTATGTAATGCGTATGCTATTGCACTACTAAAATTATTGATTTTTTTTCTCGGCAACAACAACAAACATCAAATATAAAGTTACAGTGCACTTTTCAAACCATGTTTTATGTTGTTACATAAAAAAGTGCCTATTCAAAATTCTTAAAGAAAGGTCAACAGTTTTAAACGTGTATATATAATATTGTATAACCGAAGGACGAAATTGTATTCAATTTACTTTTATAAGAATGTATTGTGCTTTCTATTACAGTGTTTGTATTTTCTTAATAGATTGAAGTATTAAACATATCTCTATACATAAGTAAACGCATAATTGGAAAACTAGCATCGCACAATTGAAATCCATTATAGTATATTTTAAAATCCAACACATATTTATGGACTGCTAATCAATGCATGGGTGTTGGCTGTCTAGGCTAATAGTATGATAGCAGTTTTAGTAGGTGTCAATAAAACGTAACAATACAAATAAATCTACACCTATTATATTCTGTGCCTATACCACACTACCACCTACATACAATGCGTATATGGCTATACCTATATGGCCACATCGTATATCTGTATATACTATGTTATTACATTGATAATTTAAAATGTGTTTTTTAATCATTATTTATCTTAAATAATCAATTTTGCTTATACTTTAATAGCGTTTATTATTTGTATAGTATCGCTGTTATTTAATACGTGCTAACAGAGCGGCGTTCTCTCTAAACATCTTTTTATCCTTTTAATTCCTTAGATTTCATTCCAACAATTACTATGAAAATAGTAGATTAAAGATAAGCAGATAATATGTATTACGTAGGTAAGAGTTCTGTTAATAATTGTAAAACTAATTAAACACAATGCACTATAGATCATCATATTATTATCATGCTATTACTCACAGTCCATATTTATTTGAAATAAATAAATAATTTACCATAAAATAGGTACTATCAGAATTCACAACTAATCAATTCTAAAGAAGTACAGAAATTAGAGCAGATGGTTATATATTTAGCCCTAAAAGGCTAAAAAGCACAACATTTATTTTTTTCTTATAGCTTAATGGCAATTAAAAAAATAAATAGGAAGTAGGGATCTTATTTTTATAAATATTTAAATAAGATACGGCATACTGAGACCTGTATAACATATTAACAATTTCCATAAAAACGATGACATTTTTGTCATTTCTGGAAACGATATTAGGTTTTTATGCTATGGACAAGAACGTGTCTATAAATAAATCTTAAACGAATAAAGGACCACGCGAGGCGCACATTGTCGTCACTGTGTTGGCGATGAGATTTGAGCGGCGTGTAGGTTAACTGCCTGAGTGCGGAGGCTACAATTATATAATAACTGATCGTTCTGATATACGTATTAAAAAAAATATATATATTATGTAACTTAAAATTTCAATTTGTGCCCAAACATGACTATAACATGAAATAAATTTGTTTCCATCTGGCTTTTCAACGGTTGCGTAAAACAAGTATGCAAATTGCACATAGTAGAAGTCTTCTACCCTAGTCACTTGCTACCATTTTTCTGTTTTAAAATATTCTTTTCACATTTTAGATGATTAACTAATTTAGTTTTGTATTTAATAACAAAATGATGAATTCAAAATTGTAAATACTCATGTTTACAATAATGTACATAAAGTAACTGGTAAAATTAGTAATACGTATTATATTTCTTAGTATTTACATATTATAATATACTTAATACTTTTATTTATCAAACTCTAAGAAATTACAATCACGTATATAATTCTTAATAAATCAATATACAGGTCATCTAAATCATATTATTAGTAAGGAAACATCTAATTAGAATATTATGATACCATGATGATAACGTACAATATTTAGATGACTATTGTTTATATACAATATACGTTATACATAATTTATTATGTTACACCAATTTCATATAAGGGTAAAATATATTTATATTATATTATTTATAATTTAATTTACTTCCTTTGATAAATTATTCAAAAAAACTTAATAATCTATTGTAAATTATTATTATTCCAAAAATAAAATAATTTAGTATCTATTATTTCAATTGACCTATCCAAAAAAATGAAATAAAATTCTTTTAGTGGATTGTTAACTTATTGTTAATTTATACCAATATAATAATTTTAATCAAAGTTCATATTGATCACGACGAGGTACTGGTCAAAGTACATATTTTTGTTCGAGAATACTACTTGACTTAATACATATTTTTTTACGTTGTCATAAATCTAGTTATTGTTTGCTATAATAGTTTATAGTCTTTATAGGTACTGTTAGTAGTTCCTTGTTACAAATAAAAAATAAATAAATAATTGTTTGTTACACTTATTATAATATTATATAATCAGGCAATGAGCTTTTATTTATTTATTCAAAATTAATTGATAGTAATAAACAAAAATTTATTATAAAATCTCATTTTAGATTATTGGACATTTTCTCCGTATTGTTTATCTATGTATAAAAAATAACCTTGACAAATTTAGAAGCTGTGTCTCCCGAGCACTGTTTTAACCAAACTACGTTCACAATTGTTTTTTTCTAATGAGATGATTTATCATTATTATTTAATATTATAGATTGACAGCACATCACTGTCACACGATTGTCGAGTTCCCGACATTCTTATCTCTTTACTCCTTTATTATGACTTATATAGAATCTAATTTATAAACAACAAATATACATTATTTAAAAAAAATATATGTAATATATATATATTCATTGTATTATTGTGGTTATTATTATTAATATTGTTACTACTTTCTGTATTATTATATTATTTTTAATATTGTACTATTATATATATATATATATTGTACCTGGATCTTTCGATCCGTTAGAATTTTAAATAAATAAATAAATGTAAACTATAAGTGTATCAATCGTATATTACGTATTTATATTATATATTATTATCATATTTATGACTAGTGAATATTTTATGTTCCTCTCGGTTTTAACAATATTATCGAGGTCAATAATTTAAGCTTAACGTTTGATGATTCTAAAAACTATTTCAAATTAAAACTCTATTAAAGTTTAATAAATTAATTGTGTAGTAGATATTTGTTAATATTTGTAATTAATGCTTCAATATCAATCTCTAATCGCTTATCAAAATAATAAATCAACGTATTTCACAATTAATTATAATATTCTCATTAATTTCAATGAATACCGAAAGAGATAATAGTAAATAGGTATAATGTTAATTTATATGATAATAAATTATTTCGTTGCATAGGTTCTGTTCCTAGTTACACATTTAAGTGAGAATTTTTTTTTGTTTCTTTAACAGGAAATGTGATTGCACTGCGATAACTGCTATCATTTTAAATATTATTTTTATACTTGGTATCGTATACACAGTAGTTTTACAAATGGTCAGCTATAATACTAACTTGTAGCCACTGTTTAACAAGAATTAGTCGGCGGCTTAATTATAATTGTTTCAGTTAATCTATTGTAGATTATATTAAACTCGTTTAATTTTTGAATTGAATACAATGCTACTAATGATTAAAATTGGAAGAAGTATTTTTATTTTATCTACTATTATACCTTTTGTGATATAACATGTTATATCATTATTCATTAGTATAATAGTATTAACAATTCATAATTTTTTTACCTTGTGGGAACGCTTTATTTTTTATGGTATAATATTATTGTGTTTGACATGACATCATGGAGCAATTCATTAAGTATGACTATTAACTTATTTAATAAAACATCAATGTTATTCGAAAATATAATAAATAATAATAAACTATGTGTGAATCGTAATAAAATCATTATAATATTATTGCATGAATATAATTTTATACTTTCAAAGTTTTATAATAATATACTACTTTTGTTTTTAGTAAACGCTAAATGAGCATTTTTTGCTCAGATTCCTTCTCTATGTAGACCTCTATAGGTATGTTTAGGCTGTGTCATTAATTCTATGAATGCGTGGGGTGCATTTAGAGAACATCTAATTAATTCAAACAATAGACTATAAAAGCAGTAATTAACAGTATGTGTTCTTTATTAAATTAAAAAAAATATGTTGAATAATCTATTATTTTGTTCAACAAATATAGCTGCGTTGTTTGAATTTTAATAATTTACAATTATGTAATATTTTATATTTGTACAAAATCGGAACATGTTCCAAATTACGAATACACCTGGTTTGACATATTCATTGGTCTAAAAATAATTTATTATTTACTGACAATGTTCACAAATATATTGTGCAAATTTTCATAGAAGATTGGCATATCTATTCGGTGTTCACCCATCAAATTTGGCAAAACATCAAAGTTGTACATAATTTTCAATATATTTTTTGCAAAAACATTGCCAAGTTTCTACGTAGTTGAGTAGTTGACATAAAATAAACATATTTTCGTATACAATTTAAAGGGAAACGATGTGTTCTTTATAGAATATGTAATTCACTATTTTAAATGTCACGTTTTTAGCAATAATTCGAATTCCTATATAAATAGTCCCGCTTCGATCAAATTTTAGGTAATCCAACTACATAGGCTATAAATCATAATACGCCTGATTGCCTGAAAAGGAACTAGTGGTACCTATACACTCTCCCTAAAATTATCCCTGGGGTTGTCACTTGTCCGCCAATGTACAACTTTCATCACTGCAATACTGAATCATATTTTCGCATTATATAAAATTTGATTATTGTACTGTAGAATATAACATTATGTAGATACACATTTTAGATTAACTGTTAAGAGAGCGTTACACCCGCATGCGTGTCTCTGTCTCTGTCTACAAATGAATAACATAGCAAATTGTATATTCAGCAGATCACGTTTAGCTCTGTTAGTTTAAAAATTAGAGTGAATTGACCTCTTATAACATTTAAAGGTAGATGATTCTAGTGAACCTCATAGGTTTTTTTTTTTATTTTAATTTAAAGCAAGTATTATGACTTATGAGTATTTTAAAATACACAAACAATTTACAATATTAAAATATTTTAAAGTAGATTTATACAATTGCTAGTGTGGTAAGATGAAATTGACGTAATGAAGTTTATACTCAGAACCTAAGATATAATATAAGTTAAGAAGTTAAAATATTTAGATTACTTGTGCAAGATAACTGAAGAATATATAAAGATTTGGTATGTAAGAAAAGTCGTAGCTAGATGAAGTTGAATATATGGATATGAGTGTTGTGAGTAGGTCGATTATATAAGAGACAATGGTTAGAGCTTCTAAAAAACTAATGAGAGGTGGGCATAATTCATATAAAAATAATAAGTAGTATAGTAAAAAATGTATTAGATAATCATATATATTATATATATTCACACATATGAAATTAATATTCGTAGGTAGTTCATAGATTTAGTGATAGACGATGAGATATATTACATAATAATATAATTCTTATTGTTTAGTACTATATTATCTCGACCACTATATTTGCAGTAGACAGAAAATATGCACACCTTCGTGATACGCTATAGTTAGGGAATAATATCTATGCAGTCGACAATAATTTAGATTGGGAGGCCGATCGCGTGCACGATAAAATTAATTAAGAATGCGATAGCAATATATTAAATTGACGTAATTTAAAAAAAAAAATAAGTCATAAACGAAATGTGTTTGTAATTGTTTTGTATGCGATTTTGTTGCAGGTGTCTGGAAAAGACAGTTACTTAGAAGCCTTGAAATTTCCAAAAATTAAACCGCATGGAAACCACGTTTGCATACAGACCCTTGAAAGATCACGACCACAATCACCGCTGCGACGGTGATCGTCGTCTGGCCGTCAAGAACGCATCGCCAAGAAGTAGCCGCATGAGGAGAATCGGGGCGAGAAAGCGCAGAAGTAAACAACGCGAGTTGACGGAATGGCGGACAACGTCGACGACGCGGCCGAGCAACAAACGGAAGCCGAGCGCATCGCATTGAAAAACGCGAACGGTTGCATCCCAGAAGAAACTAGTGATCTCTTTAGACGCGTTAAGTATAATGTTGGCGAGCAGTCGGACGACAACGAGCGTCGCTACAAACCGTCCGGGTCGCGGAACAGCGGCGACAACAACAGTAATAGGAGTAGCAATTGTAGTAACGATAAGAGTAATAATAAAATAACCGTAGAAAATAGGAATCACGTTACGTTCTACAAGAACGACGAACCGACGGACGACGACAGCAGCAGCGGCGGCGGAGGCGGCTGTTCCAAACACCACCACCGCGTACACGATTCGTATGCCTCGTACACGCCGACGACCACCGCCACTGATTCGGACGAGTCGTCGTCGTCGTCGTCGTCTTCGGACCTGCACAACCAGGCCCCGGATGGTGGCTGGGGGTGGGTGGTCGTGTTCGCTTCGTTCATGGTGAACATGATCGCGGACGGCGTGACGTTCTCGTTCGGCGTCATATTCATCGAGTTCGAGAAGTACTTCGAGGAGGGCAAAAGCAAGACGGCCTGGATCGGGTCCCTGTTCATGGCCGTGCCCTTGCTGTCCGGGCCCATAGCCAGCTTCCTGACCGACCGATACGGATGCCAGAAGGTGACCGTCATCGGAGCGATAATCGCGTCCACCGGGTTCGTCATATCCGCGTTTGCCGACTCGTTGTTCACGCTGTTCATAACGTTCGGTCTCATATCCGGGTTCGGGCTGTCGCTGTGCTACGTGGCGGCCGTCGTCATTGTCGCGTACTACTTCGACAAGAAACGGTCCATGGCCACCGGGCTGTCCGTGTGCGGCAGCGGCATCGGCACGTTCATCTTCGCGCCGCTCAACCACGAGCTGCTCAGCTACTACGGATGGCGCGGCTGCACGCTCATCCTGGCCGGGCTGTTCCTTAACCTTTGCGTGTTTGGCATGCTGATGCGCGACCTGCCGTGGACCAAGGAGCGGGCCCAGAACGAGTGGAAGCGCAAGAAGAACGCCCGGCTCCAGAAGCGACGGCTCAAGTCCACCGCCAGCTACGACCGGCATTCCCAGCACACGCAGCTACCGTCGTCCCCGACTTCCGGTGGCGGCGCCGGCAAGGACGAAGCGGCGGACCTAACTCATCCCGGTGGCGGTGTCGTGTCGTTCCTCCAGGAACAAGACGGAGGAGGCGATATGGCGGCACAATCGGTCGGCAGGGGCGGCCTGCTCGACTGCGCTGCCAAAGACCAGCGACTGTGCAATTCCCTGGTCGACTTGCCCACGTTTGTCAATAATCACGAGCACGTCCCGCTAGAGGTGCTCGAGGCACTCACTCAAAAAAAGCAACTCTACTCCATGCTCGTCCAAAACTACCCGAGCTTGCTAATACCCTCCAAGAGTTTCAGCGACAGCGGACGCATCAACGAATCGGTAAACACCGCGCACGTACTTTGTTAGCTTTCTATTTTGTTAGATTATTATATCCCTGGATAAGAGCTCTTATATTTTTGATTAGTTCAAGGATCACTCCGTAATGATATTTATTTTTTTTTTTTAAGGGTAATATGTCACCGACACAAGGTTTACACGTCAATCAAATTCTTGGTATTCAAAAGTTATTAGAGAACCAAGAAAATAAAACAGATGCTGCCAGTGGTAAATGTAATCAAGTTGGTATAATGAAAATCAATAATGGTACTAATATTATTTTGAAAAATGGCGATTATGATTGGTGGATAAAAAAAGATAACCCACAAGTTAAACGTCTTCAAACTGCGTATCTTCAAGATATTAAGATTCATAGGTAAGTTATTTTACATTTATCATTATTAACCATCCATAATTAATTTTGTTTACAACCAAAATAATTTTATTACAGACATTCGTTAACATATAGAGGCGCAATGCTCAATATAAACAGATATAGATTAAGAGCATCGTCTTGTCCAAATATTTACCGCAACTCAATGACAACAATCGCTAAAGAAAAACATGAAGTACTTATTACAAATAATTCTATAATTTATAATGTTGACATCACTAATTTTTATTAAATGTGATTAATAGTGGTCAGCTGGACTTTGGGAACTATGGTACTTACTACTTGATATGATGGACTTTTCACACTTCAAAAACATGCCCTTCCTATTGTTTGCAATATCAAATTTCCTGCTGTATACATGGTATGATGTACCATATGTTTACATTGCTGACTTGGCTATAAAAAAGGACACACCAATGAAGACGCATCATACTTAATCAGCTTGATAGGAATACTAAATATGTTTGGAGAGGTAAATTTAATTACTAATAATACAACTTAAACTCATTTTATAAAATTGTTTTTTGTCTTAGATATTGTTAGGGTGGGCTGGTGATAAAGCTTGGGTTAACGCCAACATGGTATATGCAGTTTCAATGGTGCTCTGTGGTCTAGTCATTGCATTAGTTCCATTGTTTGGAAGTTATTTAAGTTTGGGTATTTTATCTGGATTTTTTGGCCTATTTATTTCCGCAAACTATTCATTCACCTCAATCATATTAGTTGAAATCATCTCCTTAGAACGATTCACCAATGCTTATGGTGTTCTGCTTTGGTACAAGGAATCGCGAATTTGATTGGACCCCCTTTAGCTGGTTAGTTTAATATAAACAGTGTTTGATTTTATATAATGTAAAATGTAAATAATTAAATATGTATGTATTTTGTTGTTGTAGGTGGTCTATTTGATATAACAGAAAGTTATGACTTATCTTTTTATCTAGCAGGATTATTCATCGCATTGTCAGGGTTATTATTATTTGTTCATCCTATAATAAAAAAAATGGCACGGTATAGAAGGAAGCAAACACTATTGAAAAGTCACAAAAACAAGATAATAAGCATAGCCTCAAATTGCAAAAAGTAATTTTATCATTTTAGATTTATACAAATATTTATTATGTAGAATTTTTTACCTACAAATATCATTTTGTAAGATCATCATACATAGGACTATCCGTAGAATTTCAAACTTGAAAAATAATATTCTAGAGTATCAAAAGACACTTTAATGTGATAAAAATTAGAGTCAAATTAATGATTCACCAAGAGTGCTTATGCTCTTATCTTATTGATTTTTAGATTCTTTTGTATTCCTAAATAAATTTTCAGATTCCAACATATTTTATCATCCCATTTAAATACTCTTAATGAGAACCACTTACCAAAAAATCAAATGTAATAATATGATAACTTTCCATTATTATATTTGTAGTAATTTCTAATTTTTTTTAACAAGATTCTCTTTAAATTCAAGTATTTCAATATATTATTATATCTAAACAATCTGTATGTTTGTGGTTTGATGGTTTTTAATGTATAAAATTTATATTTTTATAATTTTTGTTTTTTGTTTTTATTAGATGTGCAGCAATTGAAGACAATGTGATATTTACACCTAAAAGACGTGCAAGTTTAGCAACAAGTGTCTGAATACTGACTATTACTTATTAACAAATTAAAATCTTTATAATGATGTGTTTATATTCCAATTGAATTTGACTCCTCATTTTTTAAATGTATGAACATTTTATTTTTCATTACAATGTTATACACAACATATTATAATTTATTATTAGATACTCCTATTTTTTTTTTTCGAATTGTTTATTCTTAAAAAAACAATTTCAATTAGTTTTTATTTGAAACAAATATTTTAACTATGAAATCTAGTAAATGGTTTTCAATTTGCAATTCTAAATGTCTAATAAAAATTTTCAATTGACCTTGGTATAATAGTTATTCTAAATTATACTTCTTATGAGTATTAAATAATTAATATGAAAAGCACAGACGTTTATAGATATAGAATTATTAATTATTATTCAATGTATAAGTGTCATTTAATAAGTATTTTACTGTTATAATTATATCAACAGCATTTTGATTTTTTATAACAGTGTAGTTGTATACTCATCGAACAAAATCTTTGGCCACTACTTTATTGCTTTTTTATAGACTACTTGCAAATTTATTATCAGGTATTATAATATAATAATGAATTTGCTCAGTTATTAAAACAATTTTATTATTTATTTCCAGTTATGCAATAATTTTTATTTGTAAAATTGATGCTACTTGTGATCATATTTATTTATTATGATATTCCTATACATAAATGTATACTTACATTCATATAATATTATTATGTTTGTCAATATATAAAAAAAAACATACATTTATTTAAAATTTCTAAATACGATTTTCACATAATTTGCAATTGCAGTTTTTCTTAATATTACAAGTAAAGTAAAAATACAAGGAGTGTATGAGTTATACTACAAAATTATTTTTTGAAGACTGCTATTTAGATTTATGATTGTGATTTTAATGGCATTAAGCATTTTTTTTTTTAGATGCAAAGTAAAATAAATTAAATTTTTTTATAATTAGTTCAATTGAATATAATTGTTCACTCAAAACTGTGACTGATATAGTTCTTTTTTATTTATTATTATACAATTATTATTTGTTTACAAATTGTTAATCATTTTGTTTATGTTAAAATTCTTTAACTATGTTTCTAATTGAATTACATTTTATTATTTACATATTTTTTTTAAATTTATTATCCTTTGATCATTGTCTTTTCTTACCATATTGTTGTTTGTAGAGAGCTTTTTGTAAGATCTCTGGTTTGGATATAAAATCTTCTCTGACAACTACTATTCTTGAAAAAACAACATAAAACAAAATTATATATGTTTAACCATAGTTGAGCCTGTGTTTCTAAGTATACTCCGGGCGGCGAAATCAAACAGGCTCGCCGCGCATAGGTCGAGTTTATGAGTATAACTATAATATGCACACAACTATGAAAACTGTGGGAAATCGATCGCTACCTGTTCTTATTCTGCCTGAAGAAATTAGCATTGTTTTAAGATACAAATTAGATTCAGGACTAGAGGGGAAGTAGGACCTAATATTCATAAACCATAGAAATAATTTTTAATTTTCTTAAAATTTTGGGGGGAGAGAGGCTATACCCCCTCCCTCACCTGGCTATGCCACTGCTATGTATATTAATTTTTTCTGATTTAAAGGTATTCTCTGATTATGTTTTTGATTTTTTTCAACATCATATTTTCTGGTAGAAAAGTGAATCTAGTTGGTACTTTGTTGGCGGGTACTTAAATTCCCAATAGTTTTCAAAAGCGTCAGGAAGAACAAACAAAAAATTAGGAAAAACTGAGATTTTTAGAAAAAAATTTATTTTGTATATTGCAGGGATCGAACCTGATATAACCGGTTAAAACCACGGTTTTTTCATATTTGAACACAGTAAGCGGAACCGAAACCAGAAGCTTTAAAAATCCGATTATAATTGAAAACTAATAGGTTCCTTCGAATTTTATAGAGTTAATTATCTACCTATATTATTTATAATTCTAGTTAAAACTAGTATTTTTATGCGAAGATAATATTTTGCTTGAATCCCGATGCTATTTTACTGTGTATTACGAAATATTAATAGGTAGGTAATACGAATGTTATTCAATTTATATTTTATTATATTATTATTATTATTATTATTACTATACCTACTTATTGATTCAAAATTTAAATACAAATATCACAAAATTGTTATTTTGTTCGTCCCTATGCGGTCGCACATCTGTATTGTTGTTACTTGAAGTATTTATGTGTGTTATTACTTATTAATGTTATTAAAATTGTTTTATATTCCACTGATCTGCGTCCGTCCGTCAGTCATCAATCGCTTATGTCATTATCATCAGTCGACAGTCTTCTCAGTGTGTTCCCTGAATTACAAATGCGTGTACCAAATCGGATTACGTGTACTTGAATCTTTATTGCAGTAAGCCTTTTTAAATGATAACATTTTCAATAGTCCAATACTCTTTTTTAGTATCCATTTAAATTAATATTTTGTTCAAATATCACAAGCATTTATTAATTATGAACGTAAATTTGCTATATTATATGTACCTACACGGCTACACCAATTATACAAATTCAAAATTGAAAATATTCTAGGTCTTTAGGCTCAGCCTTTAAAAGTTAATAGATAATAAAAATCGGGTCTGTAGTAGTCAGTAATTAGGTACAGTAAAATAAAAACCAAATTTTCAAAAACCGTTCTTGATAATAAATTTGAAAAACAATTTTTGAAACTGTTACCAAAACCAAAAAATTTGAAAAACCTATATTTAAACTTAAACCATAACCAGAAAATGTTCTCAAAAACCGAGATCGTAACCGTTAAAATTTGAAACGGTTTTAATCCCTGGTTTTTTTATTGTAATTCTAATTTTCTTTGAATATTTATATTTGCAATTTCTATTCACCATACAATTTTCGAAATATTGTGACTCTTTTTGAGCTATTTAAGACAATCAAATTTCGGGTTTCATTAGTTTTTTTGAATTACTGTAGATAAAACATTTTTAGTCAACGTTCTTCATAAGTTGTTGTTTCTGAAATTAAAAAAAAGAAGTTAGTAGAAACCCACAATAATTTTCGTTATTTGATATTCGGGGTAGAGAAATTCAAAACTTTCGTTGGTCATCTTGAATTTCGGAATACTTGTGCAAGCATCACTTTAAAATGTAAATTTTGGAAAATGTTTTTTAGTGCACTCTTAACGCTTACATGGTGGTACGAAGGTACAGTAAATATTTTAAACCTCAAGCTATGGGTGTGAAAAAAAGGGCATGAGTGGACGGACAGATGATTGTTTAACAGTATTTTTTTTTTAAATATCTCAATACTTCTACTTTGCAGTTCGAAGCGCGATGAAGACGGATAAGAAAGTCTGAAAGTGTTCCTCCAGCATCGGTGTACTGCACTACTGTCTACTGCTCTCTAGATATAGCAGGTAGATCACCTATACATATTTAACCGGGAGAGTCGATGTAAACGTACCTAAGTTTTTTTAATATTTTTTAAATTTACTTATTAGTTTTTCGAATACCTAATTAATATTTATTGCCACGGACAATCTGCTAACCGAGTGATGTAATAACTCAAATGGTATATTCCCGATCGCGCAATACTAAAATACTTTGCATATCATTTTATTTTAATTTATAAAATATTTTTTTGCTGGGTACAGTAAATGCAGTTAAATGTGGTTACCACATCCAAATTAGTTTTTATAACTTAGGCGTCAATATATATATATATATAAAAATATATATATATTTACATATGTGTGTGTGTTAATGTGTTATTACTACCCTACCAGAAATGTCTACTCACGCTTATGTACATTTTGGTTAAATTTATAGAAATACATGTTATAACTGATAAGTCATAAGTCATAAGATACAATTTTAATAGATGGATAGACATTTTTTTCCAATTCAAACGTTAAAATGTATAGCTTTTTAATTAACTATATTAGTCATTTTTATACAAATTATTTATAATAATAATTCAATAGTAATTCCCTACTAACTGTTTCAAATCATTTAAGTCCCATAATCTAAGCCCCTATATCTACATAATCCATTACCAAAAACTGAATATTATCCTTTATATACAAAGTTATATAATTCAATAACTACTCGCTTGAATTTAGATAAAAGATACATCAAAATTCTTAAAAAAAATATCTTAAAATATATTTTTATATTTTTTTTCTGATAAAGGTAGGAAAACTTATGAGAAATCTTGTATTATATTTTCAAATCTTATACATTTGAATAGAAAAAATTTTATGAATTTTTAACTAAAAATAATTTCCTAATTTTAGTGAATTTTACGTATTTTGTAAATATTTAAAAAAAAATTGTGACATTGGATTTTTAATATTTTTTATCTGTCTTTCAAACAATATTTTAGGAACCTTCTATTAAATTTTCAAGCTTTTTTTCCCAACAAATAAAATTGTATTGATATTTATAGAATAAAAAACTAAAAAAATCGGAAACTGAAAAAGACCGTAAACAGCTTAAAATAAGTCAAAATATTTTGAAAATGGTATGGTGTATAGAAAATGCTATAATATAAATTATAAATATTCAGTCAAAACTTCATATATCTACGGTCATTTGTCTTAGAGTTACACCAAAAACCAAAATTGATTTTGCGTAAAAATTCCCATTTTCCCTTAATTTTTCTTTTGTTTCTCATGGCGCTTTTGAAAGCTATTTTCCTATCAGAAAAGATACTGTTGAAGAAAATCTAAGCACTTTTACAGTCCAATAAGGTGATAAAAGACACACAAAAAAAAAATTTTAACAAAAACACACATCATTGTAAAATCAATAAATTTATAACTCATGCGGAATCTAAAATAAAATATGAGGAAAAATATTAAACATTTTTTAAAGAAAGAAAATTATAAAAATGTATAGTATTAACAAAATAACAAATACCTAAAGATTTTTTTATATTATAATAAAAAGTCATTGAAAAGGATAAATTAATTTTTAGCAAGGAACATATTTTTGCTTAAGACAAACAAATAACAATATATAAAAACTCATATAACAATAATATATAAAATATTACTTCTCATTCTGGGAATACCAATACCAGTTGAACTAAATTGTACCTAGCATTATATCCATCTGAAGAAGTCTCAATAATTTAAACATAAATTATCTACTTTTTTATTAAATAGGTAATGCATTTAAATTATTTAGACTATAAGCCTTGTGGTAAGAATTACCTTACAGGCTCGCATTTCCTCACTTTATTATTAATGTGATTAATATGAATATTCCATTTAAATTAATAGTCAGTATAAACAGTAAACACCCAGACATTTTACATAGTTAACATTATTATTTATTCAACACACATTTTTCGTAATTATTTGACATAGATTTGACTATTATTATTTTATATCTCAAATTATCCAAGATTTAAAACGTTAATACTAAAATGTATTCGTCAGAGCCGGGCCGATCAATAACGGCGCTCCTGGCAAAATAAAAATTTGCACCCCCTCCCTAAAAAAAAAAAATTAAATGTTAACTTATTTACCTGTAAGCATAATTAATATTTACTTTAAAGCTTAAGAGTTAAGTTTATTATTTTAATAATTAAAATAATAACATTTTAAGAATATTTCAAATTCAAAATAAAAATAAAAATAACGAAGTTAATTAATTTTTATTACCTACTTTGGTATGACTTAATTAACAAATTCATAAAAACAGTACTACATAAACAAGAATAATTGTATAAAAGATGTAAATAAAATAAATAATAACACAAATAATACTTAAAATTAAATAGAATTTAGTACAACATATTTACTAAACAAATTTAACTTTTCTGGCTTTTTTGGAAGCAAATTCTTCGATGGTTGAAGTGTAGTTTTTAGCTTCATTCAATGCATTTATTTATTCAATTATAGACCTATAAAATAATGGAGTACGTATTCCACTCCGCTCTGCTATCAATGCTAGGTATTTACCATTTCACATGTTATACACATATTACAGTCGTTCTATTTTTATTATTATCGGCCACAGGAAACACATTGTTTTTTTCTGCAGCTTGTATGCGGGTAGAAATATATACATTGTTATAAATAAAATATATTACTTTACGATATCAGTTATATTGTCTATCGTCGGGAATGAAAATTAATTTCAATAATCAATAGTAAATTTCGGCCTAAATTTTCAAATTTAACTATGCAAAATGTTGTGCCCCTGGCAGGCGCCCACCTCGTCAGGCCCTCGGCCCGGCCAAGGTATTCGTTATTGTATAGGTATCGTATATTGTTCATAATATACCATGCCAATTATACCTGTACGGCTGTACTTATATACTTGTAGACTACAGTTTTATTAGGTAGCATTGTAGCAATCCATAGTAGCAGTGTCGGCCTGGTACCTAAAGGGCCCCGGATGCATTTCTTCAGAAGGGCCCCCAAAAATGTTTTTTCATAAAATTATAAAAAATGTACTTATAAGTAGTGGAACATATTATATTTTTACCATATATAAAATAAACCATCCAATAAGTTAAGAATTAAGTTAGATAAATAATTTATTATTCTGAAAAATTATATACATATTACAAAATATAAATAATACCTTCTCACATTATACAACTTTGTGCATTTAACTTTCTTTATGTCAGTAATTTTTTTAGTTGACTAGATGAGTTAGCAATTGTATCAATCAATTCATCTGGGTCAATCAAAATATCCTTTTCAATGGACATTAGCATTAATGGATTAAGATGTTCTTGGTGTAAAGAAGACCGAAGTTTAGTTTTGATTATTTTTAGCTTTGAAAATACTCTTTCACAGGTAGTCTGTGTTGATGGTAATAGCAACACAAATTTATATAATGTGAACAAATTACAAAATAAATTAGATTGACATGATAGCTCTTGGAGCAAAATCAATGCACAGTGAAGACATTTAGTGCATTTGTCACATTTAATTTGTTCGGTGGGTTTACCTTCAATAGCATCATCTTCATCAATATTTATAATTTTAGAAGATTTAGATTTATTATCGTGAAAATCATTTTCAGATACATCTGGTATGAAATTGTTATACTGACCAGCAAACTGTTTTAGCTCAATTGCAATGACCTCTTTGTCTAAATCTGCTAGTTTACATATTGTGTTCAACGAGTCCTTGGGAAATTGTTCAAGTTCATTAATAAAAGAAAATGAAAGCCAATTTAAATCTTTTAATAACATTTCATTAGGTACAAATCGTGATTTTATGCTATTAAGAATAGTATCTATAATAGAATAAGCATTTGACTTAAATTTTGTATAAGGTGTTATAATTCTAACTTCATCTGAACACTTTTCTCCAGATAATGTTTTTTTTTGGGAATACGCTTAATAGGAAAATCTTCTTGAATATCGATTAGGTCTTCTTCATCAAAAAATAAATTAATTTTTTTGGCAACGCATTAATACGTAATAATATTATAAATTATAAAACCGTACAATAATATTATTAATAATAATATTCATTATCCAATATTAATATTTCTCAGTACGATCGGGTGGCGGGGGCCCCCCGACACAAATACGGCCGAGGGCCCCGGACGCGTTTGCGGCCCAGCGGCCATGGCCAGGCCGACACTGCATAGTAGTAATCACGATTTCAGATATACCATATACATCAAGATATATATCTTAAATCGTGGTAGTAATACACAATAGTCAATAGTCTGTAGTCGGTACATCTTTACTATCTATTTTGTATAGGTACTTATAATAACGCGTTATTTTAATTTCACACAACACTCGTTTGTATAATGTATAGTCTTTATAATCATTATCAATGTTAATACTTTATGTTTTAATTTAAAATTCCCACATTCTATTACTGTCCTTGAAAAAAAAATTTTTTTATTTATACATAATAGTTCTTAATCGTAGCAGCCTAACCTAACTAATTTTTGAAAGCACAACACATACTGGATAACCAAATGCGTAATGTGTCTTTTATACGCTAACCGCTTCGACTAACCGAGCGATGAAAACCGTTTTAAATACCTACATAATATTATTATAGGTAATTCTTGACCAACTTTTGTACATGAATCCAGTATAAACTATAATTGAAAAAATGGTAATACAAATACATACGGACATCTCACATCTCCATCCACACCCGCAATAACCTATATTATGTATTTATTTATGTTTATGAATGCTATAAATGATGTATAAATTAACTCTCAAGTCTCAACGTGTCGTTAATAACATTGAGTAGGTATATTAAATATTTATAATATAAGTCTATTTTCATGCATTTAATAAGAGATAATAATATATTATATTGTTATGTAGATTTCGATATCAATTTCTGTATAACTAAACATTGAAGGTACATGTTTACAGTGAGTATTTAAGAAATAAGTTATGATGACTAAAGACTATCGTTCCCTTCATTTGTTCATATACTATTTTATTTATGTATACACCGATATGCATATAAATAATAATCACTTATTTAAAATTAAAGCTATAGGTATAAGTTACGTTCATGTTTGTTAAATAAGATGAATTCCTAAATACTTAAATTAATAAAATAAATGTCTAAGGCTTGTGGTAAATAATATTCAGATGAGCAGTGACAGAGTGAGGAGCGATAACTTAGGAAACCGCAGAATCAGCAAATCCATATAGTATAGGTACTATAGGAGCACCTAAAGATAAAAAAATCACCTAAAAACAGGAACTTTATTTGTAACGAGCATTGCTTTTACTAAGGAGATCGGTGGTGAAGCGTTAGGTTAGGTCAGGTTAGGTTAGGCTAACTTAACCTAAAGAATACCGAGAAAATTTTATTTTTTTGAAACTTTTTTGAAAGGACGCGCGTTTTAATTCTTTACGGTAACCATTACCAATAGTAGAATATATTAAATTTTGGGTATTTATCCAACAAATAATTGTAAGTATAGATTTTACCGAATATCTTTTCAAATAGATTCATTTTTTCTTGTATTTTGGTATAAATACATTATTAAAAAAAAAACAATTTTGATTTTAAACTTTAAGTTGTATAAATAATATACTTACATTGCCGAAACATATTTTTAGCAATTTACTTAAGTGTTGGTATATTCAATTTGTTTCTGGTATACGTCTGTCAGCTTCAAGACAAAAACGAGGCATTGCCACTAAAGTATAGTATTAATTGACAGGCCGTTTGTATTTTTTGTTTATAACAAATTAACTGGACTAATTATGTTGGCAGGGAAATTTACAAACCCTACACAAGTGCCTTCCCCAAGTTTAAAATTAATTTAAAACTTAGGTAGTTCACAAATAATAATGATAATTGCTATATGTACTATATCAAGTAGGTAATTATAATGTATATAAAAATTTAATACTTACTACCTTATATTAGCAAGTTATATTATATAGGTAATACTTTAAATCTAATTTAGAATTAAAATGTTTTAATGTAAAATCGTAAATGGAATATTTATTTGTACATAAACTGTTAATATTTTTGTATGTATAATTTAATTTAGTTTTGTTTTTTAGATGCTTATATTATGACTATGATTAATTGTATTTGTGTATATTTAGACATAAAGGTGTACCTACATGTAATATAAAAACTAGTTGGCAAAACATATTTAATAAATATGTGCTACAAAAGTTATTATTTAAAAAAAATATATCTAAAAAAAATTAGGTTTTTAACTAATGGCTTTTTTTAATATTATACAATTAATTTTAGATTCTGATTGGAGCGATGAATTTTTGATTTTACAATGATGTGTGTGTGTGTGTGTGTGTGTGTGTGTGCGCGTGTGTGTGTATGTGTGGGTTTTTTTGTGTATGTACACGGTATGATAAGCAGTCGAAATAATTTTTTGATTTTCAACTTGAGTATTTTTTCTGATAGGAAAGAGAATTTAGTTTGTACATTAGAGAAGTTAAAATGGAAAATTTTCAAGAGTCTTCAAAGCGTGGAGATAAACAAACAAAAAAAAAATTAATGAAAACGGGGATTTTCACGCAAAACTAGTTATTGAGAAAATTGATTTAGTTTTTTTTGGTGTGACTTAAAAATTAATGGTCATGGAAACTTGAAATGTTGCTTATAATATTACCATTTTCTATACATCATTCAATTTTCAAAATATTTTGACTCTTTTAAAGCTATTTACACACATAAGAAAATTTTGATTTTTATTAGTTATTTTAATTGTTTTTGCTTAGTCAAAATACTTTAAAACTTAATAAAAGGTTCTTCATAAGTTAATATACGAGTAATAACAGTTAAAATTATTAGAGATACATTTTAAATTTTTTTTAAGGATTTAAAGTTTAAAATTTAACAAAATTCGTCAAAATCTCAAAAATTTGCAAATTATTTTGTAGTTACATATAGCTATAAGAACTAAAAATTTTAAATAATGTATCTTATAAGTAGTTCATATTTCATACTGTCACCTTTGCTAGTAATAAAAAAATATTATCAAATATATATTAGGTTTACCGACAGTCCATTTCCGCTCAGAATCGTTTTTCGTATACAAATATACAATGATATTATATTCTCATTGAATTCAAATTTATCACACTTTCATTACAGTGACTCACTTGTAAGTTGTAACCTACTGTAAAGATGAGCGGTATCCACCTTTTTTCTATTAAATATAAGATACAATGGTTTTTAATATGCAAAAATATACAAAAAAAAAGTATTTTAATATAACTATGATTGTTACATTTAAATGTATTAGGTATATAATATTATAATATTACTATAATATTTTGATAGTTTTAACGTTATAAAGAATAAAAACAACATGGCTGAATATATGTTTATCATACATTTATGGCCTTTGAAGAGTTTGGACCTTTGATTAATATTTGAACTATTCACGTAATGAATCACAATACAATATTCAGTTGACTGAATTATTATATATTTTAGTGTAGGTACTGGTTGAGGTTTAGGTACATATTATGTACTTACATATATTTTGTCTCTAACTATTCATAAAAAAAACAGCAGAATTAAGGTTTTTGTCATTTGTGTGAATATAATATATAAGATTAAACATTTTTACATAACGGGATCCACTTATAATAAATTGCGATGCCTGTTTTGGTCGTATACTCTTAATATGTCAAAAAAAAAAATAGTAAATTATATTTAAAAAATTGTAAAATGTCTGTCTACATGTTGAGTAATACCCTAAAAAAAAGTTTAATAATAAAATATCAGAACATTTTACTTTAAAAAAAGTACAATAATATTTTATAGACATGACTCTTTGTCACAGTGTTATAAATGTAATTTTTATAATTTAAAACTATCACAGAACCACTAAACGAATAGCAGTTATTGCTACTTTTCTTTTATATGATCATATTATCAAGTACTGAGTATTAAGTTTTTGAAATTTGAGTGATATTTTGAAAGTAAACCGAAATATTGACGAATATAAAATTTTTTGATTTAACAATTTTTCTTAGTAAAATATGTTTGTTCACTAAGAAAAAGAAGAAGTGGTGTATTGATTGTTATTTTCTATGTCAACCATATTTTTTTTAAAGTGCTAATGGATTTTTTTTTTTGGACATGAGTTTTCCATACTAAATTTATATTTTTAATTCAAACGTCGATAAATCAAAACTTACAGAATTATTATAGCTGTGTATATAAATTTCGTTTCAAATAAATATTCGTTTGTTTTTAATAACTAAAAAAAAAAATAGTTTCCTATAAAAAAAGGCAGTTGAGATGACTTCAGGTCCGAATGCATTTGTTTTTAAAAATATTGATAAATTATAATTTCATAACTAAAAAACTTACGATTGCAATATGAATACGCATACCTATCCACTTGTAATTAAAAACAATACATTTTAATTTTGTTTTATCATAGAATAGAATATAGGTACACCAAAGTCCAAAAGTGACATAAACGCGGTGGTTATTTTATTTATGACCAATATTTTGGATGGTATAAAACTACAAAATTTTCTTCTCTCAATAAGAAAATTACTGAGGGTTAAATGTCCTTTAGATATGGGCAGAATTTAAAAATATAATTTATAATATATACTCATTGATGATTTCAATAGGTAGGAACCTACTGTTGATAATGCTGAGTGATTATTTAACGATTCCGCGGTGATGGATTGTTTTTTTTTAACTGTAAGTAGACACAACAGAAGCTTTTTATAAAATAATCTCGTTAATAAAGTCGTTCTGTGAATAATTTTGTTTCATTCTTTTCATGTTTTCTCAGTGGAGTGTCTCTCCTACTTACCGCTGCAGTCAATTTATACTTTAGTGAGCCGTTTCAATAGTACAAAATGTCTGATTGGATAAATCATTAAAATGTAATAGTATTAAACATTTAATGTTTATTATTTATTCATAGTATTATCATTATTATCAATAAGCAATCAGTGGCGCTTAAATTGAATTTGAAACTTTTTTTCGTTTACAGTTATTAAGGATTAAATAAAATAAGTAGAAAATAAAAAAATAATTAAAACTGATTAAATTAAGTTCGAACTTTTGAAGCTTTATAATATATATTTTTACCCCGTAGCCACGTGGGTATGATAATTGATAAACTTAATATATAGATAAACCCAAAAACAAAAAAAAAAACTACCCATAGCTCAAATAAAATAACATAATTAAGCCCGATTTATATATACATATATAAAGTTTAGGGGAGATTGGGAGAATGGAGAATTATAGAATTATTATTCTAGTCACTTAGCTAAACAAGAAATCATATCAATATCTGAAAATAATAATTTAACAATTATCATAGTTCTGTTGAGAATCGAAGCACTATTACTTTGGGACTGGGCAACATATTGTCGGACTAAGTTTGAAGTTCGTATGAATAAGACATTTTTTTTTTTATATTGGCCTGTTAGTTTTGATAGAAATATTACTGATTTCTTATTACATGTATATTGTATGTTTCGCAAAATTAACTATGATCATAAAAACATATTTTGTATGTGTTTTAGACAGACTCCGGGTCCGGACTTAGCATAAGGCCTCCTCCAACAACGATGACTAGCTCATAATTTTTTCTGCTTTAACACTTGTGAACTTTTGACTTTGGGTTTTCCTATGGAATTCAAATAAACAATTTATACTAATAGTGAACTAAAAAAAAAAATCAGTCAAGTAGGTAAGTAACCACTTTGCTGCAGTACAGCATATGTCGAGTGTACCTCATCGTTAAGACGTAGATCATAATATAGTATACTGCTATAATTATATGTTGAATAGACTTAGGTACTTAAAAACTAAACCAATTAACATACTAATTTGATCTTGTCCCTGGTTGAATTTATCCTGCGCACGCACTCACTCTTGAAAATAGTGTCAAACGTCAAAATTTAAAAATCTTAATTTTTTAAATTAAATTTTTATTGATAATAATAGGATAGTTGTAAAATTAGAATGTCAATTTGTATTATATAGCAACGGTTGGTAGTATCTTTCTGATTTTGGATCCCGTACACAATTTTTTTTGTACAATGCATAATAATAGGTAGATTGGTAGAATTGTAGTTCTTTGACCCCTCTACAAGTCTAAGTATATATTGACATATTGTATATCTAATATTATATTGACAAATCGTGTGTAGGGAATAACCGTTAAATAATATTTCCCAGTAGGCAACCCTCTGAGCACAAAATATATTTCAAATTATTACGCAACTGAATATCTGATCAACACTACTCATAAATATAATTAAACACCTAACGTGATAGCTGGTAACGTACCTAACTTAACCGTTTGTTCTTCTGCAGTGTAGGTCATCAACTTTAAAAAAGAACCCTCCCCCCCCTAAAAGTTCTATATTGATAATAGATTTTATCGGTTTTAAATAATTGTAATGTGTACCATAGCACTATTATTTACTGTTTTTAAGTAAATAATACGATTCAGCATTCAATTTTTAACAGCGTTTATTGCAACTTTAAATGGTTTGAACTTGGACAGAGCTTTCGTAGCCTCGGTAGCGCAGTAGGCAGCGCGTAAGTCTCATAATCTTAAGGTCGTGAGTTCGATCCTCACCCGGGGCAAAAACTTTTTGTATTTCAATTTATACCTACCCCATTTATATTATTATGTAACCTCAATTTATTAATTAAACCCTCGAAAGCCTTGTTTTACACTATCAGCAACTTAACGTCCTGTGCAGTATGCATATTGCATACACATCAAAAATAAATAAAAATTAAGTTATATAATATTATTTTGCATTATCGTCGCTTCGTATTCATGGACTTTAATTATAATTATATATCTTGTACACATTTATTTTATCAGGAAAGACAAAAGCACCCCGAACACAGGACGCATACACCCTCAAATAACGGTCAACGGTGCATTACTATTTTTTACTCCTTACATTTTTTATTTCATATTCTTAAGCAGAAAATAATTCGAAGCATTTCACTCTATAAAAATGAAAACTAGGACAAGTAGCTTATTAATTATAACTTATAAGTATTTAAAGTTTTATAAGAGTGTTATAGTGGACCATAATTTTACGGTGTACCCCTGTACCACTCCAATTCGCTCATCTAAACTTTAAAGTTTAAATATACTTATAAATCACAACCTGCATATTCAAAATTTGATTATTATCTATCGAACTACTTACTTCATAAAATACTCTGCTTTGGAAAAAATAATTTAAAATGCATGTTATCATTAAAAAAGTGAAAAATTTAAAAAATGACAACGATAAAAATAGAAAAAAAATATTTTCATAAACGTTAATAGTTTTCAAAATACTGAGTGTCTTACGTTAAATGGATTACGTGGTATGTGCATAATTTGGCAAAACCTGTATTGCTAATAATCGTCGTAAAAGCTGCTTGAAGTAAGGTTTTCATAAAAAAAAAAAAATTTTAATAATTTTGGCGAATATTAATCTGTACCTTTTCTAATTTTTACCTATACTATACCTATGCAAGTTGCTATCGGTGAATACTTTAACGATTTTAGAGTAAACGTTCAAAACGTTACAAATCTCTGGATTATAGATATTATATTCACGTTATGTTATTAATTATTTTGCATCACTGATACTTTGATTGAATTTAGCCATTTTTAGTTTTTTAATGATTTTCATGTTATTGCAGGTGATGGGATTCCGTGATAATATAGGACCAATGTAAAATCGCACGTTCTTATATTATATATTTATATTTATTATTATTATTCTTGACGAATCCCTTCTCCCTGTTATGTAAATAGGAGAATAAATATATATTTATGTTTAATCATATATAATCATTAAATATAGTGGTTATAAATATTAATTGAAAATACAATATTTTACTTCATTCTAGACATGAAAAAAAAACAAAAAAAAATTGTGTAAATGTTTGTTTAATAAATATAAGATAAATAATAAATCCTCTAAAATAAACATTACCATGAAATAATAATGTCATTTAATTAACAATATACAAACAATCATAGTAATTATCTTCAAAATTAAAAAATATGAATATAGGTATTAGTTATTTATTACCATTTTAGCTTTAAAGCAACCACAGCTAAAAATTGGCGTTTTTTTAATGTTATTAAATATTATTGTAATATCGGTCTAGTAAGTAGTAAAAATGTCTGAGCTTGAAGATTCATTCAAGTTCAGACATTTTTAAGTTTTCAACATTATTTCATACAGTTAATAGTGTGTAGCACACTTACAAAACATTTTGTTAAAATAATCGAACAATCAAAAATATGGTGACTCCAGGAACGATTCTCATAGAACGTATTGCGATATAACTAAAGTAAGTTTTAGTCAAACAATATTATTATGTTTTACAAACTTCCATGACATGGTGAAGTATTCTAAACACTGAAAAACTATTTCTAGGAATACCGTACCACCTTAATTAATTAATATATACATTTTGATAAATTATTTATTCGTATGCTTTCAAATTCAATTCGTTTCGCCATGTTATAGTAATGTTTTTTATTTGTGAAATTATAATTTATATTAATTATGTATTAATTGTAGTCTAATCATAAACTTAAATATTTTATATAACATAATTGTGTTGTAATTACGCTCTTTTGGATTCACACGTTTAAGCTTTTCGCCATCTACCTACCCCATAAAAAAACTGTATAATCCCTTAAGAATACTTTCATCACGTTATACTGTAGATTGCATAATTTATTTTGTTTTTGCTTAAAATATCGCTATAATAGACAAATATTTGACCTTGTAGCCAGTTTTTTTCACTCCTTACATAACGTATTATTTCGTAAGTTTGTAACTATAATATGTAATATAATTGTATAATGGTATAATGGTAAGTGCGATCGGAGTAAAATAATTATTCTATGGTTGTTATGAAGCCAGAGTGGCCTGCCTGAGTTGAGGCGGCGAGTATGAACATTTTTGACACAGTTATTTAAATATTTATGTGAAATATGAAGACAATTTTTATATTTTTTATATTTGATAAGATCTTACACACTGGTCTATGCGAGGGGAGAAAATAAATATTATCATAATAGGTTTGCCCGTTGCAGTTAAAATTGTTTTGACATTCCGCCACCACCAGTGGAGGTCCTTACTCTCAATTCGATCACATAGAAAATAACCCCTGTTACGCAGACTGTTTCACTACCTAGTGTAAATTCCCAAAACACGAATCGTTAAAAATTACGACAGAATGGACGCTGCCGTACTGGGAGTTCGTGATAGTCCCTTAGATCAAAAAAGGGGAGCGGATTATAATATGGCAGCTCATGAAAATAGCCTCAGGGGCATAATAAAACATTTGGACAGTGAGTGGTTATATTGTTTTTATCGATATCGACGACGCGTTCGGTGATCGATCGAGTGATTTGTTTTTTGTATTCTCGCAACATTAGTAACAATATTATACATTGTCTAAAATTACGGAAATTCGAGTGCGTTAATACAGCATACCTAACCGGTGAATAAGGCTGGGCAAGTTAATGATTTTTTTTAACTCAGTTAATTTAAGTTCATATGCACCAATAACAAAAAGTTAAAAGTTAATACACAATTTTTGTTGACTTTTTATTAAGTTAAAAAAAAGTTAATTTCTTTGTACAACGCTAGCGTACTTAATTCTTTTCCAACCAAAAACTAAATTATAGGATATAGTGTTTATACTTCATACATTATTTCCATATAATTTAGATTCGAATGATATACATTTTTAACTTTAAACAATTTACGATACATATTTTTTGACATGAAAACGAAATAGACTGAAATAGTGAAATATAATAAAATTAAAAACAAAATAAATTAACTTAACTTCTTTCTTAAAATGAAAAATTAACTCGTTAATTGAGAAATAAATTTAGTAAGTTAACAGTTAAATTAATGAAAAGCCAAAAGTAACTAGTTAAGTTAAAAGGTTAATTTAATTTAAACTTTTTAACTTAACTTTAACTTTTTAACTCGTTAATGCCCAGCCTTGTCGGTGAAACCCAGGATAATATACAAAATAGTTTGGTCAAACCACTACTTTATAATTTTTCTAGGTAGGTAGTTATAGGATTTTGACAAACGAGATTTGGTAAATCTTAGATTAAACAACCAGTGTTGGCGAAAGTCTAAAATGTGTACCAATTATTGTGTGATATTTCCTTTGTTTTTTTTTCACCCATAGGCCACATGCCCACATGCTATGCCATGCCACCATGACTGTCTGAAAAAAAATGCCATCCGTAGCCACTCCGTCCTGCTTCTATTGCTTTATACTCGTTTATAATTACAATTTACAATAGTATACGCGAATACTATTTGTGCACGCTTAGCTACTGAGGTATCTCAAGTTGCACGATAAATTTTTGAATCGGAACTTACATCGATTTGTAATATATTTTTTCAAACCCAGTCACACTCAGTCAACTAATAATGTACGGACAGCAACTTTACTTCGATCGACTAACGGAATTTTAATTTTGACGGTTTGTCCCATTAATAAAATTAACTTTTATTTACCGGAAAGTAATATTTATTTTTTATGATTGTTTAAATTTAAATTTTTTCTATATTCAATTTTCATTGGTAAATAAACGAATTTCATCTAATAATTTTTGATATGTTGTTGTAAATTGTAATTCAAAAAAATAATAACCTTAGATACATTAAATTTACACCAAATATTTATATTAGCATTTTCCATAAATGGTAAAGTTTTCAAACTATTTTGACTCTTTTTGAGCTATTTTTAGTTATTTATAGCCATGAGTGAATTTTTCAATTTTTTCAAATTTTGTAAATTATTTTTCAACTAGTAATTTATAAAAGTATTTTTTTCGTAGCTTACATTAGAAATGTTAATAGAAGGTTACCAACAAGTTTAAATACCTCTATCAAAAAGAAAGAGTCCACCGGAAAGTTATGCAATATATAGCCACGAGATTTTTTCGATTTTTATACATTTTTTTTACAAGTATGCTAGTCTGACACAATGTCTTCGCTCAGAATCGTTTTTCGTATAAAATTATTTATCATTGAATTCAAATATAATACATCTATTATAATGCTCGACAACTATTGTACAGCAGAGTGGTACCACAGATATATATATAATAACTAGAAACCCGATTTCTTCTTATTAATGACGCTGGCAGACATTTACAACTTAGGCAATGTTTATAATTGTAAGAAAGGTAATATGATAATAAACAACATTTCATATCAAACAAGCCCGTTGCCCATCAAAATGGTTAGAATTTGTAAACATTGCCCGAGTGATAAATTGCGTTGGGCATCATATAATTCAATAATGTTGTTGTAGATGGAGTCGGGTATCTAGTTGTTATATATATCTGTGAGTGGTACCCACTTTTCCACATTTTTTGACAATAATTTTAAATTCTTTTTTTGTTTTTTAGAGAACTTTATAGTTTTTAGCGCATTTAACACTAATATAATCTGGTTTTTAAATTTTATTTTAAGATTCTTACTTAAAAGCGTAGCTTTGTAACGTGCTAATTAGTGGTAAATTTTTGAACTGATACGTTGACGTAAAAATTAAAATTATGAGTGGCGACGTCAAATTAAATGAAAATATATATTTTGTTTTCAGATTGAATGTCTACGGGTTGGGAATCATGATTTTGATCAAGTCATGAAATGAGGTCATTTATGCTTTTAACTACCTATCGTATGTAGTTGAAAGAAAATGTAAAGTCTGTTGAATTTTTTATATAATGTGGTACATGACTGGCGGGAAGCTAAGTAAGCATCATCAGATATGAAGAAAAATGATTATTTGCAGAGTTAAGGTTATGTTAAGGTACAAAAATAATATTTCTCAGTAATATTTAGGTTTCTAAAGGACTCTGTTTAATGGATCAGTTTATTTATTTATTTATAATGCAAATAATATAGAAGGAACTTATAATACCAAACTACACCACTATGTGTAGTGTGTACTAGAAGCTTTTCCTAAGTATACTAGACTGTAACATAATGGAGAATCTATTACCATTATACTATAACAACATCGTCCTTTAAAAAAAAAAAATGATGTTTCTTGCTTTCGAAAAGAATTTTCTTTGATTCTCAGTTAAGCTGATAGCATACATCGATCACAGGGAATAACATTGAAAAAATCTATAGTTGATATATTGGTGATGCCGTGTTTCAAATTGGCTTAACGTATGTTGCACTCAAGCGTGTGAAGGCATTAAGCGGATTACTCTTAAAGCCATTTTTCATTTACGACCGATTGTTGAAAATCAACAACTGTGAAGCTATAGTAGAATTCTGGGACGAATTGCAGAGCTTGTAAAATTTATATCAAGAAAATTGACATAGCAATACTTTTTTATGTAAAATTGTATGTTTTATCTAAATCTAGAATCCAAAATATGTTATTTTCGTATATATGAAAATAGGTACTGTGATAAATCAATCATAAACTATACGGCTAAAGATACTGTATTGTGATGAGTTGTGATAGCAAACAATATATAGGTAGCTTGCAAAATATATAACTATTTGATTGACTTTTGTCTACGGAGTCAACTAGTGAAATAGTGACGAGGACTGTGGAGATTTTAGTCTGGTATATACAAATGATTCGAGCGTTTTAAACGAATAATTAAAAAGAATATTACCATGATATGAAATAAGAGAGTTAAATCGTACAAGATTCACGTACGTTATTCAATTACTGAATTTAAAATTAGGAGCGTGTTTTTGGGGTATGTGTGGTCTATTCGTAAGCTCGGAGGTGATGACCACTTCCCCACATCGGTTCAGTTTAGACACTTTATACCTACTAGGAGCGTAATATGTCCGTTTGATGGACGTGGTTGTTAGGGTATGGGATTTTTAATATTTTTGTTCGTCTGTAATGTTTTAAAGAATATTAGGTATTTTCGGGTGAAGAATATTATTCTTTTTGTTTTATATGATTTCGTTGGATGGTAAAGTGCGAATATGTAGTGTCCGGCCACTGGAATGTGTCTCAAGTCTGGGTCACTATTTGAGGCCAGTGTAAGGGTGAATATTTTATTATTGTTCGATCGTATTGGTGTTTTAGTTGCTCTGTGTCTTTCGTTAAAGTGTAAAAATATAGTGATATATTGATATAATATTCGACTAAAATAAATATTATGCGCGATTATAATTATAATTATTTATTTTAATGCCCTCCTCCCGCACACACACACACGCATAGGCATCATAAAATAGAAATAAAGTGAAATGGTTTTTTAAGTTTTTTTTGTTTTGCAGGATGGCGAGGGGTCGGTGTTGAAAAACCACGCTGCTATTGTAAAAATAATATTGCGATACTGGATACAGGATATTCAACACTATCATAAATTCACCGAGGGAAATCCCACGGACTTTTGTATCGTGTCTCTACATAGATTAGAGTTCGAGGCAGTATACTGTACAATACAGTATGTGTATAATAGAACTAAAGTACGAAACACTATTATAAATCGTTAGTAATATACGAGGGAGCGCCACCTGCAGCATATTTTACCAGTGGCAATGACGCGTCGTAAATCGTAAACTGTAAACGAATATACTAATATACGATATCTATATTCTCATTTCAACATATATTGCTTGATGTCATGTATTTTATAGTTAACTCGTAATTACGGTTACAGAGCCCGATTTTCAATGGAGGGATGATTTATTGTCACTACTGTAGACAAGTTGGGAATGTGGGCTATTCGCCACTCTTCTACATTTGCATGGTCTTAAGTCTTCACTCCCTTTTTATAAAACATAACGTTAACGTGTCGCGGTGACTATAATAACACATGTCAAAAAAGGTATTTTTTCAGGAAAGGGATTCTAAATTTGCTTATGACTAAATACCCGTTTTAATAAAATATCAACTATTTGTTCAGTCGTTTTTGAAGCTGTACTAAATTTTATTATTTTTTTTAAAAAATATTTTATTCTTATCGCTAATATCAACATAAATAATGAAGGTAATATTATATTCACACAAAAAAAAGAGTGGGGATAATTAAGTCCCCTTTTTGCTGTTGTACTGCAGTTGTAAGTTTCGAGTGTACCTCGCCATTGAGTAAGTAAGTCATTGTAGATAATGCTTTTTTGTTAAAACTTAAAGTTAGCTTTAAGATTTTTATTATAAACCTTTGCATACTAAAAATAATTCTTACTATCTATATTATTTCAAAAGGTGATGACCGAAAAATAAAAACACACATGATTGTAAAATCAATAGATTCATTGCTCCACGCTCCACTCAGAATCAAAAACGGTCGGTATCGAATCTGGTTAACAATAAAACTTTTTTGTTAACATAACATCTTATGATGTTATTACAAATTATAAGTAAAGGCACACAAATAAGTCGTGTAATTTTTTGGATTATCCACTTCAAGTTTAAATTAGATAATTAGTTACTATTTAGGGATAACAGCTTGCAGGTATTATAGGATTCAGAGTCGAAAGTTTTGGGATTGTATTGTTATTATTATACTTGGCACATCAATTTATTATAATAAATAATAATTATATTTTTTTTTAACTTGTGCAATTTTTCTTAAATCTCTCTTGACTTCCATCTTATCGATTTAAATTTTTCATTACTGGCGTAATTAGAAATTTGTCCTGAGGGGGGGGGGGATATAAAATTTTTTTTACAAAATACTAAATTTTCAAGTACAGTGGTGAGTTGCATATATTATAATATATTAGAGGACGCGCACTGGGAACTCTGAAGTTTTTACTTCCAGAATTTACATTTAACCCATATATTTTTAATACTTACTACATTTTCATTAAGTCTTTTATGTATATATGTTACGGTCAATGTACGTATTCCTAGTAAATCATGTACAAATGTCAAATATATTGTAAATAGGAAATAATAAAATTCTAAATAATCTAAATATAATAATTTATTTGATTTTTTTCGCCCGGCGTTGTGTTATTAATATTAGGTACATAATTATTATCAGTATTATAATTGTTTTCATGAAAAATTATTCATGAAATAATACAATGAATTATTATTGTTTTAAATTATTCAGAATATAACAGGTAATAATACAATTATAATATTAATCAATTTTTATTTTTGTTTGTTTTTCATCAATATTATATGATCCACTGCTGTAATCCTGACGTCGCACGGGAAAAAAAAACATAAAACACGGTGCTTTATCGATGTATCTCTGTTTTACTGTCCAGTTCACAGACAAATCGGAATCCGTGTATACCTCGCTTTGTGAAATAATTCAACCGCGTAGGGTAATCCACCTTTAGCTGGTTAGATATAGCATTTGGTATATTTTCGAATGTGGTTCAAACTATACTCTCTAAATATTTCTGATATCTCAAGAACAATATCTGAAACTTTTGTCGAAATTGGTCGAAAAGTTTTTGAGCATATAAGCTACAAACATAAGACATGCATTTCGTTGTAATTTGGAATGACAAAAAATAAATTTAATATTATTTTATTTTATTTAGAAAAGATCTCATAACAACGAATACCTAGTGCGTTGGAAAGTTTATACCAATTTTTTATTTAGTTTTATTCTCTGTAACCAATGGCAATCATAATAATATGTACAAACAAATTTTTTGATTTTCGTGATCTAAAACGAAATTTGTGCGTGAGCCACTCTATATTGGTTTAAAGGATACGTTTAAAACACTATCTGAGTATTGATTTATTAACTTTTATTGAAATCGGTCACGTAAATTCTGAGATTAGCGCGTTCAAATATACAATCTCTTCAGCTTGTAATAATTATTAGAACAGATTACTAATAACTATAATAGTGCATTTAATAAAAAAAAAAATATTGCATAAAAAATAATTTGATAGCATTCGTGGTTCAAATTTCCAGGGCAGGATGAAATTGCCCGAGAATTTTGTACACTGCCCGGAATTCCGCATTTTCCGTTGTATAAATTATTATATACTATTTTTAAGACCATAGTCTCTTCGCGCGTTATAAGATGACAGCTTATTGCGCAATTTTCATCTGTTCCATACGACACACCGAAGATTAATGTTATCGTATCAAAATATTCGCATATACCATTAATTATCTTAATTTTCGAGACAGAAATATTTGTATTGAACTTGAACTGTTTTCAGTAATTTTAGTTACCTATCTGCTAAACTCTATAGGTAGGCACGTCTCATCGTCTATCTCAACATAAGATTATTTTAATTCCTTGTAATTATTTGTATGCCTAAAATATGTATATAATGTATATAATATTATGTTCAATGTATTAATATATCAGTAAGAACTTAATTTGATTGTTAGGTATATGTTATTTTCATATTTATTCGTATTATAGATTCTGAGAGAATCGATGAGTATTGAGTGTATATTTTGTCATAATGATGTGTTTTTTTATGCCCTCCGACGTCACCTTTAGGAGCAGTAAAAAAGGTTCGATCCTCAATTTTGAGGGAGGTTTCTCTGAATACTTTTCAAAATAATCGATAAAAAAATGTAATACCTGCAGTTTATGACAGTATTTTGTTATATTTTAGCTAAAAATGTATAACAATTTTAAATTTTTATATTAAAAAAGTACGATTAAAAAATGTAATACAAACATTCTCATAAATATTGTTCTTACTGTAAATAAAAAAAAATTATTGACATTATTTTTATTTTATTTATTAAAAATTGTATTCATTTTTATAGGTACTATTTTTGGATCGAATATATAATATAATATTTTATGTATATGAAGAAATGAAGAATAGGTATTAAATGGTAGGAAATAAACAAACAACTCTTTATTAACATAGGTATAATCATCAAACATATAATGTATTTTGCGGTGAACGATACAATATAATATTATATATGTATACAGCATATTATTTAACTAGGTAATAATATAATAATCTCTAACAAAATATAAAATAATAAAAACCACTGTTTAATGACGTGTTTTACAAATTGCTTAGATTTGTGTAACTCTATAATATAATAATATACAGTAAAACTGATATATTATACTGTATTGTCTATTTTGATAACTGGATATGCAATTAATGGAAGACTTGACTGCTATTATTCGACTTTATTCAGGCAGCACTAATTTGGTGGGCGCTACCTGCAACAGCAACTGTATAATGACCGTCCACCGATCTATATATATAAGAAAAAATTCGAATCAATGAAGATGTAACACTGTCGTGTCTGATCTGCCACAGTCAGTGCACACTTGGAACAACGCTCACCGATTATACGGAATTTGTATCCCAGGCGTACGAACGGCACGTAAAATACCATCCCAGCTATCATAAACATCACCGAATACAGATATTCGATCTGAGGTTTATCTATTATGGGCGCTACCACCAAATAAACGGAAATAACAAATATGATTAACGGAATGATTATGGGGACCTGAAAAAATAAAAAACACACTTTTATTAGTAGGTTAAAGGCGTGTCTATTTGTGGAACATTACTTATCGGGTACTTTGGTATTTGTTCGATATGCGTTTTACCCACCTGCCACTAATGTAGATTCCACCGAAAAAAAATAATGCTCTAGTTCAAGGAACGTCAAAAACTATACTAATAATTCTGGCCAATTAGATTTTCGCAGTCGAACGTGGTTAACTCGAAGTTGAAGTATATCGAAGAATTCGAGTTATCCAAGGATAATTCAACCATCGGAAATTGTAGGGACCGGGGGAAAGAACGAGTTAAAGAAGTTCGAGTTAACCACGTTCGACTGTGTTATTATTGAAAAGGCAACTCAAAATACCTTCTGTTTGTTTTATATGTCGTGTCTAATATTTTGAATATATTGGTGTTCATCGTTGGCAAATTATAAAGTATTGATATAATGGTAACTATATACTAACTAAATATTAATCTTCAATTTGTTTTTTTTTATATAGGTATCCACAATTTTTTTTTTTGTCATTCCCTCTCAGATTTGGTAAGCAGACATTATTAGAATACATTAGAATGGTCAGGATTGCAGTCAATCCCCCTCTTGAATTTTACCCCCGTTGGACATTTCATTCAATTATACACATTTTATAATTTATTATTATGATAAAGAACATTTACAAGCTATTATGTATAATACAAATCTGGTAATAAGTCACTATACATTTATAATTGAACAGTCCAAATCTAACCTACCCTTTAGTCACCCGAATTATTTCGGTAGAATATCGCCATATTCTTAGCCATGCATAAATAATATATTGGACAAAAGTCTTCGTGTTGCCGTCAGTTAGTCGTTTTTATTTATAATTTTTAATATCATAATTAAGTATTATGTGTACTCACTTTATATGGTCTCGGCACGTCGGGTCTTGTGTAGCGCATCACTAGCAACGCTAACATGGCACTTCCGTAGAATATCCACGCCGTGAAACTGAAGAAGTCTATTAGAGAGTTGATTGTACCAGAGGCCACCATCACAATTGTTATGATCGACTAAAATCAAATCGTGGGCAACATCTCATTTGGTCACTCGACGCCAAACGAGGCAGAGGCCGATCCAGGGCTTAATTTTGGGGAGTGGGAGGCATGGAGGGGCAAAAGTACAAAAAGTACATACATTTGGTACAAAATTGGCTAAACACTGCAGTGTAAAACAAAAGGAAACTACGGCGATTTCGCCCTTTGCCCTCCCCCTGGATCCGCCACTGGAACGAGGGCATGATAAAATAGGGTAAAATTAAATAGCGTCAAAAGACCAGAGCATAATACGAGGAACGAACGAGCGACGATGATTTAATATTACGTATACATTCTCGGATTTATTCGAAGGAAGGCCTGAGAATTTTGAGCGGAAAGAGTGATAAGAAAATAAGTCAAGTGCCGCAAACGTCAATTATTATGCAAAACTGCAAGAGGCTTAGCGGCCGACATGCTATCAGCGAAAATGAGTTGTCGCGTTCTTCTTTTCCGAGATGCATTTTACTTGGTAAAGTACCTGCGTACTAGTGAAGGGTAACTATTTAATTTCAAATATCGTTAAATTTTCATTGATATTGTATTAAAAAAATACCAGATCATTAATATTTTTTTAAAAGCGCTTTACTGAATTACATTTTAAAAAATGATATGAAAACAAATTCGATATCGCTGACCACCTGCACTATTACACAATGGTACGTTGCGCGCGATGATACATATTAAAAACAGCCTATTCGTGAAATCGGACGCATGCAGACCCCAAAATCTGTGCCGTCACTCAGTCACTTACGTGAAATATGATGCTTGGCATGGGCGTGAGCTTTTTTATGTGAATGTACGACAGAACGTGCATTAGGTGTCCTTCGCGGCTGGCTGCGAAACATAGTCTTCCAGCGGCGAACAATGTGCCGTTGGCCGATCCGAAAGTGGATATAGTGATTGACAGCGGTATCACCCAGGCAATGGAGCCCAGTGCTCTGATTCCGAAAGTCTAATAATAAAACACAACGTTTCGATGTATTACAATATTATAGGCATAATAATAATTATAAGGCGAACAGACAGAAGGAGGGGAGGGCGTTCAATTAAAGTATGCACTAAGCACAATAATAAGCACATTGAGTATTTTTTACACCAATCAAGTAAACGCTTAACACGTCTGTGCGCATAAGCATTGACTTTCATAAGATTTAAAAACAATAGTAATGACAAGTTCAACAAAAAAAAGCACATACGTTATTTGAAATTTATTTATGTTACGTTTATTGTTTATTTTTAATCATTTTTAATCATTTATTATGATTAATGATATTAGATTATTTTCGTTTTTTGATATCGTTTATTTTTTTTTCATTATTTTCCGTTATAACTTTTGAAGTCTGATATAATGTAAATTTATTGATAATCTATAGACAAACGTATCACATGAGAAGTGAATATTCCGAGTGTTCGTAACTTTTTTTACCATACACGTTTATGTTTTATACATACTTTAAGTTCTTAAATAGCTTAAACGGTACTAATAAAAAACCATCGGAAAAATGTTGTTATTTTAAAATAGAAGTTGTCATCATGTATTATGTGTGTGTTTTTGTTTGTGTGTGTGTTTAAGTGTTTATACTGACCACGGCAACAGCTTCGTTTCGTACTATTTCGTCAGGTGACATAATGGTGAGGTACGCCACATTCACCAACAAGTAACACATCGTCACCAATGGTATGCTAATGTATATCGCTTTTGGAATGTTCCTTAAAATTACAAAATGGAGTGATATTATATCGTTCACACATAGATTATCATATTATATTATATTGGTACCTATAAAAGTTCATCGAACTCAAGAATTTGCAATAGGCAATAATAATTTATCATAATATAAAAACAGTCAACAACAATAATGAAAGTGCTAAAGCCGAAATGGCCGTTGTGTGTTGATAAGTATTTTATAATAACTTATGGTACTTCTCTTTGTAAATAATGGATCATGATCTTTTCTTTTTTCTTATGACAAATACTTGAAATATCAGAGCAAAATTTCATCATTTTCTTCTTCTAGTAAAAGAATTTCAAGATAATATCTGTATCGATTGTATCCAGTATAATAATTTTTAAAAACCATCAATTTTAATTATAAAATTCTAGATAGCAACGTAGAATCGCCTAGAATAAACCAAGATAACGCGAACGCAATCTTAGTTTGTGGTCCGCGTTTGTGATCTCTCAAGTGAAAACATACCTTTATGCGACAAAATATGTCCTCAAGTGGTATCTAAGGTATGCTAAACGTAAATTGGTGAAGATCAAACAGCCTGTATATTATATTATAACTATTAACTATTAGTTATTATATATTCAAGTTGCTACTCATAAGTCATAAATGTCCAAAAAAGAATTCAAATCACATCGACCTAGGTATTCTGGTATTCATCATACAGTCACTAAAAACGATAAAATCATGGTTCAACTACAGACAACCATGTAAATTCATTATAATATGCATTTATTACTTCTGGATCTTAATTAAAGTTTATACTTAAAGTTAAAGTTTGAATTAGCATTCAACTAATTTATTTCGAACTTCAAAGCTGTTGTAATTAAACCCGACCACCTTCTGGCTATGTTTATCACGACCATGCATGGTCTTATATAAAACAATTTAATATTGCATAAACTATTAGATTCTTATCAATAATTTATCATAACCGTACTTGGTAGGTACCTAATAAAAATAAATTACCTTATCTTATTTTCCTACTATAATATGATATAATATTTATGTTAATATATTCAATGTATGCAGTTGTATGCAGTGGTACTAACGAGTCGGTACCAGAGAAATATTTGAGGGGGGGGGGGTCTTTCCCGGGAGCCAAGCCTGGATACTATTGTCATTATTAGTAACTAATTAATAATTATATCTACGTTGAGCTTTACGTCATATGTAATAATACTGTGCCATGGCAAATATGTTATTTTGTTTGGCCGGTGTCGACATGTAAAGGTACCTGCTATTATTATATAATATTATTATTACTTCGAAGGGTTTTTTATTTCTTCGGTGACGTAATTGAGATTGTTCCAACCATCGTACGCCCACAGTCCCGAGTAAAACGCCGTTGCCACGTCACCCATGCTTGTGGTCGTGTTTTCAAAATAATTCCGAAAGTGCTCAGTACGTCCCTGGATGATCTTGTACACACCCCCGGCGACCACCACGAAAACAGCTACCAGCTTCGCAGCCGTAAACGCGTTTTGCACTCCGGTGGCCAAATTTACGCTGTAGCAGTTTATGTAAGTGATGATCACTGGACAAACAAATAACACGAATAATTTGTTTTAAAGTCGCGTGACAATTTTGATCTTGTGCTTCTCAAAGCGTAATAAAATTATGAACGGATGAAAGTCAACGTTTAACGGATACGTCTCGAGACCGATAAATAATATTTTGAAAAACGATAGGTACAATATTATACACCATCATAGGTACACATCATACTCGGCATGCACTAAACCCTTACCACCCACAGCCTTGTGTTGTAGATTGTTTTTTTTTTATCAATTAGTGCATTATTACTTGGAAGTTGGAGAAACTTAAACATTCGAGTATAATCTCCGAGACGGAAACTTAAAATATACATAATTATTATAGTTTTACCATTATACTATTATAATTTATAAGATACCATTGATAAAAATATTATAATACAATACTAACTATAGTCTATAGTGCAGAATTGTAGAACTTTTAAGTACCTAGGTAAGATATATGTTTAACGAGCAATAGAAAAAATTCAAAAACTACAAAAAGTGGTATTAATAGTGAATGGAGATTTTTCAAAGTTTTTAATAATTTTATCTCGTTAAGCATCTAAATTCTAAATCATAATATGTTAGGAATGTTACGAATTCGATGTAATTTTATTGTATTCGAGTATTTTAAGTATCGGCTCAATAGCATATTATGCCGTTTTATTTAAAAATCGGCTCGTGAAAATTGTGTAAACGTTGACGAGAAACGGGCATCGAAAAATTCAAATATGTTATCGTAGAAACAAACTCATTAGTAAACAACGAGGATAGGTTACATTTGGCTTGAACTCACAAATAGACAGCACCGCGACGATCTTCACTACAAAATCGGTAGAACCGCATTCGTCGACAAATGCCTCGACGGCATATTTGGCGAAACTCAGACATATTATAGCCACCTGTGACGGTTTGAGTATCAATGTGGATATCCAAGAAAAGAGAAACGCAGGCATTGGTCCAAAGGCGTCCATTAGGTAGGCGTATTCGGCGCCAGAACTGGGGTTCATCGTACCCAGTTCCGCGTACGCTAAAGCTCCTGTGGGCGAATAAAATTCGAAAAAATAATAAAATTTTATAATAAATTAAAAGTTTTTGATTTTTTTTTTAAGGACACTCTAAAGTTAAAACAATCGTGTATGCTGGCATCGATTGCATACTTCCGTTTCAATTATTATATTTCCGAAAATAGTGTGACGAATGACGAACGTGTTCGGGTAAAAATACTTGTTGAAATGTTTAGTTTTAAAAATAGATGAAAAGCGACAGTTGTTTTTTACTATTTTTTTTTTTTTTTGTTACTCAGGCATAGAAACTTAATTTAGATAATACGAACGTACCCAACAGTGACATGGCACCACATGCTGCCCATATGACAAAACTCAGGCCTATTGACCCGGTTCTGATCAGCAGTCCAGTAGGAGAAACGAATATTCCAGAACCTGTATATTAACGACAAAATATTGATAGTAAATGCGTTTATCAATTTATTAATCAATATCTGATAATAATTAATAACCATTCTTTTAACATTGTTAGTAATGTTTATTCAACTTCACAATAGTTTGAAAAATGTAATGATGATATCATATTATTATGTACAGTGGCGTGGCGAACTTCATTAACTTATGAGGCACAATAATTTATATTATAGAGATTATAAATACTCATATTAGTAATTAAGTATTTACGTAAATGGTTACTGAGAAAGATTGGCTTAGTCTTGGTGTGTACTTAATAAAATATTTATTATAATATGTGAAATTCCCTTAATCTCCAGGACATCTATCACCCTTTAAACTGAGACACGTGCCTCAAATTAAGTACTTCGTCGCGCCACTGATATGTACATGTATGCACGAAATATAATATGTACTTTATAGATAAAAAAGAATGATTTCATTTTTAATTTGTTTTGTATTTCTAAGATGGCATGGAATAAAATATTATTGTATATTATACAATATAACAATATATACTATATTATAAAATGTACTAACTACAGTTATACGCATATTGTGCACGCAAATAATAATAATAATAATACATTAAGAAGTTTTTAATTGGGTTAATTATTGAGGCTGTGTACGATCAAGAGGACGTGATACCAGCATGTGTTGTCTCTGTCTAACAAGTGCGTAACATAGCAAATTTTACGCTCAGCAGAACACGTGTAGCTCCGTTCATTTGAAAATTAGAATGAATTTATCTCTTATAAAATCTAAAGGTAAGATTATTATCTAGTCAATCTCGTGGGCTTTTTATTGTATTTTGATTTTCAACTGTTTCATACTGTAGTTATGAGTACTTTAAGATGTACAAACAATTTAAAATTTTAAAATACTCATAACTCGCTTTAAAATTAAAATATAATAAAAAACCCAAGAGGTTGCCTAAATAATAATCTTACCTATAGATTTTATAGGAGGTCAATTCACTCTAATATTTAAACTAACGAAGCTACACGTGTTCTGCTGAGCGTAGAATTTGTTATATGTTACGCACTTGTAAGACGGAGACAACACATGCGGGTATCACGTCCTCTTAAATGTAATATGTAAAATGTAATATAATATATTATAAGCATTTCCTGCTGCATACTCGTATTTTAATTTTTCAGTAAAAAACGTTTCCGTGAAATTTCTAGTATTCTGGATCGTAGTATTTTGTCGATTAGTAATCTAATTAATTTCAGGAAGGGCTCCATGAAAACGGATTACGAGATTTCCTTTCTACCATAATTACAATAATAATAATAATAATAATAATAATATAATTATTATAAGCAATATACATAATAATTATTGTGTTATTATCATTCGTCGGTATTTGCGACTAAAAATAATAATGCATTAAATGCAAGAAGCGTTTTACAGAGTAAACGCGTTAATAAAATCAATATATTATTATTAATATTTATTATTATAACAGCCAATATTGGTTGACCGTTAACAAGTGCACCTATTGTAAGTAGGTAATTGAAAACTTTTAATAGCATGTCAGTTATAACTTATAACCGCACAGAATTTCAATTTAAAATCTAAAAGTAATTACCAAACTGTATATTATATTATTATTATTATTATAATGTAATCTAAAACCAGAAGCTCTTTTAATATAATATAATAGCATAAATCTATATATCATACTGCATATGTAGTCTATAACGGGAGTCGTGACATCAAATTAATTTAACGTCACAACAATTTGCAGTACTGCACAGTGCACCTACAGCAGTGCAATTTATATATTATAATATTCATACATTTTAACTACATCTGAATAAAAATTAATTTAATTTTTCATTAAATTGTATATAATTTTGTACGTAAACTTGTAGCTGGTTAAATTGACTTACGCAATACACATAATATATACTCATTACTCATAAATTAATGTATATACCATACATGATTACATGATATTATATTAAGCACCGTTGTAATTATTATCGACTAAAATATGTTATATAGGAATCGTATATTAGAAAATCATAAATATTCGACTACTTGTACCTAGCTGTAGTATATTATATTGTTATCTTTAAATCGTCATCCGTCATAGATTATAATAAATAATGATAAGCATTCGTAAATCAGGAGACCCTCCACCTTGTTCAAACTGTTCAGTATTTAGCAGATGATCTAACTGGTATTTTATTTTTTATTTTATGAAGTAGTTGAGTGAAGAAATTTTGACTTAACATAGAAATGTTATTATTATGAAGAGTATTTGCATTTAGTAAATTGCAAGCATTTGCTCACTCCCATTATTTTCTTAAATAATTAATTAATTGAAATTCTGATTTTTAGTATTTTTAATTACCTACACAAAATATAAAATACATGTAGGTAATACACTAATACCTACATTTAGTATTTAATATTAATTATTATACTTGGACCAATTTTACAAATTAATATTAATTGCTAACATTTTTAAATCATGAAAGCATTTATATATCTCAAACCCGTCATCATAGATATATCATCATTAGCACACAAAGTTAAATAGGTGCATCAAAAACTCAAATTTTGATTTTGATACGTCAAAAATTTTAGTAATACTACCAATTAAGGAAATTATTATTTAAAAACAGAAGTTTGTATCTCCACAGGACATTCCTTAAGTAGTACAAAATACCTCAATTATTTGAAAATATAATCGTTAAGCTTAAGAATATTTAAAAATTCAAGTAATTAGATTTGAAATAACTGAATGAAAAAGGGGTCGAGCATGCTTGGCGTATCATTCTGTATATTGTTATTTTAATATAATACTATAATGCAGTCAAACTGATACGATGTATGTTAAGCAAAGCATGGGCTGGAACAGGTGATTCGGAATTCGGGAAAAGTTTTCGGGTCACCAAAATCCAATGTGCATATTTATTTAAACAAAAAAAGTAAAAGCGAAATAAATAATTTAGTTAAAACCTCATTTAATTCATCGTGAAAATTATAATTTAAAAAATAAAGTTCTTGTCTGTGGGTCACATAAAATACGTCCGTGGGCCACCCAATTGGTGAACCCTGGCCAAGAGGTGTCAGTTTAACTACAACAAATATATTTTAACGAGTTTTTAAATGATTAGAAAAAAAATCGGCATTATTATATTGGTTTACTATTGCTTACCGATCATTGTGCCCACGATTAGAGCCACCCCACTGAAGAGTCCCACCCGTCTCTCGAGGTAAAGAGTGTCTCCCTTAGTTGATAGCTTCCGCGCCAGCATGTTTTTTCCGTTGCCAGCAGTTTCGCCATCTCCGTCGCCACCGTCATCATCGTTCGTGTCGTTGTTGTTGTTGAACCCTATAATAGACATAATATATGGATGAGGCCACTCGTGAATGTGCCGGAGGCAATTATTTTTTTTTGTCGTCGACGACGTTTTTTGTTTATTTAAATACGATATAATATTATTATAATATCCTCGTTGTACGTGTATCATACAGACGATATAACAGAGAATAATAATAGTAAAATAATTATAATAATAATAATGTGTACAGGTATAATAGTATAATAATTATACGAGGATGAAAAATGGCAAACGGATAACGCAAAGTGGTCGATTGCTTCAAATGTTTTCCTTTCACTGGTCGTTCGATCGCGATTATCGCGTGGATATTGAATGCCATCGGAACGTAGGTGGGTTAGGTATGAAATGATAAATTCAAATACTTCCTTGCAATATTTCCATTAGTGTAAATAACGCCCGGGCACGGATATCGTCGGTACGCAATATAGTTTATTGTGAAATGACACTTGGCGTACAACGCACTCGGAAACGTATCTATGTATATAGATATTTAGGTACCAGCTGATACCGGCCTAACCCTCCATACATCATGTAAGTTCAACGAAACGAATATTGAATAAAAAACATGCAGGGAGGCACAACTATTACCGCATATAGTATTATGTATATTATAGTGAGTTGGTAGCTATTTTTTTTCGTGCAATGGTACGTCGAGCGATCGTATTTTGGAGGTGTTTGATGAAATGCCAACGGTTTATGAACCGCTGTGCATTAATGAGAAAACATCGTTTCGACGTTCTGGACTACGATGTATATAGGTTTGGCTCTATTGCTCTATAGGCATGTAAGACAGTGTTATAAATTTATAATCTTCGTACCTATACTTGAAAGTGTAATTCGTATAAGATCGATGAAGTTACGCACCTCAGTATTATTTCTTGGCGTTCAACACATTTTTGAGAATTTATCATAATTATATAACATTATGTAAAATAATTCTTAGTATATTAAACTTCAATGAGGGGCACCGTTTCGTTACAATATTATATTTCTTTGAATAATATTTTTTCACTGCAGGACAAAACGTGTACAAAATTACGGTTTAGTGTTTACTAATTTATAATACATAATAATAAAACAACATTACGATATACTTTATGCAGGTTAAATTGCGTTAAAAATTCTAAAATGAATTTAAATTAAACGTATTATAATATTATGAGAATATTACACTTGTGTTGTCTAACTTTGCCGGAAAATATTTTAAACTTTTGACTGAAAAAAAGCGAAACATCACAAATAAAACTTTTAAGTTCTTCTGTATAGCGTAAAATTACTTTATGTAAACGTATTGTTAAAATTGTATTGCAAAACATTTTTTTGTATAACATTAATAAAAATGTATTACATAAAAAAAATCAACAACAACAAAGGATAATAGTATTGTTGCGTCAAACTAAAGTCCGAGGATTGAAGAGTATGCGGATTAAAATAATGATAAGGAACGCGGATGGCTTAACGGAATTTAATTAAGGCGGTCCAACTTTATATTATAATAATTTCATTAATGGGTAGGTACCAGCTACCTGGTATATTGTTACATTCACGCGTAATACAATACGACGGTCGGGATGTTTTTACTCGTACAATTCGTTCGATCGCATCTTGCATATAATATATTATGAATTTATTGGCTATATTCTAAAGTATTGAAAATAATAATATAATATAACGTTGAGTGTATACATTATACAATATATATAGTGTACGCTAAGTAGGCATAGGTACCTATAAAACAATGATTACCTATTATATGTGCTCGACGACTCTTAATGGTACAGCGCAGCGTCGAATAACTATTTATTCATCCGTCACCCATCAATATTATTACCGCAAATGTCATATTATTATATCCTTTGCGGGCCTTTACATATTTTTCGATCAACGGGATTTCGTTTACCCGACGTCTCAAAGTCTCAGAATCAACCGTCTGTATAGGAGCGTACATTTATAGTGTCATACCTCCCCCGCGCACGTATACCGAGATTATTCCGTAAAAGGTTTCTGCAGTCTGTGCAATTTTAATATTATATATATTATATTTATAAAATATGTGTTCTTAGAATGCATTTATATTCGCGTTTATATTTATTTTTTTTGAAAGGCGTGCACTGTACACACATAACGTCACGATAACATTGAATTATATTTCGTACCTATACACACGGAATAAGTAACGCGTATGATGCATATTTCATAGAGTGTACAATATTATAATAATATAATATAATCATAATAGTGCACGAGGTGATATTTTTTTTCGTTAACCCGCTGGAAACATCCGGACGTTATTTTATTTCGGATTTTTTTTTTTAAACTTTTAAGGATGTACTTACGCATATTTTTGTCGTAATTAAAATGTTGCATACCCTTTATAACGAACTAATATAGCCGGATATACGACTGCGAATTAAAATTCAAAAAAAATCGTTCTGTGTTCTACATCGCCACGCGGCATTAGGGAAAAAAGATTTTTTCGTCATATTGAACAGTATTATATTATTCATCAATATATTATTTTATTATTATATTGTTTGGTGCCTGGACTCGGGATGGATGTTTTATAGTCGCACCAAATAGTTTGGACTAGTTACAACTAATAATACTATTTTACTACTGCTAATGTCTACAACTACTATAGCTACTACAAGTTACTATACGTTATTTTATTTAAATGTAATATGAATAATATTTAAAAGGTACTCGTATGCAATGATGTATCGATTGCGCTATGAGTCATGCTAAAAATATAATCAAAATAATCAAATAATGTTAATTTGTTCGAAATCGAAACGTTCATCACTATAATATTATGTATTGTTAATATTATTATAATAATATACAAATTAATGACGTAACGTAGCTAGGTACTTTCTAAACATAATATGCATATAATATATAATATTAAGGTATAAACTATAAAGTGGCTATGTGAAAACGTCGCATATGATATACCGGTGAATCTGCAGCACACTTTTGTCGATTTTTATGTATTTTATTTTACGCACCACGCACGTTCTATTATACAGGTAAGCGTTGATATTACAAACGATATTGAACACAACCGACAAACGGTATTATAACACGTCCTGAATGATGTACGATTGATGTATAATATACAACACGGTATAATTATTAAAAGAGATAACACGGTTGAAGCGAAACTTCCATTTAACGAAACATTTTCGAGGACAAAACGTATTTAAATTTTATGTTTTAAAAAAATTTCTCCGTAATACGAATTTTTTTTTCGTCGCCCATACTCGAGATATTATCGTACGGGTATATCATCATGTTAAACGTACCTATATTATTTCGCGTGGACTTTGAAAACGTTATAGAGACGACGAAAATGCGGGGGCGTGCGTGTGTGGCTGCGTGGACGTGGCGCGGCGTTGAATTTCTCGTTAAAAAAAAATTTTTTCGACGGTTTTCGCAATGTCCGCGATTTTTAAAGATTTTTTTTTTTCATACTAACCATGTGACGTCTGCAGATTTCGTAGCATTTCAAGTCGGACGTGCAAGCGACAGTGGTCGACTCGGCGTTTATTGCGCGACCAGACATGACACACTGGGCAGCAGACTGAGGGGCGACCCAGCGCGTGTAATATTGTTATTACGGCCGTAACCGCCGCCGCCCGCAGCGTGCCGAGCGCGCCGCCGTGTACGTAAACGGCGGCGTGACGCGTCGGCGGCGGCTGCATTTTTTCCGCCGGATTTCCTCTCACTCGTTTTTCCATTTGGGCGGCAAAACGCCGTTTTATCGACACATGCGCCGCGCTCGGCGTCCGCTAGACGTCGCGCGAGTTCCGCCCGCACCCCGCCCACCGACCGCACGCGACTAGACAGTCTGCCATCGCGACGATATGATATTGTGATTTCATAATAGATATTATTATTATCATTATCATTATCATATTGTCGTCCCGCGCGTGATATAATTGAAATTTTGAAAACACTCATTTCTCCAGAGTCCGCCTCCGGTGCAGGTCACTCTCTTCGTGTCGAGTGAGTAGCGCCGACGTTATATCGCACGGCCGCGGAGTGACTTCGGGAATTTATGCGGACGATAATGTATTATGATATTCGTCGCGTTGCTATCGCCATTAATAGTCGGGACGTGTCCTGTAAACTTTTAGACGTAAAAACATCGCGATCAAGATTTTATAGTGTCTCGCGCTTCTTATATAATAAGTTTGAGATTATCCGGCGAACTCTGATAATAATATAATACGATATTACGATCGTGATACGTCGACGCATACTATTATAAAAAAATGTTATGAGGCAAATTTTGGTTTTTTTTACCCCTCGTGGCAAATGCGCGATCGCCCCCACGAAATGGTCTTGGTTTCACCACTACTGCCGCAGAGTCGAATCTTATGCGATATATACAGAATATCGTAGCGGCTTTTAGCTTGTGCGCGTGCGTGTCATCACTGCTCCGATAATCCAAGTATCGACTGTAGCGCGGATCGCTGTACAGCCATACGATGATTCAACGGGTTTATGTTGTCAGACAAATTATATCAATGATATCTGAAATACACCGATTTTAATGCATCCTTATAGATATATTTGTTCTGCAACCCTGCAGGCTACGATAATACTCACAGCGATCGCGACGTGACCTCCAGAAACTCGGGCCCGGATTAATGGTTATACTATGTGCCGCTCTGGAGCAATATATTATTATGTCATTGCTATCCCTGATCAATATTGGGACATTTAAGACTATTATTATAATGTGCCAGCTCAATAGGTACATAAACATTTTTATTTCTTTTTTTGCCGTACGATCTTAGACATTAAACATTTCTCTTTTCATTGTTTCTATTTGATAATATACGGACATATTATTATGATATTAGCATATAACACGGGGTTGTGGATATATATATTTTTATTATTTGTGTTTGTACCTGATGTATTATGTACCTGTAACTCACAATTCTATAGATAAATATAAAATAAGCAGGGTTAGGTGCCTATACGTTTTATTTATGTGTATAACTAATAAGTAATAAACTAATAGATATCGAATTATATTTATACTAACTCTAACTATGAAAACTAGTTATCTACATCGATAATTTATTATAATTACTGAGTTATAATATTCTAAAATGTAAAAATCCAATAAATAACTTATTTTGAATAGGGGATTACAAGTTGTAATATTAATTAAATATAAATAAAAGAAATCTAGATGTTATCTAATCATTTAATTTATTACCAATGATATGATTGTTAGATGATCATAATATATCTGTTTTACTATTTTTTATAGCAATTATTTATATTTTTGAATAGGTACAATAATCAAACAAATATAGAGATAGGTCGAAAAAACTATTTAATGCATTTATTTAATCAATATAGCATAGCTTCAATGATCCAGATCAATAATGATGTATTGATGTTTTTAGATTTTGGGTGAAGCCATGACTAAATTGATTTTACAATAATATTATGTGTATTATTTTATTTTAGTGTGAAACTGAGACTGTATAGTAGAAAAATGTTTCGATTTTAAGCTTCAGAATAGTTTCTGATACCAAATTAGGCATTGTCACTTTGTTTTAAGAGAGGGGGGGGGGTCAAAAAAATAATTAAAAGGAAAAACAGATTTTTTTTGTGCAAAATCAGACGTGTGTGAAGTTGGTACCCCGACACCCACCGATCAGATTTCGACCAAATCGATATTGTTTTTTCATTGATTTTCATAATTAAATCGTAGAAATTTGAAAATGCTGCTATAAGTGTTAACTTAATCTAATGCGAAGTATAATACCAACCTATAGTCATATTCGCAATCATTTTTATCAAAAACTATATTATTATACCATTAATTATACTCAATGGTTATCCTTGTGAGTTATGAGGTATTATGACTTATATGATTTATACACAATCATATTACTATTATTGACACATAACGTAAACGCTTTATTCATAATTCATATTATGTTATATAGGTACGTGCTACGCAAATTTATTACATTTGTCACTCGGTAAATTATTGTACAACAAAACTCACATAGAGTAAAAAGTTATCTTTGAGACTTTGAGTACAGCGTATGGATACCTGTTACAAGATTTATTCAGATTAGAATAATATAACTCAAGTCAATAATTACCTATATAGAAAATATGGTATCGGTACTCGAGGCACGTATACCGGGTAGGGGTTTAAGGGTTCAAATTCAAACTTCCCCCCCGAAATGTTTTCAAACAATAATTTTTTTTGACATGCAGCTAATAGCTATATTATGTAAAATACAATTTTAAATTTGTTTTAAATATTATTTTGTTTAAACAATTCGCCTATATTGGCGTTTGTATGTTCGCATTGCGTATACATGTTATTTACAATCCTTGCACAGTTTATATACCTATCCTTGCCGTATCCGTCGGTGTTATGCTTTATTTTATGATTAATTATTTAGCAGTTTTCGTCGCGTTTAGTGTTTGATGGTTTAAATATTTTTTAGAACATAATGTATAATACTCGTGTAGCGTTTATATTCCAAGTCGGTGGTCATTAATAATAATATACTCTCTATAAAAAATATATAAATATAGATTTTAACGATTTTTAGTTGTTGAATCTGTAAAAATTGATTTCTGCACTAGACATGAAAAATGATGAAACAATAATTTTTTGTGTACCTATACAAAAAGTATTTTTATTAATAGAACAAAATAAACTTCGTACACATTTATACTAACGTCGTAACGTTAGTATAAATTACTAATAAGTATAGCTACATTTTATAAATACATAATTTTTAAATACATGGTTCAAATACGAAAAGGTGAACATATCATTTTGGAAAGAACGGAATTAGTTAGTGGAAAAAGTAGAACAAAGTTGCTATTGTAAACATTCTATAAGTAGATACGTGGTTTTTAAAAGGGGAAAACAATTTTGAAAAAAATATGATAAGTTATTTGAAAAAAATAGCACAAAGTGGCAATTATTAACATTTTATGTGTACACGATTTTTAAAGCCTAAAAGGGAGGGGGGGATAAATAATTTAGAACAATATAAAAATCGAAAATATACAAGACAGATATAATTGAATGAGAAAATTAAACACTCCAGACAGGAGACACGATAAACCGGAAGGGCGAAGATGGCGAGATGGCGAATGGATGCGGATATGACTTAGTGTCTTAGGCCACTCTGGTCCTCTCTGCAACGTTCTCAGGACCGGTGCCGTGGGCGGACGAGTGTCACGGTCGCGTTTGCTCGGGCGAGTGACGACTTTGCTCGGCCCGTGAGGCCAAGTCGAGACGGCCGCGGGAGCGATGGTCAGCGGTGACCATATAGTGCGCGTTGACGGATTACGGGGACGACTCTGACGACGGACTTTGGAGACCAAAATATATAGACACGAATGAAACGAGATTTGGAATCGCCGGTGACCGGACAAGCGACCCGGCCGATGAACTATCGCGGGGTGAAAAGGCGAGTTGAGTCAGTGGACCGTATAGCGCTACGGGGGGCAGACTGGGGCAACTATATGGCCCGGGAAATCTATATTTTTACCGGCCCTTGCCATTTTGTCATCACAAAATGTAAAAACTTAAATAAGGTACCGATGTTTTAACAAAAGAGGACGGTTGCATCCTTTACGCAGGAAACAACTTAAAATTCAATTTGTTTAATGATTTGTATTAAGTATAGAGTGTTAAGAATATTATTTACCTACTACTTGTTTTATATTACTTTATAACCGAGTCACAATGGATGAAGAACACATGTCGATTTTTAAACTGCTCTAACTTGATTTTCCTAAGAGTTTCCTTTTTCTCTCTAGGATTTTATCAGCACCACCCTTTTAGTTTCCATTTAAACAACTAATAGCGAAGTATATACTACAAAATCACCAAACAACAAACAAGAATAAAACAAAAAAACAAATAAAAATATTCACTTTTATGAATCAAGAACGTTACATTGGACGTACGAAACTGTACTTATAGTTATCTTAGCCTGTTAACCAATCAATAATATTATATTTTGTTATTGTGTACAATATTGTATTAGGTAATAATGTAATATTAACTAAATATCAACTCGCTGGCTAGACGTGGATATATTAATAGATTGGTAAATAAAGGTTAAATTAAGTTTTAAATCGGGAATAGATTTAAATGCAATAAAAAACAAGAAAAATGCCTTTAAAATACGATTTAATACACTATAGTGTATTATTATAATATAATATAATATTACAAGCTTAATAAACAGAAAAATTAAAAGCAAATTTAAATGAATATAAAATAACATTTCGTTAGGTATATTCGTTATATTTCCATTGTTGTCAATCAGAAAATTTTGTTTAATATTTTCAAATAAGAAACTTTGGTAGTTATTGGCAAGTGATGTTTGTAACTGAAGTCATAGGAGCGAACATAATACGTAATAAAAATAGAAATATTAGTAAAATAATTCAAGATTAGACATAGTATATACAACTATGTATTATTTACACACTGTTTTGACTACACCGATATAATTTTAATGATTGTATATGCTGTCTGCATAACCAAAATAATTAGATATTTAGAGCACACATACAAAATATAGTTACAAGTGTGAAATCCTAAAAGATATAGCCAATTGTCGTGCTAAGACCTAATATTAAATAATAATGATACAGGTATAATAAATGTCACTTTAAGTATTAATTTTCAATATACATTTGTTATAGGTAGTTTGATTCATGAAAAGTTCTGGTCAGTAAACATAATTATGTGCATAATTTTATAATTTTAGAAATAAAGTTAATACCAAAAAACTATAAACCATACCAAATATTATAACAGCTATTAAAATTTGCTTATTGTAAAGTTACAATGTTATTTAATCATGTTTACGTCCTACCATTGAAATGCTTCGTTAAACTAAATACCAAAGCCAAATATTATAATTAAAATTTACTATTTTCATTTTAGAAAATAAAGTAAATCGAGTATCAGGTATATGAATTAATTTCTTCAAATTGTATATACAAGCTAGTATCATTGTTATTTAGATTTTCGTTGGGCAAATATTGAGTTCAATTTTTATAAACATGATTGCTACTAAACAGTTTTTGAGTTTTCTTAAGAAATAATTAATAAATAATTTGAATATTATTGCGATTTGCGGCTATAACTTATTATACAGAAACAAATAATTTTACTAGAACTGTCTAGAACCACTGAAGAAGATATTATCTCAAACACAGCAACTCGTATATAAAACGTCTGCAGGAAAAGTCTACTTATACAAGCAGTCTTACGGCACTAACTATAAAATTCTATACTCTTGGTAAATTTTTTACGACTTCTTATGGACTAAAAGGTTGCCACGCAAATATTTTAATTGTAGGGTATCTTGTACGATTTTACTTGATAATACAATTTAAAATACTAGGTTTCCGGAAAAAAAAAGCTTTGTGTCCTTGGATTATCATCTATAAGAAATTCCATGCACTATGACGGTGATAACTGATAATATATACATAACATTTCTCGCCTTCTCGGTATTATAAATTGAGTTCGTGTCTAAAAGTTTATATGTTATGCAGATATTGTTTATCACAGATGGCGTTGGTGTAGGAGTTAACTGTATATTTTGGTGACGAGGGATGCTAAGCCTTTATTTTTACTCGCAATAACGTAATTACCAATGTTATGTTATGAACTCAAATAAACTCCATGCAGTATAATATATAAATATAAATTAGTAGGCAGAATGTTTTCAGAGTTATCTACGTCATAGTGTATAATTCCATTCAAGGCAGTGGACAACTTTAGGGGTGTTTTAAAGTGCTGGCTTTAATGTAAGCACCCCAAGTATAATAAGTATCTTGTCTTTATAATTTCAATTTCCAAATATAGGTATACACTGTACCTAAGTCTTAACAAATTAAATGTTATTGTTCGAGAATTAATCAGTTCACATTTTTTTTCTTATCTCTCGCATTTCTACATATTATATTCGTATACTACATAATTCCGAGTACCTACGTCATGTTAAGTATAAGAATATTAAGAATATAGCACGATCGGTGGAAAGGTTTACACGTAAAAATTAGATATAGTGGCATGAGTTTGCCTTAACAATAGTTTCAACGATGGAGTAGGACAAATGGTGGAGCGGAAGAATTCGTCGATCGCGGGAAATTTGCAGAGGTGTACTCAAGAGATTTAGGGACGGACTTACAAATTCGCGTGATTCTTGATATGTACACAATAATATTATATAGGCAGTGGAACCATTTCTGGTTTCACCATAGATACGAGGTAAAATTTTGACCGGCCTTTTTACAAATTATAAATATTAGTTTCTTCAGTGGTTTTTATATTCTAAAATATGGGTCATAATCCCCCCCCCCGCATTTACCGAGCAAGTTTCATTGAACTGGGGCAAGTAGCAACCATCGTAATTTTGTATTTCTCACTCGTCAATGGCCGTATGTAAAAATAATCTAATAGGTACCTAAACAACAGCAGTCGTCAGTCAACAATACTGAAAAATACAGAACAATGTGTTAATGGGTAGGTAGGAATAATACTGTCTTACGTATTAGTTAGTTAAAACGTTTTTTTATCTTTTTGAGAAACGCAGTCGGATCGACCAATAATGTCATAGATTCCAACATCAGCCCAGTGCTCCAGAAGGCCTTGTAAAGTTAGACGAGTTCAAATTCCCCATCGGCCACCAATCAAATGACACCACTGAATATGATATTATAATTTATGATAAGAGTGTAACGTGTACGTATGAAATACGTCGCAGGGCATTTACGCTATATGTACGCAATATACAGTTTGGAGATAACGCACACGTTTGTGCGGGGAAGCGACGAAGAGCGCCAAGATAATCAACAATAGAAAATATATGGAGCGGATATTGTGTACCCCGAGAGAATAATACGGTGGTTTTGAGTTTTGACACTTGTAAGAACTATAATGTGGCAGCCAGAAAATAGAGATGGGAAAAAGGAAATAAAATAATTTTGTTGGACGACATTCGACTGTACCAGTGTAGGTATTATAAGATTACGCGGTCGTGAGATCATAATTTCTATACCATAAGAAATAATCTATTAGACGATAATGGAATATAGTCTGCTCGGTCGAGAGAAATTAGAAATATTATAATAGACGTGAGATACAACACTATTATACGTCTGCAACGTAAAGGGTGTATGTACATATTATATAGCTATGATTGTTATGAAGCCTTTTCTCAATGAGCAATACCGAAACGTACAATTATAGTCAATAGCTGATATCTATAATACCATTTAATTTTAAATATCACTTCATTTTAATATTTACAACCTATTTATGTACAATAAGAACAAGTTTATCAAACGATTAGGGTGGCATTGATAATACTTAAACGACTTCAGAGACAACATTAATTGAATTAACTTAATTATTTATATGAACAGGTATCTCGGTCCAGTTAGGCAATTGATGGGTTGGTACCTAGAGATTCATATTTGAAAATAAGAACCTGGAAAATGTAGAATTATAAAATAATACTATAATAGTAAGTGAATTTTAATTTATTTATAAATTAATAATGTATATTATTATTATGTATAAAATATAAATTTATCAATAATAATAAAAAAAAACTGAAAAATGTGTTTATTTTAGATATTTAAATTTGAAATTTAGAGTTACTATTAGAATTTCTAAGTTAAAATAAATTCAGAGCTTGAAACCGATAGGTGATATTGAACACCGATTTTGAATACCAATTAAAACCGTTAAAAATCGAAATCAAAATCACAAAAATAAATACCAATAACCGAAACCGAAATCGAAATCGGAAAAAAATTTTTCTGTTTCAAGTCCTAAAAATAATCTATTGCAATATTCCTAGAAAGTTATTTTGAGAAAAGCGTATCTTTCTAAAATGTTTGATATATATTTGAATTCAATCTTTATTGGGTTATTTTTAAAGTTTGGTTTCGCTCATACATATTATTATAAAGGTTACAAAATATTTCTTTTCCATTGACTTGGATTAAAAATAATTATTACTTTATTAGTACTTACACAATACACATAACAAATATTGGTATTATAATGACGTCATGTTTATTGTTTACACAAATAAAAATAAATAATGTGGTTTATAATATAAGAGATTTAAATATTTAAATTTTTAAATTTAAATACATTTTAAAGTTTTAAACATTGATACAGAATATCACAATGTTATAGGCACTTATTATTAAAAATGAATGTATTATAATAGTAAAAACTAAAATTAATAAATTTCAAAACATTGTTCTGGATTTCATCTTGCAGAAAAATGTAATTATTATTTTGTTTATATAATGATTGACATGTTATTATTATTACTACGATTTTTCTTCATCCCATCGTTACTGCTTAAATTTATATTATTTGAACAAACCAATAAACCATTATGGTAGATACCTACGTGATGACAGAAAACATATCTATTAAGATTACATAAATCCATTCTTTTGAATTGGAACTATATATAGACAGGTAAACTATGTTGTTCAGATAAAGCTTAAACTTATTGTATTTTATTGCATATTCGAGTTTTTCATCATTTTTGAAATCTAATAATCTTCATTTGTTGTTGGATATAATTATTTAAGTTGTCATACTATTTATTATAAGTCTTATATTTTTCAAAGTGTTTTAAGTGTTTAGACTTCAATTAATAGTATATTATATTGTACCTATATGGTAAGTACCTAATGTAAGAGGAACTTTTAATTATTTCTCTATGAAATGAATAGTTCTTTATAATAATTAATACGCACATCTTAATTCGAAGAAGAATGTTAATATAAAGTCCATCATGTTTTTTTTTTTTAATACAAATTACCACGAAAAAATAACCACGATTTAAAATATTCATAAGACGTAATTTATTACTTTATTATTTAATCAATTTTATGTAGGTATTTATTTGATTTGTAATTTGTTTTATATTATATTTTTGATTTACATTTTACCAAAAATATTTAATATTTACTGAGTATTCAATATTATTATGTTCGTATATGTGTTGGACATGATTTTTTGAAAAAAATATTCATTGTGATAAACTGATACCTGATAAGACAAATTCGGTTTACATTCTGAAATAAGAAAATTGTTTGAACAAATTTGAAACTGTGCAGTAGTGCTAGTACTATATAATAGCCGTCCAACAGCATGTTATATAATTAATCAGGATTATTATATAGGTACCTACCTACTTCGAGTACTTAATAATCCAACTACTAAAATGTTAGGTACATTTTACATGATAATATTATCTAGTATAAGTGCATAGTACAGTGAAGGTGCACACCACATAAAATACTATAATACACTTGTCAACTTGTTTGTGTAAGAATACCTACGTCTTGTGAGTTTAATAGTAACAGGAGCCTGCACTCTATAGATGTTTGACGGAACTTAAAATTATTGTAGTCTCGAAAAGTTGCAACTAAATAAAATTGAAATTGTAAAATGTATTTACAAAAAAATAATAATTTGTATAAGATAGGCTATAGACACATTGTAGTTTGTTTAAAACATGAAAATAATAATAAAAGAGTCTCATCCCCGTGTTTAATACAAACTTGCTGACTGCAGTAACCATGTTTCAATTTTTAAACTCTGAAGTTATGGGCGTGGTTAATATTTTGAAAGTTATAATTTTCAGTATATGCTTATACAGAACAACAGAACGATAATAATTCAATTGAAGGAAAATTAATCAAAAAAAGATTTTTATGGTATGAATAATATCTTGATAAAAATTGTTATTGCGATTACTACTTTTTCTTTGGCAATGTAAATTCTTAAAGCTTTTTTTTACGGTAATAATATAATACATTACGCGTGAAATTCAATTATAAACAGAAAAAAAAATATAACATAATATTTTTCATTATTCTTCAGTCTTCTTAACATTTTTTTTTTGGTGGCGGTTAAATGTGATGATTAGTGATTACTGGTAGAAACTATAAGTACTTGTTTTTGTAGATATTTTTTCATTGTTCCAAGTTACCAAGTTTTGATGTAGGTAATAACATAAATTGATAAATAGGTACTTTTTAATAATCTCAAATAATTATTTATAGAGTGACTAATAGACAATAGGTAGTTATAGCGACTAATACTAATAGCTGTAATCAGATATTGACAATAAAGAACTAAAAAATGATAAGATTTTTAAAATGGTTTTACTTTTTAGCTAAGTTTTTCTGATAATATAAGAAGATTTTTTTTACCCACTTAATCAAATAGATTATATTCGTTAATAAAAACAATACTTTTTTACAACTTTACCTTTTACAAAACATTTAAAAGAAAAAAAAGAATCTATAGATTTGTTTGGATGCTATTTATTTTATTTGATAGAAACAAACAGATAAACAACAACGTTTTTAATTAATTGTTGTCCAGGTGCTTAAATTGTTTTTAAGAGTTTGACACTTTAAGTCACATAGTTTAAACTTTAAAATTAATGTGGTTAGTTTATATGATAGTAATATTATATTGTTAGATATTAAAATATTGATACCTATACCTAGATACAATCAATTTAAGAAAAAATTTAGTATTCAAATTTAAAAATTTAAATCTTGACAAAATACTGAAAAATTACAAAATTTAGGAAATTATTTGGAGTTAAGAATTCATAAAAATTTTTATGAACGTTTGAAGTTCATATTTTTACAAGATTGGATTTTTCTATGTACGATAAAATTTTTAAAATATTGATATGCTTTTAACTGTTTAGGAACATTGTCAGATTTAAATGTTTTTAGTTTTTTTTTTCTATAATAAATATTCAATAAAATTTTATTTGTTGGGTAAAAAACTTAACACAAGGCTCCTGATATATTGTTTCAATAGCAGTTGAAAAATATTAATAATACATGTGCACAATTTTTTTTATAAGCATTTAAAGTTCGAATTTTGAAAAAAATTATCAAATTTAAAATTTAGTTTTAACTAAAAATTAGTTTTAACTAGTTGTGTAAAATATATTTTCAATTTTAAAATGACTATAACACATTTTAAAATGTAAAATTGCACTAGCCAAGTATACTTATAGGTGGCAAACGTTACATGGTTTGTTACTTTTATTATTTATAATTGTATTATTCATCCAGTGTTATACAGAATTTTTAAATATTTTCTTACATCGCAATATCAAAACTTCCATATTTTATATTGATGGCTTATTTTTATATACTTGTTTCTGCAGATTGCACTACTGCAGTTATTAAGTGAGTATTTCAATATAAATATAAAATTAGTATTAAAGCATAAGACATGTAATTTTTATCGTTATTGAAAATTAGTACCCAGGGTAATTTACTTACCTAATGAAGAAATAAACTCATTTTATAAAGCTATACTTTACATAATGTGTGTACAGCATCTTTATCTCCTTGCCAGTGTCGGCCTGGCGCACCAAAGGCTCATGGATAAGTTTTTTTTTTTTAGGAGGACCAATAATGAACGGTCTTGGGCCCTGTAAAGAAAAATTGCGCTTAACAATTACGTACAGTTAAATAGTTCGATAAATACTTTGTGGAGTCCATACTCCCTATATAGACCAGGAACACACCAAGTGAATAAAAAATGTACGAGACGTTAAAAAGTTAAAAGAACAGAAAGGTACTCTTACGGGAATGGCTGACGAAACTGGTGGGATTATCATCATACGATTTTTCTTCTTCACAATAAGATTAACGACGTTTATTTTGTCCATATATTGCAGCGTTGGTGTTATATTTTTCATTCAATTACACCATAAAATATAATAGTATTGATGTTTAAGAATAATCTGATAAATATTCATAAAAATATCACAAGAGATAAAACAATCCATATCTTATTTTTTTAGTTTTTTATTTTTGTAACTGATTTCTATAACATAGAATATAGTGAACAAACTAACAAAGTATGTTATATAGGTACATATGTTTAATCCTTTCAACGGTCTAATATTTCCAGTACAATAATTGAATATACTTTCGTTATATTTTACAGATTATTTGACAACAACACATTCGATGAATACGTTTGAAGATCATGACGTAGCTATTGACTCGAAACTATTGAAGCAATGGCATTTCTACCAGATATTCGATTCTAGTAATAGAAAGGTTTTCGGAATGAACGTTCACCAGATATGTTTTGTTATGTTCGCCGTGGTCGACCAGTGTTTTGTCTGTTAAGGAAATGCAGGATCAGTTTTCGAGAAGGACGACGTCGTTACCAACATCAATTATTTCCTCATCTTCTACACTAATATACATACTTATCTGTCCTTGTGGAAGTTTATCGTATACTTGTACAACGCAAAAAAAATTTTGAAAGTGTTAAACGTTACGCAAGTCAATTTTTTGACGAGTGAGACGTGTTGTAATTACGGTGAAATTCCGCACAAATATCGCGATAAGACAATACGATTTACAAATTGGTATATAAGTTTCTCCGTTGTGGTTATAATACAATGGTTGATTTATCCACTCAGGATAAACAAGTTCATAATTTCGGGAAATTCAAATGTTCGTTACAAGAATATTATGAACTTACGTTATGACGTATCTACACAAACTTATAATCAATATATTATTATATTTGTCTTAATGGAAACAACCACACTATTGTTTGCAATGCACTTTATGGTCATGACAGATTTGATTTTAATTTCATTTTGTTCAGCTATAATTACTCAACAGAAAGTACTCATTCATGCGTTCAAAAACATCGGGCACGAAGACAAATCTCAAATAAGTAAGAGATAAAACAATATTTTTAAATATTATCAAAAACACATAGGTATTAAGAACAATAATACATAGGTAGTACTTGCATTAGTGTTTTAATTACTTTCAATATAATATAGGTACTTTTACTTGATGTACAAAAATTAGTAGAACTAAATTCAGAATGGAGTTTGAGAACCAATTATATATTATAATTATAAGAAAATATTATGTTATTAATAATTGAGTCCAATGAGTATTATGATATTGTAGGTATGACAAGATACCTACATATCTAGGAAAATTAAAACTAAATAAAAAAAAGGTGGGTAAATGAATGTAGCTCTGTTGTACAGAAGGTTACAAGTGGGTCACTGTAATGGATGGTGTTAAATTTGAATTCAATGATATAATATCATTGTATAAGAAAACAATTCTGAACGATAACGGTCAGTCAGCCTATGATATTACCAAGTATATTTGATGATATTATTGTGAATAGAGTAATTTATGTGTAACCAATTAAATGGAGCCTTGTTTTAAATTTTCAATTCTTAGCTATAAAATTTGAACATTTTATAAATTTTTAACTACAAAATAATTATTAAATTATAAATTTGAATTTAAATGCTTATAAAAAAAAAATTGTGCCAATGTATTTTTAATATTTTTCAACTGCTATTAGAACGATATATTAGGAGCCTTATATTAAATTTTCACGTTTTTTTACCCAACAAATAACATCAAAAAGCACTAAATAGATGTATGCTATGGTGGACTGTGTGTCTGTGTATTAGTACTGGTAACCCCTCATTATTTTCACCGGCCAAATCTTAATATATTAATAAAAAGAGTATTATACGTATATATTTTTTTTTTATAATTAATATAATATAGTGTGTTAAAATGTGTATACAAATTTTTCAAGTATTGACTATTGTAGATTTGTAACTCGTAAATCATATAATATAGCTTACAGGTGGCCAATCGTAAATTAAACATGAATTTATTTTCACTCACACTCACACGACCGGCCCAAACTTTAGCGGCCCACCGAGATTTTCTTGGTAGCTCGCCTAACTAATCCGGCCCTGTTTATAGCTTTCTGTTGACCAGGCCATCTGGAAATTTCCCATTTCCAGACCACTGACTCCGCCACTGCCATTAGTTGGCATCATTACGTGCTCGAATATTTATTCAAAATACATAACTGATACAAAGTATTTATCTCAAGTACGTGAATAGGTATAAAGTATAAATCAATTATCAATGTAGTGAGTTCCATGTCTAGATGGCCCAACGTAGCAATAAAATAAATTTAAAATTGTCGTGCATAGACTGTAAAATCATATATATTATATATTTGATTAAAATTATGTTTTTTCACTTGTGCTGACTCGCCATCAACCGATGATTGTTCCTTAATCCTTATAGGACTAAGGTATAATTTTAAACATACCATTTTATCAGACATAGTGATGTCGTTCTATAGAATTTACTAGCCTGTAGTCAACTAGAATTCCGAAGTTCATGGTAGCCGGTTATTCATTAAATGTTGATATCAGTCGGAAACATTATGTAACTGATTTTCGGAAGCGTATTTAGACTCATCCACCGAAAGATAGGGGGTAATGGATTTAATAAAACGTATGGAAAAAACTACGTGGAACTGCACTTATACGTTGTCCAAGGCATTATATAATGGCTTTGCGATTGGTATGGATAAAAATGGATTACTAGAAAGTTAAAGTTTAAAATATGCACCCCTAAAAATCGCTTTCGTGTGTGTAACCAGAATTTATTAGTTACATATTTATTTATTAAATTATATTAAAAACTTATTTTACTAATAAGTAAATATTTAAAATTGTAATAATTAAATAATACCCACCAAAAAGCAAACTAGGTAGTTAAATTAAAACTTCTACCATGATATAGTAACCCCCCCTCAATGTTCATGATTGGAGTAAATCTCCTGCTCCACAACACGACGTCTAACACAACATTCACAAAATGTATATTTTATGTTGTTAAATATAGAAATAGATGCTTGAAGATATTGTAAAAATAAATGAATCCTAACGATTATAATTATACATTTTTATTTTTCAGGAAAACTCAATCGTTTTACTCGGCTATGAAACCCATTGTTTTGCTGGCAGTTGCCATTAATTCGACCTTAATCATAATGTTAACTTACCTGTTCATTTTGGTATGATATTTATTTAAGTTTATATTATATAATATAGAGGTAACGGTTTGATGTACAATTTTAAAAACCGTATTTTTGTAAATTACAGACAAATTGTGATAAAAGGATTATTGAAATTTGTTTGTTTCCTTAGGTAGTAGGAATATTTTTGATGTCCCCAGTGAATTAAAATTGTTTTAAATATTCTACAATATAAAACACCTTACACTATACTAACAGAGTATAACTACAAAATCAATATTAAGTGAGATACTTCATATTTAACATAGCTCATCACTTTAATTGTTATCAAAATTTATTTTACTTACATGTTATGGAGTGGAAAGTTTTAACTTATAATGTTACGATTTTGGTTTAAGAAATAAAAAAAGGTTTAGTTTTGAATAAGTATTAATACTATCATTCTATACAACTTCGTCGAATTTTTAGAGAGCATAATATAAGTTTAAATTTGTTATTCGTTCTACTATTTAGTAAAAAAACACGAGTAGATACATGGCGTAACATGCCTAACCTATTGAGCTTTAAGATGATGTTTGATTTATTTGACACTTTTAAATATCGTACATTCTGGGTTGCTGAAATATTGTACTCTATTTGTAAGTGTCCGCTATTTAGAGGTGTACGTTAGGGGAGATTTCATTGCATCCATTGTAATTAAATGGGTTTGTTAGCGTTAACTTGAAGCATTATGTTTAACATAAACATAGTCGATACACAATATTATATTATGTATACATATTTTTAGTCATTCAATTTGTCTTGATCGGTATGCTTGACAACGGAATCGGATACAAGTGATACAACCCTCACCTTGATCAAACTCGGGTCTACAGCTATCTATGTTTCTTTAGAATTACTTCTTTATTGTTATCTATTTGAAAATATAAACATACAAGTGTATAATAATAGTATTATTAATGACGCAATTTGTTTGATTATATCATTTATATGAATGATTTACTTTATGCAGAGAGAACTTGTTAACTTGAGCCTATACTCTTGTGATTGGACGAAAATGAATTTAAAATTTAAGAAGCTGTTGTTATTATCAATACAGATGAATAATGCTAATCAAATGCTGATAAAAGTTTCACCAAAAAAATATCAACTTACAATTATTTGCAAGCGTACATATTTATTAAAATTTTTTAAAATAATAATTCTAATTCCAAATATACCAATTAAATATAGTTATGTAACTAAATACTATTTGATTTTAGATAATTTCGATGTCTTACGACGTCGAATCCGCTATGTTGAAAACCACTACATCTAAAAGTTCAAAATAATTTTAAGTTCAAATTGTCTTAATCTTATAAATATTATGTACCTATGACATATACACTACCCATAACTTGTTAGTTTCAGCCAAAGAGTCCAAAGGCCTTTACAATCTAAGATCCTTTTCTACGTATTCGATTATTAAGTGTCAACCTTACCTAACCATCACTACTCATCTACTCTCACAATTTTACAGGTTCGGCCACTTTCTCCTTACACCTCCATATGAAATGTGCACTTTTTATCCATCTTTCCTCAATGTTCTCACCCTTCTCTACACCCTCCCACCACCATAATTTTACTTCTATAATTTACCCCACTTTCACTACCACTCAACATTGTATAATGACCGAACCCTATATCGACCTATTCTCTCTCATTAAATATTAATAATCCTTAATTCTATACTCCCTTGTTCCTTAAACACACAACACACACACACCTTAACATTATCATATCTGCTACACTCACATTTTGTTATTTTTAGTGTACACTTAAATACCACAACTTATTAGTTATTGCTATGTGTGTTCTTTTCCATTATGATATTATTTTACAATACTCCCATTGACAATACTTTTACAATACTCCTATTTTTTCAAATACTCCGTGACGGAGACTTTAACTCCAGACGGATGCCGGACGTCTAATCGTTATTATTTTTAAAACGCTTAAACCATAATATAGTATCATTCGCGTTCTATTTTCCGCCGGACCGCAATCCGGTCAAATCATTTTTTCTGTTTCGTTTCTCATACACCCGATATGTTTTCTTCCGATTATTCGAAACTGATGAGTATTGTATTGGTCTACTTAATGTTAGTGAGGTACACAGATCTAATATATAGATATAGGACATAGGTACATACTTCTAGGGCCTAACCAATTCAGTCGTACGTAATACCTCTAATACGGTTGCGCGTTATTATACTTTCTTCGTTTTAGTTTACCACATCATTTTTCGGTAATGACGACAATAATCATTTTGTTTAAATGTATGGGGGTTACTAGGGGAATTACTATAGGGGTTATTAATGTCGGCTAAAGTGATTAGTAGAGTCCTCCATTCATATAACTTAATTTAATCCACCTTCGCATTAACCTTAATATAAATTATAAACAATTACCTATTACAATTACATATTACGCTTTTATCTATATTATTATTCTGATAGGTACTTATGTATTATTATTATTATTATGAAAATGATAAGGTCTAGGAAATAAATGTATCTAAATACCAATGGCATAATATTATAGTCAATAAACATTTGAGAATGCTATCAACAATTTGGAGGTGCTATTATGGATTTTGGGAGTGTTAAGCGACAGAAAAAAAACGTATTTTATTATAATTTGTGCTACAGTAGATTGAATATAAAGGTATACGTAATCAAATAATTCGATCTATTTTCAACTGATAGTTGAGAAGAATCCTTTAAAAATTGAATTTATATAAAATTTTAATGATTACAAAAACAATAAATTGCACTTTCTTACCTATAGATACTGCTGGTGCATACTCATTGGCATACTTTTATATTGTATATACCTATGTATACATTTACTGTATAGGAACTATATTTGATTATTTTAAAGTATATACTATAGATATTAGAGAAGTATGACACTACTTATATAATAAAACAATTATGATAGGATTTTTAAATCTCAAATAAAAAATTAACTTTAATACTCAATTAATTATTATTATTTTTTAATAATTAATTAGAAACACTTTGATAACAAATAATAACAAAATAACAAAATAACAAATAATATAACTTGAATATAATATTATAGCAGGACTGTAAGAATGTTGTTAGTGAGTAGTTTTATCTTCGTCAATTTGATCAGCCTCCTCCGGTAAACTAACCGGAGTAGTAACGGCTGATTCTTCAATCGATTCATCGTCTGTGCTTGTCTAATTAAATTTTAAAAAAATAATTAAAAAAAGTGGGTAAGTGGGTGTTGCTCTGCTGTACAGTAGGCTACAAGTGGGTCACTGTATTATGGATGGTATTATATTTGAATTCGATGATATAATATCATCGTATTCGAAAAACGATTCTGAGCAGAGGCGATTTGTCAGTTTGGGTATTATATATTCTATTTATATTGTTATTACACTTATTATTATACGGTAGCCGGTAAGTAGAATTAATGTTATAAAATTACAACAAAATAACTTTAAGTTATTTAACTTGACTTTCTTATCGACATTTTTTTTTTTTTTTTTGATAAAGAGAGATAATCTTTTAAGCAATCTTGTATTACATGTTAAAATCTTAGATTTAAAAGAAAAATTTTTAGGAATATTTAACTCAAAATTATTTGCACATGTTCGTGATTTTTACGCCTTTTGTCAAAATTCGAACTTTATATGCTTATAAAAAAAAAATGTGACTGGATTTTTAATATTTTCAAATGTCACAGTAACAATATATTAAGTCTTGTAATAGTCTTTTCAAGCTTTTTTCCCCAACAAATAAAATTTTATTGGCATTCATAGAAAAAACTAAAGAAATAAGAAACTGAAAATTCAAAAACAATCAATATTTTTGAAAATTTTTACGTGTATATAAAATGCTAATATAAAAAACTAGTGATAATTTCATGTATTTACAGTCATTTGTTTTAGAGTTATACCAAAACCAAAATCAATTTTGTAAAAATTCCCACTTTTCCTTAATTTTTTTTTTCTTTTTTCCTGCGCTTTCGAAAACTATTAGAATTTTTTTACTTTTGACTCCCCTAAATATCAGAAAATAAAATTTAGAAGAAAATCCAATGATTTTTACTGTCTCAAAAGGTGATTACAGACACAAAAAAAAAACACTCATCATTGTAAAATCAATACATTCATTGCTCCGCTCAGAACCTATAATAATATTTGTATAATATTTGTATAATATTTCTTATAACGAAACTTATGGGTACTTACAAGGTCTATAACAGGTGAAATTTTTTCTATTGGCACAGCTGCCAGGCGCTCTTTTACGTTCGATTTCGGGTATAAGTCTTCTTCTGTTGCCGAGTTTTCGCTGTTAGCTATTTTTGGTGACAATGTACTATTATAATTTGTTTTCGGCGAATATTCATACTGCACTCTAGTCGTATTACTATATTCGTTCTCAACCTCCTCTAGTAAACTTACTAGAGTTCTAACGGCTGATCCACTTTCTGACGATTCATCATCAGAGCTTGTCTAATCAAATTGAAAAAAATATTTATATTATATTTCTTATAACGAGACATATAGGTACTTACAATAAGGTTTATAACAGGTGAAATTTTTTCTATTGGCACAGCTGCCATACGCTCTTTTATGTTTGATTCTGGGTATAAGTCTCCTACTGTTGGCGTGTTTTCGCTGTAATGTAATGCGTTGTAATACAACGTATTATCATAATATAAATTTTCTAGCACGGTGCACCCACTGCCACATGGAAACTATAATAATATAACAATATATTTATAACAATTAATATCATGTTAGAGAATGTCTGATTTTTTTTTTTTTATTTTATTAAAATAAAGTTTTACTGACATCGGGTTCACGGTAATCTGCAGCCATTACGTGTTCCGCGTGTGATTCGCTCTCTGATGACGAGTCCTCGTCATCAGCGTCATATGGACTTTCTGTATTGAACATTGAACATAATTAAAAATATTTTACCTATTTACACTACCTATATATACATATTATTATATACATCTACTCAATGTATTTAATATTTATGTATATTTACGAAATTTCTCAAATGTTATGTTTTAGACGCAGTGACACACCTCCCCCGCTCTACAAAAACAGAAAACGAATATTGTTTGTGCGAATTGTTGTGTGCCGTATTTAAGAAAAAATAAATTTATCACTAATATTGACTGAATTTGCTCCTGTTGATGGTTGTGTCATTTTAATAATAAGTAATGACGTACGGGTCCAAAAGTGTTGGGTGTGTATATTTTGTACCTATTAGTCAATCATATAATGTGTGTTTTGTTTATAATATATTTATAAGGTGTAACGAATGTTACAGTATATTTTGTATTTCGTTATAATGTGTCGGGTCGTCCCGCAGTTACCAAAGCTCTTCGATGGAAATCAAACGAAATTGGAAGAATAGAGAATTTTTGATTATCTGAAGGAAAATTAAAGTTGTGAACCAACAATAACGTCGTCAACTTGTACTTACCAATGACTTTCAATATTTTTTGCCTATGCATACAATCATCATCATCTTCGACTGACCGCTTCCTTTTATTCTCCATTTCTGAGGGTATAAGGTCAAAATTAACAATTGTTACAATTATAAGTAAAATATATTTTAGTATATATACTTACTTAACTGATTACTAATTTGACTCAATTTAAGATTTGGATTTACAATTGATATTATAAAGGTATACTGAAATTAGTGAAGTTAAAATATTTGTTTATTATTCTATATCGATAGTCCATACCAACGGCCGTCGTCACGTTTGAGTGATACTTTTTCATTTTCAGCCGTGAGTAAAAAAATAACAATAAAATTATTAGTATTTTTATTTGATATTATTTTTACACAGATTCACGATAATATTAAATAATAAATATCGTTAAATTTTATATACGCGAATATCTATAAATTACTTAAAATATAATTTTTTTTGTATTTCAATAATTATTATACCATTTGTAATTATTTATTTACAATAAGACATCAGTGAACGCTCATATATTACTAAAAAATGAATAAATAAATTATGTTTGGTCACATTTTCTCGTATCATTATTGATTATAAATGAATAATATGTAGGTACATAATGTTACATGTAGGTTGACTCTTCTGACGACGACCAGCAGCGCTGGTATGTAATTTTCTTAAGTCAGTTACAGATATTATACTTATTTTCAGCCATCCACTTTATAAATACACACTAAATAAAAGTTCAAATGGACGCAAGTAAGTGTACTTATTTTATACAAGACTTTTATCGGATCTGATAGTTATCTTAATGTCTGTTGGAAAACCTAAACTAAACGCTACCTTCAATGACTCATTTTTTTAAGATAAATGTATTTTTTAGTACCTACTACCTACCTATTCTTCTTCTTCTCGTTCACAGGTAAATTTTTTATCTTCATAGTTAATATTACAAATTATATAAATATCTTACATTTTTTCTTGAGTATACAAAAATATTTACATTATATAGCTTAAATTGGTAATCTAATTAGGGAAGAAAATTCAATAGATTGGTATATTAAGATTAAAATATATTTCACCAAACACCTGTTGTGACTGCGCCCTCAATTCAAGTACCTATTATCAAAATAATAAATTAATTTCAATAGTAACACTATTAAAACAGTATAAGGCTTATCTTTGTAATAAATGCACGCAAGCACCAATATTGCATACCCGAAGCTCCGTTTTACATTTTTAATATTATGTATCTTCATTTGTCAACTAATAATAATAAAATAAAACCAATAATCTGTGCTGTTGTGGCTTATAATAATAAAAATAAAAATAAAATAATAATATAATGACAATGGCATTGTGTACCATACAAGCATACCACCATGTTATCTTTTATAAAAACACACACACACTCGTAAGAGTTATATATTTTTTTTTATTATAATTAGTTTTAAGGCTTTGATGACTGAGGCAATTTAATCTGTAAAGTTGGTAGGTTTTATTACGGTAAGGTTGGAACTGTTGGTACAGTTAAAAATGGTTGGATAGGAACACGTGTATGTGTGGCAAGGTTTTGACTACTAAAAACCCGAGTGGTCACACATCCGAGAACTAGTAGCAAGGACGTTACTAACTGTGCAACTGGTAGCAGCCAACGCGCCCCGCCAAACCACAAAATTATATTAATATTATATGTAGGGAAATAATACTCTATTGATATATTATTTCCCCGCTATTGCATACTTAATTTACACCTATGATGGTCTAAAATACATAACTATTTTAACTATTTTTAAGTCAATCACGTTATATTATATTATTATAATATGACTTAATAGTTTTAACAATTTTCAATATTAGTATGTTCAAATTTATATAATTAGAACTATTGCCACGTTTGATTAGAATTTACATGTAACTGGTCTGCTCTAATACGATTTTAATATTTTAGTCATATAACAGACAAATGATATAATACATATTCATAGTACTTCGAGTACTTAATAATCCAACTACTAAAATGTTAGGTACATTTTACATGATAATATTATCTAGTATAAGTGCATAGTACAGTGAAGGTACACACCACATAAAATACTCGTACTATAATACACTTGTCAACTTGTTTGTGTTAGAATACCTACGTTTTGTGAGTTTAATAGTAACAGGAGCCTGCACTCTATAGATGTTTGACGGAACTTAAAATTATTGTAGTCTCGAAAAGTTGCAACTAAATAAAATTGAAATTGTAAAATGTATTTACAAAAAAATAATAATTTGTATAAGATAGGCTATAGACACATTGTAGTTTGTTTAAAACATGAAAATAATAATAAAAGAGTCTCATCCCCGTGTTTAATACAAACTTGCTGACTGCAGTAACTATGTTTCAATTATTAAACTCTGAAGTTATGGGCGTGGTTAATATTTTGAAAATTATAATTTTCAGTATATGCTTATACAGAACAACAGAACGATAATAATTCAATTGAAGGAAAATTAATCAAAAAAAGATTTTTATGGTATGAATAATATCTTGATAAAAATTGTTATTGCGATTGCTACTTTTTCTTTGACAATGGAAATTCTTAAAGCTTTTTTTTACGCGTGAAATTCAATTATAAACAGAAAAAAAAATATAACATAATATTTTTCATTATTCTTCAGTCTTCTTATACATTTTTTTTTTTGGTGGCGGTTAAATGTGATGATTAGTGATTACTGGTAGAAACTATAAGTACTTGTTTTTGTAGATATTTTTTCATTGTTCCAAGTTACCAAGTTTTGATGTAGGTAATAACATAAATTGATAAATAGGTACTTTTTAATAATCTCAAATAATTATTTATGGAGTGACTAATAGACAATAGGTAGTTATAGCGACTAATACTAATAGCTGTAATCAGATATTGACAATAAAGAACTAAAAAATGATAAGATTTTTAAAATGGTTTTACTTTTTAGCTAAGTTTTTCTGATAATATAAGAAGATTTTTTTTTACCCACTTAATCAAATAGATTATATTCGTTAAATAAAAACAATACTTTTTTACAACTTTACCTTTTACAAAACATTTAAAAGAAAAAAAAGAATCTATAGATTTGTTTGGATGCTATTTTATTTTATTTGATGGAAACAAACAGATAAACAACAACGTTTTTAATTAATTGTTGTCCAGGTGCTTAAATTGTTTTTAAGAGATGGACACTTTAAGTCACATAGTTTAAACTTTAAAATTAATGTGGTTAGTTTATATGATAGTAATATTATATTGTTAGATATTAAAATATTGATACCTATACCTAGATACAATCAATTTAAGAAAAAATGTAGTATTCAAATTTAAAAATTTAAATCTTGACAAAATACTGAAAAATTACAAAATTTAGGAAATTATTTGGAGTTAAGAATTCATAAAAATTTTTATGAACGTTTGAAGTTCATATTTTTACAAGATTGGATTTTTCTATGTACGATAAAATTTTTAAAATATTGATATGCTTTTAACTGTTTAGGAACATTGTCAGTTTTAAATGTTTTTAGTTTTTTTTTTCTATAATAAATATTCAATAAAATTGTATTTGTTGGGTAAAAAACTTAACACAAGGCTCCTGATATATTGTTTCAATAGCAGTTGAAAAATATTAATAGTACATGTGCACAATTTTTTTTTATAAACATTTAAAGTTCGAATTTTGATAAAATGTATCAAATATAAAATTAAATAATTATTTTGTAGTCAAAAATGTATAAAATGTTTGACTTTTATATCTAAGGATTGAAAATTTAAAAGAAGGTTCCATGTAAATAGGTTATATATAAATTACTTTATTCACAATAATATCACCATATATATTTATTAGTTAATAGCTATTACTTAGTAATATCATAGGCTGACTGACCGTCTTCGCTCAGAATCGTTTTTCTTAAACAATTATATTATATCATTGAATTCAAATTTAACACCATCCATTACAGTGACCCACTTGTCCACCTTTTTAGAACATTTTATTCAATAATAGCACATGTCAATATATTTTTATAATTGTATTATTCTTTTATCACGAATAGGAATATTATTAAGCCAATGTTAATATTATATTAAATTATTTTAAACATTGTTCTACTTACTCTGTAATTTGGAATGTTATGATGCCGAAATAGCGTGTAGGTACCCAACAGTATAATATATCTATATTATACTATTAAATATTAATCTTAACACATCTCGTCATATTTCTAATAACATTAATTTATAATATGGGTTTCGTCCCGGTCGTTCAGCCACCACATTCAACCTAGTATTTGTAAACTATGTGTTTAATGTGTTCATTAATGGGAACCAAGTAGATGTCATCCTCATTTGCACCTATACATTGTTTGTTCATGACAATCATAACTAATTAAAGCTATACTATTATAAGTGTTGATAATAATTTTTTTTTTATTAATTAACCTACGGCAACTTAGACCATTGGGTGGTTTTTTTAACTGTGGGGGACGGTACCGTAGGTTAAACACGTATGTTTGTGAGTTTGGCAGATTTTTTAGTGGGTACCCGTGACTTGTCCGAAGAAAATTGCCGCCCGCGGCCGAGGTTTTGAAACGCCGTCTGTGCGCGTCGCAACCAACGCCTTAGTCCGCTCAGCCACTCCGTCCACCATAGTAATATAATATTAATATATAGATCAGGTACATGGTAGGCATACAAAATAATTAACTCTAATTTTCACATATTTACCGTTTCTCTGATTTCAATAATAAAATAACGGTTCAATATTGACACCCAACTAAATTAATCTATAATTTTAAGACGCACGAATATTTATTTACCCTTAAATTTAGGACGGCCCTGCCTATAATGAATGTTTACCTACACGTAGATAGGTACATAGCATTAATTATTATTATTGAGTGTTGGCTACAAACATAATTTAAAACGTTTAAAAACATTTTATTCTAATAAATACTATGCTGGCCAAATATTATGTCTGGTAACCAACCAATTCTCACTGTTTATTTATTATTAATATTTATGTTGTTTCAATTTTGTTCAATATCCTTTTAAACTATATACTATTAAGTACATCATTCTTTACTTTCACAAATTATATTTACATTTTTCCGATTGCTGTTTTATTTTGTATTTTTTTAGTATTCACTGTTCCAAATTCTTTTTAACTTTCTTTTAGTTTGTGAAGTATTAATTATTCATTTTATTTTCAATATAAAACCATTACCTACATAGTTTTAAATTTAAAGATCGACAAATCAACAATGAACGCAGCCTTCCATTCCAAATGCCTTATTTTTATCAGAACACGGATCCGAAATAGTTGTATGTACAGGTAATGATTAATAACTTTTAAACAATAATATCGAAAAGTTTTTGGTCGGATTCAGAGATTTTGACACCCGGGGAGGATATTTAATTTTCAGTAAAAAACGGTCTTCATACAATTTTAGGGAAAATAAACTATTTATGCTTTTGTGTTTTATAATCAACTCCTTTCTATAAAAAATATTTAATTCAGGTTTTCTGTATACATAATATAATAGGTAATTAGACTTTATTTTAAAATAGAAAATGTTTTACAAATAGAATAACAGTTTTTATGAACAAATCGTTAAAAAGTATTATAAACAACTTTAATTTAAATAATATGAAGGTGTGGCAAAACTTTAATTATTTTCATTTGATCGCGGCAAAGTCATTGATCACTGAATTAAAATCAATCGTCTTCACGGTTTATATTTCAATTGATAATACATGTGTGAGTCAATTTTGGCCAATTATAGATCGATTATACGTTTTAATTAATTTGAGCTTAGGTAGGTTAGGTTCACACGTTGCAGTACTACACGGCAACGTTAAATAATGGCAGAGAGATATACAAATATTTGGAAAGATTATCAGTCATTGAATACTTATGTACTATTTCCAAAATATTTTGATGTGTTTGATTTTTGTGTCTGTCGTCACTTTTTTTCAACAGCATCTTTTATGGTAGGAAAGTGAATCTAGTTGGTTAGGTTATAAGTAAAAAATTGCGAAAGTTTTCAAAAACGTAAGGAAGAACAAACAAAAAATCAAGAAAAAACTGAGATTTTATACCAGTTTTCGAAAAAATCGATTTTGTTATTAAGTGTAACTCTAAAAATAATAATAAAATAACTATAGATACATGACATTTTTACTGAATATTTATATAAGCAATGTCAATACAACATAACATTTTCGAAATATTGCGACTATTTTTGAGCTATTTGTTATAGGCATAAGAAAATTTAAAATTTATTTAGTTTATTTTTAATTAATTTCAATAAAAAAATTTTCGCTCGATCAAAAAGCTTGAAAATGTAATACAACGGTCCTCATAAGTTGTCATGATTGGTTATTAAAAAAAAAGCTGAGCGTAAATCCACAATATTTTTTTAAGAGCGCCTGAAGTTAAAAATTTCGACAAAATTTATAAAAATCACGAAAATTGGCAAATTTATAGGTTCATAAAAAATTGTCTATGAATATCTAAGATTTGAAATTTTTATCCAAGATTCCCCTTAAGTTTTCCTACATTAAAAAAAAAAGTTTACTGGAAAATCAATTTAATTTTTTATGAGCGTTTGAAGTTCGACATATTGTAATCACCCATAAATTAAAAATTTCTCATACAACGATTTTCTTCTATAGTTGTTTTTCAAAAAATACTAACCATTAGTACTTAATATTTCCATTAAATAATTATTTTATCATTTTCCATACATAATACAATTTTTGAAATATTTTGGGTTTTTTATAGTACCTAACCGTTAGTACTTAAATATTTCCATTAAATATTTATTTTATCATTTTCCATACATAATACAATTTTTGAAATATTTTGGGTTATTTATATAGACATTTAAAATTAAAAATTGTTTAGTTTTTTTATTTATTGGGTCAGAATTTACAGATTAATTACAAGTAATTATATAATAGAAGTTGAGAAATAATAAATATACATTGGAACGATTTTTTTTAAAAGTATTTAAGTTAAAATGTTGAAGACATTCATCAAATTAAAAGTTAACAAAAACTTTAGTTGTTAAAAATGCATAAAATATTCAAAATTTATAGCTAAGGATTGAAAATTTATAACTAGGATTCTCATAAATAGTTCATATTGTAACTGAAAAATCAAAAAAGTATAAACCTAGTTTTTTTTTGTGGACATTTTAAGTTAAATTTTAGTAATTTTAGTACCTATATTATATAAGTTAAAATGTGGACGAAATTTAAAATGTAATGTAATGTAATTTAAAATGTAATTACATTTTACAACCTAGAATTACTATTTTAGTTGTACCTAAATTAAAAATGTTATTCGTGAGTGAAACATTTATGGTATATTATTAAAAACACTATGACATTTTCAAATGTAATTATTTTGCCAAAAATGAATTTAACCTACTGTTGTACTAATGTTTTATACCTAGTAAAATAAATTAGGTACTTTGATCACAATAATATCATCAAATATACGATTAATAATATTATTGGCTGACAGACCGTCTTCGCTCAGAATCGTTTTTTGTATTGGATACAATGATTTTATATCATACCCCGTCGTATTTACTTATAAAACTAATAAGGTTGTTGAACAAAATAATGACCATGAAATATTTTTGTTTAATTTTTTGACTTGCAACATTGTAACGTCTCAAATGTCTCATCTCCTAGACAGTTTCTCCTGGGTGTTCAAACTTGGATTGCTTCACTTCAAATGATTACTGGGATACAGCCCAGCGATTAATGTTATTATTATTTTGTAGTTTGTAGTGTTTGTAATACCTGTATTATAATATAGATAGTATAGGTACTGTGGTAATATTAAATTTGATTTAAAATACGAGTTATGATCATTTGATCATTGAAAAAAGTATAAGTGCATCACACAATGAGATTATTCTAGATATTTTTATAGATTTCCATAATATAAATATTAGATACCAATTAGAAACTAATTTATTTTTTAATCTATATAAAATATATGTTATTAATTTGTATCTAGATATCATTCAACACTGGACGTAAGTCATGGACCGCTCAGCCAAGGTATTAACTACTAGCTAGGTACCTGAACCAAGTAAGTAAGATATTATTCTATAGATTTTGTAAATATAATTTATATATATTATATTATTTGCACACACCTGTTTCATAAACATAAAGTATTTTTAGTATTTATCGCAATAGTATACAGTTCCGAATTCAGTCATTTAGGGGTAGGGCAATAGAGACAACTGCCCCAGGCACCAACATTTTATAGTTGAAAATTTATTCGCTTTTTGATTATTTTAATTTAAAAAAACTAAATTATTTTAAAAGTATTTACTATATTAATAAATAATGATATACCTATTATGCTGTTTGAAATTTGAACAACTAATTTTAAAGCTATCAGCAATCGAGAATTATTATTACACATAATAGTTTTCCTTTTCCAAAATTCGTTGTCCTTCAATACATATAAGTTCTTTAAAAAATGCTCTTAACTTTGCACTATAAACTTTCAACTATTATTAATTTTAACTAAATATTGAAAGATATGCTGACAACGTAGTAGGCTAATTTATATTGTACTTACTAAGTATAGAGTTATTACACAAAATGTATTTTCTCGATACGCTCGATAATTAGAGTCTTTATATTTTCCATCTAATAATCTAATATTTTATGCATATTATATTATACCTAATAATACTAAGCTAATACTTAAATTATTTAAATTTAAATTAATTTATTTATAGACATTATTGTATCTAAAAACATTTTATATAAAACAAATCCTAAAAGCCTCAGTCATACATGAAATATTTAGTATAACCAAAACATTTTTATATTTCATTTAAATAATGCATTAATAATAATATCAGAATGATAGTGGCCGACACTTATAAGACTAATTTAAAAAAAAAGATTTGTTTTCCCGGCACAGAAAAATTATATAGCCAGACCAAAATGCAATCTTGATACATTTTAGGTACCGATAAGCATACTCTGCAATAAAAAAAAACTTTTCCTGGCTCATCATCTTCGTATTATTCTTGTTTTTCTTTCATAAGTTTGAAATTCTGCGTTGAACTTAGGACCGTATATATTTCTCAGTACCTTATTTTCGAAGGTCATTCGGCGTTTTCTGTCTCCGTTGGTCAGTGATTATGTTTCGCTCGTATATGTGATTATTGGTCGTAGATGGCTATGATACAGTAGTGTCTTTGAGTTATGTGATTCTGTGAAAGTAATTTTGATTTAAGAAGTTTCATTTTCCTATAGTAACACCGATCGTTGATTTCTTCATGCCTGTCCTTGTTGCTATTTATGATAATCCTTAGGTACTTAAATACTTCCACTTTCTTAAACTATAAACTTACTGTTATATGGTCTATGTTACGTCTTTTCCCCATTTACACGCAGCTCGGTATTACTTAGCCCCATAATTTTACTTTCTAATAATCTAGACAAGTATTTTTTGACTCCTATCGCTCGTCTCCTCCATTACCACAATGTCATCTGCGTACGCCAATATAACTCGTTCCTCACATATTTCCATTTTTCGATCATCCCATACTTTTCTCATTTAATTTTCTAATGGTTGATTAGTAGAGTGGGTGATAAAGCATTAACTTTTTAGAAGGCCTGATTTGACTTCAAAGGTTTCAGACATTTCCTGCAGGAGACGAACTATGCATACATTTTTATTGTTACGTCCTTTTATAAGACTCGTGTACTTCTTATGCATGCCTAGTACTTCCAGTGTTTCTCATAGTTTTTCAATGCAGTCATAAGCTTGTTTATAGTCTATAAAGATGAGGTGCCGTTCTTTATAAAATTTATAAAATTTAGCCATTATCTGTCTCAGAGTAAAAATATGGTACAATGTCGATCTACCTTTTCTAAAACCGCTTTGACATTCCCCGACTATTTCATTTATATATTTTCCATTAGTAGTTTGATTTTCCATAGAATAACATAAATTTCCCATACAATTTTCGATAATTTCCATATAAAGATTAGGTTTGTGCCGATTGCATCCTAGCAGTCGTTATGCGTGGTTTGTTAACGAAGTGCGGTTCTTTGACGTACGTGCGGTTCGCTGACGACGTGCGGGTCGCTGCCGTAACGGGCGGTTCGCTGACGAAGTGCGGTTCGCTGACGACGTGCGGTGCGCTGACGACGTGTGGTTCGCTGACGACGGGCGGTTCGCTGACGTAACGTGCGGTTTGATTATTACGCACGGTGTGCTGCAGCCGACGACGTGCGGTTCGCTGACGACATACGGTTCGCTGCGTGGCTGGCGGTTCGCTGACGACGTTCGGATCGCTGACGACGTGCCGTTGCGCTGAGGACGTTCGGTTCGCTGACGACGTATGGTGCCTTGATGACGTGTGTTTCAATGACGACGCGCGGTGTGCTAAAGAAGTGTGGTTCATTGACGGACATCCGTGGATGTCCTCAAATCCAGAATTTCGAGCGCGTTAATTTTTCTAAAGACCGTTATTATTAGGTACCTAAAATAGGTATTGATATAATATTATTATACCTAATATTTTAACGAGGATAGTTTCTGGTATTATGATTTGTATATTTATTCTGTGACCTTCTGTGATCTTCTATATATGTTACGGGAAAAGTAGGAAATTGAGCATGGTCCAATTAGATTTGGAAACTGTAGGTTAAATATTGAATATATATTAAAAATCGTATAAAACATCTTACTGAGTACTTAAATAATAAACATAAAAAAAAAATTAAAATAGATGCTTCAAATATTAATTGCCTATTTTTAGTTTTTAAATCTATTATTCAATATAATAAAATACATAAGCACAATTTTTTTTATAAGCATTTAAAGTTCAAATTTTGAAAAAAATTATCAAATTTAAAATTTAATAATTATTTTGTGGTTAAAAATTTATAAAATGTTCAACTTTTCTAGCTAAGGATTGAAAATTTAAAATAAGGCTCCACGTAAATAGGTTATATATAAATTACTTTATTCAAAATAATATCATCTAATATACTTGGTAATATCATTGGTTGACTGACCGTTTTCGCTTAGGAATCGTTTTTCTTATTCAATGATATTATATCATTGAATTCAAATTTAACACCATCCATTACAGTAACACACTTGTGACCTACTGTAGCAGCAGAGCGACATTCACTTACTCACCTTTTTTTTTTTAAATTAGTTTTAACTAGTTGTGTTAAATATATTTTCAATTTTAAAATGACTATAACACATTTTAAAATGTAAAATTGCACTAGCCAAGTATACGTATAGGTGGAAAACGTTACATGATTTGTTACTTTTATTATTTGTAATTGTATTATCATCCAGTATTATACAGAATTTTGAAATATTTTCTTACATCGCAATATTAAAACTTCCATATTTTATATTGATGGCTTATTTTTATATACTTGTTTCTGCAGATTGCACTACTGCAGTTATTAAGTAAGTATTTCAATATAAATATAAAATTAGTATTAAAGCATAAGACATGTATTTTTGATCGTTATTAAAAATTAGTACCCAGGGTAATTTACTTACCTAATGAATAAATAAACTCAGTTTATAAAGCTATACTTTATATAATGTGTGTACAGCATCTTTATCTCCTTGCCAGTGTCGGCCTAGCGCACCAAAGGCTCATGGATAAGTTTTTTTTTAGGAGGACCAATAATGAACGGTCTTGGGCCCTGTAAAGAAAAATTGCGCCTAACAATCATGTACAATTAAATAGTTCGATAAATACTTTGTGGAGTCCATACTCCCTATATAGACCAGGAACACACCAAGCGAATAAAAAATGTACGAGACGTTAAAAAGTTAAAAGAACGGAAAGGTACTCTTATAAGAATGGCTGATGAAACTGGTGGGATTATCATCATACGATTTTTTTTCTTCACAATAAGATTAACGACGTTTATTTTGTCCATATATTGCAGCGTTGGTGTTACATTTTTCATTCAAATACACCATAAAATATAATAGTATTGATGTTTAAGAATAATCTGATAAATATTCATAAAAATATCACAAGAGACAAAACAATCCATATCTTATTTTTTTAGTTTTTATTTGTGTAACTGATTTCTATAATATAGAATATACTGAACAAACTAACAAAGTATGTTATATAGGTACATATGTTAATTCCTGTCAACGGTCTAACATTTCCAGTACAATAATTGAATATACTTTCATTATATTTTACAGATTATTTGACAACAACACATTCGATGAATACGTTTGAAGATCATGACGTAGCTATTAACTTGAAACTATTGAAGCAATGGCATTTCTACCAGATATTAGATTCTAGTAATAGAAAGGTTTTCGGATTGAACGTTCACCAGATATGTTTTGTTATGTTCGCTGTGGTCGACCAGTGTTTTGTCTGTTATGGAAATGCAGGATCAGTTTTCGAGAAGGACGACGTCGTGACCAACATCGATTATTTCCTCATCTTCTACACTAATATACATACTTATCTGTCCTTGTGGAAGTTTATCGTATACTTGTACAACGCAAAAAAAATTTTGAAAGTGTTAAACGTTACGCAAGTCAATTTTTTGACGAGTGAAACGTGTTGTAATTACGATGAAATTCCGCACAAATATCGCGACAAGATAATACGATTTACAAATTGGTATATAATTTTCTCCATTGTCGTTATAATACAATGGTTGATTTATCCACTCAGGATAAACAAGTTCATAATTTCGGGAAATTCAAATGTTCGTTACAAGAATATTATGAACTTACGTTATGACGTATCTACACAAACTTATAATCAATATATTATTATATTTGTCTTAACGGAAACAACCACACTATTGTTTGCAATGTACTTTATGGTCATGACAGATTTGATTTTAATTTCATTTTGTTCAGCTATAATTACTCAACAGAAAGTACTCGTTCATGCGTTCAAAAACATCGGGCACGAAGACAAATCTCAAATAAGTAAGAGATAAAACAATATTTTTAAATATTATCAAAAACACATAGGTATTAAGAACAATAATACATAGGTAGTACTTGCATTAGTGTTTTAATTACTTTCAATATAATATAGGTACTTTTTACTTGATGTACAAAAATTAGTAGAACTAAATTCAGATTGGAGTTTGAGAACAAATTATATATTATAATTATAAGAAAATATTATGTTATTAATAATTGAGTATGAGTAAGATAGTAAGAAGTAAGATACCTACATATCTAGGAAAATTAAAACTAAATAAAAAAAATGTGGGTAAATGAATGTCGCTCTGTTGTACAGAAGGTTACAAGTGGGTCACTGTAATGGATGGTGTTAAATTTGAATTCAATGATATAATATTATTGTATAAGAAAACGATTCTGAGCGAAAACGGTCAGTCAGCCTATGATATTACCAAGTATATTTGATGATATTATTGTGAATAAAGTAATTTATGTGTAACCGATTAAATGGAGCCTTGTTTTAAATTTTCAATTCTTAGCTATAAAATTTGAACATTTTATAAATTTTTAACTACAAAATAATTATTAAATTATAAATATGATAAATTTTGTTAAAATTTGAACTTTAAATGCTTATAAAAAAAAAATTGTGCCAATGTATTTTTAATATTTTTCAACTGCTATTAGAACGATATATTAGGAGCCTTATATTAAATTTTCACGTTTTTTTACCCAACAAATAACATCAAAAAACACTAAATAGATGTATGCTATGGTGGACTGTGTGTGTCTGTGTATTAGTACTGGTAACCCTTTATTTTTTTTCACCGGCCAAATCTTAATATATTAATAAAAAGAGTATTATACGTATATATTTTTTTTTTATAATTAATATAATATAGTGTGTTAAAATGTGTATAAAAATTTTCAAGTATTGACTATTGTAGATTTGTAACTCGTAGACCATATAATATAGCTTACAGGTGGCCAATCGTAAATTAAACATGAATTTATTTACACTCACACTCACACGACCGGCCCAAACTTTAGCGGCCCACCGAGATTTTCTTGGTAGCTCGCCTAACCAATCCGGCCCTGTTTATAGCTTTCTGTTGACCAAGCCATCTGGAAATTTCCCATTTCCAGACCACTGACTCCACCACTGCCATTAGTTGGCATCATTACGTGCTCGAATATTTATTCAAAATACATAACTGATAAAAATTATTTAACTCAAGTACGTGAATAGGTATTAAGTATAAATCAATTATCAATGTAGTGAGTTCCATGTCTAGATGGCCCAACGTAACAATAAAATAAATTTAAAATCGTCGTGCGTAGACTGTAAAATCATATATATTATATATTTGATTAAAATTATGTTTTTTCACTTGTGCTGACTCGCCATCAACCGATGATTGTTCCTTAATCCTTATAGGACTATGGTATAATTTTTGTTCGGTACGTATGCCGGGTTCTGGACTTTGCCCCGCGTTATTTTCGTTACCACCGGCACCGCGCGACCGTTCCGATATCTCCGGAGAGGAAACCGGTATCGGTGTGTCGCCGACGGTCTCTGCCCCGCCGTTTTGCTTGCCGTCGCAGTGCCTTTTTCAGTCGCGAAGTCGCCGGTCCTCAGTCGTCTTAATGTGCGCCCTCGCCGCCGTCGACATCGCTTTGCCGTTTTTCTGAATTACGTCGTCTTAATGTGCGCCCTCGCCGCCGTCGACATCGCTTTGCCGTTTTTCTGAATTACGTCGTCGTAACGTGCGCCCTCGCCGCCGTCGACATCGTATTGCCGTTCTTTTGAATTACGTCGTAATATGCGCCCTCGCCGCCGTCGACATCGCTTTGCCGTTTTTGTGAATACGTCGTCGTAATCTCGTTTACGTGCCCACGTGTTTTCCGCCCGCCCGTCTTACGCAGTGCGAAACGTGGTTAACCTTTTGTTTGTTGTCGTTTGTGCCGCGTATCTACGCCGCGACAACTAATGTTCACGCGTGACTGTTTCGCGATCTCCTTCTAACAGGAATATAAGTTCGTGTCCGCGTTGGTCAATATTTCGGATTACCTCCGCTTCAACCGTCGATTACCGGCCGTACGTGTGGTATCGTCGACTAGTTCGTTGAAGTCGACGGGAGTGCAATTGACGCAAGCCCCGATCGCCGCCCGCAACTGTTGCAGCGTCGCACTGGGTCATGTGCAGCGTCATCGCCGTGATATCATCAACCGTCACTATCAGGTCGTACACACGATATCTTTATTTGTCATCAAACACCTTTTTTTTTGTAATTGTATTATCATTATTTTTGTTTATTGATTTATTGAATTACGCGATCGTCTGTGATCGCGCTTATAATACTAACCCTAATTATTAAGCATTTTTACTGCAGAACACAACAATAAATTGTTTTGCATCTTTTATACATAAAACCTTTGTTGTCTGTTAGTCACCTTCGTACTCATCTTCATATTATTTAAGATTGTTATTTTCAACCAACTTCCTATTTCCCACCATTTTATTACAGTCCACTACTATCTCACGGTAATTACCAGAAGCCATCATCGTTCGAGCGCGGGCAATACCTGACGGCTACATCACGCGCCGTCGAGTTTTCACGGCTGCCATAATCAGGTTGCTCCCCACACATTTTGGTCCTTCGGGCCGGATAATTCAATTTGGTCTTATTTATTAACTTGTTCACAATGCCGGGTACTTCTAATGTGACTAAAGCTCAGCGTGCTATTACACGGTCACGTTTCATGCGTGATCGTCATCTTAATTCAATTCGTGATATGCATACACTCGCCGTGCAAGTCGAGTCGGGCGATGTCGAAAAGTGTGAGCTCGATGTACGTATCGATTCGTTTGAGACAATTGTATCGAAATTTCGATTAGAACAGGAGGCCGTTGTCGATGCACTTATTATGAATGACAATATCGAGGAATTCGATGAAGTCGATGAGCCTGTCTCCAAGTCCGTTGAAGAAATGTATTTTAAAATAAAGCATATCATATCTCGTTTATTAAAAAAAGATTCTCAATCGACTACGATAGCCGCACCGACGCTAAACGCTTTACCGAAAATCGAGCTGCCCAAATTTAATGGTGATATTTTGTCCTGGACTCTTTTTCGAGACACATTTTTGTCTGCTGTTCATGAGAACCCGGATATAAGTGACATACGACGTTTTCAGTACCTCTTAATGTACGTAACGGGATCGGCACTTACCATCGTTAAAACGTTTCCGTTATCGGCGTCAAATTATAAATTAGCGTGGGGAGCGTTATTAAACCGTTACAATAATCAACGATTATTAGCTACCGCCCACGTGGATAAACTGTTTACTTTTAAACCAATAGCGCATGAGTCATTACCTGCCCTGACTGCGTTTGTCAACGTTTTTCGGGAAAATATTGCCGCCATAAAAGAACTAGGAGTCAATGACCTCGTTGGTTTCATTCTATTTCACCTCGCTTCAAAGGTACTAGATTCAACCACTCGCCGTTCGTTCGAAACAAGTTTAGCGCCGAATCAAATGCCGGATTTTGAATTATTATTAGAATTTGTTCAACAACGCTGTAAAGTTCTCGAAAACATACAAGGTCCCGTGAGAGTTGAACGGGCCGAGAAGAATGTTACAACCGGTAAATCTCATCAAACCTCAAGATCGTTTGTATCAACTACATACGATAAATCGGTTAATCAAAAACAGTTTAAATGTGCGTTCTGCAACGAAGCTCATACTATTTATCGCTGCGTGGCTTTTCAGCAAATTACCGTTGAAAAGCGTCGAGATTTTGTATCTATCAACAAATTATGTTTTTCGTGCTTGAGTACGATGCATATGATAAATAAATGTTCTTCAAAGTCAAGTTGTCGAATTTGTCAGAAACGACACCATACTTTATTACACTTGACAACGTCAACTTCAAACACCGCGCAGGTTTCGGATCAAGCCAATGTCAACGTCGGGGATAAGTCTACGCCTGCATCTACCAGTCAAGTACAATTTTCTGGAGCTTCTCGAACGAACTCTACGGTTGTACTTGGGACAGCAGTTGTCCGTGTTAGGGACAGTTGCGGTGTTTTACATCCTGTAAGAGTCCTTTTGGACAGTGGTTCCCAGATTTCAGCCATCACCAGTAGTTGTGTGTCACGCATAGGTCTCGCCAAGTACAAGTGTTACACTGAAATTGTTGGTCTTGCGCAAAATCCTGTTGCAAAAATAAAGGGCGTGACCAACTGTAAATTTATTCCACACCATACTACAGAGAATACATTTCACTGTAGAGATCTGTTCGTTTTACCTTTAATAACCGACGTTATGCCGACACTGCGGTTACCACCATGCATTCGAAAAAATTATGAACATTTATTGCTCGCTGATCCAAACTTTGACGTCCCAGCGCAGATAGATATTTTACTTGGTGGTGACATCTTTCCGAATATTGTTCGTCCACGCGCTGATATCATTCATTTTTTTGGCTATCCATCGGCGTTAGATACCCTTCTCGGCTGGGTTGTGTGTGGTGCTATCACACAGTCCAATCCGTCGCCAGCCGTTTCACTAACCGCAACTTTGACTCCGTCTGTTGATAATTTACTACGCAAATTTTGGACTGTCGAAGAACCCGCTGTGCCAGCGTTACCCACCACAGAGGATCAGCTGTGCGAACAAATGTTTGTGAAGACCACCTACCGTGCTCCATGTGGTCGGTTTTGTGTTGCTCTTCCGTTTCGTCCTAACGTCCACGAGCTCGGAGAGTCTCGATCTCTGGCCCTTAAACGTTTCTATAATCTAGAACGTAAACTGATGAAGGAACCACAATTATACACTGCTTACCGCAAGTTTATGAACGACTATCAAACACTTGGCCATATGGAAGTTACACGACAAGCTGGAAAATACTTCATCCCTCACCATGCAGTACTAAAGGCAGATGGTGATATTTCAAAGCTCCGAGTAGTATTTGACGCTTCCGCCCGGTCGTCTTCCGGTTTATCGCTCAACGACGTCTTATATACCGGACCAAAGCTCCAGACGGACATTAGAGATATCCTTCTTCGCATTCGACTACACCGATATATTTTCACCGCTGATATAGTAAAAATGTATCGACAGATTATGATCAGACCTGAAGATCGACTATTCCAACATATTCTTTGGCGTGATTCACCCGATGAAGAAATAAAAGAATTTGAACTACTAACAGTGACATATGGGGTTAGTTCCGCACCATATTTGGCCATTCGATGTCTTCATGAATTGGATGCACAAGAAAGTCATCGATTCCCACTTACAAAGGGAATCCTTACAGACGCCATGTATGTGGATGACATAGTCGTTGGTGCTGATTCTGAAGAAGAATTATTGTCACTCCAGAAACAAATTGTTGCCCTTCTGCGTTCCGGTGGGTGTGAATTGAAAAAGTGGACGAGCAACTGTTCTCAGATACTACAGCAGGTGCCACCGGAGGATTGTGCTCGGCAGACGTCATTCGATCCAAAAGAGGATCACTCTATCAAGGTTCTCGGTCTGTACTGGGATACTGACTCTGACTACTTCGCTTATCATACTCGCACACCGGAACCTCAACTCTCAAAGAGGAAGGTACTATCCGTTATCGCTCGATTATTTGATCCAGTTGGTGCCTTGGGCCCTATGCTTATGTGGGCAAAGGGGTTCATGCAGAAGCTTTGGCATGACCAACTTGATTGGGACACTCCATTACCCGAGAATCTGAGCACGGCTTGGAACCAGTTTCTGACAGAGTTACCAACCATACATCAAGTCACTCTGCCTCGTTATATCAATGTTCAGTCCTACTCTGATATTCAACTCTTCGGTTTTGCAGATGCATCATTAAAGGGCTACGCTGCTACCATTTATCTACGTGTTGTTCACACCTCTGGAAATGTGTCCGTTCATTTTGTGTCTTGCAAAACTAAGGTTGCTCCAATTAAAACTTCTCAGCTAGATGAGTCATTATCCATACCTCGATTAGAATTATGCGCTGCATTGCTATTGGCCCAATCACTGTTTCACATCCAAGAAGTTCTCTCAACATCAATCAAAATCTCTCAGGTACGTGCTTGGACAGACTCATCAATTGTCCTTTCGTGGTTGTCGTCCGAACAAAAATATTTTAAGATATTTGTCACACATCGCGTTGTAAAGATTCATGCATTGGTTCCTAGGTGTCACTGGGGTCACGTCCGTACTCATGAAAACGCTGCCGACCCTGCGTCACGAGGACTTCTTCCCGCAGCCATGGCATCGTCGTCACTACATTGGAATGGACCAGAATTTTTAACACGTCCTGAAGAATACTGGCCAATGTCAACGTTCACTCCAATGCCCCTAGATGATTTGCCTGAGACCAAAGCCGATACAACAACCGTCCTACAAGTCACCACAGTTCACCCGCCTATTGAGCCTTTTCACCGGTTTTCATCTTTGATTAAAATGCAACGAGTTTTGGCTTATTGTTTTCGTTTTAGTGCTCATTCTAGACATCGACTTGTACTAACTGGACCGCTCACTAGAGCAGAGTTGAACTACGTCTTAATCACTGCCGTCAAGGAGACGCAAAGAATATATTTTTCTAATTTGTGGAAGCAGTTGACTACATCGCGGATGATAACTCCCCCTTCACTGGCTCAACTTGCCCCATTTGTTGATAATAACGGACTTATTCGTGTTGGAGGTCGTCTTCGATATTCGGCGTTAAGTGAAGACGCAAAACATCCTATTCTCTTACCACACTCTGCGCATGTCACTCAGCTACTAATTCGTCATTATCATTTGAGTTTTCTTCATGGTGGACCTAAATTAGTTCTATCCATGATGTCGCATAAATTCTGGATCATCTCTGGCCGAGATGCCATACGACGATTTATATTTTCCTGTGTCACTTGTAGCCGTCACAAGGCAGATCACCCTCGACCGTTTATGGCAGATCTCCCATCAAGCCGAGTTCAACCTCATCGCCCTTTCCTACATGTGGGTATGGATTATGGAGGGCCCTTCGTTATTAAGGATTCTCGCCGTCGTAATGCACGCACTTCGAAAGCATATCTCGCCCTATTTATCTGCATGTCAGTAAAGGCGGTCCATTTGGAAATTGTTTCGGACTTGACTACAGACGCCTTTCTCGCTGCATTAGATCGTTTTGTGGCTCGTCGTGGAACTCCTGCACATTTGTACTCCGACTGTGGGACAAACTACGTTGGAGCTGCTCGACAACTTAAATCTATATTTAAGGATCCATCTGTACAAGAGCAAATAATTTTTGTTCGGTACGTATGCCGGGTTCTGGACTTTGCCCCGCGTTATTTTCGTTACCACCGGCACCGCGCGACCGTTCCGATATCTCCGGAGAGGAAACCGGTATCGGTGTGTCGCCGACGGTCTCTGCCCCGCCGTTTTGCTTGCCGTCGCAGTGCCTTTTTCAGTCGCGAAGTCGCCGGTCCTCAGTCGTCTTAATGTGCGCCCTCGCCGCCGTCGACATCGCTTTGCCGTTTTTCTGAATTACGTCGTCTTAATGTGCGCCCTCGCCGCCGTCGACATCGCTTTGCCGTTTTTTGTGAATACGTCGTCGTAATGTGCGCCCTCGCCGCCGTCGACATCGTATTGCCGTTTTTCTGAATTACGTCGTAATGTGCGCCCTCGCCGCCGTCGACATCGCTTTGCCGTTTTTGTGAATACGTCGTCGTAATCTCGTTTACGTGCCCACGTGTTTTCCGCCCGCCCGTCTTACGCAGTGCGAAACGTGGTTAACCTTTTGTTTGTTGTCGTTTGTGCCGCGTATCTACGCCGCGACAACTAATGTTCACGCGTGACTGTTTCGCGATCTCCTTCTAACAGGAATATAAGTTCGTGTCCGCGTTGGTCAATATTTCGGATTACCTCCGCTTCAACCGTCGATTACCGGCCGTACGTGTGGTATCGTCGACTAGTTCGTTGAAGTCGACGGGAGTGCAATTGACGCAAGCCCCGATCGCCGCCCGCAACTGTTGCAGCGTCGCACTGGGTCATGTGCAGCGTCATCGCCGTGATATCATCAACCGTCACTATCAGGTCGTACACACGATATCTTTATTTGTCATCAAACACCTTTTTTTTTGTAATTGTATTATCATTATTTTTGTTTATTGATTTATTGAATTACGCGATCGTCTGTGATCGCGCTTATAATACTAACCCTAATTATTAAGCATTTTTACTGCAGAACACAACAATAAATGTTTTGCATCTTTTATACATAAAACCTTTGTTGTCTGTTAGTCACCTTCGTACTCATCTTCATATTATTTAAGATTGTTATTTTCAACCAACTTCCTATTTCCCACCATTTTATTACAGTCCACTACTATCTCACGGTAATTACCAGAAGCCATCATCGTTCGAGCGCGGGCAATACCTGACGGCTACATCACGCGCCGTCGAGTTTTCACGGCTGCCATAATCAGGTTGCTCCCCACACAATTTTAAACATACCATTTTATCAGACATAGTGATGTCGTTCTATAGAATTTACTAGCCTGTAGTCAACTAGAATTCCGAAGTTCATGGTAGCCGGTTATACATTAAATGTTGATATCAGTCGGAAACATTATGTAACTGATTTTCGGAAGCGTATTTAGACTCATCCACCGAAAGATAGGGGGTAATGGATTTAATAAAACGTATGGAAAAAACTACGTGGAACTGCACTTATACGTTGTCCAAGGCATTATATAATGGCTTTGCGATTGGTATGGATAAAAATGGATTACTAGAAAGTTAAAGTTTAAAATATGCACCCCTAAAAATCGCTTTCGTAAATTATATTAAAAACTTATTTTACTAATAAATAAATATTTAAAATTGTAATAATTAAATAATACCCACCAAAAAGCAAACTAGGTAGTTAAATTAAAACTTCTACCATGATATAGTAACCCCCCCTCAATGTTCATGATTGGAGTAAATCTCCTGCTCCACAACACGACGTCTAACACAACATTCACAAAATGTATATTTTATGTTGTTAAATATAGAAATAGTTGCTTGAAGATATTGTAAAAATAAATGAATCCTAACGATTATAATTATACATTTTTATTTTTCAGGAAAACTCAATCGTTTTACTCGGCTATGAAACCCATTGTTTTGCTGGCAGTTGCCATTAATTCGACCTTTATCATAATGTTAACTTACCTGTTCATTTTGGTATGATATTTATTTAAGTTTATATTATATAATATAGAGGTAACGGTTTGATGTACAATTTTAAAAACCGTATTTTTGTAAATTACAGACAAATTGTGATAAAAGGATTATTGAAATTTGTTTGTTTCCTTAGGTAGTAGGAATATTTTTGATGTCCCCAGTGAATTAAAACTGTTTTAAATATTCTACAATATAAAACACCTTACACTATACTAACAGAGTATAACTACAAAATCAATATTAAGTGAGATACTTCATATTTAACATAACTCATCACTTTAATTGTTATCAAAATTTATTTTACTTACATGTTATGGAGTCGGGAGTTCTAACTTATAATGTTACGATTTTGGTTTAAGAAATAAAAAAGGTTTAGTTTTGAATAAGTATTAATACTATCATTCTATACAACTTCGTCGAATTTTTAGAGAGCATAATATAAGTTTAAATTTGTTATTCGTTCTACTATTTAGTAAAAAAACACGAGTAGATACATGGCGTAACATACCTAACCTATTGAGCTTTAAGATGATGTTTGATTTATTTGACACTTTTAAATATCGTACATTCTGGGTTGCTGAAATATTGTACTCTATTTGTAAGTGTCCGCTATTTAGAGGTGTACGTTATCGTTAATGTTCTCACCCTTCTCTACACCCTCCCACCACCATAATTTTACTTCTATAATTTACCCCACTTTCACTACCACTCAACATTGTATAATGACCGAACCCTATATCGACCTATTCTCTCTCATTAAATATTAATAATCCTTAATTCTATACTCCCTTGTTCCTTAAACACACAAAACACACACACCTTAACATTATCATATCTGCTACACTCACATTTCGTTATTTTTAGTGTACACTTAAATACCACAACCCTATTAGTTATTGTTATGTGTGTTCTTTTCCATTATGATATTATTTTACAATACTCCCATTGACAATACTTTTACAATACTCCTATTTTTTCCAATACTCCGTGACGGAGACTTTAACTCCAGACGGATGCCGGACGTCTAATCGTCATTATTTTTAAAACGCTTAAACCATAATATAGTATCATTCGCGTTCTATTTTCCGCCGGACCGCAATCCGGTCAAATCATTTTTTCTGTTTCGTTTCTCATACACCCGATACGTTTTCTTCCGATTATTCGAAACTGATGAGTATTGTATTGGTCTACTTAATGTTAGTGAGGTACACAGATCTAATATATAGATATAGGACATAGGTACATACTTCTAGGGCCTAACCAATTCAGTCGTACGTAATACCTCTAATACGGTTGCGCGTTATTATACTTTCTTCGTTTTAGTTTACCACATCATTTTTCGGTAATGACGACAATAATCATTTTGTTTAAATGTATGGGGGTTACTAGGGGTATTATCATAGGGGTTATTAATGTCGGCTAAAGTGATTAGTAGAGTCCTCCATTCATATAACTTAATTTAATCCACCTTCGCATTAACCTTAATATAAATTATAAACAATTACCTATTACAATTACATATTACGCTTTTATCTATATTATTATTCTGATAGGTACTTATGTATTATTATTATTATTATGAAAATGATAAGGTCTAGGAAATAAATGTATCTTAATACCAATGGCATAATATTATAGTCAATAAACATTTGAGAATGCTATCAACAATTTGGAGGTGCTATTATGGATTTTGGGAGTGTTAAGCGACAGAAAAAAAACGTATTTTATTATAATTTGTGCTACAGTAGATTGAATATAAAGGTATACGTAATCAAATAATTCGATCTATTTTCAACTGATGGTTGAGAAGAATCCTTTAAAAATTGAATTTATATAATATTTTAATAATTACAAAAACAATAGATTGCACTTTCTTACCTATAGATACTGCTGGTGCATACTCATTGGCATACTTTTATATTGTATATACCTATGTATACATTTACTGTATAGGAACTATATTTGATTATTTTAAAGTATATACTATAGATATTAGAGAAGTATGACACTACTTATATAATAAAACAATTATGATAGGATTTTTAAATCTCAAATAAAAAATTAACTTTAATACTCAATTAATTATTATTATTTTTTAATAAATTAATTAGAAACACTTTGATAACAAATAATAACAAAATAACAAAATAACAAATAATATAACTTGAATATAATATTATAGCAGGACTGTAAGAATGTTGTTAGTGAGTAGTTTTATCTTCGTCAATTTGATCAGCCTCCTCCGGTAAACTAACCGGAGTAGTAACGGCTGATTCTTCAATCGATTCGTCATCTGTGCTTGTCTAATTAAATTTTAAAAAAATAATTAAAAAAGTGGGTAAGTGGGTGTTGCTCTGCTGTACAGTAGGCTACAAGTGGGTCACTGTATTATGGATGGTATTATATTTGAATTCGATGATATAATATCATCGTATTCGAAAAACGATTCTGAGCAGAGGCGATTTGTCAGTTTGGGTATTATATATTCTATTTATATTGTTATTACACTTATTATTAATACGGTAGCCGGTAAGTAGAATTAATGTTATAAAATTACAACAAAATAACTTTAAGTTATTTAACTTGACTTTCTTATCGACATTTTTTTTTTTTTTTTTGATAAAGAGAGATAATCTTTTAAGCAATCTTGTATTACATGTTAAAATCTTAGATTTAAAAAGAAAATTTTTAGGAATATTTAACTCAAAATTATTTGCACATGTTCGTGATTTTTACGCCTTTTGTCAAAATTCGAACTTTATATGCTTATAAAAAAAAAAATGTTGTTGGATTTTTAATATTTTCAAATGTCACAGTAACAATATATTAAGTCTTGTAATAGTCTTTTCAAGCTTTTTTCCCCAACAAATAAAATTTTATTGGCATTCATAGAAAAAACTAAAGAAATAAGAAACTGAAAATTCAAAACAAATCAATATTTTTGAAAATTTTTACGTGTATATAAAATGCTAATATAAAAAACTAGTGATAATTTCATGTATTTACAGTCATTTGTTTTAGAGTTATACCAAAACCAAAATCAATTTTGTAAAAATTCCTTAATTTTTTTTTTCTTTTTTCCTGCGCTTTCGAAAACTATTAGAATTTTTTTACTTTTGACTCCCCTAAATATCAGAAAATAAAATTTAGAAGAAAATCCAATGATTTTTACTGTCTCAAAAGGTGATTACAGACAGAAAAAAAAAACACTCATCATTGTAAAATCAATACATTCATTGCTCCGCTCAGAACCTATAATAATATTTGTATAATATTTGTATAATATTTCTTATAACGAAACTTATGGGTACTTACAAGGTCTATAACAGGTGAAATTTTTTCTATTGGCACAGCTGCCAGGCGCTCTTTTACGTTCGATTTCGGGTATAAGTCTTCTTCTGTTGCCGAGTTTTCGCTGTTAGCTATTTTTGGTGACAATGTACTATTATAATTTGTTTTCGGCGAATATTCATACTGCAGTCTAGTCGTATTACTATATTCGTTCTCAACCTCCTCTAGTAAACTTACTAGAGTTCTAACGGCTGATCCACTTTCTGACGATTCATCATCAGAGCTTGTCTAATCAAATTGAAAAAAATATTTATATTATATTTCTTATAACGAGACATATAGGTACTTACAATACGGTTTATAACAGGTGAAATTTTTTCTATTGGCACAGCTGCCAGATGCTCTTTTACGTTCGATTTCGGGTATAAGTCTTCTACTGTTGCCGAGTTTTCGCTGTTAGCTATTTTTGGTGACAATGTACTATTATAATTTGTTTTCGGCGAATATTCATACTGCACTCTAGTCGTATTACTATATTCGTTCTCAACCTCCTCTAGTAAACTTACTAGAGTTCTAACGGCTGATCCACTTTCTGACGATTCATCATCAGAGCTTGTCTAATCAAATTGAAAAAAATATTTATATTATATTTCTTATAATGAAACATATAGGTACTTACAATAAGGTTTATAACAGGTGAAATTTTTTCTATTGGCACAGCTGCCATACGCTCTTTTATGTTTGATTCTGGGTATAAGTCTCCTACTGTTGGCGTGTTTTCGCTGTAATGTAATGCGTTGTAATACAACGTATTATCATAATATAAATTTTCTAGCACGGTGTACCCACTGCCACATGGAAACTATAATAATATAACAATATATTTATAACAATTAATATCATGTTAGAGAATGTCTGATTTTTTTTTTTTATTTTATTAAAATAAAGTTTTACTGACATCGGGTTCACAGTAATCTGCAGCCATTACGTGTTCCGCGTGTGAATCGCTCTCTAATGACGAGTCCTCGTCATCAGCGTCATATGGACTTTCTGTATTGAACATTGAACATAATTAAAAATATTTTACCTATTTACACTACCTATATATACATATTATTATATACATCTACTCAATGTATTTAATATTTATGTATATTTTCGAAATTTCTCAAATGTTATGTTTTAGACGCAGTGACACACCTCCCCCCGCTCTACAAAAACAGAAAACGAATATTGTTTGTGCGAATTGTTGTGTCGTATTTAAGAAAAAATAAATTTATCACTAATATTGACTGAATTTGCTCCTGTTGATGGTTGTGTCATTTTAATAATAAGTAATGACGTACGGGTCCAAAAGTGTTGGGTGTGTATATTTTGTACCTATTAGTCAATCATATAATGTGTGTTTTGTTTATAATATATTTATAAGGTGTAACGAATGTTACAGTATATTTTGTATTTCGTTATAATGTGTCGGGTCGTCCCGCAGTTACCAAAGCTCTTCGATGGAAATCAAACGAAATTGGAAGAATAGAGAATTTTTGATTATCTGAAGGAAAATTAAAGTTGTGAACCAACAATAACGTCGTCAACTTGTACTTACCAATGACTTTCAATATTTTTTGCCTATGCATACAATCATCATCATCTTCGACTGACCGCTTCCTTTTATTCTCCATTTCTGAGGGTATAAGGTCAAAATTAACAATTATTACAATTATAAGTAAAATATATTTTAGTATATATACTTACTGAACTGATTACTAATTTGACACAATTTAAAGATTTGGATTTACAATTGATATTATAAAGGTATACTGAAATTAGTGAACTTAAAATATTTGTTTATTATTCTATATCGATAGTCCATACCAACGGCCGTCGTCACGTTTGAGTGATACTTTTTCATTTTCAGCCGTGAGTAAAAAAATAACAATAAAATTATTAGTATTTTTATTTTGATATTATTTTTACACAGATTCACGATAATATTAAATAATAAATATCGTTAAATTTTATATACGCGAATATCTATAAATTACTTAAAATATAAATTTTTTTTGTATTTCAATAATTTATTATACCATTTGTAATTATTTATTTACAATAAGACAGTGAACGCTCATATATTACTAAAAAATGAATAAATAAATTATGTTTGGTCACATTTTCTCGTATCATTATTGATTATAAATGAATAATATGTAGGTACATAATGTTACATGTAGGTTGACTCTTCTGACGACGACCAGCAGCGCTGGTATGTAATTTTCTTAAGTCAGTTACAGATATTATACTTATTTTCAGCCATCCACTTTATAAATACACACTAAATAAAAGTTCAAATGGACGCAAGTAAGTGTACTTATTTTATACAAGACTTTTATCGGATCTGATAGTTATCTTAATGTCTGTTGGAAAACCTAAACTAAACGCTACCTTCAATGACTCATTTTTTTAAGATAAATGTATTTTTTAAGTACCTACTACCTACCTATTCTTCTTCTTCTCGTTCACAGGTAAATTTTTTATCTTCATAGTTAATATTTACAAATTATATAAATAGCTTACATTTTTTCTTGAGTATACAAAAATATTTACATTATATAGCTTAAATTGGTAATCTAATTAGGGAAGAAAATTCAATAGATTGGTATATTAAGATTAAAATATATTTCACCAAACACCTGTTGTGACTGCGCCCTCAATTCAAGTACCTATTATCAAAATAATAAATTAATTTCAATAGTAACACTATTAAAACAGTATAAGGCTTATCTTTGTAATAAATGCACGCAAGCACCAATATTGCATACCCGAAGCGCCGTTTTACATTTTTAATATTATGTATCTTCATTTGTCAACTAATAATAATAAAATAAAACCAATAATCTGTGCTGTTGTGGCTTATAATAATAAAAATAAAAATAAAATAATAATATAATGACAATGACATTGTGTACCATACAAGCATACCACCATGTTATCTTTTATAAAAACACACACACACTCGTAAGAGTTATATATTTTTTTTTATTATAATTAGTTTTAAGGCTTTGATGACTGAGGCAATTTAATCTGTAAAGTTGGTAGGTTTTATTACGGTAAGGTTGGAACTGTTGGTACAGTTAAAAATGGTTGGATAGGAACACGTGTATGTGTGGCAAGGTTTTGACTACTAAAAACCCGAGTGGTCACACATCCGAGAACTAGTAGCAAGGACGTTACTAACTGTGCAACTGGTAGCAGCCAACGCGCCCCGCCAAACCACAAAATTATATTAATATTATATGTAGGGAAATAATACTCTATTGATATATTTATTTCCCCGCTATTGCATACTTAATTTACACCTATGATGGTCTAAAATACATAACTATTTTAACTATTTTAAGTCAATCACGTTATATTATATTATTATAATATGACTTAATAGTTTTAACAATTTTCAATATTAGTATGTTCAAATTTATATAATTAGAACTATTGCCACGTTTGATTAGAATTTACATGTAACTGGTCTGCTCTAATACGATTTTAATATTTTAGTCATATAACAGACAAATGATATAATACATATTCATAGTACTTCGAGTACTTAATAATCCAACTACTAAAATGTTAGGTACATTTTACATGATAATATTATCTAGTATAAGTGCATAGTACAGTGAAGGTACACACCACATAAAATACTCGTACTATAATACACTTGTCAACTTGTTTGTGTACGAATACCTACGTCTTGTGGGTTTAATAGTAACATGAGCCTGCACTCTATAGATGTTTGACGGAACTTAAAATTATTGTAGTCTCGAAAAGTTGCAACTAAATAAAATTGAAATTGTAAAATGTATTTACAAAAAAATAATAATTTGTATAAGATAGGCTATAGACACATTGTAGTTTGTTTAAAACATGAAAATAATAATAAAAGAGTCTCATCCCCGTGTTTAATACAAACTTGCTGACTGCAGTAACTATGTTTCAATTATTAAACTCTGAAGTTATGGGCGTGGTTAATATTTTGAAAATTATAATTTTCAGTATATGCTTATACAGAACAACAGAACGATAATAATTCAATTGAAGGAAAATTAATCAAAAAAAGATTTTTATGGTATGAATAATATCTTGATAAAAATTGTTATTGATTGCTACTTTTTCTTTGACAATGGAAATTCTTAAAGCTTTTTTTTACGCGTGAAATTCAATTATAAACAGAAAAAAAAATATAACATAATATTTTTCATTATTCTTCAGTCTTCTTATACATTTTTTTTTTTGGTGGCGGTTAAATGTGATGATTAGTGATTACTGGTAGAAACTATAAGTACTTGTTTTTGTAGATATTTTTTCATTGTTCCAAGTTACCAAGTTTTGATGTAGGTAATAACATAAATTGATAAATAGGTACTTTTTAATAATCTCAAATAATTATTTATGGAGTGACTAATAGACAATAGGTAGTTATAGCGACTAATACTAATAGCTGTAATCAGATATTGACAATAAAGAACTAAAAAATGATAAGATTTTTAAAATGGTTTTACTTTTTAGTTAAGTTTTTCTGATAATATAAGAAGATTTTTTTTTACCCACTTAATCAAATAGATTATATTCGTTAAATAAAAACAATACTTTTTTACAACTTAACCTTTTACAAAACATTTAAAAGAAAAAAAAGAATCTATAGATTTGTTTGGATGCTATTTTATTTTATTTGATGGAAACAAACAGATAAACAACAACGTTTTTAATTAATTGTTGTCCAGGTGCTTAAATTGTTTTTAAGAGTTTGACACTTTAAGTCACATAGTTTAAACTTTAAAATTAATGTGGTTAGTTTATATGATAGTAATATTATATTGTTAGATATTAAAATATTGATACCTATACCTAGATACAATCAATTTAAGAAAAAATTTAGTATTCAAATTTAAAAATTTAAATCTTGACAAAATACTGAAAAATTACAAAATTTAGGAAATTATTTGGAGTTAAGAATTCATAAAAATTTTTATGAGCGTTTGAAGTTCATATTTTTACAAGATTGGATTTTTCTATGTACGATAAAATTTTTAAAATATTGATATGCTTTTAACTGTTTAGGAACATTGTCAGTTTTAAATGTTTTTAGTTTTTTTTTTTTCTATAATAAATATTCAATAAAATTGTATTTGTTGGGTAAAAAACTTAACACAAGGCTCCTGATATATTGTTTCAATAGCAGTTGAAAAATATTAATAGTACATGTGCACAATTTTTTTTTATAAACATTTAAAGTTCGAATTTTGATAAAATGTATCAAATATAAAATTAAATAATTATTTTGTAGTCAAAAATGTATAAAATGTTTGACTTTTATATCTAAGGATTGAAAATTTAAAAGAAGGTTCCACGTAAATAGGTTATATATAAATTACTTTATTCACAATAATATCACCATATATATTTATTAGTTAATAGCTATTACTTAGTAATATCATAGGCTGACTGACCGTCTTCGCTCAGAATTCAAATTTAACACCATCCATTACAGTGACCCACTTGTCCACCTTTTTAGAACATTTTATTCAATAATAGCACATGTCAATATATTTTTATAATTGTATTATTCTTTTATCACGAATAGGAATATTATTAAGCCAATGTTAATATTATATTAAATTATTTTAAACATTGTTCTACTTACTCTGTAATTTGGAATGTTATGATGCCGAAATAGCGTGTAGGTACCTAAAAGCATAATATATCTATATTATACTATTAAATATTAATCTTAACACATCTCGTCATATTTCTAATAACATTAATTTATAACATGGGTTTCGTCCCGGTCGTTCAGCCACCACATTCAACCTAGTATTTGTAAACTATGTGTTTAATGTGTTCATTAATGGGAACCAAGTAGATGTCATCCTCATTTGCACCTATACATTGTTCATGACAATCATAACTAATTAAAGCTATACTATTATAAGTGTTGATAATAATTTTTTTTTTATTAATTAACCTACGGCAACTTAGACCATTGGGTGGTTTTTTTAACTGTGGGGGACGGTACTGTAGGTTAAACACGTATGTTTGTGAGTTTGGCAGATTTTTTAGTGGGTACCCGTGACTTGTCCGAAGAAAATTGCCGCCCGCGGCCGAGGTTTTGAAACGCCGTCTGTGCGCGTCGCAACCAACGCCTTAGTCCGCTCAGCCACTCCGTCCACCATAGTAATATAATATTAATATATAGATCAGGTACATGGTAGGCATACAAAATAATTAACTCTAATTTTCACATATTTACCGTTTCTCTGATTTCAATAATAAAATAACGGTTCAATATTGACACCCAACTAAATTAATCTATAATTTTAAGACGCACGAATATTTATTTACCCTTAAATTTAGGACGGCCCTGGCTATAATGAATGTTTACCTACACGTAGGTAGGTACATAGCATTAATTATTATTATTGAGTGTTGGCTACAAACATAATTTAAAACGTTTAAAAACATTTTATTCTAATAAATACTATGCTGGCCAAATAATATGTCTGGTAACCAACCAATTCTCACTGTTTATTTATTATTAATATTTATGTTGTTTCAATTTTGTTCAATATCCTTTTAAACTATATACTATTAAGTACATCATTCTTTACTTTCACAAATTATATTTATATTTTTCCGATTGCTGTTTTATTTTGTATTTTTTTAGTTCCAAATTCTTTTTAACTTTCTTTTAGTTTGTGAAGTATTAATTATTCATTTTATTTTCAATATAAAACCATTACCTACATAGTTTTAAATTTAAAGATCTACAAATCAACAATGAACGTAGCCTTCCATTCCAAAGCCTTTTTTTCATCAGAACACGGATCCGAAATAGTTGTATGTACAGGTAATGATTAATAACTTTTAAACAATAATATCGAAAAGTTTTTGGCCGGATTCAGAGATTTTGACACCCGGGGAGGATATTTAATTTTCAGTAAAAAACGGTCTTCATACAATTTTAGGGAAAATAAACTATTTATGCTTTTGTGTTTTATAATCAACTCCTTTCTATAAAAAATATAGCCTAACCGTTAGTACCTAATATTTCCATTAAATATTTATTTTATCATTTTCCATACATAATACAATTTTTGAAATATTTTGGGTTATTTATATAGACATTTAAAATTAAAAATTGTTTAGTTTTTTATTTATTGGGTCAGAATTTAGAGATTAATTACAAGTAATTATATAATAGAAGTTGAGAAATAATAAATATACATTGGAACGATTTTTTTTAAAAGTATTTAAGTTAAAATGTTGACAACATTCATCAAATTGAAAGTTAACAAATTCTTTAGTAGTTAAAAATGCATAAAATATTCAAAATTTATAGCTAAGGATTGAAAATTTAAAACTAGGATTCTCATAAATAGTTCATATTGTAACTGAAAAATCAAAAAAGTATAAACCTAGTTTTTTTTTATGGACATTTTAAGTTAAATTTTAGTAATTTTAGTACCTATATTATATAAGTTAAAATGTGGACGAAATTTAAAATGTAATGTAATGTAATTTAAATGTAATTACATTTTAAAACCAAGAATTACGATTTTAGTTGTACCTAAATTAAAAATGTTATTCGTGAGTGAAACATTTAGGGTATATTATTAAAAACACTATGACATTTTCAAATGTAATTATTTTGCCAAAAATGAATTTAACCTACTGTTGTACTAATGTTTTATACCTAGTAAAATAAATTAGGTACTTTGATCACAATAATATCATCAAATATACGCTTAATAATATTATTGGCTGACAGACCGTCTTCGCTCAGAATCGTTTTTTGTATTGGATACAATGATTTTATATCATACCCCGTCGTATTTACTTATAAAACTAATAAGGTTGTTGAACAAAATAATGACCATGAAATATTTTTGTTTAATTTTTTGACTTGCAACATTGTAACGTCTCAAATGTCTCATCTCCTAGACAGTTTCTCCTGGGTGTTCAAACTTGGATTGCTTCACTTCAAATGATTACTGGGATACAGCCCAGCGATTAATGTTATTATTATTTTGTAGTTTGTAGTGTTTGTACTCATATACCTGTATTATAATATAGATAGTATAGGTACTGTGGTAATATTAAATTTGATTTAAAATACGAGTTATGATTATTTGATCATTGAAAAAAGTATAAGTGCATCACACAATGAGATTATTCTAGATATTTTTATAGATTTCCATAATATAAATATTAGATACCAATAAGAAACTAATTTATTTTTTAATCTATATAAAATATATGTTATTAATTTGTATCTAGATATCATTCAACACTGGACGTAAGTCATGGACCGCTCAGCCAAGGTATTAACTACTAGCTAGGTACCTGAACCAAGTAAGTAAGATATTATTCTATAGATTTTGTAAATATAATTAATATATATTATATTATTTGCACACACCTGTTTAATAAACATAAAGTATTTTTAGTATTTATTGCAATAGTATACAGTGCCGAATTCAGTCATTTAGGGGTAGGGCAATAGAGACAACTGCCCCAGGCACCAACATTTTATAGTTGAAAATTTATTCGCTTTTTGATTATTTTAATTTAAAAAAACTAAATTATTTTAAAAGTATTTACTATATTAATAAATAATGATATACCTATTATGCTGTTTGAAATTTGAACAACTAATTTTAAAGCTATCAGCAATCGAGAATTATTATTACACCTAATAGTTTTCCTTTTCCAAAATTCGTTGTCCTTCAATACACATAAGTTCTTTAAAAAATGTTCTTAACTTTGCACTATAAACCATTTCAATATTATAATTTTAACTTAACTTATTGAAAGATATGCTAACAACGTAGTAGGCTAATTTATATTGTACTTACTAAGTATAGAGTTATTACACAAAATGTATTTTCTCGATACGCTCGATAATTAGAGTCTTTATATTTTCCATCTAATAATCTAATATTTTATGCATATTATATTATACCTAATAATACTAAGCTAATACTTAAATTATTGAAATTTAAATTTATTTATTTATAGACATTATTGTATCTAAAAACATTTTATATAAAACAAATCCTAAAAGCCTCAGTCATACATGAAATATTTAGTATAACCAAAACATTTTTATATTTCATTTAAATAATGCATTAATAATAATATCTGAATGATAGTGGCCGACACTTATAAGACTAATTTAAAAAAAAAGATTTGTTTTCCCGGCACAGAAAAATTATATAGCCAGGCCAAAATGCAATCTTGATACATTTTAGGTACCGATAAGCATACTCTGCAATATATTAAAAAAACTTTTCCTGGCTCATCATCTTCGTATTATTCTTGTTTTTCTTTCATAAGTTTGAAATTCTGCGTTGAACTTTGGACCGTATATATTTCTCAGTACCTTATTTTCGAAGGTCATTCGGCGTTTTCTGTCTCCTTAGGTCAGTGATTATGTTTCGCTCGTATATGTGATTATTGGTCGTAGATGGCTATGATACAGTAGTGTCTTTGAGTTATGTGATTCTGTGAAAGTAATTTTGATTTAAGAAGTTTCATTTTCCTATAGTAACACCGATTGCCGCATACTATTCGATCGTTGATTTCTTCATGCCTGTCCTTGTTGCTATTTATGATAATCCTTAGGTACTTAAATACTTCCACTTTCTTAAAACTATAAACTTACTGTGGTCTATGTTACGTCTTTTCCCCATTTACACGCAGCCCTGTATTACTTAGCCCCATAATTTTACTTTCTAATAGTCAGGACAAGTATTTTTTGACTCCTATCGCTCGTCTCCTCCATTACCACAATGTCATCTACGTACGCCAATATAACTCGTTCCTCACATATTTCCATTTTTCGATCATCCCATACTTTTCTCATTTTATTTTCTAATGGTTGATTAGTAGAGTGGGTGATAAAGCATTAACTTTTTAGAAGGCCTGATTTGACTTCAAAGGTTTCAGACATTTCCTGCAGGAGACGAACTATGCATACATTTTTATTGTTACGTCCTTTTATAAGACTTATGTACTTCTTATGCGTGCCTAGTACTTCCAGTGTTTCTCATAGTTTTTCAATGCAGTCATAAGCTTGTTTATAGTCTATAAAGATGAGGTGCCGTTCTTTATAAATTTATAAAATTTAGCCATTATCTGTCTCAGAATAAAAATATGGAACAATGTCGATTTACCTTTTCTAAAACCGCTTTGACATTCCCCGACTATTTCATTTATATATTTTCCATTAGTAGTTTGATAATTTCCCATACAATCTTCGATAATTTCCATATAAAGATTGGGGTTGTGCCGATTGCATCCTAGCAGTCGTGATGCGTGGTTTGTTAACGAAGTGCGGTTCTTTGACGTACGTGTGGTTTGTTTACGACGTGCACGTTGTTGACGTATGTGCGGTTCGCTGACGACGTGCGGGTCGCTGACGAAGTGCGGTTCGCTGACGACGTGCGGTGCGCTGACGACGTGTGGTTCGCTGACGACGGGCGGTTCGCTGACGTAACGTGCGGTTTGATTACTACGCACGGTGCGCTGCAGCCGACGACGTGCGGTTCGCTGACGACATACGGTTCGCTGCGTGGCTGGCGGTTCGCTGACGACGTTCGGATCGCTGACGACGTGCCGTTGCGCTGAGGACGTTCGGTTCGCTGACGACGTATGGTGCCTTGATGACGTGTGTTCAAAGATTTCAGACATTTCCTGCAGGAGACGAACTATGCATACATTTTTATTGTTACGTCCTTTTATAAGACTCATGTACTTCTTATGCGTGCCTAGTACTTCCAGTGTTTCTCATAGTTTTTCAATGCAGTCATAAGCTTGTTTATAGTTTATAAAGATGAGGTGCCGTTCTTTATAAAATTTTTAAAATTTAGCCATTATCTGTCTCAGAGTAAAAATATGGTACAATGTCGATCTACCTTTTCTAAAATCGCTTTGACATTTCCCGACTATTTCATTTATATATTTTCCATTAGTAGTTTGATTTTCCATAGAATAACATAAATTTCCCATACAATTTTCGATAATTTCCATATAAAGATTGGGGTTGTGCCGATTGCATCCTAGCAGTCGTGATGCGTGGTTTGTTAACGAAGTGCGGTTCTTTGACGTACGTGTGGTTTGTTTATGATGTGCACGTTGTTGACGTATGTGCGGTTCGCTGACGACGTGCGGGTCGCTGCCGTAACGGGCGGTTCGCTGACGAAGTGCGGTTCGCTGACGACGTGCGGTGCGCTGACGACGTGTGGTTCGCTGACGACGGGCGGTTCGCTGACGTAACGTGCGGTTTGATTACTACGCACGGTGCGCTGCAGCCGACGACGTGCGGTTCGCTGACGACATACGGTTCGCTGCGTGGCTGGCGGTTCGCTTACGACGTTCGGATCGCTGACGACGTGCCGTTGCGCTGAGGACGTTCGGTTCGCTGACGACGTATGGTGCCTTGACGACGTGTGTTTCAATGACGACGCGCGGTGTGCTAAAGAAGTGTGGTTCATTGACGGACATGTGATTCGCATGATAATTCATACATTTTCCATTAGAGGCTAGATATTTCCGATTAGAAGCTCGACATTTCCCATAAGGTGCTTAATATTTCACAGACAAGCATACATTTATTATAAAATCATTGATATCACCCATAAAACTGTAAAAGACTTTCTTACAATGTGGACTATGCCTACCGGGGACACCACAATAAAAAAAACGCGCCATGTGTAATACCTCTTGCGTTTAAACAACATGTTTAACAAGCAAATGGTGGTGAGGAAACTTACACATATTTTTCATCATGAATCGTACTGTACTAACATTTGCAATAAATAATTATAGAGATTTTTTACATAGAAAAGTGATCTTAATTTAAAATAATTTGGATTTAGAGTTAATATGGGTTTTCAGGAAGTAATTTCACACTTTTCTAACTTTATTAAGTGCTAGACAAAGAAAATAGATGATAATTCAGTGACTAGAGATTTTTGGTGATTTAGTTGTAGATGGAAATGAAAATTATTCGCGGTGCATCGTCTCCGTATTATTCAAATCGCGTACATTTATTATAAATATTATAATATTATTTTACTAAAAAATATGAAACTTTTGGAGTATACTATTATTTATTATTACATACACAATGACATTTTCAAATGTAATTTTTTTTCAAAAAAAAATTTAACCTACTGTTGTACTTATTCCTTTTGATAAGGTGAACCATAAGACTCTAGAGAAAATTCTCGTGTCTAGTGGGTTTGGTGAACCATATTATTATCTTGGTTTAGTTCTTATTTGAAAAATCACACTCAATGCATAAAAGTATTCGGAATCAAGTATGCAAAGTCAGCAAAGTTCCGTCTGAGAACACTTTTCCCCAATCCTCTTCTCTCTTTTCGTATATTGCATCAATAAGAGTGTTATTCACAATAGTAATTATCTGCTGTTTGCTGACGATTTAAAATTATTCTTAGAAATTGGTTGTAATAATGACTGCCTTCCACTTCAAATGGACCTTGATGTAGTAGGTGTGTGGGCTAAAAACATTGGTTTGAGTTTAATGGTTTAAAGTGTCATTATATGTCCTTTCACAGACTCCAAGTTCTAATTGTGTATTGTGTTTAAATAAACTCTGTATGATTACTTACTCACTAATGTAGGTGTTAACGCAAACGATCTAGGTATCACACTGTATCGGGTAACCTTATTATAACTATAATAATATAATATTACGTTGCTATCGTAAGCGGCGGCATACACTTAAGACTAAAATATCTATATTCTATCCATTAGATATAGCCATAATATTATAGGTAATAGATACGTCATATATCTATCTCTAAATCCATTAATATACAAACTGAATATCATTTGATAAACATTGGTAATAATGTAATTCGATGATGGTGTCGCTATATAGTACCTATAATAAATATTACAAATGCAGGGCATAATAGCAGAAACATATCAAATAAAAACAATTAACATTACCCGCCCACGTTCCACGCGCATTATTAACATAAAATATAATATCATTGAAATTATGTAGCTATAAATATTAAAATATTAAAACAAGTGCTCGTGGTTATTGTTATAACAGTATTCGGTTAAATTCGGAAATTTTATAAATAGTAATTATACTAATTTAAATGTGAGTCACACCTACTTCTTCCTATAATTGGTTGCTATTGCTTATTGGTTATAATAATAATTATTATTATTATTAATGCGATAAGCCTTTTAGTACAGAATGCATCGAGTTCAAACCTAGGTTTTGATGGACCAATTTTTTTGAATTTTTTGATATTTTAGAGTTAAATTATACACTTACGTACACTGTACGCACTAGTGCATTACGATGGATCCACAATCTACCACTGGTAAATTGCATACCTGATAATATACTACTCACATAATCACAAAAACCTAGAAATAGCAACGCATTGCTGTGTAAGCTAGTATAATAATATATTATAATTATTTGATTTGTTTAAAAGTATTTGATTTTGAAGTACGAATACGTCCAAGACTGCGTGTAAAATACTTACTAACTATAATAATATAATATTACGTTGCTATCGTAAGCGGCATACACTTAAGACTAAAATATCTATATTCCTGTATATGTTCCTATCTATATTATACCTAATATTTTAACGAGGATAGTTTCTGGTATTATGATTTGTATATTTATTCTGTGACCTTCTGTGATCTTCTATATATGTTACGGGAAAAGTAGGAAATTGAACATGGTCCAATTAGATTTGGAAACTGTAGGTTAAATATTGAATATATATTAAAAATCGTATAAAACATCTTACTGAGTACTTAAATAATAAACATAAAAAAAAATTAAAATAGATGCTTCAAATATTAATTGCCTATTTTTAGTTTTTAAATCTATTATTCAATATAATAAAATACATAAGCACAATTTTTTTTATAAGCATTTAAAGTTCGAATTTTGAAAAAAATTATCAAATTTAAAATTTAATAATTATTTTGTAGTTAAAAATTTATAAAATGTTCAACTTTTCTAGCTAAGGATTGAAAATTTAAAACAAGGCTCCACGTAAATAGGTTATATATAAATTACTTTATTCACAATAATATCATCTAATATACTTGGTAATATCATTGGTTGACTGACCGTTTTCGCTTAGGAATCGTTTTTCTTATTCAATGATATTATATCATTGAATTCAAATTTAACACCATCCATTACAGTAACACACTTGTGACCTACTGTAGCAGCAGAGCGACATTCACTTACACACCTTTTTTTTTTTTTAAATTAGTTTTAACTAGTTGTGTAAAATATATTTTCAATTTTAAAATGACTATAACACATTTTAAAATGTAAAATTGCACTAGCCAAGTATACGTATAGGTGGAAAACGTTACATGATTTGTTACTTTTATTATTTGTAATTGTATTATCATCCAGTATTATACAGAATTTTGAAATATTTTCTTACATCGCAATATTAAAACTTCCATATTTTATATTGATGGCTTATTTTTATATACTTGTTTCTGCAGATTGCACTACTGCAGTTATTAAGTAAGTATTTCAATATAAATATAAAATTAGTATTAAAGCATAAGACATGTATTTTTGATCGTTATTAAAAATTAGTACCCAGGGTAATTTACTTACCTAATGAATAAATAAACTCAGTTTATAAAGCTATACTTTATATAATGTGTGTACAGCATCTTTATCTCCTTGCCAGTGTCGGCCTAGCGCACCAAAGGCTCATGGATAAGTTTTTTTTTAGGAGGACCAATAATGAACGGTCTTGGGCCCTGTAAAGAAAAATTGCGCCTAACAATTATGTACAATTAAATAGTTCGATAAATACTTTGTGGAGTCCATACTCCCTATATAGACCAGGAACACACCAAGCGAATAAAAAATGTACGAGACGTTAAAAAGTTAAAAGAACGGAAAGGTACTCTTACGAGAATGGCTGACGAAACTGGTGGGATTATCATCATACGATTTTTCTTCTTCACAATAAGATTAACGACGTTTATTTTGTCCATATATTGCAGCGTTGGTGTTACATTTTTCAATCAAATATACCATTAAATATAATAGTATTGATGTTTAAGAAAAATCTGATAAATATTCATATAAATATCACAAGAGACAAAACAATCCATATCTTATTTTTTAGTTTTTTATTTTTGTAACTGATTTCTATAATATAGAATATACTGAACAAAGTATGTTATATAGGTACATATGTTTAATCCTGTCAACGGTCTAACATTTCCAGTACAATAATTGAATATACTTTCGTTATATTTTACAGATTATTTGACAACAACACATTCGATGAATACGTTTGAAGATCATGACGTAGCTATTGACTCGAAACTATTGAAGCAATGGCATTTCTACCAGATATTCGATTCTAGTAATAGAAAGGTTTTCGGAATGAACGTTCACCAGATATGTTTTGTTATGTTCGCCGTGGTCGACCAGTGTTTTGTCTGATGTGGAAATGCAGGATCAGTTTTCGAGAAGGACGACGTCGTTACCAACATCAATTATTTCCTCATCTTCTACACTAATATACATACTTATCTGTCCTTGTGGAAGTTTATCGTATACTTGTACAACGCAAAAAAAATTTTGAAAGTGTTAAACGTTACGCAAGTCAATTTTTTGACGAGTGAGACGTGTTGTAATTACGGTGAAATTCCGCACAAATATCGCGATAAGACAATACGATTTACAAATTGGTATATAATTTTTTCCATTGTGGTTATAATACATTGGTTGATTTATCCACTCAGGATAAACAAGTTCATAATTTCGGGAAATTCAAATGTTCGTTACAAGAATATTATGAACTTACGTTATGACGTATCTACACAAACTTATAATCAATATATTATTATATTTGTCTTAATGGAAACAACCACACTATTGTTTGCAATGCACTTTATGGTCATGACAGATTTGATTTTAATTTCATTTTGTTCAGCTATAATTACTCAACAGAAAGTACTCATTCATGCGTTCAAAAACATCGGGCACGAAGACAAATCTCAAATAAGTAAGAGATAAAACAATATTTTTAAATATTATCAAAAACACATAGGTATTAAGAACAATAATACATAGGTAGTACTTGCATTAGTGTTTTAATTACTTTCAATATAATATAGGTACTTTTTACTTGATGTACAAAAATTAGTAGAACTAAATTCAGAATGGAGTTTGAGAACCAATTATATATTATAATTATAAGAAAATATTATGTTATTAATAATTGAGTCCAATGAGTATTATGATATTGTAGGTATGACAAGATACCTACATATCTAGGAAAATTAAAACTAAATAAAAAAAAGGTGGGTAAATGAATGTAGCTCTGTTGTACAGAAGGTTACAAGTGGGTCACTGTAATGGATGGTGTTAAATTTGAATTCAATGATATAATATCATTGTATAAGAAAACAATTCTGAACGAAAACGGTCATTCAGCCTATGATATTACCAAGTATATTTGATGATATTATTGTGAATAAAGTAATTTATGTGTAACCGATTAAATGGAGCCTTGTTTTTAATTTTCAATTCTTAGCTATAAAATTTGAACATTTTATAAATTTTTAACTACAAAATAATTATTAAATTATAAATTTGAATTTAAATGCTTATAAAAAAAAAATTGTGCCAATGTATTTTTAATATTTTTCAACTGCTATTAGAACGATATATTAGGAGCCTTATATTAAATTTTCACGTTTTTTTACCCAACAAATAACATCAAAAAGCACTAAATAGATGTATGCTATGGTGGACTGTGTGTCTGTGTATTAGTACTGGTAACCCCTCATTATTTTCACCGGCTAAATCTTAATATATTAATAAAAAGAGTATTATACGTATATATTTTTTTTTATAATTAATATAATATAGTGTGTTAAAATGTGTATACAAATTTTTCAAGTATTGACTATTGTAGATTTGTAACTCGTAAATCATATAATATAGCTTACAGGTGGCCAATCGTAAATTAAACATGAATTTATTTTCACTCACACTCACACGACCGGCCCAAACTTTAGCGGCCCACCGAGATTTTCTTGGTTGCTCGCCTAACCAATCCGGCCCTGTTTATAGCTTTCTGTTGACCAGGCCATCTGGAAATTTCCCATTTCCAGACCACTGACTCCGCCACTGCGATTAGTTGGCATCATTATGTGCTCGAATATTTATTCAAAATACATAACTGATAAAAATTATTTAACTCAAGTACGTGAATAGGTATAAAGTATAAATCAATTATCAATGTAGTGAGTTCCATGTCTAGATGGCCCAACGTAATAATAAAATAAATTTAAAATCGTCGTGCGTAGACTGTAAAATCATATATATTATATATTTGATTAAAATTATGTTTTTTCACTTGTGCTGACTCGCCATCAACCGATGATTGTTCCTTAATCCTTATAGGACTATGGTATAATTTTAAACATACCATTTTATCAGACATAGTGATGTCGTTCTATAGAATTTACTAGCCTGTAGTCAACTAGAATTCCGAAGTTCATGGTAGCCGGTTATTCATCAAATGTTAATATCAGTCGGAAACATTATGTAACTGATTTTCGGAAGCGTATTTAGACTCATCCACCGAAAGATAATTCGACCTTTATCATAATGTTAACTTACCTGTTCATTTTGGTATGATATTTATTTAAGTTTATATTATATAATATAGAGGTAACGGTTTGATGTACAATTTTAAAAACCGTATTTTTGTAAATTACAGACAAATTGTGATAAAAGGATTATTGAAATTTGTTTGTTTCCTTAGGTAGTAGGAATATTTTTGATGTCCCCAGTGAATTAAAACTGTTTTAAATATTCTACAATATAAAACACCTTACACTATACTAACAGAGTATAACTACAAAATCAATATTAAGTGAGATACTTCATATTTAACATAACTCATCACTTTAATTGTTATCAAAATTTATTTTACTTACATGTTATGGAGTCGGGAGTTCTAACTTATAATGTTACGATTTTGGTTTAAGAAATAAAAAAAGGTTTAGTTTTGAATAAGTATTAATACTATCATTCTATACAACTTCGTCGAATTTTTAGAGAGCATAATATAAGTTTAAATTTGTTATTCGTTCTACTATTTAGTAAAAAAACACGAGTAGATACATGGCGTAACATGCCTAACCTATTGAGCTTTAAGATGATGTTTGATTTATTTGACACTTTTAAATATCGTACATTCTGGGTTGCTGAAATATTGTACTCTATTTGTAAGTGTCCGCTATTTAGAGGTGTACGTTAGGGGAGATTTCATTGCATCCATTGTAATTAAATGGGTTTGTTAGCGTTAACTTGAAGCATTATGTTTAACATAAACATAGTCGATACACAATATTATATTATGTATACATATTTTTAGTCATTCAATTTGTCTTGATCGGTATGCTTGACAACGGAATCGGATACAAGTGATACAACCCTCACCTTGATCAAACTCGGGTCTACAGCTATCTATGTTTCTTTAGAATTACTTCTTTATTGTTATCTATTTGAAAATATAAACATACAAGTGTATAATAATAGTATTATTAATGACGCAATTTGTTTGATTATATCATTTATATGAATGATTTACTTTATGCAGAGAGAACTTGTTAACTTGAGCCTATACTCTTGTGATTGGACGAAAATGAATTTAAAATTTAAGAAGCTGTTGTTATTATCAATACAGATGAATAATGCTAATCAAATGCTGATAAAAGTTTCACCAAAAAAAATATCAACTTACAATTATTTGCAAGCGTACATATTTATTAAAATTTTTCAAAATAATAATTCTAATTCCAAATATACCAATTAAATATAGTTATGTAACTAAATACTATTTGATTTCAGATAATTTCGATGTCTTACGACGTCGAATCCGTTATGTTGAAAACCACTACATCTAAAAGTTCAAATTGTCTTAATCTTATAAATATTATGTACCTATGACATATACACTGTCCACAACTTGTTAGTTTCAGCCAAAGAGTCCAAAGGCCTTTACAATCTAAGATCCTTTTCTACGTATTCGATTGTTAAGTGTTAACCTTACCTGACCACCACTACTCCTCTACTCTCACAATTTTACAGGTTCGGCCACTTTCTCCTTACACCTCCATATGAAATGTACACTTTTTATCCATCTTTTCCTCAATGTTCTCACCCTTCTCTACACCCTCCCACCACCATAATTTTACTTCTATAATTTACCCCACTTTCACTACCACTCAACATTGTATAATGACCGAACCTATATCGACCTATTCTCTCTCATTAAATATTAATAATCCTATTCTATACTCCCTTGTTCCTTACACACTCAACACACACACACCTTAACATTATCATATCTGCTACACTCACATTTCGTTATTTTTAGTGTACACTTAAATACCACAACTTATTAGTTATTGTTATGTGTGTTCTTTTCCATTATGATATTATTTTACAATACTCCCATTGACAATACTTTTACAATACTCCTATTTTTTCCAATACTCCGTGACGGAGACTTTAACTCCAGACGGATGCCGGACGTCTAATCGTCATTATTTTTAAAACGCTTAAACCATAATATAGTATCATTCGCGTTCTATTTTCCGCCGGACCGCAATCCGGTCAAATAATTTTTTTCTGTTTCGTTTCTCATACACCCGATACGTTTTCTTCCGATTATTCGAAACTGATGAGTATTGTATTGGTCTACTTAATGTTAGTGAGGTACACAGATCTAATATATAGATATAGGACATAGGTACATACTTCTAGGGCCTAACCAATTCAGTCGTACGTAATACCTCTAATACGGTTGCGCGTTATTATACTTTCTTCGTTTTAGTTTACCACATCATTTTTCGGTAATGACGACAATAATCATTTTGTTTAAATGTATGGGGGTTACTAGGGGAATTACTATAGGGGTTATTAATGTCGGCTAAAGTGATTAGTAGAGTCCTCCATTCATATAACTTAATTTAATCCACCTTCGCATTAACCTTAATATAAATTATAAACAATTACCTATTACAATTACATATTACGCTTTTATCTATATTATTATTCTGATAGGTACTTATGTATTATTATTATTATTATGAAAATGATAAGGTCTAGGAAATAAATGTATCTTAATACCAATGGCATAATATTATAGTCAATAAACATTTGAGAATGCTATCAACAATTTGGAGGTGCTATTATGGATTTTGGGAGTGTTAAGCGACAGAAAAAAAACGTATTTTATTATAATTTGTGCTACAGTAGATTGAATATAAAGGTATACGTAATCAAATAATTCGATCTATTTTCAACTGATGGTTGAGAAGAATCCTTTAAAAATTGAATTTATATAATATTTTAATAATAACAAAAACAATAGATTGCACTTTCTTACCTATAGATACTGCTGGTGCATACTCATTGGCATACTTTTATATTGTATATACCTATGTATACATTTACTGTATAGGAACTATATTTGATTATTTTAAAGTATATACTATAGATATTAGAGAAGTATGACACTACTTATATAATAAAACAATTATGATAGGATTTTTAAATCTCAAATAAAAAATTAACTTTAATACTCAATTAATTATTATTATTTTTTAATAAATTAATTAGAAACACTTTGATAACAAATAATAACAAAATAACAAAATAACAAATAATATAACTTGAATATAATATTATAGCAGGACTGTAAGAATGTTGTTAGTGAGTAGTTTTATCTTCGTCAATTTGATCAGCCTCCTCCGGTAAACTAACCGGAGTAGTAACGGCTGATTCTTCAATCGATTCATCATCTGTGCTTGTCTAATTAAATTTTAAAAAAATAATTAAAAAAAGTGGGTAAGTGGGTGTTGCTCTGCTGTACAGTAGGCTACAAGTGGGTCACTGTATTATGGATGGTATTATATTTGAATTCGATGATATAATATCATCGTATTCGAAAAACGATTCTGAGCAGAGGCGATTTGTCAGTTTGGGTATTATATATTCTATTTATATTGTTATTACACTTATTATTAATACGGTAGCCGGTAAGTAGAATTAATGTTATAAAATTACAACAAAATAACTTTAAGTTATTTAACTTGACTTTCTTATCGACATTTTTTTTTTTTTTTTTGATAAAGAGAGATAATCTTTTAAGCAATCTTGTATTACATGTTAAAATCTTAGATTTAAAAAGAAAAATTTTTAGGAATATTTAACTCAAAATTATTTGCACATGTTCGTGATTTTTACGCCTTTTGTCAAAATTCGAACTTTATATGCTTATAAAAAAAAAAATGTGACTGGATTTTTAATATTTTCAAATGTCACAGTAACAATATATTAAGTCTTGTAATAGTCTTTTCAAGTTTTTTTCCCCAACAAATAAAATTTTATTGGCATTCATAGAAAAAACTAAAGAAATAAGAAACTGAAAATTCAAAACAAATCAATATTTTTGAAAATTTTTACGTGTATATAAAATGCTAATATAAAAAACTAGTGATAATTTCATGTATTTACAGTCATTTGTTTTAGAGTTATACCAAAACCAAAATCAATTTTGTAAAAATTCCTTAATTTTTTTTTTCTTTTTTCCTGCGCTTTCGAAAACTATTAGAATTTTTTTACTTTTGACTCCCCTAAATATCAGAAAATAAAATTTAGAAGAAAATCCAATGATTTTTACTGTCTCAAAAGGTGATTACAGACACAAAAAAAAACACTCATCATTGTAAAATCAATACATTCATTGCTCCGCTCAGAACCTATAATAATATTTGTATAATATTTGTATAATATTTCTTATAACGAAACTTATGGGTACTTACAAGGTCTATAACAGGTGAAATTTTTTCTATTGGCACAGCTGCCAGGCGCTCTTTTACGTTCGATTTCGGGTATAAGTCTCCTACTGTTGCCGAGTTTTCGCTGTTAGCTATTTTTGGTGACAATGTACTATTATAATTTGTTTTCGGCGAATATTCATACTGCACTCTAGTCGTATTACTATATTCGTTCTCAACCTCCTCTAGTAAACTTACTAGAGTTCTAACGGCTGATCCACTTTCTGACGATTCATCATCAGTGCTTGTCTAATCAAATTGAAAAAAATATTTATATTACATTTCTTATAACGAAACTTATGGGTACTTACAAGGTCTATAACAGGTGAAATTTTTTCTATTGGCACAGCTGCCAGGCGCTCTTTTACGTTCGATTTCGGGTATAAGTCTTCTTCTGTTGCCGAGTTTTCGCTGTTAGCTATTTTTGGTGACAATGTACTATTATAATTTGTTTTCGGCGAATATTCATACTGCACTCTAGTCGTATTACTATATTCGTTCTCAACCTCCTCTAGTAAACTTACTAGAGTTCTAACGGCTGATCCACTTTCTGACGATTCATCATCAGAGCTTGTCTAATCAAATTGAAAAAAATATTTATATTATATTTCTTATAACGAGACATATAGGTACTTACAATACGGTTTATAACAGGTGAAATTTTTTCTATTGGCACAGCTGCCAGATGCTCTTTTACGTTCGATTTCGGGTATAAGTCTTCTTCTGTTGCCGAGTTTTCGCTGTTAGCTATTTTTGGTGACAATGTACTATTATAATTTGTTTTCGGCGAATATTCATACTGCACTCTAGTCGTATTACTATATTCGTTCTCAACCTCCTCTAGTAAACTTACTAGAGTTCTAACGGCTGATCCACTTTCTGACGATTCATCATCAGAGCTTGTCTAATCAAATTGAAAAAATATTTATATTATATTTCTTATAACGAGACATATAGGTACTTACAATAAGGTTTATAACAGGTGAAATTTTTTCTATTGGCACAGCTGCCAGGCGCTCTTTTACGTTATATTCTGGGTATAAGTCTCCTACTGTTGGCGTGTTTTCGCTGTAATGTAATGCGTTGTAATACAACGTATTATCATAATATAAATTTTCTAGCACGGTGTACCCACTGCCACATGGAAACTATAATAATATAACAATATATTTATAACAATTAATATCATGTTAGAGAATGTCTGATTTTTTTTTTTTTATTTTATTAAAATAAAGTTTTACTGACATCGGGTTCACGGTAATCTGCAGCCATTACGTGTTCCGCGTGTGATTCGCTCTCTAATGACGAGTCCTCGTCATCAGCGTCATATGGACTTTCTGTATTGAACATTGAACATAATTAAAAATATTTTACCTATTTACACTACCTATATATACATATTATTATATACATCTACTCAATGTATTTAATATTTATGTATATTTTCGAAATTTCTCAAATGTTATGTTTTAGACGCAGTGACACACCTCCCCCCGCTCTACAAAAACAGAAAACGAATATTGTTTGTGCGAATTGTTGTGTGTCGTATTTAAGAAAAAATAAATTTATCACTAATATTGACTGAATTTGCTCCTGTTGATGGTTGTGTCATTTTAATAATAAGTAATGACGTACGGGTCCAAAGTGTTGGGTGTGTATATTTTGTACCTATTAGTCAATCATATAATGTGTGTTTTGTTTATAATATATTTATAAGGTGTAACGAATGTTACAGTATATTTTGTATTTCGTTATAATGTGTCGGGTCGTCCCGCAGTTACCAAAGCTCTTCGATGGAAATCAAACGAAATTGGAAGAATAGAGAATTTTTGATTATCTGAAGGAAAATTAAAGTTGTGAACCAACAATAACGTCGTCAACTTGTACTTACCAATGACTTTCAATATTTTTTGCCTATGCATACAATCATCATCATCTTCGACTGACCGCTTCCTTTTATTCTCCATTTCTGAGGGTATAAGGTCAAAATTAACAATTGTTACAATTATAAGTAAAATATATTTTAGTATATATACTTACTTAACTGATTACTAATTTGACTCAATTTAAAGATTTGGATTTACAATTGATATTATAAAGGTATACTGAAATTAGTGAACTTAAAATATTTGTTTATTATTCTATATCGATAGTCCATACCAACGGCCGTCGTCACGTTTGAGTGATACTTTTTCATTTTCAGCCGTGAGTAAAAAAATAACAATAAAATTATTAGTATTTTTATTTTGATATTATTTTTACACAGATTCACGATAATATTAAATAATAAATATCGTTAAATTTTATATACGCGAATATCTATAAATTACTTAAAATATAAATTTTTTTTGTATTTCAATAATTTATTATACCATTTGTAATTATTTATTTACAATAAGACATCAGTGAACGCTCATATATTACTAAAAAATGAATAAATAAATTATGTTTGGTCACATTTTCTCGTATCATTATTGATTATAAATGAATAATATGTAGGTACATAATGTTACATGTAGGTTGACTCTTCTGACGACGACCAGCAGCGCTGGTATGTAATTTTCTTAAGTCAGTTACAGATATTATACTTATTTTCAGCCATCCACTTTATAAATACACACTAAATAAAAGTTCAAATGGACGCAAGTAAGTGTACTTATTTTATACAAGACTTTTATCGGATCTGATAGTTATCTTAATGTCTGTTGGAAAACCTAAACTAAACGCTACCTTCAATGACTCATTTTTTTAAGATAAATGTATTTTTTAAGTACCTACTACCTACCTATTCTTCTTCTTCTCGTTCACAGGTAAATTTTTTATCTTCATAGTTAATATTTACAAATTATATAAATATCTTACATTTTTTCTTGAGTATACAAAAATATTTACATTATATAGCTTAAATTGGTAATCTAATTAGGGAAGAAAATTCAATAGATTGGTATATTAAGATTAAAATATATTTCACCAAACACCTGTTGTGACTGCGCCCTCAATTCAAGTACCTATTATCAAAATAATAAATTAATTTCAATAGTAACACTATTAAAACAGTATAAGGCTTATCTTTGTAATAAATGCACGCAAGCACCAATATTGCATACCCGAAGCTCCGTTTTACATTTTTAATATTATGTATCTTCATTTGTCAACTAATAATAATAAAATAAAACCAATAATCTGTGCTGTTGTGGCTTATAATAATAAAAATAAAAATAAAATAATAATATAATGACAATGGCATTGTGTACCATACAAGCATACCACCATGTTATCTTTTATAAAAACACACACACACTCGTAAGAGTTATATATTTTTTTTTATTATAATTAGTTTTAAGGCTTTGATGACTGAGGCAATTTAATCTGTAAAGTTGGTAGGTTTTATTACGGTAAGGTTGGAACTGTTGGTACAGTTAAAAATGGTTGGATAGGAACACGTGTATGTGTGGCAAGGTTTTGACTACTAAAAACCCGAGTGGTCACACATCCGAGAACTAGTAGCAAGGACGTTACTAACTGTGCAACTGGTAGCAGCCAACGCGCCCCGCCAAACCACAAAATTATATTAATATTATATGTAGGGAAATAATACTCTATTGATATATTTATTTCCCCGCTATTGCATACTTAATTTACACCTATGATGGTCTAAAATACATAACTATTTTAACTATTTTTAAGTCAATCACGTTATATTATATTATTATAATATGACTTAATAGTTTTAACAATTTTCAATATTAGTATGTTCAAATTTATATAATTAGAACTATTGCCACGTTTGATTAGAATTTACATGTAACTGGTCTGCTCTAATACGATTTTAATATTTTAGTCATATAACAGACAAATGATATAATACATATTCATAGTACTTCGAGTACTTAATAATCCAACTACTAAAATGTTAGGTACATTTTACATGATAATATTATCTAGTATAAGTGCATAGTACAGTGAAGGTACACACCACATAAAATACTCGTACTATAATACACTTGTCAACTTGTTTGTGTTAGAATACCTACGTTTTGTGAGTTTAATAGTAACAGGAGCCTGCACTCTATAGATGTTTGACGGAACTTAAAATTATTGTAGTCTCGAAAAGTTGCAACTAAATAAAATTGAAATTGTAAAATGTATTTACAAAAAAATAATAATTTGTATAAGATAGGCTATAGACACATTGTAGTTTGTTTAAAACATGAAAATAATAATAAAAGAGTCTCATCCCCGTGTTTAATACAAACTTGCTGACTGCAGTAACTATGTTTCAATTATTAAACTCTGAAGTTATGGGCGTGGTTAATATTTTGAAAATTATAATTTTCAGTATATGCTTATACAGAACAACAGAACGATAATAATTCAATTGAAGGAAAATTAATCAAAAAAAGATTTTTATGGTATGAATAATATCTTGATAAAAATTGTTATTGCGATTGCTACTTTTTCTTTGACAATGGAAATTCTTAAAGCTTTTTTTTACGCGTGAAATTCAATTATAAACAGAAAAAAAAATATAACATAATATTTTTCATTATTCTTCAGTCTTCTTATACATTTTTTTTTTGGTGGCGGTTAAATGTGATGATTAGTGATTACTGGTAGAAACTATAAGTACTTGTTTTTGTAGATATTTTTTCATTGTTCCAAGTTACCAAGTTTTGATGTAGGTAATAACATAAATTGATAAATAGGTACTTTTTAATAATCTCAAATAATTATTTATAGAGTGACTAATAGACAATAGGTAGTTATAGCGACTAATACTAATAGCTGTAATCAGATATTGACAATAAAGAACTAAAAAATGATAAGATTTTTAAAATGGTTTTACTTTTTAGCTAAGTTTTTCTGATAATATAAGAAGATTTTTTTTTACCCACTTAATCAAATAGATTATATTCGTTAAATAAAAACAATACTTTTTTACAACTTTACCTTTTACAAAACATTTAAAAGAAAAAAAAGAATCTATAGATTTGTTTGGATGCTATTTTATTTTATTTGATGGAAACAAACAGATAAACAACAACGTTTTTAATTAATTGTTGTCCAGGTGCTTAAATTGTTTTTAAGAGTTTGACACTTTAAGTCACATAGTTTAAACTTTAAAATTAATGTGGTTAGTTTATATGATAGTAATATTATATTGTTAGATATTAAAATATTGATACCTATACCTAGATACAATCAATTTAAGAAAAATTTAGTATTCAAATTTAAAAATTTAAATCTTGACAAAATACTGAAAAATTACAAAATTTAGGAAATTATTTGGAGTTAAGAATTCATAAAAATTTTTATGAGCGTTTGAAGTTCATATTTTTACAAGATTGGATTTTTCTATGTACGATAAAATTTTTATAATATTGATATGCTTTTAACTGTTTAGGAACATTGTCAGTTTTAAATGTTTTTAGTTTTTTTTTTTCTATAATAAATATTCAATAAAATTTTATTTGTTGTGTAAAAAACTTAACACAAGGCTCCCGATATATTGTTTCAATAGCAGTTGAAAAATATTAATAATACATGTGCACAATTTTTTTTTATAAACATTTAAAGTTCGAATTTTGATAAAATGTATCAAATATAAATTAAATAATTATTTTGTAGTCAAAAATGTATAAAATGTTTGACTTTTATATCTAAGGATTGAAAATTTAAAAGAAGGTTCCACGTAAATAGGTTATATATAAATTACTTTATTCACAATAATATCACCATATATATTTATTAGTTAATAGCTATTACTTAGTAATATCATAGGCTGACTGACCGTCTTCGCTCAGAATTCAAATTTAACACCATCCATTACAGTGACCCACTTGTCCACCTTTTTAGAACATTTTATTCAATAATAGCACATGTCAATATATTTTTATAATTGTATTATTCTTTTATCACGAATAGGAATATTATTAAGTCAATGTTAATATTATATTAAATTATTTTAAACATTGTTCTACTTACTCTGTAATTTGGAATGTTATGATGCCGAAATAGAGTGTAGGTACCCAACAGTATAATATATCTATATTATACTATTAAATATTAATCTTAACACATCTCGTCATATTTCTAATAACATTAATTTATAATATGGGTTTCGTCCCGGTCGTTCAACCACCACATGCAACCTAGTATTTGTAAACTATGTGTTTAATGTGTTCATTAATGGGAACCAAGTAGATGTCATCCTCATTTGTACCTATACATTGTTCATGACAATCATAACTAATTAAAGCTATGCTATTATAAGTGTTGATAATAATTTTTTTTTTATTAATTAACCTACGGCAACTTAGACCATTGGGTGGTTTTTTTAACTGTGGGGGACGGTACTGTAGGTTAAACACGTGTGTTTGTGAGTTTGGCAGATTTTTTAGTGGGTACCCGTGACTTGTCCGAAGAAAATTGCCGCCCGCGGCCGAGGTTTTGAAACGCCGTCTGTGCGCGTCGCAACCAACGCCTTAGTCCGCTCAGCCACTCCGTCCACCATAGTAATATAATATTAATATATAGATCAGGTACATGGTAGGCATACAAAATAATTAACTCTAATTTTCACATATTTACCGTTTCTCTGATTTCAATAATAAAATAACGGTTCAATATTGACACCCAACTAAATTAATCTATAATTTTAAGACGCACGAATTTTATTTACCCTTAAATTTAGGACGGCCCTGGCTATAATGAATGTTTACCTACACGTAGGTAGGTACATAGCATTAATTATTATTATTGAGTGTTGGCTACAAACATAATTTAAAACGTTTAAAAACATTTTATTCTTATAATATTATAATAAATACTATGCTGGCCAAATAATATGTCTGGTAACCAACCAATTCTCACTGTTTATTTATTATTAATATTTATGTTGTTTCAATTTTGTTCAATATCCTTTTAAACTATATACTATTAAGTACATCATTCTTTACTTTCACAAATTATATTTATATTTTTCCGATTGCTGTTTTATTTTGTATTTTTTTAGTTCCAAATTCTTTTTAACTTTCTTTTAGTTTGTGAAGTATTAATTATTCATTTTATTTTCAATATAAAACCATTACCTACATAGTTTTAAATTTAAAGACCTACAAATCAACAATGAACGCAGCCTTCCATTCCAAATGCCTTTTTTTTATCAGAACACGGATCCGAAATAGTTGTATGTACAGGTAATGATTAATAACTTTTAAACAATAATATCGAAAAGTTTTTGGCCGGATTCAGAGATTTTGACACCCGGGGAGGATATTTAATTTTCAGTAAAAAACGGTCTTCATACAATTTTAGGGAAAATAAACTATTTATGCTTTCGTGTTTTATAATCAACTCCTTTCTATAAAAAATATAGCCTAACCGTTAGTACCTAATATTTCCATTAAATTTTTATTTTATCATTTTCCATACATAATACAATTTTTGAAATATTTTGGGTTATTTATATAGACATTTAAAATTAAAAATTGTTTAGTTTTTTATTTATTGGGTCAGAATTTAGAGATTAATTACAAGTAATTATATAATAGAAGTTGAGAAATAATAAATATACATTGGAACGATTTTTTTTAAAAGTATTTAAGTTAAAATGTTGACAACATTCATCAAATTGAAAGTTAACAAATTCTTTAGTAGTTTAAAATGCATAAAATATTCAAATTTATAGCTAAGGATTGAAAATTTAAAACTAGGATTCTCATAAATAGTTCATATTGTAACTGAAAAATCAAAAAAGTATAAACCTAGTTTTTTTTTTGTGGACATTTTAAGTTAAATTTTAGTAATTTTAGTACCTATATTATATAAGTTAAAATGTGGACGAAATTTAAAATGTAATGTAATGTAATTTAAATGTAATTACATTTTAAAACCAAGAATTACGATTTTAGTTGTACCTAAATTAAAAATGTTATTCGTGAGTGAAAAATTTAGGGTATATTATTAAAAACACTATGACATTTTCAAATGTAATTATTTTGCCAAAAATGAATTTAACCTACTGTTGTACTAATGTTTTATACCTAGTAAAATAAATTAGGTACTTTGATCACAATAATATCATCAAATATACGCTTAATAATATTATTGGCTGACAGACCGTCTTCGCTCAGAATCGTTTTTTGTATTGGATACAATGATTTTATATCATACCCCGTCGTATTTACTTATAAAACTAATAAGGTTGTTGAACAAAATAATGACCATGAAATATTTTTGTTTAATTTTTTGACTTGCAACATTGTAACGTCTCAAATGTCTCATCTCCTAGACAGTTTCTCCTGGGTGTTCAAACTTGGATTGCTTCACTTCAAATGATTACTGGGATACAGCCCAGCGATTAATGTTATTATTATTTTGTAGTTTGTAGTGTTTGTACTCATATACCTGTATTATAATATAGATAGTATAGGTACTGTGGTAATATTAAATTTGATTTAAAATACGAGTTATGATTATTTGATCATTGAAAAAAGTATAAGTGCATCACACAATGAGATTATTCTAGATATTTTTATAGATTTCCATAATATAAATATTAGATACCAATAAGAAACTAATTTATTTTTAATCTATATAAAATATATGTTATTAATTTGTATCTAGATATCATTCAACACTGGACGTAAGTCATGGACCGCTCAGCCAAGGTATTAACTACTAGCTAGGTACCTGAACCAAGTAAGTAAGATATTATTCTATAGATTTTGTAAATATAATTAATATATATTATATTATTTGCACACACCTGTTTAATAAACATAAAGTATTTTTAGTATTTATTGCAATAGTATACAGTGCCGAATTCAGTCATTTAGGGGTAGGGCAATAGAGACAATTGCCCCAGGCACCAACATTTTATAGTTGAAAATTTATTCGCTTTTGATTATTTTAATTTAAAAAAACTAAATTATTTTAAAAGTATTTACTATATTAATAAATAATGATATACCTATTATGCTGTTTGAAATTTGAACAACTAATTTTAAAGCTATCAGCAATCGAGAATTATTATTACACCTAATAGTTTTCCTTTTCCAAAATTCGTTGTCCTTCAATACACATAAGTTCTTTAAAAATGTTCTTAACTTTGCACTATAAACCATTTCAATATTATAATTTTAACTTAACTTATTGAAAGATATGCTAACAACGTAGTAGGCTAATTTATATTGTACTTACTAAGTATAGAGTTATTACACAAAATGTATTTTCTCGATACGCTCGATAATTAGAGTCTTTATATTTTCCATCTAATAATCTAATATTTTATGCATATTATATTATACCTAATAATACTAAGCTAATACTTAAATTATTGAAATTTAAATTTATTTATTTATAGACATTATTGTATCTAAAAACATTTTATATAAACAAATCCTAAAAGCCTCAGTCATACATGAAATATTTAGTATAACCAAAACATTTTTATATTTCATTTAAATAATGCATTAATAATAATATCTGAATGATAGTGGCCGACACTTATAAGACTAATTTAAAAAAAAAGATTTGTTTTCCCGGCAAAGAAAAATTATATAGCCAGACCAAAATGCAATCTTGATACATTTTATGTACCGATAAGCATACTCTGCAATATATTAAAAAAACTTTTCCTGGCTCATCATCTTCGTATTATTCTTGTTTTTCTTTCATAAGTTTGAAATTCTGCGTTGAACTTTGGACCGTATATATTTCTCAGTACCTTATTTTCGAAGGTCATTCGGCGTTTTCTGTCTCCTTTGGTCAGTGATTATGTTTCGCTCGTATATGTGATTATTGGTCGTAGATGGCTATGATACAGTAGTGTCTTTGAGTTATGTGATTCTGTGAAAGTAATTTTGATTTAAGAAGTTTAATTTTCCTATAGTAACACCGATTGCCACATACTATTCGATCGTTGATTTCTTCATGCCTGTGCTTGTTGCTATTTATGATAATCCTTAGGTACTTAAATAATTCCACTTTCTTAAAACTATAAACTTACTGTGGTCTATGTTACGTCTTTTCCCCATTTACACGCAGCCCTGTATTACTTAGCCCCATAATTTTACTTTCTAATAGTCAGGACAAGTATTTTTTGACTCCTATCGCTCGTCTCCTCCATTACCACAATGTCATCTACGTACGCCAATATAACTCGTTCCTTACATATTTCCATTTTTCGATCATCCCATACTTTTCTCATTTTATTTTCTAATGGTTGATTAGTAGAGTGGGTGATAAAGCATTAACTTTTTAGAAGGCCTGATTTGACTTCAAAGGTTTCAGACATTTCCTGCAGGAGACGAACTATGCATACATTTTTATTGTTACGTCCTTTTATAAGACTTATGTACTTCTTATGCGTGCCTAGTACTTCCAGTGTTTCTCATAGTTTTTCAATGCAGTCATAAGCTTGTTTATAGTCTATAAAGATGAGGTGCCGTTCTTTATAAATTTATAAAATTTAGCCATTATCTGTCTCAGAATAAAAATATGGAACAATGTCGATTTACCTTTTCTAAAACCGCTTTGACATTCCCCGACTATTTCATTTATATATTTTCCATTAGTAGTTTGATAATTTCCCATACAATCTTCGATAATTTCCATATAAAGATTGGGGTTGTGCCGATTGCATCCTAGCAGTCGTGATGCGTGGTTTGTTAACGAAGTGCGGTTCTTTGACGTACGTGTGGTTTGTTTACGACGTGCACGTTGTTGACGTATGTGCGGTTCGCTGACGACGTGCGGGTCGCTGACGAAGTGCGGTTCGCTGACGACGTGCGGTGCGCTGACGACGTGTGGTTCGCTGACGACGGGCGGTTCGCTGACGTAACGTGCGGTTTGATTACTACGCACGGTGCGCTGCAGCCGACGACGTGCGGTTCGCTGACGACATACGGTTCGCTGCGTGGCTGGCGGTTCGCTGACGACGTTCGGATCGCTGACGACGTGCCGTTGCGCTGAGGACGTTCGGTTCGCTGACGACGTATGGTGCCTTGATGACGTGTGTTCAAAGATTTCAGACATTTCCTGCAGGAGACGAACTATGCATACATTTTTATTGTTACGTCCTTTTATAAGACTCATGTACTTCTTATGCGTGCCTAGTACTTCCAGTGTTTCTCATAGTTTTTCAATGCAGTCATAAGCTTGTTTATAGTCTATAAAGATGAGGTGCCGTTCTTTATAAATTTATAAAATTTAGCCATTATCTGTCTCAGAATAAAAATATGGAACAATGTCGATTTACCTTTTCTAAAACCGCTTTGACATTCCCCGACTATTTCATTTATATATTTTCCATTAGTAGTTTGATAATTTCCCATACAATCTTCGATAATTTCCATATAAAGATTGGGGTTGTGCCGATTGCATCCTAGCAGTCGTGATGCGTGGTTTGTTAACGAAGTGCGGTTCTTTGACGTACGTGTGGTTTGTTTACGACGTGCACGTTGTTGACGTATGTGCGGTTCGCTGACGACGTGCGGGTCGCTGCCGTAACGGGCGGTTCGCTGACGAAGTGTGGTTCGCTGACGACGTGCGGTGTGCTGACGACGTGTGGTTCGCTGACGACGGGCGGTTCGCTGACGTAACGTGCGGTTTGATTACTACGCACGGTGCGCTGCAGCCGACGACGTGCGGTTCGCTGACGACATACGGTTCGCTGCGTGGCTGGCGGTTCGCTGACGACGTTCGGATCGCTGACGACGTGCCGTTGCGCTGAGGACGTTCGGTTCGCTGACGACGTATGGTGCCTTGATGACGTGTGTTCAAAGGTTTCAGACATTTCCTGCAGGAGACGAACTATGCATACATTTTTATTGTTACGTCCTTTTATAAGACTCATGTACTTCTTATGCGTGCCTAGTACTTCCAGTGTTTCTCATAGTTTTTCAATGCAGTCATAAGCATGTTTATAGTTTATAAAGATGAGGTGCCGATCTTTATAAAATTTTTAAAATTTAGCCATTATCTGTCTCAGAGTAAAAATATGGTACAATGTCGATCTACCTTTTCTAAAACCGCTTTGACATTCCCCGACTATTTCATTTATATATTTTCCATTAGTAGTTTGATTTTCCATAGAATAACATAAATTCCCCATACAATTTTCGATAATTTCCATATAAAGATTGGGGTTGTGCCGATTGCATCCTAGCAGTCGTGATGCGTGGTTTGTTAACGAAGTGCGGTTCTTTGACGTACGTGTGGTTTGTTTATGATGTGCACGTTGTTGACGTATGTGCGGTTCGCTGACGACGTGCGGGTCGCTGCCGTAACGGGCGGTTCGCTGACGAAGTGCGGTTCGCTGACGACGTGCGGTGCGCTGACGACGTGTGGTTCGCTGACGACGGGCGGTTCGCTGACGTAACGTGCGGTTTGATTACTACGCACGGTGCGCTGCAGCCGACGACGTGCCGTTCGCTGACGACATACGGTTCGCTGCGTGGCTGGCGGTTCGCTTACGACGTTCGGATCGCTGACGACGTGCCGTTGCGCTGAGGACGTTCGGTTCGCTGACGACGTATGGTGCCTTGATGACGTGTGTTTCAATGACGACGCGTGTTGTGCTAAAGAAGTGTGGTTCATTGACGGACATGTGATTCGCATGATAATTCATACATTTTCCATTAGAGGCTAGATATTTCCGATTAGAAGCTCGACATTTCCCATAAGGTGCTTAATATTTCACAGACAAGCATACATTTATTATAAAATCATTGATATCACCCATAAAACTGTAAAAGACTTTCTTACAATGTGGACTATGCCTACCGGGGACACCACAATAAAATAAACGCGCCATGTGTAATACCTCTTGCGTTTAAACAACATGTTTAACAAGCAAATGGTGGTGAGGAAACTTACACATATTTTTCATCATGAATCGTACTGTACTAACATTTGCAATAAATAATTATAGAGATTTTTTACATAGAAAAGTGATCTTAATTTAAAATAATTTGGATTTAGAGTTAATATGGGTTTTCAGGAAGTAATTTCACACTTTTCTAACTTTATTAAGTGCTAGACAAAGAAAATAGATGATAATTCAGTGACTAGAGATTTTTGGTGATTTAGTTGTAGATGGAAATGAAAATTATTCGCGGTGCATCGTCTCCGTATTATTCAAATCGCGTACATTTATTATAAATATTATAATATTATTTTACTAAAAATATGAAACTTTTGGAGTATACTATTATTTATTATTACATACACAATGACATTTTCAAATGTAATTTTTTTTCAAAAAAAATTTAACCTACTGTTGTACTTATTCCTTTTGATAAGGTGAACCATAAGACTCTAGAGAAAATTCTCGTGTCTAGTGGGTTTGGTGAACCATATTATTATCTTGGTTTAGTTCTTATTTGAAAAATCACACTCAATGCATAAAAGTATTCGGAATCAAGTATGCAAAGTCAGCAAAGTTCCGTCTGAGAACACTTTTCCCCAATCCTCTTCTCTCTTTTCGTATATTGCATCAATAAGAGTGTTATTCACAATAGTAATTATCTGCTGTTTGCTGACGATTTAAAATTATTCTTAGAAATTGGTTGTAATAATGACTGCCTTCCACTTCAAATGGACCTTGATGTAGTAGGTGTGTGGGCTAAAAACATTGGTTTGAGTTTAATGGTTTAAAGTGTCATTATATGTCCTTTCACAGACTCCAAGTTCTAATTGTGTATTGTGTTTAAATAAACTCTGTATGATTACTTACTCACTAATGTAGGTGTTAACGCAAACGATCTAGGTATCACACTGTATCGGGTAACCTTATTATAACTATAATAATATAATATTACGTTGCTATCGTAAGCGGCATACACTTAAGACTAAAATATCTATATTCTATCCATTAGATATAGCCATAATATTATAGGTAATAGATACGTCATATATCTATCTCTAAATCCATTAATATACAAACTGAATATCATTTGATAAACATTGGTAATAATGTAATTCGATGATGGTGTCGCTATATAGTACCTATAATAAATATTACAAATGCAGGGCATAATAGCAGAAACATATCAAATAAAAACAATTAACATTACCCGCCCACGTTCCACGCGCATTATTAACATAAAATATAATATCATTGAAATTATGTAGCTATAAATATTAAAATATTAAAACAAGTGCTCGTGGTTATTGTTATAACAGTATTCGGTTAAATTCGGAAATTTTATAAATAGTAATTATACTAATTTAAATGTGAGTCACACCTACTTCTTCCTATAATTGGTTGCTATTGCTTATTGGTTATAATAATAATTATTATTATTATTAATGCGATAAGCCTTTTAGTACAGAATGCATCGAGTTCAAACCTAGGTTTTGATGGACCAATTTTTTTGAATTTTTTCATATTTTAGAGTTAAATTATGCACTTACGTACACTGTACGCACTAGTGCATTACGATGGATCCACAATCTACCACTGGTAAATTGCATACCTGATAATATACTACTCACATAATCACAAAAACCTAGAAATAGCAACGCATTGCTGTGTAAGCTAGTATAATAATATATTATAATTATTTGATTTGTTTAAAAGTATTTGATTTTGAAGTACGAATACGTCCAAGACTGCGTGTAAAATACTTACATGCCGTCCAACAGCATGTTATATAATTAATCAGGATTATTATATAGGTACCTACCTACTTCGAGTACTTAATAATCCAACTACTAAAATGTTAGGTACATTTTACATGATAATATTATCTAGTATAAGTGCATAGTACAGTGAAGGTACACACCACATAAAATATTATAATACACTTGTCAACTTATTTGTGTACGAATACCTACGTCTTGTGGGTTTAATAGTAACATGAGCCTGCACTCTATAGATGTTTGACGGAACTTAAAATTATTGTAGTCTCGAAAAGTTGCAACTAAATAAAATTGAAATTGTAAAATGTATTTACAAAAAAATAATAATTTGTATAAAATAGGCTATAGACACATTGTAGTTTGTTTAAAACATGAAATAATAATAAAAGAGTCTCATCCCCGTGTTTAATACAACCTTGCTGACTGCAGTAACTATGTTTCAATTTTTAAACTCTGAAGTTATGGGCGTGGTTATATTTTGAAAATTATAATTTTCAGTATATGCTTATACAGAACAACAGAACGATAATAATTCAACTGAAGGAAAATTAATCAAAAAAAGATTTTTATGGTAAGAATAATATCTTGATAAAATTGTTATTGCGATTGCTACTTTTTCTTTGACAATGGAAATTCTTAAAGCTTTTTTTTACGCGTGAAATTCAATTATAAACAGAAAAAAAAATATAACATAATATTTTTCATTATTCTTCAGTCTTCTTATACATTTTTTTTTTGGTGGCGGTTAAATGTGATGATTAGTGATTACTGGTAGAAACTATAAGTACTTGTTTTTGTAGATATTTTTTCATTGTTCCAAGTTACCAAGTTTTGATGTAGGTAATAACATAAATTGATAAATAGGTACCTTTTAATAATCTCAAATAATTATTTATGGAGTTACTAATAGACAATAGGTAGTTATAGCGACTAATACTAATAGCTGTAATCAGATATTGACAATAAAGAACTAAAAAATGATAAGATTTTTAAAATGGTTTTACTTTTTAGCTAAGTTTTTCTGATAATATAAGAAGATTTTTTTTTACCCACTTAATCAAATAGATTATATTCGTTAAATAAAAACAATACTTTTTTACAACTTTACCTTTTACAAAACATTTAAAAGAAAAAAAAGAATCTATAGATTTGTTTGGATGCTATTTTATTTTATTTGATGGAAACAAACAGATAAACAACAACGTTTTTAATTAATTGTTGTCCAGGTGCTTAAATTGTTTTTAAGAGTTTGACACTTTAAGTCACATAGTTTAAACTTTAAAATTAATGTGGTTAGTTTATATGATAGTAATATTATATTGTTAGATATTAAAATATTGATACCTATACCTAGATACAATCAAATTAAGAAAAAATTTAGTATTCAAATTTAAAAATTTAATTCTTGACAAAATACTGAAAAATTACAAAATTTAGGAAATTATTTGGAGTTAAGAATTCATAAAAATTTTTATGAGCGTTTGAAGTTCATATTTTTACAAGATTGGATTTTTCTATGTACGATAAAATTTTTAAAATATTGATATGCTTTTAACTGTTTAGGAACATTGTCAGTTTTAAATGTTTTTAGTTTTTTTTTTCTATAATAAATATTCAATAAAATTGTATTTGTCGGGTAAAAAACTTAACACAAGGCTCCTGATATATTGTTTCAATAGCAGTTGAAAAATATTAATAGTACATGTGCACAATTTTTTTTTATAAACATTTAAAGTTCGAATTTTGATAAAATTTATCAAATATAAAATTAAAGAATTATTTTGTAGTCAAAAATTTATAAAATGTTTGACTTTTATATCTAAGGATTGAAAATTTAAAAGAAGGTTCCACGTAAATAGGTTATATATAAATTACTTTATTTACAATAATATCACCAAATATACTTATTAGTTAATAGCTATTACTTAGTAATATCATAAGCTGACTGACCGTCTTCGCTCAGAATCGTTTTTCTTATACAATGATATTATATCATTTAATTCAAATTTAACACCATCCATTACAGTGACCCACTTGTCCACCTTTTTAGAACATTTTATTCAATAATAGCACATGTTAATATATTTTAATAATTGCATTATTCTTTTATCACGATTAGGAATATTATTAAACCAATTGTTCGCCGATGGAGCTCTTAATGAACAGTTAGCCCCAAAGACTCGTACTTACAAGTAGGATGTTAATACTATGGATAAAAGAATAACTCTAATTGGATGGTATAATAATGGTAATATAATAATATGTATCAATCAGTCGGAAATAATGATATTACAATTCATTAAATTGGGGGTGGACGTCTCCACAGTGAAATTAATAATAATAAACGTCAACAAACATAGCGTTGCGTACGTATAATAAATAACAGATTACACTCAATTTTCGTACACGGCGAGCGCAATATTGGCCGTAACTAGTTGATGATATATTGGCCCGGATGATCACAATATATATACGCCGCAATATACGATGGTAACAAAAATCCGCTACGACTGGTGCACGGAAGCGTCGGTCGGTGTCGTTACCGTATGGCCAGAGGGAACAAACCACGTGGTGCTCACACAGCAATGTACTGGTATCCGCGTCGTACCGGTCGCCTTCAAACTTGTACTCAACAACGAATGATGGACAGCAGTACAGCACCACGATCTCAACGACACACGGGCAGTAGGCGGCAGTAACACGCACGCTAGACGCAACGCGGACAATCGGCGGCAGTAACACGCACGCTACGAAAATTGCCGGACGTACGGCGACGGAGACAACGGCTGGACTGGACGACGGCAACACCGGACACACGACGGACGGTTCGGACGCACGTAAAAACACGTGACACAACGCGCACCCATCCGCCAACCGCCGACATCGGCCTAATCGCGGAGTGGGTACATCAACACCGACCTCACAGATACGGCCCGATATACGAGTCGCGAACACCAATGTTAATATTATATTAAATTATTTCAAACATTGTTCTACTTACTCTGTAATTTGGAATGTTATGATGCCGAAATAGCGTGTAGGTACCTAAAAGCATAATATATCTATATTATACTATTAAATATTAATCTTAATACATCTCGTCATATTTCTAATAACATTAATTTATAACATGGGTTTCGTCCCGGTCGTTCAGCCACCACATTTAACCTAGTATTTGTAAACTATGTGTTTAATGTGTTCATTAATGGGAACCAAGTAGATGTCATCCTCATTTGCACCTATACATTGTTTGTTCATGACAATCATAACTAATTAAAGCTATACTATTATAAGTGTTGATAATAATTTTTTTTTTATTAATTAACCTACGGCAACTTAGACCATTGGGTGGTTTTTTTAACTGTGGGGGACGGTACTGTAGGTTAAACACGTATGTTTGTGAGTTTGGCAGATTTTTTAGTGGGTACCCGTGACTTGTCCGAAGAAAATTGACACCCGCGGCCGAGATTTTGAAACGCCGTCTGTGCGCGTCGCAACCAACGCCTTAGTCCGCTCAGCCACTCCGTCCACCATAGTAATATAATATTAATATATAGATCAGGTACATGGTAGGCATACAAAATAATTAACTCTAATTTTCACATATTTACCGTTTCTCTGATTTCAATAATAAAATAACGGTTCAATATTGACACCCAACTAAATTAATCTATAATTTTAAGACGCACGAATATTTATTTACCCTTAAATTTAGGACGGCCCTGGTTATAATGAATGTTTACCTACACGTAGGTAGGGTAGGTACATAGCATTAATTATTATTATTGAGTGTTGGCTACAAACATAATTTAAAACGTTTAAAAACATTTTATTCTTATAATATTATAATAAATACTATGCTGGCCAAATAATATGTCTGGTAACCAACCAATTCTCACTGTTTATTTATTATTAATATTTATGTTGTTTCAATTTTGTTCAATATCCTTTTAAACTATATACTATTAAGTACATCATTCTTTACTTTCACAAATTATATTTATTTTTTTCCGATTGTTGTTTTATTTTGTATTTTTTTAATATTCACTGTTTAATTTAAATTCTTTTTAACTTTCTTTTAGTTTGTGAAGTATTAATTATTCATTTTATTTTCAATATAAAACCATTACCTACATAGTTTTAAATTTAAAGATCGACAAATCAACAATGAACGCAGCCTTCCATTCCAAATGCCTTATTTTTATCAGAACACGGATCCGAAATAGTTGTATGTACAGGTAATGATTAATAACTTTTAAACAATAATATCGAAAAGTTTTTGGTCGGATTCAGAGATTTTGACACCCGGGGAGGATATTTAATTTTCAGTAAAAAACGGTCTTCATACAATTTTAGGGAAAATAAACTATTTATGCTTTTGTGTTTTATAATCAACTCCTTTCTATAAAAAATATTTAATTCAGGTTTTCTGTATACATAATATAATAGGTAATTAGACTTTATTTAAAATAGAAAATGTTTTACAATAGAATAACAGTTTTTATGAACAAATCGTTAAAAAGTATTATAAACAACTTTAATTTAAATAATATGAAGGTGTGGCAAAACTTTAATTATTTTCATTTGATCGTGGCAAAGTCATTGATCACTGAATCAAAATCAATCGTCTTCGCGGTTTATATTTCAATTGATAATACATGTGTGAGTCAATTTTGGCCAATTATAGATCGATTATACGTTTTAATTAATTTGAGCTTAGGTACGTTCGCACGTTGCAGTACTACACGACAACGTTAAATAATGGCAGAGAGATATACAAATATTTGGAAAGATTATCAGTCATTGAATACTTATGTATTATTTCCAAAATATTTTGATGTGTTTGATTTTTGCGTCTGTCGTCACTTTTTTTCAACAGCATTTTTTATGGTAGGAAAGTGAATCTAGTTGGTTAGGTCATAAGTAAAAAATTGCGAAAGTTTTCAAAAACGTAAGGAAGAACAAACAAAAAATCAAGAAAAAACTGAGATTTTATACCAGTTTTCGAAAAAATCGATTTTGTTATTAAGTGTAACTCTAAAAATAATAATAAAATAACTATAGATACATGACATTTTTACTGAATATTTATATAAGCAATGTCAATACAACATAACATTTTCGAAATATTGCGACTATTTTTGAGCTATTTGTTATAGGCATAAGAAAATTTAAAATTTATTTAGTTATAAGTTATATTATATAAGTTAAAATGTGAACGAAATTTAAAATGTAATGTAATGTAATTTAAAATGTAATTACATTTTACAACCTAGAATTACTATTTTAGTTGTACCTAAATTAAATATGTTATTCGTGAGTGAAACATTTAGGGTATATTATTAAAAACACTATGACATTTTCAAATGTAATTATTTTGCCAAAAATGAATTAACCTACTGTTGTACTAATGTTTTATACCTAGTAAAATAAATTAGGTACTTTGATCACAATAATATCATCAAATATACGCTTAATAATATTATTGGCTGACAGACCGTCTTCGCTCAGAATCGTTTTTTGTATTGGATACAATGATTTTATATCATACCCCGTCGTATTTACTTATAAAACTAATAAGGTTGTTGAACAAAATAATGACCACGAAATATGCTTGATTAATTTTTTGACTTGCAACATTGTAACGTCTCAAATGTCTCTCTCCTAGACAGTTTCTCCTGGGTGTTCAAACTTGGATTGCTTCACTTCAAATGATTACTGGGATACAGCCCAGCGATTAATGTTATTATTATTTTGTAGTTTGTAGTGTTTGTACTCATATACCTGTATTATAATATAGATAGTATAGGTACTGTGGTAATATTAAATTTGATGTAAAATACGAGTTATGATCATTTGATCATTGAAAAAAGTATAAGTGCATCACACAATGAGATTATTCTAGATATTTTTATAGATTTCCATAATATAAATATTAGATACCAATTAGAAACTAATTTATTTTTTAATCTATATAAAATATATGTTATTAATTTGTATCTAGATATCATTCAATACTGGACGTAAGTCATGGACCACTCAGCCAAGGTATTAACTACTAGCTAGGTACCTGAACCAAGTAAGTAAGATATTATTCTATAGATTTTGTAAATATAATTAATATATATTATATTATTTGCACACACCTGTTTAATAAACATAAAGTATTTTTAGTATTTATCGCAATAGTATACGGTTCCGAATTCAGTCATTTAGGGGTAGGGCAATAGAGACAACTGCCCCAGGCACCAACATTTTATAGTTGAAAATTTATTCGCTTTTTGATTATTTTAATTTAAAAAAACTAAATTATTTTAAAAGTATTTACTATATTAATAAATAATGATATACCTATTATGCTGTTTGAAATTTTAACAACTAATTTTAAAGCTATCAGCGATCGAGAATTATTATTACACCTAATAGTTTTCCTTTTCCAAAATTCGTTGTCCTTCAATACACATAAGTTCTTTAAAAAATGCCCTTAACTTTGCACTATAAACGATTTCAATATTATAATTTTAACTTAACTTATTGAAAGATATGCTGACAACGTAGTAGGCTAATTTATATTGTACTTACTAAGTATAGAGTTATTACACAAAATGTATTTTCTCGATACGCTCGATAATTAGAGTCTTTATATTTTCCATCTAATAATCTAATATTTTATGCATATTATATTATACCTAATAATACTAAGCTAATACTTAAATTATTTAAATTTAAATTAATTAATTTATAGACATTATTGTATCTAAAAACATTTTATATAAAACAAATCCTAAAAGCCTCAGTCATACATGAAATATTTAGTATAACCAAAACATTTTTATATTTCATTTAAATAATGCATTAATAATAATATCAGAATGATAGTGGCCGACACTTATAAGACTAATTTAAAAAAAAAGATTTGTTTTCCCGGCACAGAAAAATTATATAGCCAGACCAAAATGCAATCTTGATACATTTTAGGTACCTATAAGCATACTCTGCAATATATTAAAAAAAACTTTTCCTGGCTCATCATCTTCGTATTATTCTTGTTTTTCTTTCATAAGTTTGAAATTCTGCGTTGAACTTTGGACCGTATATATTTCTCAGTACCTTATTTTCGAAGGTCATTCGGCGTTTTCTGTCTTCTTTGGTCAGTGATTATGTTTCGCTCGTATATGTGATTATTGGTCGTAGATGGCTATGATACAGTAGTGTCTCAGTTATGTGATTCTGTGAAAGTAATTTTGATTTAAGAAGTTTCATTTTCCTATAGTAACACCGATTGCCACATACTATTCGATCGTTGATTTCTTCATGCCTATTTATGATAATCCTTAGGTACTTAAATACTTCCACTTTCTTAAAACTATAAACTTACTGTTATATGGTCTATGTTACGTCTTTTCCTCATTTACACGCAGCCCTGTATTACTGAGCCCCATAATTTTACTTTCTAATAGTCTGGACAAGTATTTTTTGACTCCTATCGCTCGTCTCCTCCATTACCACAATGTCATCTACGTACGCCAATATAACTCGTTCCTCACATATTTCCATTTTTCGATCATCCCATACTTTTCTCATTTTATTTTCTAATGGTTGATTAGTAGAGTGGGTGATAAAGCATTAACTTTTTAGAAGGCCTGATTTGACTTCAAAGGTTTCAGACATTTCCTGCAGGAGACGAACTATGCATACATTTTTATTGTTACGTCCTTTTATAAGACTTATGTACTTCTTATGCGTGCCTAGTACTTCCAGTGTTTCTCATAGTTTTTCAATGCAGTCATAAGCTTGTTTAAAGTCTATAAAGATGAGGTGCCGTTCTTTATAAAATTTATGAAATTTAGCCATTATCTGTCTCAGAGTAAAAATATGGTACAATGTCGATCTACCTTTTCTAAAACCACTTTGACATTCCCCGACTATTTCATTTATATATTTTCCATTAGTAGTTTGATTTTCCATAGAATAACATAAATTTCCCATACAATTTTCGATAATTTCCATCTAAAGATTGGGGTTGTGCCGATTGCATCCTAGCAGTCGTGATGCGTGGTTTGTTAACGAAGTGCGGTTCTTTGACGTGCGTGTGGTTTGTTTACGATGTGCACGTCGTCGACGTATATGCGGTTCGCTGACGACGTGCGGGTCGCTGCCGTAACGGGCGGTTCGCTGACGAAGTGCGGTTCGCTGACGACGTGCGGTGCTCTGACGACGTGTGGTTCGCTGACGACGGGCGGTTCGCTGACGTAACGTGCGGTTTGATTACTACGCACGGTGCGCTGCAGCCGACGACGTGCGGTTCGCTGACGACATACGCTTCGCTGCGTGGCTGGCGGTTCGCTGACGACGTTCGGATCGCTGACGACGTGCCGTTGCGCTGAGGACGTTCGGTTCGCTGACGACGTATGGTGCCTTGATGACGTGTGTTTCAATGACGACGCGCGGCGTGCTAAAGAAGTGTGGTTCATTGACGGACATGTGATTCGCATGATAATTCATACATTTTCCATTAGAGGCTAGATATTTCCGATTAGAAGCTCGATATTTCCCATAAGGTGCTTAATATTTCACAGGCAAGCATAAATTTATTATAAAATCATTGATATCACCCATAAAACTGTAAAAAATTTTCTTACAATGTGGACTATGCCTACCGGGGACACCACAATAAAAAAAACGCGCCATGTGTAATACCTCTTGCGTTTAAACAACATGTTTAACAAGCAAATGGTGGTGAGGAAACTTACACATATTTTTCATCATGAATCGTACTGTACTAACATTTGCAATAAATAATTATAGAGATTTTTTACATAGAAAAGTGATCTTAATTTAAAATAATTTGGATTTAGAGTTAATATGGGTTTTCAGGAAGTAATTTCACACTTTTCTAACTTTATTAAGTGCTAGACAAAGAAATAAATGATAATTCAGTGACTAGAGATTTTTGGTGATTTATTTGTAGATGGAGATGAAAATTATTCGCGGTGCATCGTCTCCGTATTATTCAAATCGCGTACATTTATTATAAATATTATAATATTATTTTACTAAAAAATTTTGTTAATTTCTCATTTATTCCATATTTTTTTCTATTTAAGGCTAGATATTTCCCAGAAAAGCATACATTTCCCATACAGTCCTTGGCATTTATTATATATTCCCTGACATTTCCTATTAAGTGCTTATTATTTCACAGAATATGTAAATTTCCCGTAAAAACCTTGACATTTCTCATTAAATGGTTAGTATTTTTTGGTTGGTATGTTATTTTATAAAAAAGCGTACATTTCATTTAAAATATTTTATTTTTCCCATATAATTCTTTCCAATGGCGCCTGGAGGTCTAGACTGTAATGCCATCAGTCGTCCCTGCCGGTCATGACTTATGGTTCGTTAACGAAGTGCGGTTCGCTGATGACGGGCGGTTCGCTGACGTAACGTGCGGTTTGATTATTACGCACGGTGCGCTGCAGCCGACGACGTGCGGTTCGCTGACGACATACAGTTCGCTGCGTGGCTGGCGGTTCGCTTACGACGTTCGGATCGCTGACGACGTGCCGTTGCGCTGAGGACGTTCGGTTCGCTGACGACGTATGGTGCCTTGATGACCTGTGTTTCAATGACGACGCGCGGTGTGCTAAAGAAGTGTGGTTCATTGACGGACATTCGTGGATGTCCTCAAATCCAGAATTTCGAGCGCGTTAATTTTTCTAAAGACCGTTATTATTAGGTACCTAAGTAGGTATTGATATAATATTATTATACCTAATATTTTAACGAGGATAGTTTCTGGTATTATGATTTGTATATTTATTCTGTGACCTTCTGTGATCTTCTATATATGTTACGGGAAAAGTAGGAAATTGAGCATGGTCCAATTAGATTTGGAAACTGTAGGTTAAATATTGAATATATATTAAAAATCGTATAAAACATCTTACTGAGTACTTAAATAATAAACATAAAAAAAAATTAAAATAGATGCTTCAAATATTAATTGCCTATTTTTAGTTTTTAAATCTATTATTCAATATAATAAAATACATAAGCACAATTTTTTTTTTAAGCATTTAAAGTTCGAATTTTGAAAAAAATTATCAAATTTAAAATTTAATAATTATTTTGTGGTTAAAAATTTATAAAATGTTCAACTTTTCTAGCTAAGGATTGAAAATTTAAAACAAGGCTCCACGTAAATAGGTTATATATAAATTACTTTATTCACAATAATATCATCTAATATACTTGGTAATATCATTGGTTGACTGACCGTTTTCGCTTAGGAATCGTTTTTCTTATTCAATGATATTATATCATTGAATTCAAATTTAACACCATCCATTACAGTAACACACTTGTGACCTACTGTAGCAGCAGAGCGACATTCACTTACTCACCTTTTTTTTTTTTAAATTAGTTTTAACTAGTTGTGTAAAATATATTTTCAATTTTAAAATGACTATAACACATTTTAAAATGTAAAATTGCACTAGCCAAGTATACGTATAGGTGGAAAACGTTACATGATTTGTTACTTTTATTATTTGTAATTGTATTATCATCCAGTATTATACAGAATTTTGAAATATTTTCTTACATCGCAATATTAAAACTTCCATATTTTATATTGATGGCTTATTTTTATATACTTGTTTCTGCAGATTGCACTACTGCAGTTATTAAGTGAGTATTTCAATATAAATATAAAATTAGTATTAAAGCATAAGACATGTAATTTTTATCGTTATTAAAAATTAGTACCCAGGGTAATTTACTTACCTAATGAAGAAATAAACTCATTTATAAAGCTATACTTTACATAATGTGTGTACAGCATCTTTATCTCCTTGCCAGTGTCGGCCTGGCGCACCAAAGGCTCATGGATAAGTTTTTTTTTTTTAGGAGGACCAATAATGAACGGTCTTGGGCCCTGTAAAGAAAAATTGCGCCTAACAATTATGTACAATTAAATAGTTCGATAAATACTTTGTGGAGTCCATACTCCCTATATAGACCAGGAACACACCAAGCGAATAAAAAATGTACGAGACGTTAAAAAGTTAAAAGAACGGAAAGGTACTCTTACGAGAATGGCTGACGAAACTGGTGGGATTATCATCATACGATTTTTCTTCTTCACAATAAGATTAACGACGTTTATTTTGTCCATATATTGCAGCGTTGGTGTTACATTTTTCAATCAAATATACCATTAAATATAATAGTATTGATGTTTAAAAATAATCTGATAAATATTCATAAAAATATCACAAGAGACAAAACAATCCATATCTTATTTTTTAGTTTTTTATTTTTGTAACTGATTTCTATAATATAGAATATACTGAACAAAGTATGTTATATAGGTACATATGTTTAATCCTTTCAACGGTCTAATATTGAATATATTTTCGTTATATTTTACAGATTATTTGACAACAACACATTCGATGAATACGTTTGAAGATCATGACATAGCTATTGACTCGAAACTATTGAAGCAATGGCATTTCTACCAGATATTCGATTCTAGTAATAGAAAGATTTTCGGATTGAACGTTCACCAGATATGTTTTGTTATGTTCGCTGTGGTCGACCAGTGTTTTGTCTGTTATGGAAATGCAGGATCAGTTTTCGAGAAGGACGACGTCGTTACCAACATCGATTATTTCCTCATCTTCTACACTAATATACATACTTATCTGTCCTTGTGGAAGTTTATCGTATACTTGTACAACGCAAAAAAAAATTTTGAAAGTGTTAAACGTTACGCAAGTCAATTTTTTGACGAGTGAAACGTGTTGTAATTACGATGAAATTCCGCACAAATATCGCGACAAGACAATACGATTTACAAATTGGTATATAATTTTCTCCATTGTCGTTATAATACAATGGTTGATTTATCCACTCAGGATAAACAAGTTCATAATTTCGGGAAATTCAAATGTTCGTTACAAGAATATTATGAACTTACGTTATTACGTATCTACACAAACTTATAATCAATATATTATTATATTTGTCTTAATGGAAACAACCACACTATTGTTTGCAATGTACTTTATGGTTATGACAGATTTGATGTTAATTTCATTTTGTTCAGCTCTAATTACTCAACAGAAAGTACTCGTTCATGCGTTAAAAAACATCGGGCACGAAGACAAATCTCAAATAAGTAAGAGATAAAACAATATTTTTAAATATTATCAAAAACACATAGGTATTAAGAACAATAATACATAGGTAGTACTTGCATTAGTGTTTTAATTACTTTCAATATAATATAGGTACTTTTTACTTGATGTACAAAAATTAGTAGAACTAAATTCAGAATGGAGTTTGAGAACCAATTATATATTATAATTATAAGAAAATATTATGTTATTAATAATTGAGTATGAGTATGACAAGATACCTACATATCTAGGAAAATTAAAACTAAATAAAAAAAATGTGGGTAAATGAATGTCGCTCTGTTGTACAGAAGGTTACAAGTGGGTCACTGTAATGGATGGTGTTAAATTTGAATTCAATGATATAATATTATTGTATAAGAAAACGATTCTGAGCGAAAACGGTCAGTCAGCCTATGATATTACCAAGTATATTTGATGATATTATTGTGAATAAAGTAATTTATGTGTAACCGATTAAATGGAGCCTTGTTTTAAATTTTCAATTCTTAGCTATAAAATTTGAACATTTTATAAATTTTTAACTACAAAATAATTATTAAATTATAAATATGATAAATTTTGTTAAAATTTGAACTTTAAATGCTTATAAAAAAAAAATTGTGCCAATGTATTTTTAATATTTTTCAACTGCTATTAGAACGATATATTAGGAGCCTTATATTAAATTTTCACGTTTTTTTACCCAACAAATAACATCAAAAAACACTAAATAGATGTATGCTATGGTGGACTGTGTGTGTCTGTGTATTAGTACTGGTAACCCTTTATTATTTTCACCGGCCAAATCTTAATATATTAATAAAAAGAGTATTATACGTATATATTTTCTTTTTATAATTAATATAATATAGTGTGTTAAAATGTGTATACAAATTTTTCAAGTATTGACTATTGTAGATTTGTTACTCATAGATCATATAATATAGCTTACAGGTGGCCAATTGTAAATTAAACATGAATTTATTTTCACTCACACTCACACGATCGGCCCAAACTTTAGCGGCCCACCGAGATTTTCTTGGTAGCTCGCCTAACCAATCCAGCCCTGTTTATAGGTTTCTGTTGACCAGGCCATCTGGAAATTTCCCATTTCCAGACCACTGACTCCGCCACTGCCATTAGTTGGCATCATTACGTGCTCGAATATTTATTCAAAATACATAACTGATACAAAGTATTTATCTCAAGTACGTGAATAGGTATAAAGTATAAATCAATTATCAATGTAGTGAGTTCCATGTCTAGATGGCCCAACGTAGCAATAAAATAAATTTAAAATTGTCGTGCGTAGACTGTAAAATCATATATATTATATATTTGATTAAAATTATGTTTTTTCACTTGTGCTGACTCGCCATCAACCGATGATTGTTCCTTAATCCTTATAGGACTATGGTATAATTTTAAACATACCATTTTATCAGACATAGTGATGTCGTTCTATAGAATTTACTAGCCTGTAGTCAACTAGAATTCCGAAGTTCATGGTAGCCGGTTATTCATTAAATGTTGATATCAGTCGGAAACATTATGTAACTGATTTTCGGAAGCGTATTTAGACTCATCCACCGAAAGATAGGGGGTAATGGATTTAATAAAACGTATGGAAAAAACTACGTGGAACTGCACTTATACGTTGTCCAAGGCATTATATAATGGCTTTGCGATTGGTATGGATAAAAATGGATTACTAGAAAGTTAAAGTTTAAAATATGCACCCCTAAAAATCGCTTTCGTGTGTGTAACCAGAATTTATTAGTTACATATTTATTTATTAAATTATATTAAAAACTTATTTTACTAATAAGTAAATATTTAAAATTGTAATAATTAAATAATACCCACCAAAAAGCAAACTAGGTAGTTTTAGTAACCCATTGTTTTGCTCGCAGTTGCCATTAATTCGACCTTTATCATAATGTTAACTTACCTGTTCATTTTGGTATGATATTTATTTAAGTTTATATTATGTAATATAGAGGTAACGGTTTGATGTACAATTTTAAAAACCGTATTTTTGTAAATTACAGACAAATTGTGATAAAACGATTATTGAAATTTGTTTGTTTCCTTAGGTAGTAAGAATATTTTTGATGTCCCCAGTGAATTAAAATTGTTTTAAATATTCTACAATATAAAACACCTTACACTATACTAACAGAGTATAACTACAAAATCAATATTAAGTGAGATACTTCATATTTAACATAACTCATCACTTTAATTGTTATCAAAATGTATTTTACTTACATGTTATGGAGTGGGAAGTTTTAACTTATAATGTTACGATTTTGGTTTAAGAAATAAAAAAAGGTTTAGTTTTGAATAAGTATTAATACTATCATTCTATACAACTTCGTCGAATTTTTAGAGAGCATAATATAAGTTTAAATTTGTTATTCGTTCTACTATTTAGTAAAAAAACACGAGTAGATACATGGCGTAACATATCTAACCTATTGAGCTTTAAGATGATGTTTGATTTATTTGACACTTTTAAATATCGTACATTCTGGGTTGCTGAAATATTGTACTCTATTTGTAAGTGTCCGCTATTTAGAGGTGTACGTTAGGGGAGATTTCATTGCATCCATTGTAATTAAATGGGTTTGTTAGCGTTAACTTGAAGCATTATGTTTAACATAAACATAGTCGATACACAATATTATATTATGTATACATATTTTTAGTCATTCAATTAGTCTTGATCGATATGCTTGACAACGGAATCGGATACAAGTGATACAACCCTCACCTTGATCAAACTCGGGTCTACAGCTATCTATGTTTCTTTAGAATTACTTCTTTATTGTTATCTACTCATATTTGAAAATATAAACATACAAGTATATAATAATAGTATTATTAATGACGCAATTTGTTTGATTATTTCATTTATATGAATGATTTACTTTATGCAGAGAGAACTTGTTAACTTGAGCCTATACTCTTGTGATTGGACGAAAATGAATTTAAAATTTAAGAAGCTGTTGTTATTATCAATGCAGATGAATAATGCTAATCAAATGCTGATAAAAGTTTCACCAAAAAAAATATCAACTTACAATTATTTGCAAGCGTACATATTTATTAAAATTTTTTCAAAATAATAATTCTAATTCCAAATATACCAATTAAATATAGTTATGTAACTAAAAACTATTTGATTTCAGATAATTTCGATGTCTTACGACGTCGAATCCGTTATGTTGAAAACCACTACATCTAAAAGTTCAAGATAATTTTAAGTTCAAATTGTCTTAATCTTATAAATATTATGTACTTATGACATATACACTGTCCACAACTTGTTAGTTTCAGCCAAAGAGTCCAAAGGCCTTTTCAATCTAAGATCCTTTTCTACGTATTCGATTGTTAAGTGTTAACCTTACCTAACCATCACTACTCATCTACTCTCACAATTTTACAGGTTCGGCCACTTTCTCCTTACACCTCCATATGAAATGTGCACTTTTTATCCATCTTTTCCTCAATGTTCTCACCCTTCTCTACACCCTCCCACCACCATAATTTTACTTCTATAATTTACCCCACTTTCACTACCACTCAACATTGTATAATGACCGAACCCTATATCGACCTATTCTCTCTCATTAAATATTAATAATCCTATTCTATACTCCCTTGTTCCTTACACACACAACACACACACACCTTAACATTATCATATCTGCTACACTCACATTTTGTTATTTTTAGTGTACACTTAAATACCACAACTTATTAGTTATTGCTATGTGTGTTCTTTTCCATTATGATATTATTTTACAATACTCCCATTGACAATACTTTTACAATACTCCTATTTTTTCAAATACTCCGTGACGGAGACTTTAACTCCAGACGGATGCCGGACGTCTAATCGTCATTATTTTTAAAACGCTTAAACCATAATATAGTATCATTCGCGTTCTATTTTCCGCCGGACCGCAATCCGGTCAAATCATTTTTTTCTGTTTCGTTTCTCATACACCCGATACGTTTTCTTCCGATTATTCGAAACTGATGAGTATTGTATTGGTCTACTTAATGTTAGTGAGGTACACAGATCTAATATATAGATATAAGACATAGGTACATACTTCTAGGGCCTAACCAATTCAGTCGTACGTAATACCTCTAATACGGTTGCGCGTTATTATACTTTCTTCGTTTTAGTTTACCACATAATTTTTCGGTAATGACGACAATAATCATTTTGTTTAAATGTATGAGGATTACTAGGGGTATTACTATAGGGGTTATTAATGTCGGCTAAAGTGATTAGTAGAGTCCTCCATTTGTTATCTTTCGCAATGTTTTACGGTTGAAACCCGTAGGCAGGAATAAAGTATATTTAAAATGAAAACCACAGAATTTACTTTACTGGAAAAACTTTTATTTTTCTTAAGTGAATATACATTTTAATGAGCGCATTTGCTTTCGAGCACACAACGAACAACTTAAACTTAATGTGGACTGTATGATAACGATATTGATAATATTATTACTGATTGAAGTTATACTCGAAATCAAACATACCGCCCGCCTTGAAACATTGTAAAACAAACATAATAATAAACATTGTACAACTAGAAAATGTTTCAAGAACCTTTTATATAATTCAAATGTATAACGCTAATAATAAGTACAAAAAACAAAGGAGTAATAATTACAAACAAATATTAACATAGGCAAATTAATGTTTGTTATGGCATTATATTTTTTTTTAAATCGCTTGATTTCCTTCAAAAGGCAATGGACACACCATCCGAATAGCTCGCGTAAATCGACCCTTGGCAGAAAGCAATGTGACTACTCTTACGACTTTGTCTGGACCAGTATGCAATTGAACTACCTTGCCTAATTTCCATTGTAAAGGAGGTATGTTATCTTCTTTCATCAATACCAATGTACCAATCTTCACCCTTGGCCCCTTTTCGCTTCCCCATTTACCACGCTGCTGCAACTGAGCCAAATACTCCTTTTGCCATCGAGACCATATTTGTTGGAAAGCCTGTGTTACTCTTCGCCACCTATTTAGCCTATTTATAGGTGTGGTGGTAACGTCGGGCTCAGGTATAGCAACTAACGAGTCTCCAGTTAGGAAATGTCCCGGGGTTAAAGCCTTTAAGTCGGACGGGTCGGAGGACAACGGGCACAAAGGGCTGGAATTTAGACAGGCCTCTACTTGAATTACAACAGTGTTCAATTCCTCATAAGTCATATTTGCGTTACCTACCGTTCTGTATAAATGAGTCTTTATCGATTTTACCGCAGCTTCCCATAGGCCTCCGAAATGAGGGGATCGAGGGGGTATGAAATGCCAGCGGATTCCCAATTTGGTAAAATATCCTTGGAGGGTTTCCATACTGTCTTCATTGTGAAATAAATTTTTTAACTCTGATAATTTTCGATTGGCCCCAACGAAATTTGTTGCGTTATCGGAGTATAGGTCTGAACAGAGTCCTCTTCGGCTGGTGAAACGTTTAAGTGCGTTTAAGAATGCTTGCGTTGATAAATCACACACTAGTTCGAGATGTATTGCCTTTGTGGCAAAACATATGAAAACACACAAATATCCCTTCGTAATTGGTGCATTTCGACGTAAACTTCCTTTAATCATGAAAGGTCCAGCAAAGTCTATACCACATACGGAGAATGGTCGACTTGGTTCTATCCTTTGTTTTGGCAGATCACCCATTATTGGTTGAACGGTAACAGGTTTTGTTCTAAAACAACTTACGCATTCATAGAATACCTTTTTAGCCATGTTGCGTCCATGTATAGGCCAAAAACGCTCTCGAACATAAGCAAGCATTGCAGCGGGACCACCATGCATTGTTTTTTCATGCGCATTACGAAATATTAACTTAGAAATATGACACGATTGTGGAATAAGCATAGGATGCCGTTGAAACGAGTCAAGTGCATCGGTGTTCTTTAATCTGCCACCAACTCTGAGAATTTGATTTTGATCCAAGAATGCACATAAACGGAATATTTTGCTTTTTGTAGACACTTGGCCCTTTGTTTTCAAATCGACAATTTCTTCTGACCAATACTGCACTTGCACGGCTTTCACTATGCATTGCGTTGCCTTAGTTATTTCATCGGTTTGTATTGGTCCGGTATTTTTTACTTTCAAACAACGTAAGCGTAGACAATACGCAATAATACGCAACAATTTCATCCATGATGAACTACGTTCTATAACCGACCAATCGTTGCTAACTGTTGACAAAAGGTTGGTTGTTTTTCGCATTTCAGGAACTTCGCCTTTCTTATCCACCTCTGACATTGGTGGCCAATGGTTTTCTACTTTCCTGAGCCATGTGGGACCTTCCCACCAGCTTTTTTCGTTTCTTAGCAGAGAAGGATCTCTACCACGGGAAATAACGTCAGCGGGATTATCATCACTTTTCACATGACGCCACTCATGAGCGGATGTCAACTCTTGAATTTCACCCACTCGATGAGAGACAAACACATTCCAACTTGCTGAAGGTGATGAAATCCAAGCTATCACTATTGTCGAATCGGTCCACCAATAACAACGACTTATGTTTAATTTTAATTTCTTAACTATTTTGTTAGACAATCTGCATAATAGTACGGCGGCACATAGCTCTAAACGTGGGATGGACAATGCTTTCAAAGGCGCTACTCGTGACTTGGCGGCGATCAATCGTACTTCGACCTCTCCTGTTGAATAAGTTACCCTTAAATATAAACAGGCCCCATAGGCTTCAATAGACGCATCCGAAAATCCATGTACCTGTATTTCTTTGATACCATCATCGATTATAAGACTTCGCGAAATATTTACTTGTCTTAAGGAGTATAGATTAGTCCTATATGTAATCCATTCGTCTTTTATTGCTTCTGGAAGCGATTCGTCCCAATCATATTTCTTGCAAAAAAGTGTTCTCAAAAACAATTTTGCCCGAGTTATAATAGGACCTATAAGACCAAGTGGATCATAAATGGATGCGATGTCTGACAGTATTTTTCTTTTGTTAATAACGGAACCACTTTCGTATGGTGTGACTTTATATTGCAATAGGTCTTCCTTTGGATTCCAAATAAGTCCCAAAATTTTTGTAGGACCGTTGTCCAATTCCATAATTAAGTTCTTTTCATTACTATTTGATCCGAGTATACCTTCCAGTAAGATAGGATAATTTGCAGCCCACTTACGTAACTCAAAACCACCTTTACGTAAAATATTTATAACGTCATCTCTTATACGTATAGTATCTTGAATTGTATTTGCTCCCGACAGCAGGTCATCCATATAGAAATCATTTTGAATGATTTCGGCGGCACCTGGATGGTTTATCAATTCTTCTTCTGCCAACTTGTGTAGACAGCCTGTCGCTAAAAACGAGGCCGGAACGGTTCCATACGTTATGGTATTTAAACGATATATTTGTATTTTTTCATTAGTGCTAGGACGCCACAATATCAGTTGATAATCTCGATGCTTTTCTTCGATCAGGACTTGACGGTACATTTGCTTGATATCAGCTGTTATGACGTATTTATGGGTACGGAATCGCGCCAACAAGGTAACGAGCTCCTCCTGTATTACGGGACCTTTCAATAATACGTCGTTTAGGCTTAGGTTCGAAGTAGTTCGGCACGTGCCGTCAAAAACGACACGTAATTTAGTGGTGGCGCTATCGGTTTTTATTACGGCATGGTGTGGCAAAAAATAATGCTTTTTCGTGTCATATGAATCCACAGGTGACATGTGACCTAAACTTTGATACTCTTCCATGAATTTCACATAATCCTTTTTTAAGGACTCATTTGCATTTAATTTTCGTTCTAATGCCAGAAACCTTCGCAACGCTATATCTAGTGACTCGCCTAATTTTGTCACCGACTCGCGAAACGGCAGACAAACTGTAAATCTTCCGTCTTCTTGTCTCCTTACTGTACTATCAAAGTACTGTCGGCATAATTTTTCTTCTAGCGAATACGATTTTTCTGACGAGATCTCTTCCGATTGCCAAAATCTTGAAACCTTTTCTTCCAATCTTAGCATGTCTGTGCACGCGACAAACGACATAATTGACGTGGACGGATTGTTTTTTGCACTGGGCACTTGACCACTTATAATATAACCGAAATGTGTTTCTTGAAAGAATACTCCATTTTTCACTGGCTGGATACGATCGGTTCCTAATACTTCAAAAAATACTGAAGCACCTAAAATAATATCAATTTTTTGCGGCTTATAATATTGTGTATCAGCCAGCTGAATATTTTTTGGAACATTCATGTTGGATGTATCTATATACATTAACGGTATATTATTTGTTAACTTGGGTAACACGAAAAACTCAAAGGTTGATTTATAATTAGAACCTAGCGATTCTATTGTAGCACACACCGCAGATGACGATTCTTGTTGAGACTGACCTATACCGACAATAGCACATGATATTTTCGAACGTCGTAGTTTTAATATTTGACATACTTCCTCACTCATAAAATTATTTTGAGACCCAGTATCTAACAATACGCGACACTTCATCGACTTTCCGTCTTTGTTATATACCTTTACTATAGCTGTAGCTAGCAAAACGGTGGTGCACGTATCTACCTTTGATGCGTGAGCACTTATGGACGCGGTTTCCGTTACATTTACATTTGATTTTTCCGTCAACGTATTATTTGTACTGGACTCGCTGGTCGTAGTTGCGAAATTTTTCTTTTTAAGATTGTCTGCTTTCATTAGATGTAATAAACTATTGTGTGGGCGCGAACATTTAGCACAACGACGTGATTGACATTTAATATTAGGATGAGAGCGTAAACAAATTTTACACAATTTAAGAGCATCGATTTTCTTTATGCGATCGTTCACAGACAAGGCTAAAAATGACGGACAGCGATAAATTGTATGTGCACCAGCGCAATTAAAACATTTTATTTCATTCGTTGAAACATGTGCAGTTGACTTGTTTGGCCATCTTTTGGTTACAGTACTGCTTACTTGTTGTACAATATCACTATTTGAGGACTCGATTGCTTCTAACACAAGGAATCTATTTTGCAAAAATTCTAATAACTTTTCTGCCGTAGAAATTTCATTCTTTTCCGATACTGTCTCCCATTCGCGCAGGCATTCTTTGTCGAGTTTAATCGTAATTAAATGAATTAGCAACGAGCCCCATAATTTAGGCTGCTGGCCTAACATTTGAAGAGCATTAATATGACCGTTTAGCCCATCGATTAATTGACGCAATTGAAATGACGATTCCGACGTGACAGCTGGTAATCCATACAACGCCTTCGTGTGATTTTGAATTAACACCTTTTTATTGTTGTAACGCGATACTAAGGTTTGCCATGCAATTCTATAATTTTCGGCGGTTGTTCCTAAACATTGCAAGCATTTTTCGGCATCACCTTCGAGTGCCTCACGCAAATAGAAAAATTTTTGTATTTCCGATATGTCCTTATTGTTATGCACAAATGCTGTGAAAATGTCATAAAAGGTTGCCCACTCTGAATATAAGCCCGTAAATTTTGGTATTTGCAACGCAGCTAATTTTACGGATGTTACTTGGCTACCACTCGCATTATTATTGCTCTGACTATTGCTTTGAATTTCACTATTTGCGCGCGGATAACTGATGCTGTGCTCTAATTCTTCTTCTTTTATTATTTTTTCGCAATTCGCTATAGCTTTATAATACACATTTTCGACTTCAATGCGGTAATTTTCACTGTCCTCCGATACACCACTTTCTTCTTCAATCGACGACTGAACTTCCTCAAAAGCATCAAACAATTCTTTTAAACGATCCTTTCGACTTTTTATTTGATTAACTTCGAGGCTACCCCGTTCTCCTAGCGTGTAACTTAAAATATGCGTCATTTGGCCCTTTAATACTCCGCGGCGATTTACAAGCACTGCCGGTTCACCCATAGTAAATAATAATTAATTATTCAGATTTAAATAGACTACTTCGGTGAGGTAGCGCAAATTCAGTTGAATTGTAACGACTAAAGCATAAAAAAGGAACACTGTTGTATCTATTCGAGGAGTTTGCCTAAGGTACTTATAATTAAATCTCTGACCTTTAATCGACGTTTGATCTGTGTTGAGTTGATAACCATGGACAATTCAATTTCTCACTGACCGACAGAATGAACTAAAAATCGTCTGGTGGAACTGCCCGCAATTGCTTCCTTTTTACAGCTGAATTCAGATGAATAACACTCATGTATCAATATTATAAACACAACGTGATGCGATTATGCGATATCAGATATTCGATGTAAACAACTATACGCGATATGATTTATCAATATACGACGCGACACTTATACGCGGCGACGGTACGACTACTATGACAACGTTACATCGATTCAACGCTTGTACGAATTTCGCTATAACGAATAACGATTTACGAATTAAAACCGATTTAACGAGAAACCAAATATGGCCGCGATCGAAATACAGAATAAACTTACGAATTACGATATAGATGCTACGACGCGTTGCGGTTCGCACAAACGACTTATTCACGGAAACGAAATGAAATATATTTTATTTGACATAAACTAAAACGAGTCCATGACATACGATTAATTTCTTTCTTTAATTTTCTTTTATGCACGATCGGTTGCAAACACGCACTATTTGTAATTAAGATTCACAGGTTAACGATTAGCTTTTACGATAAATACTTTATTCGACCTTTATATTATTAATTTGAAAACAACAAAAGAACGCACTCCGCGAAATGTGAACACGTGTTTTCAACTTAATACGCGGAACGTATCCGGTTCGAACGGACCATGTTATCTTTCGCAATGTTTTACGGTTGAAAACCGTAGGCAGGAATAAAGTATATTTAAAATGAAAACCACAGAATTTACTTTACTGGAAAAACTTTTATTTTTCTTAAGTGAATATACATTTTAATGAGCGCATTTGCTTTCGAGCACACAACGAACAACTTAAACTTAATGTGGACTGTATGATAACGATATTGATAATATTATTACTGATTGAAGTTATACTCGAAATCAAACACCATTCATATAACTTAATTTAATCCACCTTCGCATTAACCTTAATATAAATTATAAACAATAACCTATTACAATTACATATTACGCTTTTATCTATATTATTATAGCTGTCCCTCCCGGCGTTGCCCGGGCATAAGTCACCTTTGTTACTTTCGTTAATGTAAATGTACAAACTGTATATGACTCAAACTTTGTTCGATTCGTTATTTAATATTTGATGTATGGTGTTCAACATTTATCTGAACATTTCTGTTGCCCAGAATAAAAATTCTGATTCGCCGCAGTACATTATATCAGGTAGGCAATCTACCTGTGGTAGATCGCGGACCCCGCCGTGCTATTAGTACGTATGTGTATGATTTAACTCTAAAGTATCAAAGTTATACCAGGTTTGTTGGTTTTACTTAATTCTACCTACGATGGATTAATATAATCAATTTACCTATACAAAATCCTATCCTAATCTAACCTAACCGATGAATAAAAAAAAACAAATTTAACCCTTTGTAAATTAACTTATCTTCTTTCCAGAGGTCTAATCTACCCAAGAATATTAATTTATATATATATCTAACTATATAAATACAGAGACTATAACTCTGTAGACTATAACACGTAGTATGTTTTCAGGTAGGCAATCCACCTGCGGTGGATTGCAGACTCCTCGAAGTGCGTACGTAATTACGAATGTTTTATTAACACGTTAATATTACGATGTGGATGAGTCGAAAAATTAGTCTTGGGAATACCGTTTTTACTAAGCTATATAGCAACAGGTCTAAAATTATATTCATTACTCAATCATGACCAATTGCAACCTTACAATAAACAAAAATATATTATTATTTAGTTTTTGATCTTACTGGACAGAACTGCATCCAAGTTTCCTACTTTTCCAGTGAATTTTCTTAAAATTATCTTAAAGAGTTGAGAACCTTAATATAATACGGTTATTATACTTTATAACTTTTAATCCTTATATTATATGGTGCACAATATTTTTGGTTGTTGGCTGTATTAACAATTCATATCTACACGTATTATGGCGATAATTCTCGGAACAATTCATATCTACACGCAACCGACGATAAAACACATTATATTTAAAAAGTAAAGCAAATAGTTTTTTTTTTTTATTATTATCATTAAAAACCCATGGCAACCATTTATAAACAAAAATTGTCATCTGAAATCTCAAAATTCCCGTCTTAGTACCTCCCGGGATTAATCCTTTCCCTTTTAAAATTAGCCTATCTTTTAAATTCGGCCAAATTACACACATAGTAAAAATTTCATCAAAATCGGTTAAGTGGTTTAGGAGTCCATTGAGGACAAACATTGTGACACGAGATTTATATATATTAAGATTCTGATAGGTACTTATGTATTATTATTATTATTATGAAAATGATAAGGTCTAGGAAATAAATGTATCTTAATACCAATGGCATAATATTATAGTCAATAAACATTTGAGAATGCTATCAACAATTTGGAGGTGCTATTATGGATTTTGGGAGTGTTAAGCGACAGAAAAAAAACGTATTTTATTATAATTTGTGCTACAGTAGATTGAATATAAAGGTATACGTAATCAAATAATTCGATCTATTTTCAACTGATGGTTGAGAAGAATCCTTTAAAAATTGAATTTATATAATATTTTAATAATTACAAAAACAATAGATTGCACTTTCTTACCTATAGATACTGCTGGTGCATACTCATTGGCATACTTTTATATTGTATATACCTATGTATACATTTACTGTATAGGAACTATATTTGATTATTTTAAAGTATATACTATAGATATTAGAGAAGTATGACACTACTTATATAATAAAACAATTATGATAGGATTTTTAAATCTCAAATAAAAAATTAACTTTAATACTCAATTAAATATTATTATTTTTTAATAAATTAATTAGAAACACTTTGATAACAAATAATAACAAAATAACAAAATAACAAATAATATAACTTGAATATAATATTATAGCAGGACTGTAAGAATGTTGTTAGTGAGTAGTTTTATCTTCGTCAATTTGATCAGCCTCCTCCGGTAAACTAACCGGAGTAGTAACGGCTGATTCTTCAATCGATTCATCATCTGTGCTTGTCTAATTAAATTTTAAAAAAATAATTAAAAAAAGTGGGTAAGTGGGTGTTGCTCTGCTGTACAGTAGGCTACAAGGGGTCACTGTATTATGGATGGTATTATATTTGAATTCGATGATATAATATCATCGTATTCGAAAAACGATTCTGAGCAGAGGCGATTTGTCAGTTTGGGTATTATATATTCTATTTATATTGTTATTACACTTATTATTAATACGGTAGCCGGTAAGTAGAATTAATGTTATAAAATTACAACAAAATAACTTTAAGTTATTTAACTTGACTTTATATCGACATTTTTTTTTTTTTTTTTGATAAAGAGAGATAATCTCTTTTAAGCAATCTTGTATTACATGTTAAAATCTTAGATTTAAAAAGAAAAATTTTTAGGAATATTTAACTCAAAATTATTTGCACATGTTCGTGATTTTTACGCCTTTTGTCAAAATTCGAACTTTATATGCTTATAAAAAAAAAAAATGTGACTGGATTTTTAATATTTTCAAATGTCACAGTAACAATATATTAAGTCTTGTAATAGTCTTTTCAAGCTTTTTTCCCCGACAAATAAAATTTTATTGGCATTCATAGAAAAAACTAAAGAAATAAGAAACTGAAAATTCAAAACAAATCAATATTTTTGAAAATTTTTACGTGTATATAAAATGCTAATATAAAAAACTAGTGATAATTTCATGTATTTACAGTCATTTGTTTTAGAGTTATACCAAAACCAAAATCAATTTTGTAAAAATTCCCACTTTTCCTTAATTTTTTTTTTCTTTTTTTCCTGCGCTTTCGAAAACTAATAGAATTTTTTTACTTTTGACTCCCCTAAATATCAGAAAATAAAATTTAGAAGAAAATCCAATGATTTTTACTGTCTCAAAAGGTGATTACAGACACAAAAAAAAAACACTCATCATTGTAAAATCAATACATTCATTGCTCCGCTCAGAACCTATAATAATATTTGTATAATATTTGTATAATATTTCTTATAACGAAACTTATGGGTACTTACAAGGTCTATAACAGGTGAAATTTTTTCTATTGGCACAGCTGCCAGGCGCTCTTTTACGTTTGATTTTGTGTATAAGTCTCCTACTGTTGCCGAGTCTTCGCTGTTAGCTATTTTTGGTGACAATGTACTATTATAATTTGTTTTCGGCGAATATTCATACTGCACTCTAGTCGTATTACTATATTCGTTCTCAACCTCCTCTAGTAAACTAACTAGAGTTCTAACGGCTGATCCACTTTCTGACGATTCATCATCAGTGCTTGTCTAATCAAATTGAAAAAAATATTTATATTATATTTCTTATAACGAAACTTATGGGTACTTACAAGGTCTATAACAGGTGAAATTTTTTCTATTGGCACAGCTGCCAGGCGCTCTTTTACGTTTGATTTTGTGTATAAGTCTCCTACTGTTGCCGAGTTTTCGCTGTTAGCTATTTTTGGTGACAATGTACTATTATAATTTGTTTTCGGCGAATATTCATACTGCACTCTAGTCGTATTACTATATTCGTTCTCAACCTCCTCTAGTAAACTAACTAGAGTTCTAACGGTTGATCCACTTTCTGACGATTCATCATCAGTGCTTGTCTAATCAAATTGAAAAAAATATTTATATTATATTTCTTATAACGAGACATATAGGTACTTACAATAAGGTTTATAACAGGTGAAATTTTTTCTATTGGCACAGCTGCCATACGCTCTTTTATGTTTGATTTTGTGTATAAGTCTCCTACTGTTGCCGAGTCTTCGCTGTTAGCTATTTTTGGTGACAATGTACTATTATAATTTGTTTTCGGCGAATATTCATACTGCACTCTAGTCGTATTACTATGTTCGTTCTCAACCTCCTCTAGTAAACTAACTAGAGTTCTAACGGCTGATCCACATTCTGAAGATTCATCATCAGTGCTTGTCTAATCAAATTGAAAAAAATATTTATATTATATTTCTTATAACGAGACATATAGGTACTTACAATAAGGTTTATAACAGGTGAAATTTTTTCTATTGGCACAGCTGCCAGGCGCTCTTTTACGTTTGATTCTGGGTATAAGTCTCCTACTGTTGGCGTGTTTTCGCTGTAATGTAATGCGTTGTAATACAACGTATTATCATAATATAAATTTTCTAGCACGGTGTACCCACTGCCACATGGAAACTATAATAATATAACAATATATTTATAACAATTAATATCATGTTAGAGAATGTCTGATAAATAGACGGGTACTTACTTCGTCTACTTCGGGTTCACAGTAATCTGCAGCCATTACGTGTTCCGCGTGTGATTCGCTCTCTGATGGCGAGTCCTCGTCATCAGCGTCATATGGACTTTCTGTATTGAACATTGAACATAATTAAAAATATTTTACCTATTTACACTACCTATATATACATATTATTATATACATCTACTCAATGTATTTAATATTTATGTATATTTACGAAATTTCTCAAATGTTATGTTTTAGACGCAGTGACACACCTCCCCTCGCTCTACAAAAACAGAAAACGAATATTGTTTGTGCGAATTGTTGTGTGCCGTATTTAAGAAAAAATAAATTTATCACTAATATTGACTGAATTTGCTCCTGTTGATGGTTGTGTCATTTTAATAATAAGTAATGACGTACGGGTCCAAAAGTGTTGGGTGTGTATATTTTGTACCTATTAGTCAATCATATAATGTGTGTTTTGTTAATAATATATTTATAAGGTGTAACGAATGTTACAGTATATTTTGTATTTCGTTATAATGTGTCGGGTCGTCCCGCAGTTACCAAAGCTCTTCGATGGAAATCAAACGAAATTGGAAGAATAGAGAATTTTTGATTATCTGAAGGAAAATTAAAGTTGTGAACCAACAATAACGTCGTCAACTTGTACTTACCAATGACTTTCAATATTTTTTGCCTTTGCATACAACCATCAACATCTTCGACCGACCGCTTCCTTTTATTCTCCATTTCTGAGGGTATAAGGTCAAAATTAACAATTGTTACAATTATAAGTAAAATATATTTTAGTATATATACTTACTTAACTGATTACTAATTTGACACAATTTATAGATTTGGATTTACAATTGATATTATAAAGGTATACTGAAATTAGTGAACTCAAAATATTTGTTTATTATTCTATATCGATAGTCCATACCAACGGCCGTCGTCACGTTTGAGTGATACTTTTTCATTTTCAGCCGTGAGTAAAAAAATAACAATAAAATTACTAGTATTACACAGATTCACGATAATATTAAATAATAAATGTATTTCAATAATTTATTATACCATTTGTAATTATTTATTTACAATAAGACAGTGAACGCTCATATATTACTAAAAAATGAATAAATAAATTATGTTTGGTCACATTTTCTCGTATCATTATTGATTATAAATTAATAATATGTAGGTACATAATGTTACATGTAGGTTGACTCTTCTGACGACGACCAGCAGCGCTGGTATGTAATTTTCTTAAGTCAGTTACAGATATTATACTTATTTTCAGCCATCCACTTTATAAATACACACTAAATAAAAGTTCAAATGGACGCAAGTAAGTGTACTTATTTTATACAAGACTTTTATCGGATCTGATAGTTATCTTAATGTCTGTTGGAAAACCTAAACTAAACGCTACCTTCAATGACTCATTTTTTAAGATAAATGTATTTTTAAGTACCTACTACCTACCTATTCTTCTTCTTCTCGTTCACAGGTAAATTTTTTATCTTCATAGTTAATATTTACAAATTATATAAATATCTTACATTTTTTCTTGAGTATACAAAAATATTTACATTATATAGCTTAAATTGGTAATCTAATTAGGGAAGAAAATTCAATAGATTGGTATATTAAGATTAAAATATATTTCACCAAACACCTGTTGTGACTGCGCCCTCAATTCAAGTACCTATTATCAAAATAATAAATTAATTTCAATAGTAACACTATTAAAACAGTATAAGGCTTATCTTTGTAATAAATGCACGCAAGCACCAATATGCATACCCGAAGCGCCGTTTTACATTTTTAATATTATGTATCTTCATTTGTCAACTAATAATAATAAAATAAAACCAATAATCTGTGCTGTTGTGGCTTATAATAATAAAAATAAAAATAAAATAATAATATAATGACAATGGCATTGTGTACCATACAAGCATACCACCATGTTATCTTTTATAAAACACACACACACTCGTAAGAGTTATATATTTTTTTTTATTATAATTAGTTTTAAGGCTTTGATGACTGAGGCAATTTAATCTGTAAAGTTGGTAGGTTTTATTACGGTAAGGTTGGAACTGTTGGTACAGTTAAAAATGGTTGGATAGGAACACGTGTATGTGGCAAGGTTTTGACTACTAAAAACCCGAGTGGTCACACATCCGAGAACTAGTAGCAAGGACGTTACTAACTGTGCAACTGGTAGCAGCCAACGCGCCCCGCCAAACCACAAAATTATATTAATATTATATGTAGGGAAATAATACTCTATTGATATATTTATTTCCCCGCTATTGCATACTTAATTTACACCTATGATGGTCTAAAATACATAACTATTTTAACTATTTTTAAGTCAATCACGTTATATTATATTATTATATAGACTTAATAGTTTTAACAATTTTCAATATTAGTATGTTCAAATTTATATAATTAGAACTATTGCCACGTTTGATTAGAATTTACATGTAACTGGTCTGCTCTAATACGATTTTAATATTTTAGTCATATAACAGACAAATGATATAATACATATTCATAGTACTTCGAGTACTTAATAACCAACTACTAAAATATTAGGTACATTTTACATGATAATATTATCTAGTATAAGTGCATAGTACAGTGAAGGTACACACCACATAAAATACTCGTACTATAATACACTTGTCAACTTGTTTGTGTTAGAATACCTACGTTTTGTGAGTTTAATAGTAACAGGAGCCTGCACTCTATAGATGTTGACGGAACTTAAAATTATTGTAGTCTCGAAAAGTTGCAACTAAATAAAATTGAAATTGTAAATGTATTTACAAAAAAAATAAATTGTATAAGATAGGCTATAGACACATTGTAGTTTGTTAAAACATGAAAATAATAATAAAAGAGTCTCATCCCCGTGTTTAATACAAACTTGCTGACTGCAGTAGTAACTATGTTTCAATTATTAAACTCTGAAGTTATGGGCGTGGTTAATATTTGAAAATTATAATTTTCAGTATATGCTTATACAGAACAACAGAACGATAATAATTCAATTGAAGGAAAATTAATCAAAAAAGATTTTTATGGTATGAATAATATCTTGATAATAAAAATTGTTATTGCGGTTGCTACTTTTTCTTTGACAATGGAAATTCTTAAAGCTTTTTTACGCGTGTGAAATTCAATTATAAACAGAAAAAAAAAATATAACATAATATTTTTCATTATTCTTCAGTCTTCTTATACATTTTTTTTTTTGGTGGCGGTTAAATGTGATGATTAGTGATTACTGGTAGAAACTATAAGTACTTGTTTTTGTAGATATTTTTTCATTGTTCCAAGTTACCAAGTTTTGATGTAGGTAATAACATAAATTGATAAATAGGTACTTTTTAATAATCTCAAATAATTATTTATGGAGTGACTAATAGACAATAGGTAGTTATAGCGACTAATACTAATAGCTGTAATCAGATATTGACAATAAAGAACTAAAAAATGATAAGATTTTAAAATGGTTTACTTTTTAGTAAGTTTTTCTGATAATATAAGAAGATTTTTTTTTACCCACTTAATCAAATATATATATTCGTTAAATAAAAACAATACTTTTTTACAACTTTACCTTTTACAAAACATTTAAAAGAAAAAAGAATCTATAGATTTGTTTGGATGCTATTTTATTTTATTGATGGAAACAAACAGATAAACAACAACGTTTTTAATTAATTGTTGTCCAGGTGCTTAAATTGTTTTTAAGAGTTGACACTTTAAGTCACATAGTTTAAACTTTAAAATTAATGTGGTTAGTTTATATGATAGTAATATATATTGTTAGATATTAAAATATTGATACCTATACCTAGATACAATCAATTTTAAGAAAAAATGTAGTATTCAAATTGAAAATTTAAATCTTGACAAAAATACTAAAATTACAAAATTTAGGAAATTATTTGGAGTAAGAATTCAAAAATTTTTATGAGCGGTTTGAAGTTCATATTTTTACAAGATTGGATTTTTCTATGTACGATAAAATTTTTATAATATTGATATGATTTTAACTGTTTAGGAACATTGTCAGTTTTAAATGTTTTTAGTTTTTTTTTTCTATAATAAATATTCAATAAAATTTATTTGTTGTGTAAAAAATTAACACAAGGCTCCCGATATATTGTTTCAATAGCAGTTGTGAAAAATAATATAAGAACATGTGCACAATTTTTTTTATACATTTAAAGTTCGAATTTGATAAAATGTATCAAATATAAAATTAAATAATTATTTTGTAGTCAAAAATGTATAAAATGTTTGACTTTTATATCTAAGGATTGAAAATTTAAAAGAAGGTTCCACGTAAATAGGGTTATATATAAATTACTTATTCACAATAATATCACCATATATATTTATTAGTTAATAGCTATTACTTAGTAATATATAGGCTGACTGACTTCGCTCAGAATCGTTTTTTCTTAAACAATTATATTATATCATTGAATCAAATTTAACACCATCCATTACAGTGACCCACTTGTCACCTTTTTAGAACATTTATTCAATAATAGCACATGTCAATATATTTTTATAATTGTATTATTCTTTATCACGAATAGGAATATTATTAAGTCAATGTTCATATTATATTATAATTATTTTAAACATGTTCTACTTACTCTGTAATTTGGAATGTTCTGATGCCGAATAGAGTGTAGGTACCCAACAGTATAATATATCTATATTATACTATTAAATATTAATCTTAACAACATCTCGTCATATTTCTAATAACAATAATTTATAATATGGGTTTCGTCCCGGTCGTTCACATCCACATGCAACCTAGTATTTGTAACTATGTGTTTAATGTGTTCATTAATGGGAACCAAGTAGATGTCATCCTCATTTGTACCTATACATTGTTCATGACAATCATAACTAATTAAAGCTATGCTATTATAAGTGTTGATAATAATTTTTTTTTTATTAATTAACCTACGGCAACTTAGACCTTTGGGTGGTTTTTTAACTGTGGGGGACGGTACTGTAGGTTTAAACACGTGTGTTTGTGAGTTTGGCAGATTTTTTAGGGGGTACCCGTGACTTGTCCGAAGAAAAATTGCCACCCGCGGCCGAGGTTTTGAAACGCCGTCTGTGCGCGTCGCAACCAACGCCTTAGTCCGCTCAGCCACTCCGTCCCATAATAATATAATATTAATATATAGATCAGTACATGGTAGGCATACAAAATAATTAACTCTAATTTTCACATATTTACCGTTTCTCTGATTTCAATAATAAAATAACGTTACAATATTGACACCCAACTAAATTAATCTATAATTTTAAGACGCAACGAATATTATTTACCCTTAAATTTAGGACGGCCCTGGTATAATGAATGTTTACCTACACGTAGGTAGGGTAGGTACATAGCATTAATTATTATTATTGAGTGTTGGCTACAAACATAATTTAAAACGTTTAAAAACATTTTATTCTTATATATTATAAATAAATACTATGCTGGCCAAATAATATGTCTGGTAACCAACCAATTCTCACTGTTATTTATTATTAATATTTATGTTGTTTCAATTTTGTTCAATATCCTTTTAAACTATATACTATTAAGTACATCATTCTTACTTTCACAAATTATATTTATATTTTCCGATTGCTGTTTTATTTTGTATTTTTTAGTTCCAAATTCTTTTAACTTTCTTTTAGTTTGTGAAGTATTAATTATTCATTTTATTTTCAATATAAACCATTACCTACATAGTTTTAAATTTAAAGATCTACAAATCAACAATGAACGTAGCCTTCCATTCCAAAGCCTTTTTTTCATCAGAACACGGATCCGAAATAGTTGTATGTACAGGTAATGATTAATAACTTTAAAACAATAATATCGAAAAGTTTTTGGCCGGATTCAGAGATTTTGACACGGGAGGATATTTAATTTTCAGTAAAAAACGGTCTTCATACAATTTTAGGGAAAATAAACTATTTATGCTTTTGTGTTTTATAATCAAATCCTTTCTATAAAAATATAGCCTAACCGTTAGTACCTAATATTTCCATTAAATATTTATTTTATCATTTTCCATACATAATACAATTTTGAAATATTTTGGGTTATTTATATAGACATTTAAAATTAAAATTTGTTTAGTTTTTTATTTATTGGGTCAATTTAGAGATTAATTACAAGTAATTATATAATAGAAGTTGAGAAATAATAAATATACATTGGAACGATTTTTTTTAAAAGTATTTAAGTTATTTATGTTTACAACATTCATCAAATTGAAAGTTAACAATTCTTTAGTAGTTAAAAATGCATAAAATATTCAAAATTTATAGCTAAGGATTGAAAATTTAAAACTAGGATTCTCATAAATAGGTCATATTGTAACTGAAAAATCAAAAAAGTATTAAACCTAGTTTTTTTTATGGACATTTTAAGTTAAATTTTAGTAATTTTAGTACCTATATTATATAAGTTAAAATGTGGACGAAATTTAAAAATGTAATGTAATGTAATTTAAATGTAATTACATTTTAAAACCAAGAATTACGATTTTAGTTGTACCTAAATAAAAATGTATCGTGAGTGAAACAGTTAGGGTATTTTTAAAAACACTATGACATTTTCAAATGTAATTATTTGCCAAAAATGAATTTAACCTACTGTTGTACTAATGTTATATACCTAGTAAAATAAATTAGGTACTTTGATCACAATAATATCATCAAATATACGCTTAATAATATTATTTGGCTGACAGACCGTCTTCGCTCAGAATCTTTTTTGTGTATTTGATACAATGATTTTATATCATACCCCGTCGTATTTACTTATACAACTAATAAGGTTGTTGAACAAAATACTGACCATGAAATATTTTGTTTATTTTTTGACTTGCAACATTGTAACGTCTCAAAGTCTCATCTCCTAGACAGTTTTCTCCTGGGGTTCAAACTTGGATTGCTTCACTTCAATGATTACTGGGATACAGCCCAGCGATTAATGTTATTAGTATTTTGTAGTTTGTAGTGTTTGTACTCATATACCTGTATTATAATATAATATAGATAGTATAGGTACTGTGGTAATATTAAATTTGATTTAAAATACGAGTTATGATTATTTGATCATTGAAAAAAGTATAAGTGCATCACACAATGAGATTATTCTAGATATTTTTATAGATTTCCATAATATAAATATTAGATACCAATAAGAAACTAATGCATACACCATAGGATTTAGAGTTTATACTGGTAGAGAAGCAGAGCCTGGAGTTGAAGTATCAACTAAAATAGTGATGGAAATGTCAGAAGAATATTTAGATTTTGGCCGTACTTTATACTGATAATTGGTACACCAGCATTAATTTAGCTCACAAACTTTTATCTAGATCTACTAATTTAGTTGGTACATTAAGAGCAAATAGAAAGCATAATCCACAGATGTTGTGAAACACAACTTAAAAAGGGGAAATTGTGGCTCAAAAAGTAACAGGAATATTAATTTTGAAATGGAAAGATAAAAGGGATGTTCTTATGTTATCCACTAAACATGAGGACAATATTAGGCAAATACAACTAAAATAGGAACTGAAGTTGGAAAGCCAGAAGTAGTTTTTGACTATATCGAGAAAAGGTCTAGTTTGTGAGTGATTTAAGATCTTCTTATCACACTCCTCTTAGGCGATCAATGAAATGGTATAGAAAGTAGCGTTTGAAGTTTTATTGAATACTAGTGTTATAAATGCTCTTATATTATATAATAAAGTAATAATTGTAATATGAGTGTGACTGAATTTAGAGAATCTATTATTTTATCTATGATAGACAACCAGTAGATACTGAAAATGATATTTAGAAATGCATTCAATAGTTGAAAAAACTACACGTAATAGATGTGCAATATGTTACCAAAAACTAGTCTTAGAGGAAGGTAAACTTATGCTCAAAGTAAAACAAAAAAAGTGAGAACAATGTGTCCAGCCTGTGATAGATTTATTGTGTTGAGTGTTTTTTTGCTGATCATAAATATTTAAAAAAAAGAATAAATGATTATAATGTAAATATTCATTCATATTATTGTTTTGTTTTTTTGTTTTATTTATTTTTTTACTATGAATTATAAAGAAATCATTTATTTTATTTACATAATAATATGTGTAAATATAAAAAAGGTACAAAGAAAAAAATTACTATTAATTATTTTATATTTTAGTCATTGTATTTATTCTTGATTACAAAAAGTTGTTATTCCTATTATTATCTTTATATAATATAATATATAGTAATAATAAGGTATTGTGATTTGAATATATGTAACAAAAAGACTTATAAGAAAAATAACCAAAACTTAAGTTATTATATTTATATTGTTTATACTTTATATTGTTTATACATTTATATTGTTTATATATTTATAATGTTATAGTTTTGTTCAAAAAATTGTATAAGAAATTGTTTTAAGTATGTAAAACTAACACAAGTTATAAAAGTATATTAATATTATATAATTTAATGTCATATGTTTTGTCATTATACATTAAAACAGTGTTAACATATTATAAAGTGTTGAAAAATTATACAATAATGGAAATTTGATTTATTTTAATTTAAATGTATGAAATAATACCGGTCATAAGTCCCAATGCTACAAGTAGTTATATATTTAGATTTTTATTCTCTATTCAAAAAAATTAACAAAACTGAGGTATAATGTATGCTCAATTTCAACATTTAAAATGTTGAGCATCAATATGTGTCTCTCATGGCAATGGAGGAAAGTCAACGCGTGGCCCTAATATGATGCTCATGGCAATAGAGGAAAGTTCACAAAAAAACTCGTGGCAGTCAACTTGTTAATTTGTATCTAGATATCATTCAACACTGGACGTAAGTCATGGACCGCTCAGCCAAGGTATTAACTATTAGCTAGGTACCTGAACCAAGTAAGTAAGATATTATTCTATAGATTTTGTAAATATAATTTATATATATTATATTATTTGCACACACCTGTTTAATAAACATAAAGTATTTTTAGTATTTATTGCAATAGTATACAGTGCCGAATTCAGTCATTTAGGGGTAGGGCAATAGAGACAACTGCCCCAGGCACCAACATTTTATAGTTGAAAATTTATTCGCTTTTTGATTATTTTAATTTAAAAAAACTAAATTATTTTAAAAGTATTTACTATATTAATAAATAATGATATACCTATTATGCTGTTTGAAATTTGAACAACTAATTTTAAAGCTATCAGCGATCGAGAATTATTATTACACCTAATAGTTTTCCTTTTCCAAAATTCGTTGTCCTTCAATACACATAAGTTCTTTAAAAAATAATCTTAACTTTGCACTATAAACCATTTCATTATTATAATTTTAACTTAACTTATTGAAAGATATGTTAACAACGTAGTAGGCTAATTCATATTGTACTTACTAAGTATAGAGTTATTACACAAAATGTATTTTCTCGATACGCTCGATAATTAGAGTCTTTATATTTTCCATCTAATAATCTAATATTTTATGCATATTATATTATACCTAATAATACTAAGCTAATACTTAAATTATTTAAATTTAAATTTATTTATTTATAGACATTATTGTATCTAAAAACATTTTATATAAAACAAATCCTAAAAGCCTCAGTCATACATGAAATATTTAGTATAACCAAAACATTTTTATATTTCATTTAAATAATGCATTAATAATAATATCTGAATGATAGTGGCCGACACTTATAAGACTAATTTAAAAAAAAAGATTTGTTTTCCCGGCACAGAAAAATTATATAGCCAGACCAAAATGCAATCTTGATACATTTTAGGTACCGATAAGCATACTCTGCAATATATTAAAAAAACTTTTCCTGGCTCATCATCTTCGTATTATTCTTGTTTTTCTTTCATAAGTTTGAAATTCTGCGTTGAACTTTGGACCGTATATATTTCTCAGTACCTTATTTTCGAAGGTCATTCGGCGTTTTCTGTCTCCTTAGGTCAGTGATTATGTTTCGCTCGTATATGTGATTATTGGTCGTAGATGGCTATGATACAGTAGTGTCTTTGAGTTATGTGATTCTGTGAAAGTAATTTTGATTTAAGAAGTTTCATTTTCCTATAGTAACACCGATTGCCGCATACTATTCGATCGTTGATTTCTTCATGCCTGTCCTTGTTGCTATTTATGATAATCCTTAGGTACTTAAATACTTCCACTTTCTTAAAACTATAAACTTACTGTGGTCTATGTTACGTCTTTTCCCCATTTACACGCAGCCCTGTATTACTTAGCCCCATAATTTTACTTTCTAATAGTCAGGACAAGTAGTTTTTGACTCCTATCGCTCGTCTCCTCCATTACCACAATGTCATCTACGTACGCCAATATAACTCGTTCCTCACATATTTCCATTTTTCGATCATCCCATACTTTTCTCATTTTATTTTCTAATGGTTGATTAGTAGAGTGGGTGATAAAGCATTAACTTTTTAGTAGGCCTGATTTGACTTCAAAGGTTTCAGACATTTCCTGCAGGAGACGAACTATGCATACATTTTTATTGTTACGTCCTTTTATAAGACTTATGTACTTCTTATGCGTGCCTAGTACTTCCAGTGTTTCTCATAGTTTTTCAATGCAGTCATAAGCTTGTTTATAGTCTATAAAGATGAGGTGCCGTTCTTTATAAATTTATAAAATTTAGCCATTATCTGTCTCAGAATAAAAATATGGAACAATGTCGATTTACCTTTTCTAAAACCGCTTTGACATTCCCCGACTATTTCATTTATATATTTTCCATTAGTAGTTTGATAATTTCCCATACAATCTTCGATAATTTCCATATAAAGATTGGGGTTGTGCCGATTGCATCCTAGCAGTCGTGATGCGTGGTTTGTTAACGAAGTGCGGTTCTTTGACGTACGTGTGGTTTGTTTACGACGTGCACGTTGTTGACGTATGTGCGGTTCGCTGACGACGTGCGGGTCGCTGCCGTAACGGGCGGTTCGCTGACGAAGTGCGGTTCGCTGACGACGTGCGGTGCGCTGACGACGTGTGGTTCGCTGACGACGGGCGGTTCGCTGACGTAACGTGCGGTTTGATTACTACGCACGGTGCGCTGCAGCCGACGACGTGCGGTTCGCTGACGACATACGGTTCGCTGCGTGGCTGGCGGTTCGCTGACGACGTTCGGATCGCTGACGACGTGCCGTTGCGCTGAGGACGTTCGGTTCGCTGACGACGTATGGTGCCTTGATGACGTGTGTTCAAAGATTTCAGACATTTCCTGCAGGAGACGAACTATGCATACATTTTTATTGTTACGTCCTTTTATAAGACTCATGTACTTCTTATGCGTGCCTAGTACTTCCAGTGTTTCTCATAGTTTTTCAATGCAGTCATAAGCTTGTTTATAGTTTATAAAGATGAGGTGCCGTTCTTTATAAAATTTTTAAAATTTAGCCATTATCTGTCTCAGAGTAAAAATATGGTACAATGTCGATCTACCTTTTCTAAAACCGCTTTGACATTTCCCGACTATTTCATTTATATATTTTCCATTAGTAGTTTGATTTTCCATAGAATAACATAAATTCCCCATACAATTTTCGATAATTTCCATATAAAGGTTGGGGTTGTGCCGATTGCATCCTAGCAGTCGTGATGCGTGGTTTGTTAACGAAGTGCGGTTCTTTGACGTACGTGTGGTTTGTTTATGATGTGCACGTTGTTGACGTATGTGCGGTTCGCTGACGACGTGCGGGTCGCTGCCGTAACGGGCGGTTCGCTGACGAAGTGCGGTTCGCTGACGACGTGCGGTGCGCTGACGACGTGTGGTTCGCTGACGACGGGCGGTTCGCTGACGTAACGTGCGGTTTGATTACTACGCACGGTGCGCTGCAGCCGACGACGTGCGGTTCGCTGACGACATACGGTTCGCTGCGTGGCTGGCGGTTCGCTTACGACGTTCGGATCGCTGACGACGTGCCGTTGCGCTGAGGACGTTCGGTTCGCTGACGACGTATGGTGCCTTGATGACGTGTGTTTCAATGACGACGCGCGGTGTGCTAAAGAAGTGTGGTTCATTGACGGACATGTGATTCGCATGATAATTCATACATTTTCCATTAGAGGCTAGATATTTCCGATTAGAAGCTCGACATTTCCCATAAGGTGCTTAATATTTCACAGACAAGCATAAATTTATTATAAAATCATTGATATCACCCATAAAACTGTAAAAGACTTTCTTACAATGTGGACTATGCCTACCGGGGACACCACAATAAAAAAAAACGCGCCATATGTAATACCTCTTGCGTTTAAACAACATGTTTAACAAGCAAATGGTGGTGAGGAAACTTACACATATTTTTCATCATGAATCGTACTGTACTAACATTTGCAATAAATAATTATAGAGATTTTTTACATAGAAATGTGATCTTAATTTAAAATAATTTGGATTTAGAGTTAATATGGGTTTTCAGGAAGTAATTTCACACTTTCTAACTTTATTAAGTGCTAGACAAAGAAAATAGATGATAATTCAGTGACTAGAGATTTTTGGTGATTTAGTTGTAGATGGAAATGAAAATTATTCGCGGTGCATCGTCTCCGTATTATTCAAATCGCGTACATTTATTATAAATATTATAATATTATTTTACTAAAAATATGAAACTTTTGGAGTATACTATTATTTATTATTACATACACAATGACATTTTCAAATGTAATTTTTTTTCAAAAAAAATTTAACCTACTGTTGTACTTATTCCTTTTGATAAGGTGAACCATAAGACTCTAGAGAAAATTCTCGTGTCTAGTGGGTTTGGTGAACCATATTATTATCTTGGTTTAGTTCTTATTTGAAAAATCACACTCAATGCATAAAAGTATTCGGAATCAAGTATGCAAAGTCAGCAAAGTTCCGTCTGAGAACACTTTTCCCCAATCCTCTTCTCTCTTTTCGTATATTGCATCAATAAGAGTGTTATTCACAATAGTAATTATCTGCTGTTTGCTGACGATTTAAAATTATTCTTAGAAATTGGTTGTAATAATGACTGCCTTCCACTTCAAATGGACCTTGATGTAGTAGGTGTGTGGGCTAAAAACATTGGTTTGAGTTTAATGGTTTAAAGTGTCATTATATGTCCTTTCACAGACTCCAAGTTCTAATTGTGTATTGTGTTTAAATAAACTCTGTATGATTACTTACTCACTAATGTAGGTGTTAACGCAAACGATCTAGGTATCACACTGTATCGGGTAACCTTATTATAACTATAATAATATAATATTACGTTGCTATCGTAAGCGGCATACACTTAAGACTAAAATATCTATATTCTATCCATTAGATATAGCCATAATATTATAGGTAATAGATACGTCATATATCTATCTCTAAATCCATTAATATACAAACTGAATATCATTTGATAAACATTGGTAATAATGTAATTCGATGATGGTGTCGCTATATAGTACCTATAATAAATATTACAAATGCAGGGCATAATAGCAGAAACATATCAAATAAAAACAATTAACATTACCCGCCCACGTTCCACGCGCATTATTAACATAAAATATAATATCATTGAAATTATGTAGCTATAAATATTAAAATATTAAAACAAGTGCTCGTGGTTATTGTTATAACAGTATTCGGTTAAATTCGGAAATTTTATAAATAGTAATTATACTAATTTAAATGTGAGTCACACCTACTTCTTCCTATAATTGGTTGCTATTGCTTATTGGTTATAATAATAATTATTATTATTATTAATGCGATAAGCCTTTTAGTACAGAATGCATCGAGTTCAAACCTAGGTTTTGATGGACCAATTTTTTTGAATTTTTTGATATTTTAGAGTTAAATTATACACTTACGTACACTGTACGCACTAGTGCATTACGATGGATCCACAATCTACCACTGGTAAATTGCATACCTGATAATATACTACTCACATAATCACAAAAACCTAGAAATAGCAACGCATTGCTGTGTAAGCTAGTATAATAATATATTATAATTATTTGATTTGTTTAAAAGTATTTGATTTTGAAGTACGAATACGTCCAAGACTGCGTGTAAAATACTTACATGCCGTCCAACAGCATGTTATATAATTAATCAGGATTATTATATAGGTACCTACCTACTTCGAGTACTTAATAATCCAACTACTAAAATGTTAGGTACATTTTACATGATAATATTATCTAGTATAAGTGCATAGTACAGTGAAGGTACACACCACATAAAATATTATAATACACTTGTCAACTTATTTGTGTACGAATACCTACGTCTTGTGGGTTTAATAGTAACATGAGCCTGCACGCTATAGATGTTTGACGGAACTTAAAATTATGGTAGTCTCGAAAAGTTGCAACTAAATAAATTGAAATTGTAAAATGTATTTACAAAAAATAATAATTTGTATAAAATAGGCTATAGACACATTGTAGTTTGTTTAAAACATGAAAATAATAATAAAAGAGTCTCATCCCCGTGTTTAATACAAACTTGCTGACTGCAGTAACTATGTTTCAATTATTAAACTCTGAAGTTATGGGCGTGGTTATATTTTGAAAATTATAATTTTCGGTATATGCTTATACAGAACAACAGAACGATAATAATTCAATGAAGGAAAATTAATCAAAAAAAGATTTTTATGGTATGAATAATATCTTGATAAAAATTGTTATTGCGATTGCTACTTTTTCTTTGACAATGGAAATTCTTAAAGCTTTTTTTTACGCGTGAAATTCAATTATAACAGAAAAAAAAAATATAACATAATATTTATCATTATTCTTCAGTCTTCTTATACATTTTTTTTTTGGTGGCGGTTAAATGTGATGATTAGTGATTACTGGTAGAAACTATAAGTACTTGTTTTTGTAGATATTTTTTCATTGTTCCAAGTTACCAAGTTTTGATGTAGGTAATAACATAAATTGATAAATAGGTACTTTTTAATAATCTCAAATAATTATTTATGGAGTGACTAATAGACAATAGGCAGTTATAGCGACTAATACTAATAGCTGTAATCAGATATTGACAATAAAGAACTAAAAAATGATAAGATTTTTAAAATGTTTTACTTTTTAGCTAAGTTTTTCTGATAATATAAGAAGATTTTTTTTACCCACTTAATCAAATAGATTATATTCGTTAAATAAAAACAATACTTTTTTACAACTTTACCTTTTACAAAACATTTAAAAGAAAAAAAAGATCTATAGATTTGTTTGGATGCTATTTTATTTATTTGATGGAAACAAACAGATAAACAACAACGTTTTTAATTAATTTTTGTCCAGGTGCTTAAATTGTTTTTAAGAGTTTGACACTTTAAGTCACATAGTTTAAACTTTAAATTAATGTGGTTAGTTTATGATAGTAATATTATATTGTTAGATATTAAAATATTGATACCTATACCTAGATACAATCAATTTAAGAAAAAATTAGTATTCAAATTTAAAAATTTAAATCTTGACAAAATACTGAAAAATTACAAAATTTAGGAAATTATTTGGAGTTAAGAATTCATAAAATTTTTATGAGCGTTTGAAGTTCATATTTTTACAAGATTGGATTTTTCAATGTACGATAAAATTTTTAAAATATTGATATGCTTTTAACTGTTTAGGAACATTGTCAGTTTTAAATGTTTTTAGTTTTTTTTTTCTATAATAAATATTCAATAAAATTTTATTTGTGTGTAAAAAACTTAACACAAGGCTCCTGATATATTGTTTCAATAGCAGTTGAAAATATTATAATACATGTGCACAATTTTTTTTATAAACATTTAAAGTTCGAATTTTGATAAAATGTATCAAATATAAAATTAAATAATTATTTTATAGTCAAAAATGTATAAAATGTTTGACTTTTATATCTAAGGATTGAAAATTTAAAAGAAGGTTCCACGTAAATAGGTAATATATAAATTACTTTATTCACAATAATATCACCATATATATTTATTAGTTAATAGCTATTACTTAGTAATATCATAGGCTGACTAACCATCTTCGCTCAGAATCGTTTTTCTTAAACAATTATATTATATCATTTAATTCAAATTTAACACCATCCATTACAGTGACCCACTTGTCCACCTTTTTAGAACACTTTATTCAATAATAGCACATGTCAATATATTTTTATAATTGTATTATTCTTTTATCACGAATAGGAATATTATTAAACCAATGTTAATATTATATTAAATTATTTTAAACATTGTTCTACTTACTCTGTAATTTGGAATGTTATGATGCCGAAATAGCGTGTAGGTACCCAACAGTATAATATATCTATATTATACTATTAAATATTAATCTTAACACATCTCGTCATATTTCTAATAACATTAATTTATAATATGGGTTTCGTCCCGGTCGTTCAACCACCACATTCAACCTAGTATTTGTAAACTATGTGTTTAATGTGTTCATTAATGGGAACCAAGTAGATGTCATCCTCATTTGTACCTATACATTGTTCATGACAATCATAACTAATTAAAGCTATGCTATTATAAGACAAGTGTTGATAATATTTTTTTTTTTATTAATTAACCTACGGCAACTTAGGCGATTGGGTGGTTTTTTTAACTGTGGGTGACGGTACTGTAGGTTAAACACGTGTGTTTGTGAGTTTGGCAGATTTTTTAGTGGGTACCCGTGACTTGTCCGAAGAAAATTGCCGCCCGCGGCCGAGGTTTTGAAACGCCGTCTGTGCGCGTCGCAACCAACGCCTTAGTCTGCTCAGCCACTCCGCGGTCCCCCATGGCCCATAATAATATAATATTAATATATAGCTCAGGTACATGGTAGGCATACAAAATAATTAACTCTAATTTTCACATATTTCCGTTTCTCTGATTTCAATAATAAAATAACAGTTACAATATTGACATCCAACTAAATTAATCTATAATTTTAAGACGCATGAATTTTTATTTACCCTTAAATTTAGGACGGCCCTGCCTATAATGAATGTTTACCTATACGTAGGTAGGTACTTAGCATTAATTATTATTATTGAGTGTTGGCTACAAACATAATTTAAAACGTTTAAAAACATTTTATTCTTATAATATTATATAAATACTATGCTGGCCAATAATATGTCTGGTAACCAACCAATTCTCACTGTTTTTTATTATTAATATTTATGTTGTTTCAATTTTGTTCAATATCCTTTTAACTATATACTATAAGTACATCATTCTTTACTTTCACAAATTATATTTATTTTTTTCCGATTGTTGTTTTATTTTTATTTTTTTATATTCACTGTTTAATTTAAATTCTTTTTAACTTTCTTTTAGTTTGTGAAGTATTAATTATTCATTTTATTTTCAATATAAAACCATTACCTACATAGTTTTAAATTTAAAGATCGACAAATCAACAATGAACGCAGCCTTCCATTCCAAATGCCTTATTTTTATCAGAACACGGATCCGAATAGTTGTATGTACAGGTAATGATTAATAACTTTTAAACAATAATATCGAAAAGTTTTTGGTCAGATTCAGAGATTTTGACACCCGGGGAGGATATTTAATTTCAGTAAAAACGGTCTTCATACAATTTTAGGGAAAATAAACTATTTATGCTTTTGTGTTTTATAATCAACTCCTTTCTATAAAAAATATTTAATTCAGTTTTCTGTATACATAATATAATAGGTAATTAGACTTTATTTTAAAATAGAAAATGTTTTACAAATAGAATAACAGTTTTTATGAACAAATCGTTAAAAGTATTATAACAACTTTAATTTAAATAATATGAAGGTGTGGCAAAACTTTAATTATTTTCATTTGATCGCGGCAAAGTCATTGATCACTGAATTAAAATCAATCGTCTTCACGGTTTATATTTCAATTGATAATACATGTGTGAGTCAATTTTGGCCAATTATAGATCGATTATACGTTTTAATTAATTTGAGCTTAGGTAGGTTAGGTTCACACGTTGCAGTACTACACGGCAACGTTAAATAATGGCAGAGAGATATACAAATATTTGGAAAGATTATCAGTCATTGAATACTTATGTATTATTTCCAAAATATTTTGATGTGTTTGATTTTTGCGTCTGTCGTCACTTTTTTTCAACAGCATCTTTTATGGTAGGAAAGTGAATCTAGTTGGTTAGGTCATAAGTAAAAAATTGCGAAAGTTTTCAAAAACGTAAGGAAGAACAAACAAAAAATCAAGAAAAAACTGAGATTTTATACCAGTTTTCGAAAAAATCGATTTTGTTATTAAGTGTAACTCTAAAATTAATAATAAAATAACTATAGATACATGACATTTTACTGAATATTTATATGAGCAATGTCAATACAACATAACATTTTCGAAATATTGCGACTATTTTTGATGCTATTTGTTATAGGCATAAGAAAATTTAAAATTTATTTAGTTTATTTTTAATTAATTTCAATAAAAAAATTTTCGCTCGATCAAAAGCTTGAAAATGTAATACAACGGTCCTCATAAGTTGTCATGATGGTTATTAAAAAAAAAGCTGAGCGTAAATCCACAATATTTTTTTAAGAGCGCCTGAAGTTAAAAATGTCGAAAAAATTTATAAAAATCACGACATTGGGAAATTTATAGGTTCATAAAAAATTGTCTATGATATCTAAGATTTGAAATTTTTATCCAAGATTCCCCTAAGTTTTCCTACATTAAAAAAAAAAGTTTACTGGAAAATCAATTTAATTTTTTATGAGCGTTTGAAGTTCGACATATTGTAATCACCCATAAATTAAAAATTTCTCATACAACGATTTTCTTCTATAGTTGTTTTTCAAAAAATACTAACCGTTAGTACTTAATATTTCCATTAAATATTTAATTAAACATTTTAATTTTCACATATTTACCGTTTCTCTGATTTCAATAATAAAATAACGGTTACAATATTGACACCCAACTAAATTAATCTATAATTTTAAGACGCACGAATTTTATTTACCCTTAAATTAGGACGGCCCTGGCTATAATGAATGTTTACCTACACGTAGGTAGGTACATAGCATTAATTATTATTATTGAGTGTTGGCTACAAACATAATTTAAAACGTTAAAAAATTTTTATTCTATAATATTATAATAAATACTATGCTGGCAAATAATATGTCTGGTAACCAACCAATCTCACTGTTTATATTATAATATTTATGTTGTTTCAATTTTGTTCAATACTTTTAAACTATATACTATTAAGTACATCATTCTTTACTTTCACAAATTATATTTATATTTTTCGATGCTGTTTATTTTGTATTTTTTTAGTATTCACTGTTCCAAATTCGATTTACTTCTTTTAGTTTGTGAAGTATTAATATTCATTTTATTTTCAATATAAACCATTACCTACATAGTTTTAAATTTAAAGACCTACAAATCAACAATGAACGCAGCCTTCCATTCCAAATGCCTTATTTTATCAGAAACGGATCCGAAATAGTTGTATGTACAGGTAATGATTAATAACTTTTAAACAATAATATCGAAAAGTTTTTGGCCGGATTCAGAGATTTTGACACCCGGGGAGGATATTTAATTTTCAGTAAAAACGGTCTTCATACAATTTAGGGAAAATAAACTATTTATGCTTTCGTGTTTTATAATCAACTCCTTTCTATAAAAAATATAGCCTAACCGTTAGTACCTAATATTTCCATTAAATATTTATTTTATCATTTTCCATACATAATACAATTTTGGGTTATTTATAGACATTTAAAATTAAAAATTGTTTAGTTTTTTATTTATTGGGTCAGAATTTAGAGATTAATTACAAGTAATTATATAATAGAAGTTGAGAAATAATAAATATACATTGGAACGATTTTTTTAAAAGTATTTAAGTTATTAATGTTACAACATTCATCAAATTGAAAGTTAACAAATTCTTTAGTAGTTAAAATGCATAAAATATTCAAAATTTATAGCTAAGGATTGAAAATTTAAAACTAGGATTCTCATAAATAGTTCATATTGTAACTGAAAAATCAAAAAAGTATAAACCTAGTTTTTTTTATGGACATTTTAAGTTAAATTTTAGTAATTTTAGTACCTATATTATATAAGTTAAAATGTGGACGAAATTTAAAATGTAATGTAATGTAATTTAAATGTAATTACATTTTAAACCAAGAATTACGATTTTAGTTGTACCTAAATTAAAAATGTTATTCGTGAGTGAAACATTTAGGGTATATTATTAAAAACACTATGACATTTTCAAATGTAATTATTTTGCCAAAAATGAATTTAACCTACTGTTGTACTAATTTTTTATACCTAGTAAAATAAATTAGGTACTTTGATCACAATAATATCATCAAATATACGCTTAATAATATTATTGGCTGACAGACCGTCTTCGCTCAGAATCGTTTTTTGTATTGGATACAATGATTTTATATCATACCCCGTCGTATTTACTTATAAAACTAATAAGGTTGTTGAACAAAATAATGACCATGAAATAATTTTGATTAATTTTTTGACTTGCAACATTGTAACGTCTCAAATGTCTCTCTCCTAGACAGTTTCTCCTGGGTGTTCAAACTTGGATTGCTTCACTTCAAATGATTACTGGGATACAGCCCAGCGATTAATGTTATTATTATTTTGTAGTTTGTAGTGTTTGTAATACCTGTATTATAATATAGATAGTATAGGTACTGTGGTAATATTAAATTTGATTTAAAATATGAGTTATGATCATTTGATCATTGAAAAAAGTATAAGTGCATCACACAATGAGATTATTCTAGATATTTTTATAGATTTCCATAATATAAATATTAGATACCAATTAGAAACTAATTTATTTTTTAATCTATATAAAATATATGTTATTAATTTGTATCTAGATATCATCACTGGACGTAAGTCATGGACCGCTCAGCCAAGGTATTAACTATTAGCTAGGTACCTGAACCAAGTAAGTAAGATATTATTCTATAGATTTTGTAAATATAATTTATATATATTATATTATTTGCACACACCTGTTTAATAAACATAAAGTATTTTTAGTATTTATTGCAATAGTATACAGTTCCGAATTCAGTCATTTAGGGGTAGGGCAATAGAGACAACTGCCCCAGGCACCAACATTTTATAGTTGAAAATTTATTCGCTTTTTGATTATTTTAATTTAAAAAAACTAAATTATTTTAAAAGTATTTACTATATTAATAAATAATGATATACCTATTATGCTGTTTGAAATTTGAACAACTAATTTTAAAGCTATCAGCAATCGAGAATTATTATTACACCTAATAGTTTTCCTTTTCCAAAATTCGTTGTCCTTCAATACACATAAGTTCTTTAAAAAATGTTCTTAACTTTGCACTATAAACCATTTAAATATTATAATTTTAACTTAACTTATTGAAAGATATGCTAACAACGTAGTAGGCTAATTTATATTGTACTTACTAAGTATAGAGTTATTACACAAAATGTATTTTCTCGATACGCTCGATAATTAGAGTCTTTATATTTTCCATCTAATAATCTAATATTTTATGCATATTATATTATACCTAATAATACTAAGCTAATACTTAAATTATTTAAATTTAAATTAATTTATTTATAGACATTATTGTATCTAAAAACATTTTATATAAACAAATCCTAAAAGCCTCAGTCATACATGAAATATTTAGTATAACCAAAACATTTTTATATTTCATTTAAATAATGCATTAATAATAATATCTGAATGATAGTGGCCGACACTTATAAGACTAATTTAAAAAAAAAGATTTGTTTTCCCGGCACAGAAAAATTATATAGCCAGACCAAAATGCAATCTTGATACATTTTAGGTACCGATAAGCATACTCTGCATTAAAAAAACTTTTCCTGGCTCATCATCTTCGTATTATTCTTGTTTTTCTTTCATAAGTTTGAAATTCTGCGTTGAACTTTGGACTATATATATTTCTCAGTACCTTATTTTCGAAGGTCATTCGGCGTTTTCTGTCTCCTTTGGTCAGTGATTATGTTTCGCTCGTATATGTGATTATTGGTCGTAGATGGCTATGATACAGTAGTGTCTTTGAGTTATGTGATTCTGTGAAAGTAATTTTGATTTAAGAAGTTTCATTTTCCTATAGTAACACCGATTGCCGCATACTATTCGATCGTTGATTTCTTCATGCGCTGACGACGTGTGGTTCGCTGACGACGGGCGGTTCGCTGACGTAACGTGCGGTTTGATTACTACGCACGGTGCGCTGCAGCCGACGACGTGCGGTTCGCTGACGACATACGGTTCGCTGCGTGGCTGGCGGTTCGCTGACGACGTTCGGATCGCTGACGACGTGCCGTTGCGCTGAGGACGTTCGGTTCGCTGACGACGTATGGTGCCTTGATGACGTGTGTTCAAAGGTTTCAGACATTTCCTGCAGGAGACGAACTATGCATACATTTTTATTGTTACGTCCTTTTATAAGACTCATGTACTTCTTATGCGTGCCTAGTACTTCCAGTGTTTCTCATAGTTTTTCAATGCAGTCATAAGCTTGTTTATAGTTTATAAAGATGAGGTGCCGTTCTTTATAAAATTTTTAAAATTTAGCCATTATCTGTCTCAGAGTAAAAATATGGTACAATGTCGATCTACCTTTTCTAAAACCGCTTTGACATTCCCCGACTATTTCATTTATATATTTTCCATTAGTAGTTTGATTTTCCATAGAATAACATAAATTTCCCATACAATTTTCGATAATTTCCATATAAAGATTGGGGTTGTGCCGATTGCTTCCTAGCAGTCGTGATGCGTGGTCTGTTAACGAAGTGCGGTTCTTTGACGTACGTGTGGTTTGTTTATGACATGCACGTTGTTGACGTATGTGCGGTTCGCTGACGACGTGCGGGTCGCTGCCGTAACGGGCGGTTTGATTACTACGCACGGTGCGCTGCAGCCGACGACGTGCGGTTCGCTGACGACATACGGTTCGCTGCGTGGCTGGCGGTTCGCTTACGACGTTCGGATCGCTGACGACGTGCCGTTGCGCTGAGGACGTTCGGTTCGCTGACGACGTATGGTGCCTTGATGACGTGTGTTTCAATGACGACGCGCGGTGTGCTAAAGAAGTGTGGTTCATTGACGGACATGTGATTCGCATGATAATTCATACATTTTCCATTAGAGGCTAGATATTTCCGATTAGAAGCTCGACATTTCCCATAAGGTGCTTAATATTTCACAGACAAGCATAAATTTATTATAAAATCATTGATATCACCCATAAAACTGTAAAAGACTTTCTTACAATGTGGACTATGCCTACCGGGGACACCACAATAAAAAAAAACGCGCCATATGTAATACCTCTTGCGTTTAAACAACATGTTTAACAAGCAAATGGTGGTGAGGAAACTTACTCATATTTTTCATCATGAATCGTACTGTACTAACATTTGCAATAAATAATTATAGAGATTTTTTACATAGAAATGTGATCTTAATTTAAAATAATTTGGATTTAGAGTTAATATGGGTTTTCAGGAAGTAATTTCACACTTTTCTAACTTTATTAAGTGCTAGACAAAGAAAATAGATGATAATTCAGTGACTAGAGATTTTTGGTGATTTAGTTGTAGATGGAAATGAAAATTATTCGCGGTGCATCGTCTCCGTATTATTCAAATCGCGTACATTTATTATAAATATTATAATATTATTTTACTAAAAAATATGAAACTTTTGGAGTATACTATTATTTATTATTACATACACAATGACATTTTCAAATGTAATTTTTTTTCAAAAAAAAATTTAACCTACTGTTGTACTTATTCCTTTTGATAAGGTGAACCATAAGACTCTAGAGAAAATTCTCGTGTCTAGTGGGTTTGGTGAACCATATTATTAACTTGGTTTAGTTCTTATTTGAAAAATCACACTCAATGCATAAAAGTATTTGGAATCAAGTATGCAAAGTCAGCAAAGTTCCGTCTGGAAACACTTTTCCCCAATCCTCTTCTCTCTTTTCGTATATTGCATCAATAATGGTTTAAAGTGTCATTATATGTCCTTTCACAGACTCCAAGTTCTAATTGTGTATTGTGTTTAAATAAACTCTGTATGATTACTTACTCACTAATGTAGGTGTTAACGCAAACGATCTAGGTATCACACTGTATCGGGTAACCTTATTATAACTATAATAATATAATATTACGTTGCTATCGTAAGCGGCATACACTTAAGACTAAAATATCTATATTCTATCCATTAGATATAGCCATACTATTATAGGTAATAGGTACGTCATATATCTATCTCTAAATCCATTAATATACAAACTGAATATCATTTGATAAACATTGGTAATAATGTAATTCGATGATGGTGTCGCTATATAGTACCTATAATAAATATTACAAATGCAGGGCATAATAGCAGAAACATATCAAATAAAAACAATTAACATTACCTTCCCACGTTCCACGCGCATTATTAACATAAAATATAATATCATTGAAATTATGTAGCTATAAATATTAAAATATTAAAACAAGTGCTCGTGGTTATTGTTATAACATTATTCGGTTAATTTCAACATTATTATACAATTGTTAAACTATGCTATTATACACTGAGCTGACTCCCCTATGATCGTAAAAACCAGCTGATATGGAGTTGAATGTTTGAATTAAGTCGAATGTAGAGTCTTATAAAAAAATACTTTTAAAATTGTATTTAAACAAAGATACAAATACGTCTATTCAGAATTCATTTCAAATATTTTAAGAAAAAGTATTTAGGATCAAATTCAAATACTTGGCATGTATTAAATACCTACTTTTAAAATACTTATTTAACTGTACAAGTAATTTCAAAAATTAATTTTATAAATAGTAATTATACTAATTTAAATGTGACAGTCACACCTACTTCTTCCTATAATTGGTTGCTATTGCTTATTGGTTATAATAATAATTATTATTATTATTAATGCGATAAGCCTTTTAGTACAGAATGCATCGAGTTCAAACCTAGGTTTCGATGGACCAATTTTTTTGAATTTTTTGATATTTTAGAGTTAAATTATACACTTACGTACGCTGTACGCACTAGTGCATTACGATGGGGCCACAATCTACCACTGGTAAATTGCATACCTGATAATATACTACTCACATAATCACAAAAACCTAGAAATAGCAACGCATTGCTGTGTAAGCTAGTATAATAATATATTATAATTATTTAAGTTGTTTAAAAGTATTTGATTTTGAAGTACGAATACGTCCAAGACTGCATGTAAAATACTTTCTAAATTTAAATACTTACTTAATTTGAAAATTGTTTTAAGTATTCTTAATACTATAAAAGTGTTTAAATATGTATTTAGTCCAATAATTTAGAAGACTGTTAAACTCTCGCAACTGTGCTTATACACTATCCGTATACTATACATAACATATATTATTTATATAATATTATACGAGTTTGCGTATAATATGTATTGTTATTTGTTGCAATTCGTTTACATCGAGAGAAAAAAAACTTATCTTTTCGAATTGCTAGTCCAAAGGAAAACGATATAATAACATTGCTTGCGTCGCGCTATACAACTATAGGCGTTTTGGTTGCGGGGCGGTTTCGTTTTTATTATTTGCCGCGGAAAAACGTATATACTCGGCGCGGGATTCGATTCATACAGAACATCAATAATAATAATAATATGGAATAAGTTACAATACAACAACAGCAACAACACCATACGATGACTACGACAAAAACGACGTTTTTAGGTCACGTTAAAAGGCTGACCATTGTAGTGCACACGACGAAAACTAGTTTGTATATAGGAATTATATAGGTAGGTAGGTACAATTTTATTATTATTTATTACGATGCCTATTTTGTACTTTGCAAATTTTACTGAGTGTTTCGTTTAAAACTGTGTTACAGACTACAGTACTTTAATTACTATAAAATTATTATGATGTTTTTACCTAGTTTGAACTCTGAAATACTATTTGGTACAATACTCTGCCACATAGTATTATTTCTGATCATAGCGAGTTTTAGGTATTTAACATTTATTTTAAATTATAATCAGTGGCGTGCTCAGGAATTTTAAATTGTGGTGGAAGTACCAAATACACAAACAAAGGGACAATGGGGAGACCACCTACCCCATAACACGTAATTTATCACAATTGATGCATATTTTTTATTTTACTATAGGGAAACGAAACCTATTTTTAAAATCGTTGATGCATAAAATAATACATCAAATATAGAACGAATATATTACCATGGATTTTTTTTTTTTTTTTTTATCAACATTAATTTAAGTATAAATAAGTATGTTTCAAAATAGTCGTTTATGCTTGCGGGATATTCTTTCGATTTTATTTCGGTCATCTAAACGTTAAATCCATATTAATAAAATAAAACATGATACCTAGCTATACAACAGCTAAAAATATTCCGAACCTGTCTGCTATACAATAACATTTTAAAATCTGTTTTCGATTGGGAGATACTGAAATTAAACCTTGAATGTTGCAATTATTAAAAAAAAAATATAAAATATAACAAATATTAATAATTAATCACTTAATCGCTAGATTCTTTATTTGTAAAACATAGCTGTACTTTATTATTAAATTAAATATAGTGAGCGAGAAAATGTTTTGCTATTATTATAAAAATCATAACAATTTACTAAAAAATTGACGACCGTGCTCCGCAGATAAATGGATCACCATGGAGTATATTGGAAGGGTGCAGAGCTCTAGCGTTGGATCAATTTTTACGATGCGCTGGCGTCACACGTAATACATAATAAAATTACACGTAATGTTAATATGTCTAAATATTTAAAAAAAATTCATTTCTTTGATAAAAATTACATTATAAACTGTCCTGTCCAATATTTCAATGATAATATATGTAAATTTGATTTTGATTATTTTAGCAGCGCATAAATGTTCGTTAAGACGTAGTTATTAGAATACCTATTGTATTAGAGAGGGGGCGGGGGTGTTGAACCTTTAACCCCTCTCCACATATCCTATTGTATTTATGTTATCGTGAATATTGTTCATTACATATAAGTTATAACCTATATACTATACAATTTGCACTTGTAATATAACTTACTATTTTAATTAATACAGGCGTATGCTGGGTTGCACGAACAATCACTAAACATTTAATGAATCAATGGTGCGCGAGCTATAATACGATCCCTTCGACATGATTTAGGGGTACACGATTGGTCCATTACATTTTAGTGAACCATTAACTTGATACATTTTTTATGCGGTACTATTATACGGCGTTTATTGTGTCGGTTTTTTCATCATGTGCGCACGCGCATTCTGACCACACACACACACACACACACAACATGCCGTACGCTTGGACGTTCTCTGCGTGCGCGCAATTGACTCGACACACTTAATGCCGTTCACCGACTCGCGACGGCCGGACGACTTGAGCGTGCACCATGCAACTCCACCGGCCGCTGCACGTCTGCGCGTACCTGTTCGGCGTGTTCCCGGCGGCGCGGACTCCGGGCCCGCCGCCCCGACGTTTCCGCGTCCACTGGCCGGGCGTGGCGCTCAAGGCGTTCTACACGGCGCTCTACTGGCTGGTGTCGCTGGTGGTCAGCATCGTGTCCATCCGGAACCTGAAGAACTACCAGAAGTTGGCCAAGAAGCTGCTGGCCACCCGGGTGCTGGACATCGACGAGCTGTTCGTGTACATGATGTTCGCCGGGATCGCGGCCACCGCCGCGTGCCAGGTCCACATGCTGTGGCCGTCCGTCGTCCGTGCCATCAACGAGTGCTTCTTCGACCTGTGTCAGCTGAACCACGTCACCGGTGTCTGGCAGCACTTCTCTGCGTACGCCGTCGTGCTATTCGTCGTCTACGAGTTCGTCATGTACTTCGTCTTGATCACGTACAAGTCAGTGTCCAGTGGATTGTCGTCGGCCCGCACACGTCTCACCAACACAGGGTCTTCCAGGAAAACGGGAAAATTTAAAAAAATTTTGTCAGGACTACATATAGACCCGGTCATATAGGTTGGCCACGGTAAAATGTTGTCAACCCGATTCAGGGGCTAAAGTACATCTGATTTCAGGGGGACACTTATTAATTTAACCGTTACCTTTGGGCTTTGACAGATTTCTAAAGTAAAAAAAAAACCCCCGTGGTGGTTGTAGCACCCAAAATCCCCAACTCTTTTATATACCACTAACCTTACACATTAATATTGTCATTCAGAGGACACACTTTGATTTTCAAGGAACACAAAGTGTGTCAGGGGACACAGTATTTTAGCCACTGACACAATTATATCTGCCATTTAGTTCACAACGTGTAGTTGCTGTTAAGGGATTTACAAATACGGTTACGTTAATTTAATATTATATACGTATGAATGGACACAATCATACGGACACTAATTTCAAAACATGTGATTTTTAACCTTTGGACTCTTAATGGCGTATAATTTAGTTTCCGTTCTCGAAAAAAAAAATGTTTAAATACATTTATTTACTTCTTTGTTAGATTATTTCATATTTTCTCGGTTTTTTTTTTTTTTTTTGGAAGACCCGGTATTAAGAGGATGGAAGCGTAATACCTATATGTTTTCTCTCTCCAAACCCACTCACAACATAGCAAATTTTCGTTCAGTAGAACCAACCATGTGTTGTTAGCAGTTAGTTTTATAGTATTGGGTGAATTTACCTAATTTCAAACTTAAATTTAAGAACGTTATCTGTGTTCTTATGTTGGATTTTTTACGATATTTCAATTTTTACACGAATTTTGAGTATGTAAAATGTTACGACTTGAACAATGATTATTATTTAAGCTTAGTAAAGCTAAAAATACAAGCAGATTGGATTTGATGAACGCAAATTATCTCTGTTACTTGTGGGTCAGAGGGATACAACATATGGTGCGCTGACTTATTTTTAATAAAACTATTAATATTAAAATAATATAAGTATATTATATATAATGTATACATTAACGATCGGGGCTGCGAATCTAATGTTTATTTAAGTATCGACGAATTCATTTCTGAATTTAGGATAATTCAGATACAATATATACGATTCAGTACATTTACAGTTCTGAATCAGAATTTTGTTGTTGTATATATTGGCACGTTATAGTAGAAAAGCAATCTTCTTATATTTTAGTGCACTAAATTCACAGTGCGTGATAGGAATTATTATGTCACCTTTGAGTTCGTATTTTGACAATATTTGATTTAAATTTGCCTATGTATACTCAAAAGAGCTAATAAGTTCTGTAATGCGTATACTTTAATACACTCGGTCTGATGAGTTTCGTAAATATTTTTAAAAATCTTTTCATGGTAGAAAATGTGCGTTCTGGTGTGAAGTCAAAACTGGTGATGTAGCTAATTTTAAGTAACATTTAGAATTCAATTTAGTGTATCCTTCAAAAGCTGAATTCGGGTAAAAAGTACAAACGGCAATACGGGTATAGTCTTCAAAGTTAGTTATCGTCATCCCTGAATAAAATACCCTTTGTGACATATTTATACATAGCAAAGTAAATGCCATCAAAATTCGTATTCTCTTGACTATCAATGGTATAAACTATAAGGTATAACAATACAAACATAGTATGCAGCCTAGATATTATTAGGTAAATTATTATAATTGATTTGGTTTCATAAATTAAATTCATTAACTATATGAGAAAAATTTGGGAGGGGAGATTTATAATCATTATTTCTAAAATAAATTGCAGTGTAGTTCCCCCCACACTAATATTATATATAAATAAAAAAAGGTCATGGGGATCCATCGCATTATTCTCCACGTGAATATTCCTATGGATGCGTCACTTAGCCCCCTGTAAGGATGACGTGGATTGCCAATATAGAAGTGACTTTTTCCTTTTTTATAAAATCATACACATATCATACTCAGATATACTATCACGTAACATGTCTATTGTTTGCAATCATTAATATTTTAAAACCTTGTTTGTGTCGATACGTATAAAATGGTATTATTTTAATTTAACACTAATATTATACTAAATCCCATACTTACAATAAATATAAATAAATTATAATAATATCCTTTCGTCATCGTAGGTCGATGATAGTGTCGCTGTTATATTATAATATTATCGTTGTATTCGTTTGTGATATGCTGCAGGTTCCCGTTCCCTTTGGCCAAACTGATCTGTCTGTTCCCGCCGCTGTCCAACATCACGTGCGTCGTCGTCGAGCAGTTCTTTTACCTGATGTGCGTGTCGCTGTATCTCCGGCTGCGGGCACTGCACGACGACATCGAGACGCTGGTGCGCAAGGCCGAGCACCCGCGATGGAGATGCTGGGCGTCCGTGGCCACGGGCGGCGGCGGCGGAAGACCCGCGGCCGGCCGGATGGGGATACCGGCGTTCAGCGCGTCCGACATACGCGACCTGCGGGCCGTACACCGCGCGTGCATGGAACTGTTCGCCCGCATCAACCACCTGTTCCAGTTGCCGCTGTCGCTGTGCATGTTCGACTGTGTGTTCCGCATCATCGTATATATGTACGGCATCGCGTTCGACGTGACCATCGTCATGTGGGAGAAGAAGAAGCACGTAAACTACGCGAACACCGCCATGTGGTCGGGTTACTGCGTCATCCGGATCATCCGGCTGTGGTACATGTACCTGTGCGAACATTACGTGACCAAAAAGGTATGTTTGGTAGGGTGGCTACTAGTGGCGTCCCGCGGTAAAAATATTTTCTGAATTCGGAGCAACATGTTTTAGCACTTTAAAGGGTACGTATATGGTACATACTCTTGTAACTATAATAAACTACTTGTCTGAAGTTTGATTTTTACAAACTGAAATACTCTGAATAATATTCTTCTTTGGAATATGAAATCAAAACTGTGTGATGTTACTCAAATTAGTAAAATAACCACCCGGCACCATGGGGATTCCCACTTAAATTTCGATTTCCGACGCTTAAATCGTTTATTATCGTTAATTATCGGCTATAATCGACAACTAAACTTTCGGTGCAGGCGTGACAAAAAGTAATTTTTTTACAGTAATATTTGTAGTTTGCGTTACGTTACTACCCAACACTGACTACAATAATATGCATACTTACACTTTCCAGTTTACTGCAATATTAGTATGGTTTAATATATAATTATTATATTATAGTATTTACTATTTGATATAGCACGCAATTAATATGATTTTTTATCTCGCTTTGTTTAGATTTTACCAATTCGTTTGTCACTTAGCTGGCTTTCGTTGGTTCTAAATCCCGTTACAAGCCGGAGACTGATGCCCGAGGTAATGAAAAAACATTTAAACGTCGGGTAAAATAAAAAAGTATGTCTTACAAAATTATGGTAGTACTCATATACAGTAAAGTCTACTTTCAAAAATAATATTAAAAATGTTTGTGTATAAACTGAATTTGAAACTAAGTGCCTACTCAAAATAATACTTTTAAATTAGATAGACATAAAGTAATTTATATACTGTATACCCATATTAATAATTCATTCGTTGAGAAAAAAAATAGCTTTAATATAATTTGAGGAGAGATGATACTAAGCAACTTGAACAATATTGTAGTTATGGGTATGCGTACTAATTAAACTCGAGGGAAGAAGAAAAAGTTTCCTATTGAATATTGTCAGATGGCACTGATACGATGATTGTAATTAGAGGTTCTTGAAAAACTTTAATAATTATGTTTAATCAGCCAACGGGATTGGGGCGGATAAACTTATTTTAAGTAAAAGTATACGTGTATTACTGTATTAGATTTATAATATGTGAACAAATTATTAGTGAGAATGGAAAATTCAATAAAATCATAAATTTAACAAACTCGCATAAATTGTTTTCATTCACTTTGCTTGAATCCGTAATATATGATGCGAAATAATAAATTGATGTTTTTTAAATAAAAATATAATTTCAGATAATTCTATTTCAACATCAACTCGATACCATCAAGTCCAAGTTTGAATTATTTGGCATTTTAAACATCAATATGACGTTATTTTATGCTGTAAGTACTTATGCGTTCATAAGCGCCCGCAGAAAATTCATCAGGGAGGGGCATAATGAAATCAAACACCAAAAAGTCAATTAAAAAAAGTTCAGTTAACATTTTCAACATTATATTTGAATTCCAGTGGGGTAAATACCCCGTCTTGCCCCCTCCGGGTGCCATGCCAATGATGCGTTTTCGATTGTTGATTATGTTTATCCACAAAATTTTATACATAATATTATACCATTGATTATGAATACTATACATTGCTCACTGCGGTACAAAATGCGCTACTCTAAATTTACTGGCGTACTTTGTACCACAGTTACCGATCTATGGTATTCGTAATCAATGATTATACATATTAATATTACGACCACGTTTATTCTGCAGGGATTTGGCACTACATTGGCGTATTTAGCGCTTTTACTACAGTTTTTTGCGTTCAATCAAATTTCAATGGCATCCATCACCACAAACAATGCAACAAACGCTGAAAAATAATTTATTATTATTGATCTGTGGTAACTATACGTTTAAAATGCATACATTCGGATGAAGTCTGATTCAATCATGCCTTTCATACAGCACAAATATTTTAAACGCAACACGTGCATAATAATAATATATTATTATTTATCAAACTGTACTTGCGAAGAATGAACAAATATATTTTAATAGGTTCACGACAAGAGGAGAAAATAATGGAAACTCTAGATTGACTAAACCAAAAACAGCTTCAATGGATAATCATTATAATATTGCATAATATGGTGTACAAATAGAGGGACACGATTATTTATTAAGCTACCAGCTCCTGAACGATACTAAATTGATTGATAGTAATATTAAATTCAAACTAATGAAAGAAAAAAATATAATATATGAGATAATACAATTAATTTATCATTATAATTATTACTATTGTTAACAGTTAAGTATAGAAAATGAATACAAAATAATTATTGTATTAATCAACTATTGTAGTTAGACTCGGGGAATCATTAATCATATCACAAGATTACAGCGAATAGGTACATGATATAGCTTGCAATTAAACGTATATTAAAAGTTTAATTATTTATTATACAATTTTATAAAGTTGAAATAAATAAATAATTTAATGCTTAAGTATCTAAAAATCGATAAATATGATATGTTATATGCTTTTTCACTAAAATTATTTTTACGTGTTAATATGTTATATACAAGATATATTATTATTTAATTATGAATGTTCATTAATATTATTAAAAATACAGTATGTTAAACTATTGAAACTGGTATCTCCTACTTAAACTATATTGTACAACTTACATCTTTCCAAGTAGGTACCTAAATATCAGTTATCACAATACATAGTATAAAAATTATACGAGTGTAATATTATTTTATAATGATTTTAAGCATATATATTTATGAATTAAAAATGATTTATGTTATTTGGTTTTGACACAGTAAAATAAAAATATTTGTATGATATTTGATATATTATTTACCGTGCATTAAAATATTAAGAATATGTACTTTGTGAGTTATAAAGAATATTAAAAAAACTGCTGTTGATTTTATCCAAAAATATATTATACCTACTAATTTTATTTTATATTGTATAATATACGTACAGACATACGTACTCCAAAAACTGTACAAAAAAATGTGTACCAAAGTTGGGTGTGCCAAATGAAGAAGGCTGTCTACTAACTAATATTTCATGGTCATGACAAATCGTTATATTTGAAAACGATTTCGAGTAGAGCTTGATTTTTCGAAAAATGGTAGATTTTTTTTAAAGAACCTCCATTGCTGATATATATTTTTTATTGTCATTTCGACATTTTCACAATGCTCAATCGAAATACTAAAAAATTCTTAGCATGACCTACAGATATTATACTAGTTGTGTTCAATTTCCAATGAATTTATGTGCTGCATAAACAATTTTGTGATTTCTTACCACCAGAAAAAAATAAAAAGTATCGTTGTAGTATAATAGTATATAATATTAAATTACCAACAATTTCTTCGCTTCATTCTGAATTCAAAAGTATATATTATAATGTATAGAAATTTAAGCAACAATCTGACGTCTTTCAATAAATGAAGGAAAATTTATTTCAGTACTGGTTACGTAGATAATATGTGTTTAAAATATATTTGCAAAGACAGTTCTCCACTATTATAATAAAATACCTATTGGCTATTACCTATATACTTAGACTATAAACTTCATCCAACACGTATAAATAATAGGTTGATTATATAACTTCCTCAAAAGAAATATTGTATTCTGATAAAAATATATCTTAGCTAAATAATGTTTCATCGCGCAATTTTTTTTTTATCGACTTTGAGTTATGTCGAATAAAAAAATACACTCAATTAAGATAAAATTGATGAATGTTTCATAAAATACCAAATATTTATTTAATCTAGATTCTTAAAAATAATTAGGTACCAACCTACTAGTATCATACTTCATAAAACCCGTGTATATTATTGTAACCTAATAATTATGAATAAATAATAAAAACACATGGTAGGTATACATTATTAAAATATTTAACTGAAAATAACATTTATTAATAAATATATAGTAGACACTGATAAAAAAAAAATTGAGAATAATAATTTACAGCAAAAAATTGTGATCTTAATGAACATAACATTATATTATATTTTGATCAAAATCAAATACATGTTAATTTAACAGGTAGCTAATTTATTATTGATTTTTTTTTTTTGAAATTGTTTTATTATTATTTAATATCTATACTATGTTGTAAAATTTGAGGTACATTGTATCGACCCCAAAATAGTGATGACGTAATAATAAGTCGATAGATTTTCTTAACAGATTTAATGAATTACGAACAGGGAAATTATCAAAAAGTACGTACAACAGTCGTATAATACGGTATGTATGTCGTGTATTGCAGTATTATACATGTTATGTTATATAGTTTTCTCGTATTATGTGACGTGTAAACAAGTTTGAAACAATAAACTTCTCATTAAATATTGCTCATAACACTTCACTTATCCACATAATAGGTACATAATATATAATATAGCAGACGGTGTCTCATTTATTAATCCATCGTGTTGTGTTTTCATGTCTTAGGCGGGTGTATTGCAATTTCCATAGCAACCACGAAAAGTCCTAAATCCAAGGATTAGGTATAATAATACATATATATATATATAATATATAATACCTCTATTACCTATTGTATCCTATCCCGATTGTGTTGCAAATATTAAAATATTCAATGCGAAAAAATCGATCATATATTTTTAACGTATAGTTCACAGCGGAATGCGTATGTAACTGATGTACATAAAAACAAATAAATTAAAACACGTTAGAAATTAATATTAAAGTATTCTCTATGGTAAACGAGACAATAATTGTAACATCTATTGTATCAATATAGTTTCTTTCAACTACACACAATATATTATGATAATATATACCTAGCACTTTTTTTTGAAAGTGGTTACCGACATGTTTCATTTATTTAACAACTTAAAAACGTTTACAGTATGACGTCTGATACAATATATCCTTTGACAGTTGACACAATTAAATATTAAAACGCAGGAGAATGCCGTATATAATAATATGATTGTGTCAATTCTTGTCATGTTATTACTTATTATTCGCAATTTTTATTCATCGGTTTATGCTTAAAAGCATTTTTAATCTTGTAGAGTGCATAATATTATTGTTGACGTGTTCCGACGTTCTGCACCTATAATCTATAATATTACAATAATTTATGTGTGCGACTATATTATTATAATGTATTGAAATGTGAGCGTTGTACAACAATCGATAACAACGAATTTCGTCGCATTCCGGAGATCATAATATTATAAGACATATTACATAATATACTGTACCTTAGGTACAAAAATATATTCTTTTATGGTTTTTGGTACCTATTTGTTTAACATTTTGTTTAAATTTGGTACGTTATCATATGTTGGTGTAAATGTTTGAGTCCTGTCACTACTGTCGGACGATACGAAAACTAATCTTTGACCACAGGTTCACTGCAGTACATTTCAAAAGGGCTGAAATTACTGTGCACCAATAATTATATGGGTAGAAAACCGTGAAACTATTATTGAGGCACTTATGGTGTGTATTTTTATAAAAAGAAAAACTAATGAGTTGTCACCGTGTAGTAGGTATAGTTCATTGAAATGATAATATCCGTTTTAAAATAGCACGACATGGTTGGTTTTTTTTTTCTTTTCAAATGTGCGAAATGTTGGACAATAGTGGACATCATTGATTATTGAGCGTATAATTATCCGTCCAATGAGCATAATATAATCCATTACGGGTATAATATAGTGTACCCATACAATTATTACTAATGCACTCTAATGAAATAACACTTCGCAACGTATAATTTAACATCCTCGACGCGAAATCGGCGTTGACAACATTATATTATTATTATGATGGCATTCTACAATAATGTCATTATGGATTCAAGTCATTATCATATTATAATATAATATTATGTCCGAAAACGTCCCCGAAAGTAAACAACCGAAATATTATTGTCCAGTTTGATGATCACCGCCGCCGTGCCGTGTCCGGACGACGCAGGCCGATAATTTTATAATATACCTAGCCATATAGATAACGCTTCTTATATGAGTGATATTGCACGTGGTAAACTATTTAATGTCATAATGTATTGTCGTCACGTAGAGTTTAATGAAAAGCGCACAAAAGAATTCGTTCACTTCCATCATAATGAATCCTTTTGCGGCAAATCACGCGTTATTTACTCTTTCACCAGAGATATGACGGGGTTGTGCGATTTTATGTTATAGCAATTTTTTACTTTTCACGTTTTGTTGGACATTTTACAGGACTGATATTGTACACGTCGACGGGTGTGGCGAGTCAGGCGTTATCCGATTGGGTCTTATTTCGCCTTTTATACCTGTCGGTGTTTCAATTGCGTCTCTAAATAACCAGGTAAATTAAAAATAAGTCCGTAATTTGTATTGGGCCGAGATTAACATATTTGGCATGTGTGGCGTGGATATCTATTTAAATACGACAAGTCAAAATTGAATACATTTAAAACTCTGAGCAATCCGTTTAAAAATACAGAAATTTATTGATAAACAAATAGGCCGTTGAAAAAATTAAATTGTATCCCCTTTCCAATAATATCTTGAAATTATTTCGCTTAAGCCTATTCTTTTTTTGAAATAAATAAGCATCTTGACAAAATATCTGATAGCTATTATACCTATATTTTAATGGTTTTTTTGATCATTATTTTTTAACAACACTGGCACAGATAAACTATGTATTTTTAAGTGTATTATATATTTGACTGATTTCTCTTCATAGGTACACATTTTTCAATCATAAAATATTCGACTGGTTGTACCTACAAAATAATAATTATGATATATTGTGTAGTGTGTACAATTGTTGGCTTAATTAATTTTAATAATCTCATATCAATATAATTCTATATACTACACAGGCCTTCATGGCTTCATAGTATTGAATTACCTAGTGTAATTTAACGTTTTCTTCTTTACAATAGAACGCAATCAGAACATAAAAAAGGGGAAAACAATTTCATTCATCTGATTTTGTGACGGAATCGACGGTCTTGTTTAGTTCTCGTGGTCCAAGTAATATATGTATAATACCTATAGCACATTATATAACTCTATATATTATGATATTTCATTATTATTATTTTTAATATAATTCGATGGTTGGAAGGCCACGTGATTTAACTTTCAACTTTATCGAAATTAATTTTTAACCAGGCCTTGAAACCGATATTCGATACCGGTTAAAACCGTTTAAAACCGAAATCGAAAACGAAAACGAAAAAAGCCAATACCGAATTCGAAACCGAAAAAAAACAATACCGGTATCTGAAACCAAAACCGAAATAGGAAAAAATAAATACCGATATCCGAAATCAAAACCGAAATCGGAAAAATTAAATACCGATATCCGAAATCAAAACCGAAATCGGAAAAAATAAATACCGATATCCGAAACCGAAAACGAAATCGGAAAAAATATTTTCGGTTTCAAGCCCTGGTTTTAACTAATAATGATAAAACACATGTAAAAACAACTTTTTTCCAAGTAACATAAGCCTGAGTTCTCAATTAATTTTTTTAATTCTAAATTCAAGCTTATTTCATTTAAAAATAGTGTAACCCACAATAGCAACATATGGTCAAGTGATATAAGCCACAACGTGTCCTACAATAATTGTAATATACAATTAACATAACCCACTGTTGAAAATATCAATCCAGGCACAATATTATAACCCTCAACTTTTTTTCAACCTGAACCTATTATAGTTACATTGTACTTACCGTCTCATGGTAAGATACTAAGATATGTCAGAGTAAAGCCGTAGAGTGCCAATTCAAAAAAAAAAAGTGGAAAGATTTTCATTTGATTTAAATAGGCATAGGTACCTATCGCGCATTGTATATATTTGATTTAAAAAACTCAACTCTTAAATGATTTTATTCTGGATTTTGTCCGATGGACGAGTCAAAGTCAAGGTCGAGTAAGTCCTGATCGACACTCGGTTTGGATATGTCTTATTGATAACCGTAGGTCTCGCACAAGGGTCCTCACGCGAGTGTGTCCTAACCGGAAGCGCTCTCCTTGTATTTTTCAACATTGAAACAGACGCTCTAATAGTGATAACCGCAATACATTGCAGGTCCGGGTCATATCGTCGTCCCGGGTTATCGTCACGCGATGACCGCCACTGCTCCGCTTTATGAGCCACTGTGGGCGTGCGGCTACGCGTTAGGCGTGTTCCCCTACACCGTGTCGCGGTCCGCACCGCACAGGTTTCGCCTGCACTGGTTCGGCGCGGCGCTGAAGGCCGTGCACGTGATGCTGTTCTGGTGGCCGCCGCAATCGTTGTCGCGGAGCTGTACCGGATGCGCCCCAGCGGCGCCGACAACCGGAACCGACAGGCGCTCGACAAGAAGCTGGCCACCACGTCGCCGGTGAAGGTCTACGAGCTGTACGTGTACATGACGTTCACCACGTCCGCGACGGCCGCCCTGTGCCAGGTGCACATGTCGCAGCCGTCCGTCGTGGCGCTGGTCGGCGAATGTCTGCTCCGGCCGCGCGTCCACTGTGACGCCGGCCGCGCCTGGCCACCGTTCAAGGCTTTCACCATAGTCGTGTTCGTCGTTTACGAGTTGGGCATTTACCTCGTTCTGTCCGCGACGAGGTAGGAGTCGATTGGTCAGCATATATTATGGTTACTATATTGCTATTAGGGCTACGCGGAAACGGGATTTATGTGTATTAGAATTTAGAATATCATTTTGTTCCTTTAGTCCGAGTACGTAATTGGTTATCAACAGAGTAGGGCATTATTCGAATATTTTTTATTTAAAAACCATCAAAAAACGATTTTGAAGGTTGCCAAATTTCAAAGCGAAGGTGTTAAATATAATTGGTATAGATTATTTATAATCTGTTAAACGTTTTCTAGTGAAGTTTTTAGAATAATTTAAATAATTTACTAATATAGTGTAAAAACAAAAAAAACTTTTAACTTATGTTATCCACCTTTGATATGTAGAGTACATATACATTACTGCTTATTAGGGCTCAATAGTATAATGTGTGGCAAGGGCGGGAAGTGAGCTATTTCAGTCGCGGGCGACGTGTGCGGCACGAGCCACACATACTATTTTTTGTCACTCCTCTGCATTCATCGACCACGGAAAAGGTAATGCAGGGATCTATGCAACAACTAGACTATAATTTATACGACAACTGCAATATTTCGATAGACGAAAAACGATTTGGTTTTATTTATTTTAAGCGTCACGCATGGAGGTTATAATATGATTATGAGATGTAACCAAAAGTTTATAATTTTTAAGGAACCGACAACCGTGGTATAGATTTCAGTGACTGTTTGTGCAGAGTATCTGGGCGTCGCGAGTGAAATGTGCGCGCAGCACTTTTGGGCATTTACTACCGGCTGGACGGAAAAAATGACGCTTTTCGAAGATATCGAAAACCAAAATTTCGGTGCAGGCGTGACAAAAAATATGTTTCATTCGAATGAGGTTTTTTGGTTTATAAGTTTATTGTTGATATGTTACAATATTTACACGTTGGTTTCTTAAAACGGCATAGATTATAATATATAATACATCAACAGTTTTTCATCTCTCCAAGTTAATCAATCTCAAAGATATTATTTAAATGTTATATACTGTTAACTGTTAAGTAATAAATACTTTGTAATAGTTCCGTAAAAAACAGATAGCACAGTGAGTTGCAGACACGATTTGTAGACAATTCACAATAAACGAGATGATAATTTGATTTTTTCTCATATCATTGTATATGTGTATATGATCTAAGATTTGTTAACCATTGTATGTTTAATGATAACACATATAAGTAAACATAACCGACTTACAAAAAAAAAAAAATGTCGTTCGTATATTATATTATAAGTTGCATGCTACTCTACATATTCTTCCACTGCAAGGACAATCAAGTAATTCATAGATAATATGTTTTCAGGTACAGTGCAGTGAAAAAATATGCAATACCTACCTAGCACGTTACATTTCGTTAGGAATCGAGTTTAATTTTAAAAATTATAAACGCATTTCGTTCTGAGTTTTCTCCCGACTGCTGCAGGTTCAACCACCGGTACTTGATCTGCCTGTTCTCGTTCCTGTCCAGTATCGATTGCATCGTGGTCGAACAGTTTTTCTACGTGACGTGCCTTACGCTGTGCGTCCGGCTGAAACGGATCCACGAGGACGTACAGGACCTGGTCCACAAGGCCGAACACCCGCGGTGGAGGTGCTGGGCGAGTCCCGCGGCCGGAAGTCTGACTCACTTGGGCATACCGGCGTTCGACACATCGGACATCCGGCGACTGAGGTCCGCGCACCTGAGGGCCACGGAGACGTTTTCACGCGTCAACCGCGCGTTTCAACTTGCCGCTGCTGCTGAACATGATCGACAGCGTGTGCCGCATCGTGTTCTACACGTCTGAGGTGACGTACCACTTGACATACGTCATGTGGGACAGACGTTCAACGATCACGTACTCGAGCACCGTCCTGTACTCGGGCTATTGGGGTATGCGAATCGTCCGGTTGTGGTACCTACACTCGTGCGAGTATTATATCACGAAAATGGTGAGGTTCGCGCACAACGCCTATATATTTCACTGTATAATGCATACTGCGTACCTACATAAAAAAAAAAAAAAAAAAATCATACATTTTGTGCAACGTAAATATCGCCATATTGACTAAATAGATGAGTGTAACGGGACGATTTGATACGATGCTTAAATCTATGTAAATAAAAATGAGCTACGTACCTAGTCGATTTTGCCTAAAAATGCTCGTCTTTCCTTAATTTTATAATTCTTTTTCCCGGCACTTTTGAAAACTACCGGGAAATTTTTACTTTTGACCCCCCCCCCCCCCCCAGTATCAACTAGATTCACTTTCCAATCAGTTGTTGAAGAAAATCCAAGCATTTTTACCGTCCTAAAAGGTGATGACAGACACAACAAATTTTTTAAAAAAAATACGTCATTGTAAAGTCAATACATTTATCGCATTGCTATACCCATAGGTATATAATATTCTAGATCTCTGACGAGTTGACATATTTCAGACACGCCGTGTAACCTAATTACGTTAGAATTTTAGTTTATAATAAATTTAATTGACTCTTACATGTTACATTTATTAAAGATTACTGTGGTTAACCGTGATTTTTAAATATAATTATTTTAAATATTATATAGATTATACCTATACGGATTTCATTGAGCTGGCTTTCATTAACATTAAATCCAGTCACTAGCAGGAGATTAATGCCCGAGGTATTCACTTTTAAGTTTTTAAAGCAAAATAATTAAATTATAATTTATTTTTAAGTTTAATAAAAGTTTAATAAGTTAAACGCAATTACAGTTCTTACATTATAAAAAAATGGTATACATACTATAAATTAATAACCTCTATTTTAAAGTTCATTCATTGATAATTTCCAAAAAAATTTTAACACGACTATTGAAATTTTGATAGTCGGATTATAATATCATTTAAATGTATACTCTTTTAATCAAATAATCCAATAATTATACAAAATTGTATTTTAGTAATGTTTTTGTTTATAATAGGAGATCTTTAAAAATATATTGTTTATTGTGCAGGCATTAATTATTATTCCTTATAAAAAAATAATATTTACAGTTAAATATTTATAACCATGTTTGTATACGAGTAGTACCAATACATATTTGATTTTACTTTTAAATCTGATTAAATAAGTATATTTTCCGTAACAAATCAATAATAACAATCATTTTTACCACAAATGCATTACAGATCATTCTATTTCAAAATCAATTAGACGCAATAAGTTCAAAATTCCAAATATATGGAATGATAAATATTAATATAGCTTTCTTCTATGCAGTAAGTAACAAAACATAATAAATTAATAAAAAAATCTTTGATAAATTATTGTTTATATCCTTGTACAAATATAATTTCTATTCGATCATATTAGTTAAAATTCCAGACTTAAACTGTATACCTGTATATTATTTAAAAATTTTATAGTCTATATGTAAAAGGTATATATAATATATATATATACGATACCTATAGGATATAATATTGAATAGCCTAACGCTATATGTAATATATATATTTGACTGTTTTTTCGTAGGGTTTTGGGATGCTGATGGCATATATCATCTTTTTATTGCAGTTTTTTAGGTCTTCTTTGCAGCCATCACTAGTATTCAATAATTTCACAGGAACTCCGAGTATTATAGAAATCAAAAATAGTACCAACGTTTCATAAGTGGATAATTGCTTAGTGGAAACTCAACTTTTCAAATGTATAAGAATAGTTTAGAAAATATATTATTATATATTTATATTATTCATTTTACCATACCTATTTTTTATAATACCTATTGATATTATTGTTATATTTTATAGTTTAAATAATAGACAAAGCTATGAAATGTAAAGACTTTTCTAGACACACATATTATGATGATGATTTATGACGTTCATGTTCACCATATAAATGTATAATATACAAATACCTACCTAATAATTTATCAATTATTATAGAATACTAGCTAATCCCTTGCACTTTGTTGCTCATAAAAAATGCCAACTCTATATGAATAATATGTTTTAATATTATGTTTTAATTATATTATATACCAACAGCAATAGCAACCATTTTAAACCAATGGCGACCAATAATTATTATAATAATAGCTTTAAAACCCATGGCAATCATTTATAAACAACAATTTCCATCGGAAATCTCAAAATCCCTGTTTGAGCACCTCTCGGGGTTGGTCCTCGCCCTTTTTAAATTAGCCTATCTTCTACCTAGAGGTCTAATCTATCTCTGTACAAAATTTCATTAACATCGGTTCAGCCGCTTAGGAATGCATACACACACACACACAGACAAAAATTTATTTTTTAATATATAGATGAAAATAGATCGAATATATTATTACCTACACGGCTACATATATACACTATTATATTATTGTATCACGAAGGTCGTATATTTGATAAACATGAATAAGATTAAACCATTGTCTTTACTACTGAACATAAAAATCCATATGAATCTTTGATAAGGTTTTCAGTATACAAATACGCGTAGAAAGAGCACGGACGAGTGAACACATCAGTTCGTTCAGTCTTCAGTGCCTAGCGATACCTATATAATCCATACATTTATTTGCACTAAAGGATATTATCGTGTTGTGTAGAGATAATATATTTCTATAAATATAAAATAACTTGTTCTGACTTACTGATTCGTCATTGCCTGGCCGGTTCCGCTGAAGCTGTGATTATTAAATTTGGTCAGTAGTCGCGTTTTATTATGTATATAATAGGGAACCACTAAGAAACGATTTTCAAAATTCGCATTTTTAAGAGGTCCTCAAACATAAGCCTATCGTAGGAGTACAGTTTTATAGTACCTACCAAGTAGCTAAAAATTAAAATATTAGATTCGCGTAATCGTGTCAATGTTGTTATTCCGATTTCACGAAAGTTACCTATTTATATAAGTATTTAATTCAAAATATTACACGAAATGTAAAATAACAGTTTCCATGTTTTCATGAAATGGATAAAATCTATGTTTACACGCCCAAGAAGGATACATGTTATATTTTATGAAAGTATGAAAAATATAGAACAAGATAATTTACCTGAGATTCAAAGAGTTAAGTAGATCTATATGAATCATATTAAAAATTCTGAGACAAGCTTAATTAAATATCACTAACTATTGTTAGATATTCTATTCAGGGATACAATAAGTATTAAATTAGTAGGTAAGTCAATTTATTGTACTATCCATCTTTGTCTAAAAATATCCTAGAATGATTTCATAGGTATTATTACAATGTAAGCAATATAACTAATTATAATTTGCCCAATTTGGACTGACTAAAAGATATATCATATGATATACATAGTATTTGGGTTGGGTAAGTATGGCATTGCTTTATGCATATACTAGTTTAGTATTCTAAAAAAAAAAATTAAACTGGCCAACACGCGCCAGCGTTGCCACCGGTGGAGCTTACACTACATATATCTAGGTCAGAACTCTCAATAAAATTATTTTAGTGCTCCCTTATTGCAGGTTACATGAATTGGCCCTATTAACCGACGTGTCATTATCTATTCTATAATGGGACACTGTTAAAATGTGGTGCGAAGTCTGGCGACATAGCTTCAGCACGCCACTATTAATGCGAAGCGAACAGCCAGAGGGGCAGGAGTTATTTCGGCGTTACAACACGATAACTACTACCCATGTTATCGACCCACAGTCCATGGAGCCCCATTAGTTAAGTATACTGATATATAATGGCAAAATACGTCACAAAATTACGAAAAATTAGTAAAAATTATTTTGAAATTGAGATTATTAATGTAATACAAGAAAATCATATTACATTTTTATTAGCGTTTGAAATTCATATTTTTACAACATTTGATATTAACTCGATTTCTCATGTAACGATTTTCTTATTTTGTTGTAATTAAAAAACATATGACTGTGGGTACTTGAAAATTTCGCTGAATGTTTATATTAGCATTTTCTATGCACCATACAATGTTGAAAATATTTGACTCTTTTTGAGCTTTTTACGGACATTGTCAGTTTTCAATTTTTTAGTTTTTTTTTTTATAAATATCAATAAAATTTTATTTGTTGGGTAAAAAAGCGTAAAAATTAATGCAAGGCTCCTGATATATTGTTACAGTAGCAGTTGAAAAATATTAAAAATACATAGGCACAATTTTTTTTTATAAGCATTTTAACGATTTTTTAGTCGTTTAAATTTGTTAAACAATTTGATGATACACTCGACAAAAAAAAAAAAAAAAAGAAACAATATTTTTTTGTTCACATAAAAATATATTTATTAGTTATAAGCCAAAAATAATACAAAAATGTATAAACATAATATTTTCAAAAAAAATAGCACATTGGCTATAAGTATAATATTTTACATAATAATTAATTATGTTCATGATAATAAAAGAAAAAAAAAAAACGAAATTTACAATGCTATGTGAGCAATTTAACAATTTGAGTGATTTATATTTTTAAAGAAAAAAAAATATACCTACGACGGACAGGAGACACAATAAACAAGGGGGGGGGGAGATGCGAGATGGCGTATTGGTGCGGAAATGCAATTGTTGCTGGCCACTGGTCACCTCTGCACGTTCTCCGAACTGTCCCGCGGGTTGACGAGTGTCACTGGCGCGTTTGCTCGGACGCTTGACGACCTTGCCCGGCCGGCGAGGCCAGACCGAGACGGCCACGGGAGCGACCACGGTTGACGGCGACAAACGGCGGCTATGCGTTCAAAAACATCGGGCACGAAGACAAATCTCAAATAAGTAAGAGATAAAACAATATTTTTTAAATATTATCAAAAACACATAGGTATTAAGAACAATAATACATAGGTAGTACTTGCATTAGTGTTTTAATTACTTTCAATATAATATAGATACTTTTTACTTGATGTACGAGAATTAGTAGAACTAAATTCAGAATGGAGTTTGAGCACCATTTTATATTTATAATTATAAGAAAATATTATGTTATTAATAATTGAGTACGAGTATGACAAGATACCTACATATCTAGGAAAATTAAAACTAAATAAAAAAATAAATGTGGTAAATGAATGTCGCTCTGTTGTACAGAAGGTTACAAGTGGGTCACTGTAATGGATGGTGTTAAATTTTAATTCAATGATATAATATTATTGTATAAGAAAACGATTCTGAGCGAAAACGGTCAGTCAGCCTATGATATTACCAAGTATATTTGATGATATATTGTGAATAAGGTAATTTATGTGTAACCGATTAAATGGAGCCTTGTTTTAAATTTCAATTCTTAGCTATAAAATTTGAACATTTTATAAATTTTTAACTACAAAATAATTATTAAATTATAAATATGATAAATTTTGTTAAAATTTGAACTTTAAATGCTTATAAAAAAAAAATTGTGCCAATGTATTTTTAATATTTTTCAACTCCTATTAGAACGATATATTAGGAGCCTTATATTAAATTTTCACGTTTTTTTACCCAACAAATAACATCAAAAAACACTAAATAGATGTATGCTATGGTGGACTGTGTGTGTCTGTGTATTAGTACTGGTAACCCTTTATTATTTTCACCGGCCAAATCTTAATATATTAATAAAAAGAGTATTATACGTATATATTTTTTTTTTATATTAATATAATATAGTGTGTTAAAATGTGTATACAAATTTTTCAAGTATTGACTATTGTAGATTTGTAACTCATAGATCATATAATATAGCTTACAGGTGGCCAATCGTAAATTAAACATGAATTTATTTTCAATCACACTCACACGATCGGCCCAAACTTTAGCGGCCCACCGAGATTTTCTTGTAGCTCGCCTAACCAATCCGGCCCTGTTTATATTTCTGTTGACCAGGCCATCTGGAAATTTCCCATTTCCAGACCACTAACTCCGCCACTGCCATTAGTTGGCATCATTACGTGCTCGAATATTTATTCAAAATACATAACTGATACAAAGTATTTATCTCAAGTACGTGAATAGGTATAAAGTATAAATCAATTATCAATGTAGTGAGTTCCATGTCTAGATGGCCCAACGTAATAATAAAATAAATTTAAAATCGTCGTGCGTAGACTGTAAAATCATATATATTATATATTTGATTACAATTATGTTTTTTCACTTGTGCTGACTCGCCATCAACCGATGATTATTCCTTAATCCTTATAGGACTAAGGTATAATTTTAAACATACCATTTTATCAGACATAGTGATGTCGTTCTATAGAATTTACTAGCCTGTAGTCAACTAGAATTCCGAAGTTCATGGTAGCCGGTTATTCATTAAATGTTGATATCAGTCGGAAACATTATGTAACTGATTTTCGGAGACGTATTTAGACTCACCCACCGAAAGATAGGGGATAATGGATTTAATAAAATGTATGGAAAAAACCACGTGGAACTGCACTTATACGTTGTCCAAGGCATTGTATAATGGCTTTGCGATTGGTATGGATAAAAATGGATTACTAGAAAGTTAAAGTTTAAAATATGCACCCCTAAACTCGCTTTCGTGTGTGTAACCAGAATTTATTAGTTACATATTTATTTATTAAATTATATTAAAAACTTATTTTAATATAATATAATATTTAAAATTGTAATAATTAAATAATACCCACCAAAAAGCAACTAGGTAGTTAAATTAAAACTTTTACCATGATTAGTAACCCCCCTCAATGTTCATGATTGTAGTAAATCTCCTGCTCCACACACGACGTCTAACACAACATTCACAAAATGTATTTTATGTTGTTAAATATAGAAATAGTTGCTTGAAAATATTGTAAAAATAAATGAACCCTAACGATTATAATTATACATTTTTTATTTTCAGGAAACTCAATCGTTTTACTCGGCTATGAAACCCATTGTTTAGCTGGCAGTTGCCATTAATTCGACCTTATCATAATGTTACTTACCTGTTCATTTTGGTATGATATTTATTTAGTTTATATTATATATATAGAGGTAACGGTTTGATGTACAATTTTAAACCTTATTTTTTGTAAATTACAGACAAAATTGTGATAAAACGATTATTGAAATTTGTTTGTTTCCTTAGGTAGTAGGAATATTTTTGATGTCCCCAGTGAATTAAATTATTTTAAATATTCTACAATATAAAACACCTTACACTATACTCAGAGTATAACTACAAAATCAATATTAAGTGAGATACTTCATATTTAACATAACTCATCACTTTAATTTTATCAAATTTATTTACTTACAGTTATGGGTGGGAGTTTTAACTTATAATGTTACGATTTTGGTTTAAGAAATAAAAAAAGGTTTAGTTTTGAATAAGTATTAATACTATCATTCTATACAACTTCGTCGAATTTTTAGAGAGCATAATATAAGTTTAAATTTGTTATTCGTTCTACTATTTAGTAAAAAAACACGAGTAGATACATGGCGTAACATACCTAACCTATTGAGCTTTAAGATGATGTTTGATTTATTTGACACTTTTAAATATCGTACATTCTGGGTTGCTGAAATATTGTACTCTATTTGTAAGTGTCCGCTATTTAGAGGTGTACGTTAGGGAGATTTCATTGCATCCATTGTAATTAAATGGGTTTGTTAGCGTTAACTTGAAGCATTATGTTTAACATAAACATAGTCGATACACAATATTATATTATGTATACATATTTTTAGTCATTCAATTAGTCTTGATCGGTATGCTTGACAACGGAATCGGATACAAGTGATACAACCCTCACCTTGATCAAACTCGGGTCTACAGCTATCTATGTTTCTTTAGAATTACTTCTTTATTGTTATCTATTTGAAAATATAATAATAGTATTATTAATGACGCAATTTGTTTGATTATATCATTTATATGAATGATTTACTTTATGCAGAGAGAACTTGTTAACTTGAGCCTATACTCTTGTGATTGGACGAAAATTAATTTAAAATTTAAGAAGCTGTTGTTATTATCAATACAGATGAATAATGCTAATCAAATGCTGATAAAAGTTTCACCAAAAAAAAATATCAACTTACAATTATTTGCAAGCGTACATATTTATTAAATTTTTTTAAATAATAATTCTAATTCCAATATACCAATTAAATATAGTTATGTAACTAAATACTATTTGATTTTAGATAATTTCGATGTCTTACGACGTCGAATCCGCTATGTTGAAAACCACTACATCTAAAAGTTCAAAATAATTTTAAGTTCAAATTGTCTTAATCTTATAAATATTATGTACCTATGACATATACACTACCCATAACTTGTTAGTTTCAGCCAAAGAGTCCAAAGGCCTTACAATCTAAGATCCTTTTCTACGTATTCGATTATTAAGTGTCAACCTTACCTAACCATCACTACTCATCTACTCTCACAATTTTACAGGTTCGGCCACTTTCTCCTTACACTCCATCCATATGAAATGTGCACTTTTTATCCATCTTTTCCTCAATGTTCTCACCCTTCTCTACACCCTCCCACCACCATAATTTTACTTCTATATTTACCCCACTTTCACTACCACTCAACATTGTATAATGACCGAACCCTATATCGACCTATTCTCTCTCATTAAATATTAATAATCCTATTCTATACTCCCTTGTTCCTTAAACACACAACACAACACACCTTAACATTATCATATCTGCTACACTCACATTTCGTTATTTTTAGTGTACACTTAAATACCACAACTTATTAGTTATTGTTATGTGTGTTCTTTTCCATTATGATATTATTTTACAATACTCCCATTGACAATACTTTTACAATACTCCTATTTTTCAAATACTCCGTGACGGAGACTTTAACTCCAGACGGATACCGGACGTCTAATCGTTATTATTTTTAAAACGCTTAAACCATAATATAGTATCATTCGCGTTCTATTTTCCGCCGGACCGCAATCCGGTCAAATCATTTTTTTCTGTTTCGTTTCTCATACACCCGATACGTTTTCTTCCGATTATTCGAAACTGATGAGTATTGTATTGGTCTACTTAATGTTAGTGAGGTACACAGATCTAATATATAGATATAGGACATAGGTACATACTTCTAGGGCCTAACCAATTCAGTCGTACGTATACCTCTAATACGGTTGCGCGTTATTATACTTTCTTCGTTTTAGTTTACCACATCATTTTTCGGTAATGACGACAATAATCATTTTGTTTAAATGTATGGGGGTTACTAGGGGTATTACTATAGGGGTTATTAATGTCGGCTAAAGTGATTAGTAGAGTCCTCCATTCATATAACTTAATTTAATCCACCTTCGCATTAACCTTAATATAAATTATAAACAATTACCTATTACAATTACATATTACGCTTTTATCTATATTATTATTCTGATAGGTACTTATGTATTATTATTATTATTATGACAATGATAAGGTCTAGGAAATAAATGTATCTAAATACCAATGGCATAATATTATAGTCAATAAACATTTGAGAATGCTATCAACAATTTGGAGGTGCTATTATGGATTTTGGGAGTGTTAAGCGACAGAAAAAAAACGTATTTTATTATAATTTGTGCTACAGTAGATTGAATATAAAGGTATACGTAATCAAATAATTCGATCTATTTTCAACTGATGGTTGAGAAGAATCCTTTAAAATTGAATTTATATAATATTTTAATAATTACAAAAACAATAGATTGCACTTTCTTACCTATAGATACTGCTGGTGCATACTCATTGGCTTTTTTTTATATTGTATATACCTATGTATACATTTACTGTATAGGAACTATATTTGATTATTTTAAAGTATATACTATAGATATTAGAGAAGTATGACACTACTTATATAATAAAACAATTATGATAGGATTTTTAAATCTCAAATAAAAAATTAACTTTAATACTCAATTAATTATTATTATTTTTTAATAAATTAATTAGAAACACTTTGATAACAAATAATACAAAATAACAAAATAACAAATAATATAACTTGAATATAATATTATAGCAGGACTGTAAGAATGTTGTTAGTGAGTAGTTTTATCTTCGTCAATTTGATCAGCCTCCTCCGGTAAACTAACCGGAGTAGTAACGGCTGATTCTTCAATCGATTCTTCATCGGTGCTTGTCTAATTAAATTTTAAAAAAATAATTAAAAAAAGTGGGTAAGTGGGTGTTGCTCTGCTGTACAGTAGGCTACAAGTGGGTCACTGTATTATGGATGGTATTATATTTGAATTCAATGATATAATATCATCGTATTCGAAAAACGATTCTGAGCAGAGGCGATTTGTCAGTTTGGGTATTATATATTCTATTTATATTGTTATTACACTTATTATTAATACGGTAGCCGGTAAGTAGAATTAATGTTATAAAATTACAACAAAATAACTTTAAGTTATTTAACTTGACTTTCTTATCGACATTTTTTTTTTTTTTTTGATAAAGAGAGATAATCTTTTAAGCAATCTTGTATTACATGTTAAAATCTTAGATTTAAAAAGAAAAATTTTTAGGAATATTTAACTCAAAATTATTTGCACATGTTCGTGATTTTTACGCCTTTTGTCAAAATTCGAACTTTATATGCTTATAAAAAAAAAATGTGACTGGATTTTTAATATTTTCAAATGTCACAGTAACAATATATTAAGTCTTGTAATAGTCTTTTCAAGCTTTTTTCCCCAACAAATAAAATTTTATTGGCATTCATAGAAAAAACTAAAGAAATAAGAAACTGAAATTCAAAACAAATCAATATTTTTGAAAATTTTTACGTGTATATAAAATGCTAATATAAAAAACTAGTGATAATTTCATGTATTTACAGTCATTTGTTTTAGAGTTATACCAAAACCAAAATCAATTTTGTAAAAATTCCCACTTTTCCTTAATTTTTTTTTTCTTTTTTCCTGCGCTTTCGAAAACTATTAGAATTTTTTTACTTTTGACTCCCCTAAATATCAGAAAATAAAATTTAGAAGAAAATCCAATGATTTTTACTGTCTCAAAAGGTGATTACAGACACAAAAAAAAAACACTCATCATTGTAAAATCAATACATTCATTGCTCCGCTCAGAACCTATAATAATATTTGTATAATATTTGTATAATATTTCTTATAACGAAACTTATGGGTACTTACAAGGTCTATAACAGGTGAAATTTTTTCTATTGGCACAGCTGCCAGGCGCTCTTTTACGTTTGATTTCGGGTATAAGTCTCCTACTGTTGGCGTGTTTTCGTTGTAATGTAATGCGTTGTAATACAACGTATTATCATAATATAAATTTTCTAGCACGGTGTACCCACTGCCACATGGAAACTATAATAATATAACAATATATTTATAACAATTAATATCATGTTAGAGAATGTCTGATAAATAGACGGGTACTTACTTCGTCTACTTCGGGTTCACAGTAGGAGACTGTTGCCGAGTTTTCGCTGTTAGCTATTTTTGGTGACAATGTACTATTATAATTTGTTTTCGGCGAATATTCATACTGCACTCTAGTCGTATTACTATATTCGTTCTCAACCTCCTCTAGTAAACTAACTAGAGTTCTAACAGCTGATCCACTTTCTGACGATTCATCATCAGAGCTTGTCTAATCAAATTGAAAAAAATATTTATATTATATTTCTTATAACGAGACATATAGGTACTTACAATACGGTTTATAACAGGTGAAATTTTTTCTATTGGCACAGCTGCCAGATGCTCTTTTACGTTCGATTTCGGGTATAAGTCTTCTACTGTTGCCGAGTTTTCGCTGTTAGCTATTTTTGGTGACAATGTACTATTATAATTTGTTTTCGGCGAATATTCATACTGCACTCTAGTCGTATTACTATATTCGTTCTCAACCTCCTCTAGTAAACTAACTAGAGTTCTAACGGCTGATCCACTTTCTGACGATTCATCATCAGAGCTTGTCTAATCAAATTGAATAAAATATTTATATTATATTTCTTATAACGAGACATATAGGTACTTACAATAAGGTTTATAACAGGTGAAATTTTTCTATTGGCACAGCTGCCAGGCGCTTTTTACGTTTGATTCTGGGTATAAGTCTTCTACTGTTGCCGAGTTTTCGCTGTTAGCTATTTTTGGTGACAATGTACTATTATAATTTGTTTTCGGCGAATATTCATACTGCACTCTAGTCGTATTACTATATTCGTTCTCAACCTCCTCTAGTAAACTAACTAGAGTTCTAACGGCTGATCCACTTTCTGACGATTCTTCATCAGAGCTTGTCTAATCAAATTGAAAAAAATATTTATATTATATTTCTTATAACGAGACATATAGGTACTTACAATAAGGTTTATAACAGGTGAAATTTTTTCTATTGGCACAGCTGCCAGGCGCTTTTTTACGTTTGATTCTGGGTATAAGTCTCCTTCTGTTGCCGAGTCTTCGCTGTTAGCTATTTTTGGTGACAATGTACTATTATAATTTGTTTTCGGCGAATATTCATACTGCACTCTAGTCGTATTACTATATTCGTTCTCAACCTCCTCTAGTAAACTAACTAGAGTTCTAACGGCTGATCCACTTTCTGACGATTCTTCATCAGAGCTTGTCTAATCAAATTGAAAAAAATATTTATATTATATTTCTTATAACGAGACATATAGGTACTTACAATAAGGTTTATAACAGGTGAAATTTTTTCTATTGGCACAGCTGCCAGGCGCTCTTTTACGTTTGATTCTGGGTATAAGTCTCCTACTGTTGGCGTGTTTTCGCTGTAATGTAATGCGTTGTAATACAACGTATTATCATAATATAAATTTTCTAGCACGGTGTACCCACTGCCACATGGAAACTATAATAATATAACAATATATTTATAACAATTAATATCATGTTAGAGAATGTCTGATAAATAGACGGGTACTTACTTCGTCTACTTCGGGTTCACAGTAATCTGCAGCCATTACGTGTTCCGCGTGTGATTCGCTCTCTGATGACGAGTCCTCGTCATCAGCGTCATATGGACTTTCTGTATTGAACATTGAACATAATTAAAAATATTTTACCTATTTACACTACCTATATATACATATTATTATATACATCTACTCAATGTATTTAATATTTATGTATATTTTCGAAATTTCTCAAATTTTATGTTTTAGACGCAGTGACACACCTCCCCCCGCTCTACAAAACACAGAAAACGAATATTGTTTGTGCGAATTGTTGTGTGTCGTATTTAAGAAAAAATAAATTTATCACTAATATTGACTGAATTTGCTCCTGTTGATGGTTGTGTCATTTTAATAATAAGTAATGACGTACGGGTCCAAAAGTGTTGGGTGTGTATATTTTGTACCTATTAGTCAATCATATAATGTGTGTTTTGTTTATAATATATTTATAAGGTGTAACGAATGTTACAGTATATTTTGTATTTCGTTATAATGTGTCGGGTCGTCCCACAGTTACCAAAGCTCTTCGATGGAAATCAAACGAAATTGGAAGAATAGAGAATTTTTGATTATCTGAAGGAAAATTAAAGTTGTGAACCAACAATAACGTCGTCAACTTGTACTTACCAATGACTTTCAATATTTTTTGCCTATGCATACAATCATCATCATCTTCGACTGACCGCTTCCTTTTATTCTCCATTTCTGAGGGTATAAGGTCAAAATTAACAATTGTTACAATTATAAGTAAAATATATTTTAGTATATATACTTACTTAACTGATTACTAATTTGACACAATTTATAGATTTGGATTTACAATTGATATTATAAAGGTATAATGAAATTAGTGAACTCAAAATATTTGTTTATTATTCTATATCGATAGTCCATACCAACGGCCGTCGTCACGTTTGAGTGATACTTTTTCATTTTCAGCCGTGAGTAAAAAAATAACAATAAAATTATTAGTATTTTTATTTTGATATTATTTTTACACAGATTCACGATAATATTAAATAATAAATATCGTTAAATTTTATATACGCGAATATCTATAAATTACTTAAAATATAAATTTTTTTTGTATTTCAATAATTTATTATACCATTTGTAATTATTTATTTACAATAAGACAGTGAACGCTCATATATTACTGAAAAATGAATAAATAAATTATGTTTGGTCACATTTTCTCGTATCATTATTGATTATAAATTAATAATATGTAGGTACATAATGTTACATGTAGGTTGACTCTTCTGACGACGACCAGCAGCGCAAGCTAAAGCTGGTATGTAATTTTCTGAAGTCAGTTACAGATATTATACTTATTTTCAGCCATCCACTTTATAAATACACACTAAATAAAAGTTCAAATGGACGCAAGTAAGTGTACTTATTTTATACAAGACTTTTATCGGATCTGATAGTTATCTTAATGTCTGTTGGAAAACCTAAACTAAACGCTACCTTCAATGACTCATTTTTTTAAGATAAATGTATTTTTTAAGTACCTACTACCTACCTATTCTTCTTCTTCTCGTTCACAGGTAAATTTTTTATCTTCATAGTTAATATTTACAAATTATATAAATAGCTTACATTTTTTCTTGAGTATACAAAAATATTTACATTATATAGCTTAAATTGGTAATCTAATTAGGGAAGAAAATTCAATAGATTGGTATATTAAGATTAAAATATATTTCACCAAACACCTGTTGTGACTGCGCCCTCAATTCAAGTACCTATTATCAAAATAATAAATTAATTTCAATAGTAACACTATTAAAACAGTATAAGGCTTATCTTTGTAATAAATGCACGCAAGCACCAATATTGCATACCCGAAGCGCCGTTTTACATTTTTAATATTATGTATCTTCATTTGTCAACTAATAATAATAAAATAAAACCAATAATCTGTGCTGTTGTGGCTTATAATAATAAAAATAAAAATAAAATAATAATATAATGACAATGGCATTGTGTACCATACAAGCATACCACCATATTATCTTTTATAAAAACACACACACACACTCGTAAGAGTTATATATATTTTTTTATTATTATTAGTTTTAAGGCTTTGATGACTGAGGCAATTTAATCTGTAAATTTGGTAGGTTTTATTACGGTAAGGTTGGAACTGTTGGTACAGTTGAAAATGGTTGGATAGGAACACGTGTATGTCTGGCAAGATTTTGACTACTAAAAACCCGAGTGGTCACACATCCGAGAACTAGTAGCAAGGACGTTACTAACTGTGCAACTGGTAGCAGCCAACGTGCCCCGCCAAACCACAAAATTATATTAATATTATATGTAGGGAAATAATACTCTATTGATATATTTATTTCCCCGCTATTGCATACTTAATTTACACCTATGATGGTCTAAAATACATAACTATTTTAACTATTTTTAAGTCAATCACGTTATATTATATTATTATAATATGACTTAATAGTTTTAACAATTTTCAATATTAGTATGTTCAAATTTATATAATTAGAACTATTGCCACGTTTGATTAGAATTTACATGTAACTGGTCTGCTCTAATACGATTTTAATATTTTAGTCATATAACAGACAAATGATATAATACATATTCATAGTACTTCGAGTACTTAATAATCCAACTACTAAAATGTTAGGTACATTTTACATGATAATATTATCTAGTATAAGTGCATAGTACAGTGAAGGTACACACCACATAAAATACTCGTACTATAATACACTTGTCAACTTGTTTGTGTTAGAATACCTACGTTTTGTGAGTTTAATAGTAACAGGAGCCTGCACTCTATAGATGTTTGACGGAACTTAAAATTATTGTAGTCTCGAAAAGTTGCAACTAAATAAAATTGAAATTGTAAAATGTATTTACAAAAAAATAATAATTTGTATAAGATAGGCTATAGACACATTGTAGTTTGTTTAAAACATGAAAATAATAATAAAAGAGTCTCATCCCCGTGTTTAATACAACCTTGCTGACTGCAGTAACTATGTTTCAATTTTTAAACTCTGAAGTTATGGGCGTGGTTAATATTTTGAAAATTATAATTTTCAGTATATGCTTATACAGAACAACAGAACGATAATAATTCAATGAAGGAAAATTAATCAAAAAAAGATTTTTATGGTATGAATAATATCTTGATAAAAATTGTTATTGCGATTGCTACTTTTTCTTTGGCAATGGAAATTCTTAAAGCTTTTTTTTACGGTAATAATATAATACATTACGCGTGATAACATAATATTTTTCATTATTCATCAGTCTTCTTATACATTTTTTTTTTTTGGTGGTGGTTAAATGTGATGATTAGTGATTACTGGTAGAAACTATAAGTACTTGTTTTTGTAGATATTTTTTCATTGTTCCAAGTTACCAAGTTTTGATGTAGGTAATAACATAAATTGATAAATAGGTACTTTTTAATAATCTCAAATAATTATTTGTGGAGTGACTAATAGACAATAGGTAGTTATAGCGACTAATACTAATAGCTGTAATCAGATATTGACAATAAAGAACTAAAAAATGATAAGATTTTTAAAATGGTTTTACTTTTTAGCTAAGTTTTTCTGATAATATAAGAAGATTTTTTTTTACCCACTTAATCAAATAGATTATATTCGTTAAATAAAAACAATACTTTTTTACAACTTAACATTTTACAAAACATTTAAAAGAAAAAAAAGAATCTATAGATTTGTTTGGATGCTATTTTATTTTATTTGATGGAAACAAACAGATAAACAACAACGTTTTTAATTAATTGTTGTCCAGGTGCTTAAATTGTTTTTAAGAGTTTGACACTTTAAGTCACATAGTTTAAACTTTAAAATTAATGTGGTTAGTTTATATGATAGTAATATTATATTGTTAGATATTAAAATATTGATACCTATACCTAGATACAATCAATTTAAGAAAAAATGTAGTATTCAAATTTAAAAATTTAAATCTTGACAAAATACTGAAAAATTACAAAATTTAGGAAATTATTTGGAGTTAAGAATTCATAAAAATTTTTATGAGCGTTTGAAGTTCATATTTTTACAAGATTGGATTTTTCTATGTACGATAAAATTTTTAAAATATTGATATGCTTTTAACTGTTTAGGAACATTGTCAGTTTTAAATGTTTTTAGTTTTTTTTTTCTATAATAAATATTCAATAAAATTTTATTTGTTGTGTAAAAAACTTAACACAAGGCTCCTGATATATTGTTTCAATAGCAGTTGAAAAATATTAATAATACATGTGCACAATTTTTTTTTATAAACATTTAAAGTTCGAATTTTGATAAAATGTATCAAATATAAAATTAAATAATTATTTTGTAGTCAAAAATGTATAAAATGTTTGACTTTTATATCTAAGGATTGAAAATTTAAAAGAAGGTTCCACGTAAATAGGTTATATATAAATTACTTTATTCACAATAATATCACCATATATATTTATTAGTTAATAGCTATTACTTAGTAATATCATAGGCTGACTGACCGTCTTCGCTCAGAATCGTTTTTCTTAAACAATTATATTATATCATTGAATTCAAATTTAACACCATCCATTACAGTGACCCACTTGTCCACCTTTTTAGAACACTTTATTCAATAATAGCACATGTCAATATATTTTTATAATTGTATTATTCTTTTATCACGAATAGGAATATTATTAAGCCAATGTTAATATTATATTAAATTATTTTTTACATTGTTCTACTTACTCTGTAATTTAGAATGTTATGATGCCGAAATAGTGTGTAGGTACCCAACAGTATAATATATCTATATTATACTATTAAATATTAATCTTAACACATCTCGTCATATTTCTAATAACATTAATTTATAATATGGGTTTCGTCCCGGTCGTTCAACCACCACATTCAACCTAGTATTTGTAAACTATGTGTTTAATGTCTTCATTAATGGGAACCAAGTAGATGTCATCCTCATTTGTACCTATACATTGTTCATGACAATCATAACTAATTAAAGCTATGCTATTATAAGACAAGTGTTGATAATATTTTTTTTTTTATTAATTAACCTACGGCAACTTAGGCCATTGGGTGGTTTTTTTAACTGTGGGGGACGGTACTGTAGGTTAAACACGTGTGTTTGTGAGTTTAGCAGATTTTTTAGTGGGTACCCGTGACTTGTCCGAAGAAAATTGCCGCCCGCGGCCGAGGCTTTGAAACGCCGTCTGTGCGCGTCGCAACCAACGCCTTAGTCCGCTCAGCCACTCCGTCCCCCATAATAATATAATATTAATATATAGATCAGGTACATGGTAGGCATACAAAATAATTAACTCTAATTTTCACATATTTACCGATTCTCTGATTTCAATAATAAAATAACAGTTACAATATTGACACCCAACTAAATTAATCTATAATTTTAAGACGCACGAATTTTATTTACCCTTAAATTTAAGACGGCCCTGGCTATAATGAATGTTTACCTACATAGCATTATTTATTATTATTGAGTGTTGGCTACAAACATAATTTAAAACGTTTAAAAACATTTTATTCTTATAATATTATAATAAATACTATGCTGGCCAAATAATATGTCTGGTAACCAACCAATTCTCACTGTTTATTTATTATTAATATTTATGTTGTTTCAATTTTGTTCAATATCCTTTTAAACTATATACTATTAAGTACATCATTCTTTACTTTCACAAATTATATTTATATTTTTCCGATTGCTGTTTTATTTTGTATTTTTTTAGTATTCACTGTTCCAAATTCTTTTTAACTTTCTTTTAGTTTGTGAAGTATTAATTATTCATTTTATTTTCAATATAAAACCATTACCTACATAGTTTTAAATTTAAAGACCTGCAAATCAACAATGAACGCAGCCTTCCATTCCAAATGCCTTTTTTTATCAGAACACGGATCCGAAATAGTTGTATGTACAGGTAATGATTAATAACTTTTAAACAATAATATCGAAAAGTTTTTGGCCGGATTCAGAAATTTTGACACCCGGGGAGGATATTTAATTTTCAGTAAAAAACGGTCTTCATACAATTTTATGGAAAATAAACTATTTATGCTTTTGTGTTTTATAATCAACTCCTTTCTATAAAAAATATTTAATTCAGATTTTCTGTATACATAATATAATAGGTAATTAGACTTTATTTTAAAATAGAAAATGTTTTACAAATAGAATAACAGTTTTTATGAACAAATCGTTAAAAAGTATTATAAACAACTTTAATTTAAATAATATGAAGGTGTGGCAAAACTTTAATTATTTTCATTTGATCGCGGCAAAGTCATTGATCACTGAATCAAAATCAATCGTCTTCACGGTTTATATTTCAATTGATAATACATGTGTGAGTCAATTTTGGCCAATTATAGATCGATTATACGTTTTAATTAATTTGAGCTTAGGTACGTTCACACGTTGCAGTACTACACGGCAACGTTAAATAATGGCAGAGAGATATACAAATATTTGGAAAGATTATCAGTCATTGAATACTTATGTATTATTTCCAAAATATTTTGATGTGTTTGATTTTTGCGTCTGTCGTCACTATTTTTCAACAGCATCTTTTATGGTAGGAAAGTGAATCTAGTTGGTTAGGTCGTAAGTAAAAAATTGCGAAAGTTTTCAAAAACGTAAGGAAGAACAAACAAAAAATCAAGAAAAAACTGAGATTTTATACCAGTTTTCGAAAAAATCGATTTTGTTATTAAGTGTAACTCTAAAAATGATAATAAAATAACTATAGATACATGACATTTTTACTGAATATTTATATAAGCAATGTCAATACAACATAACATTTTCGAAATATTGCGACTATTTTTGAGCTATTTGTTATAGGCATAAGAAAATTTAAAATTTATTTAGTTTATTTTTAATTAATTTCAATAAAAAAATTTTCGCTCGATCAAAAAGCTTGAAAATGTAATACAACGGTCCTGATTGGTTATTAAAAAAAAAGCTGAGCGTAAATCCACAATATTTTTTTAAGAGCGCCTGAAGTTAAAAATTTCGACAAAATTTATAAAAATCACGAAAATTGGCAAATTTATAGATTCATAAAAAATTGTCTATGAATATCTAAGATTTGAAATTTTTATCCAAGATTCCCCTTAAGTTTTTTTACATTAAAAAAAAAGTTTACTGGAAATTCAAATTAATTTTTTCTGAGCGTTTGAAGTTCGACATATTGTAATCACCCATAAATTAAAAATTTCTCATACATCGATTTTCTTCTATAGTTGTTTTTCAAAAAATACTAACCGTTAGTACTGAATATTTCCATTAAATATTTATTTTATCATTTTCCATACATAATACAATTTTTGAAATATTTTGGGTTATTTATATAGACATTTAAAATTAAAAATTGTTTAGTTTTTTATTTATTGGGTCAGAATTTACAGATTAATTACAAGTAATTATATAATAGAAGTTGAGAAATAATAAATATACATTGGAACGATTTTTTTTAAAAGTATTTAAGTTAAAATGTTGACAACATTCATCAAATTGAAAGTTAACAAATTCTTTAGTAGTTAAAAATGCATAAAATATTCAAAATTTATAGCTAAGGATTGAAAATTTAAAACTAGGATTCTCATAAATAGTTCATATTGTAACTGAAAAATCAAAAAAGTATAAACCTAGTTTTTTTTTTATGGACATTTTAAGTTAAATTTTAGTAATTTTAGTACCTATATTATATAAGTTAAAATGTGGACGAAATTTAAAATGTAATGTAATGTAATTTAAATGTAATTACATTTTAAAATCAAGAATTACGATTTTGGTTGTACCTAAATTAAAAATGTTATTCGTGAGTGAAAAATTTAGGGTATATTATTAAAAACACTATGACATTTTCAAATGTAATTATTTTGCCAAAAATGAATTTAACCTACTGTTGTACTAATGTTTTATACCTAGTAAAATAAATTAGGTACTTTGATCACAATAATATCATCAAATATACGCTTAATAATATTATTGGCTGACAGACCGTCTTCGCTCAGAATCGTTTTTTGTATTGGATACAATGATTTTACATCATACCCCGTCGTATTTACTTATAAAACTAATAAGGTTGTTGAACAAAATAATGACAATGAAATATGCTTGTTTAATTTTTTGACTTGCAACATTGTAACGTCTCAAATGTCTCATCTCCTAGACAGTTTCTCCTGGGTGTTAAAACTTGCATTGCTTCATTTCAAATGATTACTGGGATACAGCCCAGCGATTAATGTTATTATTATTTTGTAGTTTGTAGTGTTTGTAATACCTGTATTATAATATAGATAGTATAGGTACTGTGGTAATATTAAATTTGATTTAAAATACGAGTTATGATCATTTGATCATTGAAAAAAGTATAAGTGCATCACACAATGAGATTATTCTAGATATTTCTATAGATTTCCATAATATAAATATTAGATACCAATTAGAAACTAATTTATTTTTTAATCTATATAAAATATATGTTATTAATTTGTATCTAGATATCATTCAACACTGGACGTAAGTCATGGACCGCTCAGCCAAGGTATTAACTACTAGCAAGGTACCTGAACCAAGTAAGTAAGATATTATTCTATAGATTTTGTAAATATAATTTATATATATTATATTATATTATATTATTTTTAGTATTTATTGCAATAGTATACAGTGCCGAATTCAGTTATTTAGGGGCAGGGCAATAGAGACAACTGCCCCAGGTACCAACATTTTATAGTTGAAAATTTATTCGCTTTTTGATTATTTTAATTTAAAAAACTAAATTATTTTAAAAGTATTTACTATATTAATAAATAATGATATACCTATTATGCTGTTTGAAATTTGAACAACTAATTTTAAAGCTATCAGCAATCGAGAATTATTATTACACCTAATAGTTTTCCTTTTCCAAAATTCGTTGTCCTTCAATACACATAAGTTCTTTAAAAAATGCTCTTAACTTTGCACTATAAGCCATTTCATTATTATAATTTTAACTTAACTTATTGAAAGATATGCTAACTACGTAGTAGGCTAATTTATATTGTACTTACTAAGTATAGAGTTATTACACAAAATGTATTTTTTCGATATGCTCGATAATTAGAGTCTTTAAATTTTCCATCTAATAATCTAATATTTTATGCATATTATATTTTACCTAATAATACTAAGCTAATACTTAAATTATTTAAATTTAAATTTATTTATTTATAGACATTATTGTATCTAAAAACATTTTATATAAAACAAATCCTAAAAGCCTCAGTCATACATTAAATATTTAGTATAACCAAAACATTTTTATATTTCATTTAAATAATGCATTAATAATAATATCAGAATGATAGTGGCCGACACTTATAAGACTAATTTAAAAAAAAAGATTTGTTTTCCCGGCACAGAAAAATTATATAGCCAGGCCAAAATGCAATCTTGATACATTTTAGGTACCTATAAGCATACTCTGCAATATATTAAAAAAACTTTTCGTGGCTCATTATCTTCGTATTATTCTTGTTTTTCTTTCATAAGTTTGAAATTCTGCGTTGAACTTTGGACCGTATATATTTCTCAGTACCTTATTTTCGAAGGTCATTCGGCGTTTTCTGTCTCCTTTGGTCAATGATTATGTTTCGCTAGTATATGTGATTATTGGTCGTAGATGGCTATGATACAGTAGTGTCTTTGAGTTATGTGATTCTGTGAAAGTAATTTTGATTTAAGAAGTTTCATTTTCCTATAATAACACCGATTGCCGCATACTATTCGATCGTTGATTTCTTCATGCCTGTCCTTGTTGCTATTTATGATAATCCTTAGGTACTTAAATACTTCCACTTTCTTAAAACTATAAACTTACTGTTATATGGTCTATGTTACGTCTTTTCCCCATTTAAACGCAGCCCTGTATTACTTAGCCCCATAATTTTACTTTCTAATAGTCTGGACAAGTATTTTTTGACTTCTATCGCTCGTGTCCTCCATTACCACAATGTCATCTGCGTACGCCAATATAACTCGTTCCTCACATATTTCCATTTTTCGATCATCCCATACTTTTCTCATTTAATTTTCTAATGGTTGATTAGTAGAGTGGGTGATAAAGCATTAACTTTTTAGAAGGCCTGATTTGACTTCAAAGGTTTCAGACATTTTTATTGTTACGTCCTTTTATAAGACTCATGTACTTCTTATGCGTGCCTAGTACTTCCAGTGTTTCTCATAGTTTTTCAATGCAGTCATAAGCTTGTTTATAGTCTATAAATATGAGGTGCCGTTCTTTATAAAATTTATAAAATTTAGCCATTATCTGTCTCAGAGTAAAAATATGGTACAATGTCGATCTACCTTTTCTAAAACCTCTTTGACATTCCCCGATTATTTCATTTATATATTTTCATTAGTAGTTTGATTTTCCATAGAATAACATAAATTTCCCATACAATCTTCGATAATTTCCATATAAAGATTGGGGTTGTGCCGATAGCATCCTAGCAGTCGTGATGCGTGGTTTGTTAACGAAGTGCGGTTCTTTGACGTACGTGTGGTTTGTTTACGATGTGCACGTTGTTGACGTATGTGCGGTTCGCTGACGACGTGCGGGTCGCTGCCGTAACGGGCGGTTCGCTGACGAAGTGTGGTTCGCTGACGACGTGCGGTGCGCTGACGACGTGTGGTTCGCTGACGACGGGCGGTTCGCTGACGTAACGTGCGGTTTGATTACTACGCATGGTGCGCTGCAGCCGACGACGTGCGGTTCGCTGACGACATACGGTTCGCTGCGTGGCTGGCGGTTCGCTGACGACGTTCGGATCGCTGACGACGTGCCGTTGCGCTGAGGACGTTCGGTTCGCTGACGACGTATGGTGCCTTGATGACGTGTGTTTCAATGACGACGCGCGGTGTGCTAAAGAAGTGTGGTTCATTGACGGGCATGTGATTCGCATGATAATTCATACATTTTCCATTAGAGGCTAGATATTTCCGATTTTCTAATCGATATTTCCCATAAGGTGCTTAATATTTCACAGACAAGCATAAATTTATTATAAAATCATTGATATCACCCATAAAACTGTAAAAGACTTTCTTACAATGTGGACTATGCCTACCGGGGACACCACAATAAAAAAAACGCGCCATGTGTAATACCTCTTGCGTTTAAACAACATGTTTAACAAGCAAATGGTGGTGAGGAAACTTACACATATTTTTCATCATGAATCGTACTGTACTAACATTTGCAATAAATAATTATAGAGATTTTTTACATAGAAAAGTGATCTTAATTTAAAATAATTTGGATTTAGAGTTAATATGGGTTTTCAGGAAGTAATTTCACACTTTTCTAACTTTATTAAGTGCTAGACAAAGAAAATAGATGATAATTCAGTGACTAGAGATTTTTGGTGATTTAGTTGTAGATGGAGATGAAAATTATTCGTGGTGCATCGTCTCCGTATTATTCAAATCGCGTACATTTATTATAAATATTATAATATTATTTTACTAAAAAATTTTGTTAATTTCTCATTTATTCCATATTTTTTTCTATTTGAGGCTAGATATTCCCCAGAAAAGCATAAATTTCCCATACAGTCCTTGGCATTTATTATATATTCCCTGACATTTCCTATTAAGTGCTTAATATTTCACAGAATATGTAAATTTCCCGTAAAAACCTTGACATTTCTCATTAAATGGTTAGTATTTTTTGATTGGTATGCTATTTTATAAAAAAGCGTACATTTCATTTAAAATATTTTATTTTTCCCATATAATTCTTTCCAATGGCGCCTGGTGGTCTAGACTGTAATGCCATCAGTCGTCCCTGCCGGTCATGACTTATGGTTCGTTAACGAAGTGCGGTTCGCTGATGACGTACCGTTAGCTTGATAATTCCCAGATAATAATACATTTTCTATACATCCCATGACATATACCATTAGAGCCTAGATACTTCGCAATATGTGCTTAATATTTCACAGAAAAGCATACCTGTACTATTTAAACTCATGAACATTACCTACAAAATGCTCGCTTACAATGTGGATAATGCCTACCAGAACACTACAATTTTATAAACCTAGATAATTATTAATTATTATATTATTATCTTGTAATCACAGCAGTTGTTATGCTCATTTTATGGTATGTTTCGAACAGTTATTATTTAAATCATCGCGTTTTAATCTATATAAACAAGTCTCAAAGTGGCACAAACAGGAAATGATAGATTTCATAAAAATAAAGAAAAAATACGAGTGCTAATAAATTGCAGGCATGTAACCAGACTTTTTAGTTGTATTGTTATTTGAAAATATTATTCGTTGGTATATGAAACTTTTGGAGTATACTATTATTTATTATTATATACACAATGACATTTTCAAATGTAATTTTTTTTCAAAAAAAAATTTAACCTACTGTTGTACTTATTCCTCACCGACTTTCAGAAAGCTTTTGATAAGGTGAACCGTAAGACTCTAGAGAAAATTCTCGTGTCTAGTGAGTTTGGTGAACCATATTATTATCTTGGTTTAGTTCTTATTTGAAAAATCACACTCAATGCATAAAAGTATTTGGAATCAAGTTTGCAAAGTCAGCAAAGTTCCGTCTGGGAACACTTTTCCCCAATCCTCTTCTCTCTTTTCGTATATTGCATCAATAAGAGTGTTATTCACAATAGTAATTATCTGCTGTTTGCTGACGATTTAAAATTATTCTTAGAAATTGGTTGTAATAATGACTGCCTTCCACTTCAAATGGACCTTGATGTAGTAAGTGTGTGGGCTAAAAACATTGGTTTAGAGTTTAATGGTTTAAAGTGTCATTATATGTCCTTTCACAGACTCCAAGTTCTAATTGTGTATTGTGTTTAAATAAACTCTGTATGATTACTTACTCACTAATGTAGGTGTTAACGAAAACGATCTAGGTATCACACTGTATCGGGTAACCTTATTATAACTATAATAATATAATATTACGTTGCTATCGTAAGCGGCATACACTTAAGACTAAAATATCTATATTCTATCCATTAGATATAGCCATAATATTATAGGTAATAGGTACGTCATATATCTATCTCTAAATCCATTAATATACAAACTGAATATCATTTGATAAACATTGGTAATAATGTAATTCGATGATGGTGTCGCTATATAGTACCTATAATAAATATTACAAATGCAGGGCATAATAGCAGAAACATATCAAATAAAAACAATTAACATTACCTATTATTAACATAAAATATAATATCATTGAAATTATGTAGCTATAAATATTAAAATATTAAAACAAGTGCTCGTGGTTATTGTTATAACATTATTCGGTTAATTTCAACATTATTATACAATTGTTAAACTATGCTTTTATACACTGAGCTGACTCCCCTATGATCGTAAAAACCAGCTGATATGGAATTAAATGTTTGAATTAAGTCGAATGTAGAGTCTTATAAAAAAATACTTCTAAAATTGTATTTAAACAAAGATACAAATACGTCTATTCAGAATTCTTTTCAAATATTTTAAGAAAAAGTCTTTAGGATCAAATTCAAATACTTGGCATGTATTAAATACCTACTTTTAAAATACTTATTTAACTGTACACAAGTAAGTTCAAAAATTAATTTTATAAATAGTAATTATACTAATTTAAATGTGACAGTCATACCTACTTCTTCCTATAATTGGTTGCTATTGCTTATTGGTTATAATAATAATTATTATTATTATTAATGAGATAAGCCTTTTAGTACAGAATGCATCGAGTTCAAACCTAGGTTTCGATGGACCAATTTTTTTGAATTTTTTGATATTTTAGAGTTAAATTATACACTTACGTACGCTGTACGCACTAGTGCATTACGATGGGTCCACAATCTACCACTGGTAAATTGCATACCTGATAATATACTACTCACATAATCACAAAAACCTAGAAATTGCAACGCATTGCTGTGTAAGCTAGTATAATAATATATTATAATTATTTTAGTTGTTTAAAAGTATTTGATTTTGAAGTACGAATACGTCCAAGACTGCGTGTAAAATACTTTCTAAATTTAAATACTTACTTAATTTGAAAATTGTTTTAAGTATTCTTAATACTATAAAAGTGTTTAAATACGTATTTAGTCCAATAATTTAGAAGACTGTTAAACTCTCGCAACTGTGCTTATACACTATCCGTATACTATACATAACATATATTATTTATATAATATTATACGAGTTTGCGTATAATATGTATTGTTATTTGTTGCAATTCGTTTACATCGAGAGAAAAAAAACTTATCTTTTCGAATTGCTAGTCCAAAGGAAAACGATATAAAAACATTGCTTGCGGCGCGCTATACAACTATAGGCGTTTTGGTTGCGGGGCGGTTTCGTTTTTATTATTTGCTGCGGAAAAACGTATATACTCGGCGCGGGATTCGATTCATACAGAACATCAATAATAATAATAATTACATTACCTCCCAACTACCAAAACCCTTCATATTGATGGGTGACTTTAACAGTCGGAACACACTATGGGGCTCCTCCTACACGGATAGCAGAGGTAAAATAGTAGAGAAAATGCTCGAAGAACCGAACATAATACTCCTAAACACAGGCAGCCCCACCAGACATAATGCAGCCAACGGAAATCTATCAGCAATCGATCTATCCATAGCAAGCACAAGCATTGCCCCCAGCATTGTATGGAGCACCCTACCAGCCTATAACGGAAGCGACCACTGGCCGATTCAATTACAACTTTTTCATCAACCTTCTGAACCTTATCCTATCAATAAATGGAAACTCAAGTCACCAAACTGGGATCTTTTCTCCTATCTTGTCGATCAGTACATCACTGAAAACCAATTAGATCTTCCCAATGAACATACTCCAACTATAAACCAAATTTATATTGATGAACTGATAAACAAATTATCAACACTAATAATAAAGGCGGCTAACATAGCAATCGGAAAATCTAATCGCCCCCTTAACAAAAGAACAGTACCATGGTGGAATGAAGACTGCAGAACTGCAATCATTAACTACAAAAAAGCCCTCAACCGTTTTAAGAAAACTAAACTTCAAACAGATCACATTCTACTTAAAAAATTCAAAGCTGAATCTAGATACATCACTAAAAAAAGCAAAATCGAATGCTGGCAAAAATACACATCCACAATAAACATCAGAACTCACCCATCAGCAGTTTGGAACAAAATTCGTGCACTCAAAGGATGTAAACACCAGCTTCTACCTAATCACATGCACCATAACCATACAGAACTAAATTCAGCCCCTGAAATCGCCCAAGCATTCGCCGAGTCATTTCAAACAAACAGCAGCAACACAAACTATGATGAGGATTTCTTAATACTCAAAAATGAAACTGAAAACAATTTCACAATCAATATCAATCCCCAACCCGACACCGCGGAATACAATCATCCATTCAATCTAAAAGAACTCCTCTTTGCACTACAAAACTGCAATAGCAAAAGCCCTGGACCTGACGACATACCTTTCATCTTCTTGAAGAACTTATCCGAAAACGCAATTAACACTCTACTTACAATTTACAATTTAATTTGGAACAATGGAATTTTTCCTAACCAATGGAGACATGCATTCGTAATCCCTATACCAAAACCAGGAAAAGATAAATTCAATATTCTCAGCTACCGTCCAATATCGCTTATTAGTACTCTTAGCAAAGTACTCGAAAAAATGATCAATAAACGATTAGTTTGGTTTCTCGAAACAAACAAAAAATTCACAATACAACAATGTGGTTTTCGCAAAAACCACTCAACCCAAGACGTCTTAGCTACACTTCACACAGACATAACCGAAGCAATAATAAGAAAACAACACCTAATCTTAATCGCTCTTGACATAGAAAAGGCATATGATATGGTATGGAAAAAAAATGTACTATCCTCCCTCCAGAAATGGAACCTTACAGGAAACATGCTAATCTTCCTTCACAATTTTCTTCTTGATCGTAAAATCCAGGTAAAACTAGCGAACGCACTTTCTACACATCTAGACATCGAGAATGGATTACCCCAAGGATCATCAATAAGCGTTACTCTATTCCTCGTCATCATAAATGACATATTCAATAAGATACAGTCTCCCATAAAAAGTACACTCTTTGCCGATGACTGCAACATCTACTGCAAAGGTGAGAATATCAAAACCACCGTAGCTCTCCTCCAAACCGCGCTAAAATCCCTATCACAATGGTCTTCAGCCACAGGTCTCAAGTTTTCCCCAACGAAAACCCAGGGCATAATTTTCAATTATAAAAAAAAAAATGATACACTTCACCATCTATACCTAAATAATTATAAAATCGAATACACCGAAAGAATCCGCATACTCGGGATGATCTTTGACAGCAAACTCTCATGGGTACCTCACCTCAAAAATCTCAAAAATGAATGTAAGAATAGAATGAAAGTCATCAAAACGTTGTCTCACAACACATGGGGTTCAGAAAAGCACAGTCTCCTCATCATATACAAATCGCTCATATTATCCAAAATCGACTATGGTTCACTTATCTACTACTCAGCCAACTCCAACATCTTACGCACCATTGATCCTATTCACAATGAAGGGATCAGACTTTCTATAGGAGCTTTCCGTACAAGTCCAGTTCCCAGTATTCTTTGCATTGCAGGCGAGCCCCCTCTACAGATTCGTAGAAATAAGGAAGTCCTAAAATATGCAGCAAAGAAAAAAAACCTTGAGCACCACATGGCATCACAAATATTCACCCCCTCTCCTAGCCCCAGAACACCAACGAATCGCGAAAAAATCATGGATACATACACCAAACTGTGTAGTAATTCAAACTGCCTTATCAACACAGACACCTTTTATCCGTTTACAACAACTCCCTTCTGGCAATGGTCCCCTAAAATCAACACGCAGCTTCTCCATTTCCAAAAGAAAAGCACCTCACATACAACAATCACAGCAATCTTCAACGAAATTCTACTCACCAAATTCCATGATTTCAAACATATTTACACTGATGCCTCTAAAACTAATGTCGGAGTAGGATTTGCTTACTGCACAAACCGTACTTCAAAATGTTTCAAACTACTACCTGAAGCCAGTATCTTCACAGCGGAAACTCAAGCCATCAAAGAAGCATTACTATTCGCAAATTCAACGTCCACAAACAATATTTTAATAATCAGCAACTCCCTAAGCGCCCTTCTAGCCATCGAAGCACCTAACCCCTCTAATGAGATAATCCACCAAATTCATAACATCATCTCCTCGACCCAAAAATTGATTGAATTCATGTGGGTTCCTTCTCACACAGGCATCCCAGGAAATGAAAAAGCAGATACACTGGCAAATGAGGCAATCACCTCGACCTCGTCTTCATCTATTTCCACTCTTCCATACCAAGATATAAAAAGAATCATAAACACACACACTACCAACATGTGGCAAAAATCCTGGGATGAAATACCAATGACAAAAAAATTAAAATCAATAAAAAAGAAAGTTACCAAATGGCATCTTCAGCCTAATATCCCTAGACGCTCCGAAGTCATCAACACAAGAACAAGAATCGGCCATACCAACCTCACCCACATACACATCATAAAACATGAAGAACACCCTCTCTGTAGCCAATGCAATGTACCGCTCTCAATTAAACACATAGTCCTAGATTGCCCGCTGCATGTCATCGCAAGGAACATCCTCAACCAACCCTCATCGATGGAGGAAGCACTAGGAGAACACAATACCCACTTAATACATAGATTCTTCAAAAATATCGGTATTGACACCAAAATCTAATGTTGTAAAAAATCTCACTACTAACAACTGTATTGTAAATATTATATAAAGCTGTAAAACTACTAACCATAAAAATGTAATTCTTATTCTTATTTATAACTAATTGTATATAAAATGTAAACTTTCCGCAGGCTAATGACCTTAGGTTGAAGCCTTAACATCAATAAAAAAAAAAAAAAAAAAATAATAATAATGATATGGAATAAGTTACAATACAACAACAGCAACAACACCATACAATGACTACGACAAAAACGACGTTTTTAGGTCACGTTAAAAGGCTGACCATTGTAGTGCACACGACGAAAACTAGTTTGTATATAGGAATTATATAGGTAGGTAGGTACAATTTTAATATTATTTATTACGATGCCTATTTTGTACTTTGCAAATTTTACTGAGTGATTCGTTTAAAACTGTGTTACAGACTACAGTACTTTAATTACTATAAAATTATTATGATGTTTTTACCTAGTTTGAACTCTGAAATACTATTTGGTACAATACTCTGCCAAATAGTATTATTTCTGATCATAGCGAGTTTTAGGTATTTAACATTTTTTTTAAATTATAATCAGTGGCGTGCTCAGGAATTTTAAATTGTGGTGGAAGTACCAAATACACAAACAAAGGGACAATTGGGAGACCACCTACCCCATAACACGTAATTTATTACAATTGATGCATATTTTTTATTTTACTATAGGGAAACGAAACCTATTTTTAAAATCGTTGATGTATAAAATAATACATCAAATATAGAACGAATATATTACCATGGTTTTTTTTTTTTTTTATCAATATTAATTTAAGTATAAATAAGTATGTTTCAAAATAGTCGTTTATGCTTGCGGGATATTTTTTGGATTTTATTTCGGTCATCTAAACGTTAAATCCGTATTAATAAAATAAAACATGATACCTACCTATACAACAGCTAAAAATATTCCGAACCTGTCTGCTATACAATAACATTTTAAAATCTGTTTTCGATTGGGAGATACTGAAATTAAACCTTGAATGTTGCAATTATTAAAAAAAAAATATAAAATATAACAAATATTAATAATCAATAGCTTAATCGCTAGATTCTTTATTTGTAAAACATAGCTTTACTTATATTATTAAATTAAATATAGTGAGCGAGAAAATGTTTTGCTATTATTATAAAAATCATAACAATTTACTAAACAATTGACGACTGTGCTCCACAGATAAATGGATCACCATGGAGTATATTGGAAGGGTGCAGAGCTCTAGCGTTGGATCAATTTTTACGATGCGCTGGCGTCACACGTAATACATAATAAAATCACACGTAATGTTAATATGCCTAAATATTTAAAAAAAATTCATTTCTTTGATAAAAATTACATTATAAACTGTCCTGTCCAATATTTTAATGATAATATATGTAAATTTGATTTTGATTATTTTAGCAGCGCATAAATGTCCGTTAAGGTGTAGTTATTAGAATACCTATTGTATTAGAGATGGGGGGGGGGGGGGTGATGAACCTTTAACCCCTCTCCACATATCCTATTGTATTTATGTTATCGTGAATATCGTTCATTACATATAAGTTATAACCTATATACTATACAATTTGCACTTGTAATATAACTTACTATTTTAATTAATTCAGGCGTACGCTGGGTTGCACGAACAATCACTAAACATTTAATGAATTAACAGTGCGCGAGCTATAATACGATCCCTTCGACATGATTTAGGGGTACATGATTGGTCCATTACATTTTAGTGAACCATTAACTTGATACATTTTTTATGCGGTACTATTATACGGCGTTTGTTGTGTCGGTTTTTTCATTATGTGCGCACGCGCATTCTGACCACACACACACACACACAACATGCCGTACGCTTGGACGTTCTCTACGTGCGCGCAATTGACTCGACACACTTAATGCCGTTCACCGACTCGCGACGGCCGGACGACTCGAGCGTGCACCATGAAACTCCACCGGCCGCTGCACGTCTGCGCGTACCTGTTCGGCGTGTTCCCGGCGGCGCGGACTCCGGGCCCGCCGCCCCGACGTTTCCGCGTCCACTGGCCGGGCGTGGCGCTCAAGGCGTTCCACACGGCGCTCTACTGGCTGGTGTCGCTGGTCGTCAGCATCGTGTCCATCCGGAACCTGAAGAACTACCAGAAGTTGGCCAAGAAGCTGCTGGCCACCCGGGTGCTGGACATCGTCGAGCTGTTCGTGTACATGATGTTCGCCGGGATCGCGGCCACCGCCGCGCGCCAGGTCCACATGCTGTGGCCGTCCGTCGTCCGTGCCATCAACGAGTGCTTCTTCGACCTGTGTCAGCTGAACCACGTCACCGGTGTCTGGCAGCACTTCTCTGCGTACGCCGTCGTGCTGTTCGTCGTCTACGAGTTCGTCATGTACTTCGTCTTGATCACGTACAAGTCAGTGTCCAGTGATCTTCGTCGGCCCGCACACGTCTCACCAACACAGGGTCTTCCAGGAAAACGGGAAAATTTAAAAAAAAATTTGTCAGGACTACACATAGACCCGGTCGTATAGGTTGGCCGCGGTAAAATGTTGTCAACGCGATTCAGGGGCTAAAATACATCTGATTTCAGGGGGACACTTATTAATTTAACTGTTACCTTTGGGCTTTGACAGATTTCTAAAGTGAAAAAAAACCCCGTGGTGGTTGTAGCACCCAAAATCCCCAACTCTTTTATATACCACTAACCTTACACATCAATATTGTCATTCAGAGGACACACTTTCCATTTTCAAGGAACACAAAGTGTGTCGGGGGACACAGTATTTTAGCCCCCGACACAATTATATCTGCCATTTAGTTCACAACGTGTAGTTGCTGTTAAGGGATTTACAAATACGGTTACGTTAATTTAATATTATATACGTATGAATGGACGCAATCATACGGACACTAATTTCAAAACATGTGATTTTTAACCTTTGGACTCTTAATGGCGTATAATTTAGTTTCCGAATGTTTCCGAATTCTTTTCAAATGTGCGAAATGTTGGACAATAGTGGACATCATTGATTATTGAGCGTATAATTATCCGTCCAATGAGCATAATATAATCCATTATGCGTATAATATAGTGTACCCATACAATTATTACTGATGCACTCTAATGAAATAACACTTCGCAACGTATAATATAACATCCTCGACGCGAAATCGGCGTTGACAACATTATATTATTATTACATGATGGCATTCTACAATAATGTCATTATGGATTCAAGTCATTATCATATTATATGCTATTATGTCCGAAAACGTCCCCGAAAGTAAACAACCGAAATATTATTGTCCAGTTTGATGATCACCGCCGCCGTGCTGTGTCCGGACGACGCAGGCCGATAATTTTATAATATACCTAGCCATATAGGTAACGCTTCTTATATGAGTGATATTGCACGTGGTAAACTATTTAATGTCATAATGTATTGTCGTCACGTAGAGTTTAATGAAAAGCGCACAAAAGAATTCGTTCACTTCCATCATAATGAATCCTTTTGCGGCAAATCACGCGTTATTTATTCTTTCACCAGAGATATGACAGGGTTGTGCGATTTTATGTTATAGCGATTTTTTACTTTTCACGTTTTGTTGGACATTTTACAGGACTGGTATTGTACACGTCGACGGGTGTGGCGAGTCAGGCGTTATCCAATTGGGTCTCATTTCGCCTTTTATACCTGTCGGTGTTTCAATTGCGTCTCTAAATAACCAGGTAAATTAAAAATAAGTCCGTGATTTGTATTGGGCCGAGATTAACATATTTGGCATGTGTGGCGTGGATATCTATTTAAATACGACAAGTCAAAATTGAATACATTTAAAACTCTGAGCAATCCATTTAAAAATACAGAAATTTATTGATAAACAAATAGGCCGTTGAAAAAATTAAATTGTATCCCCTTTCCAATAATATCTTGAAATTATTTCGCTTAAGCCTATTCTTTTTTTGAAATAAATAAGCATCTTGACAAAATATCTGATAGCTATTATACCTATATTTTAATGGTTTTTTTGATCATTATTTTTTAACAACACTGGCACAGATAAACTATGTATTTTTAAGTGTATTATATATTTGACTGATTTCTCTTCATAGGTACACATTTTTCAATCATAAAATATTCGACTGGTTGTACCTACAAAATAATAATTATGATATATTGTGTAGTGTGTACAATTGTTGGCTTAATTAATTTTAATAATCTCATATCAATATAATTGTATATACTACACAGGCCTTCATGGCTTCATAGTATTTTAATTACCTAGTGTAATTTAACGTTTTTCTTCTTTACAATAGAACGCAATCAGAACATAAAAAAGGGGAAAACAATTGCATTCATCTGATTTTGTGACGGAATCGACGGTCTTATTTAGTTCTCGTGGTCCAAGTAATATATGTATAATACCTATAGCACATTATATAACTATATATTATGATATTTCATTATTATTATTTTTAATATAATTCGATGGTTGGAAGGCCACGTGATTTAACTTTCAAATTTATCGAAATCAAGTTTTAAAGGCCATATTCGATACCGGTTAAAAACCGTTAAAAACCGAAATCGAAAAAACCAATACCGGTAATCAAACCGAAATCGAAATCGGAAAAAATCAATACCGGTATCCGAAACCAAAACCGAAATCGGAAAAAATAAATACCGATATCCGAACCGAAAACGAAATCGGAAAAAATATTTTCGGTTTCAAGCCCTGGTTTTAACTGATAATGATAAAACACATGTAAAAACAACTTTTTTCCAAGTAACATAAGCCTGAGTTCTCAAATAATTTTTTTAATTCTAAATTCAAGCTTATTTCATTTAAAAATAGTGTAACCCACAATAGCAACATATGGTCAAGTGATATAAGCCACAACGTGTCCTAAAATAATTGTAATATACAATTAACATAACCCACTGTTGAAAATATCAATCCAGGCACAATATTATAACCCTCAACTTTTTTTCAACCTGAACCTATTATAGTTACATTGTACTTACCATCTCATGGTAAGATACTAAGATATGTCAGAGTAAAGCCGTAGAGTGCCAAATCAAAAAAAAAAAAAGTGGAAAGATTTTCATTCGATTTAAATAGGCATAGGTACCTATCGCGCATTGTATATATTTGATTTAAAAAACTCAACTCTCAAATGGTTTTATTCTGGATTTTGTCCGATGGACGAGTCAAAGTCAAGGTCGAGTAAGTCCTGATCGACACTCGGTTTGGATATGTCTTATTGATAACCGTAGGTCTCGCACAAGGGTTCTCACGCGAGTGTGTCCTAGCCGGAAGCGCTCTCCTTGTATTTTTCAACATTGAAACAGACGCTCTAATAGTGATAACCGCAATACATTGCAGGTCCGGGTCATATCGTCGTCCCGGGTTATCGTCACGCGGTGACAGCCACTGCTCCGCTTTATGAGCCACTGTGGGCGTGCGGCTACGCGTTAGGCGTGTTCCCCTACACCGTGTCGTGGTCCGCACCGCACAAGTTTCGCCTGCACTGGTTCGGCGCGGCGCTGAAGGCCGTGCACATGATGCTGTTCTGGTGGGCCGCCGCAATCGTTGTCGCGGAGCTGTACCGGATGCGCCCCAGCGGCGCCGACAACCGGAACCGACAGGCGCTCGACAAGAAGCTGGCCACCACGTCGCCGGTGAAGGTCTACGAGCTGTACGTGTACATGACGTTCACCACGTCCGCGACGGCCGCCCTGTGCCAGGTGCACATGTCGCAGCCGTCCGTCGTGACGCTGGTCGGCGAATGTCTGCTCCGGCCGCGCGTCCACTGTGACGCCGGCCGCGCCTGGCCACCGTTCAAGGCTTTCACCATAGTCGTGTTCGTCGTTTACGAGTTGGGCATTTACCTCGTTCTGTCCGCGACGAGGTAGGAGTCGATTGGTCAGCATATATATTATGGTTACTATATTGCTATTAGGGCTACGCGGAAACGGGATTTATGTGTATTAGAATTTAGAATATCATTTTGTTCCTTTAGTCCGACTACATAATTGGTTATCAGCAGAGTAGGGCATTATTCGAATATATTTTTATTTAAAAAACCGTAAAAAACAGATAGCACAGTGAGTTGCAGACACGATTTGTAGACAATTCACAATAAACGAGATGATAATTTGATTTTTTCTTATATCATTGTATATGTGTATATGATCTAAGATTTGTTAACTATTGTATGTTTAATGATAACAGATATAAGTAAACATAACCGACTTACAAAAAAAAAAAAATGTCGTTCGTATATTATATTATTAGTTGCATGCTACTCTAGATATTCTTCCACTGCAAGGACAATTAAGTAATTCATATATAATATTTTTTCAGGTACAGTGCAGTGGAAAAATATGTAATACCTACCTAGCACGTTACATTTCGTTAAGAGTCGAGTTTAATTTTAAAAATTATAAACGCATTTCGTTCTGAGTTTTCTCCCGACTGCTGCAGGTTCAACCACCGGTACTTGATCTGCCTGTTCTCGTTCCTGTCCAGTATCGATTGCATCGTGGTCGAATAGTTTTTCTACGTGACGTGCCTTACGCTGTGCGTCCGGCTGAAACGGATCCACGAGGACGTACAGGACCTGGTCCACAAGGCCGAACACCCGCGGTGGAGGTGCTGGGCGAGTCCCGCGGCCGGAAGTCTGACTCACTTGGGCATACCGGCGTTCGACACATCGGACATCCGGCGACTGAGGTCCGCGCACCTGAGGGCCCCGGAGACGTTTTCACGCGTCAACCGCGCGTTTCAACTGCCGCTGCTGCTGAACATGATCGACAGCGTGTGCCGCATCGTGTTCTACACGTCTGAGGTGACGTACCACTTGACCTACGTCATGTGGGACAGACGTTCAACGATCACGTACTCGAGCACCGTCCTGTACTCGGGCTATTGGGGTATGCGAATCGTCCGGTTGTGGTACCTACACTCGTGCGAGTATTATATCACGAAAATGGTGAGGTTCGCGCACAACGCCTATATATTTCACCATATAATGCATACTGCGTACCTTCATAAAAAAAAAAAAACAAATATCATACATTTTGTGCAACGTAAATATCGCCACATTGGCTAAATAGATGAGTGTAACGGGACGATTTGATACGATGCTTAAATCTATGTAAATAAAAATGAGCTACGTACCTAGTCGATTTTGCCTAAAAATGCTCGTCTTTCCTTAATTTTATAATTCTTTTTCCCGGCACTTTTGAAAACTACCGGGAAATTTTTACTTTTGACCCCCCCCCCCTCCAAGTATCAACTAGATTCACTTTCCAATCAGTTGTTGAAGAAAATCCAAGCATTTTTACTGTCCCAAAAGGTGATGACAGACACAACAAATTTTTTAAAAAAAAATACATCATTGTAAAATCAATACATTCATCGCATCGCTATACCCATAGGTATATAATATTCTAGGTCTCTGACGAGTTGACATATTTCAGACACGCCGTGTAACCCAATTACGTTAGAATTTTAGTTTGTACTAAATTTAATTAACTTTTACATATTACATTTATTAAAGATTAATGTGGTTAACCGTGATTTTTAAATATAATTATTTTAAATATTATATAGATTATACCTATACGGATTTCATTGAGCTGGCTTTCATTAACATTAAATCCAGTCACTAGCAGGAGATTAATGCCCGAGGTATTCACTTTTAAGTTTTTAAAGCAAAATAATTAAATTATAATTTATTTTTAAGTTTAATAAAAGTTTAATAAGTTAAACGCAATTACGAGTTCTTACATTATAAAAAAATGGTATACATACTATAAATTAATAACCTCTATTTTAAAGTTCATCCATTGATAATTTCCAAAAAAATTTTAACACGACTATTGAAATTTTGATAGTCGGATTATTATATCATTTAAATGTATACTCTTTTAATCAAATAATCCAATAATTATACAAAATTGTATTTTAGTAATGTTCTTTGTTTATAATAGGAGATCTTTAAAAATATATTGTTTATTGTGCAGGCATTAATTATTATTCCTTATAAAAAAATAATATTTACAGTTAAATATTTATAACCATGTTTGTATACGAGTAGTACCAATACATATTTGATTTTACTTTTAAATCTGATTAAATAAGTATATTTTCCGTAACAAATCAATAATAACAATCATTTTTACCACAAATGCATTACAGATCATTCTATTTCAAAATCAATTAGACGCAATAAGTTCAAAATTCCAAATATATGGAATAATAAATATTAATATAGCTTTCTTCTATGCAGTAAGTAACAAAACATAATAAATTAATAAAAAAATCTTTGATAAATTATTGTTTATATCCTTGTACAAATATAATTTCTATTCGATCATATTAGTTAAAATTCCAGACTTAAACTGTATTCTTGTATATTATTTACAATTAAGCAAAAATATTATAGTCTATATGTAAAAGGTATATATAATATATATATATATATACGATACCTATAGGATATAATATTGAATAGCCTAACGCTATATGTAATATATATATTTGACTGTTTTTTCGTAGGGTTTTGGGATGCTGATGGCATATATCATATTTTTATTGCAGTTTTTTAGGTCTTCTTTGCAGCCATCACTAGTATTCAATAATTTCACAGGAACTCCGAGTATTATAGAAATCAAAAATAGTACCAACGTTTCATAAGTGGATAATTGCTTAGTGGAAACTCAACTTTTCAAATGTATAAGAATAGTTTAGAAAATATATTATTCATTTTACCATACCTATTTTTTATAATACCTATTGATATTATTGTTATATTTTATAGTTTAAATAATAGACAAAGCTATGAAATGTAAAGACTTTTCTAGACACACATATTATGATGATGATTTATGACGTTCATGTTCACCATAAAATTTATAATATACAAATACCTACCTAATAATTTATCAATTATTATAGAATACTAGCCAATCCCTTGCACTTTGTTGCTCATAAAAAATGCCAACTCTATATGAATAATATGTTTTAATTATATTATATACCAACAGCAATAGCAACCATTTTAAACCAATGGCGACCAATAATTATTATAATAGCTTTAAAACCCATGGCAATCATTTATAAACAACAATTTCCATCGGAAATCTCAAAATCCCTGTTTGAGCACCTCTCGGGGTTGGTCCTCGCCCTTTTTAAATTAGCCGATCTTCTACCTAGAGGTCTAATCTATCTCTGTACAAAATTTCATCAACATCGGTTCAGCCGCTTAGGAATGCATACACACACACACACACAGACAAACATTTATTTTTTTAATATATAGATGAAAATAGATCGAATATATTATTACCTACACGGTTACATATATACACTATTATATTATTGTATCACCAAGGTTGTACATTTGATAAACATGAATAAGATTAAACCATTGTCTTAACTACTGAACATAAAAATCCATATGAATCTTTGATAAGGTTTTCAGTATACAAATACGCGTAGAAAGAGCACGGACGAGTGAACACATCAGTTCGTTCAGTCTTCAGTGCCTCGCGATACCTATATAATCCATACATTTATTTGCACTAAAAGATATTATCGTGTTGTGTAGAGATAATATATTTCTATAAATATAAAATAACTTGTTCTGACTTACTGATTCGTCATTACCTGGCCGGAACCGCTGAAGCTGTGATTATTAATTTTGGTCAGTAGTTTCGTTTTATTATGTATATAATAGGGAACCACTAAGAAACGATTTTCCAAAATTCGAATTTTTAAGAGGTCCTCAAACATAAGCCTATCGTAGTAGAGTACAGTTTTATAGTACCTACCAAGTAGCTAAAAATTAAAAATATTAGATTCGCGTAATCGTGTCAATGTTGTTATTCCGATTTCACGAAAAGTTACCTATTTATATAAGTATTTAATTCAAAATATTACACGAAATGTAAAATAACAGTTTCCGTGTTTTCATGAAATGGATAAAATCTATGTTTACACGCCCAAGAAGGATACATGTAATATATTTTATGAAAGTATGAAAAATATAGAACAAGATAATTTACCTGAGATTCAAAGAGTTAAGTAGATCTATATGAATCATATTAAAAATTCTGAGACAAGCTTAATTAAATATCACTAACTATTGTTAGATATTCTATTCAGGGATACAATAAGTATTAAATTAGTAGGTAAGTCAATTTATTGTACTATCCATCTTTGTCTAAAAATATCCTAGAATGATTCATAGGTATTATTACAATGTAAGCAATATAACTAATTATAATTTGCCCAATTTGGACTGACATAAAGATATATCAATATGATATACATAGTATTTGGTTGGGTAAGTATGGCATTGCTTTATGCATATACTAGTTTAGTATCTAAAAAACAAAAATTAAACTGGCCAACACGCGCCAGCGTTGCCACCGGTGGAGCTTACACTACATATATCTAGGTCAGAACCTCAATAAAATTATATTTTAGTGCTCCCTTATTGCAGGTTACATGAATTGGCCCTATTAACCGACGTGTCATTATCTATTCTATGAATGGGACACTGTTAAAATGTGGTGCGAAGTCTGGCGACATAGCTTCAGCACGCCACTATTAATGCGAAGCGAACAGCCAGAGGGCAGGAGTTATTTCGGCGTTACAACACGATAACTACTACCCATGTTATCGACCCACAGTCCATGGAGCCCCATTAGTATACTAAGTATACTGATAAAATACGGCAAAATCACGAAAATTAGTAAATTATTTTGAGTTGAGAATTCATAAAAACTTTTCTTTTTAAATATAAGATTTGAAATTAATGTAATACAAGAAAATCATATTACATTTTTATTAGCGTTTGAAATTCATATTTTTACAACATTTGATATTAACTCGATTTCTCATGTAACGATTTTCTTATTTTGTTGTAATTAAAAAACGTATGACTGTGGGTACTTGAAAATTTCGCTGAATATTTATATTAGCAATTTCTATGCACCATACAATGTTGAAAATAATTTGACTCTTTTTGAGCTTTTTACGGACATTGTCAGTTTTCAATTTTTTTAGTTTAATTTTCTATAAATATCAATAAAATTTTATTTGTTGAGTAAAAAAGCGTAAAAATTGAATGCAAGGCTCCTGATATATTGTTACAGTAGCAGTGGAAAAATATTAAAAATACATAGGCACAATTTTTTTTTATAAGCATTTTAACGATTTTTTAGTCGTTAAATTTGTTAAACAATTGATTATACACTCGACAAAACGAAAAAAAAGAAACAATATTTTTTTGTTCACATAAAAATATGTTTATTAGTTATAAGCCAAAAATAATACAAAAATGTATAAACAATAATATTTTCAAAAAAAATAGCACATTAGCTGTAATAAGTATAATATTTTACATAATAATTAATTATGTTCATGATAATAAAAAGAAAAAAAAACGAAATTTACAATGCTATGTGAGCAATTTAACAATTTGAGGTGATTTAATATTTTAAAGAAAAAAAAATATACCTACGACGGACAGGAGACACAATAAACAAGGGGGGGAGGATGCGAGATGGCGTATTGGTGCGGAAATGCAATGTTGCTGGCCACTGGTCACCTCTGCACGTTCTCCGACCTGTCCCGCGGGTTGACGAGTTTCACTGGCGCGTTTGCTCGGACGCTTGACGACCTTGCCCGGCCGGCGAGGCCAGACCGAGACGGCCACGGGAGCGACCACGGTTGACGGCGACAAACGGCGGCTATGCGTTCAAAAACATCGGGCACGAAGACAAATCTCAAATAAGTAAGAGATAAAACAATATTTTTAAATATTATCAAAAACACATAGGTATTAAGAACAATAATACATAGGTAGTACTTGCATTAGTGTTTTAATTACTTTCAATATAATATAGATACTTTTTACTTGATGTACGAGAATTAGTAGAACTAAATTCAGAATGGAGTTTGAGAACCAATTATATATTATAATTATAAGAAAATATTATGTTATTAATAATTAAGTATGAGTATGACAAGATACCTACATATCTAGGAAAATTAAAACTGAATAAAAAAAATGTGGGTAAATGAATGTCGCTCTGTTGTACAGAAGGTTACAAGTGGGTCACTGTAATGGATGGTGTTAAATTTTAATTCAATGATATAATATTATTGTATAAGAAAACGATTCTGAGCGAAAACGGTCAGTCAGCCTATGATATTACCAAGTATATTTGATGATATTATTGTGAATAAGGTAATTTATGTGTAACCGATTAAATGGAGCCTTGTTTTAAATTTTCAATTCTTAGCTATAAAATTTGAACATTTTATAAATTTTTAACTACAAAATAATTATTAAATTATAAATATGATAAATTTTGTTAAAATTTGAACTTTAAATGCTTATAAAAAAAAAATTGTGCCAATGTATTTTTAATATTTTTCAACTCCTATTAGAACGATATATTAGGAGCCTTATATTAAATTTTCACGTTTTTTTACACAACAAATAACATCAAAAAACACTAAATAGATGTATGCTATGGTGGACTGTGTGTGTCTGTGTATTAGTACTGGTAACCCTTTATTATTTTCACCGGCCAAATCTTAATATATTAATAAAAAGAGTATTATACGTATATATTTTTTTTTTATAATTAATATAATATAGTGTGTTAAAATGTGTATACAAATTTTTCAAGTATTCACTATTGTAGATTTGTAACTCATAGATCATATAATATAGCTTACAGGTGGCCAATCGTAAATTAAACATGAATTTATTTTCACTCACACTCACACGATCGGCCCAAACTTTAGCGGCCCACCGAGATTTTCTTGGTAGCTCGCCTAACCAATCCGGCCCTGTTTATAGGTTTCTGTTGACCAGGCCATCTGGAAATTTCCCATTTCCAGACCACTAACTCCGCCACTTCCATTAGTTGGCATCATTACGTGCTCGAATATTTATTCAAAATACATAACTGATACAAAGTATTTATCTCAAGTACGTGAATAGGTATAAAGTATAAATCAATTATCAATGTAGTGAGTTCCATGTCTAGATGGCCCAACGTAGCAATAAAATAAATTTAAAATTGTCGTGCATAGACTGTAAAATCATATATATTATATATTTGATTAAAATTATGTTTTTTCACTTGTGCTGACTCGCCATCAACCGATGATTGTTCCTTAATCCTTATAGGACTAAGGTATAATTTTAAACATACCATTTTATCAGACATAGTGATGTCGTTCTATAGAATTTACTAGCCTGTAGTCAACTAGAATTCCGAAGTTCATGGTAGCCGGTTATTCATTAAATGTTGATATCAGTCGGAAACATTATGTAACTGATTTTCGGAGACGTATTTAGACTCACCCACCGAAAGATAGGGGATAATGGATTTAATAAAATGTATGGAAAAAACCACGTGGAACTGCACTTATACGTTATCCAAGGCATTGTATAATAGCTTTGCGATTGGTATGGATAAAAATGGATTACTAGAAAGTTAAAGTTTAAAATATGCACCCCTAAAACTCGCTTTCGTGTGTGTAACCAGAATTTATTAGTTACATATTTATTTATTAAATTATATTAAAAACTTATTTTACTAATAAGTAAATATTTAAAATTGTAATAATTAAATAATACCCACCAAAAAGCAAACTAGGTAGTTAAATTAAAACTTTTACCATGATATAGTAACCCCCCTCAATGTTCATGATTGGAGTAAATCTCCTGCTCCACAACACGACGTCTAACACAACATTCACAAAATGTATATTTTATGTTGTTAAATATAGAAATAGTTGCTTGAAAATATTGTAAAAATAAATGAACCCTAACGATTATAATTATACATTTTTATTTTTCAGGAAAAATACTATTTGATTTCAGATAATTTTGATGTCTTACGACGTCGAATCCGTTATGTTGAAAACCACTACATCTAAAAGTTCAAGATAATTTTAAGTTCAAATTGTCTTAATCTTATAAATATTATGTACCTATGACATATACACTGTCCACAACTTGTTAGTTTCAGCCAAAGAGTCCAAAGGCCTTTACAATCTAAGATCCTTTTCTACGTATTCGATTATTAAGTGTCAACCTTACCTAACCATCACTACTCATCTACTCTCACAATTTTACAGGTTCGGCCACTTTCTCCTTACACCTCCATATGAAATGTACACTTTTTATCCATCTTTTCCTCAATGTTCTCACCCTTCTCTACACCCTCCCACCACCATAATTTTACTTCTATAATTTACCCCACTTTCACTACCACTCAACATTGTATAATGACCGAACCCTATATCGACCTATTCTCTCTCATTAAATATTAATAATCCTATTCTATACTCCCTTGTTCCTTACACACACAACACACACACACCTTAACATTATCATATCTGCTACACTCACATTTCGTTATTTTTAGTGTACACTTAAATACCACAACTTATTAGTTATTGTTATGTGTGTTCTTTTCCATTATGATATTATTTTACAATACTCCCATTGACAATACTTTTACAATACTCCTATTTTTTCCAATACTCCGTGACGGAGACTTTAACTCCAGACGGATGCCGGACGTCTAATCGTCATTATTTTTAAAACGCTTAAACCATAATATAGTATCATTCGCGTTCTATTTTCCGCCGGACCGCAATCCGGTCAAATCATTTTTTTCTGTTTCGTTTCTCATACACCCGATACGTTTTCTTCCGATTATTCGAAACTGATGAGTATTGTATTGGTCTACTTAATGTTAGTGAGGTACACAGATCTAATATATAGATATAGGACATAGGTACATACTTCTAGGGCCTAACCAATTCAGTCGTACGTAATACCTCTAATACGGTTGCGCGTTATTATACTTTCTTCGTTTTAGTTTACCACATCATTTTTCGGTAATGACGACAATAATCATTTTGTTTAAATGTATGGGGGTTACTAGGGGAATTACTATAGGGGTTATTAATGTCGGCTAAAGTGATTAGTAGAGTCCTCCATTCATATAACTTAATTTAATCCACCTTCGCATTAACCTTAATATAAATTATAAACAATTACCTATTACAATTACATATTACGCTTTTATCTATATTATTATTCTGATAGGTACTTATGTATTATTTTTATTATTATGAAAATGATAAGGTCTAGGAAATAAATGTATCTTAATACCAATGGCATAATATTATAGTCAATAAACATTTGAGAATGCTATCAACAATTTGGAGGTGCTATTATGGATTTTGGGAGTGTTAAGCGACAGAAAAAAAACGTATTTTATTATAATTTGTGCTACAGTAGATTGAATATAAAGGTATACGTAATCAAATAATTCGATCTATTTTCAACTGATGGTTGAGAAGAATCCTTTAAAAATTGAATTTATATAATATTTTAATAATTACAAAAACAATAGATTGCACTTTCTTACCTATAGATACTGCTGGTGCATACTCATTGGCATACTTTTATATTGTATATACCTATGTATACATTTACTGTATAGGAACTATATTTGATTATTTTAAAGTATATACTATAGATATTAGAGAAGTATGACACTACTTATATAATAAAACAATTATGATAGGATTTTTAAATCTCAAATAAAAATTAACTTTAATACTCAATTAATTATTATTATTTTTTAATAAATTAATTAGAAACACTTTGATAACAAATAATAACAAAATAACAAAATAACAAATAATATAACTTGAATATAATATTATAGCAGGACTGTAAGAATGTTGTTAGTGAGTAGTTTTATCTTCGTCAATTTGATCAGCCTCCTCCGGTAAACTAACCGGAGTAGTAACGGCTGATTCTTCAATCGATTCTCATCTGTGCTTGTCTAATTAAATTTTAAAAAAATAATTAAAAAAGTGGGTAAGTGGGTGTTGCTCTGCTGTACAGTAGGCTACAAGTGGGTCACTGTATTATGGATGGTATTATATTTGAATTCAATGATATAATATCATCGTATTCGAAAAACGATTCTGAGCAGAGGCGATTTGTCAGTTTGGGTATTATATATTCTATTTATATTGTTATTACACTTATTATTAATACGGTAGCCGGTAAGTAGAATTAATGTTATAAAATTACAACAAAATAACTTTAAGTTATTTAACTTGACTTTCTTATCGACATTTTTTTTTTTTTTTTTGATAAAGAGAGATAATCTTTTAAGCAATCTTGTATTACATGTTAAAATCTTAGATTTAAAAAGAAAAATTTTTAGGAATATTTAACTCAAAATTATTTGCACATGTTCGTGATTTTTACGCCTTTTGTCAAAATTCGAACTTTATATGCTTATAAAAAAAAAATGTGACTGGATTTTTAATATTTTCAAATGTCACAGTAACAATATATTAAGTCTTGTAATAGTCTTTTCAAGCTTTTTTCCCCAACAAATAAAATTTTATTGGCATTCATAGAAAAAACTAAAGAAATAAGAAACTGAAAATTCAAAACAAATCAATATTTTTGAAAATTTTTACGTGTATATAAAATGCTAATATAAAAAACTAGTGATAATTTCATGTATTTACAGTCATTTGTTTTAGAGTTATACCAAAACCAAAATCAATTTTGTAAAAATTCCCACTTTTCCTTAATTTTTTTTTTCTTTTTTCCTGCGCTTTCGAAAACTATTAGAATTTTTTTACTTTTGACTCCCCTAAATATCAGAAAATAAAATTTAGAAGAAAATCCAATGATTTTTACTGTCTCAAAAGGTGATTACAGACACAAAAAAAAACACTCATCATTGTAAAATCAATACATTCATTGCTCCGCTCAGAACCTATAATAATATTTGTATAATATTTGTATAATATTTCTTATAACGAAACTTATGGGTACTTACAAGGTCTATAACAGGTGAAATTTTTTCTATCGGCACAGCTGCCAGGCGCTCTTTTACGTTTGATTTCGGGTATAAGTCTCCTACTGTTGGCGTGTTTTCGCTGTAATGTAATGCGTTGTAATACAACGTATTATCATAATATGAATTTTCTAGCACGGTGTACCCACTGCCACATGGAAACTATAATAATATAACAATATATTTATAACAATTAATATCATGTTAGAGAATGTCTGATAAATAGACGGGTACTTACTTCGTCTACTTCGGGTTCACAGTAGGAGATTGTTGCCGAGTTTTCGCTGTTAGCTATTTTTGGTGACAATGTACTATTATAATTTGTTTTCGGCGAATATTCATACTGCACTCTAGTCGTATTACTATATTCGTTCTCAACCTCCTCTAGTAAACTAACTAGAGTTCTAACGGCTGATCCACTTTCTGACGATTCATCATCAGAGCTTGTCTAATCAAATTGAATAAAATATTTATATTATATTTCTTATAACGAGACATATAGGTACTTACAATAAGGTTTATAACAGGTGAAATTTTTTCTATTGGCACAGCTGCCAGGCGCTTTTTTACGTTTGATTCTGGGTATAAGTCTTCTACTGTTGCCGAGTTTTCGCTGTTAGCTATTTTTGGTGACAATGTACTATTATAATTTGTTTTCGGCGAATATTCATACTGCACTCTAGTCGTATTACTATATTCGTTCTCAACCTCCTCTAGTAAACTAACTAGAGTTCTAACGGCTGATCCACTTTCTGACGATTCTTCATCAGAGCTTGTCTAATCAAATTGAAAAAAATATTTATATTATATTTCTTATAACGAGACATATAGGTACTTACAATAAGGTTTATAACAGGTGAAATTTTTTCTATTGGCACAGCTGCCAGGCGCTTTTTTACGTTTGATTCTGGGTATAAGTCTCCTTCTGTTGCCGAGTCTTCGCTGTTAGCTATTTTTGGTGACAATGTACTATTATAATTTGTTTTCGGCGAATATTCATACTGCACTCTAGTCGTATTACTATATTCGTTCTCAACCTCCTCTAGTAAACTAACTAGAGTTCTAACGGCTGATCCACTTTCTGACGATTCTTCATCAGAGCTTGTCTAATCAAATTGAAAAAAATATTTATATTATATTTCTTATAACGAGACATATAGGTACTTACAATAAGGTTTATAACAGGTGAAATTTTTTCTATTGGCACAGCTGCCAGGCGCTCTTTTACGTTTGATTCTGGGTATAAGTCTCCTACTGTTGGCGTGTTTTCGCTGTAATGTAATGCGTTGTAATACAACGTATTATCATAATATAAATTTTCTAGCACGGTGTACCCACTGCCACATGGAAACTATAATAATATAACAATATATTTATAACAATTAATATCATGTTAGAGAATGTCTGATAAATAGACGGGTACTTACTTCGTCTACTTCGGGTTCACAGTAATCTGCAGCCATTACGTGTTCCGCGTGTGATTCGCTCTCTGATGACGAGTCCTCGTCATCAGCGTCATATGGACTTTCTGTATTGAACATTGAACATAATTAAAAATATTTTACCTATTTACACTACCTATATATACATATTATTATATACATCTACTCAATGTATTTAATATTTATGTATATTTTCGAAATTTCTCAAATTTTATGTTTTAGACGCAGTTACACACCTCCCCCCGCTCTACAAACACAGAAAACGAATATTGTTTGTGCGAATTGTTGTGTGTCGTATTTAAGAAAAAATAAATTTATCACTAATATTGACTGAATTTGCTCCTGTTGATGGTTGTGTCATTTTAATAATAAGTAATGACGTACGGGTCCAAAAGTGTTGGGTGTGTATATTTTGTACCTATTAGTCAATCATATAATGTGTGTTTTGTTTATAATATATTTATAAGGTGTAACGAATGTTACAGTATATTTTGTATTTCGTTATAATGTGTCGGGTCGTCCCACAGTTACCAAAGCTCTTCGATGGAAATCAAACGAAATTGGAAGAATAGAGAATTTTTGATTATCTGAAGGAAAATTAAAGTTGTGAACCAACAATAACGTCGTCAACTTGTACTTACCAATGACTTTCAATATTTTTTGCCTATGCATACAATCATCATCATCTTCGACTGACCGCTTCCTTTTATTCTCCATTTCTGAGGGTATAAGGTCAAAATTAACAATTGTTACAATTATAAGTAAAATATATTTTAGTATATATACTTACTTAACTGATTACTAATTTGACACAATTTATAGATTTGGATTTACAATTGATATTATAAAGGTATACTGAAATTAGTGAACTCAAAATATTTGTTTATTATTCTATATCGATAGTCCATACCAACGGCCGTCGTCACGTTTGAGTGATACTTTTTCATTTTCAGCCGTGAGTAAAAAAATAACAATAAAATTATTAGTATTTTTATTTTGATATTATTTTTACACAGATTCACGATAATATTAAATAATAAATATCGTTAAATTTTATATACGCGAATATCTATAAATTACTTAAAATATAAATTTTTTTTGTATTTCAATAATTTATTATACCATTTGTAATTATTTATTTACAATAAGACAGTGAACGCTCATATATTACTAAAAAATGAATAAATAAATTATGTTTGGTCACATTTTCTCGTATCATTATTGATTATAAATTAATAATATGTAGGTACATAATGTTACATGTAGGTTGACTCTTCTGACGACGACCAGCAGCGCAAGCTAAAGCTGGTATGTAATTTTCTTAAGTCAGTTACAGATATTATACTTATTTTCAGCCATCCACTTTATAAATACACACTAAATAAAAGTTCAAATGGACGCAAGTAAGTGTACTTATTTTATACAAGACTTTTATCGGATCTGATAGTTATCTTAATGTCTGTTGGAAAACCTAAACTAAACGCTACCTTCAATGACTCATTTTTTTAAGATAAATGTATTTTTTAAGTACCTACTACCTACCTATTCTTCTTCTTCTCGTTCACAGGTAAATTTTTTATCTTCATAGTTAATATTTACAAATTATATAAATAGCTTACATTTTTTCTTGAGTATACAAAAATATTTACATTATATAGCTTAAATTGGTAATCTAATTAGGGAAGAAAATTCAATAGATTGGTATATTAAGATTAAAATATATTTCACCAAACACCTGTTGTGACTGCGCCCTCAATTCAAGTACCTATTATCAAAATAATAAATTAATTTCAATAGTAACACTATTAAAACAGTATAAGGCTTATCTTTGTAATAAATGCACGCAAGCACCAATATTGCATACCCGAAGCGCCGTTTTACATTTTTAATATTATGTATCTTCATTTGTCAACTAATAATAATAAAATAAAACCAATAATCTGTGCTGTTGTGGCTTATAATAATAAAAATAAAATAATAATATAATGACAATGGCATTGTGTACCATACAAGCATACCACCATATTATCTTTTATAAAAACACACACACACACACTCGTAAGAGTTATATATTTTTTTTTATTATTTAGTTTAAAGGCTTTGATGACTGAGGCAATTTAATCTGTAAAGTTGGTAGGTTTTATTACGGTAAGGTTGGAACTGTTGGTACAGTTGAAAATGGTTGGATAGGAACACGTGTATGTCTGGCAAGATTTTGACTACTAAAAACCCGAGTGGTCACACATCCGAGAACTAGTAGCAAGGACGTTACTAACTGTGCAACTGGTAGCAGCCAACGCGCCCCGCCAAACCACAAAATTATATTAATATTATATGTAGGGAAATAATACTCTATTGATATATTTATTTCCCCGCTATTGCATACTTAATTTACACCTATAATGGTCTAAAATACATAACTATTTTTAAGTCAATCACGTTATATTATATTATTATAATATGACTTAATAGTTTTAACTATTTTCAATATTAGTATGTTCAAATTTATATAATTAGAACTATTGCCACGTTTGATTAGAATTTACATGTAACTGGTCTGCTCTAATACGATTTTAATATTTTAGTCATATAACAGACAAATGGTATAATACATATTCATAGTACTTCGAGTACTTAATAATCCAACTACTAAAATGTTAGGTACATTTTACATGATAATATTATCTAGTATAAGTGCATAGTACAGTGAAGGTACACACCACATAAAATACTCGTACTATAATACACTTGTCAACTTGTTTGTGTTAGAATACCTACGTTTTGTGAGTTTAATAGTAACAGGAGCCTGCACTCTATAGATGTTTGACGGAACTTAAAATTATTGTAGTCTCGAAAAGTTGCAACTAAATAAAATTGAAATTGTAAAATGTATTTACAAAAAAATAATAATTTGTATAAGATAGGCTATAGACACATTGTAGTTTGTTTAAAACATGAAAATAATAATAAAAGAGTCTCATCCCCGTGTTTAATACAACCTTGCTGACTGCAGTAACTATGTTTCAATTTTTAAACTCTGAAGTTATGGGCGTGGTTAATATTTTGAAAATTATAATTTTCAGTATATGCTTATACAGAACAACAGAACGATAATAATTCAAGTGAAGGAAAATTAATCAAAAAAAGATTTTTATGGTATGAATAATATCTTGATAAAAATTGTTATTGCGATTGCTACTTTTTCTTTGGCAATGGAAATTCTTAAAGCTTTTTTTTACGGTGAAAATATAAATACATTACGCGTGATAACATAATATTTTTCATTATTCATCAGTCTTCTTATACATTTTTTTTTTTTGGTGGTGGTTAAATGTGATGATTAGTGATTACTGGTAGAAACTATAAGTACTTGTTTTTGTAGATATTTTTTCATTGTTCCAAGTTACCAAGTTTTGATGTAGGTAATAACATAAATTGATAAATAGGTACTTTTTAATAATCTCAAATAATTATTTGTGGAGTGACTAATAGACAATAGGTAGTTATAGCGACTAATACTAATAGCTGTAATCAGATATTGACAATAAAGAACTAAAAAATGATAAGATTTTTAAAATGGTTTTACTTTTTAGCTAAGTTTTCTGATAATATAAGAAGATTTTTTTTTACCCACTTAATCAAATAGATTATATTCGTTAAATAAAAACAATACTTTTTTACAACTTAACATTTTACAAAACATTTAAAAGAAAAAAAAGAATCTATAGATTTGTTTGGATGCTATTTTATTTTATTTGATGGAAACAAACAGATAAACAACAACGTTTTTAATTAATTGTTGTCCAGGTGCTTAAATTGTTTTTAAGAGTTTGACACTTTAAGTCACATAGTTTAAACTTTAAAATTAATGTGGTTAGTTTATATGATAGTAATATTATATTGTTAGATATTAAAATATTGATACCTATACCTAGATACAATCAATTTAAGAAAAAATGTAGTATTCAAATTTAAAAATTTAAATCTTGACAAAATACTGAAAAATTACAAAATTTAGGAAATTATTTGGAGTTAAGAATTCATAAAAATTTTTATGAGCGTTTGAAGTTCATATTTTTACAAGATTGGATTTTTCTATGTACGATAAAATTTTTAAAATATTGATATGCTTTTAACTGTTTAGGAACATTGTCAGTTTTAAATGTTTTTAGTTTTTTTTTTCTATAATAAATATTCAATAAAATTTTATTTGTTGTGTAAAAAACTTAACACAAGGCTCCTGATATATTGTTTCAATAGCAGTTGAAAAATATTAATAATACATGTGCACAATTTTTTTTATAAACATTTAAAGTTCGAATTTTGATAAAATGTATCAAATATAAAATTAAATAATTATTTTGTAGTCAAAAATGTATAAAATGTTTGACTTTTATATCTAAGGATTGAAAATTTAAAAGAAGGTTCCACGTAAATAGGTTATATATAAATTACTTTATTCACAATAATATCACCATATATATTTATTAGTTAATAGCTATTACTTAGTAATATCATAGGCTGACTGACCGTCTTCGCTCAGAATCGTTTTTCTTAAACAATTATATTATATCATTGAATTCAAATTTAACACCATCCATTACAGTGACCCACTTGTCCACCTTTTTAGAACACTTTATTCAATAATAGCACATGTCAATATATTTTTATAATTGTATTATTCTTTTATCACGAATAGGAATATTATTAAGCCAATGTTAATATTATATTAAATTATTTTTTACATTGTTCTACTTACTCTGTAATTTAGAATGTTATGATGCCGAAATAGTGTGTAGGTACCCAACAGTATAATATATCTATATTATACTATTAAATATTAATCTTAACACATCTCGTCATATTTCTAATAACATTAATTTATAATATGGGTTTCGTCCCGGTCGTTCAACCACCACATTCAACCTAGTATTTGTAAACTATGTGTTTAATGTTCATTAATGGGAACCAAGTAGATGTCATCCTCATTTGTACCTATACATTGTTCATGACAATCATAACTAATAAAGCTATGCTATTATAAGACAAGTGTTGATAATATTTTTTTTTTTATTAATTAACCTACGGCAACTTAGGCCATTGGGTGGTTTTTTTAACTGTGGGGGACGGTACTGTAGGTTAAACACGTGTGTTTGTGAGTTTAGCAGATTTTTTAGTGGGTACCCGTGACTTGTCCGAAGAAAATTGCCGCCCGCGGCCGAGGCTTTGAAACGCCGTCTGTGCGCGTCGCAACCAACGCCTTAGTCCGCTCAGCCACTCCGTCCCCCATAATAATATAATATTAATATATAGATCAGGTACATGGTAGGCATACAAAATAATTAACTCTAATTTTCACATATTTACCGATTCTCTGATTTCAATAATAAAATAACAGTTACAATATTGACACCCAACTAAATTAATCTATAATTTTAAGACGCACGAATTTTTATTTACCCTTAAATTTAGGACGGCCCTGGCTATAATGAATGTTTACCTACATAGCATTATTTATTATTATTGAGTGTTGGCTACAAACATAATTTAAAACGTTTAAAAACATTTTATTCTTATAATATTATAATAAATACTATGCTGGCCAAATAATATGTCTGGTAACCAACCAATTCTCACTGTTTATTTATTATTAATATTTATGTTGTTTCAATTTTGTTCAATATCCTTTTAAACTATATACTATTAAGTACATCATTCTTTACTTTCACAAATTATATTTATATTTTTCCGATTGCTGTTTTATTTTGTATTTTTTTAGTATTCACTGTTCCAAATTCTTTTTAACTTTCTTTTAGTTTGTGAAGTATTAATTATTCATTTTATTTTCAATATAAAACCATTACCTACATAGTTTTAAATTTAAAGACCTGCAAATCAACAATGAACGCAGCCTTCCATTCCAAATGCCTTTTTTTATCAGAACACGGATCCGAAATAGTTGTATGTACAGGTAATGATTAATAACTTTTAAACAATAATATCGAAAAGTTTTTGGCCGGATTCAGAAATTTTGACACCCGGGGAGGATATTTAATTTTCAGTAAAAAACGGTCTTCATACAATTTTATGGAAAATAAACTATTTATGCTTTTGTGTTTTATAATCAACTCCTTTCTATAAAAAATATTTAATTCAGATTTTCTGTATACATAATATAATAGGTAATTAGACTTTATTTAAAATAGAAAATGTTTTACAAATAGAATAACAGTTTTTATGAACAAATCGTTAAAAAGTATTATAAACAACTTTAATTTAAATAATATGAAGGTGTGGCAAAACTTTAATTATTTTCATTTGATCGCGGCAAAGTCATTGATCACTGAATCAAAATCAATCGTCTTCACGGTTTATATTTCAATTGATAATACATGTGTGAGTCAATTTTGGCCAATTATAGATCGATTATACGTTTTAATTAATTTGAGCTTAGGTACGTTCACACGTTGCAGTACTACACGGCAACGTTAAATAATGGCAGAGAGATATACAAATATTTGGAAAGATTATCAGTCATTGAATACTTATGTATTATTTCCAAAATATTTTGATGTGTTTGATTTTTGCGTCTGTCGTCACTATTTTTCAACAGCATCTTTTATGGTAGGAAAGTGAATCTAGTTGGTTAGGTCGTAAGTAAAAAATTGCGAAAGTTTTCAAAACGTAAGGAAGAACAAACAAAAAATCAAGAAAAAACTGAGATTTTATACCAGTTTTCGAAAAAATCGATTTTGTTATTAAGTGTAACTCTAAAAATGATAATAAAATAACTATAGATACATGACATTTTTACTGAATATTTATATAAGCAATGTCAATACAACATAACATTTTCGAAATATTGCGACTATTTTTGAGCTATTTGTTATAGGCATAAGAAAATTTAAAATTTATTTAGTTTATTTTTAATTAATTTCAATAAAAAAATTTTCGCTCGATCAAAAAGCTTGAAAATGTAATACAACGGTCCTGATTGGTTATTAAAAAAAAAGCTGAGCGTAAATCCACAATATTTTTTTAAGAGCGCCTGAAGTTAAAAATTTCGACAAAATTTATAAAAATCACGAAAATTGGCAAATTTATAGATTCATAAAAAATTGTCTATGAATATCTAAGATTTGAAATTTTTATCCAAGATTCCCCTTAAGTTTTTTTACATTAAAAAAAAAAGTTTACTGGAAATTCAAATTAATTTTTTCTGAGCGTTTGAAGTTCGACATATTGTAATCACCCATAAATTAAAAATTTCTCATACATCGATTTTCTTCTATAGTTGTTTTTCAAAAAATACTAACCGTTAGTACTAAATATTTCCATTAAATATTTATTTTATCATTTTCCATACATAATACAATTTTTGAAATATTTTGGGTTATTTATATAGACATTTAAAATTAAAAATTGTTTAGTTTTTTATTTATTGGGTCAGAATTTACAGATTAATTACAAGTAATTATATAATAGAAGTTGAGAAATAATAAATATACATTGGAACGATTTTTTTTAAAAGTATTTAAGTTAAAATGTTGACAACATTCATCAAATTGAAAGTTAACAAATTCTTTAGTAGTTAAAAATGCATAAAATATTCAAAATTTATAGCTAAGGATTGAAAATTTAAAACTAGGATTCTCATAAATAGTTCATATTGTAACTGAAAAATCAAAAAAGTATAAACCTAGTTTTTTTTGTGGACATTTTAAGTTAAATTTTAGTAATTTTAGTACCTATATTATATAAGTTAAAATGTGGACGAAATTTAAAATGTAATGTAATGTAATTTAAATGTAATTACATTTTAAAACCAAGAATTACGATTTTAGTTGTACCTAAATTAAAAATGTTATTCGTGAGTGAAAAATTTAGGGTACATTATTAAAAACACTATGACATTTTCAAATGTAATTATTTTGCCAAAAATGAATTTAACCTACTGTTGTACTAATGTTTTATACCTAGTAAAATAAATTAGGTACTTTGATCACAATAATATCATCAAATATACGCTTAATAATATTATTGGCTGACAGACCGTCTTCGCTCAGAATCGTTTTTTGTATTGGATACAATGATTTTATATCATACCCCGTCGTATTTACTTATAAAACTAATAAGGTTGTTGAACAAAATAATGACCATGAAACATGCTTGTTTAATTTTTTGACTTGCAACATTGTAACGTCTCAAATGTCTCATCTCCTAGACAGTTTCTGGGCGTTAAAACTTGGATTGCTTCATTTCAAATGATTACTGGGATACAGCCCAGCGATTAATGTTATTAATATTTTGTAGTTTGTAGTGTTTGTACTCATATACCTGTATTATAATATAGATAGTATAGGTACTGTGGTAATATTAAATTTGATTTAAAATACGAGTTATGATCATTTGATCATTGAAAAAAGTATAAGTGCATCACACAATGAGATTATTCTAGATATTTCTATAGATTTCCATAATATAAATATTAGATACCAATTAGAAACTAATTTATTTTTTAATCTATATAAAATATATGTTATTAATTTGTATCTAGATATCATTCAACACTGGACGTAAGTCATGGACCGCTCAGCCAAGGTATTAACTACTAGCAAGGTACCTGAACCAAGTAAGTAAGATATTATTCTATAGATTTTGTAAATATAATTTATATATATTATATTATTTGCACACACCTGTTTAATAAACATAAAGTATTTTTAGTATTTATTGCAATAGTATACAGTGCCGAATTCAGTCATTTAGGGGCAGGGCAATAGAGACAACTGCCCCAGGTACCAACATTTTATAGTTGAAAATTTATTCGCTTTTTGATTATTTTAATTTAAAAAACTAAATTATTTTAAAAGTATTTACTATATTAATAAATAATGATATACCTATTATGCTGTTTGAAATTTGAACAACTAATTTTAAAGCTATCAGCAATCGAGAATTATTATTACACCTAATAGTTTTCCTTTTCCAAAATTCGTTGTCCTTCAATACACATAAGTTCTTTAAAAAATGCTCTTAACTTTGCACTATAAGCCATTTCATTATTATAATTTTAACTTAACTTATTGAAAGATATGCTAACTACGTAGTAGGCTAATTTATATTGTACTTACTAAGTATAGAGTTATTACACAAAATGTATTTTTTCGATATGCTCGATAATTAGAGTCTTTAAATTTTCCATCTAATAATCTAATATTTTATGCATATTATATTTTTACCTAATAATACTAAGCTAATACTTAAATTATTTAAATTTAAATTTATTTATTTATAGACATTATTGTATCTAAAAACATTTTATATAAAACAAATCCTAAAAGCCTCAGTCATACATTAAATATTTAGTATAACCAAAACATTTTTATATTTCATTTAAATAATGCATTAATAATAATATCAGAATGATAGTGGCCGACACTTATAAGACTAATTTAAAAAAAAAGATTTGTTTTCCCGGCACAGAAAAATTATATAGCCAGGCCAAAATGCAATCTTGATACATTTTAGGTACCTATAAGCATACTCTGCAATATATTAAAAAAACTTTTCGTGGCTCATTATCTTCGTATTATTCTTGTTTTTCTTTCATAAGTTTGAAATTCTGCGTTGAACTTTGGACCGTATATATTTCTCAGTACCTTATTTTCGAAGGTCATTCGGCGTTTTCTGTCTCCTTTGGTCAATGATTATGTTTCGCTAGTATATGTGATTATTGGTCGTAGATGGCTATGATACAGTAGTGTCTTTGAGTTATGTGATTCTGTGAAAGTAATTTTGATTTAAGAAGTTTCATTTTCCTATAATAACACCGATTGCCGCATACTATTCGATCGTTGATTTCTTCATGCCTGTCCTTGTTGCTATTTATGATAATCCTTAGGTACTTAAATACTTCCACTTTCTTAAAACTATAAACTTACTGTTATATGGTCTATGTTACGTCTTTTCCCCATTTACACGCAGCCCTGTATTACTTAGCCCCATAATTTTACTTTCTAATAGTCTGGACAAGTATTTTTTGACTTCTATCGCTCGTGTCCTCCATTACCACAATGTCATCTGCGTACGCCAATATAACTCGTTCCTCACATATTTCCATTTTTCGATCATCCCATACTTTTCTCATTTAATTTTCTAATGGTTGATTAGTAGAGTGGGTGATAAAGCATTAACTTTTTAGAAGGCCTGATTTGACTTCAAAGGTTTCAGACATTTTTATTGTTACGTCCTTTTATAAGACTCATGTACTTCTTATGCGTGCCTAGTACTTCCAGTGTTTCTCATAGTTTTTCAATGCAGTCATAAGCTTGTTTATAGTCTATAAATATGAGGTGCCGTTCTTTATAAAATTTATAAAATTTAGCCATTATCTGTCTCAGAGTAAAAATATGGTACAATGTCGATCTACCTTTTCTAAAACCTCTTTGACATTCCCCGATTATTTCATTTATATATTTTCATTAGTAGTTTGATTTTCCATAGAATAACATAAATTTCCCATACAATCTTCGATAATTTCCATATAAAGATTGGGGTTGTGCCGATAGCATCCTAGCAGTCGTGATGCGTGGTTTGTTAACGAAGTGCGGTTCTTTGACGTACGTGTGGTTTGTTTACGATGTGCACGTTGTTGACGTATGTGCGGTTCGCTGACGACGTGCGGGTCGCTGCCGTAACGGGCGGTTCGCTGACGAAGTGCGGTTCGCTGACGACGTGCGGTGCGCTGACGACGTGTGGTTCGCTGACGACGGGCGGTTCGCTGACGTAACGTGCGGTTTGATTACTACGCACGGTGCGCTGCAGCCGACGACGTGCGGTTCGCTGACGACATACGGTTCGCTGCGTGGCTGGCGGTTCGCTGACGACGTTCGGATCGCTGACGACGTGCCGTTGCGCTGAGGACGTTCGGTTCGCTGACGACGTATGGTGCCTTGATGACGTGTGTTCAAAGGTTTCAGACATTTCCTGCAGGAGACGAACTATGCATACATTTTTATTGTTACGTCCTTTTATAAGACTCATGTACTTCTTATGCGTGCCTAGTACTTCCAGTGTTTCTCATAGTTTTTCAATGCAGTCATAAGCTTGTTTATAGTTTATAAAGATGAGTTTATAAAGATGAGGTGCCGTTCTTTATAAATATTTAAAATTTAGCCATTATCTGTCTCAGAGTAAAATATGGTACAATGTCGATCTACCTTTTCTAAAACCGCTTTGACATTCCCCGACTATTTCATTTATATAGTTTCCATTAGTAGTTTGATTTTCCATAGAATAACATAAATTTCCCATACAATTTTTGATAATTTCCATATAAAGATTGGGGTTGTGCCGATTGCATCCTAGCAGTCGTGATGCGTGGTTTGTTAACGAAGTGCGGTTCTTTGACGTACGTGTGGTTTGTTTACGACGTGCACGTTGTTGACGTATGTGCGGTTCGCTGACGACATACGGTTCGCTGCGTGGCTGGCGGTTCGCTGACGATGTTCGGATCGCTGACGACGTGCCGTTGCGCTGAGGACGTTCGGTTCGCTGACGACGTATGGTGCCTTGATGACGTGTGTTTCAATGACGACGCGCGGTGTGCTAAAGAAGTGTGGTTCATTGACGGGCATGTGATTCGCATGATAATTCATACATTTTCCATTAGAGGCTAGATATTTCCGATTTTCTAATCGATATTTCCCATAAGGTGCTTAATATTTCACAGACAAGCATAAATTTATTATAAAATCATTGATATCACCCATAAAACTGTAAAAGACTTTCTTACAATGTGGACTATGCCTACCGGGGACACCACAATAAAAAAACGCGCCATGTGTAATACCTCTTGCGTTTAAACAACATGTTTAACAAGCAAATGGTGGTGAGGAAACTTACACATATTTTTCATCATGAATCGTACTGTACTAACATTTGCAATAAATAATTATAGAGATTTTTTACATAGAAAAGTGATCTTAATTTAAAATAATTTGGATTTAGAGTTAATATGGGTTTTCAGGAAGTAATTTCACACTTTTCTAACTTTATTAAGTGCTAGACAAAGAAAATAGATGATAATTCAGTGACTAGAGATTTTTGGTGATTTAGTTGTAGATGGAAATGAAAATTATTCGCGGTGCATCGTCTCCGTATTATTCAAATCGCGTACATTTATTATAAATATTATAATATTATTTTACTAAAAAATGATGTTAATTTCTCATTTATTCCATATTTTTTTCTATTTGAGGCTAGATATTTCCCAGAAAAGTATAAATTTCCCATACAGTCCTTGGCATTTATTATATATTCCCTGACATTTCCTATTAAGTGCTTAATATTTCACAGAATATGTAAATTTCTCGTAAAAACCTTGACATTTCTCATTAAATGGTTAGTATTTTTTGTTTGGTATGTTATTTTATAAAAAAGCGTACATTTCATTTAAAATATTTTATTTTTCCCATATAATTCTTTCCAATGGCGCCTGGAGGTCTAGACTGTAATGCCATCAGTCGTCCCTGCCGGTCATGACTTATGGTTCGTTAACGAAGTGCGGTTCGCTGATGACGTACCGTTAGCTTGATAATTCCAGATAATAATACATTTTCTATACATCCCATGACATATACCATTAGAGGCTAGATACTTCGCAATATGTGCTTAATATTTCACAGAAAAGCATACCTGTACTATTTAAACTCATGAACATTACCTACAAAATGCTCGCTTACAATGTGGATAATGCCTACCAGAACACTACAATTTTATAAACCTAGATAATTATTAATTATTATATTATTATCTTGTAATCACAGCAGTTGTTATGCTCATTTTATGGTATGTTTCGAACAGTTATTATTTAAATCATCGCGTTTTAATCTATATAAACAAGTCTCAAAGTGGCACAAACAGGAAATGATAGATTTCATAAAAAATAAAGAAAAAATACGAGTGCTAATAAATTGCAGGCATGTAACCAGACTTTTTAGTTGTATTGTTATTTGAAAATATTATTCGTTGGTATATGAAACTTTTGGAGTATACTATTATTTATTATTATATACACAATGACATTTTCAAATGTAATTTTTTTTCAAAAAAAAATTTAACCTACTGTTGTACTTATTCCTCACCGACTTTCAGAAAGCTTTTGATAAGGTGAACCGTAAGACTCTAGAGAAAATTCTCGTGTCTAGTGAGTTTGGTGAACCATATTATTATCTTGGTTTAGTTCTTATTTGAAAAATCACACTCAATGCATAAAAGTATTTGGAATCAAGTTTGCAAAGTCAGCAAAGTTCCGTCTGGGAACACTTTTCCCCAATCCTCTTCTCTCTTTTCGTATATTGCATCAATAAGAGTGTTATTCACAATAGTAATTATCTGCTGTTTGCTGACGATTTAAAATTATTCTTAGAAATTGGTTGTAATAATGACTGCCTTCCACTTCAAATGGACCTTGATGTAGTAAGTGTGTGGGCTAAAAACATTGGTTTAGAGTTTAATGGTTTAAAGTGTCATTATATGTCCTTTCACAGACTCCAAGTTCTAATTGTGTATTGTGTTTAAATAAACTCTGTATGATTACTTACTCACTAATGTAGGTGTTAACGAAAACGATCTAGGTATCACACTGTATCGGGTAACCTTATTATAACTATAATAATATAATATTACGTTGCTATCGTAAGCGGCATACACTTAAGACTAAAATATCTATATTCTATCCATTAGATATAGCCATAATATTATAGGTAATAGGTACGTCATATATCTATCTCTAAATCCATTAATATACAAACTGAATATCATTTGATAAACATTGGTAATAATGTAATTCGATGATGGTGTCGCTATATAGTACCTATAATAAATATTACAAATGCAGGGCATAATAGCAGAAACATATCAAATAAAAACAATTAACATTACCTATTATTAACATAAAATATAATATCATTGAAATTATGTAGCTATAAATATTAAAATATTAAAACAAGTGCTCGTGGTTATTGTTATAACATTATTCGGTTAATTTCAACATTATTATACAATTGTTAAACTATGCTTTTATACACTGAGCTGACTCCCCTATGATCGTAAAAACCAGCTGATATGGAATTAAATGTTTGAATTAAGTCGAATGTAGAGTCTTATAAAAAATACTTCTAAAATTGTATTTAAACAAAGATACAAATACGTCTATTCAGAATTCTTTTCAAATATTTTAAGAAAAAGTCTTTAGGATCAAATTCAAATACTTGCATGTATTAAATACCTACTTTTAAATACTTATTTAACTGTACACAAGTAAGTTCAAAATTAATTTATAAATAGTAATTATACTAATTTAAATGTGACAGTCATACCTACTTCTTCCTATAATTGGTTGCTATTGCTTATTGGTTATAATAATAATTATTATTATTATTAATGAGATAAGCCTTTTAGTACAGAATGCATTGAGTTCAAACCTAGGTTTCGATGGACCAATTTTTTTGAATTTTTTGATATTTTAGAGTTAAATTATACACTTACGTACGCTGTACGCACTAGTGCATTACGATGGGTCCACAATCTACCACTGGTAAATTGCATACCTGATAATATACTACTCACATAATCACAAAAACCTAGAAATTGCAACGCATTGCTGTGTAAGCTAGTATAATAATATATTATAATTATTTTAGTTGTTTAAAAGTATTTGATTTTGAAGTACGAATACGTCCAAGACTGCGTGTAAAATACTTTCTAAATTTAAATACTTACTTAATTTGAAAATTGTTTTAAGTATTCTTATACTATAAAAGTGTTTAAATACGTATTTAGTCCAATAATTTAGAAGACTGTTAAACTCTCGCAACTGTGCTTATACACTATCCGTATACTATACATAACATATATTATTTATATAATATTATACGAGTTTGCGTATAATATGTATTGTTATTTGTTGCAATTCGTTTACATCGAGAGAAAAAAAACTTATCTTTTCGAATTGCTAGTCCAAAGGAAAACGATATAAAAACATTGCTTGCGGCGCGCTATACAACTATAGGCGTTTTGGTTGCGGGGCGGTTTCGTTTTTATTATTTGCTGCGGAAAAACGTATATACTCGGCGCGGGATTCGATTCATACAGAACATCAATAATAATAATAATTACATTACCTCCCAACTACCAAAACCCTTCATATTGATGGGTGACTTTAACAGTCGGAACACACTATGGGGCTCCTCCTACACGGATAGCAGAGGTAAAATAGTAGAGAAAATGCTCGAAGAACCGAACATAATACTCCTAAACACAGGCAGCCCCACCAGACATAATGCAGCCAACGGAAATCTATCAGCAATCGATCTATCCATAGCAAGCACAAGCATTGCCCCCAGCATTGTATGGAGCACCCTACCAGCCTATAACGGAAGCGACCACTGGCCGATTCAATTACAACTTTTTCATCAACCTTCTGAACCTTATCCTATCAATAAATGGAAACTCAAGTCACCAAACTGGGATCTTTTCTCCTATCTTGTCGATCAGTACATCACTGAAAACCAATTAGATCTTCCCAATGAACATACTCCAACTATAAACCAAATTTATATTGATGAACTGATAAACAAATTATCAACACTAATAATAAAGGCGGCTAACATAGCAATCGGAAAATCTAATCGCCCCCTTAACAAAAGAACAGTACCATGGTGGAATGAAGACTGCAGAACTGCAATCATTAACTACAAAAAAGCCCTCAACCGTTTTAAGAAAACTAAACTTCAAACAGATCACATTCTACTTAAAAAATTCAAAGCTGAATCTAGATACATCACTAAAAAAAGCAAAATCGAATGCTGGCAAAAATACACATCCACAATAAACATCAGAACTCACCCATCAGCAGTTTGGAACAAAATTCGTGCACTCAAAGGATGTAAACACCAGCTTCTACCTAATCACATGCACCATAACCATACAGAACTAAATTCAGCCCTGAAATCGCCAAGCATTCGCCGAGTCATTTCAAACAAACAGCAGCAACACAAACTATGATGAGGATTTCTTAATACTCAAAAATGAAACTGAAACAATTTCACAATCAATATCAATCCCCAACCCGACACCGCGGAATACAATCATCCATTCAATCTAAAAGAACTCCTCTTTGCACTACAAAACTGCAATAGCAAAAGCCCTGGACCTGACGACATACCTTTCATCTTCTTGAAGAACTTATCCGAAAACGCAATTAACACTCTACTTACAATTTACAATTTAATTTGGAACAATGGAATTTTTCCTAACCAATGGAGACATGCATTCGTAATCCCTATACCAAAACCAGGAAAAGATAAATTCAATATTCTCAGCTACCGTCCAATATCGCTTATTAGTACTCTTAGCAAAGTACTCGAAAAAATGATCAATAAACGATTAGTTTGGTTTTCTGAAACAACAAAAAATTCACAATACAACAATGTGGTTTTCGCAAAAACCACTCAACCCAAGACGTCTTAGCTACACTTCACACAGACATAACCGAAGCAATAATAAGAAAACAACACCTAATCTTAATCGCTCTTGACATAGAAAAGGCATATGATATGGTATGGAAAAAAAATGTACTATCCTCCCTCCAGAAATGGAACCTTACAGGAAACATGCTAATCTTCCTTCACAATTTCTCTTCTTGATCGTAAAATCCAGGTAAAACTAGCGAACGCACTTTCTACACATCTAGACATCGAGAATGGATTACCCCAAGGATCATCAATAAGCGTTACTCTATTCCTCGTCATCATAAATGACATATTCAATAAGATACAGTCTCCCATAAAAAGTACACTCTTTGCCGATGACTGCAACATCTACTGCAAAGGTGAGAATATCAAAACCACCGTAGCTCTCCTCCAAACCGCGCTAAAATCCCTATCACAATGGTCTTCAGCCACAGGTCTCAAGTTTTCCCCAACGAAAACCCAGGGCATAATTTTCAATTATAAAAAAAAAAATGATACACTTCACCATCTATACCTAAATAATTATAAAATCGAATACACCGAAAGAATCCGCATACTCGGGATGATCTTTGACAGCAAACTCTCATGGGTACCTCACCTCAAAAATCTCAAAAATGAATGTAAGAATAGAATGAAAGTCATCAAAACGTTGTCTCACAACACATGGGGTTCAGAAAAGCACAGTCTCCTCATCATATACAATCGCTCATATTATCCAAAATCGACTATGGTTCACTTATCTACTACTCAGCCAACTCCAACATCTTACGCACCATTGATCCTATTCACAATGAAGGGATCAGAACTTTCTATAGGAGCTTTCCGTACAAGTCCAGTTCCCAGTATTCTTTGCATTGCAGGCGAGCCCCCTCTACAGATTCGTAGAAATAAGGAAGTCCTAAAATATGCAGCAAAGAAAAAAAAACCTTGAGCACCACATGGCATCACAAATATTCACCCCCTCTCCTAGCCCCAGAACACCAACGAATCGCGAAAAAATCATGGATACATACACCAAACTGTGTAGTAATTCAAACTGCCTTATCAACACAGACACCTTTTATCCGTTTACAACAACTCCCTTCTGGCAATGGTCCCCTAAAATCAACACGCAGCTTCTCCATTTCCAAAAGAAAAGCACCTCACATACAACAATCACAGCAATCTTCAACGAAATTCTACTCACCAAATTCCATGATTTCAAACATATTTACACTGATGCCTCTAAAACTAATGTCGGAGTAGGATTTGCTTACTGCACAAACCGTACTTCAAAATGTTTCAAACTACTACCTGAAGCCAGTATCTTCACAGCGGAAACTCAAGCCATCAAAGAAGCATTACTATTCGCAAATTCAACGTCCACAAACAATATTTTAATAATCAGCAACTCCCTAAGCGCCCTTCTAGCCATCGAAGCACCTAACCCTCTAATGAGATAATCCACCAAATTCAAACATCATCTCCTCGACCCAAAAATTGATTGAATTCATGTGGGTTCCTTCTCACACAGGCATCCCAGGAAATGAAAAAGCAGATACACTGGCAAATGAGGCAATCACCTCGACCTCGTCTTCATCTATTTCCACTCTTCCATACCAAGATATAAAAAGAATCATAAACACACACACTACCAACATGTGGCAAAAATCCTGGGATGAAATACCAATGACAAAAAATTAAAATCAATAAAAAAGAAAGTTACCAAATGGCATCTTCAGCCTAATATCCCTAGACGCTCCGAAGTCATCAACACAAGAACAAGAATCGGCCATACCAACCTCACCCACATACACATCATAAAACACGAAGAACACCCTCTCTGTAGCCAATGCAATGTACCGCTCTCAATTAAACACATAGTCCTAGATTGCCCGCTGCATGTCATCGCAAGGAACATCCTCAACCAACCCTCATCGATGGAGGAAGCACTAGGAGAACACAATACCCACTTAATACATAGATTCTTCAAAAATATCGGTATTGACACCAAAATCTAATGTTGTAAAAATCTCACTACTAACAACTGTATTGTAAATATTATATAAAGCTGTAAAACTACTAACCATAAAAATGTAATTCTCATTCTTATTTATAACTAATTGTATATAAAATGTAAACTTTCCGCAGGCTAATGACCCTAGGTTGAAGCCTTAACATCAATAAAAAAAAAAAAAAAAAATAATAATAATTATATGGAATAAGTTACAATACAACAACAGCAACAACACCATACAATGACTACGACAAAAACGACGTTTTTAGGTCACGTTAAAAGGCACACACGAAAAACTAGTTTGTATATAGGAATTATATAGGTAGGTAGGTACAATTTTAATATTTTTATTACGATGCCTATTTTGTACTTTGCAAATTTTACTGAGTGATTCGTTTAAAACTGTGTTACAGACTACAGTACTTTAATTACTATAAAATTATTATGATGTTTTTACCTAGTTTGAACTCTGAAATACTATTTGGTACAATACTCTGCCAAATAGTATTATTTCTGATCATAGCGAGTTTTAGTATTTAACATTTTTTTTAAATTATAATCAGTGGCGTGCTCAGGAATTTTAAATTGTGGTGGAAGTACCAAATACACAAACAAAGGGACAATTGGGAGACCACCTACCCCATAACACGTAATTTATTACAATTGATGCATATTTTTTATTTTACTATAGGGAAACGAAACCTATTTTTAAAATCGTTGATGTATAAAATAATACATCAAATATAGAACGAATATATTACCATGGTTTTTTTTTTTTTTTTATCAATATTAATTTAAGTATAAATAAGTATGTTTCAAAATAGTCGTTTATGCTTGCGGGATATTTTTTGGATTTTATTTCGGTCATCTAAACGTTAAATCCGTATTAATAAAATAAAACATGATACCTACCTATACAACAGCTAAAAATATTCCGAACCTGTCTGCTATACAATAACATTTTAAAATCTGTTTTCGATTGGGAGATACTGAAATTAAACCTTGAATGTTGCAATTATTAAAAAAAAAATATAAAAATATAACAAATATTAATAATCAATAGCTTAATCGCTAGATTCTTTATTTGTAAAACATAGCTTTACTTATATTATTAAATTAAATATAGTGAGCGAGAAAATGTTTTGCTATTATTATAAAAATCATTACAGTTACTATTCTGTAGTAGTCGGGATCGGTTGTTTGTCGTTTTCTTTCGCTCGCTTATCTCTTACCTTATCGACTAACCTTTGGCATCGACGAACTACATTCGAATTTATTGCACGTATATTATATCTGCTATAGCTCGGGCTTCATTAATTTACTATATCTAAAATAACGAAAATGTTGTGTAACACATGCAACGATGACATCTTTCTTGATGATATTTTAACTTGTTCTATATGCAATGAAAATTTCCATTTTATGTGTGTCGCATTGAGAGAAGCTACTTTTCGAAAAATGTCCAAAATAACAAAGACAAAATGGGCTTGCAACAAATGCAAGTTTAATGAGAAGCAGCCTATCAATAACTCACCGGTAAAAAAACCCGTCATCGATATTACGCAAGAAAATTTTAATAATCTATCTGATTCAGTAAATTTTATGAGCGACAAGTTTGACAACTTTGGTGCAAAATTACAAGAATTATTATCTTCAGTTAAAGAAATGAGAGAAGAAAATCGAGTATTAAAAAATCAAAATATTATATTCAACAATGAAATTATATTATTGGTGAACCGTGTCAATACGTTGGAACAAAAGGCTCTTGACAATTTCATTGAAATTATTGGTGTACCGGAAACTCAGGATGAAAACAGTGTAGAAACAGTAAAAACAATCATAGCAAAATTGGGAGTGGAGACAACGGTCAATAGGGCATTTCGTGCACCTTCAAAAATCAAAAATAAACCCAGGAAACTTGTAGCAGAGTTGAGCACTCGTCAATGCAGTAGCAACACCATAAGCAACTCGAGAAAGACTAAACCGATAGGAAATATGTTTAACGAAAAATGGGGTATGGATCCAATTTATGTAAATAATTATCTTACTTTTTTTAATAGAAACCTGCTCTTTAAAACTAAGACTTTTGCTCGCGAAACCGGATATAAATTTGTTTGGTTTAAGGACTCGAAAATATTTATAAAAAAAAATGAAGACCAAAAAGCAATTCTAATCGAAAACGAAAGCTCCTTAAGCAACTTAAATTAGATTTCCTATAATTTCTACTTCGATCTTGTATATATGTTTTTAATTTTATTATCGTGTATATGTTTAATAATGTGATTGAAAGTATTAAATATAGAACTAATTATTTTGAGTCGTTCTCTGAATATAATTCATATTTAAATAACAATAATGAATCTCTATTAAATATTATATGTTTTAACATAAGAAGTGTGAATGCGCATTTTGACGAGTTGCTTTTATTTTTAGAAAATGATGTAAATAATAAGAAAATTGATATTATAGTTTTAACTGAGACGTGGCATAACTCACTGTTTTGTCACTATATGATACCTGGTTACAGTATATTATTCTCTAGTACAAAAAGAAACCAAAATGATGGTATAATAATTTTTGTGAAAAATCATCTAAATGCGGATTTCTATGACTATGACTTTTTAGAATATAATATTGTAAAACTATCGCTGATACTCAACAATTTGCCTATAACTATTGTATGTATATACAGATCGCCCTCATCTGACTCTATAGGTTTCATTAATTCATTAAAATATGTTTTCAATAATTTAAATTTGAATTCTGGTATAATTACCTTAATTGGGGACATGAATATAAACATAATTGGTGCACAAACAGTTAATAATTATGATTACCTAGACCTTTTATCAGAAACTGGTTTCTATTCTTTTATAAATGTATTTACAAGATTACCACTAGGTCAACAACATTCGTGTTTAGATCACGTGTTCATTAAAGACAATAATAATTCACTCGGGAATATTAACGCGGGTGTTCTACTAACTGATATAACTGACCATTGTTCAATTGTAGTTACAATTCCTATACCTGTTAAAATTAAAAACATTATCAATACTATCAATGTCATAAACTATGATAATCTTAAACTAATGTTGTATAATGAAAAATGGACTAAGATATATGAATCTAACTCTGTAGATGTATGCACAACAAATTTCCAAAATACAATTATGAATGCCATAAAAAAATCCTTAACAACAAAAAACATAAACTCTAAAAATAAAAGATTGAAAGAATGGATGACCAAGGGTCTGTTATGCTCAATTCGTCACAAACAATATATTTCAATGAAGTGCAAAAAAAACCCAAATAATGTAAGTCTTGCGTCATACTATAAAAAATATAAAAATACATTCACTAAACTTTTGAGGGTTGCCAAAATTAAATTTTATGAAGACAAATTTAGCAAAGTGTCGTATAACCCAAAATTAACCTGGAAACTAATCAATGAGATCACGGGTAGCAATCCAAAAAATAATGATAAAATCAAAACTGTTATAGTGAACGACAAAATATTGAATATAGATGATAATCCTAAAGAAGTGTCAAATGTGTTTAATAACTATTTTACAGACGTTGGTAAAAATTTAGCAAAAAACTTCAATAAAACTCACAATCTGGTATTAAATAAATCCAACGATAATATATTATGTTCCTTTGATAAGATTTTTCTAGAAAAAATTGATGTATCAGAATTAAGAATAATTATTCAAAACTTTAAAGATGACACTTCTGCCGGTTATGATAATATAACAGTTAAAATTTTTAAAAGTATTTCTGAATTAATCATTACTCCACTGGTCTATATTTTCAATTTGAGTCTTGATAATAGTATTTTCCCTGATAAGTTTAAATTTGCAATTATTAAGCCTCTATTCAAGAGCGGCGACCGTAAAACTATAAGTAACTACAGACCTATATCAATGTTAACAAATTTCTCCAAAATATTTGAGAAAATAATTAAAACAAGGCTGCTATCCTACCTTGAGAAAAACAATTTATTATCTAAAAGCCAATACGGATTTCGACCAGGACTAAGCACTGAAAATGCCTTATATAATGCCACTCAATTTATGTATGACTCTCTAGATAAAGGTTTAAAAACAATTGCCATTTTCATTGACTTAGCAAAGGCCTTCGATACTATTCAACATGATATCTTATTAAGAATTCTACCAAATTTTGGAATTAATAATAAAAGTCTCCTCTGGTTTAAGAGCTACCTTTCTAACAGACAACAAATGGTGAAAATAAATGATGCAATAAGCAACACAAACTATATCGAATATGGTGTCCCACAGGGTAGTGTTCTAGGTCCCATTTTGTTCATACTATACATTAATGCAGTTTGTGATTTAAACATTGATGGCAAAATAGTGACCTACGCAGATGATACCTGTCTGTTATTCTCGGATAATTGCTGGGAAGGGGTGTACCTCAAAGCAACGAAAGGTCTACATTTAACATATGAATGCATAAGTGAACTAGGCTTAACTATAAACTCAGACAAAACTACGTACATGAAGTTTTCAATAAATAAGATTACCGATGACAACTTTCCTCTAATAATTCACAATTGCCAAAATCAATTGATATGCAATATGCAAAACTGTAAGCAAATTAATCAAGTTTCAAAAATTCGCTATCTGGGTATTATTTTCGACAATAATTTGAGGTGGAACTTACATATCCATAATTTAGTAGGGAAACTGCGATACTCACTGCACAAATTCATTTTACTAAAAGAAATTTTACCAGTAGAAACTTTACGTACAATTTATTTTGCATTCTATCAATCCATCTGTCAATATGGCATTTTGGTATGGGGAGGTGCAAAAGAAAATGCTTTAAAAATTCTTCAAACCAATCAAAATAATATATTAAGAATATTACTAAATAGAAAATCTCTAGTAGGCTCTACAAAAGTGAATTACATAAAATTAGGCGTTCTTCCAATAAGGTACCTATACAAGAAGTATGCAATTTTATTTACAATAAAAAAATTTACTAATCTCAATAATAATAACAGACATTTAAGAGATCATTTAGCCTATAATCTGCCAGTAACATATTCGAAAAAATCTTTTGGTCAATCTTTTATTGATTATTTAGGTCCTACATATTTTAATCAGATGCCGACTATACACAAAAAAAATATTCATGGAGGTCTTGTTAATGAGAAAAAAGTCGTCTATAAATGGCTATTCTCAGAATTAATTACTCCTTGAATAAGAGTTCGCATTTCAGTGATTTCAGTGAATATGATTTTTATTTTTATTTTTTTTCCTGATTTGTTTATTTAAATGTATATAAGATTAAGTACTAATTTTAAATAACAAAATTTGAATCGTGCCACGTTTCTCTCTTATATTTCATATATTATGATGTCATTTGTGTATCCTATATATTATTGAATTGTATTGTAATTGTGAACTGGTCTGTCTATTATGTTCATAATAGTTAGTCGACTAACTCTGTATTCTTATTCTTATTCTTATTTTATTTGTATATACTTATTAAGGAATTTTGTTTCTTTTGAGAAAGGATGTACCTATCCAAAAAAAAAAAAAAAAAAAAAAAAAAAATTTTAATTTTTTTTTTTTTTTTTTTTTTTTTTTTATTTATCTTATCGAATGTTTGCTATTTTAAATTACTTTATATTATTTTTCTTTATTACTACTATTATTATTTTATAACTATTGTTAACTCTCTACTCCATCACAAGCTTAGGCTTAAGGAGTAGATATATTTTCTTTATTTATACTATAAATTGTACATTTAAAGAAAACTATTTAAATAAAAAAAAAAAAAAAAAAAATAACAATTTACTAAACAATTGACGACTGTGCTCCACAGATAAATGGATCACCATGGAGTATATTGGAAGGGTGCAGAGCTCTAGCGTTGGATCAATTTTTACGATGCGCTGGCGTCACACGTAATACATAATAAAATCACACGTAATGTTAATATGCCTAAATATTTAAAAAAAATTCATTTCTTTGATAAAAATTACATTATAAACTGTCCTGTCCAATATTTTAATGATAATATATGTAAATTTGATTTTGATTATTTTAGCAGCGCATAAATGTCCGTTAAGGTGTAGTTATTAGAATACCTATTGTATTAGAGATGGGGGGGGGGGTGATGAACCTTTAACCCCTCTCCACATATCCTATTGTATTTATGTTATCGTGAATATCGTTCATTACATATAAGTTATAACCTATATACTATACAATTTGCACTTGTAATATAACTTACTATTTTAATTAATACAGGCGTATGCTGGGTTGCACGAACAATCACTAAACATTTAATGAATTAACAGTGCGCGAGCTATAATACGATCCCTTCGACATGATTTAGGGGTACATGATTGGTCCATTACATTTTAGTGAACCATTAACTTGATACATTTTTTATGCGGTACTATTATACGGCGTTTGTTGTGTCGGTTTTTTCATTATGTGCGCACGCGCATTCTGACCACACACACACACACACACACACACACACACACACACAACATGCCGTACGCTTGGACGTTCTCTACGTGCGCGCAATTGACTCGACACACTTAATGCCGTTCACCGACTCGCGACGGCCGGACGACTCGAGCGTGCACCATGAAACTCCACCGGCCGCTGCACGTCTGCGCGTACCTGTTCGGCGTGTTCCCGGCGGCGCGGACTCCGGGCCCGCCCCCCGACGTTTCCGCGTCCACTGGCCGGGCGTGGCGCTCAAGGCGTTCCACACGGCGCTCTACTGGCTGGTGTCGCTGGTCGTCAGCGTCGTGTCCATCCGGAACCTGAAGAACTACCAGAAGTTGGCCAAGAAGCTGCTGGCCACCCGGGTGCTGGACATCGACGAGCTGTTCGTGTACATGATGTTTGCCGGGATCGCGGCCACCGCCGCGTGCCAGGTCCACATGCTGTGGCCGTCCGTCGTCCGCGCCATCAACGAGTGCTTCTTCGACCTGTGTCAGTTAAACCACGTCACCGGTGTCTGGCAGCACTTCTCTGCGTACGCCGTCGTGCTGTTCGTCGTCTACGAGTTCGTCATGTACTTCGTCTTGATCACGTACAAGTCAGTGTCCAGTGATTGTCGTCGGCCCGCACACGTCTCACCAACACAGGGTCTTCCAGGAAAACGGGAAAATTTAAAAAAAAATTTGTCAGGACTACACATAGACCCGGTCGTATAGGTTGGCCGCGGTAAAATGTTGTCAACGCGATTCAGGAGCTAAAATACATCTGATTTCAGGGGGACACTTATTAATTTAACTGTTACCTTTGGGCTTTGACAGATTTCTAAAGTAAAAAAAAAACCCCCGTGGTGGTTGTAGCACCCAAAATCCCCAACTCTTTTATATACCACTAACCTTACACATCAATATTGTCATTCAGAGGACACACTTTCCATTTTCAAGGAACACAAAGTGTGTCGGGGGACACAGTATTTTAGCCCCCGACACAATTATATCTGCCATTTAGTTCACAACGTGTAGTTGCTGTTAAGGGATTTACAAATACGGTTACGTTAATTTAATATTATATACGTATGAATGGACGCAATCATACGGACACTAATTTCAAAACATGTGATTTTTAAACCTTTGGACTCTTAATGGCGTATAATTTAGTTTCCGAATGTTTCCGAATTCTTTTTCAAATGTGCGAAATGTTGGACAATAGTGGACATCATTGATTATTGAGCGTATAATTATCCGTCCAATGAGCATAATATAATCCATTACGGGTATAATATAGTGTACCCATACAATTATTACTAATGCACTCTAATGAAATAACACTTCGCAACGTATAATTTAACATCCTCGACGCGAAATCGGCGTTGACAACATTATATTATTATTATGATGGCATTCTACAATAATGTCATTATGGATTCAAGTCATTATCATATTATATGATATTATGTCCGAAAACGTCCCCGAAAGTAAACAACCGAAATATTATTGTCCAGTTTGATGATCACCGCCGCCGTGCCGTGTCCGGACGACGCAGGCCGATAATTTTATAATATACCCAGCCATATAGGTAACGCTTCTTATATGAGTGATATTGCACGTGGTAAACTATTTAATGTCATAATGTATTGTCGTCACGTAGAGTTTAATGAAAAGCGCACAAAAGAATCCGTTCACTTCCATCATAATGAATCCTTTTGCGGCAAATCACGCGTTATTTATTCTTTCACCAGAGATATGACAGGGTTGTGCGATTTTATGTTATAGCAATTTTTTACTTTTCACATTTTGTTGGACATTTTACAGAACTGGTATTGTACACGTCGACGGGTGTGGCGAGTCAGGCGTTATCCGATTGGGTCTCATTTCGCCTTTTATACCTGCCGGTGTTTCAATTGCGTCTCTAAATAATCAGGTAAATTAAAAATAAGTCCGTAATTTGTATTGGGCCGAGATTAACATATTTGGCATGTGTGGCGTGGATATCTATTTAAATACGACAAGTCAAAATTGATACATTTAAAACTCTGAGCAATCCATTTAAAAATACAGAAATTTATTGATAAACAAATAGGCCGTTGAAAAAATTAAATTGTATCCCCTTTCCAATAATATCTTGAAATTATTTCACTTAAGCCTATTCTTTTTTTCAAATAAATAAGCATCTTGACAAAATATCTGATAGCTATTATACCTATATTTTAATGGTTTTTTTGATCATTATTTTTTAACAACACTGGCACATATAAACTATGTATTTTTAAGTGTATTATATATTTGACTGATTTCTCTTCATAGGTACACATTTTTCAATCATAAAATATTCGACTGGTTGTACCTACAAAATAATAATTATGATATATTGTGTAGTGTACAATTGTTGGCTTAATTAATTTTAATAATCTCATATCAATATAATTCTATATACTACACAGGCCTTCATGGCTTTATAGTATTTTAATTACCTAGTGTAATTTAACGTTTTTCTTCTTTACAATAGAACGCAATCGGAACATAAAAAAGGGGAAAACAATTTCATTCATCTGATTTTGTGACGGAATCGACGGTCTTATTTAGTTCTCGTGGTCCAAGTAATATATGTATAATACCTATAGCACATTATATAACTATATATTATGATATTTCATTATTATTATTTTTAATATAATTCGATGGTTGGAAGGCCACGTGATTTAACTTTCAACTTTATCGAAATCAAGTTTTAACCAGGCCTTGAAATCGATATTCGATACCGGTTAAAACCGTTAAAAACCGAAATCGAAAAAACCAATACCGGTAATCAAAACCGAAATCGAAATCGGAAAAAATCAATACCGGTATCCGAAACCAAAACCGAAATCGGAAAAAATAAATACCGATATCCGAAACCGAAAACGAAATCGGAAAAAATAAATACCGATATCCGAAATCGAAAACGAAATCGGAAAAAATATTTTCGGTTTCAAGCCCTGGTTTTAACTGATAATGATAAAACACATGTAAAAACACCTTTTTTCCAAGTAACATAAGTCTGAGTTCTCAAATAATTTTTTTAATTCTAAATTCAAGCTTATTTCATTTAAAAATAGTGTAACCCACAATAGCAACATATGGTCAAGTGATATAAGCCACAACGTATCCTACAATAATTGTAATATACAATTAACATAACCCACTGTTGAAAATATCAATCCAGGTACAATATTATAACCCTCAACTTTTTTTCAACCTGAACCTATTATAGTTACATTGTACTTACCATATCATGGTAAGATACTAAGATATGTCAGAGTAAAGCCGTAGAGTGCCAAATCAAAAAAAAAAAAAAGTGGAAAGATTTTCATTCGATTTAAATAGGCATAGGTACCTATCGCGCATTGTATATATTTGATTTAAAAAACTCAACTCTTAAATGATTTTATTCTGGATTTTGTCCGATGGACGAGTCAAAGTCAAGGTCGAGTAAGTCCTGATCGACACTCGGTTTGGATATGTCTTATTGATAACCGTAGGTCTCGCACAAGGGTCCTCGCGCGAGTGTGTCCTAGCCGGAAGCGCTCTCCTTGTATTTTTCAACATTGAAACACACGCTCTAATAGTGATAACCGCAATACATTGCAGGTCCGGGTCATATCGTCGTCCCGGGTTATCGTCACGCGATGACCGCCACTGCTCCGCTTTATGAGCCACTGTGGGCGTGCGGCTACGCGTTAGGCGTGTTCCCCTACACCGTGTCGCGGTCCGCACCGCACAGGTTTCGCCTGCACTGGTTCGGCGCGGCGCTGAAGGCCGTGCACGTGATGCTGTTCTGGTGGGCCGCCGCAATCGTTGTCGCGGAGCTGTACCGGATGCGCCCCAGCGGCGCCGACAACCGGAACCGACAGGCGCTCGACAAGAAGCTGGCCACCACGTCGCCGGTGAAGGTCTACGAGCTGTACGTGTACATGACGTTCACCACGTCCGCGACGGCCGCCCTGTGCCAGGTGCACATGTCGCAGCCGTCCGTCGTGGCGCTGGTCGGCGAATGTCTGCTCCGGCCGCGCGTCCACTGTGACGCCGGCCGCGCCTGGCCACCGTTCAAGGCTTTCACCATAGTCGTGTTCGTCGTTTATGAGTTGGGCATTTACCTCGTTCTGTCCGCGACGAGGTAGGAGTCGATTGGTCAGCATATATTATGGTTTCTATATTGCTATTAGGGCTACGCGGAAACGGGATTTATGTGTATTAGAATTTAGAATATCATTTTGTTCCTTTAGTCCGAGTACGTAATTGGTTATCAGCAGAGTAGGGCATTATTCGAATATATTTTTATTTAAAAAACCATCAAAAAACGATTTTGAAGGTTGGCCAAATTTCAAAGCGAAGGTGTTAAATATAATTGGTATAGATTATTTATAATCTGTTAAACGTTTTCTAGTGAAGTTTTTAGAATAATTTAAATAATTTACTAATATAGTGTAAAAACAAAAAAAAACTTTTAACTTATGTTATCCACCTTTGGTGTGTAGAGTACCTATACATTACTGCTTATTAGGGCTCAACAGTATAATGTGTGGCAAGGGCGGGAAGTGAGCTATTTCAGTCGCGGGCGACGTGTGCGACACGAGCCACACATACTATTTTTTGTCACTCCTCTGCATTCATCGACCACGGAAAAGGTAATGCAGGGATCTATGCAACAACTAGACTATAATTTATACGACAACTGCAATATTTCGATAGACGAAAAACGATTTGGTTTTATTTATTTTAAGCGTCACGCATGGAGGTTATAATATGATTATGAGATGTAACCAAAAGTTTATAATTTGTAAGGAACCGACAACCGTGGTATAGATTTCAGTGACTGTTTGTGCAGAGTATCTGGTCGTCGCGAGTGAAATGTGCGCGCAGCACTTTTGGGGATTTCCACTTTACCACCGGCTGGACGGAAAAAATTACGTTTTTCCGAAGCTATCGAAAACCAAAATTTCGGTGCAGGCGTGACAAAAAATATGTTTCATTCGAATGAGGTTTTTTGGTTTATAAGTTTATTGTTGATATGTTACAATATTTACACGTTGGTTTCTTAAAACGGCATAGATTATAATATATAATACAACATCAACAGTTTTTCATCTCTCCAAATTAATCAATCTCAAAGATATTATTAAAATGTTATATATTGTTAACTGTTGAGTAATAAATACTTTGTAATGGTTCCGTAAAAAACAGATAGCACAGTGAGTTGCAGACACGATTTGTAGACAATTCACAATAAACGAGATGATAATTTGATTTTTTCTTATATCATTGTATATGTGTATATGATCTAAGATTTGTTAACCATTGTTATGTTTAATGATAACAGATATAAGTAAACATAACCGACTTACAAAAAAAAAAAATATCGTTCGTATATTATATTATATGTTGCATGCTACTCTACATATTCTTCCACTGCAAGGACAATTAAGTAATTCATAGATAATATGTTTTCAGGTACAGTGCAGTGGAAAAATATGTAATACCTACCTAGCACGTTACATTTCGTTAGGAATCGAGTTTAATTTTAAAAATTATAAACGCATTTCGTTCTGAGTTTTCTCCCGACTGCTGCAGGTTCAACCACCGGTACTTGATCTGCCTGTTCTCGTTCCTGTCCAGTATCGATTGCATCGTGGTCGAACAGTTTTTCTACGTGACGTGCCTTGCGCTGTGCGTCCGGCTGAAACGGATCCACGAGGACGTACAGGACCTGGTCCACAAGGCCGAACACCCGCGGTGGAGGTGCTGGGCGAGTCCCGCGGCCGGAAGTCTGACTCACTTGGGCATACCGGCGTTCGACACATCGGACATCCGGCGACTGAGGTCCGCGCACCTGAGGGCCACGGAGACGTTTTCACGCGTCAACCGCGCGTTTCAACTTCCGCTGCTGCTGAACATGATCGACAGCGTGTGCCGCATCGTGTTCTACACGTCTGAGGTGACGTACCACTTGACATACGTCATGTGGGACAGACGTTCAACGATCACGTACTCGAGCACCGTCCTGTACTCGGGCTATTGGGGTATGCGAATCGTCCGGTTGTGGTACCTACACTCGTGCGAGTATTATATCACGAAAATGGTGAGGTTCGCGCACAACGCCTATATATTTCACTGTATAATGCATACTGCGTACCTACATAAAAAAAAAAAACAAAAATCATACATTTTGTGCAACGTAAATATCGCCATATTGACTAAATAGATGAGTGTAACGGGACGATTTGATACGATGCTTAAATCTATGTAAATAAAAATGAGCTACGTACCTAGTCGATTTTGCCTAAAAATGCTCGTCTTTCCTTAATTTTATAATTCTTTTTCCCGGCACTTTTGAAAACTGCCGGAAAATTTTTACTTTTGCCCCCCCCCCCCCAAGTATCAACTAGATTCACTTTCCAATCAGTTGTTGAAGAAAATCCAAGCATTTTTACTGTCCTAAAAGGTTAGGACAGACACAACAAATTTTTAAAAAAAAAATACGTCATTGTAAAATCAATACATTCATCGCATCGCTATACCCATAGGTATATAATATTCTAGATCTCTGACGAGTTGACATATTTCAAACACGCCGTGTAACCCAATTACGTTAGAATTTTAGTTTGTACCAAATTTAATTGACTTTTACATATTACATTTATTAAAGATTAATGTGGTTAACCGTGATTTTTAAATATAATTATTTTAAATATTATATAGATTATACCTATACGGATTTCATTGAGCTGGCTTTCATTAACATTAAATCCAGTCACTAGCAGGAGATTAATGCCCGAGGTATTCACTTTTAAGTTTTTAAAGCAAAATAATTAAATTATAATTTATTTTTAAGTTTAATAAAAGTTTAATAAGTTAAACGCAATTACAAGTTCTTACATTATAAAAAAATGGTATACATACTATAAATTAATAACCTCTATTTTAAAGTTCATTCATTGATAATTTCCAAAAAAATTTTAACACGACTATTGAAATTTTGATAGTCGGATTATAATATCATTTAAATGTATACTCTTTTAATCAAATAATCCAATAATTATACAAAATTGTATTTTAGTAATGTTCTTTGTTTATAATAGGAGATCTTTAAAAATATATTGTTTATTGTGCAGGCATTAATTATTATTCCTTATAAAAAAATAATATTTACAGTTAAATATTTATAACCATGTCTGTATACGAGTAGTACCAATACATATTTGATTTTACTTTTAAATCTGATTAAATAAGTATATTTTCCGTAACAAATCAATAATAACAATCATTTTTACCACGAATGCATTACAGATCATTCTATTTCAAAATCAATTAGACGCAATAAGTTCAAAATTCCAAATATATGGAATGATAAATATTAATATAGCTTTCTTCTATGCAGTAAGTAACAAAACATAATAAATTAATAAAAAAAATCTTTGATAAATTATTGTTTATATCCTTGTACAAATATAATTTCTATTCGATCATATTAGTTAAAATTCCAGACTTAAACTGTATTCCTGTATATTATTTACAATTAAGCAAAAATGTTATAGTCTATATGTAAAAGGTATATATAATATATATATATATATATACGATACCTATAGGATATAATATTGAATAGCCTAACGCTATATGTAATATATATATTTGACTGTTTTTTCGTAGGGTTTTGGGATGCCGATGGCATATATCATATTTTTATTGCAGTTTTTTAGGTCTTCTTTGCAGCCATCACTAGTATTCAATAATTTCACAGGAACTCCGAGTATTATAGAAATCAAAAATAGTACCAACGTTTCATAAGTGGATAATTGCTTAGTGGAAACTCAACTTTTCAAATGTATAAGAATAGTTTAGAAAATATATTATTATATATTTATATTATTCATTTTACCATACCTATTTTTTATAATACCTATTGATGTTATTATTATATTTTATAGTTTAAATAATAGACAAAGCTATGAAATGTAAAGACTTTTCTAGACACACATATTATGATGATGATTTATGACGTCCATGTTCACCATATAAATGTATAATATACAAATACCTACCTAATATATCAATTATTATAGAATACTAGCTAATCCCTTGCACTTCGTTGCTCATAAAAAATGCCAACTCTATATGAATAATATGTTTTAATATTATGTTTTAATTATATTATATACCAACAGCAATAGCAACCATTTTAAACCAATGGCGACCAATAATTATTATAATAGCTTTAAAACCCATGGCAATCATTTATAAACAACAATTTCCATCGGAAATCTCAAAATCCCTGTTTGAGCACCTCTCGGGGTTGGTCCTCGCCCTTTTTAAATTAGCCTATCTTCTACCTAGAGGTCTAATCTACAAAATGTCATCAACATCGGTTCAGTTGCTTAGGAATGCATGCACACACACACACACACACACACACACACACACACAGACAAACATTTATTTTTTTAATATATAGATGAAAATAGATCGAATATATTATTACCTACACGGCTACATATATACACTATTATATTATTGTATCACCAAGGTTGTACATTTGATAAACATGAATAAGATTAAACCATTGTCTTAACTACTGAACATAAAAATCCATATGAATCTTTGATAAGGTTTTCAGTATACAAATACGCGTAGAAAGAGCACGGACGAGTGAACACATCAGTTCGTTCAGTCTTCAGTGCCTCGCGATACCTATATAATCCATACATTTATTTGCACTAAAGGATATTATCGTGTTGTGTAGAGATAATATATTTCTATAAATATAAAATAACTTGTTCTGACTTACTGATTCGTCATTGCCTGGCCGGTTCCGTCTGAAGCTGTGATTATTAAATTTGGTCAGTAGTTTCGTTTTATTATGTATATAATAGGGAACCACTAAGAAACGATTTTCAAAAATTCGCATTTTTAAGAGGTCCTCAAACATAAGCCTATCGTAGTAGAGTACAGTTTTATAGTACCTACCAAGTAGCTAAAAATTAAAAATATTAGATTCGCGTAATCGTGTCAATGTTGTTATTCCGATTTCACGAAAAGTTACCTATTTATATAAGTATTTAATTCAAAATATTACACGAAATGTAAAATAACAGTTTCCATGTTTTCATGAAATGGATAAAATCTATGTTTACACGCCCAAGAAGGTTACATGTAATATATTTTATGAAAGTATGAAAAATATAGAACAAGATAATTTACCTGAGATTCAAAGAGTTAAGTAGATCTATATGAATCATATTAAAAATTCTGAGACAAGCTTAATTAAATATCACTAACTATTGTTAGATATTCTATTCAGGGATACAATAAGTATTAAATTAGTAGGTAAGTCAATTTATTGTACTATCCATCTTTGTCTAAAAATATCCTAGAATGATTCATAGGTATTATTACAATGTAAGCAATGTAACTAACTATAAGTTGCCCAATTTGGACTGACAAAAAGATATATCAATATGATATACATAGTATTTGGTTGGGTAAGTGTGGCATTGCTTTATACATATACTAGTTTAGTATCTAAAAATCAAAAATTAAACTGGCCAACACGCGCCAGTGTTGCCACCGGTGGAGCTTACACTACATATATCTAGGTCAGAACCTCAATAAAATTATATTTTAGTGCTCCCTTATTGCAGGTTACATGAATTGGCCCTATTAACCGACGTGTCATTATCTATTCTATGAATGGGACACTGTTAAAATGTGGTGCGAAGTCTGGCGACATAGCTTCAGCACGCCACTATTAATGCGAAGCGAACAGCCAGAGGGCAGGAGTTATTTCGGCGTTACAACACGATAACTACTACCCATGTTATCGACCCACAGTCCATGGAGCCCCATTAGTATACTAAGTATACTGATAAAATACGGCAAAATCACGAAAATTAGTAAATTATTTTGAGTTGAGAATTAATGTAATACAAGAAAATCATATTACATTTTTATTAGCGTTTGAAATTCATATTTTTACAACATTTGATATTCACTCGATTTCTCATGTAACGATTTTCTTATTTTGTTGTAATTAAAAAACGTATGACTGTGGGTACTTGAAAATTTCGCTGAATGTTTATATTAGCATTTTCTATGCACCATACAATGTTGAAAATAATTTGACTCTTTTTGAGCTTTTTACGGACATTGTCAGTTTTCAATTTTTTTAGTTTCTTTTTCTATAAATATCAATAAAATTTTATTTTTTGGGTAAAAAAGCGTAAAAATTGAATGCAAGGCTCCTGATATATTGTTACAGTAGCAGTGGAAAAATATTAAAAATACATAGGCACAATTTTTTTTTATAAGCATTTTAACGATTTTTTAGTCGTTAAATTTGTTAAACAATTGATTATACACTCGACAAAACGAAAAAAAAGAAACAATATTTTTTTGTTCACATAAAAATATGTTTATTAGTTATAAGCCAAAAATAATACAAAAATGTATAAACAATAATATTTTCAAAAAAAATAGCACATTAGCTGTAATAAGTATAATATTTTACATAATAATTATGTTCATGGTAATAAAAAGAAAAAAAACGAAATTTACAATACTATGTGAGCAATTTAACAATTTGAGATGATTTAATATTTTAAAGAAAAAAAAATATACCTACGACGGACAGGAGACACAATAAACAAGGGGGGAGGATGCGAGATGGCGTATTGGTGCGGAAATGCAATGTTGCTGGCCACTGGTCACCTCTGCACGTTCTCCGACCTGTCCCGCGGGTTGACGAGTGTCACTGGCGCGTTTGCTCGGACGCTTGACGACCTTGCCCGGCCGGCGAGGCCAGACCGAGACGGCCACGGGAGCGACCACGGTTGACGGCGACGGACGGCGGCTATTGCGCGATGTCGTGCGCTTTGACGGTCGACGGCGCGACGACTCGGCCGGCGGACGGCGAAGACCAAGACGCGGAGCGAGCGAATTGAGATTTTGTGCTGCGGAACCGGTGAGGACGAGCGAAGAGACCGATGTGGGATTACCGCTGGGGGAAAAGGCGAGAGTCAGCGGACCACAACGCGATCCTTGACTCTCGGCAATTTCCGCCCTGGCGTTGTCCGTTCGGCCGCCAGACCCTGTGAAACAGTTAAGTTTCCGCGAGTCCGGCACCGCCGACGTCCCCGTGTTCCTGCACGCAAATCTCCATACCACTCACCCCGTGCCGAAGTCTCCGCCGCTGCCGTCGTACCGAGTCGCCATGGCCGTCGTACCGGTCGGTGTACCGTCGGGGCGGAATCGTTGCCCGCGCCGGTACCTCTCCTATAGCCGCCGTGTGTCGTCGTCGTCTTCCGTCGCCGCCGCTCCACGTGTGACCGTATAACCGCAGTCGGGCGCTCGCCGAGCCGCCAGAGGGTCTCGCGCGTCAACGACGACCGAGCGCGCTACGCCAGCGAACCCGTCGCGCCGCGGGTGGTCGGAGAACATGCGCGGGTGACTTACCGCCGCGCACCGTCCGTGCTCTTTCTCGCATCCTCTCCCCCATACCGTCGCCGTCATCCTGTCCGTCGATCTCAACCAAAACGTCGTCGAGCAGTCCGCCCTCGGGAGTCGGAGTGGGATCGACAGGCCCCGACTCCCGAGGACGGCGCGTCCCCACACGACGACGTACGACCGGTCGCTAGCAAAACCGAATGGTCCTCTTCCGCTTCCGAAACGTTCGAATCCTTCGTCCTCCTGGACCGTGTTGTTGTTGCCGAGCGGTGCTGTCTCTGGGATCGGAGTAAGCTCCGACTCTGCTGCAGACGACAGCGCATCGCCGCTCGGCAATCCATCACTGTGCAAAGAGACGGACTACTCGGCGTTTTCGTCACACTCCTGTCTATCTGCGCCTCCAAGAATCGGATTTTGTCCTTCCGACTCCGGGGTCTGATCGTCGCCTGCACTCGCAGTAGTTGCGACCGAATCAATGGCAGACAGAAGAAGGGTAACTAAACCCGTGTTGTGGTTGCCGAGCGGTGCTGTCTCTGGGATCGGAGTAAGCTCCGACTCTGCTGCAGACGACAGCGCATCGCCGCTCGGCAATCCGTCACTGTGCAAGCAGACAGACTCCTCGACGTTTTCGTTGAACTCTTTTCCATCTGCGCCTCCAAGAATCGGATTTTGTCCTTCCGACTCCGGGGTCTGATCGTCGCCACTTGCAGTAGTTGCGCCCGCATCAATGGCAGACAGAAGAAGAGTAATACTAGACGCACGGGGTATTCGTCGGTTTCGTCAGCGCAAGTGCCTTCCATTTTGTTGACTACAATGTCTTCTAAGATTTCGAGCAATATGGCGTTTACCGCGTCGCGGTCGATGTTATAATGTAGTTAGTTGCCATTTTTTATTTTTTGAGTGAAGACAATGTGTACGTGTACGTTAGGATTGAATTGAGAATTGGTACTGAGCTTAATACAAAATAATATTCCGACCGATCTCCGAGAAAATCTCCCTGACGACGACGTGTATTAACTACTAGCCAGCTAGTCGGTCCGCAGCATTAAAAGAATTTCGAACGCGTTAATTTTTCTAAAGACCGTTATTATTAGGTAGGTACTGATGTAATATTATTATATCTAATATTTTATCGAGGATAGTTTCTGGTATTATGATTCGTATATTTATTCTGTGACTAGATTTAAACTTTTAGGTGATCTTCTATATATGTTACGGGCAAAGTAGGAAACTGAGCATGGTCCAATTAGATTTGGAAACTGTAGGTTAAATATTGAATATATATTAAAAATCGTATAAAACATCTTACTTAGTACTTAAATAATAAACATAAAAAAAAATTGAAATAGATACTTCAAATATTAGTTGCCTATTTATAGTTTTTAAATCTATTATTCAATATAATAAAATACATAAGCACAATTTTTTTATAAGCATTTTAAGTTCGAATTTTGAAAAAAATTATCAAATTTAGAATTTAATAATTATTTTGTAGTTAAAAATGTATAAAGTATTCAACTTTTCTAGCTAAGGATTGAAAATTTAAACAACAAGGCTCCACGTAAATAGGTTATATATAAATTACTTTATTCACAATAATATCATCTAATATACTTGGTAATATAATTGGTTAACTGACCGTTTTCGCTTAGGAATCGTTTTTCTTATTCAATGATATTATATCATTGAATTCAAATTTAACACCATCCATTACAGTAACACACTTGTGACCTACTGTACAGCAGAGCGACATTCACTTACCCACCTTTTATTTTTTAATTAGTTTTAACTAGTTGTGTAAAATATATTTTCAATTTTAAAATGACTATAACACATTTTAAAATGTAAAATTGCACTAGCCAAGTATACTTATAGGTGGAAAACGTTACATGGTTTGTTACTTTTATTATTTATAATTGTATTATTCATCCAGTGTTATACAGAATTTTTAAATATTTTCTTACATCGCAATATCAAAACTTCCATATTTTATATTGATGGCTTATTTTTATATACTTGTTTCTGCAGATTGCACTACTGCAGTTATTAAGTGAGTATTTCAATATAAATATAAAATTAGTTTTAAAGCATAAGACATGTATTTTTGATCGTTATTAAAAATTAGTACTCAGGGTAATTTACTTACCTAATGAATAAATAAACTCAGCTTATAAAGCTATACTTTACATAATGTATGTACAGCATCTTTATCTCCTTGCCAGTGTCGGCCTGGCGCACCAAAGGCTCATGGATAAGTTTTTTTTTAGGAGGACCAATAATGAACGGTCTTGGGCCCTGTAAAGAAAAATTGCGCCTAACAATTACGTACAGTTAAATAGTTCGATAAATACTTTGTGGAGTCCATACTCCCTATATAGACCAGGAACACACCAAGCGAATAAAAAATATACGAGACGTTAAAAAGTTAAAAGAACGGAAAGGTACTCTTACGAGAATGGCTGACGAAACTGGTGGGATTATCATCATACGATTTTTCTTCTTCACAATAAGATTAACGACGTTTATTTTGTCCATATATTGCAGCGTTGGTGTTACATTTTTCATTCAAATACACCATAAAATATAATAGTATTGATGTTTAAGAATAATCTGATAAATATTCATAAAAATATCACAAGAGACAAAACAATCCATATCTTATTTTTTTAGTTTTTATTTGTGTAACTGATTTCTATAATATAGAATATGCTGAACAAACTAACAAAGTATGTTATATAGGTACATATGTTAATTCCTGTCAACGGTCTAACATTTCCAGTACAATAATTGAATATACTTTCATTATATTTTACAGATTATTTGACAACAACACATTCGATGAATACGTTTGAAGATCATGACGTAGCTATTAACTTGAAACTATTGAAGCAATGGCATTTCTACCAGATATTCGATTCTAGTAATAGAAAGGTTTTCGGATTGAACGTTCACCAGATATGTTTTGTTATGTTCGCCGTGGTCGTCCAGTGTTTTGTCTGTTATGGAAATGCAGGATCAGTTTTCGAGAAGGACGACGTCGTTACCAACATCGATTATTTCCTCATCTTCTACACTAATATACATACTTATCTGTCCTTGTGGAAGTTTATCGTATACTTGTACAACGCAAAAAAAATTTTGAAAGTGTTAAACGTTACGCGAGTCAATTTTTTGACGAGTGAAACGTGTTGTAATTACGGTGAAATTCCGCACAAATATCGCGACAAGACAATACGATTTAAAAATTGGTATATAATTTTCTCCATTGTGGTTATAATACAATGGTTGATTTATCCACTTAGGATAAACAAGTTCATAATTTCGGGAAATTCAAATGTTTGTTACAAGAATATTATGAACTTACGTTATGACGTATCTACACAAACTTATAATCAATATATTATTATATTTGTCTTAATGGAAACAACCACACTATTGTTTGCAATGTACTTTATGGTCATGACAGATTTGATTTTAATTTCATTTTTTTCAGCTATAATTACTCAACGGAAAGTACTCATTCATGCGTTCAAAAACATCGGGCACGAAGACAAATCTCAAATAAGTAAGAGATAAAACAATATTTTTAAATATTATCAAAACCACATAGGTATTAAGAACAATAATACATAGGTAGTACTTGCATTAGTGTTTTAATTACTTTCAATATAATATAGGTACTTTTTACTTGATGTACAAAAATTAGTAAAACTAAATTCAGAATGGAGTTTGAGAACCAATTATATATTATAATTATAAGAAAATATTATGTTATTAATAATTGAGTATGAGTATGACAAGATACCTACATATCTAGGAAAATTAAAACTAAATAAAAAAAAGGTGGGTAAATGAATGTCGCTCTGTTGTACAAAAGGTTACAAGTGGGTCACTGTAATGGGTGGTGTTAAATTTGAATTCAATGATATAATATCATTGTATAAGAAAACGATTCTGAGCGAAAACGGTCAGTCAACCTATGATATTACCAAGTATATTTGATGATATTATTGTGAATAAAGTAATTTATGTGTAACCGATTAAATGGAGCCTTGTTTTAAATTTTCAATCTTAGCTCTAAAAGTTGAACATTTTATAAATTTTTAACTACAAAATAATTATTAAATTAGAAATTTGATAAATTTTGTCAAAATTTGAACTTTAAATGCTTATAAAAAAAAAACTGTGCCTATGTATTTTTAATATTTTTCAACTGCTATTAGAACGATATATCAGGAGCCTTATATTAAATGTTCACGTTTTTTTACCCAACAAATAACATCAAAAAGCACTAAATAGATGTATGCTATGGTGGACTATGTGTCTGTGTATTAGTACTGGTAACCCCTCATTATTTTCACCGGCCAAATCTTAATATATTAATAAAAAGAGTATTATACGTATATACTTTGTTTTTATCATTAATATAATATAGTGTGTTAAAATGTGTATACAAATTTTTCAAGTATTGACTATTGTAGATTTGTAACTCATAGATCATATAATATAGCTTACAGGTGGCCAATCGTAAATTAAACATGAATTTATTTTCACTCACACTCACACGACCAGCCCAAACTTTAGCGGCCCACCGAGATTTTCTTGGTAGCTCGCCTAACCAATCCGGCCCTGTTTATAGCTTTCTGTTGACCAGGCCATCTGAAAATTTCCCATTTCCAGACCACTGACTCCGCCACTGCGATTAGTTGGCATCATTACGTGCTCGAATATTTATTCAAAATACATAACTGATAAAAATTATTTAACTCAAGTACGTGAATAGGTATAAAGTATAAATCAATTATCAATGTAGTGAGTTCCATGTCTAGATGGCCCAACGTAACAATAAAATAAATTTAAAATCGTCATGCGTAGACTGTAAAATCATATATATTATATATTTGATTAAAATTATGTTTTTTCACTTGTGCTGACTCGCCATCAACCGATGATTGTTCCTTAATCCTTATAGGACTATGGTATAATTTTAAACATACCATTTTATCAGACATAGTGATGTCGTTCTATAGAATTTACTAGCCTGTAGTCAACTAGAATTCCGAAGTTCGTGGTAGCCGGTTATTCATTAAATGTTGATATCAGTCGGAAACATTATGTAACTGATTTTCGGAGACGTATTTAGACTCACCCACCGAAAGATAGGGGGTAATGGATTTAATAAAATGTATGGAAAAAACCACGTGGAACTGCACTTATACGTTATCCAAGGCATTGTATAATGGCTTTGCGATTGGTATGGATAAAAATGGATTACTAGAAAGTTAAAGTTTAAAATATGCACCCCTAAAACTCACTTTCGTGTGTGTAACCAGAATTTATTAGTTACATATTTATTTATTAAATTATATTAAAAACTTATTTTACTAATAAGTAAATATTTAAAATTGTAATAATTAAATAATACCCACCAAAAAGCAAACTAGGTAGTTAAATTAAAACTTCTACCATGATATAGTAACCCCCCCTCAATGTTCATGATTGGAGTAAATCTCCTGCTCCACAACACGACGTCTAACACAATATTCACAAAATGTATATTTTATGTTGTTAAATATAGAAATATTTGCTTGAAAATATTGTAAAAATAAATGAATCCTAACGATTATAATTATACATTTTTATTTTTCAGGAAAACTCAATCGTTTTACTCGGCTATGAAACCCATTGTTTTGCTGGCAGTTGCCATTAATTCGACCTTTATCATAATGTTAACTTACCTGTTCATTTTGGTATGATATTTATTTAAGTTTATATTATATAATATAGAGGTAACGGTTTGATGTACAATTTTAAAAACCGTATTTTTGTAAATTACAGACAAATTGTGATAAAAGGATTATTGAAATTTGTTTGTTTCCTTAGGTAGTAGGAATATTTTTGATGTCCCCAGTGAATTAAAATTGTTTTAAATATTCTACAATATAAAACACCTTACACTATACTAACAGAGTATAACTACAAAATCAATATTAAGTGAGATACTTCATATTTAACATAACTCATCACTTTAATTGTTATCAAAATTTATTTTACTTACATGTTATGGAGTCGGGAGTTCTAACTTATAATGTTACGATTTTGGTTTAAGAAATAAAAAAAGGTTTAGTTTTGAATAAGTATTAATACTATCATTCTATACAACTTCGTCGAATTTTTAGAGAGCATAATATAAGTTTAAATTTGTTATTCGTTCTACTATTTAGTAAAAAAACACGAGTAGATACATGGCGTAACATATCTAACCTATTGAGCTTTAAGATGATGTTTGATTTATTTGACACTTTTAAATATCGTACATTCTGGGTTGCTGAAATATTTTACTCTATTTGTAAGTGTCCGCTATTTAGAGGTGTACGTTATGGGAGATTTCATTGCATCCATTGTAATTAAATGGGTTTGTTAGCGTTAACTTGAAGCATTATGTTTAACATAAACATAGTCGATACACAATATTATATTATGTATACATATTTTTAGTCATTCAATTTGTCTTGATCGGTATGCTTGACAACGGAATCGGATACAAGTGATACAACCCTCACCTTGATCAAACTCGGATCTACAGCTATCTATGTTTCTTTAGAATTAATTCTTTATTGTTATCTATTTGAAAATAAAAACATACAAGTATATAATAATAGTATTATTAATGACGCAATTTGTTTGATTATATCATTTATATGAATGATTTACTTTATGCAGAGAGAACTTGTTAACTTGAGCCTATACTCTTGTGATTGGACGAAAATTAATTTAAAATTTAAGAAGCTGTTGTCATTATCAATAAAGATGAATAATGCTAATCAAATGCTGATAAAAGTTTCACCAAAAAAAATATCAACTTACAATTATTTGCAAGCGTACATATTTATTAAAATTTTTTTAAAATAATAATTCTAATTCCAAATATACCAATTAAATATAGTTATGTAACTAAATACTATTTGATTTTAGATAATTTCGATGTCTTACGACGTCGAATCCGCTATGTTGAAAACCACTACATCTAAAAGTTCAAAATAATTTTAAGTTCAAATTGTCTTAATCTTATAAATATTATGTACCTATGACATATACACTACCCATAACTTGTTAGTTTCAGCCAAAGAGTCCAAAGGTCTTTACAATCTAAGATCCTTTTCTACGTATTCGATTATTAAGTGTCAACCTTACCTAACCATCACTACTCATCTACTCTCACAATTTTACAGGTTCGGCCACTTTCTCCTTACACCTCCATATGAAATGTGCACTTTTTATCCATCTTTTCCTCAATGTTCTCACCCTTCTCTACACCCTCCCACCACCATAATTTTACTTCTATAATTTACCCCACTTTCACTACCACTCAACATTGTATAATGACCGAACCCTATATCGACCTATTCTCTCTCATTAAATATTAATAATCCTATTCTATACTCCCTTGTTCCTTACACACACAACACACACACACCTTAACATTATCATATCTGCTACACTCACATTTTGTTATTTTTAGTGTACACTTAAATACCACAACTTATTAGTTATTGTTATGTGTGTTCTTTTCCATTATGATATTATTTTACAATACTCCCATTGACAATACTTTTACAATACTCCTATTTTTTCAAATACTCCGTGACGGAGACTTTAACTCCAGACGGATGCCGGACGTCTAATCGTTATTATTTTTAAAACGCTTAAACCATAATATAGTATCATTCGCGTTCTATTTTCCGCCGGACCGCAATCCGGTCAAATCATTTTTTTCTGTTTCGTTTCTCATACACCCGATACGTTTTCTTCCGATTATTCGAAACTGATGAGTATTGTATTGGTCTACTTAATGTTAGTGAGGTACACAGATCTAATATATAGATATAGGACATAGGTACATACTTCTAGGGCCTAACCAATTCAGTCGTACGTAATACCTCTAATACGGTTGCGCGTTATTATACTTTCTTCGTTTTAGTTTACCACATCATTTTTCGGTAATGACGACAATAATCATTTTGTTTAAATGTATGGGGGTTACTAGGGGAATTACTATAGGGGTTATTAATGTCGGCTAAAGTGATTAGTAGAGTCCTCCATTCATATAACTTAATTTAATCCACCTTCGCATTAACCTTAATATAAATTATAAACAATTACCTATTACAATTACATATTACGCTTTTATCTATATTATTATTCTGATAGGTACTTATGTATTATTTTATTATTATGAAAATGATAAGGTCTAGGAAATAAATGTATCTTAATACCAATGGCATAATATTATAGTCAATAAACATTTGAGAATGCTATCAACAATTTGGAGGTGCTATTATGGATTTTGGGAGTGTTAAGCGACAGAAAAAAAACGTATTTTATTATAATTTGTGCTACAGTAGATTGAATATAAAGGTATACGTAATCAAATAATTCGATCTATTTTCAACTGATGGTTGAGAAGAATCCTTTAAAAATTGAATTTATATAATATTTTAATAATTACAAAAACAATAGATTGCACTTTCTTACCTATAGATACTGCTGGTGCATACTCATTGGCTTTTTTTTATATTGTATATACCTATGTATACATTTACTGTATAGGAACTATATTTGATTATTTTAAAGTATATACTATAGATATTAGAGAAGTATGACACTACTATATAATAAAACAATTATGATAGGATTTTTAAATCTCAAATAAAAAATTAACTTTAATACTCAATTAATTATTATTATTTTTAATAAATTAATTAGAAACACTTTGATAACAAATAATGACAAAATAACAAAATAACAAATAATATAACTTGAATATAATATTATAGCAGGACTGTAAGAATGTTGTTAGTGAGTAGTTTTATCTTCGTCAATTTGATCAGCCTCCTCGGTAAACTAACCGGAGTAGTAACGGCTGATTCTTCAATCGATTCTTCATCGGTGCTTGTCTAATTAAATTTTAAAAAAATAATTAAAAAAAGTGGGTAAGTGGGTGTTGCTCTGCTGTACAGTAGGCTACAAGTGGGTCACTGTATTATGGATGGTATTATATTTGAATTCAATGATATAATATCATCGTATTCGAAAAACGATTCTGAGCAGAGGCGATTTGTCAGTTTGGGTATTATATATTCTATTTATATTGTTATTACACTTATTATTAATACGGTAGCCGGTAAGTAGAATTAATGTTATAAAATTACAACAAAATAACTTTAAGTTATTTAACTTGACTTTCTTATCGACATTTTTTTTTTTTTTTTTGATAAAGAGAGATAATCTTTTAAGCAATCTTGTATTACATGTTAAAATCTTAGATTTAAAAAGAAAATTTTAGGAATATTTAACTCAAAATTATTTGCACATGTTCGTGATTTTTACGCCTTTTGTCAAAATTCGAACTTATATGCTTATAAAAAAAAAAATGTGACTGGATTTTTAATATTTTCAAATGTCACAGTAACAATATATTAAGTCTTGTAATAGTCTTTTCAAGCTTTTTTCCCCAACAAATAAAATTTTATTGGCATTCATAGAAAAAACTAAAGAAATAAGAAACTGAAATTCAAAACAAATCAATATTTTTGAAAATTTTTACGTGTATATAAAATGCTAATATAAAAACTAGTGATAATTTCATGTATTTACAGTCATTTGTTTTAGAGTTATACCAAAACCAAAATCAATTTTGTAAAAATTCCTTAATTTTTTTTTTTTCTTTTTCCTGCGCTTTCGAAAACTATTAGAATTTTTTACTTTTGACTCCCCTAAATATCAGAAAATAAAATTTAGAAGAAAATCCAATGATTTTTACTGTCTCAAAAGGTGATTACAGACACAAAAAAAACACTCATCATTGTAAATCAATACATTCATTGCTCCGCTCAGAACCTATAATAATATTGTATAATATTTCTTATAACGAAACTTATGGGTACTTACAAGGTCTAACAGGTGAAATTTTTCTATTGGCACAGTGCCAGGCTCTTTTACGTTTGATTTCGGGTATAAGTCTCTACTGTTGGCGTTTTCTTTGGTAATGTAATGCGTTGTAAACAACGTATTATCATAATATAAATTTTCTAGCACGGTGTACCCACTGCCACATGGAAACTATAATAAATAACAATATATTTATAACAATTAATATCATTTTAGAGAATGTCTGATAAATCGGGTACTTACTTCGTTCTTCGGGTTCAAGTAGGAGACTGTGCCGAGTTTTCGCTGTTAGCTATTTTTGGTGACAATGTACTATTATAATTTGTTTTCGGCGAATATTCATACTGCACTCTAGTCGTATTACTATATTCGTTCTCAACCTCCTCTAGTAAACTAACTAGAGTTCTAACAGCTGATCCACTTTCTGACGATTCATCATCAGAGCTTGTCTAATCAAATTGAAAAAAATATTTATATTATATTTCTTATAACGAAACATATAGGTACTTACATAGGTTTATAACAGGTGAAATTTTTTCTATTGGCACAGCTGCCAGGCGCTCTTTTACGTTCGATTTCGGGTATAAGTCTTCTACTGTTGCCGAGTTTTCGCTGTTAGCTATTTTTGGTGACAATGTACTATTATAATTTGTTTTCGGCGAATATTCATACTGCACTCTAGTCGTATTACTATATTCGTTCTCAACCTCCTCTAGTAAACTAACTAGAGTTCTAACGGCTGATCCACTTTCTGACGATTCTTCATCAGAGCTTGTCTAATCAAATTGAAAAAAATATTTATATTATATTTCTTATAACGAGACATATAGGTACTTACAATAAGGTTTATAACAGGTGAAATTTTTTCTATTGGCACAGCTGCCAGGCGCTTTTTACGTTCGATTCGGGTATAAGTCTTCTTCTGTGCCGAGTTTTCGCTGTTAGCTATTTTTGGTGACAATGTACTATTATAATTTGTTTTCGGCGAATATTCATACTGCACTCTAGTCGTATTACTATATTCGTTCTCAACCTCCTCTAGTAAACTAACTAGAGTTCTAACGGCTGATCCACTTTCTGACGATTCTCATCAGAGCTTGTCTAATCAAATTGAAAAAATATTTATATTATATTTCTTATAACGAGACATATAGGTACTTACAATAAGGTTTATAACAGGTGAAATTTTTTCTATTGGCACAGCTGCCAGGCGCTCTTTTACGTTTGATTCTGGGTATAAGTCTCCTACTGTTGGCGTGTTTTCGCTGTAATGTAATGCGTTGTAATACAACGTATTATCATAATATAAATTTCTAGCACGGTGTACCCACTGCCACATGGAAACTATAATAATATAACAATATATTTATAACAATTAATATCATGTTAGAGAATGTCTGATAAATAGACGGGTACTTACTTCGTCTACTTCGGGTTCACAGTAATCTGCAGCCATTACGTGTTCCGCGTGTGATTCGCTCTCTGATGACGAGTCCTCGTCATCAGCGTCATATGGACTTTCTGTATTGAACATTGAACATAATTAAAAAATATTTTACCTATTTACACTACCTATATATACATATTATTATATACATCTACTCAATGTATTTAATATTTATGTATATTTTCGAAATTTCTCAAATGTTATGTTTTAGACGCAGTGACACACCTCCCCCCGCTCTACAAAAACAGAAAACGAATATTGTTTGTGCGAATTGTTGTGTGTCGTATTTAAGAAAAAATAAATTTATCACTAATATTGACTGAATTTGCTCCTGTTGATGGTTGTGTCATTTTAATAATAAGTAATGACGTACGGGTCCAAAAGTGTTGGGTGTGTATATTTTGTACCTATTAGTCAATCATATAATGTGTGTTTTGTTTATAATATATTTATAAGGTGTAACGAATGTTACAGTATATTTTGTATTTCGTTATAATGTGTCGGGTCGTCCCGCAGTTACCAAAGCTCTTCGATGGAAATCAAACGAAATGGAAGAATAGAGAATTTTTGATTATCTGAAGGAAAATTAAAGTTGTGAACCAACAATAACGTCGTCAACTTGTACTTACCAATGACTTTCAATATTTTTTGCCTATGCATACAATCATCATCATCTTCGACTGACCGCTTCCTTTTATTCTCCATTTCTGAGGGTATAAGGTCAAAATTAACAATTGTTACAATTATAAGTAAAATATATTTTAGTATATATACTTACTTAACTGATTACTAATTTGACACAATTTATAGATTTGGATTTACAATTGATATTATAAAGGTATACTGAAATTAGTGAACTCAAAATATTTGTTTATTATTCTATATCGATAGTCCATACCAACGGCCGTCGTCACGTTTGAGTGATACTTTTTCATTTTCAGCCGTGAGTAAAAAAATAACAATAAAATTATTAGTATTTTTATTTTGATATTATTTTTACACAGATTCACGATAATATTAAATAATAAATATCGTTAAATTTTATATACGCGAATATCTATAAATTACTTAAAATATAAATTTTTTTTGTATTTCAATAATTTATTATACCATTTGTAATTATTTATTTACAATAAGACAGTGAACGCTCATATATTACTAAAAAATGAATAAATAAATTATGTTTGGTCACATTTTCTCGTATCATTATTGATTATAAATGAATAATATGTAGGTACATAATGTTACATGTAGGTTGACTCTTCTGACGACGACCAGCAGCGCAAGCTAAAGCTGGTATGTAATTTTCTTAAGTCAGTTACAGATATTATACTTATTTTCAGCCATCCACTTTATAAATACACACTAAATAAAAGTTCAAATGGACGCAAGTAAGTGTACTTATTTTATACAAGACTTTTATCGGATCTGATAGTTATCTTAATGTCTGTTGGAAAACCTAAACTAAACGCTACCTTCAATGACTCATTTTTTAAGATAAATTATTTTTTTTAAGTACCTACTACCTACCTATTCTTCTTCTTCTCGTTCACAGGTAAATTTTTTATCTTCATAGTTAATATTTACAAATTATATAAATAGCTTACATTTTTTCTTGAGTATACAAAAATATTTACATTATATAGCTTAAATTGGTAATCTAATTAGGGAAGAAAATTCAATAGATTGGTATATTAAGATTAAAATATATTTCACCAAACACCTGTTGTGACTGCGCCCTCAATTCAAGTACCTATTATCAAAATAATAAATTAATTTCAATAGTAACACTATTAAAACAGTATAAGGCTTATCTTTGTAATAAATGCACGCAAGCACCAATATTGCATACCCGAAGCGCCGTTTTACATTTTTAATATTATGTATCTTCATTTGTCAACTAATATAATAAAATAAAACCAATAATCTGTGCTGTTGTGGCTTATAATAATAAAAATAAAAATAAATAATAATATAATGACAATGGCATTGTGTACCATACAAGCATACCACCATTATCTTTTATAAAAACACACACACACACTCGTAAGAGTTATATATATTTTTTTATTATTATTAGTTTAAGGCTTTGATGACTGAGGCAATTTAATCTGTAAATTTGGTAGGTTTTATTACGGTAAGGTTGGAACTGTTGGTACAGTTGAAAATGGTTGGATAGGAACACTGTATGTCTGGCAAGGTTTTGACTACTAAAAACCCGAGTGGTCACACATCCGAGAACTAGTAGCAAGGACGTTACTAACTGTGCAACTGGTAGCAGCCAACGCGCCCCGCCAAACCACAAAATTATATTAATATTATATGTAGGGAAATAATACTCTATTGATATATTTATTTCCCCGCTATTGCATACTTAATTTACACCTATAATGGTCTAAAATACATAACTATTTTTAAGTCAATCACGTTATATTATATTATTATAATATGACTTAATAGTTTTAACAATTTTCAATATTAGTATGTTCAAATTTATATAATTAGAACTATTGCCACGTTTGATTAGAATTTGCATGTAACTGGTTTGCTCTAATACGATTTTAATATTTTAGTCATATATTATAATATAATAGACAAATGATATAATACATATTCCGAAAGCTTTGTTATTTATAATAGTTATTGTATACGATTTTTAACAGGAAAATCTCAGTAACATTTGTGTTCAAAAAAAGTTTTCATATAATTTAAGAATAAACTGCACCGAAATTTGTGCCGCTCGTCTACAGCTCCTGGCCCAATCCAGGATTTTCCAGGAATTTTTCAAAAGAATTATTTCTCACTTTAAGACCCTTGACCAATGATAAGCCACCGTCCAATTCTTCGACAACTGCTGTCCGTCTATGATAATGTATACTGTTTATGACCTACCAAAATACGGTCGCTTTTTAATTCGGTGTTTCGGAATTCATTTAATGTAGCCGTTTAAACAAATTCATTATTAAATGAACTGTAAGTGTACATAAGATTCGTGATTTAAAAATTGAGCAAGTACAGCTCTGCTGTATGATAGGTATCGAGTGTACCTCGTAATTATTCATTGGTTCACTGTAAATATGTTTTACAATTGAATTAAATGATGTATGTTGAAACGGTACACGCCGCAGTAGCATGCCACCGCTTCTTAAAAATATAAACACGTTGGTTTTAAATTGTAACATAGTTGATTTTTATTTCTATATTAATCAATTTGTATTACGTACGATTGGGGATGAATTTACGTCGTCGGACGCAGCCAACCTTGGTAGCCCGGCGAACGTTGACCCTGTAAATATTACTACAACATAAGAATGAATACGTGTCAAATATTTTCAGTAAATTCGTGGAATGAACGGATTAGTCGAGTCAGGCCCGCCCAAACAAGTGAGGTCTGTTCATAACGTCCGTTCGGTTATAGTGTGTCCCAAGCAGGTGCGCTTGGGGGGGGGGGGGGCGCTTGATTTGTACGGTAGTTCTGAAAAGGTATATTGCAATCCGCAATGACTGTTTCGATCGTCGACGGTTGACAGCGGCGGGATAGTCGAATTGCACATATTACCTAAAAAGAAATGGTCGAACTGAACTTGTTCAAAAAAAGGAATTAAAATTTAAGGTCACTATGGTCGTTCGCGTTTATTATTATAATAATATTTGACGATTTCAAAAAAGGATAAAAGAATTGTATATATAATATTCCTACAAAAATTATCAAAATTAGTTTTAAAAAAAAGTTAAAATAATGACAATAATAATATTTGATGATTTAACATATATTTAGGTATGTATACCTATATAATATTATATCAACATGTATAAAACAATCATTTTTAACTACGCCAATGATTAAAATCATTGCCAATCCTAAGCTTGTAAGTGAAAAGGGAAATTAGTGTTTTATAAACGTTTAACCCCTTCAAATGCATGATATTTTTGTTGGAATACCTTTTTTGAGCCCAAGTGCATTTCGATCACTACCTGCTTTTTACCTGAATGCAATTCGACCATTACCTTTTTAAACCCAAGTGCAGTTTGACTAAAATAAGTGCAATTCGACTATATCCGACAGCAGCTTGTCGTCGGTGGATCTGCATGCTAAGTTCAGTTATTTAGCAGGCTATTTTAATATATATTATATCTTATTTAAAGGTATAAAATTATATCACAACTTTTAGAGCCGTTTTTTTATATAGGTACTCAGCGTTTTTTTACATGGAGTTTCACGGAGTGTCTTTGTTGGGATTATATTATTATAGTATTATAGATACAGAAAGAAAATTAAACGCAGTTTACTTTTAATTATTTAATATACTTTTATTTTAAATTGCCTAATTACTTATTCAAGTAGAACTATTAACGATTACCGGTTAACATTGATAGAAATTAATATCATTGAAATCTAGCATCCTAGACCACGTGCAGGATGGTATGAAAAGGATAAAAAAAATAACTTTAGATATCTAGCTCTTAAAATATCTGAACAAATTCGGAGAACTCTTTAGTTACACTAAACATGTAACACCAATTTTGGTATACAGTGCCTGTATAAATTCAAAATAAACGTACCAATCGTCGTAATTATTGTTAGAATGTTATCTTAAACATCTCACCAGGTATATACAATCAAGTAATACGTATCAATATTGAATAATATTTTTGATAGTATTTAAATATTTATATGGCTACATTTGTGATACTTTTAATCAAAATTTAAAATACAATTAACTAAATAATAGTAAAACCATACTATCAAACATCATAATTATATCAACATGAAAATACAAGTTTTTTTTAACAAAAATGTAATAAGTCACAACTTCAATCTTAAGTATAATTAAGTATTATACTCAATTATTAGAAAATTAAAACATGTTTTTATACAAAATGGTTCACCTTAATTTCAAGATTTTTAAAAAAAATTTTTTTATTTAAGTTTTTTGTAAATAAGATTGCTAATTGAAGTCCTAAAAATGATCGATGTTCAAAACTTCAAAATGTCCAATACTTAAATATGAGTGATAAATTTATTAAACTTTTATACCTATTATTAGTTGCTTAAAAAGTGATTTTTAACCAAAACTAATATTGTTTAATGTATAATCAATAAACGTACTCGTATTAACAATAATTATATAATAATCGATTATTCATATTAATTCATAAATTTAAATTTAAATAAAGAATAATTATAAAGCTTTTATGTTATTAAGTTTTCTATAACTCACAAGTAGATATTTCTGAAATTCAAGAAACATTAAAATTTGGACAAAATTATATAACTAAGAGTACCTAACGATTTTTGTTATTTCGAGATGTAATCAAAAATATTATAGTATCATAGTAGCATATTATTTTCATTATACATAACTAACACATTTTTAGTGCACATAATTTCGGTCGCCAGACATAACTGATAATATATTATTGACTCCGCGGCTTCATATCGAATTAATTTATTAAGCTCTCTAAGCATCTCTAAGCATCGGTGACAAATCCATCGTTGACGTCGATGTCAATGCTGACGTTACGATACAATATCCATAAAGGATATGCTCATTAGTTATTATTATATATTTATATATTATATTACGGTGTATATTGTATACGCTGCAGTACCTCGGATCCGTACCTATAATACAATAATATTATATAATAATATACTCGTACCCATGCATATTTTAATGACTTTATTATAAAGCATTCTCGGTAGGTTCCAGGTACCTACGTATTATGTGATGTAAAAAAATCAATGCCATCGTATACACAGTCATGTTTCGTGTATATTATATCACATAATATTGTATACCTGCTGGTACCTCCGTCGGTAAAATAACCCGCACACACGATCTGCAACGCAGTTAATCTGTTAATGCGATATAATCATCGCAGCACGCACACAACACACTCCGACCAGTAATTAGTCGAGAGTGCGTCTCGGGACGAAAAAAAAAAAAAGGTTATTACTTATTACATTGTCGACCGACGACGACGGCGGTAAAATAAAAAGACGGACATTTTCAAAGGAAATCGGCGGCGGCGGCCGTCGATAGATTTCGTATGATATAATAGTGGGCACTGTATAGGTACGCGTTATTACTATTATATTGTTACGTATTTACGCGTATCCGATTGCGGTGAATAGCTTACGTTTCGACTGTCGTCGAAGGGGCGAGTGTGGCACGCACATCTGTACAGACGAACGTCGAACGCGTATTATAATAATATGTTATAAAAACGATTTTGGGGTGTTAGAAGGAGCGCGGCATTCGTTTACGATCCCGGTTCTGAGAAATTTACTCCTGCACGGGCACGGTCCGAACAAACGCGTGTACATTATACGTTTTATTACATTACAGTATCACACAAATTGTATAAACCATAAACTTACCTAGATGTGCGTGTGTGTGTGTGTGTGTGTTTTAGTGGAGAACACAATTTTTTTCACTTGTTTTTCTTTGTGACGCCCCGTGGCCGCTATACAACCAAACATAATACTGCAGTGTATATTGTTCCTAATTTTTAAAACAGACCGCCTCGGTTGTAGTCTCTGTTTTTCAAATCTCAATAAAATCTACTTCACAATACGTTTATACGATATTGTCGGATATCGTATAATATAATATAGTGCCATACATCATAAATCTGCAGTGTATACATAGAGACTTGTCACTCGTACATTGTGTGTACACGATCCGAATATGGTATTTGATTGTATTGAAGAGCGCCGCTTTACGATACGAAAATCTTTATTATACATTTTCTCTTTTGTAAACAGACTCTTACTGTGTTTATAATATGTATTATTATATTGTCGTTTAACTCCTTTAAGCTGGTCCGCCGCCTGTACGAGCCGTTTACACATCGTGATCAATGTCGCCGTTGTGCGTTCTATTGGAGACGATGAAAATATAATATATCACAAACGACATGAATTCATGTACCTACCTCTGTTATTGAAGAACCGGCATTTCATTGACTTGATAGTAATAAATCATTATAATATCATCGTTATTATTATTATTACTGACGAATATTCGTGCAACGTTACAATACTGTATTATGATATACATTAACAATATAGGTATTTTATATCGTTATAGAACGAGTGTGGTTGAGAAAATATTACATACATGCCATCATCCCATATACCAAATGATGGATGAGACGCATTGCGTTTAAGTAAGCACTAAGCGAGCTTAAAGTATTTTTAAATTGCAATATTTTACATAGGTGATCATATAACTCATTAATTTAACTCGGCAACTCGCTTAAACATCTAAATATCAATAGAAACCGAAATACAATCACAGAAAACATTGTAGATACCTATTTTAATTTTATGATAGATCGATTTACTCTGATATTAAAATTTAAAACAAACAAAGCTAAAATAAATGTAAACTGTGGATTGTAAATTCGGTATATAACGAACTTTTAATTTGTAAAACACTTATCCAGGGCCAACAAATGTGAGTTTGTCGTTAGTCTGATGTCTGAAAAATGGAAATCAATTTTACTTTCATTTATTTGATTGCTATAACAATAATGATGTCAAATCTGAAATCATTAAACAGTATTATAATTTATAAATTATAATAGTAACTGAACTTTTGAAGAGAAAAATATAACTTGTGAAACTTACCCTAAACCAAATTTAGTGCTAACTAATTAGTAGATTAGTTCATAAAAGATATAAAACGGAATCATAAAGATTTAAGATGAGTGGATTAAAATAAAAAAAAAATTGATGGTACCTAAATCTATTTCCATGAATGCTTAATGAATGAATGTATATTTTTGGTATTCACAAGTATCTAATATAATAATTAATAATAATTATTATAATTATTAATAATATATTTCTTCTCATAATTCATATAATATATACCTATTATCACAAATTACCTAAAATCGGCCGGCCGGCTAGTTCCCGGATGGGTGACCACCCGGGCTTTTAGTAACGAATCTTCGCCCCACGTACCACGTGATCCTCAAGTGCTTTGTGTTCGTTTCTTGTGCTGTTTTAATATTTACTAGTAGGTACCCCATTTACTATAAACTATTTGATTTGTCTATTAATTTTTTTAGTATTATATTTTGAAAATTACTATCAATATTTAATATTAAGTAATTGGATTGAAAATAAAATGTATTTATCTAAGTGAAAATTTTTGGATAATTTTACTATTAAAAAGGTGGATAAGTGGATGTCGCTCTGCTGTACAGTAGATTACAAGTGGTTCACTTTAATGGATGATGTTAAATTTGAATTCAATGATATAATATCATTGTATAAGAAAAACGATTCTGAGCGAAAACGGTCAGTCAGCCTATGATAATACCAAGTATATTTCATGATATTATTGTGAATAAAGAAATTTATATATAACCTATTTACGTGGAATCTTGTTTTAAATTTTCAATCCTTAGCTATAAAAGTTGAACATTTTATAAATTTTTAACTACAAAATAATTATTAAATTATAAATATGATAAAGTTTGTCAAAATTTGAACTTTAAATGCTTATAAAAAAAATTATGCCTATGTATTTTTAATATTTTTCAACTGCTATTGTAAAAATATATCAGGAGCCTTGTATTAAATTTTCACGCTTTTTTTCCCAACAAATAAAATTTTATTGATATTTATAGAAAAAAAAACTAAAAAAATTGAAAACTGACAATGTCCGTAAACAGCTCAAAAAAGAATCAAATTATTTTCAAAATTTTATCGTGTATATAAAATGCTAATATAAACATTCAGCGAAATTTTCAAGTATCTACAGTCATTCGTTTTTTAATTACAATAAAATAAGAAAATCGTTACATGAGAAATCGAGTGAATATCAAATGTTATAAAAATATGAATTTCAAACGCTCATAAAAATTTAATTTAATATGCTTGTAGAATTTTTTTTTTTGATAAAGGTAGACAAACTTATAGGAAATCTTGTATTACATTATCAAATCTTAGATTTAAAAAGAAAATTTATATGAATTCTCAATTCAAAATAATTTGCTAATGTTCGTGATTTTTCCGTATTTTGTCAAGATTTGAACTTTAAATGCTTATAAATAAAAACTGTGACTAAGGATTTTTAATTTTTTTCATCTGCCTTTGAAACAATAACCTAGGAGCCTTTTGAAAATTACTGTGAATTTTAAATTTTGACCTCCCCAATGCACTAACGATATTCACTTTCCAATCGAAAAAGATACTAAAGTTGAAAATCGAAGCATTACTTCGACTACTTATCGTGTACACAGACACAAAAAAAAATATAAAAACACACATCATTGTAAAATCAATACATTCATCGTTCCACTCAGAATCTAAAAAAGCGGGTTAGTGGGTTTCGCTCTGCTATACAGTAGTTTACAAGTGGGTCAATCTCATGGATGGCGTTTACTTAGGATTCAATGATATAATATTATCATTGTATACAAAAAATATATCTGAGCGGGAGACGGACTTTTCAACCTAGGGTATTTTATATTATATTTATATTGTTATAATTAATAAAGTAGCCGGTAAATTGAATTAATATTATAGAATATTCTCATATTTCAATATTTTTATATAATAATATAATTAAAAAATTTTAAGTAAGTACCCACGAATAATATTTTTAAACAAAATCGTTATTCTTGGTTACTTAGTATGTAATTTCGTCCAAATTTAAACGTAAAATAACTATGAAAAAAAACATGTTTTATATTTTTCAGATTCTTTGTTGCAAAATAACCTAATTACGTAGAATCTTGTTTTGAATTTTCAATCCTTAGCTACAGAAGTTGAACATTTTAGAAATTTTGAACTACAAAATCATTATTAAATTTTAAAATTGATAAATGTTGTCAAAAATCGAACTTTAAATGCATTTAAAAAAAATTGAGACTATGTATTTTTAATATTTTTCAACTGTCATTGTAACAATATACCAAGAGTCTTGTATTAATTTTCAAGCTTTTTTACCCAACGGATAAATTTTTATTAACATTTATAGAAAAAAAAACTGAAAAAATTGGGAACTAAGTATGTCCGAAAACAAGTCAAAATATTTTTAAAATGTTATAGTGTAAAGAAAATAATTTCGATTTTATTGCAACCAGATTTCGCATAAAAATTCCTGTTTTTATTTAATATTTTTTTTTTGTTTATCCCGGTACTTTTGAAAACTATATGGAAATTTTTACTCAAAAACAAATGGCCATGGATAGGTGCATGACATTTTCACATAATATTTTAATTTGTTTTGAACTGTTTATGGAATTTTCAATTTCCAATTTTTTATGAATGTCAATAAAATGTTATTTGTTGGCTAAAAAATATTGAAATTTTCAATTCAAGGCTTCTAATATGTTAACACAATAGCGTTTGAAAAAATATTAAAAACTCTTAGTCAAAATTTTTTTATAACCATTTAAAATTTAAATCTGGACAAAATACTGAAAAATCACGAAAATAAACAAATTATTTTGAATTAAGAATTCATTAAATTTTTCTTTTTAAATCTAAAATTTAAAAATGGAATACAAGATTATTCATAAGTTTGTCTACCTCTATCAAAAAATAAATGTCTACAAGAAAATCAAATTAAATTTTTAAGGGTATGAAATGTCATATTTTACAACATTGGATATTATTCACTCGATTCCTTATGTAACAATTTTCTTATTTTGTTGTAATTCAAAAACGAATAACTGCATATACATGAAAATTTTACTGAATGCTTATATTAGCATTTTATATACACCATAAAATTTTGAAAATAATTTGACTCTTTTTGAGCTGTTTGCAGACATTGTTAGTTTTCAATTTTTTTAGTTTTTTTTTCTATACTCCTGATATATCGTTACGAAAGCAGTTGAAAAATATTAAAAATACATATGTACAATTTCTTATTTAAAATAAGGTTCCGCGTAAATAGATTATAATATTTTATTAATTACTTTATTTACAACAATATCACAAAATATACTTATTAATATCATAGACTGACTGACTATCTTCGTTCAGAATCGTTTTTCTTATACAATTGAATTCAAATTTAACACCATCTATTACAGTGTCCCACTTGTAACCTAACGTACAGCAGAGCGACACCCACTTAGCACTTGCCCACTTTTTTAATGTCAAATTTTAATAAATAATTATCTAATCTATAATTATTTCAGCAAAATGATATGAATAAATGGATAATGTTCACTATTGGCTTGTCTTATACCTATGCATACACGTTGACACGTTGTCATTAATCACTATGGGTAGGTATTCATCACGAATTAATTGTCATATACAATTATTAATTATTTCACTGCATTTATAATTCAGAAAAAAGTAATTACAACCTAAACGTTAAAAATGTTTTCTGTAAAAGTGATTACATTTTTCATTATAATTTATATTACATCTAATATTAAATAATTTTTATATTAATATGTATAAATAATATATATATATATATATGTATAATATATTATAATATTATACTATTACTACCGTGTACAATAGTGAGTGTATTATTATTATTATTATTATTATTCGTTTGATCCTGCCGCGCCCGACAATAAAATTTATCCGCCGATGGACTGTTCCTGAAATCCTATAGTCGTTATATGTTATATCATGTTTGATGTATATGTTTGTGTATAATTGGTATATTTATTAAATTACTTTTGCTTTGTACGATTATTTTTTTTTTTAAGCTTAAGCATCAAAAACGTGGGATTTTTTAGCTTGTTATAAAAAATTATTCAACACACAAATTGTATTAACACATATAATATATAAGCGTACAATTTATAATTTATTGTTATTATTCATTTCTATTAATCTATTCAGTTTTCTTTGCTTAAAGAAATGTTTAACTCTGTCTTCAGTTAACTGCTATATTTGTTGTTCTAAAATTACATGATAGAGATGACCAGGCAAACCGCTTTCTTTACTTAAGTTATACTATTGGTTTATAAAGTATATTAAGTTATACTTTTTCGTATTGGATTAATATTTTTTATTTACAAATGACGTGTATACCTTCAACATTATTTGAATTAAAAAAGTTAAGCATATTAATATGTTGTTATTGACCCATAAATAGCACAGTGTGCTATTCATCCAGCTAGTATCCAGTGTATAAGTTGTATATATTATTATACAATTAGGCTGCGAAATAAAAATATGTTAATATGTATACAATCTACTTGATATAATTAATTTTATGCATTAAAAATTATAGAAAACATGGATTTAATGTTGACCAAATAAAATACAAAAATACCATAGCACCAGATTGATTGAAAAAAACATTAATTAATAAATATTTGCATTAATATGCTCGCAATACAACATTATCGGACATGAAAAAATATTAATTTTTTTATTTACTAGTAGATATATATTATTATAAGAAAAATATGTATGTTAAACGAACCTAGCAATTCATTTTAAAAATGTTTTAAACAAACCCCGTTCAAATTGATGTCATCAATTCTGAATGTCCAAAGGCCCGTTTCCATTCAAGCCAATCGTGTTCTGAACTTTGTTTGATGCGTTATTTTGAACAAATGTTTTCATTTAAACAGTTTCAAAAATGTTCAAAACATTGTCACGGAACAAAGTTTGTCTGAGGCCGGTTCCAATTTCCAAGATTCCAAAATGTTATTTCGGATAAAGTAGAAAACAGCGAGTCATAACGGCGTCAATTTTGTTCAACGTGAACGCGCATGCGGCCATCGTGCAGGACGAGAACATAGTTCAATAAGATGTTTGCATACAAACCAGCCTTAACAGTACCTAGGTATATAGGTGTAGTACCTATATTATATTGCATATATTGATGGGTTATATTAAATTAACTATTCAATTATTGTTTTTGGATTACCTAATAATTGTATTATTGATCGGCATCATATATGTTTTCATCAATGCTATAGCCACAATTTCTGTACAGCCAGAGGCATGTCTGAATTCGGCTAAAATAACAAGATAAAAATGCGTGTTCGATGGCGTTAACATGTGTGTTTATAAGTGGGACTAAACAGACATCAGACTTGTATAATACTATAGTAATAATTCGATGAGAAATTGTTCTCGTTAAAATAAAATTGTATTAATACAATGTATTCCACTTATAACGAAAACAGTCAGTATGATGAACAACATTTGTTTGAAATGATCAAGCGTGCATGATTTTTGGAAAAAAAAACGATTAGTGTTGCTTCCATTCATAATAACATATTATTATACATATCAGAATTGCGCGTAATACGTAATAATATATATAATATTATAATAGGTTGTTTGATTATTATTTTGCATCGTGAGAAACAACTGGCATTGGTATTTGTAATACAATTTCAATAAACCGTTCAACCTCCCATTTTTTTTTTTATCTTTACATTTATTTAATTTATTTATTCAGTGATAATGTTTTTGTTCCAGCAGCTGATGTATACTTTAAAGATAATCATCAATTTCAATGGTATGGTGACAGTACGACTAAGACAGTACGGCTAAACCAAGCCATTATTTTTACAATTATATATTCTAGAGCAATAGAGCGTAGTGTTTCCAAACCAGGGAGAATACACCCCTAGGGAGAAATTTAGATTCTGCACGGGGGGAGTATAGTGATGATTAAATGACGAACATTTTTTTGTTAAAATAATTACTTATGGTATTTTACGATCAGTAAAATTGAAAACAATAGACAATTTTACTTATAGTATTTAATATATTATTAATGATATAAGATTGTATTCAAAAATATATTATTAACTATTAAGTTGATTTATATTTTATTTTTAAAATGACGAAAAAAGAAATAAATTTTAAGTTGTATAATATTTAGTTATCCAGCAATAACAAAAAATATAATTAAATTCCTAAAAAAATATAGCATGCTACAAGATTTTTTCCACTGCGCGATAACCAAAAACAAATCTATGATTCTTTAATTTTTCTTATAGAGGAAAAATATCTAGTACCTAGAATGCTACTTATATAATATAATATATGAACGACATTTCCATAATATACAATAAGTTATTCTATCTAACTTTTTTAATGCGTATTGCAATTTTTAGAGATGTAAGCTCGGTACATTTTTATCTCGTAAATTTACCAATTATTTTTTTACCGACAAAATTAGCATCTGACATCTCAAATTAAACGTCTTAATGGGGCCAATATTCATCAGTCATAACATATAAATAGAATGGAATAGTTTATATTACAAAATGTAAAACATCTATAAGCTATTTAAATTCCAACAAAATTACTTATGGAATAATTAAAATACATAAATGCATAATAAAATATTTACTGAAATTAATTAAAAATGTAAAAATTATTATCAATTTTTATCAAATTTAATTAAATTTTTTCCCTAAAATATTGGTAATGTTAAACTTGGGAGGGCTTAGGGCACCGGTTAAACTTATCTGGTTATGTTCAAATACCTATACATCATTTTTATGCATATTGGAATCTAATAAGGTTTTAAAAATTTAAAAATAAGGAACATCCTAATGGAACACCCTATACTATCCAGTAAATAAAAAAAAATAAATGTTACCATATTGATAAGCTCTTAAAAATGCGGTAGAGAGTAACATCTTTAGTATTTTCAAACCAATTTATTCATTATTTCTTATTAAAGTTAAGTACGTGTATTGTTATAAAGTAAAGTGAACCAATAAAAATTAATTTTCTATTCCCTTTTGTGAAAATTCTAAACTAACCCCTGGACAAATAGTTGTAGTGATATCCATCACATATGCCTTGATGATGTTCACACTTGATACTAATGAACATTCTGAACTAGGTGTAATATGAATATATTATGATGGTTGATTTTCTCATTAGTAGAAAGACTTTTTGTGATTTGTCGTCTCGTCTTACAAACGCGTTAGATTAATAGAATACAACTTATTATAGACTGATATACTCTGTAAATCTACTGTATAGGTACTCTCTATACAGGCGTAGTATATAGAATCACACTCGAGTATATCGAAAAATGTACATAATACAGTAATGGTAAAAGTGTATGACCAATAGTATCCTGGTTCCTGGCGATCTGCACAGAACCTCAAACCGGTAAATTAAACGCCTACAAAATCTTAGCATATACAAAAATAATAATTAGCACCGGGTAGAAGCATATGACATACATTTAAACGTATAATGTTTAATAACGATTGAAAAATGTGAATTGTGTACAAATTTATAATAATAATATATAATATGCTTTAATATATCCTATAATATAATGTTTATTGTTTACTTGTTTATTTATTTTTAACAGGGAATTTTTTTTATAATAATTTAAAAATTTTTAAACACGCAGGTGTACCAATAACAAAATCAACCAAATGGTAGCTAAGCTTTTTTTCTAAAAATGTTGCTAGTCAAATTATCAATTTTGGTTCGCTAGTTAATTAACTATGGTCTTTTAAAGTTTAGAAAAATGTGCATTAATACTTTTAATTAAAATAATTGGTGTAGGCTTAATTTACAAGAGCTAAATATTTTTTTCTTACAACTATAACTTTTATAACTTGAAATTTGAACCATAAGTTCCCTATATTGATAGGTATCGCATGCAACTCTGAATTTAGCAGTTGAAATTCTTTAAGAATTATTTGATGATCGTGATTTAAAATAAACTATTTGCAAGATATTTAGATAAATAATCAATCTCAATATAGGTTTGTACTTAACTTAGGCATACTTTTAATCTGAGTTAATTTCAGATTTCCAATATTATTATAATAAGAATCAAATACCATTAGGTATTACCTTACCCACCTAATAAAGAATCCAAATTAATGCTATTGTAAGAAAAGTAATTGTGTAGTATAATTACCTATGATTACCTATGATAACAAATTAAAATAATAATACTGATTTTGATGATTGTATGTTAAAATAAAAATAATGAACTATGTTTGCCAACAATTTTGTTTGTTGTCCTTTTTCTTGAGAGTGTCATTAGATTACCGATTAAACTACTTAAGTGTATAAAAATTTGGTTATAAGAAAAAAATTATTAAATCTATACCAATTATTTCAACTAAAAGTATTAATGCATATTTTACTAAACTTTAGAGGACCATAGTTAATAAACTAGCGAACCAAAATTTATGTACAATCTACCATTTTCGATATACGGCCATGATAAATTAAATTATATGAATCATGTATACGGCCTTCTTGTACCTACTAACAAGCAAGGTTGGGCATTAACGAGTTAAAAAGTTAAAATTAAGTTAAAAAGTTTATTTTATTTTTAACTTTTTAACTTAACTAATTACTTTTGGCTTTTCATTAACTTAACTGTTAACTTCCTAAATTTTTTTCCTAATTAACGTGAAATGAACGAGTTAATTTTTCATTTTAAGAAGTAAGTTTAGTTAATTTATTTTTAATTTCATAATGTTTCACTATTTCAGTCTATTTCGTTTTCAAAAAGTTAAGAAAAAGTGTGTATTAACTTTTAACTTAACTAAGTTAACCTATAGTTAAATCAACTTTTAACTTTTTGTTATTGGTGCATATTGACTTAACTTAACTAAGTTAAAAAAAATCATTAACTTGTGCAGCTTTTCAGTAACAAGTGACAGTAGGTCATGCAACTAACACCATAGCCCACAAGAAATGTTTAGATTAGGCACAGAACAATTGGTTGATGTGTAGGTATCCGACGAAAAACCAATACGCGCGCGTATAATCAGATGTTAAGATTAGCACTGATTGCACAAAATAGCTTTGTTGGTAACATGATATTAATAGAACGTTTTGTTGACATTGATTCTCCTATATGCCTAAGTCCAATTTTTTCGTATAATTAGTAGGTATAAGAATAGATCGTACAGTATTTTTCACCCTCCTACCCCTATCAGGAGAGGTGCTCAAACGGGGATTTTGAGATTTACGGTGGACATTTTTGTTTGTAAATGTTTGCTATTGGTTATAGGAGAAATAATTAGTATTTATTATTTGGTTGCCATTGGTTAATTCGTCAGATCAGGTGAAAGCACGCATTAAATCAAATTTTCGGGCATTGCCAACTTGATATTAAGCTGTCGCATATTGTCCGTGATCCGACGTAGGCGAGTTGTCTATACCAGAGAGGCTGAGTTGCACCCAAAATGAGTTGAACAATTACAATTTTTTTTACGGGCAACGAAGCTAGTGAACGGGATCAGCTAGTAATATAATATACAATTAAAACAATTGATTTATTAAGTGTAAAAATAAAGGCTCTAAAAGTTGTGAAATCATTTTATAGGTGGTCAAGTCGTCGAATTATGTTAAAAATAAATGTTATAAATTATTTATTTTAAAATAATCTGCTAAAAAATTGAACTTAGCTTGATTATATTATCAATTTTTTAGAAGATTATCTTAAAATCAATGATATCTATAGTTCAAATACTTAGCTACCTATAAAATGATATCACAACTTTTAGAGCCGTTGTTTTTTTTTTATACTAGGCGACTTAGCGTTTTTTTTTTTACACGGAGTATGGTGGAGTGTTTTTGTTGGGATATTATAAACATATCAAATCATCACACAGTAATAGTGCACTATAAAAAATATCTGTATATTCTGTATAATATTTATATGTATATCGATATATCTTAAAAACTACGTCGACGTACCCGACAAACCGGTGGAAAAGATTAAAAGAGCACTACTCGGCCGATACACAAAAAATAAATCTGACAAGAATAAATAATATCATCGCTCGTAATAAACTGCGGCGGCACGGCAAAGCGTGATGTACCTATATTATAGTATATACGCTCACACATTGGTTACCGCTTTATAGCCGAGGTATAATATAATAATGATATATTTTTCGTGGTAACGGACAACGGTATTGTGATTTCGGCGGCGCGTATATGTATCGTATAATATTATGCTATTATATTATTTATTAATTTCCAGAAAAAGGGGTTCGTACATAATATTATTATGATATCTTAGTACGGCCTACGGTGGCGGGATGTTTAAAGCCCCACACTGCCGTGCGTGACAGAAATCGGATATATATTTTTTCATCGGCACCGGGCGTCAAAAACATTAAACGACCGAGCGAGTGCGGTGCGGCTCGGCTCAAAAGAGATTAGAACGGCGGAGTGAAGTAAAAAAAAAAAAAAAGGTACGGAGGTATTATATATTATACGCGTAGGTATATAAATATTATTGTGGTGTACACTCGTCTTTTTGGCGGCGTTTGTTGATGAATAGCGATAGAACGAGACGGACTTATGTAGGTACTACAGCAGTACGCTCGCAGACGCGCGTTGTACATGCTATATACGCAACATCACACGACGCCGGAGAGCGTACCTATATATATAATATAATAATATAATATATTAGGCCCGAGAGACATGGACGGAAATGTAAGAATTAGAGAGAGAGAGAGAGGAAATTAGAAATCGGTCTCTATCCGGATTTACCTGTGAGCGTACACACACACACATACAAATATAATATATACTCAGGTGATGTGTGTGTGTGTGTGTGTGTGTGCCCCACTAACGAGTCGGCGGCGGCGAACTCCTTTGATCTCTCGCCGCGCTTGTAAACCGAAACTCCGCCCCTGTACGAAACGCGCACGCACACTCGCACACGCGCACACACTCATACGCACCAAAAAACACACACACACAAACGCACGCACACACGACGACAGGGGTCCGTGGCCGAATCGGGGTAGTATGTGTACCGCGATGCAGTGGGGGTTGGGTAACGCACGCGGCGCACGACGATAATAATAATAATATACAATAATAATAACATAATATAATATAATGTGTATTATAACTCTTAACGTCTCTCCTCCCACCATCTCCTCCACCCCGCGGACGGAGAGCGCGCGCGCACCGCCCTTGGCCGGCCAGAAAACGTCGCCGTCCCGCCGCATAAGCATACCGCCACGCGAACCGTTACGACCGACCGCCGCCGCTGCAGTCGTGCACACCCATAACGCATCACCACCGCCGCCGTCGTCACCCACCGGAGTACATCCGACCGACCGTAATATCGAAGTCCACACTCGCCGCCGACTCGTCACGGTTCGAAACGTAACGTTCGTCTCGCTCGCATTATAATATATCACCATCGTCGTCATGAAGTCTAGGTCGGCGCGACTTGGACGTCACGCGGCCGCCGCGTTGGCCGTGCTGCTGCTGTTGGTCTGGGCCACCGATTCCGCTACCGCCGATTCCGCGTCCGCGTCCGACGATTCGGCCTCGGACGATTCCCCCTCCACCCCCAGCACGTCTACGACCACCGAATCCGCCGCCTCGATCGCCGCCGCCGCGCTCAGGGCGGACGTCGTGTACGAACTCGCCGACCTCGCGTTCACCCGGCTGGTGTCGCACAACTGCTACGAGGCGTACGACCCGGTAAAGTGTCACGAGCTTTCCGACATGTCGCCAAAGGACGTGCGCCTGTACTTCGGCGGACTGCTGCCCCGCAACGAGACCGTCGTCGCCGTGCTCCTGGACAGCGACGCGCAGCTCACCGGCAAGCCGCACGACGCGTTCCTCGTGCTCGACCCGTTCCCCGCCTACAAGTTCGGCCACCCCGTGTTCATGTTCTACGTGGACATGGGCTTGACCGTGTGGAAGTGCGAAGACACGGAGGGCATATACACAGGTGCGCATATTACTATATCACTATAGAAGTATAACACGCAATACAGCTAGGACGCAACAATATTATACAATTACCCATGTGCAACCTGTTAGAGACTTTGGGAAAAATTCTAACTTTGTAATTTTCTTTCGTTATCACCCGACAGTATAATACGACGCACCGAGACCTATAAATACACCCGGGCACTTTCGGACGTCGGTCACTGTATGAATCGGCTTCGGGGTTTCACCGTATTATAATATAATACCGTGATGATGATTGTAAACGTTGTAACGCTAGGTATGTTTTATCGCCACTGAATTCTGTGCCACTGCCACCGAGATTATTACTGATATTAAGGTCACATCACTATTGTACGAAGCCGACAAAACCGTAATGTTTGACGATTTAAACGCCGGCCCCGTTTCATCAACGTTTCTGGTAATAATGACTTATATTTGTCTTTAGCGAATAATGGCCTTTTTAAGTGTTTATATAGGGTAAATAACGTTTTTGTTACAATTTCAATCTAAAATTATGTATATTGTTATGATTTAACTTCCATAATTTAAAAAAAATAGTTTATTGAAGTAAAACTTCTTTCTTGAGGTGTGGGTGGAAAAAAAATCGTAACGAAAAATGAAACGACACGTTTGTTTAATTATTTATATATGTCCATAACAACCATTAATAAACAAAAACGTCTATGATAAGTTACATATTTTTTTATTGTATTGATTTTTCTCACTCTCCCTAATTCACTTATAATTTCACGGGCCCAATAACTTATGAAAGAAGTTTTACTTCCCCAGAATGCAATGGTGGGCTCAAAGTTAACACACTTTCTCACTTTTTTTTACTTTTTTTTGCGAATTATCACTGTACTACTATTTATGTCTATACACCTAAGCATCGTTTTTCGTTTAGAACGATTTACAAGTGGGACGGTGGGTGTTAACTTCTGCGAAGAGTTTCAACTTTGATCAACAGTTATAACTTATAACTCGTGATTCAGTATATTCACACGTTTGGTATTGAACTGAACTGAATATCAATACACCAGTTAAGAATGAGCCAAACTATAAATGTAAATATCTCGAAATATTTTTAATGCGCGTGTGAATTGCAAATATTAATAATTTTTCGATTTGTATTCGAAGGATGAACATCGAATATACATATTTAAATTTATCTTATAATATAGCAGCTGGTTTTGTCAAGGCATAACTTGTTAGGACAAACCTACCTATATACGCCAATATTAAAATATGATGAAATTACTATATCTTGTAAAACTTGTAAGTTAAATGTCAAATTGAACAAACTCGAGAACAGCTGCTGTAATATAATAATATTGTATAAAAATATATTATATCTATTGCAAACTATAAAAAACACAAACTTGCAAAAATATATTTACAACTCCATTTACAATAAGCATATTAAATAAAAAAATTTTTACGCGAAGTAGAGGCACGAGTCTTCGAAAAAAAACTAACCATAGTCCTACCATGAGCTCGAGACCATCTGATATATTTGGACCAAACTCCTGGATTTGTTAGAAAAATACATATTTTAAAATCCTTTTCGACACAATAATATTATGCTTATATGCATAACTGCATAAGCTGACATTTGTTTTCACTTGTTGTATTGTACAAATTTTTATGAATTTCTATAATTTATGATTTTAATAAAATACAGAACAATTGAAATAACTACTTGCATATATGATAGATATCTTTATTTTTGAATTACAGTATGTAAAAGGGGGGCTTTGCCTATTAGACATCAGTCACAATATTACATATGAAAAAAACTGCACTATAATAACTGCATTATATTTTGAATTAGAATAACTGACTTTTCAATTAATTGACATATAGTACCTATATTGATCATTGTGGGCAATAGTATTATAATGGTCTAAATTGCGTACAATATTGTAGAACGGTGTAAACTATAATATTATCTAATGGCAAGTGTTCCACAGTCCACACTTCCGTAGATTCGAAATTCACATTTCTGTCGCGGATATCGATGGTTGTACAATACAACATTTTGTACAAATGACGTCATGGTTATGAATTATAATATTATAATAAACACTGATTATGATATAATATCATTGTTAAATATTATAATAATTTGGACTGTATTATGATTTAAGACGTATATATATTTTATTATTTTCCCACCGTTATTTTCTGTTATATTTATAGATACTATACGCGTTATAAATATTATATTACACATTACTATTATTATTATTATTATTTTGTACAGACGGCAGCGGCGGCGTCCGGTGATCGGCAAAGCTCCTCAAAGAACGGTGCGGCGGCGGGCCGGGGGGTTAGCCACGAGCCAACAGGTTTTGATGTGTGCCGCCACAGCCACCGCCGCCGCCCTGATCCCGCGCCTTTGTGAGCCGCCGCCGACGCCGACGCCGCCGATCGGTCTTTAAATATATAATATAATAATAATAATAATAATAATAATAATAATGTAGGTATATACGTCTCTGTTTTTACTACGCGCCGACGACATAATATTATATTATTATTATTATTATTATTACTATTATGTATATTTTACGTCGTGCGCGCGCACCTGCTTCGGTATATAAACTTCGGCTCCTGCTGATTGCGGGGCGGCATCCCGCTTGCTCGAGGTTTATTATTATCGTCATTATTCTATTATTATACTTTGAGTATATTATTGTACCGCGCGTCGATGTCCGTGCCTGCCAGCCTACACTATATTATTATCATATTATAATACCCAACGTTTCCTCCCCACCCTCCACCGCCACCGAGGTCCGTCGTTTGTTTCGTGTACCCCTCGTCCCTCGTCCGCGTCATAATGGGAGACGTAAAAACAAAAATATTTTTTTAGTACATTCGAACGTTCGAATACAACTTTTTTCGTTGTCACTACTAGTGTTTATAATATCATAATATACAAATATGGTACCACACAGTACTAAGGTACTCCTAGGTCATAATATACCGTTCGCAGAGGGACACTCGGGCTTCCGCGACAATGATAATGCGAGTACGCGACCTTGGTTATGGTCAATATAGTATATTATAATGTATTCAGGTGTAACCATTTTCCCTCCAAAATAGAGATACCCTTTTTCCTCCACAGTTCAGGACCAACGAATCCAACGAGATCTAACGCAGGCGTATCAGTTCCTAATGTTCACGGAATGATTCGCAATTATTTGTTGTTCTGCATAAACTATTAGTTATTACTGGAATTGGACCACACTGTGGACGGAATATGGAAATGCCCATCGATATCGTTACATATTATAGATCATAATCATAAGTTATAACCTATACGCGTTTTCTGAGAATTTCAGAATCGTATTTCAGGACCTTTCGACATTTGTATATTATGGCTTTTTGACCACTATTCAAAGAGATACTAAAAACGTTATTTCTACTAATGAAAATACAATAGTCAGGTACACTAGACTCGCGACTCACACGATGTAGGTCGTTGGTGTCCATGTAGTACAGGTATATATTCAGTGGCGATTACACTTGTTTCGCTTGTAGTCATTTGACTTAACGGCAATTGTCGCTTTAGGTAATAGGTACCAGGTACCTATATGGCTACATACCTATACTAAAATGGCGCACAAAAATCAATAATCACAAAAAACCACAGTGGAGGTATATCATATTACCATAGCGAAAATCATAATAGGTAATAGAACATGAACCGTACCTATACTTTTCAGACAATTTTTTTATTTTTTATTTTTACTAATTATACTTTCTTGTACACTATAGTATGCATGTTAATATGTTAGAAAAACAAAATAATATATAAAAGGTATATGATATTAAGTGTTTAAGTTACGTAAATCGGAATTATTATAAGCACGTAATATTTAAATATATACCTACATAATAATATTATAATATAACAGAATACAACATGCATTGGTACGATGAAAATTGATTATTGACACACCAATGCATTGTAGATAGTTTTAATATTCTATATAATAAATTGTTAATGGTAAATATGTGTGATACCCTAGATATTTGTTGAAAATATACATATATATTATATTGTATTATTATAACCGGTAATCTACAGGTAAGAATATATTCATTCTTTTATTTAAATATTAATATTAAATGTAATTAGTTACCGATATAAAAAACTCGTTGTTAAGGTAAAATTCTATATAGTTATAGTTACATAAACGCGTTTAATGAAATATTCTTTAAGATTTAAACTCTGTTTGTTTATAGACACTTTCCATTAGTCTGATTACTCATTACTATGTACAACTTTAACCAGGTAAATCTTTTCGTTAAACTTGTTAGTGAATACGACAGTGTATTATGTTGGTCATGAAGATTTGAACCTTTTACAAAAAAAATAATTTAAATCTCCATAATAACTAAATGATATTGATACACGTTATACAATATATATTAAAATATGCACGTATAATTTACATTAAACTCTAATATTATTTAACAACCGTGTACAATATGATATAAGAATTATGGTCTTACTATGTAGATTTCCGTCGTCGACAATATGTAAACTGAAAATGACGTATCAAAATAAAAACATTTTGTCGGCCGGCCTGCGTTTGATCTCGCATGTAGGTTATTATTTGTTATTGTTATTATTATTATACTCACTTTAATCCTATATTATATTGATACAAGAGAAATAAACTACACATAACGATTCCAAAAGAAAATGTACTGCGTATACAGAGTGTAACAAAAAGAACTGACCAAACAAAAAAATGTATGCAACTTAAACGTATGACAAAAATTGATAAAATTATATGATTAGTAAATATTTTAAGAAGTATACCCATGTTACCAAATTTCCAAAAATAATATTTTTAAAAAAGTTATTGCATTCCAAATTAATTTAATCAAAAGAATATTGATATTTTAAAAAATTCTAAAAAATAAACTACTGGACTTAAATGACTAAATGTTTTTACCATCAAAATCGTTCTTATAGTCAGATTCACAAATTGACTATTTTGAATTTATTCAAAAAATTTCAAATTTTTTATTTTTAGTACTAAAAAATAAAAATTATGTTTTTTTTATTACACGTGTAGAGTTGCTATAAATTATATATAAACAAAAAAATAAAAAAATAATGATAAGAACAAAAGTTATTCCAAAGTCAGTTATTTCTGTTACACTCTGTATAAAAGCGTTAAACGTAAAAGATTTATAAACGTAATAAACATGCTAAAAAGGCAATCAAGAAATATTTTACATAATATTAAAAATACAACATGAATCTGAAAAATTAACATTTAAATAAGCATTTATACTATAATTATCCATCGTATTTGATTCCACTTACATATATAGACTGTTTTTATTGTCATTAAATGTAATGGGTATATGGTTGTAATACTATTTTTTACTATAAAATCCTGTTTGATTAATTTTATTGCCGGACACTTTTATAGTTGTATGCGATACCAGAAAAAAATAACGATTTTTTTTATATAATACATTGTTGATACCTATTTTATGTTTACAAACTATCTCGAATCCGATTACATATGTTCTGACGATGTTTAATTCGTAGACGCAAATATAAACGCAAAATATATATACAAAATATTATATAATATAGCGTATTGTAGGTATAATTAGGTATATGGTATAATATGTATACCTTCAATGAATATTGTATAGGTATTATTATTCTGACAGTAATACAGTATGAACACGAAAAAACAATAATCATAATTCGTAAACCGTAGTCAAATCACACCGCATTTGGTCTCCAAGTTTCTGTAATAATAATTTATTCGTCCCCGAAACAACTAATTTCCGCAATTAGGTTTATTATTATACATTTGTTGCAATATGTACATTGTACATACAACTCAAAATATTATGATTTTCTAAGTATTCTCCATTATTTAAATTCGTGCTTGTTATATAAATCAAGAAAAAAATGTAAATGCTTATTTAGTATAGACATAATTAAAATTAGGTTACATAGGTATTGATACAATGATTAGAAAAAAAATCTATTCATTAACGTCGTTAGCTTTTATGAACTTTTATTGTTGTCTGCTGATATTCAATCCATTACTATATAAATTATAATAACTACTAATGAAGGTTATCCCTATAAATATTAATATAATACTATTGACTGAATACTAGAGTTAATAAGCAATTACTGTACGCACACTCGTAAACTTTAAGGAAATAAACATAAGAGGCGATGACACGATGAATACAATTTTTGTTCGGTTACCTAGTCTGTTCCTTTGAAGTGATTATTACCTATTACGAGGACATTTTTTTCATCATTCGACACGCGTCACTGCGATACATAGGTAAATTATATTCCACTTATCTAAAACAAAAAACTAATTATAGTACAGTTTAGTCAAATGCGTTATCGTTTAGCACATAGGTTAGAACAATACATTTTAATACACTTAAAAATAATTTAATATCTTCATTGTCATTACAATATTATGTTTTTTTTGCGATTATATAGGTCTAGGTTTTACAAACGTACAATTTTATAAATATTATAATTATCTCCAAACAAATATTGAAATATGTCTACAGTATTTTTACTACACTTCATAAAATAATATCGAATTAATTTAGATTTGTTTCAAATTCTTACCAAAACAATGTTTAAATCATTATAAAGAAGTTATAACATGATAATAATTATAAACGGTGCCTAAATTGTTGTTAATTCGTAATTTATTTTTAAATATAATATTATGTTCATCATAAATAATCGAATACCATGTCAAGTTGCATTTAAGCTTTACAGGCATCGTAGGTGTAGTTTTTCTCAAACTGTGGATATTAAAAAAAATTACTGAAGCGAACGAGCGAGCGGCATGTAAGAACGTTTTACACTTTTACACTAATACACTGTCGGTATCGACGAGACGACGAATATAAATTAAATACACGACATATACATACAACAGACAAGCGACCTTAAATTGAAATAATTTACGATATTGGATCATTCGTTTTCGATCAGCGAGAGTGGGAGATCTAAACGATCTGAAAAATTAAATATAATTTATCACTTGTCGTCGTGGATTTTTAATTTTATAAATATTCCGTCACGCCAACACAAAAAAAAATTCGTTCCAACATGTATATACCTATCGTAGTGTGTTCACTATAAGTCCTAAGTCTTAACTGCGCTACAGCCTACCGCACTACAGCATTGCAGTTGCAATATTTTATATCGCAGTAACATCGTACTGGGTACAAAAATACGAATAAAGCGTTCGTGTGTGTACAATGTAGGGTCGTTGTCACTTGTAATAATTGTCCATGGACATAATATTATTATGATCGTTTTTAATGGGAGTCAATTACCTACCGAGTGTTAACCGCAGTGGCTACGTGGCGTCTAGAACGACAATTTGTTTATCATACATTACGAAGCGTACAAAATATTATACACGTCATGCATAATAAATCGTATGAGTGTGATTTTTATTGACAGTTATTTATTGTACCTTATGTAGTCAGCAGTCGCTCGTTATCAGCCGCTGCAGATGACTCGGCGGAAACCCGATACTTAAATTCATATAACAGTTTTGAACATTTTGAATAGTAGCTGAGACTTGTAATCAGTGTTGGGAATAGATAAATAATAATTTATCTAAATGAAGATAAAAATCAATACATTTTTACTTAGATAAATATCAGATAATTGCATGTTTAATTTTGCAAATATTCAACGGTATAGGTATTAATTCAAAAAAAAAAAAATACATTACTTAAAACATAATATGAAAAATAAAATTATTTATTTTTTGAATACATAGTACATAAAAAGTCATTATCTGACTTAATTTAATAATAATACAAAGAAGCTATAAGTTAACATTTTAAAAAATAATAATAAATGCTTTTAAAATAATAACAATAATTCAAACCATTTTTGAACTACAGCATAAAATCATTTCAAAAGTTCTATCATTTAATCTATTTCGCCTAGGTGTTAAAACTAGTGTTGCCTTGCTAAATAACTTCTCAACTGGTGCTGAGGATGGAATTGTAGAATTATATTTTAGAAATACCTCTAACAATGGGGTTTTGGGGCCTTTGTCTGAGTGAAACAATGAATGTATTTATTTTACAATGATGTGTATTTTTTTTATTTTTTTTGTATATGCGTACACGATAAGTAGTCGAAATAATGCTTCGATTTTCAACTTCAGTATCTTGTTTGATGAGAAAGTGAATATTGTTGGTGCATTGTGGAGGTCGAAATATAATATTCCCAATAGTTTTCAAAAGCGCCGGAAAAAACATGAAAATTAAGGGAATTTTTACACAAAATCGTTTTTCCTCCAAATCGATTTTGGTTTTTGGTGTAACTCTAAAACAAATGAACGTATATACATGCAATTTTGACTGAATGTTTATATTAGCATTTTCTATACCCCTTAACATTTACAAATATTTTGACTTATTTTGAGCTGTTAACGGACATTTTCAGTTTCCACTTTTTTTAGTTTTTTTTTTTATAAATATCAATAAGATTTTATTTGTTGGTTAAAAAAAGCTTGAAAATTTAATACAAGGCTCCTACTATATAGTGATAGTGACAGTTGAATAATATTAAAAATTCTTAGTCATACTTTGTTTTATAAGCATTTAAAGTTCAAATCTTGACAAAATACGGAAAATTCATGAAAATTAGCAAATTATTTTGAATTGAGAATTCATAAACATTTTTCTTTTGAAATCTAAGATTTTAAAACGTAATAGAAGAGTATTCATAAGTTTGCTACCTTTATCAAAATTAAAAATGTCAACAAATAAATCAAACTAAATTTTTATAAGCGTTTGAAGTTCATATTTTTATAATATTGGAAATTCACTCGATTTCTCATGTAGCGGATTTGTTATTTTATTGTTATTCAAAAACGAATAACTGTAGACACATGATTACATGAAAATTTAACTGAATGTTTATATATTCACTTCCCATACACCATACAATTTTAAAAATAATTTGACTCTTTTTAAGCTGTTTATGGACATTATCAGCTTTCAATTTTATAGTTTTTTTTTTCTATAAATATCAATAAAATTTTATTTGTTGGGTAAAAAAGAGTGAAAATAATGCAAGGCTCCTGATATATTTTTACAATAGCAGTTGAAAAATATTAAAAATACATAGGCACAATTTTTTTTTTATAAGCATTTTAAGTTCAAATTTTGACAAAATTTATCAAATTTATAATTTAATATTTATTTTATAGTTAAAAATTTATAAAATGTTCAACTTTTAGAGCTAAGATTGAAAATTTAAAACAAGGCTCCACGTAAATAGGTTATATATAAATTACTTTATGTACAATAATATCATCAAATATACTTGGTAATATCATAGGTTGACTGACCGTTTTCGCTCAGAATCATTTTTCTTATACAATGATATTGTATCATTGAATCAAATTTAAAACCATCCATTACAGTGACCCATTTGTAACCTACTGTACTGTACTGTGACTAGGGGCGTAATTAGGGAAGGGTAATTTGGGGGATAGATCCCCCCTAAAAATTTTTTTTACCGTTAAGATTTTGATCAAAGTATTGATAATGTATTGATAATTCATGTTTACTAAAAACGTATATTCCCCCCCCCCCCCAAACCAAATTCCTAATTACGCCACTGACTGTGACATCCACTTACCCATTTTTATCTTTTTGATAGGAAAGTGAATCTAGTTTGTACTTTGGTGGGTCAAAAGTTAAAATTTCCCAGTAGTTTTCAAAAGCGCCGTAAAAACAAAAGAAAAATTAAGGAAAAACGGGAATTTTTAAGCAAAAACTGTTTTCAAGAAAATCGATTTCCGTTTTTTTTGCAACTCTAAAACAAATGAACGTATATACATACAATTTCGACTGAATGTTTATATTAGCATTTTATATACACCTTACATTTTCCAAATATTTTGACTTATTTTTGAGCTGTTTACGGACATTTTCAGTTTCCTTTTTTTATTTAAATACCAATAAAATTTAATTATTGGTTAGAAAAGCTTGAAAATTGAATACAAGGCTCCTACTATATTGTGACATTAGCAGTTGAAAAATATTAAAAATCCTTAGTCACAGTTTATTTTATAAGCATTTAAATTTCAAATCTTGACAAAACACGGAAAAATCATGAAAATTAGCAAATTATTTTGAGTTTAGAATTCATAAAAATTTTTATTTTTAAATCGAAAGTTTGAAAATGTAATAGAAGATTATTCATAAATTTGCCTACCTTTATAAAAAAAAAAAAATGTCCACAAGCAAATCAATTTAAATTTTTATAAGCGTTTGAAGTTCATAGTTTCATAATATTGGATATTCACTCGATTTCTCATGTAGCGGTTTTGTTATTTTATTGTTATTGAAAAACAAACAACTGTATATTTGGAAATTTTAATCACTAAGAAGATTTAACTATACATTATACATAGGTAATACAAATGCTCGTGCAGTTCACGTATACGGCAAACAAATTGCTGAAATTCGCTGATAATATTTGGTAAAAATATATTTTCCATTAATATAATATTTCATAGGATATTAGGATGTGGCCTGTAACAGAAATAAAGAATATTACATATTGGGTGTATTATAATAAGTACACGCATTATTGAAAATTCGCCTTTGAAGTCGAAAAACTGCAGTTGTAGTTTTTGTGATATTATGTTGTACATTTAACAATCATCCGTTTTAGTTTTCTTGACAAAAAAATTACGGTTAAACATTTCGCGTCTCGACAGTTCATGATCGTATAGGATGTATAGGTCGAAAGCGCATAGAGTCATAAACGCATAAAGATAACCAAACCCAACACTCGTCCACAGCAATTTTGCTAAAATTAAATTGTCCACGGCCTATACGGGTAAACTTGAAATCATCAAACTCCAAAAGTACTAAAAACGTTGTGAAATACACGGCCAAGTGCGCAGTAAAAATCTTCATAATTTCTTATCGCCCTAACTGAGTATATTCCCTGCAAACTTTCGTCACCACAGTCACGGATCGCGATATCCATTTTGATATTTTCACGGAAACCGATCGCTATCGTAGACTCTTAGCTATCGTGCGGAAACGGTCTATGATTAATATGTGTTATATTACTTATTACTATGGTTCATCCATCGAGACGCGTACCCCTCCTGCTCCTTGGCCCTTTCTGAGGAGCCCGAGTCTCACATTAGGGGAACGACGATGACAGTGAAGATGATTATGATGATGATGATGATGATTATAATAATAATAGAAACCAGTTCGGTTACCCTTGAAATAATACAAAAGTGAGGCTTATAATATAATAGTATAATATATACGTGTACGGAGAGTACTCTAATTGTTTAGCGTGTAATTCCTTTTGAACTCGCTAAGATGCCGCTCCTTTGATCCTCGCCGCCGACAGAAGCTATATTACACAGTCGGCGGCGGAGGCGGCGCGGATCAGATGACGTCACGGAAATCACCTGCCGCCTTATCGCGCAATCACGCCCATAATAATAATAATATTTCAATAATGATAATAATAAATTAATAACACATATATCCCTCCCCCGACCTGTAACACTATAATATAATATAATGGGTATAATAATAGATTACCTAATAATATGCTGTATACAAATGTATAATATAGCATGACATAATACGCGGTACTCGCACAGATGTACAATACTATATTATATATTAGGTTTTATAAAATGACGTACACCATCGGATACTGCCTTGCATCCTACAGGTGTGTTATAGATAGGTACGCCGTAAAATAGTCACCACGCACGATGTCCGTAACAAAACCGATTACTTCTAAATAGTTCTATACTTGAATACTTCTATACAATATTATACACAGTACGTATGATGTCACACGTGCGCAATAATAATAGTTAATACTGTCTATGATACAAACACACAATATTTTCTTTCCCCCGTAAATAGTTGTAAAATAACATTATACCGGATGCGAGATGATCCATTTAGCGCGAAATACTCATTGTTTCGAAACTACTAACGTTTTGGGAAAAAATTGTTTTAAATAACTTTAAGTCGTTAGAAACCAACATTTATCTATAATCGAATAATCTTTTTTTGTATACAGTGGTTTATCATTGAAATCAAAATGGTCACATGCATTGCACTATAACAGTGACTTATTGAATGACACGGTATACTCGATACCTATAATTTATTGTACTGCAGAATGCGGTAACCTACATCCCCTTTTTTCATTTTATTCTAATATATAATATGATTGAGCTAACTATCAAAAAACATAAAACACATCATCACTGATCAAGTTCTCTTCTATATTATTCATTGAGCATTGTCAAAATATATTGAATTACAGCGTGTATATAATTTCAGTTACAGATCTTTGTTCGTCGATCATTATTTGATTTTATTGTAACTGATATAATACATATTTTTAAATACCTTATGGGTGGTTTTATATAACCAAAAATTAATTATACTTGTCGTAACTCATGATTCTATAAACAAAAAAATTCTCCTAAACAATATGTTGTGCCAACATATGCCATTGTTGCAATATTTTTATACAGTACAATATATTATATAAGTATTTAGGGATTTAGATAGGCAACATAATATACACTTATTTGAACTATTGGTACCAAACGCCTTAACAATTAAACACTTCGTATATGTAATGATAATGTTAAAATTCAATTATTTTTAAACTATTAAAGTGTTTAAACAACCATATCATTTATTGATAACGCAATAAAAATTCGTAGACATAATAAGTAATTAAACACGACAGAACATGATAAAAATATAAGCGGACCTACTTCCTATCTAGGTATACACTATATATTATAAAATAATTACTCATAAAAAGACAGGCGTAAATAACAACATTTATTTTATACAAATCTAGTGGTTTATCATAAAGTTTCAATTGACCTATTTGAAATGTAAGGGTCATTTCACTACAGCATTCATTAGCTTCGGAGAGATTCATTTTTTAAAAAAATTTCACTTGGTCCTATTCAGATATGATATTGTCAAATAATACATTTAAGAATTGCGTACGATTTAACTTCTTGGGGATACGATTGCATACGTCATTTTACTTGTCGAATAACAAAAGGATCCCTTAAATATGACACGATTGCGTACTAAATATGCTCCAACTTAGTTAAATTTCTAATTATATAATTTACGAAATTATTATTTTTCCAGCTAAAAAAAATCTAATCATATCATAATTATGTTGTACCTATGGGTAAACATGAGTTCAACTAAAAAATTAAAAACGGTCTAGTATTGCGAAATACTTGGAATATATGACCGATAATTATTGAAGTAAAATCAATACCAACCTCTTGAGATTTCTCACATTTTTATCCTGATTTCAACTTGAATCTTAATTAACATAATTTTAAATTACCTACTCCGCTTGTTGGTTGGTGAGAAGTGAGCACTTGTTGGTTGGCGTTTGTTCTATACTACTATGTAGGTAGATTTATTTTATTTTATTAGATATGTTAAAGGAAATAAATAGTAAAATTCGTTAAATTTGACCAAATTGTACAATAGTAAAATTTATTAACCTACCACTGATAAAGTTAAATAATGTAAGAATAACCGCGTCAAAGGTCAACAGTTTAATTAAATAGTTACACGGATAGTTTCGATGTCTAGACAGGAATATATTCGATAACGGGTACCAATTTATTTCCATTTATTATCATTATACGAAAAATTAATTTTAAAATATCAGACGAGATGTCACGTAAAAACCCATTGACCTATGAACAATTCATCATATCATTGTTTACGCGTAACATATAATATGGATAGGTGATAGCTATTATAATGTACTTTAATTCTTAGTTTAAATCATTGATCGATCTATACCGAATCAAATTATTATGACCATAGGCGTGCACTGCAATATTTCTGTAAGTAAACATTTTTTCCTACGACCTCTTGCCCTGACTAATGGCCCAATGATAATATTTGTAAACAACTCTCGTGCGATTTATGATTAATATTAAAATGATTATAGTTCATACCTACAAAAACCATTAATTAATTAGTAGATGCTAACAATGTGATATACTATTTTTGTATTTGATGACCTGCAGTGTTGTGATTAGATAAGTACTTTTTTGTCTAGATAAAGATTAAGATAATTAAATTCAAATATATCTAGATAAATATTAAAAATAAATACATTTTTATCAAGATAAAAAAAAAAGATGTTTTTTTTTATACCTATACTGTAAAGTCTAACTTTTGAAAGTACGGCTTTGATACTACTTAGGCCTTCAATATTATATAAGCACCGGCTATATGTTTAAGTTAATGTTGGCAGTGAACATTATTATTAATCAATAACTAAGGTGTAACTGAAAAAACATTTTCAAAATTAGGTATAAATATCAAAAAAAAACTATTTGAAACAACTCGTCATAGTAAACTTTAATTATTGTGAACCTTTACAACAGTTTAAATATGTATTCAAATTTTTTTTAGTAGATATAGAATTATTTTTACTATGTAAAGTACATCTAATATCATGTATACCGTGTACTATGTACATTACATAAGTATATACTATACAATAAATAAGAGAACATTTTATTTTACGTTGTGATCATGTCATAATGATAATATAATTTATACACAGGTGACAGTGATATGAATTATTCATAAATATAATATTTATGACATTAACTATGCAACAAAGATAATATACCTACGTATTTATAAAATTAATTTATGATATTATTTATTCAAACATCTACAACACAACAGCATTTCAAATGTGCAGAATTCCGGGTAAACGATATACACTGTTACAAAATATATAATGTCATTACTTATTAGTTATTAGTTTATTACTGATAAATAATAATTATATAAAGATTTATATAGCTTCGATTACTTAAAATATGAATTGTACCCAAACCTAATTAAAAATTCAAGATCCATTGCAGTTGGCTGACACAGTTGACCCGTTTCGGTACAATATACGTCGGAACTAGGAAAACACAATTAAATACGCGGTATATAGCTCTGACTGAGTAGTTTACTCTACCTAAAAATAACTTATAACTTACAAGTTATAAATTAAATCATAATAATCATTTTACAACTAATTTACTGTTGACGTGTCACCAACACAAGATAACAATGAAATGTAGGTGTATTTGAGCACTAAGCTGGGCCCCTAACGAAAATATCAATAATAAATAATAGGTACCTAATATATAATATGAACATACAATTTTTTTTACTGAGATGACGACAATTCAAATTTAAAGTATTAATAATCAAAAAAATGAATTGACAATAAAAAGTGTATTTCATTTTTTTGTATAGAGACAATTTATTTAGATGGACGAATTTTTTACCTTAGATAATTATTTAGATAAGATAAAAAACAACTAAATAATTATCTAGATAAATCTCAGCACTGATGATCATCATTAACGATGACTTATTATGTACTTTACAAGATTGAGGATACTATTATACTTTAATTATGCGGATAAGGTGGTTTTACACTTTTATTGTGTACTATTTGAACATTGTTACAACGAGAAAATATTACTTTTTAGATTTATCTACAAACTAAGCTATAAACTAAGCTATAAAAGTACAAAACGTATAATATAGACTTAATACTTAATAGTACTAGATGATATATGCTAGGGATGGGCAATCATTTCTGTGTAAAAATTTATTTTTTTATTTGAAATGCGCTCATAACCACGCAATTGAACTATTATTTATATTGAATTCGGAATTTCGTATGTTAGTAATTTAGCAGAAAGTTAAAATTAGAACTAAGTAAATTATCTTTATCATTTCTGGAGAACTGATATTTTTAATTTTTTTTAAATCTATAATAAATATCTTAATGTCCTCAAACATTTGAAACTGTTCAATCATACAAATCAATTTATAGATAGATTATTTTCTTAACACTCAAACGGCCTTTCAATAAATTTCGAAAACCGTTTACCGGTTTATCTTTCGATACCTGAGAGGCCCAGGACTTATTTAAAAAAATAATTAACGACCGCACACACAACACTATGCTTATCTTTGTTACATAATTTCTCAGATCTTGAAGTTATTCGTTCTCGTTTATCATTTAAGCGTCGAGTATAATTTATTGAATGAAAAGCTAAAAAAAAAATGACTATACGGCCATATTGAAAATTGAAAATCCGTTTGAATTTATCGTTTTTACGTGCATCGTCCACGGGCGTCCGATACGATCTTATATGGTTTCAATTATTGTACGATAAATTGTATTTTATCTAAACGAACAAACCGACTAACGATACAACCTATATAATATGACAGCCAGAAAACAATAAAATATGCTAGGAGGGATCGATCATATCTTGTTCTCGTGAAAACATGATAATATTATACCGCTATATTATAATAATATTGTAGCTGCTATATTATATAATTTAGAGTTTAGACAGCCGACGGTGGCCGGACACCACCAGTGGCGACAAGCGGTCAGAACACGCGTCGTGGTATCTCCAGTAAATCAGGTATATACCAATAATATGAGCGTATGTATATATATATATATACGGAACACATAGGCAACAGCACTATGTATATACACGAAAATGCGAAGGAGGCGTCGTTATTTTTTTACAGCCATAATAAAATAAGCGTGTGCCGCGTGCAGCGTTTATACGTACGACGTATACGTTTATAATATTATCATTTATATAATACATTATCGATACACTTAAAGTAGGTACCAACAATATCGTTAACAACCTTATATAGCAGCTCTCGACCGTGTGTGAAGCCGTTTAATACAATAAATTATGTTACTTAACAATAATGACTAGTGAGGTGTATAAAGCGATTTTTCACCACTACAGACCCGTTAAATTCGGTCGCGACTATAATAGTCCTTTATCCGTTGGATTCTGACGGTTTTTCGTATTTTTTTTTTTTTTTGCGGATTTTCACTTAGATACTATTAGATCGCTGCGAATGATCTGCCCGTTTGATTCGTCAACGCTGAACATGATAAATTAACATGGTCTATAGGTATACCATCAACCAACATAATATTATATATATATTATATTATTATATGAGTGTAATACAATGTATGTATGTGATATCGTCATGTACGGTAATACTCTACTCTAGCATAACGTGATAAAACATTTACTAACACGGAAACTTCTGCAACCGTTTGTGTTCCATTAGTAATCCGAGATCAATGCACGCGGTAAAAATCAGGTATTGTGATAATTGACAAGTGACTATCAAAATATTAAATATCACTACCCGTACTAGAAAGTAGAAAACTAGAAATCAGAAACGCAAATGATTTAAAAACGTATGTAGGTACAGATCATTTCTTCAATAGGCTTGTGGTAATACGAGTTGCGTTTGCACGTAGTAATTTGATGATATGTAACTAGGTATTCAAATCGGGTCTACAGTCATAATAGGTGGTCGTCGTAATGTTTGATCCTAGTACAGATTGTTAAATATTTAATTATGTAAAATATTAATAAATTATTGACAACAAAAAGCCAACCTTTAACGCTAATAAGATGGACTAACCCAAACTAGTTTTCAAATTTGGGATCCAACTGGAAGTTTTCCTAATTGATATAGGCTGTATATATACATATATGACAATCTACATCATAGCTAATCACTGGGGCGTTATTAGTTCACACACATAATAGTAACTACGTCCAACATATATAGAATAACATAATCACTCACAAACTGGCACACTAAAAAGTCAAAAATTACAGTCTATAGTTTTATTACGCGCCCCTGGATCGACGATAGATTTTTCGAAAAATACAGTAATGTAACGATTAAAAAAACATGTATATTGTATAATAGGTACTATAACGTGATGTAACTATTTTTATGAATACAATTACGATGGTCGTATAGCACGTGCTGATTTTTCTCTTTTCGATCCCGTTTAGCGTTGAGCGACAACACCACAGCCTGCATACAAATGGTGCGCAGTCGCTGGTGCAACGAACGTCCAATGACATCTTCGTGGGACTGCCAAGTCAAGTTCCTGCCGATGGTGGTGCCGACCCGAAGCGACCGTCTGCAGGCCGACAACTTGCTTGCGTGCGTGGATAGCAAGGACACGTTCTTGATGAACTGCCCGCGGATTCGGGACGACGGCGCAGAGCTATCCGACGAATGCAACCACCTGAAGACCAACAATAGGGGCTGCACCAGAGGCAACTACAAGTGTTCCGCGCAAAAACCGGTCAACCAGGTGAATATAAACGCAGATAGATATTAATCATACGCAATAATAAGTAATAATCTTTGTGTATTGCAAATAATTATTTCCCCAACAGTGCTCGAATTCAAATAAATAAAAAAATCGAGTAGGTAATCGAATATAAAGAAAATTTTTAAAAAGATTATTTCCTCAAGGTCTCGACTGAAAACTTGTAATACATTTATTTCGAATTATTTTTCTACTTTGAAAATCGATCAGACCGTATAGCCGTACAGGCATGGTGACAACTGTCACCCTTATCGCCTCTGTCTGCAGCATAATTACTTTTCACGGTTGCAGGTATCTTCATCTGTGTCGTATAGTCACTCCATCATCTGACTACCGCGATTTTCCATCCCATCTCACCTTACAGGGTAATACATTCATAATAGTCGTTTCTTCATTTTTTGCGAGTTGTTCACACAATCACTAATTGTTCGGTTATTTTTTTGTCAGTCCTATACACGACTAGGCCGTTTTTTACATTTTATTCCGTATACGGCATATGAATACAAGGTTGCGCGTATTTTAATGCGTAATATTATAAGCACACTACACACGTCATGGAATTCGCACTGTATACGTATACCATAACCTACGTTAAAACAGTCCTATTTTAGGACATGTGCCCTGCAGCTGCATACATTTGGGCCGTTTGATATTGTTATTGAAACCACTCGTTAAGTATATTTATCTCGGAATCGGTTTTCTTGTTGCAATAAAAGCCGTAGTGTTAATTTCACCTGTTACTTTTTCTTGTAGGCGTATACATCAACATTTTTTATAAATATATTGTATAAAAACAACAAATCGAGCGATTTTATTAATTTTCTAGACACTTGGGTATATTCAAAATAATTAACAATTGACAATCCAATTATGAAATCGAACTGTGTGACATTTACACAATTCAATTTACATGATATTCTGTTTTCTTAAGGCTGTAATGTTGTTCGGCGGCTGGAGCCGAAACATGGCTGACTTTGTGACAATGAACGACTTGATGTCGTTGAAGGACCGACTGATTTCCTGGGGATTCGCCGAGAACAACATTCGGACGTTTTTCGCCAACGGCATAAATATGAGCATGGACGACGGTGAGTGTTTATTTTGTCGATAAAATATTATGTAAATAAAATATTATCGTGCGCGATATCTATATAATGTTTTCCATACTTCGCGTATAATATGATAATTGCCTGCAACACTCTTATAACGCTATATCGTCACACCTATACCTTTCATGCTTTCAGACGGCACCGTCAGCTCGACAACAGCTAACAACGTCGAACCGGCCGACAAGTTAAACATACGCAGATACATCAAAGGAGTCTGTAGCGCGGCACGGTGCGCCGACACGTTCTTCCTATACCTGTCCAGCCCGGCCAGGAGAGACGGAAACGCAATACTCTGGGACGCCAACGGCAACGGAATCGTAAGTCACTCGCCGTAAATACGTACATATGGTTACATAAAATAATACGTAGGAATATAATAATTTGCATCGCTCGCAGTAAACGAATACGAAAACGGTGTTTTTAAAGGATTCGCTGCCGATTTTCCAAATCATCCAAAATTCTATACAATTTGAAAATTATATTTTATACATAGGTTGCTACTTTGATTATAATACTTTAATATTATACTCTATATAATACTAGTATACTGCCTAACACCTAGTTATGAGGAAAGAGTTGGTACGGTGTATTATATATTAACAAAAATGACTTCTGGTAGAATGACTTACATGGTAGAATTGTCGGATTTTGATAACGAATTTTTTTATCTGAAATAAGTAAACTTTCTGCAATACGCGACATTGAACTCTGATTATTTATTTTATTTCAAATAATGGAATGAAAAAATTTATAAAAATAAGACTTTTTAAGGACATATAACAAATTTGAAAAACCTAGTTCAATGCTGTAGAATAATTCCCTCTGTCAATTAAAAAAAAATTGGTTGATTCTTCATAACAGGATCATTATTTCAAAATTACATCAGCAACCGGCGCCTTAAGTATATATAATATATAATGTGAGACTTATATTGAGTCCGTTTTAGATTTGTGGATATAAACAAGGATAAACGTTGAAAGAAGCTAGCCCTTTGCAACGATGTTATAGGCCAATTACTATTTACTACTATGTATATCCGGGGAATATGTTTTCATCAAAGAAGAAATACTCCTGTATTTAATAATATTTATGTATTATTGGCATACTTAAGTCTTGTTTACGGGTCTGTTCACTATAGCAATGGCCATTGGCCAAAACTGCGAATTAGCGATTAACTTAAATAAAGCTTTAAGCATCGTTAGTGGTGGGGTGGAACTGATTTCATAAGAAATTTCCACAAAAAAATACTTTTAGCCCTTGGGCCTTAGCCAGAATATTCGAAATAATTCTAGACACGCCTATATGATTTTCGTATATATTAAAGTCTATATTGACAGTGCGACGGTGCCGGATACAGTTTTATTTATTATTACCTATATTATGGTATATATGTTATCTAAGAGAGGTATATTATGCAATTCTAAAAGGATTCATGTAAATATTTTAACAATTCATCAAGATTATGTAAAATTACTAAAATGTAGGCACATAATATAATATATTACATAGGTAGGTCAAGTTTAAAATAAATTATGCATAGTATAAAGCTATATGTACCTAAAGTAAAAACCTGCAGCTGTATACAGAGTGGTTCCCTCCATTTTTCTTCAATTATGCAGCAATTTAAAATATGATTTTGGAATTTTTAAATATACTTAAAGATCTTTTTTTAAATGTTTGTACTACTATTGACTACAAATACTAGTATTTAGTATTTATTAGTATAGTATTTATAATCAATTGTATTACATTTTCAAGAGGTATAAATTTCGGATTTTCAAATGAGAACCCCTCTTTTAATTGAAAATTTTTCTGAAAAATTTGGTGTACCAACAATCAACATCAAAACTCAAACGAGTGGTTTTTGAATTAGATATTTAACTTTGTATACCAACTACGATTTAAGATAGTATGTTTGCCCAACGACCCATTAGAAAAACGTTATCACACAGCATATGATTTGAATAAAAAAATTACGTAATCTGTGACTCTTTGCGTTTATAGCGTTCATAACGGTTAAAATGAAAACTAATAAAAATTATCATGTACTTATGTTACAGACTTATACCTATATAAAATAAAAATATATATAATGATCGTATTATATTATAAATTATAAAATAGTCCACTAGAAGCGCTAGCACCGGGAGTAAGGTTTAAATCATATGCCGTCCTATCATAGCTCGTTGCAGTAGCGTATCTAGGATTTTTTCAAGGGAGAGGTATACAATTTTTAATAGACATTCAGTATACACATATTATATTCATATTATTATATACATGTTGTGTTGTGTATAAAATTTGGTCTCCAGGGGGATACGACCCCCATATCTCCCCCGTAGATACGCCAATGGCTCGTTGGGCAACCATACTATCTTAAATCGTCATAACGACTAGGAATAATAGTTCCATGATAATAGGGTTGTAAGATATGGGGGCAATGATGGTTAGGAAAATGCAATTAATATAATTTGTAAAAATGGTCCAAGAATAATAAATACATTATAATTACATATATTTTTGTATTTTTGTAAAACAAATTTTAAGGATTTATACTAGGTATGAATAAACATATTTGAGAAACTACTCGTTCTAATTTTCAATTAAGTGCATCAAAATTGTTTTCCAAAAATTATCCACTAAATAATTTACAGTAGAAAACGGGGATTCTCAATTGAAAAACAGAAGTTTGTATCACCACAGGTCACTCCATAAATACAAGAAGTACAAAAATTTTCAAAACATAGAAAATATGGTCTTTAAGTATATTTAAAAAATTCCAAAAATTTGAATTAGTTTATTACTGAGGTAAAAAATGGGGTGGACATGCTCGATGTATCATCCTGTATAATACAGTAAACATTGCCAAAATTTTTGTTAACCTAAATACCTAATTGAATAGTATAAAACCGGTGACTAATTTAATATGATAATAATTATCATATTAAATGGACAGGTTGGTAGTAGGTACACATTTTATTATACTATGCGTGTGTATTGTAAGCATACAGACGATCAACACGTGGTTCGTAAACGGAATTAGTACATAGGTAACTTGAATCTGTGAAAGAGCGAAAGAACAATAAAACAAAAACAATGAATAGGTAATGAATAATTGTATGACACAATATTAAGATCAAACGGATAAAACCTTGGTTGATTACAATAATACCTACAATTACTACAAGTAGGTACGTTTCATTTCGGTCTAATTCACGAACACAAAATGTTTAGGCGGTAACGTAAAATTATGTATTTCTACGAATAATGTTTGAATTAAAAAAAAAAGTCGTTAAACTAGTAAAACTTCTTATAACGATGCGGTCTCGTGTGGGCCGATCCTACCTAGTATTATACATACTAATACCTAGCTATAGAATAACTATATGTCAAGTTGTTTCGATGGCATAAATCGTGGAGACACGAATTGTACACACCGCCAGATTGGGTGGTATTGTGAAACGGCCAATCCGATCGAATAATACACAATGGTAATAATACGAATTTTTGAACGAATTTAAAAACCATTACCCACGCAGTTTATTGTAAGCAGAAATTTTACATTAGAAACGATAAATTATTATTATAGGGAAGTAGGGAACGCATATTATATGAATTTTCTTTGCCCGAAAACTATACGTGTCTAAACCAGTAAACAAATAAATATATAAGTTATAGTAGTTAATAATAGTTCGATTAATTATTGTGGTAGGTAGGTACTCTATAACGCTGTATAATATTATACAGAGATTTTCATATTTTTTTTTTGCGTCACATCACATGTATTCAATTGCATTCAACCTACCACTACAATGACAAACAATACAACTACTTATGCAAAACGATAAGTCAGTTGAAAAAACATTGCAATATTGTTCATTTTATGTGTGATATTTATAAGTCTAAAAAAAATGTTTATTCGTCGTTCCATTTTTTAGATGCAGGAATTCCATTACTGAGCATATATTTTATCAACATAAATAAATAAATAAACAATTTTTTTTAATTCCCGTACCAACCGTATGTAATCTTTTACGTACATATTATACTTACTTACCTACCTACCACAATGCATATAATATGCGTTTCACAGTTAATTTTTTAAAATATATATATATATATTATCATGTACTATAGAGACAACATTATATTGATGTTAAGATACAAAATTAACATTATTATTATTTATAACTATATTAATTAAATTAAGTAATAACTATTACGTATACCACACATGAACATTTTGGTTAAATGATTGTAGTTACAGTTTTACTTTTTTATATTTACTAGCACAGTGGTTAAAAAGAACACAATTTTAAATAGGTCAAGCAAAGAATATCGCGATTTAAAATAAGTTGATCTATAAATGAAACTATTAAGTGTTTATATTGAATACATCACAACAGAAGTTAAAAAACAAATATCTAATCGAAATAGCCAATAGCTTATTGAAGTTACTAATTAAAATTCATTAAAATTATTAACGAAGTTTATAATAAATTGATAGAATACAAAAAATAAATCAATTTATTTTTATTCTAAACATTTTTAACTTATTCATTTCAAGGTCTGAAAAGAGCGATCGCCTGTATATTATTATAGATATTATTTTCGGGAATAAATTATAAAATTATTATTAAAGACATAAAACGTGGAACATTAACAGAATTTTATGTTAATTTTGGCATAAAATGTACCTAGCTTAGAATGATAAAGTTATATGTTTTATATGGATAGTAAGACTAATTTGTGTTCTCATAGAACTTATATAGTAAATATAAATACAATTCTCAAAGTACTATTGGATTTATTATGATCTCAACTATAAGTGTATTAAAATTGATTTGAAATTAAAAATAAAATATAATATATTTGATTCTATGTATCTATAAAACGATGTCGTTTGGATATATAGAACATATTACATTCACTATAATTATACACATACTGTGTATACATATAAATATTAAATATATAATACTATATCGATATCAAGTAACAATTATTATTATTTATTTTATTATTTTTTTAACTACTATCTCCGAAAATATAATTTAGATAAAGATCTGTATCCTATATAACGAGTAGATTAAAATATTTTCATGGAAGCCAGCTTGTTAAAATAATATATATGTGTTTCGAGTATGTGGAATCTTCGTTCCCACTGTTTCCAGCACATTCCGTTTTGTTTCCACAGAAACCCGGTTTTAACGGAAAAATAAGATACTCGATCATGCACGTGGTCATGCATAATAATACCTATTTAATTGTAAGTATGTCCTTTTAAAGCGCCACCTGCACATTTACAACAGAAATGCTCAATAATTTATCATTTAAAACGTATATTTATACTTTTATTCGATTTATGTATCTTGTTCGATGGCAAAGTGAATCTAGATGGTGCATTGAGAAGGTTGACATTTTAAACTCCCAGTAGTTTTCAAAAGCGCCTGGAAAAACCAAAAAGAAAAATTAAGGAAAACAGGAATTTTTAACGGAAAAACGGTTTTCGTCAAAATCGATTTTGGTTTTTTGTGTAATTCTAATACAAATTACCGTAGACCGTAGGTTAGGTTAACTATAACATTTTCAAAATATTTTGACTTAATTTTAGCTGTTTACAAACATTTTCAGTTTCCAATTTTTCTAGGTTTTTTTTCCATAAATGTCAATAAAATGTTATTCGTTGGGTAAAAATGCTCGACACTTTAATACAAGGCTCCTAATATATTGTGACAATGGCAGTTGTAAAATATTAAAAATACATAGGCACATTTTATATATTTATACAATGTTCAACTTCTATGGCTAAGAAATGAAAATTTAAAACAACGTTCCATATAAGCATGTTATTATGTATCCCAAAAATATAAAAACCATAGTTTTTAATGTTCAAATTTGGACGAAATTAGATATTTAATCGAAGAAGTTCGATTTTAGTTTTGTGTTATAATTTAAAAATATTATTCGTGGGTACTTGAAACTTCTAAAGTAATATATTATTATATACAATTAATATGATAATAAACGAATAATAATAATTTAACTTAACCATCTACCGTATTAATAAAATCAATATAAATATAAGAATAAATATCCTAAGCTGGCAAACCGTCTCCGCTCAGAATCGTTTTTTGTATATAATGTATACTATATAGTCACTCACTTGTAACCTACTGTACAGCAGAGCAACACCCACTTTCTTTTAATTTGAATTTAACTTTAAATTCAATAATAATAAATTAATAAGTGAATATATTAAATTTATTCCCGAGAAAAAAGTTTTAAAAATCTTGTTGTTATGGACATTGGACAGCATATAGTGTTAGGTATTTATAAAGTGTTTGAAACATAATTTATATCATTTTAGTTTCTGACACAGTTTAAAAATTCTGTATTACTGTTATGTAACGAAGAATATATTCTGATGAAGAACTAATTATAGTCTATTGCTGGATTGCATAAACAATTTATTAAATTTAATAGTTCACTAAAAATTTAATGAACCAATCGTGGGCCACTAAATTTTGTTTAGAGGACCATTAGCTCACTATTGATTCATTAAACGTTTTGGGCAACCCGGCCTAAAAGTTATAACTCACTTTTCTTAAAAGTCACGTCGAATATCGCTGCAGTACCGAATTTTGTTGTATAATCGTATTATGTCGTCCGAAGCCGACATTCGTTCGCCGTCCGCCGAATTACACACCGAGTTTTCGCCGACCTAAGAAACGGCCCAAATGCAAAATCGCGCTGTCATGTCACGGCGGTTTCGTCGGTCCGGCTGGAGCTCAATGCCAAAGGTCGTGGTGCAGACGGCTTCTGCGGGTGATGCATCCGATGTCGAGTTTCCGTCTGCCGCCCGGACGGCGCGGGTATCGATCGGTTCACCGTCTGCCGAAGACTCGAAGCAAACGGCCGTCGAGTGGCCCGACCAATGGCAATGGTCGTGGCAGATTACGCAAGTCCGAAGTTCCGTCATTACATTTTGTTAGTCCGACGCCGATCGTCGCATTGCGGTTTTCTTCGGCCGACGACGAGCACGACCCGGCGCTAGTTCCGATCGAGGAGACGTCTGATTTTGGAAACAGCCGAACGAAAGCTCAAGTGCAGACACAGCGAAGCATACGCAAGTTCGCTGCAGGACCAAACTGAAATATCCACCAGTGCAGTGATGGAACAGACCCGGTGACCGCTGCAGCGGCTAAACCCAAGCGCCGTTCGATGTGGAAGCGGACAAAACGGTTTGTCCGCCGCTCGTTGTGCGTTGCGCTTGACAAAGGTCATATACATTATGGTCTGTAACATACAGAGTGTATATAATGTTCGAATGCTCCTTAGTTGAAGAAAAGTTATACCTAGAATATATAATACTGTTATGCCTGTACTGAAAATCCGTTTATGATTTAAACAAATAAATGTTTTTGTTATGTCACCTATTTTTTATACATGAGTACTTTCTGAAACAAACAGGTTCCAGGTTGAACTAACTTTTGTCAAAAATATCACGTACAACTTATAGAAGTTAATGGTGGCAACGCAATATAATTCAATATTTGAGACATAATTAAGCATCACTATATGGCTCTAAATTTATAACTTCTGTCTGAACCATAACAAAACGAAAAAATCGATTTTATAAAAACTGGTGTTCCCCAAGGATTCCAGTTGTCTTTTGTAAATTTTTTTAAGGAAGTTATCTGCTGCAAAACGTGATGATACAAAAAAAAAAACACTCACATCGACGTCGCATCGTAAACCCAATACGTACGCGTCCGTCGCGTCGCTCAGTATCTAAAATTCAATTGAAACCAATCAAACATATTTTTTACAATTAAAGCAAACAACACTGATAATATTATGCGTTTGGTTTTAATGTGTTTTTTTCCATAAACCGTTCAAATCAACAATATTAATAATAATTATACGTACCTGCAGTATCAATTAGCATATTGTTATTAACTAATTAGAAATATTCAATTAAATTACCATTGAACAAATGTTAATTTCACTGAAAACTGTTTTAATTAACTAAAAATAACTAGATATATAAGTCAAGTATTGGAATTTAAATCTTAACCTATCTATACTTATGATGTAACTATGTAATTAAAAGTAGTTAATATACTTATTGTTGTTTTGCTACCGAATTATTAAAATAGGCATATAATATATGTTAATATATACTTAAAAATAAAACTGTAATTATTGTAATTAATCTGTTAACTTACAGTAAAATGTAATTTTGTTTATATAGTTGAGCGTATAGCATGCAGAGTGTAGATCAAAGATATGCCTTAATGAACTAGCTTCCAGACAGCATTCTGTAATGATATTATAATATTATTCAAATAACTTTATACTAATATTATTCGTGATTATAATGTTGTGATAATATTTTTAAACAAAAAATAAATTATAATAACATATTCCACTGATTCGAAAAATAAAGGTTTAATTAAATCAGAAGCTATATTATGAATTTATACCTATACATTTATTTGTAATGAAATTCCCTAATGTCAAAAATTAAGATTCACCGGATAATGTTTTCCTCAAAATATAATATTATTTAAAACATATTACGTAGATATTTTATATTTAATAATAAATGCATTTGTTCAAATTATGACTTTTAGAAATATACCATTTTAGGTGTTTCCTGCATGTAACGATACTATATCTACTACTTTCTATCAAACTAGATCTGCATTTTTAACAATAAATTTTTACGCTTCAAAATTTTAACGACTAATTTCCAACTTATTAAAAATTACATACTAAGCAGGATATGGATACAATATGTAAGGTATTAGTATTAGTATTAGTATTTGGTATTAGTATTAGGTACCTAACCTATTGGTTTGTGTAAGTGAAGGGCTTTGCACCCGAACGTTTTATTTGGGTTTCTGGTTTCTGGTGCTAGATGTATTCAATATTTCAATGAAGAAGGTTCAATTACTGTGTACAAACACTGTTATAAGTGTATAACAGACATTTGTGTCCTCATAACTGTTATTATTCGGGTTGATTTTATGGGACATGGGTTAATTCAGGTGTTATTTATACCCTGTTCCAAAAAAGAAGACACTTGGCTGCCACGGGAAAAACCTGTTTTGCTAGGTAAATCTGGTGTTTTCTATTTTGGAACAAGGTGTCAGGGTATTGTTTAGAAAAAACTAAGTTTGAAAACTATTTACTTATAATATAATTTTTTTAAATCATAGAATATTTCCTGGAATATTATTTCGAATCATCAACCAGTACTTTTGGGCGATACTATTGAGTGAAATAATTTATCCATACGAAACTAATCAATTAACGTGAAAATGAGTTGATAACGAGAAATATTGGATAATTAATACAGAAATATAAATAATATAATAATAGGTATAATAACAATATCCAACTAACCACATTTGTTTTCGAATTATGAGTGCCTTGATGTAATTATTAAATCTCCTTAATTATTTAATCTAATTATTAAATATTTTATCATGGACCTATCGTGTATTCAATAACCTTAGCGCAATCAAGTGCATAACCATTATTTACAGTAAAAATGAATGGTTCTCACTTAAAAAAAGAAGATTCTTTCAACAATGGGTCTTTAAGAATATTTAAATATTCTGAATTTAAACAAAATCATAATTAATGGGGAAAACGGGGACAAGCGTGCCTATTGTTGATCGATAAAATCGAATCAATCGAAATAATCATAATATTATGTACCTGTACAATATTGACGAACCACTGTGACGATTAATATCATAATGTATTATGCGCCTAATATGATATCATAGTATTTACATGTTTAATATTTGCGACCTTCGCGTTATCATATTGTGCGTGTAATAATATGACGCATACGTACCTTTCGCCCGTTACAACGACTTTATCTCATATTCCTGATTCCACAGGTGGAAAGCGACGAGATATACACGTCCAAGGAGTTCTTGCACGACATATCGCACTGTTCCGCTCGCCGCGTGGTCGTGTTCGTCGACCAAAGTTACAGCGGTATGCTGGCGCTGCACGCCCAGTTCCAGCGTCGTCGCGTCGAAAACGTCATGATCATACCCACCACCAGCATGGACGACTGGACGCCCAGGCACACTTTTAACGCGTACATGAGAGAGTCCAGCCGGACCGCCTGTCTGTCCGAGTACATCAAGGTGAGTCGTCTGCGACGATAGCGCATCGCAACCATATTAGAATATTGTTATGATAATATATTATGTCACTCGCTCGGGACACTATCACTTATACCTATACTCTGGTTAGAAGACCAGAATCTGTCCAACATTTATTATCGTAACGATATTGTCTCCGCAGCTGACGAATAAGAAAGCACACGATCGTGTGTAAGCATTGTATACAGAGATAGATCTTTTTCAGTTGTATTTGTAGGTATTTTCTTTCTTCTTTTTTCATTCACACTGCGATCATAACAATATCGTTGAATGTGTTTTGCGAATAAATATTTCTGTTATCACGTGTTAACGTACTGGACTTAGGGCCGTTCTTACAATGTCCGGTTGAATGGCTGATAAGGCTAACCGGCAGAATTTATTTTGTGTTACCGCACTTACCAAAATTATTCTGCCGGTTGGCCTTAACCGACACTTAACCGGATATTGTAAATTTGTAAGTACATATTATACATGTACGAGATGTCGGTAAAATATCACAAGAAAAGCTTTTAAACTATTAATTTTGTATACGAGAGACACCTGTTACTTCTTAATGATATTTTTATGTTAAAATTAAAATACGTTGAGGATATTATCATAAATAGGTAAATGATATTATATTACTACATAGATATGCACAGATGAAACGAAATATGATATAGCGCTTTATGGTCGACTGCTGTCGCGATGGGAGGTTATATTATTTTACACACATAATACTATCGGTATAAAAGGAACATGGAAAAAAAATTAATTAAATATAAAACCTAAGACCTAAACAGTGGACCCGAATCACGTTAATAACACTGCACGTACCACGTTTTCTGTTCTGCAGCACATCCAGATAGGGAGTCGTTCATGTCAATACCTATCTACCAGGTGACTTTTTTTAATGCCGAACGGCCCGAACGCGTTCCTTGTTTTGAAAACAATTAAAGTTTTTTTAATTAATCTTTACTACGTTTAAAACTTTAACAAAACAAAAATACATTTTATTCTTAATAAATATTTATCGTAATCGCCTTTCACAACAAACAGAATATATTTCTGAGAACTGTAATAAATAAAAATTGATTTTTGAACAAGTTGTTAATTGGTTAATATAGGTATTTAAAAGTTGACCAACATTTTGATGAGTACCCTGTGCATTGGCCAAACTAGAGAGGGCTTAGCCACTCCCCTGACTAAGATTTAGCCCCCTACAAATATCCCTTATTGATTTAGATATAAGACCCCTATGGGTTATTTTAAATAAATAGTTTTGTTAGCCCCCCAGAATTTTAACCCTAGTTGCGCCTATGAGTCCCTGTGCACCTAAGCCACTACTCTTTGACAGTTTGACTACAGGTACATAAACTTTTAAAAGGATTACATATTGTACTTATATAACATTAATTAACTACTCTCTCGAAAATCAATTTGTATGCATCGAAATACTCAGATAAAATATTCTGCTTCGGAATAAGAAATTAACAATGTAATAGGTTGTAATTCAAAAAACGTAAGAACTTGAAAAATATACCCGATTAGAGAAATTGGTAAAAAATTAGTATTTTTTGAAAAACGTTGGTTTTTAATAATTTAAATTATACAAAAAACAAAAAAATCAAGAACGTAAATAGTTTTCCGAAATAATTAGTGTCTTTTGTTAAAAAAAAAAAAACCACCCGATGTACCTACATATATATTATATTATTTATATTTTATATCTATAGAAAATACATAATATAGTAGTTAAGTGGATACTCTCACGACAACATTGTTCACATCGCCACGTACAATGGACGTATATATTTTTATCGCACACGCAACCATACAATTACAGGACGTCGGTGGCACAAATTCGCATTTGTCGGCACGCACTGTCACCGCCTATAGCTGCTGTTGATGAGATACCGAGATCAGATTATAGATCCCGATCGTATAGGTATATGTGCCTAAAAAACAGGATCATATTTTTTATTCATCGTCGTCGCGTCGCTTTACACGTATAGGTACCCGGCCCTGTATGATATTATATTATTATATACTTTCAGTAATTAAACAAAGAAACTAAATATGGTATACTGTTATAATATTATTTTCGTATTGGCCACACCGAAAACGTGTTTGCTGCGGCGACGTTTCGCGATGGATAAATTATTGTATTTCGCATTATTGCGCGCTATTCTCGTTGACGTTTTTATCGTTTTACATTTGGGGCTATTTTTCGCGCCGTTATATAACTCAATGCTAATCGAGTTTCTTTTTCTCCGGTTATATTTCTAATTATATTATTGCTTTGTCCTTTATTCCTTTACACAACGCGCATACTACGTTTCGACCATGTGTGGCGCCTACACGGGGATTGAATTCGTATATTTAGAAGGCATATAATATACATATCGCGGTGCACGTGATGTATACGCTCTGATACACACCGATTGAATCGACGTGCAACCGTGGGCCGTATGTCAAACCACTGCGATCGGTTATAGGATTTTCGCTTGTTTTTTTTTTATTCGGATACGCCACCATCGCTGCCTGCTCGCTATATAAGAGAGGATGTCGATAAACTACATATTTTTGTTTCTATCTCTCTCTGTCTCTCTGTCTCGCGCACAACATGGCATTTTAGCGTTCAGCAGAACCAACCTGGTGCACATAGTGTTGTGTCATTAGCTTTAGTATTACAGTGACCTACTGTCAAAACTCAAATTTAAGAACGTTATCTGTGGACCGTGGTGTCCTCTATCTACGTTGGCTTTTTTACGATATTTAAATTCTCCATGCGAGTTACGAGTGTTACGAAATGCCACTGTTTAAATACTCATCATAATATCTTAGTTTAAAATTTGAATATCGTAGAAAATCCAACGTAAGTGATAACGTTCTAAACTTCAACTTTGATAATAGCCAATAGGTCAATGCACTATGCAATACTAGAGCTATGACATCACTTAAGCTATAACAACACTAATTTGATTCTGCTGAAGGCAAATTCGCTGTATGTGTGTGGGTCGGAGAGCAAAATCAAATAGTGCGTTGATATCATTTTCAACAGTATAATGTTATTGTTATTTGTTACCCCTCGTGACCTTAATGTATGCATTCCATTATAGGTTTGTATATGCCATCCCTTTTTACCACGGGACTTACATATTATAATATCATATCTTGTAATTTGAACTGCATAACTGCGTGGCAAATATAAAATATATGAATCGAAAATACTTGTGAGATAATACATTGTAAATAGTTATAAGGATATAATATCATTATAAAAATATTAAATACGTGTAGGTGAGTACGTCTTGTAAATTACAAACGAGTTTATTCTCATTAGCCTATATCGCAATATTATAGTTATGCTATTTGTATAACAACTGTCGTTGGGAATTTTACAATATCAAATATCTATAGAGATTATAGTGAAAGCCGAATGCCAGATATAAAATTATTATACGCATCTTTTATTGCTAAACAAATACTGTAATATATAGTGTTACAATGTTGCGAAACGTTTATAAAACATAATGTACGTCGTTGTTAATATTCTAAAAAGACGACATCGAAATAATCCGTGCAGAAAGTATGGACGAATCGACTTATTATCGTTAATTTCTTTTTTTTAAATAGACTTGCGTTTCACAGATTTACTATACTTACAGCATTATAATAATGTGTTGGTATTAAATGGTGACAAACTGATCACCCTGTACGGATGTAGTATTGTAGTGCAATGTTTTCTATTATAATATATGCGAACGCGAAGTGGATTTCTAGAGAGAAATTTCATCTGGTATCCATACGTCTCTATATTGGTCGCGGATTGACTGAAAAAGTTCCGGAATTTCACGTTTTCAATGACAAACGACTCCGACCTTAGAAAAACGAAAAAAAAATTTTAAACTATATACGCACACGCTATATTGCAGAAGTAGTATATTTTTATTATAATAAATTATACATATATACTACAGCACATACGTCATACGGTATTTCTAGTCTTCTCATCTTCGCTGTTTATACACAATTTGATTTATGCGTTTTGTATTTTGTGCGTTATAGAAACATTTGAGGCGGCGATGAAACAATTTTATTTTTCGATACACGCAAACATAATTAAGTTATTTGCATATTGTATTTTAATCAATTCGCAATCTGAGAGAATTTTTTTTATGGAATTGCGCGATTAAAAAAAAAACCATTTTAATGCTGCGGATTCAATGTAAATTCGCGTTCGTCATTATTATACGAAGACGCCGATTACACATTATAATATGACCAATTTTATCCTACATATAATATTATAATAGCCGTCTTTGTGATGTTTGTAATCGGTTATTTTTTTACGCGTATAATATGTCAATATTATATTATATTGTGCACACACGAACACATTATAACGTTGTAGGTAGGTACTTACTAGGTAAGAAACGGGTATAATTTAATTTTACTATCGGGGTTTAAAATATTTTGGCGAGATCTGGTGTTGTTTTATTCATGGAGTATTTCGAACGGGTTAAAAAAAATTCGTCTTTAGAACAAGGACAATAAAAGAAATATTTGGTTCGATATTTTCTTTGTGCGCGTGTACGTATATATATACACCGGTTTCCACTATATACCAATATATAGTATGCAGTATGTACGAGTTACCAACGTTTAAGGAATAAGTCATTCCTTTCCTTGTAATATAATATAGATGAACCGCACCGGACCGACTCCCGGACGCTGACCACTGTGCAGTGATGTTTAGTCGATGCCCCGGGATTATTTATTAAAAAAAAATTGCAAAATGAAAAAAATTAGTAATGCGTATAACAACAACGAAAAAAATACCCGTTTAACCGAAATTTTTACCGAGTCGTAATGCGGTGGCCTTGAACACGGCATACGCGTACATATAATATAAATTATGATAATTGTTTGTATGTTATTTTTTTCTCTTGTTGTATGTATATACGTGTTATACGGCCACTCTCTGGCGTAACTATATGTCCGGTCGACGGTGAAGAAGTTAGTAAGCAGTTATTGGGTCCGGGTTCGGGATATAATTCGATATGATCACGGGGCTTTATATTTTTTGAGCCATTATAGCACCCCCCCTCCACCCACCACCGAACTGACTTGAAATTCCTAGGCTCCTATGGCATTGCGCCAAGCCAGTATACTGCAGTCAACGGAAACACATTATCTTTCAATGCTATATAGTCTCTCGTGCCCTCGTGCGGACCTCGGGAACAATGCGCAATATTCAACTCTAGATTATTCCACAGAAGAATCTCAGAATCCTACGACGCTTGTGCCGCGTATTCGTAAACGCGACAATCATAATATATAAGTATACCTATGCTCGCGGGAGAGATTTTTTTCGTACAACACCTATAAATCTTCGGTTAGGTTGAAAAAAAATCGGGTGGGGGGGTTGGAGGTTTGAAGCCCCAGCTTGACTCCACTGCGGACAGAGGAACCGTTCGCGCTTATATGGTGACAATATGATATATTGTTGAGTTGTAGAAACCACATAATGGCCTGCAAAATATTATTTAGACGATGGCGTGTTTACGCGTCGTATATTATATTGTCATATTATGATAATATAACTGTATAATATAATAATTATACAATAATCTATATAACACTATACCCACGACCTTTTACTCTTGTTTCAGCCTTTCCAAGAGTCCCAAATGATGCCACCGGTGTACACGGGCGTTTTTATGGAGCAAGAAATGAGGAACATCTCCATATCGGGCATTAGGCCATGCGTACCACGATAATAATATAATAAAAAATAACATGGCGGATATATAGGCAATATCCAAGACCGCGCTGACAGCCATTTTCTATCCAACAATCGTCGAGTCAGCGACAACATAATATTAATACTAATATCATTCCTCTCATTAACTTTATATAACATTATTTTTTTTTTTTTTTGCTTTTATCGTAAGTATACGATTATTTGGTAGATACGCACGAAGTATATTCACTTCAAAGATGTTGTTTATTTTTATTTTTTTTTTTTTTTTTGATTATTATTACCTATTATTTTTTTTTTTTTATTAATATTATTGTTTTGTTTATGCTTTTAAACAAAAAGTATTAATACAACTACTTAGCTGCAGTATGCTCACACCACTATGATGTATAATAAATTGATATTATATATAAAATATGAACTTATTTCGTACTAACTACATCGCGAATATAGACGGAGAAAACATGTTACGACTTTTTATCTATCCTAGTTGTACAAAATCAAATTTTATGTTATTAATTTAATTATACATCTCAAGCTTTTCATTTTTTAATCAGCGTGTTTTTTTTCACCCATATTAAAAATCATCGTTATTATTAGGTAATTTAAACAAAATGGTGTCGTCGACGGTATAGGTAGGCGCGTAGCTTTATATCGATACGATAAATTTTTAACAAAAATTAAAATCACTCGTGGCCGTTGTGCGTAGGTACCTAAATACCTGATAATATTATTTTTAGACCCATATTTATGGAAAATACAAAAAGAATCCGATGGTACCTATCACAAATCAAACGCTTAAATATTCAGCTGCCTCGCGACTTCCATATTATGGTAATACATAATATTGTTGTACTAATGTAGTCATGTTTTATAACCGGTAAACCAGATACCGTGTACTATTATTATTATTATTATTGATACATACAGCAGCAGTACACTAGGTAAGTGCCTCACATATTATTATGAATTATGATTAAATTTTAACAAATACGCGCGTCCGTCCGTCTCCACGGCACGACTCTCTCGGGTACCAGTTCGTCATCTTATTATTACTGTCTACTGAAATAATAATATTACATAATATCATCGTTATTATTACTATTTATTGACGACGGATCGGTTCCTTGACCACCACATATTTCTAACACACGACTTGGCCACGATATAATATTATTGTACTGTTGTTTTCCTCAACGTGTCTCCTTCGCCTTATTGTAATAATTATATACCTGCACGGTTTGCTATCAAAACTCTCGCACCCTCAATATAAAATTATAAAAATATTACTTATAGTGATAGAATTAATAATATTATAATAATTGTTTTATGCAACACGTCATCATGCTCATCCTTGCTTAAGAATTAATTTATTTTTAATTTATTAATTCTTTAATAGTTAATTTATTCAAATTTTTATTTTTATAATTTTTAAGTATATATATCAATAAGTACTTAAGGACGATATTTTAAATTATTTAACTATTTAGGTTTTTCGTACCATTTATAAGGAGTGTTCTGTGGCTATACAAACTTCTTAATTTCGAATAGGAATCAACCTTTTTACTGTAAATTGTTGATGATTTTTTTGAAAATATTTGTTTCTAAATCAAAATTTGAACTACCTACCTAATAGTATTTCACTGTTTCAGAGCTATCAAAATGTATATACTAAGGATAATAACTAATAAGATACCTATAGACTTAATACTGAATATAGTATATTTATTATTCTCGTACAATTTTTACATATTATAAAATATTGATGGATTAATGTTAATAAATTACAATTATTTTCGAATCGTGTTGGCCCCACATCTTCCAAACCTATTAATTATCGTGGACCTAGATAATATCTTAAATACACAAAGTTCATCTGGTAAATAATTTATAGGAAAAAAGATTGATTCTTTTTTGAAAAAAAAATAAGTTAGTGCACCACAGGTGACTCCTTAAATGGTATAAAAATTTAAATAATTTAAAATATGGTCATTAAAATATAAGAATGTCTTAAAAATGTAAAAAATACAGAATTTAAATAGGAAAAAATATTTATGAGCATGCTTAGTAAATCCCCCTGTATATTACTTTTGATATAGCTGTCGAATGTATGTATGTATGGTGTGTGTGTGTGTGTGTGTGTGTGTGTGTGTGTGTGTGTGTGTGTGTGTGTGTGTGTGTTATAACATGATATACGACGCCGCAGTATTATGTTTGTTCAGTGATAGGTAATAGTTGTATTGATTAATGAATGTTGTACACTTAACACTCGTCGCGTATATTTATTCACTGCTCTGCTAACGTGACGTGTCCGTCTTAAGCGTGGCGAAACAACAATAATAATTGGTAAATATTTTATTATTGACCGCAGCAACAGTCGTAATACGTTGTACTTGCAAACGGCCTTTTCGCGACAACATCACGTCGTTTTATGGTTATTATTCTATCGTCCTTCCATTATTTTTTAGCCTGGTAACTGATGCGCGACCACATGGCGTTAATGTCGTTTTTTGATCCTATGGGTATGTCGTGTCCACATGTGTCAAATCGATAGGTAAAAAATCGAAAATCTTACTGACGGATTCGCATCTCCAAATATTCGTTTACTTATCACATATATTTTTCGAAATATAACCATACAAACGAGAGACAGTAGGTACTTACCATTGCGCAATATAGCGCATAATATTATATAGGATGAACCGAGAACAATATTAGGAGATGCTGTACAAGAATATTGTCAGTTTAATTTTCATATACCTAGGTATGTACAGCTGTATGTATACACGCCTGGAAAAAAAATTTAGTCAAGAAAAAAGAGCGTGTCCTTATACCAACCACCGGCCACCCTGGCTCATTTGGGTCCATACATATATTATATTGACTTTAACTGACGCATTATTGGTCATTGGTGAGTCGTAGTCTCGCGAGTCAGTGCACACCCTATTATAGCGTTAAGTCGCAATTTATAATTAATAATGAATTCCGATATTATTTCGCTGCCATAATTTGGAGGCCGTCAAAACACGTATACTCTCGAACGAAAACAATTCAAACGCGCGGCAAAACGTTACATATTATATAGGTATTATATAATAAATGTATATTATAAGTATATACGCTCACATTATGCCCAAAAATTATTGACGTTTTTGAAATTATTTTTTTATTTATAATTTGAATTCATTACAAAACAATATATAGTTTGTATGCTACATCTATTTTTGACCTTATGTTTTTATTTTGTTGACTGATAATATGCATATATTTATTCATATTAATTACAAGTGACGTTGTATCCAAACATATGGATCATTATCCTATGCATCCTATTAGATTTAGGTGAGCAGAGACGCTGAGCAATTGTGTACTCGTGTGGCTCATAAATAACTTTTAAATTTACCCTTTAACCTGGGGTCAAGTTTTGACCGTCAAAATCTCTGAAAATAAATCGAGTCAAGAGCATAGAGTCAATTGTGGTACACCTTGGTCTACACTCTACACCACGGTTGTAAACAGTATGGTCATTGGTCACAGTCTACGGAATTATTATTATAGATATAATATATATTAATATTATGTTATTCTGTCGTATGGTTGGGAGCGATAATAGTTTGTATCATATAGTATACGACTAATCATTAAAAACGCTATTTACTAACTAACACGATTAAAGACTGTCAATAAAAGATACTTACTATAATAGATAACAACGTATTTTATTGCTCTATAAATAAACGAAAGGGTCATAAGGGATCAGACCCCCAAATCCCTCCCCCCTTGTATGCGCACCTAGAGTAATTCCAAAATGGATCAACACTTATATGGTTCCCCCGTACCACCGGTGAAACACGATTGCACTCATTTTACCTTTTTACCAGAAAAAAACTCAACGTGATTGCGCTCCATGAAATATGGATCTTACCATTCTGACCACTTTCCAATACACTATTTAAATTTACGGTCTGACTTAGTTCACTCAAAGTTTAAGTTAAGTTGAAATTATAAAAGTTCGATTTTTAACATTAATTATTTTTTTTTATTTTAAACATTTTCCTTCCCAATTTTACAGGCTTATGACTGATAACAAACAGGGCCGTATTTAAAGGGTGGTTTGAGAAGGCAATAACCCTCCCTGACTTACGTTAGGGGTGACAATATTTTTACGGTGGCCGTTAAAAAGTAAAACGATGTTTTCGAGTACGCGATGGAAAATTATAAATTAATAATAATACCTATATAAATAATTTGTGTAATATTGGTTCCCACAACTGCGGAATATATATTTTTTTTTAAATGATCTCTTTTTTTACACCTCTACCACTCCACTCCGATCAACTACACTTCAAATACTTCTATATATTTATAATACAATAATTAACTACTTTTTCGAAATTCGATTATTGTATGCATAAACAATTTAAATATAGGTAGGTACTCGAAAAACTATTTTGCTTAGGAAATTAAAATTGAAAACGTACGTTGTCTTCCAGACAATTTTCAAAAAATAATAACAATAACAGATTAATTTGAAATAGAATTTTTTTTTTATTTGTAGTTGAATAGAAAGACTAAAAAAATTTACTTGATTATATCTGAAAATGTTATGGAATTAAAGTAACTATATTTTAGCATTATTAGTTTTTTTTAAACAATTGTATTATTTTCTTTTTTCATAATATTTGTAGTAGAAACAAACATATAATACATCCTATCAACCCCCCCTAAATAGGTATCGGATAGTAGATTAGTGGAAAAAAATTATAGTTGAGGTGGCAACTAAAATATAAAATTTTATTGGATTTCGGAACATTTGAAAAACTGGTACTCTTAAGTCATAATTAGATTTAAAATCCATTTGCAATTTGTAATTGGTAAAAATGTTCCTAAGTCCTATTAGTATAATATTATTAATAAAGTTTACTCGTTAACACATATATATATTTGTTTATAGAAATGATACATTGAGTAACACTCCAACAAGCTTTTAATTTTTCTGTTTATAGGAAAATTGTAATAATTTAGAATCGTTATTAATATTGTTGTTTTGTTCCAACACGCCTTTTATCTTTTCGTTTATAGAAAAGTGACAATAATTCGGATAAATTACACTGATAAAATGTAGACAAAAGGAAATTGGTTATAAAAAATGTGGGCAAGTGGATGTCGCTCTGCTGTACAGTAGGTTACAAGTTGGTCACTATACTGGATGGTGTTAAATATGAATTCAATGATATAATATCATTGTATAAGAAAAACGATTCTGAGCGAAAACGGTCAGTCAGCCTATGATATTACCAAGTATATTTGATGATATTATTGTGAATAAAGTAATTTATGTATAACCTATTTACGTGGAGCCTTGTTTTAAATTTTCAATCCTTAACTATAAAAATTGAACATTTTATAAATTTTTAACTACAAAATAATTATTAAATTATAAATTTGATAAATTTTGTCAAAATATGAACTTTAAACGCTTACAAAAAAAAATTGTGCCTATTTATTTTTAATATTTTTCAACTGCTATTAGAACGATATATCAGGAGCCTTATATTAAATTTTCACGCTTTTTTACCCAACAAATACAATTTTATTGATATTTATAAAAAAAAACTAAAAAAATGGAAACGTAAAATGTCCATAAACAGCTTAAAATAAGTCAAAATATTTGGAAAATGTTATGGTGTATAGAAAATGCTAATATAAACATTCAGTCAAAATTTCATGTACCTACGGTCATTTATTTTAGAGTTACATCAAAAACCAAAATCGATTTTCTCGAAAACAGATTTCGCATAAAAATTCCCGTTTTTCCTTAATTTTCCTTTTGTTTTTCACGTCACTTTTGAAAACTACTGGGAAATTTTTACTTTTGACCCCCCAAAGTACCAACTAGATTCACTTTTCTATCAAAAAAGTTACTATTGAAGAAAATCCAAGCACTTTTACTGTCTTAAAAGGTGATGACAGACAGAAAAAAAATTTAAAAAAAACACACATCATTGTGAAATTTGCTCAGAATCAAAAATTATATTTTGTATGAAAAATATAAATAGGTATGGATTTAAAAAATAAAGATAAAGAATATATAAATTACCATAACTGGGATCGATATTTATCGTATGATATTTCAAAAAAATTATTATATTTTAAACGCCCTATACATCATTTGAATTCCACTTACGAGGTTTTAGGAGTTTATACTTATGAAAAAGTCCAAAATTTACCGAAAAATAAAAAAGTATATTACGTGATGAAAATAACAAATATTAACGCTCAATGTTGTTTCCGAATATGATGATTTAGAGATCGATATACTTTATAATTAATTACATTATTAAATGCTAGTATTTATGCCCTTTTTTAGTTTGATAATAAATATAAATGTCTTAAACAAATATATTTTAGTGTTGTTTTTTGATTTATACATTCAGATGTATGATATAACAGTGTAATAATATTAAAATTAATTTATGTAGAAATTAATATTGATAAAAAAAAATTGTATTTTAATTACCTATCTATGTGGTTTTTTACCGAGGATATCCGTAGACATCGTGTGACGTAATAGTCTATCGAATGTTTTAGAGCAATTAAATTACCTAGTTATTAAACACGATCGACGACTGACGAGCATATTTTTTTCACACTTGCCAACCGTGTACAGAAGAGCGTATGTACAAAACCAGCGTTGATAGCTGGTCGGTACTCTCCCTGAAATAACTACTTTTTCGATATTCGATTTGTGTGTGTATATTGTATAGACGCAATATTTAAATATAATAGTAGGTACGAGAAAAAATATTTTGCTTCGGAAAATGAAATTCAAAACGTATATGTTGTCTTTCAAACCATTTTTAAAAATAACAACGATAAAAAATAGTATGTATACAGAAAAATAACTCTTACAAAGTCAAAAAAAAAAATTTTCAAAAACGTTTACGCTTTATTAACGACACGAGCGGTGTTTCTGTACAAAAACCCCTCTGTATAATACGTTATATAATTGAAATGCATCGTGATAAACTCGATGACATTTAAGATATCGCTCACAAGTCGTGGACGATGGTGGCGTGTGCGTTTGTGTGTGCGCGTGCGTGTGTGTGAAGGTTTAAACACAAAAAAAACCTATAAAATCCGCGATGCGTGTGCACGCATGTGAGTAGCACGAGCGGTTATCAGCTCTAAATAAACGACTAATCCATAGAGTGGCAGGTATATTATTATAATGGTTCGAATCGATACATTATACATTTATACAGTATTCGTCGTGTAATCGGACGGTAGTCGCGCTTCGGGCGGTAAACGTTCACATAATGATATGCGCAGGTATGCGATGTGTGTACCTAGCTATACCGTAAATAATATTATTAAATATTGTTGAGCTGCACACACGAGCCGTGGGTACCCAAAAACCCGAGAGTGCGTAGAGAAACCCACGTGTGAACGGCCGACGCATGTGGATGTTATGCGTACAAGTATATACAGGGTGTTTCCACTCGTTAGTCTTCGTAATTCTTCGTGAGTGCACGGCCATTGCCCGTGGATCGTCTACTACGACTTACGAGTATCATACGTCTGTATACAATCAATCCTCCGTCGCAATATCGTTCAACACCCGCCTGACCTCGGCCTATAAGCTTTGTACTCTCAGCCCGTAAGCTTGCTCGACTGTATGATTACGACCCGATGGTAATGAGTATGATTTGACGTTTTTTACGAATCAACATAAAATGGATGTATCTAGAATTTTTTATAAACGGGATTACAAGCGGGCAGGCATTACTTCGAAATCTCTACAATATATATCGTATGCGTGTATGCGTGCGTATGACGTATGTATGTATAGACATGGTGTCGGGTTTGGACTTATAACTATTGTTTCTCCGTTGCTGAACGATATTCCCTGCAGAGTTGCCTATGATATGGAAATACTGAAATAGGTTTTATATGGTATACAAAAAAAGTATTCATACGTAGGCACTAAACAATAAACAATGTAATTTTTTCACTCTTGAGCTATGAGTTAGTGATGTGCCATTGGGAATATTCCCCCAAGGAATGTTCCCGGGAACAGGGAATATTCCTGGAATATTCCCCAACCTCTCGGGAAATTTCCTTGGGGAATATTTAAAAACAAATAAATAAATAAAAATCAAACTGGAATAGAACGACAGTCTATTCTATTAAATTTTGTTCAAAAGTATTGTTCAAAAGTACTGTTTTGCTTTTATTTTACAGTGATTTAAACAAAACGACTGAAGTCTAGTTATATTTTTATTTTATTCATTACATGTATTAATAAAAAGTTATTTAGTGCCTAGTTATGTTTATTTTCACAACGCATTTCAATACAAAGTAGAAGTTTGGATACTTTATTAATTAATTTCCTTTTTTTATCATAAGTTCATAAATCATAATACATTATTATTATAAAAGTATTAATTAAGAGTACAGTTTTGCTTTTATTTTTATTAATAAAGAGACTGAAGTCCCTATAGTTATATATAAATATATGTTGTTCATTATATGTATAAGTAAAAGTTATTCAGTATTTCAATTTCAGTATGTTTATTTTTTATTTTTTCAATATAGATAAATAAGTTAGATCGTTTATTTTGTGATCATTGACCATTGTACAGATTTAAAAAATTAAATTATCGTTACTTAACAACTTTTTTATAAAGAATAAATATCTAAACTGATATAATATCAACAAATAGCTGTCATTTGGATCATTTACAACCATAAGTTTAATTTAAAACTGAAATCTATGATCAATATTTAAAAAACTTATTATATTCCCGGGAATTTGCCCATCACTGGCTATGACCATCTTACAAACCATAATATGACGTTTTATGTCTTGTATAATTATAAATTTATTTCTAATTCTCACGAAACGTTAAAAAATTAATCAAAGATGTATTTGTCTTAAGAAATCTTGTGCGTAGTTCTATAGGTACGCGTTCAGTCTTCAGTGCATATTATATTAGAAAATAACATTTTACACTACAGTATAAAAACTAATCAACGCTTATTTTTTTTTACTCTTACAATGCTACTATAATATTATATTCCCAAAACTCGGGTTTCTCGTGTTTCAAAAATATCATCGAGGAAAAAAGTTTCCGACGCGAACAAACCCGGTGAAACAGGACACTTAGTAAAAAAATATATTACTATAATCAAGTAAGAGCATATATAGAGCGGTCCTCACGTCGTCGTTAGCAGCTGAATCGGCGACGGAGGAAGACTTCGTATTCATAGTACATAATAATACGAACAATTTACTTCCCGGGGGCGAATTTAATTCTCCCCTCCTCACCCCCTCCCACCACCCTTACCGCCCTGCATCGCCGCGGCGAGCACGGGTTTCGTCAAATTTTTCTTAAGGCTATTATTATTTTATTTTTTTTTTTTCGTTCCTCCGTATGCCGTCCGAACCGGCGTGCGCTTCCGTGGCAACGGCGTCGCTGGTGGGAGGTGGAAGGCGCTAGTCGCGGCACAGCGTCCGCGAGTGTACTATACTGTGCGCCGCCAGAGTGGGTTAATACGAATAATCGGTTTCGGACGCGAACGAATCGTAACAGAACTGCAATCCGCGTGGCACCGGTGGTACGTGAACACCGACTATAACGCACACACGATATTACATTATTATTTTATAATAGCATAATAATAATAATATTAATATAATACGCACGAGCCGCGACGTCGGTCCGAGGTTTCGTGTTCGCCTCCGTTTCGTGTGCGAATTTTCCTCGGTCGTTGTTTCCCGAACGGAATTTAGACGGAAAGATTTTTCTTCGAAAGGATTCCGTCTCACTCTCGAACCATCGATCGTCGACGTTTAATATTGTTTGCTATTCTAACATGATATAATTATTCACAACACACGCGGTCACGTCGTAAATATTTCTAAAACAAACGTCGAGCAAATAATACGATATAAAATTATTATTATTGTCATCGCTGACGTTAAATCTTACGTTTTGTCATCGATTTATACAACGGACAGTTCTCGATCACCGCACTGTGCCCTCAGCGATCGCGGTAAACAGGCCATTTAACGCTCATCGCGCCACGCCGCCATCATGATGATGGGTCGTCATCAGCTGAAGCTCTTGGTGGCGATACTCGTCCTGATTAACTGCTGGGTGGCAGCTAAGAATATCGTCGAAGGTAAAACGCACGAGACTATATAGAAACTAATAAATTGTATTCAAACGTGTCCTGCTAGGTACATATTGTGTATTGTGTATACTATATCAGTCCACGAATCACCTTTTTTATACATAGGTACACCATACATAGTTATATAATGGTATACAATGTGCCCCGAGATGGATGTATGGTCAAATTGCACTTATTTTTGGCGAATTGCGTTCGGCACAAAAAAGGTTAGGTTCGACTTCAAATTGAAGACCTGAGAGCAACAGCTTGACATCTCCAATTAATACAATTTTTCAGGAGGCACTTAAAAATGTTTTAAAAATTAACAAAAAATATATTTAAAACCAACTTCAATTCGTATAAGCCCCCGGCGAAATATTGTTAAAATCAAATTTGTATAAACTCAAAATCAAAGAATAAAACTTGAAGATCTCTTGTTGTTGCACTAGAAATAATTATAAAACAAATAATATAGGTATACTCGTAATAAATAAATAATTTTATTTACCATCAATATCATATCCATTTATATGATATATTTGTATTTAACAATCGAATATTTTTGATTGTTGCACCAAACGATGCTGTTTTTAGATTCAGAGTGGAGCGATGAATGTATTGATTTTACATTTATTTGTGTTCTTTTTGTGTGTCTGTCTTCATTCAACACCTTTCGGGACAGTAAAAATTCTCCGATTTTCTTCAACGGCATCTTTTATGGTAGGAAAGTGAATCTAGTTAATAATTGGGGGGTCAAGGTCGTCAAGGAAGAACAAACCAACAATTAAGGAAAAATTAAGATTTTTCGACAAAACCCGTTTTTGAAATAATATGATTATTTTTTTAGCTATTCATAAGTATAAGAAAATGTCATTAGTTTTATTTTTATTATTGTCGTTCAAAAATGTTTTAATTAATTTCGGTCAAAAAACTTGAAAATGTAATACAATGATCTTCTTATATTTTGTTGTAATTCAAAAACTTTTAACCGTAGGTACTTGACATTTTCATCAAATGTTTATTTTACCATTTTCTATACATGATAAAAATATCAAAATAATTTTACTCGTCTTAAGTTATTTATAGATATTTGAAAATGGTTTAATATGTTATTCTATAAATGTTAATAAAATTGTATTCGTTCGGTCAAAAAGCTTAAAATATAATACAAGTTCCTTATAAGGTGTTATACTTATAGCAGTTCATAAATATTAAAAATCCATATGCACGATTTTTTTATAAATATTTAAAGTCAAATTTTGACAAAATTTATAAAAATCTCGAAAATAACAAAATGTTCAATTATTATGCTTAAGAATTAAAATTTTAAAACATGGATTCTTTAAATTATTGTTCATACTATAACTAAAAAATCTATTCTGAAAATAATTGGACTCTTTTTGAGCTGTTTACGGACATTGTCAGTTTTCAATTTTTTTAGTTTTTTTTTCTAAAAATATCAATTGAATTTTATTTGTAGGGTAAAAAATCGTGAACATTTTATATAAGGTTCCTGATATTTCGTTCTAATAGCAGTTGAAAAATATTAAAAATACATAGGCACAATTATTTTTGTTATTTTATTGTTATTCAAAAACGAATAACTGTAGACACATGAAAATTTTACTGAATGTGTTTATATATTCATTTTCTATACACCATACAATTTTAAAAATAATTTGACTCTTTTTAAGCTGTTTACGGACATTAGCTCCTGATATAGTATTACAATAGCAGTTGAAAAATATTAAAAATAAATAGGCACAATTTTTTTATAAGCATTTAAGTTCAAATTTTGAAAAAAATTATCAAATTTTAAATTTAATAATTATTTTGTAGTTAAAAATGTATAAAATGTTCAACTTTTATAGCAAAGTATTGAAAATTTAAAACAAGGTTTCACGTAAATAGGTTATATATAAATTACTTTATATTCACTATTATATCATCAAATATACTTGGTAATATCATGACCGTTTTCGCTCAGAATCGTTTTTCTTATACAATGATATTATATCATTGAATTCAAATTTAACACCATCCATTACAGTGACCCACTTTTAACCTACTGTACTTCAGAGTGACATCCACTTACCGACCTTTTTTTTTATTTTTACGTCTAAGGTTTATTGTTTTAATTAAAATAAATACATATAGCTACAATTTAAAAAAAAAGATATTGATAAGTGGCTGCCTCGGGAGTCACGTGAGTCACTGTAATGGATGTGTTAAATTTTAATTCAATGATTTAAAATTATTGTATACGAAAAACGATTCTGAGCGTCAGCCTACATTACTAAGTATATTTTATCATATTATATTGCTATTAAAATTATTTATTTATAATTTACAAATTTTGATGATAAAATATTATTAAAGATTGATAATCTCAATTTTTTTTTTAATTACACTAACAACAATTTATGAGGACCCATGTATTCAATTTTCAAGTTTTTTGATCGAGCAAAAAATGTTTTATCGACAATAATAGAAAAAAAAAACTAAAATAAATCAAAAATTGATCATGATGGGCTACAAATAGCTCAAAAAGTTTTTTTTAAATGTATCACGTATAGAAAATGGTCACATAAAGGTTTTGTGAAAATGTCAAGTATCTACGCAGTTATTAATTTGCGGTTGTTAATTTTTAATTATAAGTACCTACTGAATTAAAAAAAAAACAAAATCAATTTTGTCAAACATTGGTTTTGCGTAAAAATTTCCATTTTTAATTAAATTTTAAAAAATGTTCAGTGATTGAGGAAAAATTGCAATTAAACAAATAAAAGAGATTGTCAATTCCTTATATGAGGGATATTAGGATATTATACTCGATAATTTCATGAATATTTTTAAAAGACGCAGACCTCTCGGGCCTCCCCCCTGGGATACGCTGTAACGACTAAAGTTTTTATTATTTTACGACAAGTTTTCCCTTGCAATGTCCCTTCCCTTTTCTTGTCGTTTCATTTTCATGTTCAACTAACGACAAAAAAGTATTATACGGTCGAAAAGATGAAGTGTCTTTTGTCTTTTATATAATTACGCAAGTAAGCAATCGATAGGCGTAGTGCGATGATGCGTTATAATATGCATTTATATCATAATGTACTCACCTTATTATGTTTTAAAGATCGGTAGCCGGTAAGTATTAAAAAAATAATAATAAATGCACACGTTTGTACCTATTCTGATTACACTGATCGGGTATGTAACGCGGTAGCACGTTAAAATTGTATAACATAAAATATTAATATTAAAAAGTATTATGTTTTTGGGTTGGCTACAACTTTTTTTTCCGGACGATTTTCGTAACGCTTACCTATAACTTATAAGTTATAACATCTATTATTGTTAGCATGGTTGTTGTGATAATATTGATATCAAATTCTTCAATCTTACGAGATCTAATCTACATTCCTCTTTTGAGGGTGGTTTCCATTGGCGCAATTATTAGGAATATGCTGAGGTGACTTGTGCACCCCCCCCCCCCGCCATTTTAAAATGTGCACCTCTAAAAATAAAATACTTTTTCATTATATATTTTGATTATTTTGAAGTAAAAATAAAAATTATCAATAAATACAAAAATGTTGTACTATAGCTATATAGGTATTGTATATTGAGGAATAAAATATGTAGGTACTTCGCTATTATATTCCCAGCTATAACATAAAATTATGAAATAATCTTTAGTTTATTTCATGTGTTGTATACAGAACAGGTCACAGATACGTAGTTATTACCTATTCGTGTAACAATAGTCATAATATTATTATATTATCAGTATTGACTAAATAACTTTGAACACGGGATAACGAGATTTTCTCTTTATCTTTGGCAGGATGAAAGACTGCCTGTGAATGTGAGGGCGTTTACATTGCCTCCTTGTTTATAATTTGTTATTGAAGTGTATTGATTGTTGAATATACTATTATAATAGGTATCATTTATCACAAAATATTTGTTTTTTTTAATTTTTTACATACCTACCTACGTGTCTTACAAATGGTGCCACACTGATGTTTAGAAAAAAATAATTTTTATGTGATTTTGTCATAAAGGGAAGCGTCCGAACATTTCTCCAGCCCCCGAGGTTTCGTACATTTGCGCTTAAGCCACCTGTGATCTGTATCCCTCCAAAAGTATTTTTATTTAATCTCTACCATGGATTTATATTATACAAGTTTTTAATCTTATTATTTGTGTTACCTATCTATATTACTTCAATTTACTCGATGTATAGAATGCTGCAGCGTCGCGTATGTTTCCACACCACCCATACGACATTATATGACATCGTCCATGTTGTTCAAAACAAGCGAAAACTGCACTTCTCTCGTGTAACATTTTTCGTTATTTATACATCAATAAAAATACATATTTTAATATAAATAGTAGTAGTCACCAATTTACTGTTACTGTTTTACAAACTGAATTTATAATTTACTGTTTAAAAATATAGGTAGTACAATAGTACATTAATATACATTTTTTTTATTTTTTTATAATAATGTAATTGTATAAGTATTAAGAACCTTTATATAAAAAATTATTTTTTTTTTTGTTCATATGGGTTTTATTTTGACAACCACCGTGGATTTCTCCATTTATTTGGTATGGGTACAGGGTCTCGTATCCACTAAGTTTTCTTTTTGGTTTTACTGCCTAGTGATTAAATTCGCGCGTGTTTGTTGTGACAGAACTGAATGGAAGCATTTCATCAATATGAGTGGCTGATCCGATTTCGAACTATCTATTGATGACGGGCTGCCGAAATCTGTATTTATTAAATTTATGTTACCATGTTAGAAAGTCATTATGTTTTAAAAAGGTCACATAATAGTACTATAATAGTTATCCATCGGTATATCACGCTGTCGACGCTGTTTCCCAAACATTTAAAACTATCAGCCATCGGGTATAATATACTTAATACACGTATCCACTTCAATGGATCTCTCGTACTGACCGCTCCATAGTTCATATGTTAATATTATGTTTAGTGCACGTGTGCGTGCTACAATATAGTGTATTGTACGCACAATGTACGAATAAATACGTTATTATGTAGATGAAGCGTATTGGATGTCGGTGGGCAGGGCTGAGTTGAACGAAGCTCTGAACGTGGTGGTCAACAACAATGTGGCGAAGAATGTGATCCTGTTTATCGGTGACGGGATGGGACCGAACACGGTAACGGCCACCAGAATTTACAAGTACAATGAGAGCGGACGATTGACTTTTGAAGAGTTTCCGCACGTGGGCTTGCTTAAAGTGAGTACACAATAATTGCAATACATCGGTTGTATTATACCTATTGCACATAAATAGTATTCTCATAAATCATAATAAATATGGTATATATGGTACAAAGTGAATCTTTTAAGAGTAAATAACTCGCAAGTTTGTACATAATTTGAAGTCATCGGAGCAACAATGTTGCAAAATCGTTTTATAAATATTTTTCATCAATATGGGTTTTGGTTTTTACTTATTTGATTGACGCAGCAAACGTTTTTAATTTCATGTTTCGAAGCGGAATTTTTCCTGAGAATTTCAAAACGTAGGTAGGTACAATTTTGAACGAGTAGTTATTTAGTTAAAATTCTGTGTATTTGCGAGGACAACCACGGTGTCGTGGACCTCGTGGTCCTTAAGTGATCGAATGATGTCAAGTAAAATAATGTTTAATACACAATGTATGCACGGAAACGGTCACTAAACCATTTATGTCACCAAGTCGTTTTTTCACCGAAGGTCACTATTTTCAATGGGCGACTACTGACTATTGTCAACTATTGTTATAATCCAACATATAATTGCCATGCAATTATTATTGGGATCACTGCGGGAATAAGAAGCAATTTTATATAAATTTCATACTATCTCGATGTTTGTGACACACGCGCTCTGCATAATATTGTGTATACTTTTGTCATAATACACATAATAATAGTAAGAAGAAACGTTGTTTTAACAGATATTTTAAACAACATTGTATAATTATATACATACTAGCTGATCCCGTGTACTTCGTTGCCCGTTAAATGTACCAATTCTATATGACTCAAACTTTGTTCAATTCGTTATTTAATATTCGGTGTATGGTGTTAAAAATTTATCTTAACTTTTCTGTTGCCTGGAATAAAATTTCTGATTCTCAACAGTTTATTATAAGGTATAAGCAATTTATCTGCGGTAGATCTCGGACCCCGCGCTGTTTGTACGTAACCGTGATATGATTTAACTCAAAAGTATCAAAGTTATACAAAGTTTGTCGTTTTACTTAATTCCACCTACGGTGGATTAGGATAATCAATTACACAAAATCCTAACCTAACCTAACCGTACTAAAATCCGATGAACAAAAAAAACCAAATTAAATCCTATTTAAATTATATCTATCTTCTTCCCAGATGTCTAATCTACACACAAACAATTTTAATTTACCAAATAGAAAACAAAATCATGCTTCCGTGATTGATTAATTGTTTTTTTTTTTTTTGCTAAACTAAATAATTATAATAATTGTTTGAATGTTTCAACCAGCGACTATTTCTTACTAAAAAAGGTATAGGTATACAATTTAGACATTTTTTTAAATTGAAAAATTCTAACAATATATCTTTATAAATTGTAGCCTATGTGCTATTCTGATGTATAAGCTATATTATTGTAAAGTTTCATTAAAATCCATTCAGTAGCTTACATAAAAGAGTAACAAACATTCGCGTTTATAATATTAGTAGGATATATATACAGATTGTATCATATGCAATTGTACGCGGGGTTAAGCATACACATTTTTTTGTTTTTTTTAATCACAGGTCTAAAATAAATATACACTTAACTTTATTTTAGAAAACAATATTTTCTAAAATGTATATTCTGATCTATTTTATAATAAACTTACAATTTATTAAGGTAATTATAAAAGAAAAGAAAAAAGATTTATATACATAACCCATTATGGTAAAACGGCAAATTATCATATTCGATTTTAGAAATTTTGAGAAATTCCACCTACATAGTACTTACCTTCAAAGTGTCACGGTACATAAAATTGTGAAAATAAATGTATTATTAAATTTATTTATTTTATTATTAAGTATAAATGTATAATTTACCTTATATTATGTATTATTAAATTTCTGTGCCATTTAAATATTTCGCTAAACAAAATTATCAACATTGTCTATCAGTATTATACGTTAAGATAATTTCCGAGTCATAGTTGTAAATGTGTTAACAAAATATTTGAATTTTATAACCTAACCTATGTGATCAGTTAATGCATTGACAATATTAGCTACTAATGTTATGAATTTATGATATTGGCTAAGCATTTACGTTATTACATAATTTAAATCATCGACAGTAACATATATATCTATTTATACTTATACATAATATATCAGGTGTTTAACCTATATAGCGTACCTATATATTAAACTTGTTGGTAACATTTTTAAAAATATTATTTACATAATTTTACTCATCAGCAGTCGCTTTATAATTACAATTTATTACTACAACACTACCTATAGGGCAAACAGTTATAAGATAATGCGTAGGTAATATTACATATTATCAGTAATAAATTATAATTTTAGAATATAAAAATTATTATCTATTTTATTACAAAAGTATTATATTATTTTATGTACCTACTAGGATTATATTTGTATTATTCTAAATTCCGATATTTTTACATATTGTAAATACCATTCAAATATATTCAACCAACTTTTCTAAAAATCATTTATTTTGTGAGTATTATAATATAATAATTATACGATATTTAAATAGGTAATTAAATTAAAAACATGAATTCTTAACAGCATTACGAATTGGTAGTTTTTACGTAAGTACATTATACAAAAACATCATCAAAATAAACGTCTACTATTGATAATGGTCGTATGTAAATTTAAATACAGTAGCTAAGTGAATTCATTTGTTGTACCTAAAAATAAGTGAATTAGTCATTATTAAATATAGTGTCGTGTTTTTTGTGCACACTTCTGTTTTTCTGTGTAAATTGTTATTAATGACGCTGACATAGAATATTATTGCAAATTAATTTTACACATCAAGATATGTAAACGTGTTACGTATTTATCCAATTGCTACATACAATTTTACTTATAAACCTCTTATTTAAATTAAAAAATGTCAATATTTTAACGACTGTATATAAGAAATGTAATATCGTGATTTTTCATCATAATATAGTTTATTAGTTTAGTAGTTATTAATAGATATAGTATATAGATATATACGTCTACCAAACACATTTTTGTGTATACTACATGCAAATCAGTTTTAATAACATTTTAGATTTTGAGCAGTGCGAAGAATGTATTGATTTTACAATATTGTAATTAATGATGTGTGTGTGTTTTTTTGTGTGTCCGTCATCACTTTTTCGGGACAGCGACAATGCTTCGATTTTCTTCAACAGCATCTTTTCTGATAGAAAAGTGAATCTAGTTGGTCATTCGTTGTGAGAAGGGGTTAACTCCAAACAAAATAACCGTAGATACATGCAATTGTATACACGAAAGTATACTAAAATAGGATATAAAGACGGACTGTCTTACAACGTAAAATAACATAATATAATATAATATACGCGCGGCATCACATTTTGCGTTTCAGACGTATTCGGTCAACAAACAAGTGCCGGATGCAGCGAGTTCGGCAACTGCAATGTTCACGGGTGTAAAGGTCAACCAGAAGACTATTGGCCTGGACGCGAATTACCAGATCAATGATACAACTCACTGTAAAAATGCCGGTTCGAAAAGGATCGGACTTACGTCGTTGGCCACGTGGGCGCAAGATGCTGGAAAAAGCACCGGTATGATGCGCTTTAAATTTGTTATATGTTTTCAACTAAATTGTTTTTTTTAGGTGAATAGCTACGTTAATACAATGATTTATCGTGACATTTTTATTATGAGTATAACTGATTTATAAGACTATACGATCGGTTAGGTTAGGTTAGGTTAGTACTTAAACAATATGCGTGAATATAACAAAGAATGCGCGTTGTATACATATTATCAGAGATGCAGGCAATAGGTCACTAGTTAAGTAGTTACATTTGTATTTACTTTGTAACGTTGTTAACTTTTTTTTTATTTTGTATTGTGGGTATAATATTATTGACACATATAATACAAATATAATAACAGGTGGAAATTGTGAATCTTCAGATATATAATTGTCAAGTTCAGTAAATTCTGTCACATCGGGTGATGCATACGCTCAACAAAACCACGTTCAACCTCATCAAACGACAAAAAACTCAAGCCATGTTGAAGCCAAACCCCTGTATCTGTTTTCTCGGTGTAATGCTACAATAAATGTTTGCTACTTTGTGTTGTACGAAACCAACTTTGGTTTAAGTGAAATGAGCAACCAATTATTCGACAATTAGGGAAAATATTTTTGACCGATATAGGTATGAGCTGATTTTTCAAAATCCAAATGGAGAAATCTAAACTTTGACCAAGAAGTTCTAGACATAAGTTTTTAATCGTAGTTCAAAATATTGAATACATTTCACTTGATTTTGATTTCAAAAACGCTTAAATTACCGGTACATAAAATTTATTTTTCCAAGTATGCACAGTGAACATTTGTAAAATTTAATTATGTTAGTACTTATTAGATTAGACTACACGACTAGACACAAGACTTTCGATGACCAGTTACAGTATATCTATTGTGCCCAAACGTGTATTCATAAATGCGCTCAAACGTGTAAACAATTTACAGGTGGATTGTTTATACTGCGCCCAAACGGGTTATTCTCGTTATACTTAGTGACACGCAGTGTATGAGATAAGTTTACAATCAGAAACACATGAAATGGAATTATGATTAATTAAGGTAGCCGAAAAACCAAAATTAATTTATTAATTTAGCAGATCATTCTGTGTACCTATGGAATGATTATTGTCAAACGAAATGGCGATAGAACGAAGAAAAGTGATTGGTTAATTCGATGCAGATAGTTCGGGAGCGTCAACTGTTCCGCTAAGGAGGAGATGAAATAAAAGAAATATCGGCATCAATGCGGTGGTAAACAAGGGTAGGAGTAGCTCGGTATTGCGTTTAATGAAGCCCAGGACTTCCAAAGCTATCGACGGTGATGTTATAATAAAATGATAAAATGAAATGATTAGGGTCAAGTAAAAGCCAAGATCTTTATTAACATTATATAACCACTCGAGTGTAAAGCCATTCGGGGCAACAGGGGTGGTGAAGAGGCGAGCGGCTCCACAAAATTACATTACGCCATATTTCTCAAGATTTAGTGTAAGTTCGACACGTAGAGTCCATGCAGTCACAAAAGCATTTGAGGTCAGTCTGTAGACGAATGCGGTCGTAAGTGGAGTTAATTTACATGTTAAATTTAACGTCGTCGGCGAATGAAATAACTCGACGGAAATATGTCTATTGAGATGATAATTATTGATGAAGAGGGCAATTACGAGATGACCAAAATGACCTATTGGGGAACGCCAGGAGGTAAGGTGAAAGTATTGGAAGTAGCACCATGAACTGTCAATATAATACTATTAACAACAAACATAAATCATAATATCATTATAGACACTTTATAGAATATATATTTTTACGCGGGAGCTGTAGGTTGTATGTTAATGATTATAATTACTTATTAGATATACCTTTTGTTACTGTCAAATCACGCAAACCCGAAAAAAAATTACAACCAGCGTAGGTATTATATATTATTATTGAGCTTTATAAATCGGCAATTAAATCTACAATAATAATGTATAATGTAGGTATTAAGTAATCTATGTGAATATTATAATGTAACCGTATTTATATTATTATACATTATCTTCCATTAATATAAACGAATAATAATATTAGTGAGTAATAACACGTACGATAGATAATACTATGACAGTTTTTTTTATTATTACCAATACTACCTTTAACACATTATCATATTATATTCATATCCAGTAAAATATTTAAATATGTAATTATTTCGTGTCGTTCCATTCATGTCTCGTGGGTGAGCTGATAATATAATATTATGATATGGGTACTATAGCTATGTTATAAGATACCCATACATTAACTATTATATGTATAGGTTTACACACCTCGTGTGTAGTATAATAATTTTTAGTTACATAATTATGTAAACCGGTTGGAGTCAATTATATTTGTATACTTAAATCCATACTATTATATCAATTTTTTATTATTAAGTATTCTATTCAAATATTATTTTTATTGTGAGTCGGCATTCGGTTAAATATGTAAATAAAGTATGTTATAAACATTTTCATGGCCCTTTTTCACCAAAAAAAAAAACCGAAACCCAGCCTGTTTCCGCACAACACGAAATAGGTCCAAATTCCGTATCCGTCAAAATGTAATTTTTTGAAAAAACATTTCGGCTAAGAATTTTTTGGGAGTAATACAAAAACAATGAAGCTATATTTTATAAATAAATAATAATATAACTAAAAAAATTATTCATTGTATCGCAGTTAAGTATGCGGACATACGGTTGCAATAATAGTTACAGTACTTATGAATATTAATTACTATACTGAGTGAATTATTTTCCTAGAAACATAAGTGATACAAGTAAACTATTTTTAAAAAAAATCATTTATCTCTCGTTTTAAAACGCCCACAAATCAAATAAATGTACGAATAAATTATAGTTAAATATAATCCGTTAGATTAACCGAAAAGTTAGTGAAACCCGAACCCAAATCCGGAAAAAAAACCCGATTAAGCCGCGGCGTCTAGAACCCGATAAGACCACAAACAACAGTGATATTATTATTTCTGTTAAAAAATCGTAAAACGCCTAATTGGTTAATGGAAAAAAAAAAAATGATTTTAATTTGACGACTCTGTTCGATTTCTTTCATCGCTCATCGCCATCATGTGACGTTTACAGGGTTTGTGACCAACACCAGGATTACCGACGCTACGCCCGCCGCCCTATACGCCCGGACGTCAAACCGGAAGTGGGAATGCAACGCCGCCATGCCGCCAAGCGCGAAAAACTGCAAAGACATTGCCAGGCAGCTCATTGAAGACCGACCAGGACGAAATTTTAAGGTACGTTATGTTATCCCATCACACGATTTGTAGCCGTGTGCCCAGGTATAGACGGTATAGTATATTATTGTGTACGTTTGTGAGACCCGATTAGACACAGGATTCAAGCGACACTTCAATGTTTAGGCAAGTCTCAAAATGTCTTTAAAATGACATAAAAATAAAATACAGCTGTTACAGTCTTTAAGATGAAAATATTTTTTAGAATAGGCACGGGAGTGTATACAAATAGTCGAAATAATGCTTCGATTTTCAACTTCAGTATCTTTTCCGATGGGAAAGTGAATGTATAGTTGGTGCATATGAGAGGTTAGGTATATTCCAGAAGGAAAAAAAATTAGGAAAAACGGTAATTTTTACGCAAAACCGTAGATACTTTATAAATTTACATCATGAGTTTATTTTATCATTTTCTATACTGTTAATAGACATTTTCAATTTTCAATTTTTTAAGTTTTTTTTTATAAATGTCAATAAAATTTTAAAAAAGCTTTCATATTTAATACAAGTCTCTTCATATATTCTTGCAATATCAGTTTAAAATATTAAAAATATAAAATCAAGAATTACTTTTCAGAAGCATTCAAAGATTTTAATAGATAAGAATTGAAAATTTAAAACAAGGTTTCATGTAAGTAGTTCATACTGGAACCAAAACTAAAAGATATATAAACACAATTTTGTTGTTTTAGATATTTTAAGTTCAAATTTGGACGAAATTAAATATTTTAAACGATGAATAACGATTTTAGTTTCGTGTTGTAATTTAAAATATTATTAGTGGGTACTTCAAACTTCTAAAATATAATATTGTACCCATACAAATATGATAACATGAAAATAATATTAATTCAACTTACCTACCGTATTAATAATAATAATAATAATTTAAAATACCTTTGGCTGACAAATCGTCTTCGTTTAGAATCATTTTTTGTATACTGAAATTATATTATATCATTAAATTTAAATTTAAAACCATCCATTACAGTGGCCCATTTGTAACCTACCGTACAACAGAGCGACACCACCCACTTGCCCACCTTTTTTTATTTTGCATATAGGGACTAAAATTTAAAAACAGGCAAAGATTTATATAAATAAAAAACGGGTAAGTGGATGACACTCTACTAGAGTACAGAGTGTAAAGGAAAATAATATTTGGATTATTCTAGAGAGCCACGTTAAGGACGGTCAGTTAGAGTCAGGGGCTAATTCAAAAAAGCAGAGGCCCTGTGCACTATTTTATTTATTATTCATTATTATTTATACTTTGGACCCCTTTCAACTAAAAGTCTAAAAAGATTGGTAAAATTTAAATACAAGCAAAGATTTATATAAAAAAAAAACGAGTAAGTGGATGACACTCTGCTAGAGTACAGAGTGTAAAGGAAAATAATATTTGGATTATTCTAGAGAGCCACGTTAAGGACGGTCAGTTAGAGTCAGGGGCTAATTCAAAAAAGCAGAGGCCCTGTGCACTGTTTTATTTATTATTCATTATTATTTATACTTTGGACCCCTTTCAACTAAAAGTTTAAAAAGATTGGTAAAATTTAAAAAAAAAAAAACGGGTAAGTGGGTGAAACTCTGTACTCTAGTAGAGTGTCACCCACTTACCCGTTTTTTTTTTTTATATAAATCTTTGCCTGTTTTTAAATTTTACCAATCTTTTAGACTTTTAGTTGAAAGGGGTCCAAAGTATAAATAATAATAAATAATAATTAATAAATAAAATAGTGCAAAGGGCCTCTGTTAATTTGAATCAGCCCCTGACTTTAACTGACCGTCCTTAACGTGGCTCTCTAAAATAATCCAAATATTATTTTCCTTGAATCCCTCCAATAGTGTTATATGTAAATCCACAAATGTGGTTGGTATAATATTTTAAATTTGTATACATTTATATTTATCTATTTCTTATTTAAATTATAGTAGGTATTATTTTTTATCCAGATCGCTGCGTGTGTTTGGTACACGTATTTTTGTTTATTCTTTAACTTTTCATTGTTATTAATATTATCGTTATAATATTATTATGTCGTGTTTACCACCTACGTGTGATATCTTGTCTGCAAACGACTCCCAGTCCCCAGAACGTTGGAATTCGAATATTTAGAATTTCGTACCACGGCAGACAGTTATTATCTATTATTATCTACAACACCAATTGCTCAATAATATCATATTTTATCTTAATCATATTATTATCACATGCGGCGTCTAGAAGTCCTAGAGACAATGGTTGATAAGGCTAGCGTCTGTATGCGATACGACGTGTGTGAATACGTTTTTATTCCGAAAAAAAAGCATTCGCTGAAAGGTGGCTTATGTTATGACTTATGATAAAAATAATATTATTATCGTATTATTCTATTCTGTGATAGCATATCACGCACGTCATTGTATAAAATTGTTTGACGACGTTAAAGTGTAAAACGTATTAAATAATAAATGCCTGCACATGATCATATGGAGTAACAATATAATATTATTAATAACAACTGTACATATTTTATACAAGTAGGTAGGTACGTTTATAATATGTTTTAATAATATTTACAATTTAGAGTTAAACTCTTTGACGCCTATGGCCATAGTTGCCGAGGCCTAATTCAATTAAAAAAATTAAAAAAATAATATTTACCTATGTAGTATATATCGTATAGACATGTTGTAACTTGTAGTTGTAGTCTGCAGTGTCGTAACTATAGTCTAACAACAAGTCGTACAAGACACAGCCCCACACAAGTTGTACAGAAACACACAGAGAAATTTCGAGAGCAGATGAACAAAAGCACCAATCTACCTACCAATCCAATTTTAGATTTTGATTGGAACGATAAATGTATTGATTTTACAATGATGTGTGTTTTTTATTTTTTATTTTTGTGTCTGCCATCACCTTTTAGAACAGTAAAAATGCTTAGATTTTCTTCAACAGTATCTTTTCTGATAGGAAAGTGAATCTAGTTGGTACTTTCGGGGGGTCAAAAGTAAAAATTTCCCAGTAGTTTTCAAAAGCGCCGGGTAAAACAAAAGAAAAATTAAGGAAAAACGGGAATTTTTACGCAAAATCTGTTTTCGAGAAAATCGATTTTGGTTTTTGGTGTAACTCTAAATGAATTACTGTGAGTACAGTATTATTTTATTTGTTGGGAAATAAAACGTGAAAATTTAATGCAAGGCTCCTGATATATTGTTACAGTAGCAGTTGAAAAATATTAATAATACATAGGCACAATTTTTTTTATAAGCATTTTAAGTTCAAATTTCGACAAAATTTATCAAATTTATAATTTAATAATTATTTTGTAGTTAAAAATTTATAAAATGTTCAATTTTTATAGTTAAGGATTGAAAATTTAAAACAAGGCTCCACGTAAATAGGTTATACATAAATTACTTTATTCACAATAATATCATGAAATATACTTGGTAATATCATAGGCTAACTGACCGTTTTCGCTCAGAATTGTTTTTCTTATATGCAATGATATTATATCATTGAATTCAAATTTAACACCATCCATTACAGTGACCCACTTGAAAGCAGAGCAACATCCACTTACCCATCTTTTTAACTATTTAACTACATCTTTTTTTTGTTTTTATTAATAATCCTTTTTCAATATCGACAAAGAACTTAGTCCATCTTGATTTTGTGTCGATCTTTGTTAAGATTTGATTCGTTTCATAGCCAAAATGACCTTTCAATTGAAGCAGTCGTACTAGAAATAGTTGGAATGAGTTGTCCAAGTTTAAATACCTCTGGAAAAACTGATACTAAATTATTTGTTTTAATTTTATTGACCAAATCATATGGACTGTCATTTGAAGGTTCTTCATATGTATACAATACAGTAAATTCATTTTTTAATCTGACAATAACAAATTCATCGCCAAAAATTGACTGTCGGAGATTTAGACTCGGCCAGATAAGATAAAACTATGTGACGAAAATATACGCCTTATTGTGTTCGTGTGCAACAATATTAGGATTATTATGTTATGACAAAAAAAAACCTAATTATCGTATTTTGGGTACCTATCAGAGAAAGTATTTATAAGCTTCCAACTGCTGTGTAAAATCGTAGTCACCCCGCCCTACCACACCCATCCATACCTATTATGCTAGACACGAGCTAGGTAATCGAAATCCGAAGCGCTCCGGTCAATGTATCCCAATTACTATACAATTATAATTCAGATAATTATGGAGTATAATTTCTGATGAGTAGATTATTTCTAAAATAAAAAACCTGTATCATATTGCTTATATTGACATGATGAAATTTATATTTTTTCCTTTTTGAGCGTGGCGCTTAGCTCGCATGCCCTGACCGCACGCCACTGGTTCAGGTACTCAATTTTAGTGGAAATTACCTATATCTATTTATTTTTTTTTTTTGACTAATCAGTAAAAATATACAAAAGCACTGTAGGTATTTTTAATGTCTGCTCTTTTATAACCACGTCGCCTCCCAATTAATAAAATAATAATAATAAAATATCTTCTGTGATATATGACTATATAGGCCAGCTATAAGGACTGCTGTAGCGCCTATTACCTATATAAATGGGTATATAATATATTACAATATAGTTACCACTTATCTGTCCTACGTAATTTACTGCACGGCTGACTGCGTTTAAGTTGTTATAAAACGTCACGGCTCACAGCTCGAAATATTTTAAAGAATAATATTTATTTTTTTTGTTTTAAACATGAGTGAGTTCGTCTAGCTCGACTTAATATCATAGGCGGGATATCGCGTGTCCACTGTCCACCATAACACTATATTTTATACTATACAGCGTGCCGATTTGTTTTCCAAAAACAGGTTATAATGGGCGGCGGCAAGAAATCATTCGAAGCTAATTCACCGCCGAACCCAAAGGAACACGTTGATAAATCCTTGTGCGTGCGAACGGACCGCAGAGATCTGATCCGTGAGTGGATAGACGACAAACTATCCAACAACCTGTCGCATCAGTTATTGACCAACGTGAGCGATATACAAATGTTGGACACGGAACAAACAGAGTACATTTTGGGTGAGTAACCTGCTAACGTCTTTACGTCTAACATATTATAGTAACATATAATATGCTTTTAGTTCTGTGGACGCCACTTCGGACCAGCACTGCAAAGATAGTATTTTAAGCTATTTCCGACCAAATGAATCTTATAATTTATATACAACTATATAGGTTAGGTTAGGTTAGGTAACCTATACCTCAATACAGTATCTTCGCCGATTATTGGTCTCGTATAGATTTATTATTTCAATATCCTTTAAGTACACGGAATAATAGGCAAACAGTTGTCTATTGGACTCGTTATTACTCTTGTTAATGGGGTAAATGTGTATTTAAAACTGCATGTTTCCGCATTTTTAGTCCATTTTCCCCCGATTCCATCGCATATATTCTGACTATTTCCTGGACTCATCACATCAAAATATATTAAAGTTTTTAAAAATATTTTTTTCTTTATAAACTGAGGTGATTACAAAACAATATTTTTGAAATTCTTCTGTCTTTAACGTTATTAATGTTCATGTTTTTCCACAGTGAGTGACAACCTAGAGATAGGTACATTCAAAATACAATAATATTAAATATTTATTAATACATAGCGTCGTAGCCAAATTAAATATTTTATTACAATGCATATATGACTTGTAACTAACACCTCCGAATAGCGTACGAAATTTCAGCGACCGACAGTGACCGGTATTTAGACGTTTCACAATACATATTTTTGTTCTTGAACATTTCGCTTTATTTCCTCATAAGTTACTCAGTTTGGATTCAAATACTCTGATCCCAAAGTGAGTTTATTAAATGGCGATTATAGTGATCAATATATTATAATATTATGGTATTTTACCTATATAGTTAGCCAGTTAGGTATGTTATGCATAGTGACGTAGTTGAGGGGTGGGAAATGGGCTGATGAGTAGATAATGTGTTGGTCCATGGTTTTACTTTAAGCGTATTTGAGGGATGGAAATCTAAAATGTAGGTACTATTGCCAAAATTGACAAAATCGAGTAAGATATCGATTCTTCGATACATCGATTGGCGTCGTCAGAATGGATCAAAACGTACTTTTTCCTGGTAAAATCTGCGATTCAAAATTACTGGTTAATCCAAAACGAACCTTTTCCATACATAAATATGATATTTAGAAAATCAAAACGAACTTTTTCCAGTTTTAAACCAAAATGTACTATTGAATAGGCACTAATCGACCAATCATTAACTATACCAAAACGTACTTTTTTTTGTTATGCCAAAACGTATACTTTAGCCCGTGTTGTAAGTATACCTATATAATATAGAGAAGTAAAAATGTTATTCCAAAACGTACTAAAATTTTAGTTAAAAGGATGTCAGGCACCATTTGTTTTCTCTCTCTGGCCCACTCCGCAACATAGACAAAACGCATTTATGGAGAATCATTTTTTCTATGTATTTTCTTAGAGTAAAAACACCCATTACAAAAAAAATAGAAAATAATATTTTTGAGGGAATGACATATCGATTTGTCTAAATATTGTCTCAAAACAATGAAAACATAATTTAAATTTACAACATTTTTTTGTTTATTTTAAAAGTCGAATACAAAGTCAAATAACAAAAAAAAACGATATGTCATACCCTCAAATGTTATTTTCTATCTTTTTTGTAATAGGGGATTTTACTCTAAGATTACTTAAAAACATAGAAAAAATGATTCTGCGTTAATGCGTTTTGTCTATGATGCGCGTGGTACAGAGAGAAAAAACAAATATTGCCCTGACATCATTTTAAGTTTTAAATTAAATTAAAAATATAACAATAGAATATTTAATAAATTTGAATCGGTTTTAGTATAAAAAATATATTATTAAATAATTAAAAAAAAACTTTTTTTCAAAATAATTTGTCTGGCTATAAATGGTTGTTTTTATTGAAAATGTTAAAATACAGAAAATCGCGAAGAAAAATCAGTATTTAGGCAATAGTGCGTTTTGGATTTCCACCCCTCATTTATGATTTGCATTTGTTCCTATAACTAAATGAATTACTTGATATCCCCCGATTTATTTATTTTTTGCAAATGGCAGATAGAAATAAATAAATAGTTAAATTTCCGTATTTTAAGAACAAAATTCATGAGCAAGCCATTCACTAGGAGTTGAATTCCGGGAGTCCCAACCACGAATTAAGATATACTTAATATATAGATATATCTTCGTGGTTCCAACGAATCAATTAATTGTAAATTGATAACTTTTATGAAATTAGTGTAGTAGTTCGCAAAGAACAAACATATTAAACAGAATAATTAACATATATATGTATATAATATATTATAATATAGTAAAATTGTTAAATTAGAACAGTGAACAATGAACATGAAACATGTTTGTCATTATCAGTATCACAGTGATGAGGCATAAAATTAAGTAATTTTTTTTGGTGGTCATCTATTGTAATATTATATGTACAGAGATTTTAAATAAAATTTTATTATTTAAAATCCCTGTACATGTATTATAGTGGTTACCACTTATCAGTTATCATTACTCATAGTAATTACCTTATGATCTATATGCTATAGCCTATACTGATTAAGTAAATATTTCCCTTGTGTAAGAACTGAGAATAGTGACATAGGAACCTAACTAATACTAAAATTATGCCTACTTGTTGCTGTAACAGAAACTAACTAATTTAGTACTCTATTGACTATAAAGTTTAAATTACAGGATAGGTACTACATAATATTATTAATGGGGGATGGAGTGGCCGAGCGAATTAAGGCGTCGGTGGCGACGTACACTGGCGCCGGTTCGAACCCGGCAGCAGGTGGCATTTTTCTTCGGGCAAGTCACGGTGTCCGGAAAGAAGTGCCGTCATCCCCCATCCGGGCATGGCAGATACCTACAGGTGCCCACTAAAAAATCTGCCACATAAAAAACACACGTGTTTACAAACCTACTATTTATTCGCTATAAACAAAAAACAAACAGCTAATGGTCATAGTTGCCGGGCTTCATGATCAATTAAAAAAAAAAAATATTATTACTGAATTATATGATTGTTATTTAAAAACCAGACACATTATAATAATACCTAATATTATCATTCTTGATTATGTTTTTTTTTTTAATCACCACAGATTTAAGCAATAAGTTAATAAGCACTCAGCAAGTACTTACGATTATATTTATTATTTAGGATTATTTACAAACGGAACAATGCCAATGGAATATACTAGAAATAAAAAGTCATTAGGAATACCATCACTAGAATTAATGACTGAAACAGCTATTAAAGTAATTTCAAAAAATGAAAATGGATTTTTTTTAATGGTATGTATATTTCCTAATATAAATAAAAATTTGCTATCAAAAATTTAAAAAACTTGTCCAAAAATGTAGTACCTAAGTGGCTAAGTACCTATTCTTTGACTCTTAAGCAAATGATATAATAATATTGGAAATTATTATGTTAATGAATGATACTAACACACTTCTATAAAATTCTCAAGATAACTTCTGTATTATTGTACATTGGTTGTACATTTAAGGCCAGTTGCACCGTCTACGGTTAAGCTTAATCAGCTGATAACAGATATTTAACCGGGCAAATTCGGCCAATTAAACTCCGGTTAACTTTAATCAAAGATGGTACAACTGGCCCTTAGGCTATAATATTATAACTTATCCTATTGGATTCCACTGATTTCAGTAACTATGTACATAATCAATTATATTATTTAAGTATAAGAAAGGCAATATACTTTATATTTAAGTATAAGAAAGGCAATATACTTTATATTTAAGTAAAGGATTCAAATAATATTAAAGAAAGTTTGTTAATTTAATTCCTAATTAATAAGCTTACTATTTGAGTCTTTTTCATAAATTTTAACTATATCATTTCACTTTATAATATTGTATCATAGGTGGAAAGTGGGTTAATTGATGCAGCACACCATCAAAGCACAGCCAGGTTAGCTCTAGACGAAACTGTTGAATTTGATAAGACAATCAATACTTCAATCAATTTGCTAAGACAGTTAAATATGTTAAATGACACATTAGTGATTGTGACCAGTGACCATGCAAACTTATTATCAATTAATGGATATCCAAATCGAGGGAATAATATTCTAGATGTGGCAGGAGTATCAGAATCAGATGACGTTAGTTACACAACATTAACATATTCAATAGGATATGCTAAGCGCCCAGTGTATACCCGTCAAGGTATTTTAGTCATTAGACAGGATCCAAAAGCATCCGGTAATACAACTATTCATGATTATACTCAACAAGTTGGTATTCCGGAAGAGACAGGTCTACATGGAGGAAGTGATGTAGTAGTATATGCCAAAGGTAAATATTTAATAGACAATTAATTTATCAATTTCTTACTCAAATATTTGTTATAGGACCAATGGGACATTTGTTTCATTCCATTCACGAACAAAATTATATTGCCCATGCAATAGCATATGCAACAAAAATTGGTGCTTACCAAAGTGAACAATCTATGAACCAATCTTATATAAATTTATCAAGTATTTACCTTATAAGCACATTAATTTTGTCATTGTTGTATTTTAATGAAGTTACAGTATTAAGATTTTGATAATAATTTTATTGTATACTAAAATTCATTGTTTTATTTATTATTTTTATATCGAGGTAGGTATATAATTGTTTGTTCTTTTATTTTAGGATTTTTACATAAACAAAAATATAATTTCTATAAAAAAAAAAATTTGAGTATTTCTATTCAAAATTTCACACAGTAAATAAAAATATTGACGATTGGGAACAAAAAAAAAGTAGTTTTATTCTAAAACACAAATGTGTAGTTACTTATCGCAACTATTAGTAGTAGCTTGAAACTACGGTTTAATCCTTAGATTGCATGTACTTGATCAAGTCCACAACACGGTTGGAGTAACCATATTCATTGTCGTACCTTAAAAATGAATAAATAAATAATTAATTAATAGGTACATGGTCAATCTTTGTTTTATTTGAGATTCATTACCATGAGATAAGTTTGACAAATTGGTCGTTCAATGAAATTCCCGCCTTAGCATCAAAGATTGATGAGTGGGTATCACCAATAAAGTCGGAAGACACAACTTCATCTTCAGTGTAACCCAAAATTCCTTTTAATGGTCCTTCTGCGGCTTCCTTGACTTTGTCTTTGATATCTTGGTATGATGCTGGTTTTGCAAGTCTAAAATACAAAATGTATATATTATTTAATTAATTGTTTACTAAAATAGTAAACTACATAATGAAATAAATCTTTTTTTTTTTTTTGATAAAAAAAATTGACAAACTGACAGATTTTAACCATTTAAACTCTAGTCAGCTGTAGTATACTTGTAGAATTACTTATATATATATTTTTGAATGTAAGTTATAGCTGATATTTATCAGTTTCAATAGTTTTTATATTAACCAATACAAATAGTTATTATACTCTATTCAAAATAAGAATGGTAATAGGCGTTAAAAACTGAGTCGACACAAGAGACTAGTACTTTGGAATAAAGCTACGCCTTGCCTCTGTGCACAATTTAGCAGCAGACTGCCATTCTTATTTTGATTATAGTATAATTTCTTTTATCATCATTGTACTTTACTGAATTGCTTAAGAGGACATTACACCGAAATTGGTTGTCTCCATCTTACAAGTATGTAACATATGCAATTTAAAGGGTAGATTATTATCTAGGCAATCCCATGAGCTTTTTTTTATTAGGTTTTAATTTTAAATAGCAAATTATGAGTATTTTAAAAATGTAAATTATTTGTACATATCAAAATAATCGCTTTAAAATTAAAATATAATAAAGAGCGGATGAGATTGCTTACATAATAATCTTACTTGTAAATTTTATAAGAGGTCACTTCACTCCAATTTTTTTTTAACTAACGGAGCAAAACGTGTATTGCTATGTTACGCACTTGTAAGACGGAACAAAAAATGGTGGTGTAACATCCTCTTAGTAACTGAATTATGAGTATCTGGTATTCAAAAATGATTTGTGATTCTTTTGCAGTAAAAAATGTTAACAGTAATATTGTTATAATCAAACTAAAACAAATAGTACTTTTGATAACTTACCTTACAGTCAAGTCAACAACAGAAACATTAGCGACTGGAACTCTGAAAGCCATTCCAGTTAATTTTCCATTAAGTTCTGGGATAACCTTACTAACAGCCTTGGCTGCTCCAGTAGATGCAGGAATGATGTTTTGGGCAGCACCTCTGCCATCTCTCCACAACTATAAATAATAAAAAATTGAAATGACACAAATAATGTTAAAAGTGACAATTTTCTAAAACTAACTTTTCCAGATGGTCCATCAACAGTTTTTTGGGTGGCGGTGGTAGCGTGAACAGTAGTCATAAGACCTTCAACAATTCCAAAGTTGTCATGAATAACCTTGGCTAATGGAGCCAAGCAATTAGTTGTGCATGAAGCATTAGATACAACTTTGAATGATGGATTGTATGCATCCAAGTTCACACCAACAACAAACATTGGTGCATCAGCACTTGGTGCAGAGATGATAACTTTCTTGGCTCCACCTTCCAAATGAGCAGATGCTTTTTCAATGGTAGTAAACACACCAGTGGATTCTACTACGTAATCAGCACCAGCAGATCCCCATTGGATGGCCTTTGGGTCGCGTTCAGAGAACACCTTGATCTTGTTTCCTAATGATTTTGTGACATAATAAGTATAAATATTAAGTATAATAAAACATTTTAAACTTTAAAATATTTACCATTGACAATAAGAACATCTCCATCAACAGAAACTTCGCCTTTGAAACGTCCGTGAGTGGAATCGTACTTGAACAAATATACCATATATTCAATACCAATGAATGGATCGTTGATGGCTACAACTTTGGCGCCCTTTTCCAACGAAGCTCTCAACACCAATCGTCCAATACGACCGAAACCATTGATACCAATGTTTGACATATTTGTTTTTTTATATTGTATTTACTAAAAATAATAATAATAGAATATAATTAATACAATTTATTATTAATAATAAAAAAAAGGAAAAATCAAATATTTTTCAGGATCATTAAAATTGAAATCATAAAAAAGTATTTTTTTATTTGGTTTAAAAGTTAAAGGTGTAGATTTCAAGGTCAGAAGTATCAACAATAAACTGATAATGTTTGGTGTAGATTACCTATAAATTATAAATGTAGTACCTATATTATACATATTTATAACATTCAAATTTAATAAGCCCTTTAAAGAATAAATTAAATTTCTGTTATCAAGGCACAAAAAATAGATGAAGATTGAACCATTTTAAATAAATCACTATATTTTTTAAGTATTATAATTACTATTATATGAGACTTGGTTCTTAGTTCAAGACTTAAGACTGATTAACAGATTTAATCTGTAACTAATATCGATAAAAAAAAACCTTGATAATTGTGCTCTATTCAGAATTTCGAGCCAATGGATGAAAATGTATCAAAATTGGATACCTATTCCACTGGCACTATTGACCAACACAGCTGCTTCATCTCATCTGCTAATTTTTTACCTCCACATTAGGGGGTCGAGCATAACTGGATATTCTTATTCTAAATAGATTCTGTTCAATAGAGAACTGAAAACGCTATAATTTTTGTTCTTTTAGAAGCGGTTATTGGTTATTGCCCATCGTTAATCAAAATAACTATTCAAGTATTAACAATAAGATGATGGTTACCTCATATTTAAAACCAAAACCCATTCTTAATAAAAATAACAGTGTTAAATTCCCTAATTTACTAATGAGGCAAACCAACATAAAAATAATCATAAATCAAGGGCTTATAAGAAATATTTCTCTGATTAAAGATCGCCAAACTTTTTTAAAGCAGTTTTAGCCAATAACCTTACAGAACTTAAAGACATACAATTTTTTGTACATTAATCACATAAAATAGTATATTATTTATAATTGAAAGATTTCTTTGATACAGGTAGGTACCATTCTCATATTCTGGGAGTTAATAACAACTAACATACCATATGAGCTTTAAAATTGTAAAAATATTTTACTAAATAATGGATACAAAAAATATTTAAACTTTAGGCACACAATGTTATTTAAAATGTTTGTATTAATTATTTCTGTAGCCATAGGTTAGAAAAAGGTCATCACATTTGGCATTGTTACCAATAAACATAAACACGTTCAATTATGAAAATATCTGTAAGCTGTAGTAATGATTTTGATTTTAAGTTGAAATAGCCAAATAATTTTAAGACTAGGTACCTTGAACTGATTTTTAAGTATAAAATTATGAAATAATTTTTATTTTAATAGTTGTGGATACCTAATACAATTAAATTTGTTTACAATACTTTTATCAAAATTAATTAGGTACACACATTATTATTATATTATATTGAACAAGGTTTTTCTAATGTTTTTGATCTCATATAATAAAATATTAATTTATAAATAATTTAAATAATGTCATACAGTTAGAAAGGAAAAACCACCCATAATCCATCGTGTTGATTAAATTGAATTGATAAGGTACAGGGAAAATTATTTTAAGCAGCTCACAATAAGACAACTTCTACTATGCAGTATTTATGTACATTAATATGCATTATACATAGAACCATACAAAATATATGTATACATATCTGAAGACAAGTACCATCTCAATAAATTGGTGAGTGAATGTAATTAACAAGGTTTAAACATAAAAGTATAATACCAGAGTATTATTTTTAATTTATTTTTAGTAAAACTACCAAGATTTTCAAGGAAGAAATTGGAGTGTATCAAGAGTTACATATTATTGTGTGGTACATCAGTTGAAAATAATTATTCAATTGCAATTATTGTCAGTATTAAATTAAAAAAAAAATCGAACGATACATTTTTATTTTGATTCCATGTGGCTAGTAGGTAGGATAAGTATTAATTATAGGTCACCCGGTGAATTCATAACGCCCGAAATAGAAACACAATTGTAAGGGCAATCAAAATGTTGAAGGGCAGACAACAGAAATTGCAAACAGTGATAACACATTACTCAACTTGTGGGTTAAAAACGAGCGACAAAGTTCACACGGAGGATAAACGGACGTCAAACGCCAAAGTCGATTCAATGTGAAGGTCGACCAAGGTCAGAGAGTATTGATCGAAGTCTAGCGGATAGTCAGCGGAGAGCAGACGTGCGGAAGTGTGTATAATACAAAAACTCGACGATTTGATGATAAAAGAAAAAAACCTAAAAATCTGTGGTAGACAAAAATGGTTTCGACGATTTACGTAATCGTTGCACGCAGCTTCGTGGCGGACAATGGCGGCGAACCGGCGACTGAACGACCAAATCCGCCGCCATCAGATCGTCACAGCATTGAACGATAAACCGTAAAGACCACGTCATAATAAAGTGCAACAAGATTATGTGTTTGAAAACGAACGTAATATGATATAACAACATAACGAAACGAAATCGCTCGCGGAGAGAAGCGAATAAAGAGTTCGTTTCGAGTGGCGGCGGACGGCGAGGAAGACGATCTGTAGATCGTCGACCGGATGAAAGACGACACAAATAATTATTATTAAAAATCTTACCTGAAGGAAGTGGAGTTGACGACGTCGAGTGTGCTGACTCGATGGGGTGTGTACCGTAAATGACTGAATCGGGACGACTACGATCGGCACTTCGACTTCGGCAGGCGGCTGGTCCGGCGGTCTGCGCCGGCAACGCTTCGTGTATACGTCGGCCAGTGCGCATGACGTCACGAGCCCCGTAGCACGCCTATAGTTGACTGCGGTCGTCGTGACGTCACTGGCGGCGGGTAACGTGCGCCGCGCTTGAGCACACCTGCGGCCACGTCCGCTATCGACCCACGGCTCAGCGGAGGGGAACCCGGGCGAGCGGCAAATGGCAATTGAGAAAATAACCCGTCAAACCGTCGCGCCCGAGCGTCGTCCGCCGGTTTTACGCCGGCACGGCAGCCATTTTGCCGGCACTAGATGTACACAGTCCACACACCACACTTCCTACAATATTATCATTGTTAATTGTTATTATTATCGATGTTGATTGTAAATAGTCAGCGGTCAAGTACAAGTGAAATCGGAAATATACTCTATTCTCGGAACGGTATACGAGCGTACCCATTCGGACCCAAGGCGAGACGATATTTTCGATATTATTTCGTATTGCGATCGATCCGGGTTAAGGTCTTCGAGCGGCGAGCCAATAATAGTATCTATATAAATCGATTCGATACGTATGCACCATGCACTGTATAATTGTATGCGAGTCCGGTGTAAGGGGCGTTGGTTAAATATAATGTATAATGTTGTATCAATGAAATGGGCCATAGAGCATCAGGGCCAAAGATTTGCTCCAAGTTGGACGTTGCCGGGTGGGTATTGATAGGAAAAAACAATAATAAAGTAGTTAAAGTGAAAATACTATGTTATTATGCTACGAGTTTTTTAGTAAAGTTATTAGTAGGTAAATTTACTAATTAGTAATTGGTATATATTATAATCATATAGGTAGAAATATTCAAATATAGAATGGTATGTTTTTCCAAAGCATGATTTCTTGACAAAAACCTAAGTTACTAAATTTAACTAATAATAATAAATAAAAATGCAATTTTAAAGAAATAAAATACCTCATGAATAATTATAGCATTTTTAATAGATATTTATAACTCACATAAAAGTTGAAATATTGTAAAAAAGCCAATGTAAGAACTAAGAAGTTCGAACACAGATAATGTTCTAACCATTAAGTTTAACATATAGGTCAATTCACTCTAGGTATACTATATGCTCGTGTGTCGGTGAGATAAAACCAATAGTGCTCTGACATCCTCTTAATTAATGATGGAGGACTATTACTCCATTATCACACCATTTATCGGGATATTAATATATTATAATATTATATAAGTATAGGGCTATGCTATAAGGCTATATAACGATTAACGATATGTCAATATAATATATTGTATATTATATAAACTATGTAAAGGGTAAATTACCTACTATTCTATTTGAGCAACATCATTTTTGTTTTTGTTTAATATATACACCCCCGTATTTGACAACAATACATAGGTATATTATAGTTAATTATTTATTATTAAATATCAATGTCGTTTTAATGGTATAGGTATTTCATAATACATTTAATAATACATCAAAGCCGCGGTCACACGATGATAGAAAAACGCAGTATAGTTGCTTTCGCGACAGTGTACTGACACCGTACGAACCATCATGGTACGATATCCACTCAACTCCATGATAGTTACTATCGTCTATCACCCTATCTACCATTAACTGTCATAGATAATTTATAGAAGATATAATATTCCATCATAATAGCAACCATCAAGTTTTTCTATCATTGCGTGACCGCGCCTTAATACACATAGTATTATTGTAGTAATAGACTAATAGCAAATATTATCTATTTGAATGGTGATCCATTTAACGTAATAGACACTCATCATTTCAAATCTATTAATATTTTTGAAAATAATTCTTACATATATAACTAATTTTAATTCGTTAGAAATTACATTTTTCATTATATTTTATCGTTATCATATTTTTATTTTTAGTTCCTTATTCTAAAGTAGATTATTTACAGTAGGTAATTATATCGATATATAAAAAAAATATTTCGGACGAGTATATAGTTATTAGTTTACGTCTTTATGAGATATAATTTTAAACACTTATAGGTATACATCATTGTATTAAATACTAAATTTAATTTTTATAAATAACAATATCTACTCCGGATAATATTTAACTTAGGAATATAAAAATTAAAAATGTATATTGCCATTCAATGAAGTCAAATCATAAAAATATGATAACAATTAAATATATTTATTAAATTAAATTAAATTAAACCAGTTATGCTACGTAAATCTGGTGTCTTCTCTTTTGAAACCGGGTATAATGGTATATATTATATATCAAATATCAATTTTCGGAATATAGGATACCTAACCATAACGAAGAAAAAAATTCTAATGAATTTTGAAAACGGTGTTTGTAATTATAAAATTATATTATTTTAAGTAATAACATTTTTATTTTTCGTTATAATCGTGTGGTGGTTGTGAGAGCTAAGTCCGCCCCCCAAATTAAACCACAATACTATTTACTTACATTGTTTACTGTTTTCTAAATCGGTACATTTTTATTTAAAAACAAGCACATAAAATAGTGTGTCACTGACACTTAGTGTAAGAACTTTAGAAGTTCAAGTCTATAGAGATATAAATTATAAAAATCAAAATTATTGGCGTAGTGGCACTCTAGCCGTTCATACACTTCCTATTCAATATTGAATAGATATATGATATAATAATGCCAAGACGCCAAGTACCAAGGTACAATTATGTACCAACATTCGACTTCATTAATCATTATATAAGTGGAACGAACGCGGAGACTGCTCGAGCCTATACCTATACGTGAAATTGCTTACGAGCCTCGTTGTGGCCACCTCTGTTACATATTTAATATGCCAAAACTCATTAACAATTAAGTATTAACACCTATATTATATTATAGGCTAAAATAGTTTATATCAGTGCTTCTCGACCTCTTTTTTTTTTTACGAATTTAGATCCATAAAAATAGCGACACACTTAAAATAATTTAAGGATTTTTGCAACACTTATATACTTAAATGTAAATTCTACCCCCCCCCCCAGTTTTCAAAATCATCAATAACAAAGTTTTGTTATAATTTCAACATTATTACCTACTTATTTATTTAATTGTAGGTATAAATTATTACATTTACAAAGTAGGTAAGTAATTGTCTTATTATTACAATATAATATATTACAAGTTACAACCATATAATAAATCCAAATAACAGACATTTTATATTGGTTAATAATAATATAATGTACTATTTTAAACGTATTTTCTTTGTTTTTGTACAGAGGGTACTTACTTATTCAACACTGATTCTGTTTTTAAATTACTTCAAACATCATTAGTCACTAAACCATTGCTATAACATACTTGTTGCTAACTAAATAATAAAATCGCTCTTTTATCACATTATTTTTGGTCTTTTATAACTGCAATGGCTAGGGGGTGATGAATTAGAGATTGGGTGTGCTAAAGCACCCCCCTAGTTGCGTCTATGACCACCGATATCATTATAATAACAGATTGATGCATTAGACTCATATAAATTAATTACGAATATTAATATTACTTACTTGACTGTTCATGATAACAGTGGCATAACTCTTGACAGTTGACAAGAATCTGCCATCCAGAGTCCAGAGCTTTTTCTTCTTAAATACAATTCTTTATGATGATTGATGGCAATTCGATAAATGTACAAACTACCAATATAATTCTTAAAAAACGATAGATACCTATTGTTGTATTAATTTTGACAATAATAAAGGTAGTTAAATAAATACATTAGTACATTACCAAAAACTCAAAAATTAAATTAAATTTGATTAGTTTCTAATTGTATAGGTAACTATAAAAAGGGGCTAGAAGTGGTTTTTTACAGAACAATATTGGTATAATTTTCACAAAAAAAATACACTAATATTAAACTACAATAAAAATTATGGAATCGCATATTACATGATTCGTAAAAAAATACCCTGTTTACAACCACACACCCCCGGATATCAGTTTTTCAGCACCTCCCTACCTGTTATGTATATATATATATATATGTAATAACATAATTGTTAGGTATCAAAAATTTTCTTCTTGTCTTTAGAAATTATAACTTAATATTTTTTGCCAATCATAACTATAATAATATTAAACAAATATATAATAAATAATTAAAAGCGCCAAGTAGTGAAAGAAATAATATTAATCAGTTATCACAGATTTCACAAATCCTACGACTCGAGAGTCGAGTTTGTTGACTAATTTATTGTTCTTTTGTGGTAGGCACACTGCACACGATAACAAAATACAACATATTATTATAAATAACTTATGTCTATATTGATTATTAAATCACAACAAATTTGGGAAAAGTATTGAGAACTTTTTTAATAACTTTCTCAAACGTTGATAGCTATATTGCTATAAATACTGAGCCTCCCAAACATGGTTTTGTTCATGTTATACTTAAAATTAGTAGTATAAAATTCAAGAAATTTTCTTCGATTTTAGTTGGATTAAGTTAGGTTATTAGGTACTTAGCTCTAAATTGTATTTATATATTATCATAAGAATGAAAAAAAAACTAAATTTAAGATGTCTAAGATACGGTTTCTTGGCATTTCATATACAACAAATTATCAAAGATATGTAATATTATGAAAATTATGTTTATACAGTGAAACTTCCATATAAAAAACTTCCACTTGAAGAGATTTTTCTGTTTAACATATTATTTTAAATAACCATGACCTTCATTGTTAATCATGCGCAAATTCTATTAAACAAATTCCTCTATATTAAAATTTTGTTCTCCATAAGACTTTGTTATATGGAAGTTTCACTATAGTAAGTAAATGCAATTTAAAACTCTGAAATCTGTACTTTGAATTTTTTTTTAAAGTTATTACCTTTAAGTAATAAAATGTATTAATTTTATTCCATAGAAAGTCAATATCAAGTATTGGGTCTTACTGTAATCAAAATCATGAAAATATGTATGTACACATACATTTAATAAAAAAGTATGTAAAAAATTTAATTATTTTATTTTAGGACACAGTAAAAATAATATAATGTTTAATATTATATGATCTTGGTATGAGTGTTTATAAAAAAGGCATTTTACAGACAATTATTTAGATTAATAGTAATTTTGTTTATATTTTATTAATAGAACAAATTCAACACCAATAAATTATTTACCATGATTATTGTTATTCAATCATAATTTATAATATTTCTATAATCATTAATATGGTTTTATGACTTAAATATTGTAAACCAAGAAAATAAAAGAACTGATATATTTATATGCACCAATAACAGTATGTTTTTAATTGGACACTATATAATAACAATTCTCATCTAAGTTTTAATCAAATTGAAATTACTATTTAGTTAGAAACAAGAAACTCTACGTTTTTGGTAATTTATTATAGTATTATACTATTAACTAGTTAATCATATTATTTGTTTTAACGTTGATTGTTATTTAGTAAAAAAAAAAGATAACTTATCTGTTTTTAGATAATTAGATAATACATATTTAATACTGTACATTGTCTAATGCATAAAAAAAATTGTTACTCTAATACAGTTGTACTAAAAACTGTAAACTTATCATATATATTATATAATGATATTTACCATTTTAATATAAAACATGATACATTTATGATAGTTGATAATATAGGCTATGTATGATTTGATTGATTTTATAATTTTATACCTTGCAAACATTATTTAAGTCCAATGTGTAAAATAGTTTTTATTAATTAAAAAATATATAAGTGTATATATATATATAAATATATATATATAAAGTCAAGGGACTCACTGGATAAGGACTATTCAGAGAACAACAATAATAACAATCATTAAAAAATAATTCATAGTTATTGTGATCTTACTATGTTATAACATAATTTAATGTATAATTTTTATATCTGGACTTTTCCATAGAAAAATTATTTATAAATACTAAAACACATAAATCAATAATCAAACTATACAAGAAGAAAAGTAATAACCAACATACACTTTTACTTAATTGGAAAAAGATAAAACTCGGCAATCTTAACTATAATAAATTAATAAATGACAGTTGTATATTCTGCCATAATATGTGTTCAGAATATTGAAAGGCACTTATTGTATATTAAATTCGTAAATGTAGATAATTATGGATATCTACCAGAGGGCGAGGGGGGAGGGGTATAACAAATATTTTATTTATATAAAAACAAAATTTAAATGGTATGGTTAACAAAAATTGAAATATAATATCAAATAATCTAACACTTATTGTTTTCATATGGTAGTACACTGAATAATTAACAAGACTAAATTAATTTGTAAGACATAACTAGAATGTAAAACATGGGTAATTTGAAACCATAGAGTAAAATCATTGAGGCGGACAAACAATAATCATTGTTGTTTACATATTAGAAATTTACATCCCATCCTGAATTATCATCTGGTGGTGGGCTGTCTGCGTCAGGCGGATAATTGTCAAAATTGCTTGTGTCTATAGCACTTCGCACCTTTGGCAAGATAGGAGGAGTGAGGGTTCGATTACGTAGTCCTTCCCAATTGAAACCATCAAACCACCTAGAACAAAATAAAGATTTATTTAAAATTTCATTAACATAATGTATGTAAAAAAAATATGTATCTTACTTGTGTTTTTGTACTTCAGTTAGCCGTTCAGCAGGATTATCTCTATAATATAAAATTAGTAATTATCAAACAGAGTTATACTATTTTCTTTTTAAATTTAAACCGTAGATATGAACACATGTTTAGTTGATCGAGCTATAGCCTTAATTAAATGAGTTTAGTTTGTGCCACAAGAAAACTCAACTGAATAACTATCAGAAATCGTTCATTCTTGAAAATTTTCTCCACAAAACTAGCATGAACCCCATCCTTCAAAACTCTGTATGCCGTTGAGGCACTTTGGTAGACTGTATTAATTTCCTAGTCGCAACATCGTTGAGACTTGGACATAGAAACAAGAGAGTTCCAGAATTTGTATGAGCGAATGAGTTGAGTTCTCTCGTGGCATGGAGTATAAGTGTATGTATAAATTCCAGTAAAGATAAATTTAGTTTAAGTTACTAATTTTAAAAATCATCAACGTGCGTTTAAATTTTTAACTAAATTTCAAAACTGTGTAACTTAAATAAAACAACATTTTCTTATGGGGAGATTAAATAATAAATATGTAAGAAATGTGTACAATAAATGTTTTAAAGATAAATTAGATGGATATCATTAAATCCATAACTATGTATGAGAATACAATTTAAAAAAACTTTTTTCTTGCATTAATGATTACTTATGACTTAAAGACATTCAGTGCGTACCTGCATAATTTCTTAATTAGAACTCTAGCATTTCTTGTTATATTTCTTGGAAATTCTATTGCATCTATGCCTTTTAGAATTATGTTATAAGTTTTCATAGGATCTGCTCCAGTAAATGGTGGTGTACCTATGACAAAAAAAAATATTATGTGAATAAAATAAGGTGACTAGGAGTATATAATTATTAAATTTCATACTTGAAAATAGATAATTAAATGTAAAGACAGACAATTGTTGATATAATTAATTTTTTTAGATATACAAATTTAATATACATTTTGTATCATTTCAATTAAATATTTTCACAATTATAATTTTTAACTAATTTTATATTAAAAGGACGTCATACCCATATGGTGTTTTCCTCTGTCTTATCTATCATAAAATAGCAAATTTATGTACCAGATTCTTACTATAGTTTTTTTTAGTTACATGTTAGAGGAAATTTACATAATTATATCAAATTTGTAGAGGAGAATATAAAGCAGTGTTTTTACATATGTTTATTTTAAAATAAGTTATATAAATTTTAAATTGTTTTAGAGGACACCATACATGTGTTGTGTCCGTCTATTAACAAACGTACAAGACAAATTGTACGTTTACAATAATACATTTTACTCTGTAAATGCTAAAATTAGAGCTAATTGACTGTTATAAAATGTAAAATTAAGATTAGGTATCTAGGGATCTTGGAGGCTTTTATTGACTGTACATTTTATATGATCATAACTAGGCCCTGTGTTTATATGAAATGAAAATCTATAAAATATGCAGAAATATATCATAAATATGCCAAAAATATGCTAAATATTTTTTTTTTTTACAAATTATTAAACTATACGACTTTGAGTAAAAATATTATATATCTAAATATATATATAAAAAAGTTTATTTTATATCACGTAGAATATGCATCATTTATGCAACTACCAAGAAATATGCATTTTCATTCAAATATGCAAAAATATGCAAAAAAAAAATTAGCCATAATATCTACACATTACGAAACGTTTACATTTATAATCAAAATTATTCTAGGTGAATCATAGATGAATATGCATTTGCATATAAATCTGGGCCCTAATCATAACTTACTTAAAAAATAATTATATCATACCTTTAAATTTTATCAACTCTAATTTTAAAAATAACAGAGTAAAATGGATTATTGTTAACATAAAATGTGGGTGTGGCATTCTCCTAACTTAATATAAAATAAAAGTCTGAAAATAAATCATCAGTGCACTAGAGTATATTCTTTTCTACAAATTTGATAATATGTGAATTTGCTATAGGTTAACTATAAATAAATGGCAGTGAGAAAATGGTACATAGATTTGTTTTGTTATGTGTGTGTTGGATAGAAACAACACAGTTAGGTACAACATCCTCTTAATAGACAAAAACAATCACAATTTATCCTAATAAGTTTTAATAAATTTAATAAATGAAAATTCATACCGGTAAGTAGTTCAAACATAAGTACTCCTAAGGACCAATAATCAGCACTAATATCATGACCTCTGTTGAGAATCACTTCAGGGGCAACATATTCTGGTGTTCCACAGAATGTCCAGGTTTTTCTTCCGTTCTGGAAATATATTTTAATACATTAATTAAATGATTAACTATTGATTATACAAATATTGGATAGTGAAGTAATTTATACTAACATGTAGTTTTTTAGCAAAACCAAAATCAACCAATTTCACATAACCAGTGATATCCAAAAGTAGATTTTCAGGTTTCAGATCTCTATAAATTATGTTGCGAGAATGTAAGTAGTCGAATGCTTCAACAACACATCCGGTGTAGAAACGTGTGGTAGAATCATCAAAATGTCCTTTGTCTCTGTAATTAGTTATAGTTTATTAAGTAAATAAAGTGATAACCATATGTTAAACAAACATAAAATATTTACAGTCATATAACAGTAGGTATAATACTAAAATTTCAATATTTTTTTTAATGAACAAATAATAAATATTATTTATTTAATTGCACACTAATATAACTTAACGTTAGTAAGTATAATATGTAATTTGATTTAGTATTGGGTTAATAACAAAAATATATACTATAAAAATCTGAATTTTAAGACACTTAATCCAGGTATATCAAACATTTTATATAATCCACTAATACTATTTCTTTTTCAGCAATAATATTTGTTATTTACCTCAGTATAGTCCATAATTCTCCACCAAGACAAGACTCCATGAGCATATACAAGTATTTTTGGTCTTTGAACGTCTTGAACAATTTAACAATGAATTCACAGTTGGCTTCTCCCATGATCTCTTTTTCTGACATGATGTGCTGTTGTTGTCTCGTCTCGACAATCTGTTAATGTGCAGATATTATAAATACTGTAGTTCACCAATTGATGAAGCTAAAAATTATGTATATAATATTGCACTGCTCACTTGACTCTTTTTCATTTGTTTAAGGGCAAACGATCTGGATGTGTCGCTGTTTACTTGGACGAGTTCCACACGACCGAAACCACCCACGCCCAAAGTGGCTAAGACTTGTAGGTCGGAAAGTTTTAGGTTTTGGAATTCCTTGTTTGTAGAGCTATTAACATTTCACAATTAGATCATAAAGAAATATAAATGACAAAATTGCATTTACATGGTAGCACTATCTACTAATATGTATAAACAATTAACATATAGCAATATGTACGGATGAAAATTAAATTGTATACAATATATATTATTAAAACATTTAGTATAACGAAGAAATATATGTCATGCAACATGCATAATAATATTCTATAGTGTTTTGTTATAATTGTACTCGAAGTACTTTCACGAAAAAAAGTGAAGAAAATACCAACTACACGTAATCATATTTTACTATTGAGCTTACCAAGAGCCTAGGACAAGTGCATGTAAGTGAAAATGACGAACATTAGGTAAACGCATGTATTAAATATTTAAAAATGATTGGTACAATGTATTTGGAAGACATTATCCTAACCTCCTAACCACCGTTTGTAATAATAATAATAATTAATAACATAATGTTTGCAATGACTCGTATATATAATAATGTATAAATGTCTTTTTACAATATGACGATTGTTATCGATATCCATATAATAGTACATTGTATTCATATTGTTCGTAGGCAGAAAAACAATAACCTAGATACGATAATGAGGTGGCGGAGCGATAGTCTAAAAATATAATAATATGATTATGATAATCGCTATTATTACCTCATTCGTCCCAAGACATCGTCGTCTTTGTATCTGGTGCGTATCTCGTCCAGTCCGGCAATCAGTTGGTTGAATGTCTCCCGGTCTATGACTAAACACGACACGCCGTCGGGGTCGCACGCGATTATGTTCGCGGTACGCAAGTCATCGCTGAAAAAAAATTGTCCGATAAATATCATCATCGTTTTCGTCGTTGTCGACAAGTTGACTACAACGTTTTGATATAATATACGAGGACGTCTAAGTATGCATAAATGTACGTACCCTTGTAACGCTTTTTCGCCGAAAAAGTCACCCTTTTGCAGGGTCCTGATGTACTTGTCTTCGGCGTTGTTCGATTGTTTTATGGTGACTTTAACCTATTTTCGAGGGACAAAACACAAGGGTTATCATTCGTCGATATATAATATTATAAAAAAATTGCGACTAAAGGTCTGCCGGGGACAACTAGACCAATATTTTTGGGGGTGCACAAATTGTAAAGAATTTCCAGACCACTCAGTCACACCAGGCCACATCAATTATGATTATTGTTACGCAAATAAGTAATAACTACGTATCTGTGCCCTATTCTATACAACATTAAAATATAATCTAAAGATTATTTCATAATATTGTATATTTAGGTATACTGCACAATATACACTTTGTATAGTAACTACAACGTTTTTGTTTTTATTGATAATTTTTACTTCAGAATAATCAAAATGTAATAGAAAGACTCAATTTTTGGAGGTGCACAAGTCTTCTGTGCACCGCTACCCCCGCCTAAACCTACCAATGAGCGTAACACGGGCAATTGCTGTCTCCGACTTACAAGTGCGTAACATAACAAATTTATGCTCAGCACATTACGTTTAACTTTGTTATTTTAAAAATCAAAGTTAATCGACCTTTTATGAAACTTGATAGTATAAACGTTATGTGGTGTTCGTATGTGGGTTTTATACGATAATTCAGTTTTTAAGTAAGTTATGACTGTTATGAGAAATTGTAATTTACAATATAATATTATACACACAAAACTTTCTAAAAAATTGAATTGTCGTAAAAAAAACCCACATAAGTACAAACACAGAAAATGTTCTAACCACCAAGTTTCATAATAAGTTGATTTACTCTAATTTTTGAACTAACAAAGTTAAACGTGATTTGCTGAGCGTAAGATTGCTAGTTATATTACGCACTTGTAAGACGGAGACAACAAATGCGTGTATTATGTCCTCTTAAACTGGATGACAAAAATCAAGAAGAGTATAGTGATGTTGTTTTTAATAGTGAAAGCACATTAACTACATTAAAAGTAAGAAAAAGTAAAAAGCAATTTGATGATATAGTGGAAGATGAGCCAATAATTTAACAAATTTATAGTTAGAGTTTATAATGTTGTAACAGAAGATGTAGTAATAAATAACATGAGAAAAGATTTATGTTATGTATGTAATACAACACTATCGACTTAGTGCTGTTCTTGGTGTATAATCTTTACATAGTAAATTAGTACTTAATGCATACTTTGACATTAGGTAGCATACAAATGTTTAAAACATTTTTAATGACAAACGTAAGATTATTTTCCCCAAAGGTTTAAGATGGAAATATAAATATTCTGATCCTTATCAAATAACATACCTATTAAAACAATAATAATAATAATTATGTATTTTGATAAATATAAAAATTCAATATTTTGTGGAGCAATTTAGTTCCCCGATGCCCTCGACCATACATTTTATTTAAAAGCATATAAATTCGTATACCTACTAATTACTAGAGGGCAAGTGATGAAAGGAGTTAATTTTTTATTTTTCTGTTACATTTATATCTTTTATTATTTTCTTTCTTTCTTTAGAATACTGGGCTTAAATTAACGGAAAAATGGTGGTGAGTGGAGGGGGGGGGCGATCAGTGATTTATATATATTTTCATACATATTATATTATATTCATAGACTTATTTCTAGGTCTACGGTTATATATATTAGAGGATTAAAGGCTGGTCTTATCAATTTTTCTAGGACAAACTAATTCTGACGGTTCTTTCTTGAGAGATTGGGCTTTAATGAATTAAGGGTGCCATCTAGGGCTGGATTTAGGGAGGGGGCTCGGGTCCCGGGTCCCGGGTCCCTCAAAAGGTTCAAGTAATAACAGGCCCCCACAAAATAAATACCTTTTGCAGTCAAGGACCTGGGGCCTCTACAACCCTAAATCCGGTCCTGGTGCCACCACACGTATAATATAATAGATTATAATATCATTAATATCATAGTATACACATAAATGTCGGGGAGAAGAGTCAAAACAATTTTTTTTATATACCTTTCCTTTGTTGATTATGAAGAACGTGTCTCCTCGGGCACCTTGTCTGATTATGTAGTCTCCAGCATTGTAAAACGTCTGAAAAATGTAAAAACAAAATAATAAAACGTGTACCTACTTCATATAAATGTACATAATAATTTTTTTTTACCTCTTCCAAAACGTCCGAAATCTTTATAAGTGTTTCTTCGGGCAGGTCTTTGAATATTGGAACGCTGAAAACATTACATTATATGAACGCAATCGGTTAATATTAGTTGGAAACACGACCTTAACGGTTGGGGAAATGGGGAGACTGAAGTCCAAAATCTTACCTCTTGAGGAAATCGGTATATTCTGTTTGCCTTATGAGACCAGTCCTCATCATAATTGTCTGGAAGCATTGTCGTTCGATCGCCCATAGCTTACAGTCCGTAGCAGCTGGGAAAAGAAAAATGTACGAATTAATTATTGACGTCAAGTGTAATGATATAAGCTATAAAGATTATGTATTTGCCAAAATTATAATATTGCTATAGAAAAGAAACAAAATTATAGATAGAAACAAATTTTGTTTTACACAACGTGAGGAAGAAGATAAATGCCGTTCCGTTATCTGCATTTATAAACAACCAATAAAAAAATTCATAAACACAAAACGTCACCGTGATCAGAGGTGTGTACAACTGATGAAAAACACGAGTCCACATGACTGTGAAAGCGAAGTCCGTACTGGACTCGTGTGTTTGTCATTCATCTAATATGTATATTATTGAATGGCGTGGCCAATGATCAAAACAAACATAACGAAAACAATTAGCCAGGCGTTTAATTATGCCAATTGAAATGATTTAGCAATGTATTGCTGATGATTCATTATAATGTGATCATGGGCCGATTGTCGATGAGAATATATAGCACTTGGTAAAATATATTTTACCAAAGTACCTAATATTATATTATGAAATATATTTTAAAAAATTAATGGTATAATTTATAAAATGAAAAAATTCAACTATCAAAAACGTACATTTTTTTATTAGTAAATCAATATACACACTCTACATTATTATAATTAGAATTAAGATTTATATGCACAAAAAATCAAGAAATATTTAATAAAAATTTAATTTTTTATAAAGGATTCACTGTTTTTAATTACTAGGTATACCTATAATTATACCATATATTACCTAGGTACCTATACAAAGTTACAGACATTTTTATTTATTATTAAACAATTAAGTAAAAATGCAAAAATTTCTAATACCTATGTGGTATAATTGACTAATTAAAATGTTTTTTAAGAAAGTGAAATTATGCACTTATCGCACAAACTGTATTAACAGTACAACTGTATTTATTATAGTTAAATTTAAAAGCTTCGCAGAGAATACTAATTCTCACCTATCTAAATATTATACTAAATAACTATTGGTTTGTTTAAAATCAGTATTTCCTTAAAAGTATTTGATACCTATATAGTAGGTAAATTAACAAAAATTCTGTAGAATTATGTTTTTTCTATTGATAGTATATTGTGAAAATATAATAGTGGTTGTCACTTAAAAATCGAAAGTATAGGTATATCTCCTACCTGGAAGCTTTCAAATGTTAAATATTTTGAAAATACCCACTAATATATGCGCATAAGTATTGTGGCCTAAATCAATCGGAAAAAAAATGACAAACAATATATTCATAAGTAGCTGAGAACTGAAAAGAATACTGAAGGCCTTACGCATACAGAGCACTCTGTATATCATGCAGTATATGTATACAACTATACAAGTGCGGTTTGAATGGTTTGATTCTATTACATAATAAGTGGTGGGGCTTGCCCCGAACCTACTTGAGAATCAGTTAAATTAAAAGAGTAGTCGAATAGAGCGTGTATTAACTTGGGCCGGGAATTAGGGATTTTTAAATACAATCGTAAAACTGACTCAATTATAAATTAAAATTTATAGGTTTTTTCCATTGTTATATTATTATCTTTCCTCTAAAATTAAGGAAAATAGTTACCCATCTCAAGATAGAAACTTATCATTACCGATGACAACAGCGTTTGGTTTAATACATAGGTTGTTCGTGTGCTTTTATAATTTTTTAAGTGCAAAAATAATAAAATAAGGATACCATACCTTTAATAGTGGCAGTACGCTTGCAGTTGTATAAAATAGCCAACTCTCCGAACACTTTTCCGGAGGTCATAGTACTAAGATATTTGTTTTCTCTGCTCACTTCCACTCGTCCCTCTGAAAATACAATACACAAATACATTAGTTTATCGGTAAAAATAGTTGATGACACTTATTATATAGGTGCAACCTGCAACGTGAGAAACAATACAACATATATAATTTGGCGTACAATTTGGGCGTGAAAACAAAGTTTTAACTGTACAATGTTACTTTTAAGTGTACCTCTATCATCGTCGTTATTAGTTTAAGTCACCATCGTAAATATGACTAGGTAAATATAACATTTAACACAAAATGCGACCGTCAAATCGAAGGAAAAAATACTAAAATATGGTGCTCGGGATGAAAAATTATTACGTATACGTATATGTAATTATTTTTTTTTAGCATTATCCGTGTACTCCAGAACATACCGTCGCGGCCTTCTCAAAGTAATAATAATAATAATAATGGTAATTCAAGTGATTCAACGTTGAACGTGTATGAAAATAATAAAAACGTTTCATGTGGAGTTAACGCACTGAAAAAAACTACACGCTTGACCTTATTTTTACGTACGGCCGACACACACAACGTGACGGAGACGATATCAAAACCTGCAGAGTATAAAACATATTATATTATATGATGTTATATTATACCTGTACGTAACAGGTGTAATTTGTTGCTGTTTCGAATTGTGTAAAATGGAGCGCGCGATGCGGTCAGCTTCACACACTGCACACACGAACCTGGGTCGATCGTGGCCTCGTTGCGACACGTCGTATCCTCTCCGTAATAATATAATGTAGGACATGGTTTGGCTCGCGAAATTATAATTTTAGAAGAGACATTATGGTGATAATTACAGAGTACTCTTCAATATACGCGAACCGAAAGCGTTACGCGTACATATAATACTGACAGTTTGCTGATGCATCTATAGAGGAAACTCGCGTCACGTATATAGACCGGCCAGAAAATCGACGGACCTGCACACTATGGTTCTGCGTGCAGTATCGTGTTATTCCGCCACGGACCAAGACACTGAGAAAGTTGGGGAGCGGGGGGGGGGGGGGGGGGGGTGCTTGGGGGCTGAAATCTTCGAAGAACTCATCGCGCAGGCCATGACCACAGACTCCGCTACATAAACTCTCGTTTCCGCATAAAGAGAGGACGTGGCTAATACAAATACTCCAGACCTTCAGACTGGAATTACGACATGATCACTAAGTCTATCCACATCATTATTATTATTATTGTTTTTTAATTTTAATAAGTCTTTACTCTTCAAGAAGAACTACGGACTGGAAATGACATGGTCGGCGAGGGCTGGGAGACGGCCACCAAAAGGTTACTCACATTGGGGACCGAATGTTTTCAGTGCTACCGGTGGTTTTATTCACATTTTGTTCATTTAGTCCGTGTTTTATATAGTCAGCGTTGTAAACTCTCAGTCCCCGTGGCGAACCCTCGCACTTGCCTCTTATACATACATTTGTGGCCACTGATAAGCTGCTCGTTTCCAGTCCATTATATCTTGGTCCGTGAGAAGAACCTTTCAAATATTTTTATCAACTATTTTCGCTGTACACGTTAACATTTAAATCTATACATTCAATGGCATAAATACGCATAAATAAATATACAGGAAGTCGATTAGTCGCACTGTTATATCTGAGCATCTGACCTCCCCGATAATTATAAACGCCCGTATTGCAATGTTACTATTTAATATAAGCGAATTGGAGAAATAAATGTGCACGTTTGGCGTGCTTAATCGACGCGCGAGGTCCGAGACTTAATTTGGTATGTACACACAACATATAACATAATATTGTCTAGTTGTATAGCCGTCAAGGAGTATAATGGACGTCCCCTCAATCAATGGGTATACCTGTAGTTTTGTATATTAAAATACATGTTTATTTATACTTTCAGGTAATCACCGTGTGTTTGTATGTGCACCGAGTCTCGTACTATATAGGTAAAAACTACAAAGTGCACGAGCAGTGTGCCTCCACATATTATGGACATGTCATCCCGTATACGAAAGAATCAATCATTTACCGGCCAAAATTCTTTCCCGTCGACATATTATACGCGTATAGAGAGTAATATTATATTGATATACGCAACGGCAGCTCTTTTTTTTTATATATACTTGTACAATACACCGTTTTGGGTTGATTGAAATTTCGGCCATTTACAGCACCAGTATATTATTATAAATATTATGTGGACGACCCGAGCGAGTATAATGGTCCGTCGTCGTCGCCTGACAAAACGAATTTATGTGTATTTATATATATATAATACACTATACACAGCCGCAGCAATTATACCATAATATGCGCTCTGTGGTAATGGCCCAGCAGTAGAAGTAGCATCAGTTAACGCCTTCAATCAATGCAGTTAAGGTTGTCGCGCGCCTTACCAATAATAATAATAATAATATGGTACTTCAACAGTAAATAATATTTTAACGTTCATATTATTATGATATTCTATGCGACTATGCGATTGTGGTGTATAAAATATATGACCTTTCGGCGTTCTATGCCAGTTACGCTGCTGGGCCGTGTTGTTCTTTATATTATATTATATTGTATAATAGAATATTATTCACTAGTCCGTTGCGTAAAACTTTAACAAGGAACTGCCGTGCAAAATGAGGGTTTACGTCATAATGTATATTGTATTACACTATTATGTGTGTACACTGTTCAGTGAACGTCACCCCCCTAAGGACGATCCCTGCTTCTGCAAGATCAGCCGCCCGGGCTAGAAGTCCTAGTGAGTCCTAAAGATAACTACGAAAAAACTTGACTTTTTCTCGACTGCATGGCAAAACAATGAATCATGTGCCGGGTCCACAAAGAGTCTAGTTTTTGTTGTGTTTCTGTTTTTCACAATATAGATTGTCCCGTCTGTATTGGGAAAAGTTGAGTATATGATTTGTTTTGTTCTCTTGCCCTATGTGGACCCGGTAATAGATATATTTTTATGTTGACTATGACACGTTTAGGTTCGCGATAGGCTTTCTGGCACTCAGAATTCGAAGTCATAATGAGAAATGTCAAACCATTTTATTGATAAAGAATAAAGATGAGTTCTAAATACTAATGTACCATTAAGGCAGACAAAATTGGAATAAGTAAAAATTAATCATATAATATCATATGAAATTAAAAAAAAACTATCAATTAGATGCTATGGTAACGTAATTATATTATGCATCGGTTGCTAGGGGCCTAACGACTAACCTATTTGTACTGAACGCGAAATCGGTTAAAAAATATGTTCAGAAGGTCTAATAATCCTAGTTTTAGAACTACCATTATAATATGTCTCTATCGAACATTCACATTAATTTTCTAATATATTACATGATCGTTGCCCATTTGATAATAATCAAAATCGACGTAACTTCAATACAATAGGTTTATAAGATATTATATTTATGTTTTATTGTTTATAATTTTAAGACAATATATCTAATTTTTTATTATTTTATCGTTGACTGTTTAATAAAGAAAATTACAAGTAACAAATTCGAATTAATAAAAAAAAATATGACAACAATTTAAACAAAACAGTAAGACATCATAGATATATAATATATATTTTAATATTTTTAATTGGTATATGTGGTACTCCCCCCCTCAAAAAAAAAAATATTAAAAAAGATCAAGACATTTTTACAACGGGACAAAACTATTAGCCGTGTAACTTTTCGTATGCAATGTACACACATAAGCAACAATATGCGCGCACGAAATTAATCCAAGTACGACTTTCCAAGTTTAAGGGATATTATCACATTTTTACACCTTTTATAGTAGTTGACTATGTCCTAAAAGTAAGTACTTTCAAAATCTGACACTGGCGAGTGGCGACAAAACGAATCCCGACAATACAATGAATATGATAGATAAAAATGCCGTGGTCGTATAATTGTGGTAAGTTATATTATACAATCATGGGTAGGTACTAGGTAGGTATATTTTAAATTAAAAATAAAAACATTATTATGTTTTCCGCAATAAAAATGTTCTTATGTTTTCCGCGATAAAAAAATAAACAAATCGACAGACGCTGTAATTTATGTCGTCACATCATCATCGTCACTCCGGTTCAAACTCGTTTAGACTGTTACCAAATAGTTTACGCCTTTATGGGATAATAAACCACGTATAATACACTACACCGATGACCGTGATTCGCACAGATCTGTTTGGCAACGCGTTTCTGCGTAAAATGACGAACGACAGTTTATTCTATTCTGTTCACTTCACCACCATATATCATTGAAAATAATTAATAACTTATTCAACACCGACGCGACGAGGCGAGTGTGATTCATTAAGTTTTTTTCAATTCGATATTTTTGACACGTTTGATTTTGGAAAATATGTATCGTTACGTTGTAGAGCGATTATAATAATTTATGGTATTTGTTTGGTTTGCGCCCTAAAATGCTTAAAATCTCTAAGCATTTGGACAATTTGTTATTTTAATCATAAATTTCCTCAAGCACTCGAAGAGACAATGTTATGATTAAAATATGTAAGTATTTTAAAGTGTATAATACGCGGGAGGAGGATACGTGATATAATAAATCAGGCAAGTAATAATTACTAAGTGATGAGTATGATGATGAGGTACGAAGGTATGTTTACAAAGTTACGTGACTTGTGCGAATAACGAGAAGTATTGTTTATTAACACACACTTTCCAACAGGAGCGAGCGGAGGAGTTTGGCCAGAATTCGGGAATACTTAAAATTTGTATTATTCCACGAACCGATGACGGAGTGAAAGCAGCTGCAACCGAACAACAACAATAATAATAATAATAAAACGTTACGCGCCCTTGTAACGAGTCGGTTTTTCCACGGGTTATCATGTGTGTACGATATTTGGACCGAGCCAGCCGCCGCACGACCGAGACACACACACTATCCACAAACTGGCACGCGGACACAATCGTGTAATATTGCCACACAACGCATAAACAAATTGAATAATGAACTGTAATAAAAAAAAAAACCTACATAACAATAATAATTTATAATATAAAATAATTGAACGGTATTTCAAATCAGTTGCCCGCTCTCTATACGTCCCGTAGACCGTATTATTATTATAATAATATTACGTAGGTACTTAATATTATTGTTACTACCATTACACCACCGCAGCACGCGTGTGAAAAAAAAATATAACGTTTTTATTTGTTTCAATAATATTAAATTCTTCGTTTATCTCCTGGCCCTTCTCGGATTACTCTTTACCAACACCACACTGCTGCGTTACGCCGTTCGCCCGGGATTTTTGAACAAACGGCACTAGAGAAGCCCAAGTATCATTTCTTTCTTTTTACACGATACCCAGTAAGCATAATAATATTATTAAAACATAATGAAGCGATGAGAATTAATATAATCACGCCGTGGTCGTGTGTATAAAATATAGGCGGACTCTACACAGTACAAACCACAGCAGGTACGCACAACGGGCGGCGCACTACAAAAATAGCGCTGTCGAAATCCTGCGCGAGTGCGCAACACTACTTATAATATATACAAATATTATACATAATAATATTATTATTATACTACATCTAATATAATAATATTATCATAATATGTACCTGCACAAAACAACGGTGCAAATCCCACGTGAGATTTAGCTCATTAGCAACTCTATAAATTATACCGCCGAACATAATATGTTACAGCAACCGCGCCACACAAGCGCCGTTATTATTTTCAATATTATCATTGCTGTTGTTTGATATTATTGTTTTGTTATTTTTCGACGTTACAAAACAGGCCGAATGCGGTCGCCAACGCTCGAATTGTATAACGATACAAAAAGTTCAGAGGTAAACAATACTATCGATAAAGCGACGGACGAAAGTCGTGAACGGCAGGGCGGTTCTCTCATATTATTAACAAAACGCTCCTTGGTAAAACGTTAGTTACATTGTACACGTGTGTCCAGTGTCAAGTGCTGTATAATATTTCATATACACGTCACTTATTATGTAGTTACTATATTGCGTTGCGTAATGTTACGATACAGAATTCAGGTGGAAAAAATTGCTTGTGTTTGTATCAAGTTATAACTTACTACCAAACGCAGTGCAAAACTGAACAAGAAATTGGAAACTTTAATAAATTATTATGTAAATACAAAATATCACATTGCGTTAACAGCAGTCACACTGCCGACGAGTAATGTCGCATATATTGCGTTATCCTTTAATAAAAAAAAAAAATAATAATAATTAAAAAATAAGTCTGGTGATAAATCCGTGTTACGGTATACGCGTTTCACGAAACTAGTCATCGCAATTCATTCGAGGCATGACGATTCCGATTTCCATCGGGGAGCCGCTATAGGTCTAAGGCGACGACTCGAACAGCCTCTATATGGATCTATACCGGCGTCTGTGAATGAAAGAAATTCCGAAACCGTAACGAAATTTTCAATGATTCAGGTCTTTCACCCGTGTTTTTTGATGAGGGGGCGGAGGACTAGTGATTAAGTGATTAGGGCAGACTAAACACGGTGCAAAAACTAAGAGATACATCACGATCGATAGATGCGTATTTCATTCTATTATCATTTTTAACCTATAGGTTTGCGAGTGAATGTAGAGAATTGATTTACTCTCGGCCGATTAAAGGGTTTGCCATCGAAATCGATATGGGAGTATGACGCGTTAAGCAATATACTTTAATACTCTGTCCAGCGAGAGAACATGCCCAGACCCAAAGAAAATCGGCTTTTCTGCACATCCCCACGTGACACCTTGCCAAAGTGGAATCGGTCTCGATAGCCGGGTGTCGAGTGTGGGTGCGCAGAATCGGCGTGTTCTTTTGCTGTACTGGGTAAAATATAATACTCGTGTTTGGGCCCATGACGATCGCAGTTATTACAGTAATAGTCCACATAATATAATATCAATTTACTTAATAATTTATAAATAACATAAGACATAAACCTGTTATTGGCAACAATGCCAATAATATATAATTTTACGAATAGTACGAATATGAGTATGTACTTTAAAATTAAAATCTCCAATATAGTAATATCCAAACGTTATGGAATAAATTGATACAATCCCCAAATTACTAACGACTTTTATCAATTGATTATCAATTCCGCTAAATGTTATTGATACGACATCAGTACATCATAACATTATTATCGATCACCACCTTTTCATCGCGCAGCTACTACACCTTTAAAAATGATCATTTTGTCGTTTATTTACCTAGTCGTTTTTTCCCATTCCCGTGTCAATTTTTACCGATTACCCACTTGATGCCCAATAATCATTTTTTTTTTTTTGGTTTTTCGTCGGCCAAAGCATAATATTATTGAATAGGTATGCCGAGCTGGAAGCCCCAAAAATCCTACAAACCACCATCAAACAAGCTGTGTCTATATTCGTGTAGGTACGACCCGCAGAGTGATAACAACATCAATGTCAGCGAGACGCAGACATGGGACTGATGACGACTGTGCTCAAGAACGTCGCCACCGGTATAGTGACGATCAGGTCATCGATCTCGGCGGCGTTATTTTCGGATTCTATTGTCGTGCGCGCAAAATGTACAACCGCGGCGGGCGGCGTGTCCGATTTGCGAACGAGTGAAGCGACGACGATGGCCCGCGTGTACAGGTAACACAACCATTATATTATATTATTTATTATTATTATTATTATTATTATCACTGTCATCGTCGAATGCGATTACGACAGCGGATAACGGTTTTCGGCCGCCGCCGCCGACGACGATCTCCCGCTGCAGCTGTAGCCTAGACGACGATCGACGATGGCAAATAACTCGGGAAACAAACTGTATAATACGTGTAATATTGTTCGTTGGTTTTTAAATAGTCCATTTATTTAAATCAAACCATTATGATATATTATATAATAAGTAATAACCATGTGACCCATATTGTACTACTGGGATATTTACGCTTTTAAAACGTTCATGAATGTCACGACCATGTGCACGAAGAAGATCTCTAAGTTCTAACTAATAGTATTTTAATTAACGTTTACCCGTACGTCACCCGAATCACGTATTATCGTAAATTTGGTTACTCAACTCATACTATTACTATAATACTAAAATACCAATACTGCGACAAGGCTGATGGTAAAATGTATAAAAAGTTGCCATTCAATGAAATTGAGATGGTAGTTATTTTAGATGTGTAGTTTATATTCTTATATAATACACTTCTACAGCCTTCTATAATACAGTTGTACGGAAAGGGGAGCGCCGCGTTCTTGTCGATTCGGAAGAAGGGCGCGCACTCGAAAAGGTTTTGAACCACTAGTCTTAATAAAACAACCGAACCATTACACAAAAAAATATACAACCAACGTTTAAAATAAATGCAAATTGGATAATTTGTGTTCTTGATTATCATAAACTACGAGAAGTTTGATGTAAAACAACCCAATTATAACCACGATGAAGTACTGCCCGAGGATGGCAACACGATAATATACGAAAAATATCCATTGCAGTTCGGTATTACACGTCGGATCGCAGTGGCGTATGTAATTAGGAATTAAACAGGAAAAACCGTACAGATGTGAGTAGGCAAACACAGACTGGATTATTGTTACATAAACGCAAGTCCTGCACCGGCCGGATATATCGGTGTCGGTGGATATGTCGTAATCGCGCTTTTCGAGGCATATTTCCTCACACACGTAACCACCAAAAATATAAATTTATTGTTTTCAAACGAATTCTAACTCTGTTATTGCTATAACATATTGTATTATATTATAGTGTACGGTTTGCGCGAGCGCGTTTGTTGACCTCATCGCCGTGAAATCGTTCGAGCGGGAGACATTAACGCCTCCGCCGCGCCGCTTCCAGAGACGCCACCGGCGGCGGCCCAGGCCCTGATTGGAAGAGAAAGAAGAAGCATAGCGAGCGCCCCCGTTTCAAATTAAAATATTGTTATTGTTTTAACGCGAATATCGAAATGTTTCAAGACGGTTGTAGACACGTACACTGCAGACGGATACCGGTGCGGTGCGACCGCTACGGAAATTCCAACGGAGGTACGAAACGGCAAAAATAATAATTAATAACAACAATAATGTATACGAAGACGATAATAAGACAATAATCAAATTTAATGGTACCTTGTTCGTTGCCCGACCACTGTTTAGGTCTGTTCTCTCAACGATCACGCGTCTCGGAAACAATAGCCGCGCGCGCAATAATAATTATGATGATGATATCTAATAAGTTTTAAGTTAAGTACGCTATGGTATTAATTGTAAATGGGTTTGATTTCAGTACGGAAATCTTTTTCGAGTATCAAACGTACATACCTCGTAAATTAATTGTATGCGTTAAAAAATGTTTTCAATATTACTCAATGTGCGGACTGCGAATCGAAACCCATAATAATATTATCAAGCCATTAAGGTTGTATTTTTTTTTTAAACAATCACGTTTTGCATTAAAATTAATAATGAAAATAATGAAAACGGCGAAAAGCGGTTAAAAGCTTGCAAACATTTTTTAATTTTGTATTTGTGGGTTGTACACATATGGGTGTGCACGCCACGAACAGGTACTACCGGTTGCACGACGACGCAGCACATACACACTGCAGTTCTTCGATCATTTATCTTGTTATCGTATAATATTATACTATTATCATAATTTATCAGTTATCTATACTTATAGCTATATTCATAGATCGTACTAAGTCAACACTTAGTGAAAACTTAGTTTAAATTATCATTTTGATATTCATAAAACAATCTTAATAAGTGCTAAGTATATTCTTAGTAAAATCTAATGGTTAGTAAATTAGTATTCATAAATAGGATTTAAACATAAAGTTAGAAAATTCTTAGGAGATATTTAGTGAAATCTTAGTAAGCTCTAGTGCTCACTTAAACAAAAGTTATTTATTATAAATAATAATTATAGTTAATTATTGAGTTAAAATGGATGATTATATGGATATAGATTATATGGATGACAACTATGATTTTTTAAGACTAGGCAGAGCACGGAAAACATATAAAAGAAATAATTATATAAATATTGACCCTATTAATTTTTATTCGGACAGTGAGTTTATTAGGAGGTTCAGATTAACCAAACAAATATTTTTAAATATTTTGATGCCTATGGTATTTACTGAACAAGAACGTCAAATCCATACAGACCTGAGAGGATTACCTGTGAATAAAATGTGGAAAGTTCTAATAGCATTAAGGTTTTATGCTACTGGATGCTACCAAGTAATTTTGTTTTAATATTAATGTTTTAAAATTTTCATTAGATTTTTTGTTTTAAATTTAGTTGGTTAATGGGGATATGTTTGAATTAAGTCAGCCAACTATCAGTCGAATTATAAAAGATGTGTCTTTGAGAATCGCTAAAAATTTAAGGACGTGGGTTAAATTTCCTTTACCTAATCAAGTAGAAATTGTTCAACAAAAATTTTACCAAATATCTAAATTTCCGGGAGTTACAATGGCTATGGATTGCACACATATACCCATTAGTAGTCCAGGAGGTGAACAAGCAGAATATTTTCGGAACAGAAAAGGATGGATGTCATTCAACGTTCAGTTAATAGTAGGACCTGACATGGAAATTTTTGATGTTGTGGCCAGATGGCCTGGATCTGTGCATGATTCAAGAATTTTTCAAAATAGTAGAGCATTAGAATTAATGGAAAACGGGTAGGTAAATTGATTAATTACATATTATGTATAGGCCAGTGGTTTTCAACTTTTTAACAATGCGACACACTTCATTTCCTACAAAATTTTTGCGGCACAACAATCCATGAAATATTTGAAGCATACTTATATATATATAATATATATACATATAAATACATACTTATATATATATAATATATATACATATAAATACATACTTATAAAACTATTAATAGATTTTTTGCCACACACCACTATAGGCTATAACGTTATGATAAAAATAAAATATCATAATATAATATAATATATAAATATAATTTTAATTTTTGATATAACTTTTGTAGGCTGGTAAAAGGTATATGTATTGCTGATGGTGGTTATGCACAAACACAGTTTGTATACACCCCACATCCAAACCCAATTACGAATGCACAAAAAAAATATAACTATTCTCATATCAGAACAAGGAATGTGGTTGAGAGAGTAAATGGTGTATTGAAGAGTCGATTCCGTTGTCTTTGTCGCAAATTGGGAACTGCAACTAAAACATCGAGTAACATAATAATAGCCTGTGTTATATTACATAATATTTGTATCAAATATAAAATAAACATGCATTTGGACCAAGAAGAACCACAGTTTCAACATGAGATTGTTGATGCTGAAGTAATGAATGATTGTGGAAATAATGGTTTCAATATAAGAAACTCATTTATAACTAGACACTTTATGTAATAATTTATTAAAGAAATACAAAATAAAGAATATCATAAGTCTTATGCTTACAACTGAGATCATACTATTTTTGATCATGATACAACAAAATTAAAAATCATTTTAAAAATCTTTTGTACATAACATTATTAATAAGTAATAATTAGTAATACTGGTATTTAAAAGCAAGTTAAACATTTAAACAAAAAACAACAGTCTTTTATGATATTAAAAGTATACAACCAAAAAATATAACTTTTAAAAATAATTCATAAGTATAACATAATACAATTTTAGCACAACTTGTCAATACAATTGCAACTACAAAGTACTCAATGTTATAAAATAAAATTTTAACTTTTTTTAACAGCTTTGGTTACTGTCATTCAAAAATTGTTTGTACTTTTGTTCAGCTAATAAAAGATTTTGTTTGGCTTCTTCCAAACGTATTTTATGAATCATAGAATCTTGTTGAATTAATATTTTCTGCCTTTTAATTCTAAGATCTGATTCTTCTTTAAGGACATTAAGTCTTACAGTGTCAAATGTTGAATCAGCCTCTAAAATAGGAAAAAGGAATTCCTAGGTTAGTTAAATAAGTACTGACAATACTACATAACAACAATACTACACAACTACATAATCACTAACTGCTCAATATTTTCTTGATGTTGTTTACACAAGGTGATTCTCTATTATTCAACTCTAAAATCCCAAAATAATTTATAAAAAGTAAATAACATTTTATTTTATCTAATAACAAATTATTTTAAACCTTTTTCTTGATTTGGAAAATGAATCAATTTGGTAAGTTCCTCGGAAGCTAACAATGTAGATTCAGTTTCTATTTCGGTTTGTTGTGTAGAAAACTCATCACCATCTAATACAATATCACAATCTAAATACAAATAAACATATTACTTACAAATCAGTTTACTAGTAGGTACTTATTATTGCTAAAAATTGTTTTAAACCCTTCACTATTTATACTATTAATTAATAAAGGTAATACCTTAGAAATTCAGATATATTTTATCTTAATACTAGCAGACCCGTCGAACTCCGTTTCGCCACCAGATTCGTTTTAAGTAACGTTGTAATTTATGAATGAATAGCATCACGCAAGTGTATATAGTCCTCAGATCGTAGCTTTGGCTGATTGAATCTGATGAACGCTAAACGTTCTGTCTCGACTTTGACATACATGTCGACGGCGAATTGCTGGAATAGCCGACCGCACTTCAGAATGACATTCTCCTCATGTGTACGAATCATCATACGATACGCATAGTAATTCATTGCGCTTAGATTTTTATTATTCGTTGATACTCCTGAAATTAAATGAATGATTAATGGAAACCAATAAAAGTAATAATGGAAATAATTAGTGTTTGAATATTGTACCTGTAATTGGATCGACCATCTTCAACGTGATGTCGTATCCGTCTTGCCCTTGCCAATAAATGATTGGATATTGTAACGCATCGTACAACGATGTGTCTCGTTTACACGATGCATGATATTGCTTCTTCGCTGAACGACAATGTCTCGTGATTTAGTTGGATCGCCAACAATAATTGCAGCAACATCATTAACGGTGGGTGCAATGAATCTTCGCACATGTTCACCTGTTGGAGTACAATCCGCTCTTATGACAAATTTGTGCGTATCCGATGGCATTCGTTCCAATGCTGTTTTGAACATATTAACCACAGCATTATTAGCGTGAAAAAATGCTTGCAACTGTTCAATAATTCGTCTCTTTAACTGTTGTGCTCCCTGTATATTGCACCGCACGTTCAGCTGATCCACCATCGACGAAATGAAATATATTTGCAGAAATTGATGCGGTTCATCTGGTGTGGTTGGCACCATTGATCCATGCAAATGATATATTTGACCTTGTATCTGTAATTGCAAATAATCATTAAAATTTGTTCATGAATACATTTTAAATCGTGTGATGGTGTAGTGTGTGGTGTATCTTTTACCTTGCAAGTCGGCATGAAGCCGCCTTCTCGAATGATATTAGCTCCAAAGGAAGTCATGCGAAAGCAGTTATTGTATTCAAGGATGTGTTTAAGAAAATGGCTTGAATCGGGATCACTTCCATCAAACAATGTTTTCAGTGGCTGTGGTGGTGTAAGTAAAGGATCCAGTTTGACTTTTCCATTTGCGCAGCACAATCCAACCGTTTCTCTTTTGAACTTTAACGCTTTGCAATATCTGCATATAGTCGTCATTCGTCCAACATCAAAATTTTCATCATCACTGTAGTTCGCAGTGGGATCATATTGGAATGCCAAGCGATTGTATGATGCCAATGATCTTCGTGTGCTCACGCGATGTCTCAATCGGTCATTTTCTCTTATTATATTTTGTCTTTCTTCTCTTAAGTTCCTTGAATAGACTTGTTGCTGGCTTGCATGTCTTGTGCGGCGGCCGATGTTCGAACGTCGTTCTCTAGGCATTTTGGACTATGGACAGAGTGTTGAATTTAACTTCAAATGCACGATCCACATAATTTACACTGAGCTTAAATGAAATTAACTGAGCAGAGAATAATGACTATCTGTCAAACACTTTATCCCGCACCGTTGCTATTGGTTTGAAGTACATAAAAATAATATATAAAAGATATAATAGATGTATAATAGATGGCGCTGTATGTGAAAAACGATTTCAACACTTTTCTGTTGAATTTTTCCTGAATTTTCAAGAATTTTCTTTGCTATAAACCTCACGTAGCCCAAGACCTTTCAAACGAATGCAAAACCATGGAAATCGGTTGGTGCGTTCTGGAGTTATAGCGTCAGGGAGGAAAACCGGACTTATTTTTATATATTAGATATAATTTTATAATATATCATTTAATGCTAACATTCCTCTTATTATTGGAAACTAATTAATATATTACATAATATTGAATTGTATAATTAGTAATTACCTTGTAAAATAGTCTCAAAATTATTAATTGTAGTTGATGATGACATATTCCTTAATGAATCTGAGTCCAAAACGTCATGCATTTCAACATCAGTTATGCTAGTTAAAAACTGATCAATCGATTCATTTGTTGGTACAGTTTCTTCTGGCCCTCCACCAGTCTTTTTTTTATTTTTTTTTTCAGCACATAGTTCAGCTTTTTTGTTATTTTTTCTATTCTCCCAACATTTCTTAAGACTAACAGCAGGACGCTAGTAAAATTATAGATATATTTATCATATATAATATTTCATAACAATTGGATAACTTACTGAAACGTTTAATGCAGCTGCATTAAATTCATCTGCCACAATATTCCAATATTTGGATTTCTGGGCTACTTGAACCGCTCCTTTTTGTTTATTTTCTAATACATACTTATATTTAAAAACTAAACTGTCCAGCAGATTAATTTCATCTGCTTGGAATACAGGGTTTCTTTTTATTACTTTTTCGGTCATACTCACAAGTCACAATACACAATAAAAAAATTATATTCAAAACGTTCAAGTTATAACGACTAATGACTATCAGAAATAAACAAAATAAAATAACACTATCATAGTGATATCATGGCATATCATAGTGATAAGACACCCGTGTGCCTCCATGATATCATGAAAATAAGAATAGTTAGTGAGTTCTTAGTATTTACTTAGTACTATTTTAAGTATTTACTTTGTTAAGTAAATTGTAAGAATTTTCTATGAATACGATACCATAGAAAATTCTAATGTTTTACTTAAGAAAGTTAATACTAAGTTTAAATTAAGTATGATCTATGAATAGCTATTAGGCTCACTCTACACGTGCGCATAGTTTCGTGTTAAATGTTATTATGTACATATTTTTCAACAGACATAACAATATCACTGTCTCAGTAATATTGTTATGTGCCCAGGAATGTGTCCTGCGCGTTTCCATTCGCACTACACAAAAACAATATAAAAATTATGATACATGTCCGGGTCAATGTTAAACGTGGTAAATACAGTATTTTGCGGCTAGAAATCCGGTCGAACGCCACACGAGTCGATCGATATTACATTTAAATGACGGCAAGTGGTCTAAAATAAATATTATATACGTCATATTATTATATTTTACCGTCAGCGGGAGATAGTGTAATACAAAATATTATTATAATTTATAACTGTACGATCGTAGCACAACGAGGTGTGTGCGGCGGCATCGTTATGGTGTGTTTGGTGATTGATTATCGGTGACGATTTTTTTTCTCTTGATCATTTGATAGTTTTTAAATTTGTAACGGTTGTAGAATGTAGTTGGATTGTAGGAGATACCAATAATTTTATCGCAGCAGCTGTTTTTATTCGAACGATAATAGTAACAACTTGCCCGACTATAAATAATGATGTAGGCGAGCGACAATGGTCCGTTAAAGGTATCAATTAATTATTATTATTGCAATAACAATATTTTAATAATATTATAAAATCATTATAACACACATAATAATATACAAATCACTTCCTTAAGGTTTACGTCACAAGTCACACCGATTATCGTGACGAAGGTTAACCACTTTTACGGGGAAAAGTTATTAATACATTTCTGGAGGATTTTCGATTTATATTTATATAATAGAAAACACCTAACCTAACCTAACACTAATATTGTCTTCTTGACTTGTGGGAATCTATCTTTGGTAGTGTAATAGGTATAGTAATAACATAATAAAAATGTGGGGAGAAATTCTTGTTTGCAATAATATCAATTTTGATTAACACACGGTTGGGACTTTGGGACGAATGGATTATTATTTATTACAGAGACACACGATTATCGCTTACGTATTATCATATACTGTAATATTAAATTACACGGACAAAACGCATTAATGCGCAACAACACTATCCAGGTGTATATTAATATTATTACACTGATATTATAAATTATAAAATGTGTTTAGAGTGGCTATGTTTCAATCGTGAGATACCAATAATAATAATAGTAATATTATCACGGTAATATATGAAAGCACACGCGTTTTGACGTCTTTAAAATTATTGAGATGGTGATTTTAAAACGAAACGTCACGAAATTGCGATAAATTGTAGAACGTTAATTATATTATTTTATGAATATCATAAACAAACCGCACACGCCACACCATATATATCTGGTTATGCGCATTAATATATTTTCTAGAGCGGTCGAGTTTGTCGATAACGCCGGTTTTCTAAAATATTAGCCATATTGGGCGCTGGCAGTTCGTCTATTTTTAAATTAAAAATGCAATTTAGGTACGCTTAGAGTTAAACGATAAGTTCCATACGAAACAGTTTATAATTTATTTAATGGACATTTAAATTATGTTTAGCTCATTTATAATGATGTTTGGCGATTGTATATGCATTCCGGCATCGTAATTTTGAGTAATGTGCTTGACGACCGGACAGCATCGCAGTGACCGCGCGCGCGAACTTGAATTCTGGCTGAAGCAAACAATAAGCACACAAGAGGCGGGCGGGGGGCACAGAAGAGTGCACACACCGAACGCCGTGGACGACCGATTGTTTTCCTTACCCACACACTTTCACTGAAATCAACTAATTATTGCCGAGGCCGGACGTGGCGATTTCACGATGACGACGGCGATCAGTGTTGTAGGAGGTAGATCTCATCAATGAACGTGTTTTTGTCTGTCATAGACTGTCGTGGTGGTTACGAATAAAAATATTATATTACACGATAGTACCCATTGAATGGGTCGTTTGTTGTCGCGAGGCGGGGCGGGATCAAACGGACGAGTAAAAAAAAAAAAAAGAAGCAATAAAAATAAACAGTGTCATTGCCGTTGAGCGGATACACTGAACCCGAGAAACGTATTTATTAGGACATCCCGCGAGCACAGAGACGGGTTTTTATTCCTATTCCTATTATTATTGTTATCAATTTAATTACGACATATTTTCTTCTAGGGCTCACGAACGGGAGAGAGCGTCGGTAGTTATGCATGATAATAATATGATATCCGGGAGCAGAAAGACCGTGTTCTAACAGTAGTAGTAGGTACCGCATGCGCCACCGTACATAGGTGATTTTTTTTATCAATTGTGTGCGGTCCACAGATAACAAAAATGTTAACCGCGTCGTGCCGAGTTAGCGTAAAAACGATTCTTGCGTCTGTTTGCTGAAAATATTAAATATCATAACTATAAATGCATGTATGACTTAAGTCAAAAATCATAATCATGCAGAATAATATTACAATGACTCGCGACGGCCCGACCACAGGTTCCAGAGAAACTGGTAATTACATTTAAAACAAACACGTTAACAGAAATCATCTCGATCCATACTTGTGATTATAGGAGACAAATTAATATCGCATAATATACAAATGTTCAATATTAATATATTATAAGTGCAAAAAATGACATAAATGTTTTATTAACTAATAAGAAATAACGCGGCTAATAAACATGATATTGATGTTATTCGCTGCGGACAAGCCACTGTTGACAATAACAATTATTGTCTAGGTAGCTGTATTTTTTATTTTTCGATCGAACGAGGACACGAGTCATATGTTGGTTATGAGTTTATAACTTATGACCAAGTATATTGACTCGGCAAAGCGGTTTTTGTAGTTGTCACAATTTCGACTGAATCAAAAAAAAAGAAAAAAAACCATAGGCATAACGCCATAACCTCAGATCTCATTTGACAGTGGTTATTTATTTGACATAGCAAAAGCGCTATCAGCTCTGTCTCACCTCGTGTAAAAATCATTCTATAAACATATGTAACACATAATATATAGGCATTTATAAATAAATGTAAATAAATATATATATAAATGTGTAGGTACATACATATTATACATTGATTTCATAAATTGTATTTTAGTTTAGCATTTATTTTACACAGTTTTAAAAAATACAACATTTTAATAAAATCATGATGATTTAAAATCATCACGACCCACCTAAAAAAAAAAACTATATCTTTAAAACCTTTTTTCCCATGGTATTCGCAGAATTTTAAATCTAGGTATTATATGATTAATTATGTATCGTTAATCGTTATAGTATTTACTTAAAGTAAAATGACTAGTAAATTAAACTATTTATTAGCATCTAAGTTTTCAAAAAAATATTTCTTGGAGAATTTACAATAAAAAAGTGTGCCTCATTAAATTAAATTTGTAAGGTAGAGCATTTCTTAAATTGCATAAAAAACTAGATAATAAGAGACTTAGGGGGTTGCAATGCAAGGGGGTATTGGGAGTAAGATAAACTTATTAATTTTAAAGAAATTTTATGAAATAATGTTATTTAGAAATCTTTGAAGTATTATATTAGTTGTTAATTTAATAAATGTTGTTATTTGGTTATCATAGATTTTTCCCAAATACTATACTAAAAAATATAAATTATTAATACTAAAATATTATAAAATACTAAAATACATAGGTAAAAAGTGGCAATATACGAATTTGATATACTTATTAGTTATTACTATATTCCTTTATCACGTACCCATGTCCATATTAGACTATAGTAATAGCCGAGCAGTATTTAAAATTTCAATTAAATGTATTTGAAATATTTTTTGTATTTTCTGATAAAAAAAAAAATTTTAATTTGAATTTTATATACATTTTTTAAAGTATTTTGTATTTTTAAAATACACAAAATATAAAATAAATGATAAATGGTAATAAAATGTTCACGTTTAAATGTTGTCCTACTTTTTATAGTACGGTAGTCACGATTATCTACGTCGAGTTCTTATCTATTTATAAAAAGTATTATCTCCAGGCATGCAAAGCCGTACCGGCCCGGATTACAATATCTGGTATCTTGATTATATTATTTCTGATGACTATATTATTTTTAAATGGGAATAATATTTTTCAAATTCGTGATTAACATAATATTTTACTTTTAAAAATATAAGTTTTTCAAATACAGTGTGTGTCACTTATTGTTAATTTTTAAATTATAATATTTAATCAGAATTATTAATGTTATATATAAGGTATTCATCATAATTTATAAAATATTTTTTCTTTCAAATTCAATATATTACAATGTATTTGAAATACATGAAGCAAAATATTTTGTTCATGCCTGGGTATAGCTTCAAATTAGGTGCTATAACTACTCGTCTACTCGGATATGCTGTCAACAAAAAAATGTGCATTTGGTTCCCATATTATGTAGTCTACAGTTATAATATAATATCAGCAATTAGATAATTCAACAATCAAGTATCGTTGCTATCGGTACCATTATTACTATTATTATTATTGTTGTTGTACATAATACTTATACGTATATAATAAATAAAAATATAATACAAAATATAAACAAACAATGATGAACAATACAATGATTTCATGCAGACGTAGCACGCTTCTCAAAAAAAGTATTAAAATATTAAGTTAACTGTTAACTTTCTAATATATTACCAACGATAAACTGTTCAGATGTCATTTAACAATGCCATAGACAAGTTAGGTTTTTTTCATTATCACAATCTTCCAACAGTACTAGTCCAGGTAGGATTGAAGCAATCAGTTCGACGTTGGTGGCCTAGCATTTGGTGACAACTAATATCATAATACTATTATATACAAATAACTGCATAAACATAGACGTAAGCCGCATAACTATGCCTTTGAATTTGGGAGAGGGTGCTGTTTGAGTCTCACCTAAAATTATTTTAAGTTACATGTTACGCCATTGTCTTTAAGTATGAAGTGACATTTCCGAAAATCATAATTTTAATAAATTCATTCTGTTAAGGTGACAAGGAATAGTAGTGTATTGCGGTGTAAATTTGTGCTATGGCGTGTTTTATTATTCGAAGCATCAACAAACGATGACTTCGCGCAGCAAAATTAGTTTGAAATGTAAATCTAACCAAAACAAAATACAAATATTGTTATTATTTTTTATTTGATATCGATTAAAAGATACGACAATTTTAACATTATATTAGCGAGAATAAAGATCTTGAAAAACAAATACAAGTTTCAACCATTGTTAATTGTATAAACAAATATAAAATACAACTGTTTGTAAGTAAAAGACATTTGATCTTCGAATGGTTCTACAGGCCATCGAAAAATATTCCAAGATATTTAAATTTTAAGAATTTCTTTCGCTTTCCCTCGCGTATATGAAATTAGTGTTATGCATAAATGAAGATGTAGCGAGGCTAGAGAAATTGGGTCCGCGATAATGTGTACATTTTAAAATCAGTAAATTGAGTCCCGGGGAAAGAAGGTAGGAGGTAAGTCGGTTTTGGCTTCAAACCTACTTAATTAACCCAGAAAAGGTAACTCAATTTACCAATCCCGGAGGAGGCATGCAGTGCGCAAAAATTCAAACACTGCGTTCACGGTTTTCTATTACGCCGTTTGATTATAATATTATATTCAATTGACAATAATAATTAAGTATACTTTTAATATAATAATTATTGTGCACTCGGTTTTTTTTTTGGTTTTGGAAGACGTTTTTGCGGAGATTACACTGAACACAATTGGTTGGTTTTCCGTAAAGACTCAGCCAAGACTATCGCTTGACAATAAAACTTTGTTAATTTACTTAATTACTAACACACCAACACACAGTGTGTTCGTACTTACGGCAGTAAAAAGGGCAGGAACGCGCGCGCACGTAATTAAAAATATAATAAAACCATAATTTATTACTCATTTTTTATTATTAAATTAGAATCCCGAAAAAGTGATCTATCAAAATATGTTCTCACTAATTGTCGAACAACACAACGTGTCAGATGAGACGCTCTTGGTGAGTGTGCGAAATAAACGCGTTTCTATCGGATATTTTAGCGATAACGTCGACGACGAAATGAAAGATGAAACAATTCTATATTTTCATCCTAAATGGCTAAATATCATTACTGTTATTATTTGTCGTAATATATGGTAACGGTAAACAAGTGTTGAAATGAAAAATCCCGTACACAAATACACATTGGTGAACCATAATATCCTATTATAATGATTATCTCGGATTTAAAATGGCGCAACACAGTTGAATATTGTATCTATATTTATATAAAACCTACTGGTGTGAAATTGACATCAACACAAATTGGTCGTGTGCCCTTTTTCAACTTGTCCAGTTAACAAAAATCTAGGAACGTTTTTCGTAGACCATTCTAATATTATGTAATATTACACGTTTGTTCTGATTTTATTTTAGAAGTATCAAACGTTGTAATGCTTATTATTTTCCGTTCGTCCGACCGACCGTAAACGGCAAACGACCAAAACAATTGAGCCAAAATACCACCACGGAACCTAACCACAGACCGTCGAAAGTAAATAGGTACTACAATTTATTAAAATTATAAAAAATTCTCACAACTGTTTTTGGACGAATACAAATCTCAGAACGAAACAAACGGTAAAAGACGACAGATTAGTGTGGGATCGCTTCTTGAAACTGAAAAACGGTTTTAATTACAATGGTAATACAGTATTTTTATTTTTATTATTACTTAAATGCATATTATGTAGTTAGTATTAGAGAGTATTAGTACTACAACAGTCAAAATGAAATCTATTTATATTTTATATATGCAACACCTTTTTAGTCGATACTTTTCTAATCGTGACCCATTCACTAGTAATCATAATATATTTAAATTTGTTGTTACTTAATAGAAAACGCGTAGGCATTGATCTTGTGCGATAATGCAAAATAGTTTATTTTAATGACCCCAAACAAGATACAATGACATTAGCACGGTACAATGATAATTATTATTTATTAGGTTACAGCATATTAGCTTGAACATTTAACATTATTGATAGGAATTTATGTAATTTATTTAAAAAAAAATATAATGATAATAAAAGTTTATACATTTATGCATTTAAAATGAAAAATCTAGAAATAAAGAAATAAATTGTATTGGTAAGACTTTTATGACAGCCACTTACAAGTTGAAACGAAACTAATACGTATGGTATTTAAAAATATTAGAACACATTTAAAATTGATTGAAATTGATATAATATTCATAAAAGCGTCGAATGTACAAACTTCAAATTGTAGAAGGAATTTCTTCTTGGACAGTATATAGTATAATAAAGGTAATGTTTATATGTTTATTTGATAAGAATCAATATTGGTCGGCTTAAAAATATAACACAATTTTTAAGACTAGCGTAGCATTAATTAATAAAAGTAGAATTGAACTTCTTGAGAGAATAAAAAAGGAGGAATAGGAACCCATTGAAACAATACGACATAAAGTCACAACAATGATTTTGATTATGCAACTCAATTAACTGAACAAGATGATAACTCTATAGACTGTTGATTGTATTCAGTTTATTTTTGACTCGTAATAATAAGCAACGATTGGAAAAAACCCGGATATTATCTAATTGTTCAAAATAATATTAATTATTTAGTTAATCGTGTTTGAAAAAAAATCTCAAATGTATAATCATTATTATATTATATTATTATTTCCCCTCAAGCCATAAGTACTACTGTTGGGTAGTTCCTTAGAATCATGTCAACTCACGTTTAAAATTATAATACCGCATATATGCCTATTGTAATAACCTTACAGATTGTATATTTTCAAATAAATGTTAAAAAAAAAAAAAAAAAAAAAAAAATATTATTATTTACAACATTTAATATATTATTTAAGAATTTAAACGACGACATTGGAGAAAACGCGTGCGGTGATGACGGATACAATATTAACTACAAAAACAGATCGGTGGATAATTATATTACACGATATTGTTGAAAGTCAAACCTAATATATCATAATATTGTATAATGTATAGTAAACGAATATTTATACGTTAAAAGGGCGCGGTGTCGTTTGGAGGTAAAAATGCGACCTTGATCGGCGGCTATCACGTCGCCACCCCCGCCCACGTTGACAACGACGGCAGAGATTATAAAACGAGCATTTGCAGCGGAATAGCAACTAAATTAGCGGCTGTATTATTTACGTGGGGGTTTTTATGTTATAAACGCGCGATGCACAGAAAAGTGATGACGAAAAAGAAAACGGACGATAAAAACGTAAAATAATCGCTAACGACATAGCTGGCGGCTACCGTGTCGGCGATGACGATAATAACGCGACAGCACAAATTTAACAGATTAGACTCACTGCCATCGTAAAATCAGAATTAAGTGATACAGCGGACACCGTTGAGTTTATGAGAGACCGCGGAAACAACGGAGGATGCCTTTGGCCGGGGCCACGTGGACAGTCGTGTCGTGTATACTTAGTGTCCAAAAATTGAGCTTGACCCAACTGTGGAAACTTCCTGGTAGAACGTGGTAAATGAATGATACCATGAATACACAAATTATACGATGATCAAAGGCACACGCCCAAAAAATCGAATCGAATCATGTTTTTGTTGCATCTCTCGTCATCGCGAGGTCAGCGGCCGTTTTTATTATTTTTAATTATTTTATATTTTTATACAAGATTGCGTAAACTCGTTACTCACACGCATATTTTTCGCCTATAACCCGCAGCGTGCAGAAGTTTACGTTCATATTAATATTATATTATAAATAATAACAATATGACGTACCACCTATTTAAAATTTCATCATTACGAACGTGTACCTACATAATAACTCACTCCAACGATATATTAAGAACTAATATACAGTGCCTGGAGCGGGGGTAGATGCGATCGAAAAGCGTCGGTGGGCGGAGGGAGAATTAAGTGAAATGATCGATTCGGATTTTCACTTCTAGGCATCGAGTATGGCTTCGCACGTTTAAATTACACCGCGGTGACCAAACGCATTGTAGACAAAAAAAAATAAAGAATTGTTCCGAGAGAAGCATAGGGCAAAAACGTGCAAACCAGTGGGCGAATATAATAATAATAATAACGATGTGTGCTTAAATAGGTACGTCACGTATCATAATAATATATTGTTGTAACTCTTACATTATACTATTAAATTATATATTTTGCGGTACTCGACAGACGCCGCGCCGGTCCGAATGATAAAGCGTTTTTGTTCTCCGTGCAGCGTCCGTCATCGGTCCGGGAAACGTAAACGACGAGGTTTTTGCTGCATCGAGTAATAATATTATATTATATCTATATATATGTATATAATAGTAATATTATCATCGAACTGGACGCCGACGACTATCAGTCCTCGCACAGTCCCACATAATAATATATATTATTATATATGTGGTGGTTGTAATCGAAATTAAATGACGTTTTCGTGGTATGATTGCTCATTTTATAATATTATCCATACATTATATTATTATTATAATTTATGGTTTATAATGTCAGGTCAAGACGAAAATGTGATACCTAACTGATAAATAAACGCAACGCAGAAGAGGAGCTATACAGAACGTTCTTAAACTACGTTTAATAAAGTAGGTGATTATTTGAAATGTTTTATATTTAAATTATCATCAAAATACAATTTTATTTAGAATAATTAGTAAAATGTAGTTCGATATTTATTTTAATAAACATTTGCCCAACTCTTACATGTGTATGTAAATTGAAAGCCTATAATAGAAGTTCTAATTATATGTTAGCTTATTGAGTGAATTGATCTATTATCAAATTTAAAGCTAACAACACAAAATTAAAACGGCTTTACGTACATTTTGGTATGTTATATGCGTTATAGACAGTATAGTAAGACAGAAAACACATGCGGGTTGCGAGTACGACGTCCACGTTACAAATTAAAATATAATTTAAAATTAAAAAATTAAAATAATACAATATAATATTTAAGAGTACAACTCCAACACGTATGATAATAAATAATAACCATATAAATACCAGTCAATTTAGCATTTAATATTATATTGATACAATATATTATATAATACAATAATTGTAAGCGATTCAAAGCAAATAACATACTTAATTTAACTAAAACATGTATGTATGGATTGTGAGTCAGAATGTTTTGGGCCATTAAATATTTTAAAGCATAATTACCCTGCATATTAAAATTGTTACATGAATTGTTTATGAGTTCTTAGAATAAGTAATTTTCGCTTAATGTATAATTATCAGATACCATACTTAATTGAATAAACCACAACACACAAAATATTTTAGGTATTTTTCTACAAATAACTCAAACTATGGTACAATAGTTATTAATGTAAGTAATATTAATTAATAGTTAATATGTAATATTTATACACAAATCCAAACTGTGTAAATTAAATGTTTTGGAAAATTAGAGGTTAGCGTAACTTGTAAGTAAAGCAAATACTGTTTGAACTATAAACTAGTGTAAACTAAACAAATAATTGCTAAATATTTAAAATGTATACAAGTCACTGTTTATTTCAATTAGGGATGCTATTAATGACCTAAATACCTCTCTTGGTTGCACAAATCACAAATATATTATGTATTACGTTTACGCATGGACCTTATACTATAGTATACTATAATATAAGGTCTATGTGTTTACGTAAACAATAATCATTAAAACATAAAAAAAAAACATTTTTTAAGATAATATATTAAAAAAATAAAATGTTGCTAATTGTTGATCAGTATCATCATGAAAATATAGACTATAACGCAGATAAGTGATAATGCGTCAAAGGTAAATACAAATCATCACTATACTGTACGTATTGTTTCATGTTTGTCATTAATAATTATAAATTAACAAAATACCGATATATGTAATTTGAATACAATAAACATAATGATAGTGCTTAACTATTTACTATATAGACATTAAACTGTTTTTGAAAATAAAGAAAGCGCGTACAAAAGAAGGGAAAGTATCATACAATAATGAACCTATTTGAAGAGAAGAGTATGGCAAGAGTGAAGAGACACGGCTTCAAGATAACAATAATGGTCACGGAAATTCAAAATAACTCAAACCGAAATGATTCATAACTTAACAGTATATTTTACATTGTAGTTATCATTATTATCGAGTGGTATTATGTTAATATGTAGCGCGTCCAGTCATTAATTATAATTTGTTTGATCATTGCCGGAGCAGTGTTTGTTTTTCCATTGTGCATCAGTAATGGTTCGGTGTTGGACGAAAAAACTATCGTGTCAGAGCCATAAAAGTGAAATAACATAAATTCACGAAGCATATAATATATCATACACCATAATAAAGTATACACATAGGGTCAACTCAAATGTATGAATAATTCTTTTACGTGACTCGTATAAGAAGTGATTTTTTTTTTTTTGACGACAATAATATGGCAAAATGTTTTCTCGCGAGTCAGTTAGTGAAAAAAATACCATGTAACGCATTTTCCAAAGCAAAAATGTTAACAAAAACAATCGCAGAATTCAAATAATTTTGTTTAAAATTGCAGTTTTTTACATCCTGAAAAATAATTGATACAATTTACAAGTCAGGTTGCGTATACACGTTTGTAAAATAAAAATATTTATATTCGTAGTTTGTCTGTTGGCATGCACCACAGAGTAATAATATGCACAACACAAGTTTACATTTAGTAACTCATGAGAAGGTACTATATAGAGTATAGACTATACGCCGAAACCAAATATGGGACATAAATATAGGCAAAATGCAAGTCAGGTTGCATACCGTCGTATGTTGTCGATTGGTATTTTTTTGTTTAGCGTAGTGTTTTCACTTTACTATTTTACGACTGTCTCGAGCACGATAATCAGGTTAACCACTTGGTTGAAATGCGAGTTTTTTCTTTGAGTTTCACACGGGTAATATATCGATAGACGCGTATTATAGAAGCATAGTAAGTTAAGAAGGAAATAAAAAGTTTAAAATGTTGACTATTTTTTTGGTGAACAAGAGGAACTGAGGAATTAATCCATCGAGTTATATTTTAATACAGTTCTCGCATTAATTTCCTGTACAATTATTTAGTTTTGTTTTAATATACTATACGCCAAAGACCACTTTTATAATATACATCTATAATATTATACTGTTTAATAATTTGTTATTAATCTCGGCTCTTTCCCAAGTCGTAATGGTTGTATATGTATTATATTAAATGTTACAAGTTACTTATACAGTTATACACGTTGGTCTTTAAAATTGGAAACATTTAAATAAGGTATTATTAAGTAAAATTATATTAAACTACAATGGCCCGGGCTTCCCAATTTATAGACACTGCGCCGACGACAAAACGATCCAAAAATATAAATCCATGTTATTATTAATTACAAAATTATTTTATTATACAGCTTTAACTGTTGATGACAGGCCCACATAATATTATTTAGTCGTCTTTCAGTTCTTATTTTGAATGCATTTATATATTATATTGTGTTCTCCGAGAGCAACTCAAATTAACTTGTTATATAATTTATAATACCAAGAAAATTAATTGTAAAATTGGTGAAAATTCAAATCCCAAAAAATTATTCACATACACCGATTACCTATAATTATACATATTTTAAAAATGTACAGTTGAATAATTGAGTATTGACTCGGGTAGTTGAAGCGGTATGAATACCATGTATATGGCACAACGGTAATGGTAATCCAAACTTCAATAACGTTCGTATCTCTGGATTTCGTGTAGCGGTAATATGAAGAATCCATCACGAAATCCGAAAAAAGCTTCAAATCGATATAACGCATTGATTTTTGCATCGCTCACTATCCGTCCGACATATTATTATATATATATCAGAATAATATTACAAAATACAATAGAATAATAATTCTAGTCCATGCCGCAATAAACCAAGATACATATTATAATGACGATACTCAGACACGACGGTCGTGTATCATCGTATAGTTCTGTTATACCGTTAAACAATAATAACACACGTAACGGCCTTTTTTTCTTTGTGTAAACGAAAAAAAAACCGTTCAGGAACTCCGGCGAACGTACACATTTGCCAACACTGCACCGGTGTCGGAAATCCACCAACTCGCTTCGGACCGAAGAGCAACGGAACTGTTCGTCCACGTCGTTACCCGAGTAAACCATCGGCCGAGGCGACGGCATTAACGCAATATATATTATAAATTATAATATTGTATTGTAACCGTATATTAAAATAGTATTATACTTTTAGCGTTGCACAATCGGTCGGTGTAAGTACACGACGAACGGCCCCAGAAATCGACGAACTGTAGTCGAGGGGAGAGGTCAGTCAGATCGAGGAGAATCGTTTCTCGATATTGCGAAACGTGCGGGAAATGTGCTTTTCGACAGTGCCTACATTTTTATTCGTAATATGCACAAACTGTGCAATACTAAAATATCACATAGCATTAATCTTTGTATTGGTTTTCACTTTTCGTGATTTGTCGTGACTATAAGAGAGTTTGGGCATATGTTATTATAATAATGCATAACCGTTTAATATTCGTGAAACTTGTTAAAATTGATAAACCGATAAGAATAAAAGCAACGTAATTAAAAATAAAATGTTTGGATATTATTATGATCTATGCGTGAGAAATATATTTACAAAGTTGTAAATGTACAAATCGTATTTAATTTTTAATTGTTCTCAAATAAAACTTTACGTACCAGTCCAAATATTGCTTAAACATGCTGTTTATATTTTAAATAATGAAAAAATAGTATCCAAGTAGTACTGAGGGAGGTTTGGGAACCAGAGAAGCGAAGCATCAAATAAATTACGACATAGCAAATGACATTTTTACGAATTGCAGTTTTTTTTCATTATGTGGTTATCTATTATTAGTCCTGCGGAGTCCTCGAGCCGCTGGAGAGTGTTCGTGCGGAAAAATCAATAAGGTTTTATTTAGAAAGTCTGAATGCAAGCCGCATAATCGGAATCTATACGAACCCATCCTGCACTGCAGTGTAGATTAAATACATATATGTAAGCGCGGACTTACTACCTATCCGTCAAGGCTAATTGACTCTGCGGCTGTTTTTGTCTACGCACAATAATAGCGGAACATGTTTGGATAACCAATTCAATAAAATATAAACGTTTTCGAGGAGGAAAAAGTGAAACCTAAAAATATAATTTAGGTCAATATAGATTCTCGGAGTACTTACCACTAGAGAAGACTACCTATGTATATATTGAATAAATGTGAGTTTTTTTTTAAACCCGGAAATATAACGACATGGGCTATTTTTATGACGGTCCAATTTCTCTCCGGGAAGCAAATATTTAAACCTCGTTAAACGATATCGCAGGCGTATAAAAAATGTGTATAGGAGAAGAAGAGAGAGCAAAATGGAGATCATACAGCAACAAATGACACATCATTGTAGTGGGGGACGATAAAATATAGATAGGTAGGTACTCCAAATATCCATTGCGTACATGGTCCGTACGTAACGACTAATTTAAATCACTATACGCCTATACGATAGTAAACACACAATATACGTAATAAATATTTTAAGCGATGTTGTACCAGAGATGGCACACCGACGCCACACCCACGCATGTGTTGTCTCCGTCTTACAAAAGTACTATACAATGCAAATTTTTATGTTCACAGTAATCCATTTTACTTGTTATTTTTAAAATGTACAAAACATTTACAGTTTGAACAATTAAATTATCAATAAAAGCCTCTAAAATGCCCTTGATAATCTTACCTTTAAAGTTTATAATAGGTCAATACCCACTGATTTTAAAAATAATATAGTGAAATGGACTATTGGAACATTTTCTACGTACTACGGAGACGACATCGTATGCGATTGTTGCGTCCTCTTAAGTTTGTTTTACGCGTAACGCAATCGTTTCACGTTCGGTTATTATTTTGATTATCCGCAATCGAGCAGCAAGAAGAAAACCGGACCGACGGGGTACCGGTTTTTTTTTTTGTAAAAATTTGAACTTAAATCATTCAGTAACGGAACGACCGCAGAAAATTCAGTAGAAAAAATATCGTAATCGCTAAAATTACATCCTGCAGCAGAAACGATGCAGTCGGCCAGAACCATCCATCCCGCGAGGTAATACAAATATACTGCCAGCAGTAGGTTCCCACTACATAGATTAATTATAATGACACCTGGTGAGACGAGGGCTAACGATATTGTATATTCGTATCCGCGGTCTACGTACGATGATATTATGATGACATCATCGGGAGACGTATATACTATACAAGGACGTCAAGAGGACAATGGCGAAGACGAGTCGTGCGGTTGGCAAAGACGGTCGAAAGTACATAAGGAAAAGCCCTTGATCGATCAAACGGAGTGTGTCCAAGGACGCGCACGGCGTATGAAATATTGTAGCCACTGTACGCGGTTAATGCGAACAAAAAATGTTTTATGACTGTACACACAAATGTGCTAATATATATAATTTATATATAGTACTTGTTCAGTCGATTTATAAAATATGAAATTCTCGTGTATTATTTTAAACCATCACGCAGAACATTAGATAATGTACCTACTTGATACCTGGTGTTTTATAGATTTAAATCGGATTTTTAGTGTTCACGGGCTTAAAGTAGACGATCGTATATTACCGACGTGCGATTGCATGCGCTTGTGCGGGTGTCACTCAAACTCTACACCGTAATGAAAGTCGGAAAGTCAACTTGCAGGCAGTCATCGTGATAAAAAAAAAATAGTACTACAATTGATAACATATGTTTGTTCTATTGATTTACTATAAAATAGTGAATATATAGATATATGGTCTGTTATGGTCGACCAACTTTTATCGATAAAACATTAATGTATACCAGCAGATTCGTCGCCGCACATCGTGAGCTGAGTTTTGACTTTTGGGTCACATACAAGAAAAAACAAATTCAATTTGTTCGATGGAAGAAATAGTAAATAGTTACTCATAATATGTGGGGCGTTTTCGGGTAACACCACGATTTAAGATATAGTATGGTTGTCCAACGACCCATTAGAAAAATGTTATGCGGCATACGATTTGAATCCAAAAGACACGTGATCTAGTGATTTTTTTACTTACAGCGCTACCGGTAGTAAAGTAAAATTTGTTAAAATGTTAGTTAATAATTTATTTATTTTATTATTTACTCATAATATTTGATAATTAGTGTACAGACATAATGAGAAGAGTAAATGACACGTAAAAATAAATAATCCACCAGCACCGGTATCAAGATTTAAACCCTATGCCGTCTTATCACAGCTCGTTGGGCAACCATACTATCTTAAATCGTGGGTTGCGCGGCCGATGTAAAGAGGGGGGAGGGGGCGGATGATGATCGTCATCATAACATGCAGCGTCCGTGTGTCCGAGTGGGGACCACTGACCGCGGACCGTTTGATTTAGTGCATGTCGCGTTGAAATCGCGAGTGGCAAATAAAAGGACAGGATTCGTACGGCGGGATAGTAAATATCGCCAGTTTATCCGATAGGTGGTGGGCGATTTCGCAGTGTCTTGTGTGGCGGAGGCGAACGGAACATGGCGAGAGAGAGAGAGATCAAGGTTAACACTTTCTAACGACACCAGAACGACCTTACGCGGTATCGGTGCTGCAGGTGCACAATAATTAGTCGCGCCAACTAAAATCTATGGTACTATAGAATAATATTATTTATTTTTTTTGAGAAAACAGTTTTTATGCCAACAAATTGTAATTTATTCTTCAATACCTACGTTGTCATACTTACAATGTCCTATGCGCGAAAACATCAAATTAAAAATCGGTACCTCGGTAGTGAACATTTCGACAATTGCGCGCAAGTATTACAAGCAGTATAATGCTTAAACGACATATTCATGAGTATAATATTACACATAATATCATATTAAAATATACAGGCGCGTATTATGAGTCATTCGAAATTCCGAGAGAAAAAACGGACTTTCGTTGTAATATAACTAATATGCATACTATAGAGGCTCTCCACTATTGCATATACTACAACTTCCTACGCACACTGTACACAGAATTGACAATCCGAAATGTCCGTTCTAACTTCAAATGGTACAATAATAATATTATGTATTGTTATAAATTATATAATCTACATAATATTATATTATAGCAACGACCATATGGGCATAACGTTTTTTTCAGTGCAAGGGTGTTGCCCCGCGGCTGCTGCCGTTTGAACACGATAAAATGTCCATGCCAGTAAGCCGCACGAGACGAGAGTCATATTATGTCATCAACTATCACAACGAAAATCCGAAACGGAATTTTTTAAAAAACGATTTATTTCCTTACACGTGTATGGGTATCAACGGAAAATTTCGGATTGCAGTTTTACAGGAAAGACGATTTCGTTCTCGCGTGCATTCAGTTAACATTTTGATGATTTCCCTCGTCGTTGTCGAAACCTATTGTTTTTTTTCCTGCACCACCACCGAACTATACTACTGCATTATACGTAGTTAAAACTAAACTTGGCGTGTTCTGCACAATTCATGGATTTCACTTTTTAATCGGCGTACGAAAAATTCGTCGTTTCACTGCAGATATTATAATGTGCATTATATATATCCGAATCATATTCCACCGTTTTACATGACCTAAATAATATAAACATTCAGTTTCCGATACGCCCAAGAATCCGAAACCGCATTCCTAATATATATATATAATATACGGTTTCGGATATTAATGTTATGGTAATTATTATTACAATGTCGATTAAGTAGGTAGGTATATTATATTATTATTATTATTATTATTATGTATTGACAAACTCTAAGTGTCAACCTACACAGGCGGAATTTACGTTCGTCTTCTAATTACAAAGGTTAATTATACAGTTCCTAGGTTAGGTATTATCTAAATTAAATTATATTTATCGCGTGATGACATAACATAGAAATAGCTATACATAGTTGAACGATGTCATTTTTAACAAATATTAAGTAATTGTATGGTTCAGGTAGTAATAATAATAGGCTAACCGTACACGTATATAATAGTATATTATAAGTTGACGTATAACTGATGGAACAGATATACTACTCGTGCGTTATTGTAAACCTCAATATTTTTTGTTATAATATTGTTATGGTTAGGATATGGTTATGGTGTTTTATTTTGTTCATATAATAAGTATACGCGTGTCTACTGATTAAGTCCAATCGGAGTCTAATATTAATATTTATGTATTAATAGACAATATAATTTCGGACGATATTATTTTTGATAATGGTTTTGGATTACAAACATCGTCGGACGCCGATATCCATCGGACGATTAATGGGCGGATGCCAAGCTTTATTTTTAACAAAGTATCGATTTTTATTGCGCTAGTTTTGATGTAGATCAATTAAATATTTTTCGGGGCAATCAACGGCTATAGACCGTTGTTCAATTTATAATATCTGACAATATGTATGCTTATAATAGACATCAGTAGCCAGTAGGGCTCGGAAGTTTTTGCACATTTGCATGTTCTTTTGGCCAATTAGGCTAAGTAAAATTGAAATTAATTCACGACACAACCAAAAAAATATTTAAAGTTGATAGTGCGTATTTAGTAATTTTGTAGTTGCAAAAGCATATTTCTTAATTTTACTATATTTCAGAGCGTATTTGAGGATTAATGTATCTTTATAATACAATCTGAAAATATGACGATAAAAATAAATAAATAAATACTCTATAAATAAGTAATGTATATTTGAGAGTTTTCCCCTATTATTGAATCACGTTTTTTAAAACACAGTTGACATACAATTTCCCGATTTTATTAATATAATTATTGTATCTATGAAAAATTGCGAGTAAAAAAAAAATTAAGCACATGTTTGTGCATGTATATTTAGTACTTTGAAGGGGTATTAAGTTTTGAGGCCTAGACATCACAACGTTTTTTCTTCTTATTAATATTCTTAATTATCTATATTAATAATTATTTCATTATTATACAGAGCGAAGGGTTAGCATTTTTATTTCTATCTACCTACATTGTTGGATAAGTTACGTAAGCTTTATGCATTTTATATTTATAAAAAATACGTTGATTAGAATTTTTCATTTTCTCATCACGCGTTTATTACTGGAGGATATGTTAATTTTATTCTATTAAAATTAATGTACCGATCTCGCTGGACTTTCGGCAGTCAAAATTGTATCTGTACATATTATGATTATTATTGACGAAAGTTAAAAGTAACCTCTCTGGAACGAATTTCTAGTATTTAACGAAAATAATTTCACCATGGTTTCCATAACGATATAAATGGTCTAGACTACAGTAAACAGCCTATAATATATTATTATAATACAATACAATACATGGCGTTCAATTAAATTCGTCATGCACAGGAGAAACAAATTCTGACCCAATTATAACCTACGGATTGATTATTCTTTATATTTTTGTAGAAGATTCTTATAGGTAGAGTGAAAGTAAATGAAATTAACCACGAACCGCGTAATTGTTGATGCGCAATACACTACTTAAAATTAATTCATTAATACCGAAAATAGACATAGAAAACTCTAGACCCGAATTTTACGTACACAATATAAAAAAAACAATACTTTCATATTCGACATTTCTTTTCAAACCTATTACATATTATAATAATATGTCAAATAAAAGTTATTATTTTCATCGCGAGCGTTAGTTTTTCTATACACATAATATATTATATAATACACCATGTTAAATACCAAAGATGTACCTATTATGGCTATAGTATACATATATTACAGAGATTTACAAGTTTTCTCGTCATTCTGGTTTACATTAATTTATCCATTAAAACATTAAACTTTCTTATTTTTATTTACTAATAGGACAATAATATTTTACTTGGCCATTTGATTCCGTGAATATACCTACATTATACACAGCGGGAGTTTCGGGATGTAAGTACGCCGTATATATTGTAATATTGTAACATTTAAAAATAGTAAGTCGTTTCTTGTTACATAGTTACCAGTAAGAGGTTGACAAGCACTGATACACCTCATCAAAAAAATAATAATTATCAACATGAATGCGCAACATACGTTTATATTGTTTGTATAAACTGGTATTTATATGTTTTTATTAACACAACTTTATTAGGAAAAAAAACAAACATCTATTACAGTGGAGGTATTTTCCTGATGGAAGGCTAATAATACTCTAAAGGCTAAAATTGTAAAATTAGACGCTAAACGCTGTTGGTAACAACCGAAGTACCTATTAAATCATTTTTAAAGATCATTGATCGTTTTATAACGTCCTCCCAATGATTAATATCATAATTATTCCGATAAAAATGTCGTACAACGATAATCATTCGATGACGAGTGTCAGATTATATATAGATACTGTGATGATATAATTATAAAGATTTGCCAACTAATAAGACAAAATACTAAGTAATCGATTTACGAAATTGCATCGTCGAAATCAGTATCTGTTACCGCAAAAATGTTTAATTGACCTATAACTCATAAGTGATGACTGTTATATTATGTGTAAATGCATGTTGGGTGATGCGGACAAATAATTCGGCAATATTACATTAAAACGTATAAAACATATAATAATAATATGTTGTAGGTGATATGCGCAACAACGGCTATTACAAAACTGCGTTGCTCAATTTCGGTTTGATTTTGATAATATTTGCCCATTGCGTTAACACAATATAATAAACTTGTTCCGACTATTCAAATCGGAAATAAATAATTATAAGTAAAAAAAAACCGAGTGTCGTGACGAAACGTCACCGCGTCGAAATCGTTTTCCACACACCGAGACGTTGCAAAATCCATAAAAACCGTCGTCGGAGTGTCTCGGGGACGAGGCGACTATTGAATTTGCCCGAAACTTTTTTTTTACAAACACCTAATCACCGCCATTCAAAATAAATCGGTACGACTCGATTTTATTATTATTTATTACATATCAGGACAGGCGGTGGAAGGGGTGGGGTCCTTGGTATACATGATTTGTCTATACAAATATAAAAAAGCTGAATGTGTAGTTAACCGCGTTAATCTCAGAAACTACAGATGTACAGAACCGTTTTCAATAAAAGTTAAATCAATCCTCGAGATTCAGAGGGTGTTAAATCTACTTTTTTTTAAGTGATTAAGATTGCTATAGGTTGACACGCATGAATTTCGTTTTGGCTCACGAAAATCGAATAATTTTTTGTTTAAACAATTATACCTGTAAATGGTTGCCATTGGTTACAGAAAAAAATCCTTTAGCAACCAGGCTAAGTATAGATTTAACATATTGAAGTAAATTAGTAGGTATACCTATTACGTCTAGCATATATTAAACAATAAATATACTATATATTATATGATATACTAATAAAATACTAATAATATTTTATGTTATAGTCACTATAGCCGAATCACCTTACGTTGCAGTAGCATTTTTATATAATATTTGTCTGTTATTAAATTATTCAAGAAAGGGCAATATTTATTATACTTATAAGCTCAAAAACCTACTCGACCGACTTTGACTAAGATTCAGTCATCAGAATAGTTTGGAGATTAAGTTTGAACCACGATCGAAAATATACCAAGTTCTATCCAATCGGCAACGGTTGAGATTTGAGAATACACCAATGTAGCGGCATATTTTATGTTAGTACATATTATTATCTCGGGCAAAGTCGAGTTATACAGCTGATAATATCTTATAAAATAAGAGTAAAAGTGATTTTGTTTTTTACCTGGACACGAGTTGTGATGTTTTTTCGTGTCAGAGGCGGTGGCGGTGGACGAGCTGCCGGAAGAGGAGGCGACGGTACTGGAAGCTGAAGCTGCGTTTACGTCGCTGGCGGTTCGGTTCGATGAGATCGTGTTACCGGTCCTGCGCTTTCTGAGACCATACGTGTGTACAGGAACTATGAGTTTGGGCCTAGGAATGGCGAAATTGTCTTGGCCGCCGCTGCTGCCACTGTCGCCCGCAGTGGCGTTCGCGGTCGATGGCGATACGGTGGATTCTTGGGCAGTGGCGGCGGTGACGAAAGACGCACCCGCGTCCACGGTCAACAGTTGTTGCTGTTGGTGGTATTGTTGTTGATCATCACCGTCATCGTGGTGATGACAATGGTCCTTGTCCTTGTCGTGGTGGCGACGCGGTTGACGGTTGTCGTTGTTATTATTATTGTGGTGATGGTGGTGGTTGAAGTGATCGTCATCGGAAACGACCCGGAGTAGACGGTCGCCGCCGGTGGCTACCTTTTTGGGTGCCGGATTCCGGAACGACAGACTCTTCTTGATCTTGGCCGCAGACGACCGGCAAAGATCGCGAGCAGCCGCCGCTGACGCCTCGGCCCGCTGCTCGTCCAGAATCTCAGCGGCAACTCGCTGACGGGTCCGGTACCGGTGTGCGGCCGTGTCGTGGCGGACGCTCTGCACGCGACTCAGTGGTTTGGCCTTAGGCCGACGGGCCGACGCGGCCGCCCATGCCGCGGCGTCCTGTTCCTCTTGGCTGCTGCCCGTGCTGTCGCTACTGCATGCCTGCCGCTTTTCTGACGGATTCCGGCGGACAACTTGCGTTCTGCCTCGACTTCCGCCACTGCCTTCACCATGGTCGTCTTCGTCGTCTTCAGTCCAACCGGCGACAGCGTCGTGACGCTCTTTGCTTCGCGACCGTAGACACCACTTCAATCGACACTCTTGCCAACTCGCCTCGTACGAGTTCATGTCGTCGGACGGCGCCGGTTCTTTGGAGATGACGACGTCGTGGTCGTGTTCGTGATCGTCGTTATTGTTATTTTTGTCGTTGTTGTTATTGTTTTTGTCGTGGTCTTCGACGACGGCTTTGACGTTCTCGTTATCGTCGTCCTCGTCCTCGTCCTCTTCGTCTTCTTCCTCTGTCGCCGCGACCAAAGGTACAACCTGAGTAGCTTTTCCCGGGTAAAAGACGAAACAGATTTTCATTTTACGTCCATAATCATTGCTGCTGTCGTCCGATAGCTATATTATAAAAATACTTATTTTAAAAACACGACGCCTTCATTTTTCACGTCCTATCACTAACTTGTCATTGCTCTTGTTCTTGCTCTCACATTACAACCAAACTAGCTAACAATAAGAACCTTTTTTATGTGAATAGAAGAGTTTTCATTTTTATTATGGTCACTCGGTTACTGCTACTACTTCTTTTATTACTACTATTGCTTACTTTACTACTACTACTACTACTACTATACGGGCCATGAAAATAAATCAGAGCATCACCTGACTTTTTTAAACCTCTATAAATTCTCAATTCAAATAGGTAGGTACTATATTATTGGTATTTTTGATATTACCTATTAAAATTTGTCCAGTGATAATTATTATTAAAAAATCGGATAACTAGTGGACCGGCTTAAGCCAAGGTGAAAAAAAAACATTAATTCGTTTTAAAACACTGTCACGCCGATTTCCTAGGTGCCCTATACCTAATAAATATATATTATACATTTATAAAACCTTATACATATATTATACCTACAACCTAATTATTTAATTATGTAAAAATCATTTGAGAAAACCGTTACGCAATACCTAAACACAGAAATAAATCTAATTAACCTAATTTTAAAGACAATTTAAGAGCAATGTAGTAAGTTTGTTTTAATACGATCATTTTAAAACGAAAAAAGTTGTTTAACAAATGAATGAATGAATAAATAAATAATGGTACCTAGATAAGTCTACAAAAATACAGCGATGAAACTACAAAATCATACTGTATCATAATGTATAGGGTCAACGGCCAATATTCAGAAATGTCTGAATACAATAAATAAAATAATTATTAACAAAATAGTTGATTATTTTAATGCATCGTAACGGCGTAATAGAAAATAGAAATATCCACTATATTAAGTATGACCGGCTTGACTTTTCACCCTTCTACGATAAATACATTTGGTTAAAATAAAATCTGACATAACTTTCTATATTACAAAATCATATGAATTGGGCTGTCCCGGATAAGAGTGAAATAAATGCATCTAAAACTATATCAACAGAGTAGTCTAATACTGTTTGTACCTAAATAATAATAATTTTAATTTTGACGATATCCTTCTGAAGGCGTCGTTTTAAAACTGTGAATATTTTCCCACTGAGATATTTACGATGTCATTCAAATGAAAGAAATAATTTTTGTTATTGTGCTACACGTCATGTTTAACACAAATAGGTAAACATAATAGTATCATGTCTGTGAAGGTAATTGCAGGTATAATAGGTACCTGTACTCTAAAGTACGTTTAATATGCGGTTTAATTCTGCTTGTTCAAAAAACCCATCTATATGCTAACAACTGGTGGCTTCCACTACCACATGGTATTATACTATTAATTGTATACCTGTGATAGTATTGTAGACTTTCTGATTTTTCAAACGCGCCTGAATCTGTCAACAACTTTATTGATGTATAATTATGGCGTTTATCGACATGTTTCTGTGTACTCCATATTATATTATATTGTAGCCACTACAACAGTCTACAGACGGTGTCACGGCGACGAATACTAAATGGCATAATAAAAAACGGTTATCTAAATAGCTCTGAATACCAGGATTAGAACTCAAACCCCTCCCGATATACAATAAAAACAACAACATCTATTTTGATAAACCATACACATTTTCGAATTATCCGATCTAATAGAGCACGATATCATAATATTATAGCCATCGATCTGGAGTTGAAATATCTACTACAATGTAACCAAAATAGACATCCTACAGGATTTCGAATATTATAAATACCGACCGTTCACGGTTTTCTACAACGAATGATCGCAGAATCACGCGTTGTGCCGCCGTCGGACTATTGTGAAATGTCGGTTGACTTTCATTCTCCGTTACCTTGTCCGAGACACGATAACACTATCGCCCGGCAGCAACGATCATTATTATAATAGTAATAGCAGTAATAGTAGTGTAGGTAGTTGTACAGCAGCAGCAGTGCGAGTGACTATTGGGATAACGCTAGTATTTAATACCCGTGCTATTATTATGCATCGTGTTCAAATTCCCCACAAATCTTTATAAAATGACCTCGGAACGATTGATTATTTTTTATTTTTCGATTAAATCTTTGCCGAACTGCTCGGACCGACGTGTCCACCGGTACCGACACAAGTGCGGTTTACTTACGCCGGTCGATATTGGGCATGTGTATCGACACATGACATAACAATGTGGCCACATAGGTACCCGAGAACCACGGACGGTTGCACCTAGCACCGTTACGGTCGGAGGGAAGTACCCTCACTTAGATCACCCGTTATTTCTCAATTCTTCTCGGCCACCGAAATCATACCCTTTACACGATTAAACAACGCGCACGCACACACACATACATATCACGTGGTAGGAGAATACACGGTTTTACGTACTAGTTAACACCTACGTTTTCTCTGATAATATATTAATATTGTGTTATATTAAATTACGCGTTTGCGAGTACGGAATACGTGCGCGCGTGTGTATTTTTTATAATAAATCCCAATAGAAGCGTAGGTACCGACGACGATTTCGAATGAGATAACGTTGTTTTTTTTATGCACGCTTGACGCGGCGATTCGATTAAATGTCGGATTTGAAAGATTAGCGGCCGAATTAGTCAATAACACGTATAATGTTTGTAATTCGATTGCGACTAAATACTGTATGAAAGCACTTCGGACTGCGCACGGAAAACTCGTTGGAATAATATGTCAATGCGTGCAGCCGTACGACGGCGGTTCAAAAATTGAGAAATCTGTCGATAGCAAAAATGCGGCGGAAAAAAATGTGAGCGTCGCGTTATCTACCGGAAAAGCATTATTTTATTACATAACTAATAAGCTGATGTAATTATTATAGATAGGTAGTGCTAGGCATATCCGAGTACATTGCTATACTATAATGGTAACGCGTTCGGTGTTTTCTTTTCTACCGTTAGATACCTGTACTATTTTGGTTCGTAGGTATTGACAGAAATAATATCTAACGCCGAATACGTGTGGTCACGAGATAAAGTCGGCAGACACGACCACACCACGTACGATCTAACGGATATGCAAATGCCGATGACGGGGCGGGCGGAGCGGCCGCGGTTTTAACCGGATACCGAGGTCGCGCAGAGGCGAAGGGTGTTTGGTTTGTTTTAAAGCAGATTTGTCACGTTTTTTCGACGTCTAGAAGCACCCACCATCAACGGTACCGAGTACGCTTGATGATCACTAAAAGCCTGGCCAAACACTATAATACTATTAATACTCGCAGAAATACACGGCCATATTCTCGTTCCGGGGAAAACCGATCTGAACACAACAATCGCAGAGCAATGACACGGTTGCGAGTGAATAGGAAAAACACAAAAACAATTGGTATTAAAAGAAAAAGGAGACGCGCTCTCCGCTTACCGTTGAGGAGGGCCGAGTATCGGCGAGGTGCGTACAACGGTTGTTTTAACTGACACTAAAACGAATCGACGGACGAATACACTTGTCAAAACGACGACTGTGCGGCGAAAACGGACGGGCGCGAGAAATGATTCTAGAAAAAATCGAAAACGCACACAAAGTTCGGACGAATGGACGGATTGACGCGAAACGATGTTGCACGCGCGCACTACACACGGACGGGAAACACACCGGACGGCGACCGCGCACGAACTGACGGCGGACGGGCGGGCAGACACTGTTTGCGTCGCGTTCTTTTGTGTCCGGCTGCGCGGAACAGCTGGCGGTGGTTGGCCGCCGGTGTGGTGTAGCCGCCGCCGCCGCCGCCGCGTACGCGCTCCGCTCGCTCACCCCCCTCCGACGAGCGCGGGCCAGAAATACGAAAAAGAGAACACACCACACTGCCGTCGACGACGGCGACGCGAAACCGCCCGAGACGGCAGCAGCAGGGGCAACAGCTGCTGCTTGTCTACGGTTCGCCGCTCGCGACGTTCGCACCGCGAACGCTCTGTACGCTGCGTACGGTAATAACGATGATGAGTGGCAGTCGCGGGGGGAGGGGGGTTTGGCGTTTACTATTTTTACGCACCGAGAAGAAAGCGACGACGGGTTTTCGTTTTTTTGATTCTCCGAGTTTTTTACGGACCGAAAAGGGCGATGATTTCGTTTTTGGTTGCGATAGAAGAAGGTATTCCCGGGAGGTCGAAGTGTAACGGCGTTATCGTTATCAACCTTTATTTTTTATTTATCGGAGGAATCTCAATCAATCGCGCGTGTACCACAACGCACAAGAATATTATAAATCATAATACGCGCACGTTCGGTTTATTACAACGGCCGACCTTGGGACTAGAGTATGCAGTACGATTATGATAATTGTGGAAACAATAATTGGAATGATAATGCACAAGCGAAAACTATATTGTAATAATAATACAAAGTTTTTCTAAAACACGATAAATAACTATGATGGTTTCATGATATCTGTTCACCGATTATTTGCCTTTACTTGTTTTGATCTGCTTTACAGATTGGCCAAAATGTGAATAATTCATAATCACATATTATTATGTTATTATTATAGTTCATTGTCACAATGTAATTCGTATCACGAGACAGCAATTATTATTGTTCTCAATATTTTATAAAACGCATAGAAATATAATTTGTGTATCCGTATTGCTCGTATAAGTGCTGTGGTCGTGGACAATGGCAATACTAACTGTGCATTTCTTCAGTATGATTTTGCACGTTAATTAAAAAATAATATTAACGCGTCAATCAGATTTTCACGTAACATTCAACCTAACATTTGTATCAAAATTATAATAAAATTACACATACCCGAATCTAATGTTTACTAGACTATTTCCACACGATTCCAAAATTAATATTATTAAGTAGAGCGTGTCTAAAGAATTTACATGTTAATGAGACATTAAATATCAGGTACAAATGATCGAATAATTTTTCATAAGATTCACAAATGTAAAATAAATTCATGATTCGTGTTTAACTTTTGATTCAAAAATGTGTGTATTAAATATAGCACAATAAAATATGTAGTTTTCATTTGACGAGTTGTGTGCAGTATAAAAACATTGTATGAAAAAAGGTCATTGACATTTAGTTGGACTAAATGTAGAAAGACTAAAATGCTATACACTCAGCATTCGTATATTGAGTACAAAATATGTCAAACACTCGTTTCACAATTATTTTTATTATCAAATTTTGAAAACTTAACAATAATATTAACATAACATATTAACATAAAATAATAGGTATATAACTTAACTTTATGCCTAAAATTAGCTCACAAATTAGTAGTATTTGTACTTTTTAATACTATTTTCAACCATTACTCTACTAAAATATTTAGATGACAACTAATCTCCTGTTTCTAGCCAATAAGTTTAAAATTGCTTATAATGGTCGAGATTTTGTAAAAAAACTAATGTGACTGATTACAATTTATTGCTTTATTGTTTTTAATAATTTTCTCGATGAACTCTGGAATTTCGATTTTTATCTAAGCTTTAATTCATATTTAGATGTATGTTATTTTTCTGTAAACTGCCACAAACGTTTTAAACAAAATAAATATTATACGGAATCAATATTAGATTATAGGTTCACTTAATGACTAAAATATAATATTTCGAATTTTTAATCAACTAGAGTTCTTAACCAACTGAAAAACCAGTTAGTCAATAACCAAAATCAACATGATTGAATATAATTATTCATAATCAAATATCCGTATTAAAATGTATAATATAAATATACTATACTTAAAACATACAAGAGATAAATAAAATAATTATATCCAAATAATAGATATAATAATATATTATTATATCAACATGTATCATAATATAACGAGCATATTACATAATTATTAATACATTTTGTTAAGAATTAATTATAAAGTTAATATACATCTAAGCCAATTTTAAATGGAGATAATTATATATATAATGAACTGTTCAATTATTGCAACTTTGTTTAATTTTCATATATTTATTTACGGACAAATTTTCCAATTTTAAATACATTTATAGTAGTGACAATTGTGGATAAGTAGCAATTTTCACATAAATAAGCTTTATCAATAGTTAAAATTATATAAGAACAACTATAATAATATATACAAAAATCATATCTAATACATACTATAGTATAGACAGTAAACAGTGAAATATAGTTATACAAATGATGGGAATATGGTTTACTTTAATAGATTATGATCATCAAGATTGTTGCCATGAGACATTAGGTACTTACCCTATATAGTTAAAATATTACAGTATAGGGTTCAATATTGTTTTTTGAAATAAATTTTGGTATACATTATATGCATATAAATCTATAAAAGTACAAATCGCCTGACGCAGCGAAGAAGGTCGTATCTCTGGTTTTACAAATTTTTTTTTTTCAAGTTGTCATAACTATTTTTGTGTAGTTCCCGTGAAGACGGTAGTAACTGCATTTTATTGTATAGAACAACTTTGATTGTTTTATGCTACAATCAGTTTCAGAATTACACAAAAACAGTTATGAAAACTTGAAAAAAAAAAATTGTGAAAATAGAGATACGGCCTTCTTTGCTGCGGCGGGCGAAATAATGTAGAACAACAAAACATGGACTTCAAATTAAATTTTGTATGTTGAAATAAAAACAATATTTATCAAAAAACGATAAAATAAAATAACCTAAAATAATCAGTCGAAAGATCAATGTACAAAATACTCCATGTGTGTTTGGAATGTATATAGACTATAGAGCATAGATCATCAACAAAATGTAAGTAATATAATATGTACTAAATCTAAATATAATACAAAATTAAAAATTTATTTACAAATAAAAATCTCGACAATAATATTGTTTATTAATTATTATGAGGTATAATATATAAAGAAATTTTTAGTTTTAAGTAAGCCATAAAACTACTAAAGTAAGTAATACGATATTAAGATAAAATACAAAATATACATAGGTATATATTGCAAGTGAACGTGATGACGATGCATTTCAGGCTAGATTACTCAAAATTGCCAACATTTTAGCGGTAGTATATTACAATGATACATTATCATATACTTTTTTAAACTGTTCAGGTACATCAACTTTTTATGAATAATTTAAAATTAATATAAATACAGCATATCAAAAAAAAACTCAAAGTTATTCACAAGCTTGTCACCGACACGAACAAATGTATATAGAATAAATATAAATTGTTTTAATCATCCGAGAATGAAATTATAATTTATATCTTATCTAACTTAATTTGAAACGTACTACCGACGGCCGTGTCATTTACAGAACGAATACAAAACCCATGTTGCCAGTAGTTTGCACTCACACAATTATTTTACAAACCCAAATACAACAAAACAAAAGTGCAAATATTTGTCGTCGAAGAAAAATTAAAATAATAGCTAGTTAATTCAATGATAAGATGTACAATACATAAATAAATTAGCCAACGTTTAGTATAGGTATTCGGTAATAATGGCAATTTATTATAATAATATAATGTTACGATTGTGATTGGCCTTCGGCTACCATTCCGTTTCAAAAATGTTATGAATGTGTCATAAATAAGATAAAATAAAAATAATTAGTTGAGGGCGTAAATTTTCATTAGCTTAGTGATTTTCAAGAATTGATTTTAAATAAAGATATAAATAAATCACCATACAGATTTTAGAGAACCTTACTTAGGTTTGTCCCAGTTATGCACAAAATAAATTATTTTATTTTAATAGACATATTACATTATATTAGAGTCGAAGATATTATATACTACAGAACGACGTTACGTAGTTGATATAATAATAATACAATCTTACAAGTCACAACAATGTTTTTCGTGTTCGAAAAATAATCGAAATATATGAAGAAGATTACTGTTGACAAAATGGTAAAACCCCTTCGACGTCGTCTGCAGTGCAATTTTGTTTGGTGTTCATTGATTGAGTCCATCTATTATATATTATTATTAATAAATCGAGACGCGGTTTTCATTTTGCATAGGTACTTACACATTTGGTGTCAAACGTGTAGAGACGTTCAAATTAAAAAAAAAAATGACAATTTATAAAACGCGTCTCGAACCCCGCGGACAGAACGCAGAACGAGTCGATCGGTCGCATACAATATTTTAGTCTCAGCGGTAAATATGTACTCGCAAAATTAGAACACCCATACCGTTATGGTGTTGACGAGTAACGACAATCATAAAATAACGCGTATGCCTATAATTTCATGCTCTCTCGTTTCAACGTCAATCATCGGTCATCGCGTGTGGAAAACGTCAATTGACAGAACAAATTTCAGTGTTAGAAATATTTCCACGACAATAAAAACTACAAAACGCATAGTTGCGATTTCACGCTTTATGCGTAGTACAGGATAAAAGTGTTAAGGGTGAATTCCTATAGAGTGCAAATTTTTTTTAAATTATGAATCAAGCCACCACCACCACCACCCCCCCTCTGATTTGTCTTTCGGGACGGCCCTGGTGACACCCGATGATTACAATATAGTTAAGTTACACTTAACACAAAATATTTGTTATCGGGTTTCTCGAAAAAATCCGTTACAGCTAATATTATAATATAGAGCCTGCAATTTATGTAAATGTTTTGTAAGTTGAATTACTATTACTGATTTCCGTCAAATATTTAAAGTAAAACAGTCAAGTTCTAAAACGTAGACGAGGCAGAGGAGTAGTCAAACGAATTTGTACTACGACAAACAAGATTATAGACTTTAGACACCCTGTTAAAATATCGTAACAATATTACAGGAGTATCACAATAATAATATAGTCGTCATTATTCCTACGACGTACGCCGAACGCTCAAACATGCCAAAAACCGACACGCGTGTATGTTGAGTTGCCACATCGAATTCGCGGTAGTGTAATATTATATTATTTTTTAGCATAATAACAATTAATAATAATATATTAATATTGTTTTGCATCTCTTATTAGTCCAGCGTCAACAACGATTACTGTTATGGGACTTATATTGTTCACATTATCGGTATAATAATATTATTATAATAAAATACCGACACGACAAAATGTACATTTACATTATTGTAGTAGTAGCCAAGGTCGTGGAATCGTATTGTAAAACATTATCAAATTGTTATACCTACACACTTAAACACGTCACATATTAAGATCATTAGCGATGAAAGTCTAATCATAATGCGTTCTTCGAGTTTTAGCCATGTACTGAACTATAAACATATAATAATATAGTCGTAGGTAATCAATATTAGATTAAATTAAATTATTGTCTAATAGCATTAAGTATGATTGTATTTACACATTTTTGTACATAATTAACGGCGAATAACATTCGCTTCAATAATTGACAAAAAAAACAAACACATTTGTATTACATAACTATATATTACGTGTGTAAAAACCAACATATGCATTTTTACAACTACATATTATAACTTAACTTGTTTTTTTTAACGTTTTATTGGCACTTATTTTGTCGTCCATCTACTCGTGAATTACAAATACTCGAATTGTTATAATTGGGGAAGACAATAAGACCAGAGTTAAGGGGCTCCAGCGTATCATGTTTTAAGGAGTAATATTTAGGCAATTCACATGACATTAACATTTGAGCTATGTCTATGTGTGAGTAGTAAATGAGCATAAGTGCGTGTTTCCGAGAATCGCAGCAATACCGCGTCCGGCAACCGCCGCCGGATGCAACACTCGCACACGCACGCATAATATGTCAATGATCGCGAAAAATGAAAATATTCTTGTTTGCATAAAAACTACTAAAAGCGGTAGTAAATTAAACATACTTCCTGAAGTTCGAATGTAATTTTGAAAAAATGGTTGAATTTATAAGCTTTTTGGGAATCACTTTTTTGATTTAAAATCAGATTTGCCAAAAATAAATACACATATTATAAAGCAATTATTTCATGGGAACTTTGAAAAATATATTGATTTTAATGTATTTTAAAATTTAAAATTGAAAGTAGAATTCCTTAAAAGTCTAGATATTTTGTCAAAGAGTTCATACATGCATGAAAAATTAAAATCGAACACTCCGAAGTATGTGTAATTTACCACCGCTTATTGATCTATAAATTAGCTTATAAAGCGTGAGAGAAATGTCACGTTTATGTACTGAGTGTAGATAAATACAATATAGGTATCTACTATTTGTCATTCTTAATTCTTAATTATTCTTAGATCTATAATTATTTTGTATTAAATCACCTACGTCCAAATTGTACGCTCAAATAATTGAAGATTTTGTAGGCGCATAATATAATTATAAAACAATATTTTCATATTATTCGATTAAAAAAACTTACCTTCCATAACATAAACAATACTGCCCACATCTCCTTCTTTAATAATAATGCTGTCGGAGGCATATTCGACGGGATACATACAGTCTACTATCTCCCTAATCTGCGTTGATTCCAAGTTTTTCATGAAGTCATTGTCCAAAACAGCACCTTTGATCAATTCCCTAGACCTGAAAAGTAATTTTTACTTCAATATTTATGATAGTTGGTTAACATTATACATTGTCGCACTCTGCAGATTTATTGAAAACATATGATAAGTATTAAAAACAATTTTTTTCATATTATTATTATTATGGTTTCTTATTTTTTTTAGCAATAAATATTTCAAAATTTGGACCTTTGAAAATATAAAAACTAAATAATTATAAAACAAGCATGTTTTATTGTTTATTTAGAAGCTTTAATTTAATACGTTAAACCTATTTTTATTACTATGACATGCTGTCCTAATATATGAACTATAATAATTCAAAATATATATTATACTATATTAACAAAAAAAAAAAAAAACAGAGTACATATTTTATGATCTTCAATGAACCAATTATTCATAAAAAAAAAAAAAACAATCTTGACAACAAAATCCGTTTTTGCCCTTAATACTAGTCGGCCACAGCAGTAAATATAATATTGTCAACCTCTACAATATATTAAACACATAGAACTAGCAAGTTGTATCTGTGCCAGTAATATGGCATTATTATAAAATATTGTATACGAGTATAAGTCATACCACAGGTAATCATCTTAAAACTGTATTTTATTATCTTCACTTTATACCATTGTAATATCCGTTTGACAATATAAATAGGATAAGTATATGGTACATTCAAATGTTTAAAAAAAAATATAATTATATAATATGATAAATAATAATATTATTTATGGGGGTTATCGTCCCGGTTTTATAATAACTGTTTTTTCGTCATATAATATTTTTATTATACTTGTGTAACCGTATAATAAATAATATACACTATCCCACTACTTTATTTAATATTCATTCCCTTATTTATTTCCGAAACACATACTTTATAGTGTTTGTGAAAACAAAATACTATTTAAGTATAAAGTTTAAACCACGATTGACGTATTTAGTTGTACTGATACAAAATATATGTAATATATATTATTAACGAGGAAATATCATAATGTAGACTTTTTACAAAATTATGATAGCCTACAATTTTTATATTGAGCTTACATAGCAAATGCTAGAGGTTTCGTTTCTGCAGCCGATTGTGTGCTACAGTCGTGTGTTAACTTTATGCCCTTTTATAATGGAGCCGGTTTTGTTCACACCACCAACGCACGTGCTACGAGCAATCGACTGCAACCTGCAGAACTGCAGAAGTGCTGCAACGACTGGCGCTCGGACCAGTACTATCATGTAAACTGAATCAGCTGATCGAGTTTCGCTTCTATATTGTTCTATGCTAGGTATCATAGAACAATAATAATATAGAAATGACACGACACTCAATCAGCTGATCGAGTTTTTGTTTACTTATAGTCTGAAACCTGAACCTCGGAGAAACATGGAAACGAACCCGAGTGGCGAGTACTAATAAAAGGTTATACGATTGTTTACCCGAATTACGGAACTGTTTACTGCCACAATAGCCCGATTCGACCGTTGATCAGTCATACATTATGCTACTGGCACTTTAATAAATATAACATTGGGCATTTACATTCTACGTTTTTAGAAACATAGGATGCATAAAAATTAAAAAATCCAGCTTATATGCCAGAACAAAAGATAATTTTATAGCCTGATGTGGCGCGGTGATTGTCATCAGTCACAAAACGTGTTCTGAGTGCAAGCATCGGCCGGTGTCACTAGTCCTTGGATGAGTGACAACCCGGGTTTAAGTGACAAATCCTCACCACACATACACGTGTTCTGAACAAACCATACTCCACCCTCTCCTCTTAGAAATGCTAATGACCATAGTAAAGTTACAAGGTTTAAGATCAAATAAAAAAACCATAATTTTGATGGGAAACGGACACGTACTTATAAGGTACGTTTTACTCGTAGAAGTTGTATCAAACATTCAACAGGATTGCTACCATTTATTATTTATTGATTATTCTTTATTTCAAAAAATAATAAAAATTAATTTTTCATGGGATGATGAAGCAGTTATGTAAAATCATACGATTATACGATTACAACAACATGAATACATAATAATGAAGCACAACATATATAATGAAATGGCTAGGTAAGTCATTCATTTAAAAAACTGGTAAGAATTGTACCTACTCGAATAATTATTATATTGGCATATAATAACTTATATTTTTTACCATTTGAATACAAGGTTCCTCTATAAATCATAAATATTATGTTTTTGCTAATAAGTAACCAAGATAATAAAAACCTTACGAAAAATATTTTTATCGTGTATCCAGCCCAAAACCATATTTATGAAAAAATAAAATGATCACATAAAATTGCATATATAATGAAAATTGTATTGAAAAAAAAAATGTATTTTATTTTCAATCATTTTATAGTATGTAATATTATTTATTATATATCAAATTAATTATAGTTACATACACGAGACTTCTTAGAAATAAATAATTAAGATCTTTTAAAGTGAAGACAGTAACATAAAACATTAAAAACCATGATAAATATATTGCAATATTTTATCATACATTTCATAATCATACGTCATAAGTCATAACTATTAACATTTGCAAATTTCAAAAATAAAATCCTTTCAATTAAAACATTATTTTACTTGGAACAAAAAGTGTTATAATAACACTAACGAGTGGACCACTATGTGATGGCAATGAACCAAGATAAACTTGCAGAATTGTTTGCTCAAGTCCTTTGAACTCATAATTGCGTAGGATTTTAAAATCAAAATTCAGAAAAATGTTGTCTTATTTTGATTTGTCATCGTAGTTATATTTCAAATGTCTATCCACTATAATTGTTTATAATAAAACCCTACATATAACATATATATGTTAATTATAAATTGTAATTTTTATTTTTTTGAATAGTGACAATGATGAGTATTATTTTAATGTATTGTATCAAGTTGATATAAATACCTATATTATTTTTGCAATTGTTAGAACTAAAAATCTGTTAAGTATAGGTATTAACGCTATTAGGTGATTACATTTTTAAGTAAAAATCACAGATATATAAAAACACATTTGTAAATGTATTTTTATAGATCTGTGGTAAAAATATAAAAATGTAAATTAATTTTGATTCTAACAACCTTAAGTAATTTTATATGATAAAGTCAAACAATTATATAATGTTCATACTTGATCCGTAATCTTATTTTTATGATTAACAACAAACTTTAAAAAAAACATATAAATTCACCAAATAATTGGGGAAAAAACATGAACATAATATTATAGTACATTAAATAAATAAAACTGAGATTTGTAATCAACAATGTATGAGCAAGGATATTCAACAAATTATATACATCTATATTTTCTTGGGTTAAAATTATTATAAAAACATAAGAAATAAACAAGAAGAAAGAAAGAAGGCCAGTTGATCGACGATTTTACATGGGTTTAGACCGCCCAAGGTTAGCTTATGAATAGTTATAATTTTTTCAAATCACGTATTTCTCATCAGTACTTTATTTTCAATATTTCCACAACAATTTTTTTTAAATATTATAAAATTATGATATTTAATCAGTTTTCACATGCGGTAACTAGGTTAAGATTATACGATAATATATAATAAGAAGAAACACTTGATTAAAATTATATGGAACTACTAGAGGTATATTATGGATATTGTTAGTATAGTATCTAAATCTGATATTATATATCAATAAGCAAATTATTTATAATAAACGTTTTCATAAAACCGATTTATGTACACCACAACTTCACAACTACAATAGTGTGAAAAATGGCAAAAGAGAAATGATTAAATATTTAAATATCTATTTCAAAATATACTTTTGGCTTTCAATTCTTTTTACTGCAGAATATTTAGCAGTTTGAATTTGGTAATTTGCATGTTAAATAAAACAAATCCAATAAAATTAAGATTTCTAAAAAGTAATAAATTATTGGTTTTATTTAATCAAGCATTAGACATTTGAGAAATATCTTTAACAGATAGTGATGGCCTATTTTACAAGTATTCAAATAACCGTGTTCCTTATTGTCCAGAACATTTTTATTTTAATATTCTGAGTGGAGCTTGTATTAAGTATAATATTATTATGTATACCTATTGGCTATTATACCTACTATAACTATTTAGTGTTAATATATCGATTAACATATTTTAAGGCAGAAAAAAATATTGATGACTATTGATGAAATTCATAAATCACTTCCATAAATTGAAAATTATGCTTCAGGCACAGTGTAACTTAAAAAAATTAATTTTTTCCAATTGATTAAATTCATTTATAAAAAAAAAAATGCGAAAACCAAGGAAAAAAATCTAAAACACGAAAACATAAAAAATCAATGATTTATTAATTACTAGTTTACAGTATATTTATAATAACATAAGTAATAGTCCGCCACTATATTTATCAAGTATTTTTTTTCAAAACAATTTTATTGTACCTAAATCCATTTATATATACTGACCTGATAGCGTGTCACCAGCAGTATAATATATGTAGATTGTACATGACATATTATAGAATATAGACAATGCTACTGTTTCCCTTGCGTAACCCGCAACCGATTTAGGACCATATTATTATATTATTTACGTATTTGCATTCAGGACTCATTCACTTTCCAATGTTATGTCGATGGATTTGAATAATAATTTATCATTATATTATTACTAAATGACAATATGCATTCAATAGCATAATATATATATATTAATTTTTAAACAAAAATATATTTCTTATTCTATACTACTGCAGTACAGTAATGGCTTTCCGAAAATCGTTGAATTATTAAAATATAATATGTATCTTTGAGAAGGTCAAATCTATTTAAAGCCAATATTGTTATACAATAGTTCAGACTTCAGACAAGTATAATACATCGGTGTAAAAATGAATTTATCAAGTATAAAGCGCGTGTATGAATATTGTTGTTATATGTGGTAATATGATATTGCATACTTAAAAAAAACGCATTATTAATTTAGACACGTATATGCGCATATTTCGACATTTCATGCGTTTCAAAAACTACAATCTCGAAATTCAAATCTCCGATAATTTTGGCTAGGCTTGTTTACCTCGAAATTTACATTTTTTTTCTCCTGCTAGCATAATACATTATTATATTAAACTCTATTATGCGCTGCTACAATGGCCAAGGGACGACAATATTAAAAAAAAAAAAAAAATATTACAGTTCATTAAGATAACATATTTCGGATATACATATTATAATATATAGGTATCTACTGTCAAGCTGGATGAACCGTGCAAATAAAATAATAACAATTTTGGGTTGGAAAAAACCCGCGGTCTAGGGGGCGAAGGAGTTTTGAGCACCTATGTAATACTACTTCATTAGCATTACTTCAAATATAATATAATGTGCAAATAATATGGGTCAATCGCCCGCGCCGCATAGGTGGTTAGTATGCTTGTTTATAACAACGGCGTTATGGTTTGAGTGATAAATTACAAGGTGACGCGCAAAGACAAGACAAATATATATATTATAATATATATAGGTATAAACGCGTCATGTTATCAGACAATAATACAATAATTATGGCCCCGAGGGTACCTATTGTCCCATATACTATACTATATTGTATAGTTCTTATATATTATAATTTATATTGTAACAACAAGGTACATTCGTCGAGTTTACTCGCTGCCCACCATGGTGTCGTTGCATTGTACATGCTTATTATAAGTACTATATTATTATAGATTGGAAATTACTCTAGAATGATTTCAGTTGTACACAACTAGTTACCAAAATCAAAGACAAGTGACAACGATTTATTTTAGGACACCTATCGTAGATTTTTTGAAAAGTTAAAGACCCTGTCTCCTCCGCAGGACACTTTTTAATAACTTTTCCCATCTCCTCACAAACAGCTGTTTTCAATAAATCCGCGTTCGTCCGTAACACATGCCTCCGAACGAAAACTGCAGTGTAGGTGTTAAATAAACATTGCATTATTGTAATGAAAAAAACATAAACGTAGGTATTTATTATTGTAATAATTAGGTATACCTATGCTCAGCAAGCATCATGATAAAGGTTTGTGAGAAAATTGCATTTCAGACTCGGGGTCCGATGTAATGTGATATATAAGTGTTTCGCAAAACCTGAGGTCTGCCAATTTCACCATTCTATATTACGCCTAGGCCTAGCTACTCCTAAACACAACCCTTTGAAAATTATATTAGAAGTAAATAATATAGGTATTATTATGTTAGGCCAGAAAATGTTCTAACTGGCTACAAAATGCGATCTGCGTAAACTTTCAAAACGAACGTGGCCTATTTTAGTCGTCATTAATAATATCATTATTATAATTAGGTTTAATAGATTATTGAACGTTTGACGGATGTTTAAAATCGATTATATTGAATATATTTTATCACGCAGCGGTTACGGTAAGAGTATAATACGATGCGGACGCGTGTTTGCTCGTTACAGTCACCTCGAGTATTTGGTTCAGGGACCATTGGGTCGAAAAAAAATATTATAACGCATTATACGCACGGCACCCGTTTTACAAAGAGGCACAGTGTTGGGCGAATCGCATTATTATCATAATATAATAATAAACGATATAAGATAATAATAATATATCCGTCGATCGGAATCGTCAAACAATGTCAATCCATATACATATACATATATATGTATATGTATATCTTTACACAATACATTATAATAATATTATATTCACATCATATATCATTGTGAACGGCTAAAAGCGGTGAAAGTTTCAATTGATTCAGATTATTCACCGGACATCGTGTACACACATTATGAGTTTACATATGGCAGTAACGCACGCGGTGCATCTTAAGTAGCATCAAACTAGTAAAGATAATATGCCGATACCGGTGACACAGTAACGGGTATAAAAATTACTCACCACGTATAAAATATAATATTATTACATACAAATAATTCACCCGTCCACTTGAATTATAGGTACAATATATAATATATTATATTATAATATATAGGTCATAACTTCCGATCTTTATACACGGATGACGCTTAAATAATATGTAAATCATCTGTCATTATATTATTATAATCACCGCGGGATGACAAATATTCGATGTCCATACGCATCGGAGACACATAATATTATACAACAACGACATCGTATTACAAGTCTTATACACGCCTATATTATGCTATATTATATCATTATACCGATTGATGGTGTGACAACGAGAGTGAAATATAGTAGTATACTTGTATATACCTAACCAGTAACTGCATCTGTTATATTATCGCAATCGGCATTCGGCGAGTGTGGGCTGCAGCTATCGATCGAGGGTTTTGTTTTTTTTCCAAGTCGGCTGCAGTACAACCTACATCGGTCCAAGGAATTCGTTTCGATACGAAACGTATAAGGCATGAAAATGTCCAACTCCGCTGCAGCGACTAATTAGACGCACGCAACGTATTACACGCGTTGATCCGCGCCAAGGTCTACCCCTCCGTACAAGTGGTTTTGTATCGATTTAATCTTATCAAATCTTTCATTGCACGTTAAAAATCTTGTATACATGAAGCATACATATCGGCAGCTTTGCGTATTCAAACATACGAGTCTATAAATTTCATAGTTTTTGTTAACTTTTTGTTTAACGGCCTAAAAAGCAGTTCGGTGTACGCGTGATTAAAAGATACCTTTACTTCGAACCGCTGCCGTTGTTCGCTGGGATGACAATTTTTTGTTCGTTTAGTGTATAAACGCGTGATATTGTGCAATCGTTTACAGACCGTTTGTATTCAGCTAGGGTAATTTTTTATTATTTTTTTACAGCAACCGATTACACGGCATAGGTACATTTATGCATGCGATAGCGTCAGTATGTAAGCACAGACAAAAACCGATAGAAGTGTATCAGGTCATCAGGACCGCGGTTCGAAGCATTATTGGAATTAGTGGTTAATACCTTACATACACATACCGTGTATATGCGAACACGCGCGCTTGAAAACCATGATAATCGTTAATCGTAAAAAATTCTTTCGAACGACCGGTCGATCTATAATGTCCCGAAAAGTATTTTAAAAATGACTTGAATTCAACTTAACGTCTACTCTTGAGGTTAATATTTATTCTTGTAGGTACTTTAGCCTCAAGTTTTCAAATTTGACAACAATGGGAAAAGTTAAAAATATTTTTAGTATGATTTTGACAGTTTGGTTTGACTTGAGCGGGGAATATAAAATCGAATACGTTCTGGAGACTTCACGGGCAATTCTAACCAGTTTTTAGAATAATTACATCCGTAGATCGATCAGTAAACGATGGTAACATAAATTTTATTCCCACGTGGCGTGCGTGTACGATTTAGACAGGTACAAATCATCACCGCTAACAATTCCACTAATACTTTGTTATGATCGTCAACTTTAAAATTTATACGTACGACGTTACAAGAATCAACTCAGACAGTATCAGCAATCATATGCCGCAAACTATTTATTTTCTTACAAATGTCAACGACGTACGTTGATCATTATATATATATATATATTTATCGGAATATACTACGGCTAGGACACAGACATACGAGCCGTTAGCTCAATCACTTTGATATCACACATTTAAACGCGACTACCATGGTATCGGTTACCTATATCAAATATATCGAAAGGTTTTACTGGGACAATTTCGAAACAATAACAGGCTAAAGCATGGTTTAGTCGAGGCCATTTATAACACGAATTCGTCGAAGGCACAAATATTTTTCTCCCCCAAACACGTAATATATCAATAGTTGTAATAGCACGACCAAAAATTGAGGACCGATATCTCTAAGCCGTATTTATTAACCTAAATCAAATTCACTCTCGCATTTACAAACAATCATGTGCATTATATAGGCGTTTTCTGTATCGACTGTATATTAAAATATATAAGGTAATATGTAATAGCCAATAAGTATACAATGTTCGAAATCTTCGATCGATCCTGCATCGGCACAAGGAAAACCAACAAAAATATAGATTATTAAAATGTTCACATTTTTGCGAGTGTACGATGATTGTGAGAATAGTAATGGCGAAGGAGCGAGGTAAGTGGAGACGCGGAAGAAGGATGAGTCAGGAAGTGGATCAATGTGGGTACGGGTGGTATCTTATACCGACTGCGGTGACCTAAGACCATATACTCTCAAGCTTTGTAGGTCAGAACACATGTACACTCTGTAGTTACAAACTATAATATGTAACCAGGTACATATTATTTTCCGTTAGGTATATGATGGGCAATGACTATAGCATTTGTATGAAATATTCACCAAACACTTCCAAACACCGAAACTTATATTTTATTTATTATATTATTCTTATAAATTCCATGTACCAATAATACTGAGTAGTGGAAGGTCTTTTTATGAACTGAAGAGGATATAAATAACATTAAAACCAAACTAAAACTTAAGAAAGACTTGATAACTATAATCTTTACTTTCAACAGAAAGTAAACTTACATCATATTTGATGACACAACAAATGAGTTTGTTCAAAAAATAATTTTCTTTATCATATAACTCTGATTATGGGGGCAAGGGATGCATACGCAATAACCGTTGACCAATAAGGGCCGCATTTTTTATCTTGGCTATTAGACATCAAAATAACTAAATCAGGCCCTGTATGTAACTCACTTTGAGGACTTTGGAACCTTGACGATAGGCAGCGGGTCGTTGGTCCTGAGCGGTTCGGCCGAAATGGCCTGCCGAGTGGGCCGGCCCTTGAACAAGGAGCCCGCGGCGTGGCCGTGATGATCGCCGCCGTTACAGCAACCACCACCGCCGCCACCGCCACCGCCGCCGCCACCATACACGACCAGATCGTCGGCCGACATCTGAATGGCCATAATGTGATGGGTGAGCGGCCGAACCACCTGTCGGAACTTGTCGATCTCGTTGCGCAGGTGACGGACGCTAGCGTCGCGCTCGTCGAGCCGGTGCTCCAGCCGGGCGATGTAGTCGTCTTTTTCCTCGACTCGGACGTCCGGAGGGCCAGCTCGCGCTCCAGGTCCCGCAACCTGTTCATCACGGACGTGCTCATCGCGAGTGTAACACGCGGCTCGGTCGGCCACAGACGATGCGATAACTCTTTATTGTAGTACCGTCGTTTACACGTATATCGCGGCGCGTACTATTATGTTATGTAGCTGCAGTGTGGTTTCGGACGCGTCGAACCGACTGTCGTACAAGCGCGGTGGTGCGCTGTTTCGTTTACGCGTTCCGTGCGTATAATATGTGATTTCCCCTCCGCTGTCTCGTTTCGCGCAGACTGCCGCAGCTAAACAACCGGGTCAAGGATCTGTAAAACGATGATCGATTTCAATTCCGCGCGCGGCGCAAGGTCCTCCGGTCGGAACGCGCCGTGAAAACCGGCCGCGGGAGTTATAGAACATAATAATAATAATAATACGACAAATCTGTGCGGTGTTAAATAACGATATTATCAAAAGCGACTATCGTTATACGCGGGCAACGGTCAGTGGGTGGGTGGGTGGGGGACTGGGGTGTCGAAAATCCGCGATACAGGCCTACCGCGCTCGCTCGACAATATAGGCGCGCACACTATTTTTAAACGCCAAAGAAACGCATTTTACGTAAAATAATAAACTTTAATATTATATTGCATTTTATATTATTATATATACGATAAACGAGCTCGTAAAAAAGTTAAGTAGGTACATACGCATAATATAGTGCGTGTGATGTTGTATTGTGTGTGTGCACACGGTATAATATACGCGCATAATACATCGTTGAACGACGAATTAACTTCACCGTAATTTACGACTTTGGCGTGTATTTATCTTTTCGTTGGTCTTGTTTTTATTATGATCTTTATTTTGATCGTAAACGCAAATTATTTTTACGCGGTTATTAAAACCTTCGGGGGTCTTGCCGCAGTTCTATATTTAGAAGGGGCTAACTCAAATATTTTACGCGCGCGATAACAATAATATCATGTATTATCGCTCTGCATCACGCGTGTATCGGACATGCCGATTTATATAACGCGCGTCGAAACCAGAAATACAAGAAAAACGAGGTAGGTGTTCATGATAAATTTTGGCGGGATTTAACCGAGCTTTCAGAGAACTGTGTCAACGAGAACGGGTAATGGGTCCTGGAACGGGCTAAGGGTTACGAATCGGATACTTATATCTATTATCTATGCAACGCATCAAAGTTCAGCTGCAGCTATACTGCAATAACACGTAGGTACATGGTAGATACTAGATATAACATCTCGTTGTCAACAGGCACGTACACAAAACAAATTCGGTGGGGGAGGTCATAAATCGTAATACATTTTTAATTACAGATAAAAATTCATAAATAGAAAATATTTTTGCTTACGATTTCGGGGGTTTGTGTACGTGCATGGTTGTTAATTGTACTATAGAACTATTCGGTATTTCCGTCCACATTTAGCTTTCACGAAATAAAAACCCGTATCCATATAAGCATGCAGCAGACTATATACCTACGAGCGGATTAATGGTCTGAGTAAATAAAATCTATAGTTACTAAATTATGCAAACGAATTTCTCGAAACAAAGCAGAATTCATGCCGAACAGACGAATTCTAGTTTTGCAGAAAAGTCTTGTTTTGAGCAAGTTGTGTTTTATTGGAAAATAACAATGAAATAAAAGCTCAAATGTGGCGGACCTCTGTAAACCCTCTGAAAACCACCCGCAATGGGCTCTATGCCTCTATCGCTACCTACCGCAAACGCGATAATTGAATGAGATACGATTATAATATTATGATATGTATAATATGATGAATCCACAAAGATAATATTTGAAGTAACGGTGATCTGCGCGAATCACCGTCGATCGGCGACTAAACGAAAACTACCACCGTGGTTGTCTACACCAGAGTTGTATTTATTTAAAATGTAAAAGATTATTTAAGGCGACCCTATAAATAATTAGGTGGCGACCCCCAGGTTTAGAAACACTGCAGGTCTATAAGATTTTGATATGATATTTTACACCCGCGAGCGTAAATTGCTAGCTTTCATGGACGGAAACTCAGGACGACCACCATATACCTATGAGCATTACACAAACACATGCACCGATCGCGCGCGTTAGGAGGTACGTACGCTGTGAGGACGGAACCGCAAACGACGCTGAGGGAACTCGAGCGGAACGAATTATTATTTGTTCGGAATATTATGCTATAACTAATATTATTGCTAAAAACTTATACTGATGACGCGACGGCTGACGGACACCGGTTGGACACCACACATACGTAGATAGACGCTGGAAACGACTGGTGGCGGTGGCGCGACGCTGTCCGCCACGGTGCCCGGGACGTGACGCGCGATCGCCGCCGCTGTCACTCCCACCACGGGAGGAAACAGCAGCCACCTGAGCTTCAAGGTGGGCACCCACGGAGACGCTCGCTTGTCTCCGCCGCAACGCTCGTTTCGTGCGCACAGCACGCGCAACCTCTCTCACACCATCTCACTCTCTCTCTCTCTCTCTCTCTCTCTCTCTCTCTCTCTCTCTCTCTCTCTCTCTATCTCTATCTTTTCTCACTCTCACTCTCTCTCTCTCTCTCTCTCACTCTATCTCTATCTCTCTCTAACCATCTATCTACCTATAGATATCTCTATCTCTGTCTATCTATCTATTGTAACATTTGTTACACACTATACATAAATTATATACTAAATACACACTATGGAGTTTACCTACACACGCTCGACACTTAAATCTACTCCATCTAAAGAATTATCTATTGTTATTAAAATGACACACGGCATTCACCACCAACACGAGCGAACTCGAATATACTGTTTTTTTAATAGCCATCTTCAAATGTACAGTAAATTAGGTAAGTATGTATACAAATTTTAAAAAAATGTATGACTGTGTAGTGTGTAGGTACCCACCTAAGTCCTAAACTGATCTAGAGTGCAATGTAGCGTACTACTTGATATTTTCTTCCATTGCATTGAAATACAACGAATCATAGATGTTTTTAATGATATGTCATAATTACAAATGTCAAACAATTTAATTTATAAAGATGAGTTCGAATGTAACTATCTACCTACAATAACGCCAAAAATATTGGAATAATTAAAATGTAACCAGGAGTGTGTCCAGGATGAGGTTAATATCTACCATTGTCCCATATAGTTCCTTATTTGTGTCTAGCTATACCCCCCCCTCCCCATTGAAAATTCCTGGGCATTGAATATAGGTAATCATATATGATTAACACATTAAAAAAAAATGATCAACCAGGTTGATGTGGTAAAGTAATTTATTATAATATTATGCAATGGTTTCTATAGGTTAAAAATCCATCACTATTACGAAAATAAAAATGTCCTAGTTATTTATAACCTCTAGCAAAAGTGCTCAAACCCTCCAGTTACGGAAAAATTATCTTAATAAGAAATACAAATCTTTTCTTGGATAACTATAATATCGTAATTACGTGCCCCCGACCACGTTACATTGGCTCAATTTGATTGGACATTTCAGGAGCGCTGAACATATGTAACATAAAATAATTTTAGCTAAATAACTAGAATACTACAAGCATTATTTTTGCTAAGCACCTTCAAGAACCCCTTTAACTATCAATATGCCCGTAGCACTCTATAATATATATCCATCTATTTCTCTCTCACAATCTCTAAATAATAGAATTTAAATAGTACTAAAAATATGTTCTATTATTACTTACACTATTATTACCATTTCCGTTGTACTGTATTACCTAATTTAAATATTATGATGATTGTAAATAACATTTAAATATGTTTTTGTTCCTGGCTAATGACTATAATGTTGAAGCCGTAATAAATGAATTAAAAAAAAAAAAATCTCTAAATATATCCGTCTATATTGTATATCCATCTATATATTATACATTGTAACATTTGTTACATTATATACATACATTATACACTAAATACATACTATATAGAATTGACCGACACAAAATATACACACTCGACACTTTTCTACTCCGTCCAAATTATTAATTATTATCAACATTCACCATCAACTCGAACGAATTCAAATATACAGTTTTTCTATAATTCATAGCCATGTCTTCCAATAGACAGTAAAGTGGGTACTTATTACAATATAATAATAATTTTTTAAAGTTTCAAAGCAAACGTCTCTTCTTACATACTTATTGATAAACACCTCTTGCAAAAGTGTTCAAATCCTCAGTTATGCGGAAAACTTATCTCTATAACGAATATAAATTCTTCCTTTGATAACTACATAATACCGTAATTAAGTTATCCCCCCCCCGACCAAGTACACTGTATACATATATATTTATCTAAGGCGAGTGTTATTATTATCATACCATATTAACATCCATTGTTGTCGTGACCGAGGAAACGCGTCCCTGTCGGAATGAAACGCGTAGGTATCATTGTTTTGTAGGAAAAATATTATTCGCAAACGAGCTTGCGTAGGTCTTTTCCTAGTCCCGTACGACCGCAGTGTCGAATGAAGAACAAACGAATACGATCGCAAAAAAACCTGCACTGCGCCCGGTGTGTCATTATAATATTATACGTGGGCCACGCGATTCCTGTCCGAAGTTGCAGATCAGACAGAATACAGGTAGGTAGATGTACCAAGGCACCCAAATTGATTATTCGTCGAGCGTTATAAATGTTATAATTCATATTATACAGTGTCAGTAATGAAAGGAAAATATATGAAATATCAAATAATAATAGCAATAATTGGGCGACGGTCGAAAATATACGCATAAATTATACGAACGTCACGCCGCAGGCACGTCATTCGCGGCGTCGTACGAGTGACAGTATTATTTCCGCGGGCCGCCGACGAGTTTTTTATACTGATTTACGACCTACGGAGGTGAAAACCGTCACGGATCACCGAGCGAGGGACTTGTATGCTCAAGTCGCTGTTTTATATCTTTTTCTTATTTTGCATTGAACGCGCAGCAAGAGTCCAAGACTGAAAAAAACTACACAAAGATCCTTAAATTACATAAAATTGAAAAACGTACATACACATTATTGATATATGTATATGCCTACCTCCTATTTTTTATCCGACTTAAAATCTTAATGAACAGACGTTTACCTATAAAAACACATTTTACTATATAAACGATACATTGCTCATATAATTTTAGTATGAATAAATCGAAAACAGGAGAAATCACTGTCCAGTAATTTTATCATTATTAATATGAATATATTATTAACGATACACTTATGTCTTGTATATTCATCAACTCCAAATACATCGGAATGAATTTATTCAATTGAATGATAGTTATTGATATATTTAAAAAAAAAAAACCCATTCTTTACGTTTAATACAATAATACAATTATATTATAAGATACTTAAACTATGATGAATAATGAATAATCCACAAATATAATTTTTAACGACTAACGAGACATACGAAAGTAATAAAATGTTTTTTTAGGTATCATATGTGTAGATTTTTAGACGCGTAGTCGAGGTAAAATATATTTTATTTTGCCAAAGTAATCCTGCCAGATGTCTTGCGATAGTGATAGCTAATCTGTAATAAAATTTTGTAAACAGACCTCGAACACGTTAATTTAATAATTTATCCATACTAAACAAGTAGACGTTTATTGTGAGAATGTCGGGCGTTGGCTATGAAAATGAAAAATTACCAACTCCGTAGTATTCTAACCTGATTATTCAAACCTTAAACTAAAAATATCACCAAAATCTTTGCACGTCTGTCGGCTATAATTAATGTCCCATACTATATGTATATGAGTGTGCCAAAAGCAATTTTTGTTTGTTTGTAAAAAAAAACTGGAGAAATTAATTTAAAATATACATTCTATATGGATACTCTCTATATACATAATAGTCATATAGAACTATAGAAATGATATACTTATATATAAGTGATATGATAAGCATAAGTGACCTTGCAATTGAATGAATTTTATACGACGATAATCAATTATTAATTTTTAGTGAAATGCAAAAATTACAGTCAAACTTAAGCTGATATTAAACTTATAATTCATGGTTTATATAAATAATTATCACTTTACACGCAGCATTGAGGTATCACTTGATAATACCGATATCGAAGAGTTCGAAATGCAACCATATAATAAATGAGTAAGTATTAAATATTTAGATATTAATAATATATAAATATAAGTTTATGAAAGGCGTACATAACAACTCATTATTGCATAGGACGATCCAGCCATCTATTAGGAAGAACCAAACATATCAGAACAGAGTAAGTAGGTATATTGGGTTGAAAATAAATATTTTCTATAGCGAGACCGAAATACTATAGAGGTAAAAGCAAGGTTTAGGAATAAGGTAGTGGTAATGTAGGAATGTATCCAATGAGTAAGTAATATATATTATTCATGATAAATGTAAAGTGATAATATACAACAGATGAATTATTCATTGGATATTCGTATGTATGGAAAAATAAAAGATTAATATACCAGATCACAGATAGATACCTCAATATAGTCAATAGTCCAGTGGTTTTCAAACTGGGTGCTGCAGCACATTATTATCTCCACTGGACACTCCTTAAGTAGTACAACAATTCTCAACAATTTGAAAGTATGGTCTTTAGGTAAGTACTTGAAAATTCCAAAACCAGATTTTGAATAACTACGTAATTGAAAGAAAAGGCGAAAGAGCGAACATGCTTAGTTAAACACCCTATATACATACTGGAGTTGATTTGTATGATAAAATGGTTTAAATAGTAAAGTTCTACCGCTATACCTTAAGTAAATTGTTTTCTAATTGTGTATAATATAATTGTTTATGTATATATTAACGCATAAAGTATCATAGGGAAATACCGGGCAGAGAACAAAACTATAAAAGCATAGAAACTAAATAAATAATTAGTAGGCAATCAAGCTTTTAATACCCAGCATAAAAGTATACCTGCACTAATATTGGTAATAGGTACCTCATTAATTTAACAAACTAGATATCTCAAGAGCTCAAAATATAAGACAAGATTATTGACCTAAAAGATAGAGTTACAGTACGTTTATAGTTATACGTTTATAGTGTAAGACAGCTGTAAACATCTTGAATATCTATTACCTATATCCATTATCAGAAAAAGTAATTCAAATAATATAAAATATTAATCCAACAATTTCTTTTTATCAATAAAAAATGTAAAAATATTTAACTATATTATTAAGAAAACATTTTTTAATACAGCCAATCAATTATTAATATATCAATTTGTAAATTAATATAAAGCATGTTGGTATTTTAATTTGAATAAATGGGCCACTTTAAAAAGTTGTTTACCATCGTTAGTTAGGTAAACCATTGTGAAAAGTACATTTAAAGGTATTATAGAATGATTAAAATTATTGAGTTTATTTTTAAAAAAAATATGAGGTTATTGATTCTCGACTGTTTAAAACTTCAAAACATGATAAGCTTATCATTTCACAGGAACTCAAAAGTCTAGGATTTAGGTTTATTTATCTCAGGTCTTTAGATAATATGCAATAGTTATTAAGTTTAAAGTCTAACCACGAGTTAATTAAACATGGAACAATGATTGCACAATTAAATACTGATTAGAATAATAAGTAAGGTTTAAGATAAGAAAATATTAAATAATACAATTATAGCCTAAATAATAACTCCTAACATTTTTGGGTCTCTGATAATAAAATACATAAAACACACTTGACTACTTCAACAAGTTTAATTTGTATCTATAGTTTTAGTATGGCTTAAGTAATATTTTCTACGACAATAATATATAGAATGATGCACCTAGCATACTCCATGTTTTCCTTTAAACATACATTTTTTATAGAAGTATATAATAAAAGTAGCAAACTGCATACAATTATATTATTAAACATAGATTTTTAATAAATATCGGCTGTGGTGAACATTTTTGTTTGGAACGAGAATCGCATTTTTTTAATGTGCATTTTTAAAGGAAACGATTTTTTTGAAAATGGTTTTATTTATAAATCGAAATTCAAACTAGTAGTTTCAATGTGAACCTTTAATAGACGATTGTTTGAATAAGCGGAGCGGAATGACTACACCGAAACACCAAAAAATGTTGGTCCACTTATCTGCTTGTAAAAACTTTAAATACTTGTATTATCAACTGTAATAGGTTATCAGTCGTATAATATAATATATAATATAGACCATGATAAATATTAAATAGAAATTTTGATTTTTCTTCCATTTATTTTTATTGCTCTTCGTATTAGTGATAACTGAATAATACTTGTTTCAAAATTCAAAGCAACACCGGAAACTATAAAAAAAACTTTTACAACAAACATATTTTACATTGGCAATACTACAAGAGGTTAAACATGCATTTTTAGTTGAAATGAGAAAAAATTAACGGAAATCCTTGTAGGGGAAAAGAAATATCCATGCCCGTACATTCATATCCCATAAATTCAGCGAAAGAAAACACTTAGTCCACAAATCTCAAGAATTTGCTAGTCACAGACAACATAAGGATGGGTATTTACAAACTAAGCGTAACCCACATAAGTTGTCCAACATTTTCAAATAAGTATCAAAATCAAACAATATGTTGACCCGAGAGACTTTTCAAATCCACTTTACCCACTTTTCAAACGCGAGGCCATGTCCAAATTTGAGTGTTGTCAATAAACTTTGAAATTGGTGTTAAACGATAGCGTGTTATATTTGCGAGAATTTGCTAGTCACTTTTTCTCCACCAGAAACATTTCCAAAATTCAACTTAAAAATTAAAATATGGTATATGTACCATTTTTCGAAGATATTACACGTACTAGTCTTTGATTTCACCAAACATAGGTTTTTATGAAAATAAACATTAAAGGTTTACACTTAGTGGATTTGACAAATATTTAGCATAAAATAAATGAGAACAATATCGGAAAAAAATGGTGCAAAATTCTAAATGTTGTCTTAATTTTGACTTAAGTTTGTCATACAATCATTAAGCGGATATTATGTATGATTTTGCAAACTAAAATTTCACACACAAGAGTTAAAAAAATCAACGAAATCTATTTGAGATACAATTATTTTCAAATAAGTGATTAACATTCCCGCAGTTTCTAAAAATTCTTGGTTTAAAAACATTTATTTAGATGAGACTGTTATGATACAGATAAATGTTTTACAAGAGTTAATTTTAGTTGGCTTGAAATTAGTTTCAAAAATTGATTTAAATCAACTAGTTTAAGTTTTCCTTAAACCGATATAGCGAAATTTATTTTTAAATTCGTTAGAGAAATGAGAAATCATAATTTGAAACTAGGTAATACCCTAAATAGTTATTTATAATTAATAATCAGTATTTCGATGAAATTGATTTATAAAGCCGATTTTATACATATACTTAAACTTACTATTACCGAGTTGCACAAAACATTTAATGAGTCAATAGTAAGCTAATGGTCCATTAAACAAGATTTAGTGGCCCACGATTGGTCCATTAAATTTTTAGTAAACCATTAAATTTAATAAATTGTTTATGCAACCCAGCATTTTTCTACCTGGTTAAAGAAATCATTTTAAATCACGAAATCATATTTTATCATATGTTTAAAATCGCCGTTTGTTTACAAAAATATATAACAATGTGTCATTTTGTTTAAACAGTGAAAAAAACTATTCCGATGTTTTAGTGTACATAATAGTATAATGAGTAATGACTAATATAATACGAGTAATGACATAATCGTATGCTATATATATATATATAATATGTAATATAATAAAGACATGTACACAATACAAAAACACTATTTGGATTTTGGGCGAATGATATACTATAGTGCGTTTCACGAAATAAGAGACTCGATTCTAGCGCGACTGGTGGACAAAAATTATTAGGGCTACTCAACATGTGTACTACAATGCGCGCGAAAATTGAACACCTGATCAGACAGCAGCTGCATACCCATAGCCACAATCGTACTATGTTGAGTTTAATGATTCAGATTGCAGCTGCTGCTATTGATATGCTTCACCGTTTTATACACCACTGGATTATTTTGATAACAAAATGATACCAGATTAATGATAATATTATTGACGTGTACACCACATCACACGTGTTTATTTTGTACTTTGATATCATTGTGATTAACAATTAATTAACGTGCTATAGCCGTAAATATTGTTGTTCCGTTATCGTTTTTGTTTTACTGATTGCCATTAGCCCGCGGATATTTGAAAACCACAGTGTTTATTTTCTTAATAATGGTACGTGTAATAAAAAATATAGATTTTTCTCCACTAGAACTGTGAGTGAGTTACGTGAACGGGTAAAAGCTGCAACGCCCAAGGAAAAGGAATATGAACTCGATGGCATTGCATTACAAATGGGACATTCGGTTGTACGATTGCCGCCATACCACTGTCAGTATAATCCCATCGAGCTCATATGGGCTCAAATCAAAAATAAGGTTGCCGAATTGAACACCACTTTTAAAATTGCCGATGTCGAAAAACTGGTGAACGAAGTCATAGACTCGGTTACGGTCGAAGATTGGAAGCGTTGTGTCAAGCACTGCGAAGAATTGCAGGAATCAGACTTTATAAAAGAAGGTTTACGGGACGAAATTTTAGAACCAATAATAATAACAATAAACCCCGATGAAACCAGCGACAGTGAAGATGACGACGAAGACTTTTAATTATTTTTAATTAACTAATTTTTTTTATTTGTTATAACCCTTGTATTTTTTTTTATAAATATTTTCCAACCTAATAAAAATATTAATATGTATATTGGTAAATAATATATTTTTTCACATATAAAAATATTAAATAATGATGCACGTAATAATTTTTATTATTATTATAATTATTATAATAATAATTATTATTACGTGCATATTAATATGTACGTATCATTTCAAATTTACCGCGCAAATGAAAAGTTTGATCGACACTGAAATTCAAAAGTTTGTCCACCGGTCGCGCTAGAATCGAGTCTCTTATTTCGTGAAACGCACTATAGTTCTGAAGCTACCCGTTGCGACATCTATCCGACGAGTGATACACAAACGCTAGTCATCGTTGTCGTCCGCCAGATGGCGGCAAACCAACGTCGGCCCCTTGGGTATTATTTATTCCGTATTTCCGTGCGTCTTCACTCGAACCGGCTGCGTCGGGTTCCCCCACCCGTGGAGTACCGGCAACGATCCAGAATCCAGATGATAAATAATAATATCACGTCACAGCTGCAACCGACCATCGACCACGATGTCTCTAAATCTCGCTATCGCTTCGTTTGTTTGGATCACGAGAAAACATCCAAGCCTGACAAAAAGTATCTGCGCAAAAGGACCTCCCATCCACCGGTGGTGACGCGTTGGTCGAAAACCGTATCGCGTGTAAATAATAATAAATAATTTTATGACATTATCATTGATCACAGTTGCAGTATTTACGACGAAGATAATAATTATAATAATAATAAGAATATTAATGACGAACGATAGATGATGGAGAGACCGTATTTTATGACGTCCGCCCGCGGACGGCACACGGAGGCGGCGGAGGAGACGGTCGACCGAATAATGGGTGAGAAGTTTGGCATCGCCGCCGGACGACGGCTTCACTTAGTCGTCGACACACCGAGTCCGAACGTCGCACGCGCGTCCGCCCCAAGGTCAACTCGATTAGAAAAATATACTATTTTTATAACCCGCAGATTTCGTTGAACAAACCTTCCTTTTCCACTCATTCGTCTTCGCAGTTCTTCTCTATCTATGTAAACCATCCTGCTCGTGCACGTGGGTATCGCGGAAAAACTCCGGTCGCACCGACTGCAGCTCTACCCGTTTGCTTACGATATATTATTATTATTCATTACTATAATTTTATTAATTTTTTTGGGCAATACATCAGTGTGTCGGGTCCCTTAGACCACGGGGTGATATCACACGGTATATATCTGAGGTATTCAAACTGTGCATCGGGGCTTTAAGGGGCGACGCGAATATTTGTCAGGAGACCCGTGGTACAGAAGAGGAGAAAAAATTATAAATACATAATTAAAAAATAAAACATAATCTTTCTGTTTTCTTAAGAATTAAAATCCACCAGAATGTTGTGAAGAGACGAACATGCATGTCATGGCCCATGAGATGAAAAAATTTTGGAGTACATAATATTATTATTATATAGCAATATAATATTGTTATCGTCATCGTGAAGTTCCAACCCGGTCCTAAGGAAGAGAGGTTCGCCCATCTCTCCACACAGTGATAACTTTTGTTGCAATGTGTATGATATTATATGTCTAGTTTTTCCCTCCTCTCCTTTATTTATATCCAAAAATAGCAAGTACCACTTACCTAATAGTTATATACTGTTATATGGCTATACGACAAGAATATAATATCACGATAATGAAAAAACCAGCAGCGAGGCGTTGAATTATAATAAATATTGTGGTGTTCCGTCAGCGTTAGGTACCATCAGTATAATATAAAAATGTCCACCGAAAATGCGTTCAAGTAGACGACGGCCGGCGTTGCTTAAGCATTAATATAATGATTGTACGATATTAAAATGCAGGATGTTCTACGCACGACAATTTATAATTGAACGACCCACGATGAGTCGTGGCCCAGTGGCCGAGTCTCGTCGTTACAGTGTTTATCTACTACTACAATAACATTATATTTAATACTGTTTTTATTATGTTAATTATTTGTATTGTTATCCCAGGCGTCATACAATATTATTATAACGTTAACCAATCGACGACAAACCATCTTTGGAAACATTTTAAATTCTGCAATTTTTTTGCGTATTTGTTATTTACATATTTAGACGAACAACGATTCAGTACATAGCCTTCACACAAGGCGATAATTTTTGTACAATATTAAAATACACCCACCCCGAGATTTAAATTGATACAGAGTTACAATCTCTCTGCCACTTGTTCTAAAAATATTTGAAAAATTGCATGTTCGCAATAGTCAAATACATTCGTATGACTATTACGAGAACAAAATATTTTATGTGTAAAGTATTTAATTTTACGATATAAATTATAACTTTAAATTGTGTCCAATACTATAGTATTATAACCATAATTAAAATGTATGATGTATTGAAGTCTGATATTCAATATTATACGAGTAATGAGTATATTAATATGATGACCTAGTCTAGAGGTCGTAATCGAAATCTAAGAAAGAAAATAAACAATATTCAAGTAACAGAGTCCGTCTGTTTCAGTATAATCTGTGTTTACGACAATCGTCATCGTATTATTATAGTTATTATTGTGAAATATGTTCGCGATACCTCATTTAATAAACACGTATAAGCAGTGCTACAACTAACCGCAGGGGCAGCCGGGGTAATGCCCCTGTAGAGGGCCGCTATCGTTGACATGGCGCCTCGCATCTATTTTAAATTTTTAAATAATTGCACTGTAATCTAATGCTTAAAATTTAAATCAAATAAAATATACTAAATAAAAACATTTATTTTTATAATTTATTATGCTGTATAATTTGTTGTCGAAGAATTATCTTTATCCCTAATAATATCTATATGTATCTATACAATTATATTATTATAGTGTTTTTTTTGTTTTGTTGTTATTGAGTTACTTTTATGTGTGGAAAGCTTTAATTAATATTTATGAGAAAAAAGAACACTAAAAGTGTAGTTATATTTTAATAACAATACACTGGTCACGGGGTAATGGGCACTCGCATTATATTTTTAGGCTTTTTAAAAAAAAATCACTATCATTATTTATTTTTGTATAGGTAACTTATAAAAAAATATTATATACATAGACCTCAGGGCGACAGGGCCCCATTCATTAACTTTGTCTGGGGTTCCAAGAATCCTAATTGCGGAACTGCGTATAATAATTACAGAAGAAATAAAAGTGACCGATATTTCACCTACAGTACCATTACCGTATAATGCATATTTTTCTTATTTCCTTAAAGCGTAACATTTGCATAATGTCTATTATACATTTATACAAATTAACAGTAGAAATCACTATTTACTTTTACCTTGTAAGTTAACTATTCGATTTTTATATTTAATTGTTGATTACTACCTTAATTTTATACGAAATATTTAAACTTCAACAATAATACATTTAAAACATACATGATATACAGGGTGACAAGGTGGACTAAAGGTGGATAAGATGGACCTAATGATCTCACTCGCTCAAATAAGGTATATAAATATAACATAGTATTAATATGTTATTGGTATTTAATAATTCAACTTTGAAAATATTTACATAAATTAACTCTGTATTTTAAAAATATTAATTATAATATAGTATAAACAATCTAAGGAGAAGGGGGGAGGGGTGTTAACTTCCAACACTTCCAGTGTGTGTTATTGATTCTACCAAGTAGTAAGTACTAACCGATAATTAATTTAGGATGGTAATTAAAGAGATCTCTTCTGTGGTAGGTATATACAAGTACATATTTTGCCAAATAAGATTGGTTGTCCCATTTGACTCTTTCATGTTACTTATTTATTATTATTAACTATCTATATTATTATCTTGTTTGTATTTTTAAACATAGATCATAATATAATAATAATAGCATACTAAGTACAGATGAGAAATACTCTATATAGGTAGGTACCTAATTCAATTACATTAAGTTCCTATGTATATTAAGTATTTTATGAGTCGTAAAAAAATATATCAAATTAATGATCACAGATATAAGACGTTTATACAACTAATAGCGGTAATAAATAAAGTAGGTATTTAAATGCCGTGGCCCATGAGACGTGATCGTTTGATTGAAACGTGCAGTGTATCATAAACTAATTGACATAATATTATAGGTTTAAACGTTACGACAAATTGATAGTATGCCAAGTGTATACAAAGTGACACGACCGCGACGTTGTTATATTGGAACATGCGTAGACCACTTTTGATATTACATTTCCGTCATCAGATTAAAGTATAAGACTCAATCGGACGTATCATTGAATTCAAACGTAACAAATCCATTACAAAAATTAAATCAATGACTAGATACACTCGACACTTTCAATTTTAGTTGTGTACTTGTCACTTGTGTATAATATTTTTGACAAATGATCACACAAAAATATATATGTTAGCTACGGTGAGTATGGTTTATAGATGCCAACTAGAAATCAAATTTTCAACCCCTGTACACAGTTTAGTTTACCTTACCATACCTTTCCATCGTCACTGACGATAGTACAAACATTTCAAGTCTAGAATTATTAAAATGGTGTCCCAGTGTCCCTTTGCTAAAAAAGTTAAAAATCTGGGCACCAGTTTAAGACATATGAATCTCGTTTATATTTTTTCAGTAGTCTATATAGTATTATGATTTAATGTACAGTATCTACCTATGTAAATTAATTTGTATGGGCATGACATTTGATAACTGATAGACTTTCTTATATAATGTATTTTGTATTTTATTATGATGAATGAATAAATGTATCAAAGTGAACTAGTTGTATACTGCATGATACTTTCTAAGACTTCATTTTGGACTATCAATTCAATAAATCTTAAATAATATAAACTATAAACAATAAACTATCTACATATTATTATAGATATAGAGAAAAATAATTGAAAAAGTTTTCATGAAAAGTTAAAAAAAAGTCTCTTGGCATTTTAATCTAAAAGTTTTTAGGGCAATCTTCCTACTCAAAAATGTGTTTATGGACATATTAAACAAAAACACATCATAATTTATTTATATTTTGTATAACCAATAAATGTCTACTGTCTATCTTCACTCAGAACATTACGAAACGAATAAAAAATAATATAGATGGAGTGATGTAAAATATCTCATATTATTTATGACATCAAAATAAAATTAATTATTATATATGACAGTGCAGATAAGAGGTAGTACTTTACTGATAACAATTGTTTTCCTAGTGATTATTCTTCCTACCACTTTTATTTTATGCGGCTATATTATACGGAATAAAAAGTTTAATAAAAACATAATATTCAAAAACTCACATAAAAGAAAATCGGAAAAGTCACTCAACTGTATAGAAGGTTCCTACGTCATTGAAATGGTCACTGTTATTAATGAAATACATTTGAATTAAATACCTAATAATAATTGTTGCATGTATGAACTATGATATTATGAATAATAATTCTAGGCGGTAAAGATCTGTCAGCCAATTTTTCAAGGGAAATTGTATGGTATATTTTTATTGCTATTAATTATTCGTTTTCAATTAGTTTCAAATCTCTGCGGATTATATTTTTTGAATTAAAATAAATAAACTAAAATAATAATTTTATATTTAAATATCCAGATTCCAGATTTAAACTTGAATCATCTATTAACAACCTAAACCACCTAACCATAAATAAAGCACATATGTATTTTTGATATTTCAGGTTTACATATGAGGTATAACTATTAAATTGTCAGGCATTTTAGCTATTTGAATTGAACATTTTATAAAAATGTTTTACTGCAAAACAATTTGTAAATTTTCTGTGATTTAAACAAATGATGACAACATTTTAACTTTAAACGCTTATCAAAAAAAAAAAAATTATTGCCATGTATTTTTGATATTTTAATATCGTTAATTAAGATTGGTGTATTGCATTGTTAAGCTTTTGGCCGTGCATAAAATTGCTCATAAACATATTTAAATTTTTTAAAGATAGAAATAATTAAATAAAGCAATAACTCAAAGATGTATATATCATTACACTTATTAGTTATTTTATTACCTTATATAGTATCAACAATTCTAAACATCAACCAAGAATTATTTTTATCAAATAATTATAATAGTATAAAATACGATAGTATACAGTTTCCAGTTGTATACTTGAGTGACAATTTTGTTGCTCAGTTAATTTTTTTACGAAAAGAGTGGATTTTTACATGGCTTGAAAAGACTTGAATTAAAGGAGCTAACCAATTTTATATAAAGTACCTACATTATGATAAGTTTTGTTTAGACTTTAGAATCAAGCTATTTTCAGTTATGTGTTTTAGGGATAAAAGGAAAGTAAAAGTTTAATGTAGCATCTCACCAATCATTAATGTGTAAAATAAACAAAGAACCCAACCCGTATATTCTTTATTATAACGATAGCAAATGCTATATTTCATTAGCATTCTATTTTATTTAATTATTCGCGTAGTTATTTTACTTTACAATCGACAATAAAATAAAGTACCCACTAACAATTTGCATTTATTATTGTTATGCAATTTGGAGTATTTGAACTTTATATAGGTTGGAATTAAACTCTATTCAAGGCGACATTGTTCAACCTTGCACATGCACCAATTAATTACACTGGTCAACACGGTTTATACTCTAATTAACACTATTATAGCGAAGAATTGATTAAGGTTTTACGATGCGTCAGGTCCATCTTAAAATCCCATATTTAATATTAATTTCATAATAATATAGTTATATATTATAATGAATAATAAAACCATTGATTATAAATACTAGTATTTATAATCTCTAGCATTTATAATCAATGATAAAATGAATGTACGATAAAAAAAAGTAGGATTTAATCTTACATAAAGAATATACTGTTGGAAATTGTGGTCAATAATAAGGACGTGTTACGGCGTTTGTATTAAGGAATGTGCTATCATTAAAGCTTCAGAATAATATGGTATAATAGTATTTTTAACGGTATATTATTAAAGTTTATAACTTCACTAAATATATTACTGTAAGAGTCTGTATAATATAATATATAAAAATCACATCAATATACACTGTGTTTACAAAAATAGGGTACACTGAATAAGTACAAGAGTGAAAAAATTGTAAGTCAGGAATCTATGATCCAAAAGTTCAATCTCATGTCCCACAAAAATACATTTGTCTTCATTCAAATATATGTATAGGTACTGATTAATAAATTTAAAGTGAACAACTGCGTAATAATGTGTAGGTAGTAGGTACTCTGTTTTTGTGGACATACGGTATACAATAATAATTGAAGGTGGCGATCAGTACACAAACAATATTGTGAATATACTAAAAAATATAATACAACAATTTAACGCGGCGATTATAAAATATAATATAATAATATATACAGGGTGTCAGGGTGTAATAGGAAGACTTGAAAAATAAAATAACTTTTGTTTTAATCAATATTTAAAATTTTTTTTTATATATAATTTAAAATCACTTGCACTACACGTATAATGTAAAAAAAAATATTTTTATTTTTTAATACTGAAAATGAAAAATTTTAAATTAATTAAATTTTTTTGGAAAAATTCAAAATAGCCAATTTTAGATTCTGAGCGGAGCGGGGAAGCTATTGGTTTTACAATGATGTTAACTTATTATTTTTTTTTTTTTTATCCTGTATACAACATTTTTACCAGAAGTAGTGCTTCAATTTCAACATATAGTACTACTAGCAAATTAAATCGAGATGGTAATTTAGAGAGGTCATTTTTCGATTTTCTCAATAATTATTTAATGGGAAAAACTACTGACAAATTACGAAGAACCGCTTAAAATGGGATTTTAATTTCTAACGCTTTGTATAATAAATAATAAAAATTTAAAAAATCTAGACTGATAAACCGTCTCCGCTCAGAATCGTTTGTCGAATTTTTCTTTATAATCACTATGTCGTTATGTTCAAATATTTTTTAGATGTCACCCACTATTCTTGGACTTGAACCCGACCTCTTGTGCCAAAGTTTCCAGAATGTTTACATGAGTTCTTGAACGAGTAACCAACGGCGTTTATGACTAACTAATTCACACAGTATATCAGGTTTAGAAGGTAGGAATAAATAATAATGGACTTTCGATGAGGAAGTGAGTTAGTGTAAGATCCAGGATCCAGTATCACTACTCGGCGGTGTCATAGGATGGCAGTTAACACATGCCTCAACCTGGCATAATAATGTCTGAACTCATTCGGGTTTAGACGGCAATCCTTGATTACCTAATACAAATTATATTCAGTACTTTTTACAGAATTTTCCCAAAGGCCATTGAAGTGTGGCGCCGATGGTGAGTTACAGTGACATTGAATTCCTTCTACAGCCATATATCTTTCTGTTTCTGCTCTCGTAGCAAAACATAAGAATACTGCAGTCCACGCCTTTGTTGTGCCAAGACGTATACCACTTATATAAGATTCTTAGCTTGCTACATCTCTCTTTCCTTATCATTGCGAGGTGGTCCAACGAAAATCCTCTTTTTTGCTTTATTAATATATTCTCTGCCGACCTAATTCGGACACCAAGAAGTATTGTGTCACGTTGATCCTTGCCCTTTTTTGACCTTCGGAATTGAACCAGTTGCTCGAACTATCCTTTCCTAATTTGAGTATGTTGTAATAGGTTCTTGGATGAATCGAATGAAATTAATTCTATAATCGCACTGGCTTTGTTTCAGTTAGAGTTAGAATTGGTAGAATGAATTGTTTAAGAGTTCTGAGGGTTTGACTCTAGAAGATAGATTTTCAAAGGGTTCTCTTTGATACGGACGAGTCGCCATTGTTTAGCTTGAGTGATTTCTATTATTTGATTTCTTCGGTTTGTGACATATGCTTTGAGTCGTTTGTTGTGACTGTTCAGCCATTTTTAACACGGCTGTGGAGTCTGCAGTCCACAACTAAAAGGACAGTAACTACTAGACCATGCATCCGCTAATTTCTTTGAAGGTTCTGCTAATAGTAATGCACTAATCCACCATTCAACTGAAATCGTGGTATCTACGCTGCTTTGAGTGGAACTACACGAGTTTTGTCACACTGGAGACGCGCGTTACATGATTCATTATTTTCTATTGTTCATAGGTATGTAAAAACGTGATGCATATGCTTCTTTAGAAGTGTCACAGTGGCCATGAAGCTTGATAAAGTTGCTGGAGGATGGCATTCTTCAATATCTCCATGTCACGTATGCATGTTTTCTACCTCTCTTTAATGTCTGCCAAGCGTAGACTATATTTAATATTTATAATACAAATAAACGCGATGATTGGCACACACGATCATTTTTTAGTTTTGTGACGATCAGCGCACGCGAAACAAAGTATAGAAAACGGAATAATTGAGGCGACTTTTGTCATATAGAGTATGTAAACTACAACTGGCTATATAATAATTATAACGCACATAATAATAATAACATCAATATTTAAACTTAACTAACATAATGGACGAACGCAGTGAGATATTATAATACTATAATGTACATAGCACATAAGAATTTGACTCGTGTGTGAGTTAGTTGACAATATTCGATACGCGTTAAGCGACCGTGACTGAAATCGTAGTTCAGTGATGGTGGTTGGTGGGAGTGTGCCTAATATTATGTTACCGACACTTTAATTTTTGATTTAATATAAGTATAGGTACTAATGTACCATTGTATGTACCAATGTACCAGTTTCTATTATAGCGCAATTGATATTAAAGGGATTCGATACCATGATTTTCTGTTTTTGTCTAACACACGCGCGACATAGGATTTAAGACGAGTTCTTTGCCAAACATACCAATTGACTTTATGAAGCGATAAGAATTCTAAAAACAGATTTGAATTTGTAGTCAAGTCTGCTTGAAATCGACTTTCCCACATTTTGATTTTTTGATTTTAACTTTTCCTAAAATTGAAATACGACAATTTTTAAATACTCATTTTTAATATGACATTTTTAGGAATTTTGGGGATAATATCAAAAATGTGGAAAAGTCGATTTCAAGCAGACTTGACTACAAAATCAAATCTGTTTTCAGAATTCTTATCGCTTCATTAGATTAATTGATACGTTTGGCAAAAAACACGTCTAAAATACTATGTCGCACGTGTATTAGACAAAAACAGAAAATCGCGGTATCGAATCCCCTTAAAGATTAAAAAACTATACTGTAAATCGTAAATGCAATTATTCGTACAATGATTTAAATTAAAAATCGGGCAACACTTACTAAATTGTTTAATTAATAATATTATAAAAATATGTAATATTACCTGTCGTTTTTCGGATAAGTAGGGAATTTCTTTTGGCTCAGTTCTTGTATGGTACTTAGACTCTGGGGTTCCGCAGATATACCTTGCGCTCTTTGTTTACGTGGCCTGGCTATACCATCCAGAAGCGACGTAAGAGATTTAGCAACGAGATTTTGGCTTTGTTGTTGATGAACGGGAGCGGCCACCACGTGATGAGGATGATGCAGCGTACTAGTTGGTGACACTGGATTGCTAAACGGAAACACACTTTGAAACATGTCTAAATGGGACCGGAGCTCTTGGATTTCATTGTTCCTGGCCTGAAGTAACGTTTCCAGGTTACGAATCAAAGTATCCTTTGCTTCCAGTAAGGTTTTCAAATCTTGAGCATCTACTGAAGCCGCCATGTCTGCAAAAACAATCAACAAAAACAGTTTTATATTATAAAATATAATGTATAGGTAGGCTACTCGTTGATTTGTACATTGATAGAATTTAATACTATCAATAGGTATGAGTTAATAATTATATACAAATATATTTTACACAAGATAAAATTGTAATTATTATTCATTAATCAATAGGTTAAGTTCTAGTTCTATATTCATATTATGTTAAATGTATTGGAACCACCGATGATTTATTCAGGGGTAAAAATTCAGGCAATTTCTAGTTACGTGACGCGGAAGCTATACAATAATCCGAACGATAATCAAAAACTACTTTACAGGAAAACAATAATTTTGATCATATTTTGTTTTTAGTTGGAAGAGGAAAACTTTCGTCAAGCCGAATTGGAATACAATTTTTGAATAAACTTTAAATAGCATCAAAAAAAATACATTAACAATAATAATTAAGGTTATATACATTGTAAATTTAATACTAATTATTAAAAACATTATGTAGGTACCTAATAACTTGTATTTTTTTTATTTATAATTATTTTGAACGTGATAAATTATCGCTATAAGAAATAAGAAATAACCAATATGAAAATATTATTTCAAATTAAAATCATATGTATAATTCGAGAAATGGCAAAGGAATTCATAAAAAAAATATATTTATATCTAAGTTTTGAATTTTAAAAACTTATTATACAAAATTTTAAAATGTGAATTTGTAGAATAGGAGAATTGCAACACCTTATGAAGAACGTTGTATTGAACCTCCAACACAAGTATCAACTTAAAGAAGGTGTGAAAAAATATTATAAGTGCTTGTGTATATTATGTAATATTTTTTCTGTAAATAAATAATAGTAATAATTACGAAAATTTTTATCAACAATAATTTTAAAAAAGCTAATAAAAATTTAAAATGTATTATGCCTATAAATATCACAAAAACAGTCAAAATATTTTGAAAATTGTATGTATGTAAAAAACATGTGTTAATAAAATGAATTCATTCATAGCTCGACTCAGAAACTGGGTCAGAAGCTAAAAGATTCAATAATGGTATACTGGTAAGTTAGTGATCAACAATTCTCGAGGTAATCCTATAAATTGATAATTGTAATTGGGCAGTTCAACAATATAGGTAATATACGTAATTTATGAACACTAGTAATACACTAATACCAACATCAAACAATTCATAGATCATAATAGTAAAAAGATAAAAGAATTAAATAAATAATAATATTCAAGCTCACGAATTTTGTCATTTGTAACACTCTTTGTTTTAATTTTAGAATAGTAACCAAGTTAAAATTAATCGAAATAGCCCAGTTTTGTAAAAGTACTACACATAAATAATTATTATACATTAGTTATTAAATAATTTCTAGAAAAACATAACATCATGAAAAAGTTATTTTGATCACCTATGAGTACCTGTAGTATCCCTGTACTACAACTGTATAATGTGAATATCGTACACTGCAAATGTCGAAAGTTTAAAAATAATCGTATTTAATATAATTTAATGCTTTTTAATCATTATCCGTTTGCCGTTCTCGTTGAACGCATGGATAAGTTATTAAATTAATAAAATTTAAAAACAAATAGTAAAGCCTTCAATCAATGGCTCAGCTATGAGATAAAATTATTTTAAACGTTGCTTAAATAAGATAAGATAACACTTTTCACTTGATAGTATTGCATATTGCCATATTATACACAACAAGTCAGTCGACCTGATACACGGTATTATGGCAATAAATCATTATTTTTGGTATGACTCATCAGCCAAACCAATATATTGTACTTTAGAGTTCCACACCTAGCAAGATTACTTTATTGTTTATTAACTATAATAAGCAATTATTAGAATAATTATAATTTAATTAAATAACTTATAACTTATTTTTCAGTGTCACCTAAAACAGAATTAAGATAAAACAAAATTTAACTAATTGTATTTATACGAATCAGATATTTAGCGTTATCTTGTCACTTTTAGAAAATTAGACCGGATATAAATTGTAGTAGAATGCAAAAACTAATATTGACAACTTTTCAAAAAAAAGTTAAATATATATTAGATTTTTATTTCTCATAAAACAACAGTAATTCAACATATTATTATTATGATATGCTGAACGATGAAAGTATTATAATAATTAAGCAGTGATCAGATTTATAATGATAAGTAATTTTGATAAATATTATTATTATTATTATTATTATCATCATCAACGATGTTATTATTGATAATACTAATTATTATTTTATATAATTTTATAATATTATAAATTAATAAATTATTATAATTATTAGTCTTTATCCGTATTCGTATATTGTGAAACTTTAAATCGGTTAATTTTATAAATTATAGTATATATCATATTATAATATAATATACTAAATATTCAATATTATATTATAATATGCATTCCTTTCTTTTTCATAATTTATATTTGGTTTAATTCAATGTAGTCATACAGTAATGAATTATAAGTAAACATAATATTATTGTAACAACAAAATAGATTAAATTATTACTATAAATGTATAGGTAGATATTGGAGAATATTGAGAAGACTAACCTCACAAAACTAGACAAGTAGTTCAAGTTAAAATAAATATAAAATAAAAATGTATACATTTATAAAGCAATTTTAGGACCAAGTTTATACCAAACACGTACGTAAGAGAAATAATAATATACGATAATATTTGATATATAGTAGTACACATATACACATAATATATTCGTTAAATTAATATAGAAATAGAATATAATATTATTAGATAGTCTTATATTATTTATACATTGTCAAACTGTATACATATAACCAGGATATACACCACGGTTATAGATACAATTGTATATTACACACTATACAGGCTTGTAATTTGATAGGGGGAATGTGAGATAAAAGAAACAGCTTGGAGATATATTGAATATCTGTATTGAAACAGCGTAATCGTTTAAAATAACAACACAATTTTGAGCCAAAAGACCCTATTTTGAAAATTAAATAGGGAGAATAAAATATATTCAAGAGTAACCGAAAGCAGTATTTACTAGCTCCGCTGGAGAGTTTTAGCCTTGAACAAAAATTGTCAATAAACTTTTACGTATAAAATATTTAAATGTATAATTATTTATTGTACTTTATCAAGTGCATCAATGCATCATAAATACATAACTATTAAATGTTTTTTAGTTTATTATAAAATACCTAATAAGAACAGCCTATAATCAAAATAATATACAGCGCCTTATAAAATATCTTTTACAAGGAAATACTAACTTAAGGTTAAAGTATAATAAGTGAGGCCCTGTATTATGTCTTTCATAATAATATGCTTAGTAATAAAAGTAAGTAATACAATTATTACAATGTATTTTAAAGGCGTTTCTATACTCATTAGTAATTACATACTTATCAGTTATCAGAGTGTCAGACAATTAATTAACTCACGCAAATAAAATAAATCATATTATTAAACAGAAAAGTTGCACCAAAACATTTTTTGATACCTCTAACATGCCTGTAAATTGAAACTCAAAAACAAAATTGCAATCGGAAAATAATTTATTTAAAATCACAATTGTGTGAGATTTGAAGGGATTATGAGGAAAGATTAAAACACAAACACGTGAAAGAAAGCGATAGTAAACGGTTGTCCAGCAAAAACCAGTTTAGTTCATGAGATAAACACCGGTTTTGGTAACAGCTAAAGAAGTTATGTAAAACTAATTTTAAAACGTGATTACGTATTTACGTGGTTCAACAAACAAAAACGTCTCTTCCTTCGTTGATAATCATCCAAAAACGATGAATTAAAATGACGGAATATATTTATAGAAATAGTATTAATACACATTATTATACACGTTTTAGCTTTTCGATCAAAGTTACGTTGGCAAAATGCAACGCCGACGTTTAAAATCATAATGATATATCTATTCAAATCGACAGACGTGGGCGAATATATTTATTAGGCTGTTAGGGAATTAAAAAAATATTGTTAAAAACGTATTTTATACGTTTTTATAGTAGGGAACGGAATACTTTGTGTATTAAAAAAAAAGGAATTAACTAATACATTTAACAATTAAAGACCGAGCAGGATACCGGTTACTTGGCCACTCAACTAGAATCTCATAGTTAAGAAATAACCGATATGTCGGTGATAGAAGTACCTATAAAAACTACAATTTTATACTCAGAATCTAAAATATGAATACCAAAAATTAAAAGAGTCTAATGAGTGTAAAATTAAATATATATAATATTATATCTTAATTTTAACAAATAAATAAATTAAGAGAACGTCGCACTCGCATGTGATGTCTCCGTCTTACACACGTACGACGTAGCAAATTTTCGTTTGGTGGTTTCGATAGGGTATTGCTAGTTTTGATATTTGAATGAATTGACCTATTATCAAACTTTTAGATAACAACATTATCTGGGGTCTCTCGTAGGTTTTTTACGATATTTTAATTTTTAAGGGAATTATCAGTTTATAAAATATTAATGTTTGATAATGCTCATAACTCACTTAAAAATTAAAATATCGTAAAAAACCCACGAGAGAACACAGATAATATTGTTACCTAAAAGTTTAATAATAGGTCAATTCACTCAAATATCAAAACTGGCAGCACCTTAGCGAACGAAAATGTCCCATGTCGTACGTGCATAAGACGGAGACAACACATGTGGGTGCGATGTCCTCTTAAGTTAGACGAACTACCTACTAATAATAAATTATATATTTTATTTTCTATTGAAGAAATTGACATAATTGTTCATTTGTTCTTAATTTATTATTATTACAACAAGAATGAAGTTCTTTTTATTATTTATTTATTTCATTTACGTGAAATATACAAGCTCTCATAAGATTTTAAATTAGTTTTTGAATACTATGCAGGTATTAATTCGTTATCTATCAATTTATTGAAATCCCATTTCTGATACCACAAAAAAAACCGTTGATTTAATTATAAATAAAAAACAGGAACGATAAAAACTCAGAATATAATCTATATATATAAAAATGGAGCCAAAAATGTATAACAATTCATCAATTGAGAACGGCTGGGCCGATTTGACTCAAATTTTTTTTAAATTGTTCGTAATTTTTAGGAGAAGGTTTTTACGAAAAAAATTTTTGGAAAAATCCAATTTTTTTTAACGTGAAAAATATTATTTGATAATATCGAATATTAATCGATTATATCGATTTAAATATTATTGTGTGTTTCATAATTAATATGGAAACCAAATAAATAAATAAATAATAAAAATAGAAAAAAGGAGGGGTACTTGAATGGTTTAGATTCACAATTGGACCCGGTAGGCTCAACCCGGGATGTGCTCAAACAGGGATTTTGAGATTTACGATGGACACTTGGGTTTTTAAATCGTTACTATTGGTTATAACTTATAGGAGAAATAATTAGTAGAAATGAGTATTTATTATTCCTATTGGTTGCCAAAGGTTAATCGGACAGATCAGGTACAAGCTTGCATATCAAATCGCACAAATTTTTGCACCCGATTGCCTACCAAGGTGGCTGAGTTGCACTTACTAAAGCGAATTACACACAGAATGAGTTAAACGATCACAATTCTTTTAATAGTTGTCATATTTTACGGGCAACAAAGTGCGCGGGATCAGCTAGTATATATTATAATAGGTGTATTCAAATTAATATTATTTTGACAACACAATTTCAAATGGTTACTGTATCAGTATAAGTACTGACAAATACTTGGATGTTAGAATGTTACTTATGAACACAATATGATCTACTGAAAAATTAACCTAAATTAATCACTAATCGATTCTAATGATGATTTTTGATAAGATAAAAAGTATGTATATTGTATGTTATTTATGTTTATTTTTATCAAATAATTTTTTCCGCTATCACTATCTATTCTTTATTAGTTACTTAATGAAAATTGTTTGTTAACTAACATTATATTTTAACATTATTATCAATTAAAAGCATTATTAAAGATAAAATTTAAATTTTCATACAAGCATACAGAAATATTTAGCATTTTAATTTATTTTATTTTTCTTTAAGTCACACACATTTAGTTTGGTGACTAATTGCATGCAATTTACTCGTTTCTTTCACTAACATATATATAAAATATGTTGTATTATCTGGTAAATATTAAGTACCTAGTTATCATTCATAAAATAGGAGTAAAAACTATGAAAACAACAATTAATATTTCCTCCGCTGCAAGAAAATCATAGACATGATTAAAATAATGTACCAACGAGGTTGCCGTGGTAACGTACATTATGTATCAGTTGCTAGGAGCAACCTAGGTACTGTAATTTCGGTACTACAATTTCGCCACACAAAATTGGTTAATAGGGGCATGTTGATACACATAGGTAATGTAACACAAAATCGGTTGGAAAAAGTTGTTCGCAGCCCAAAAACATATTTACCGTATACATATATGTTTAAATCAAACTCCCTAATAGTTTTAAAAATGTTTAATTAATGTTTTTAATTAAGTTATCCAATTGATTATACAAAAACAATTTATACAATGTCATGTGCTTATGAATTTTTATACATTATTAACCATATTTTTAATGCAATTGAATATTTTTATAAGAGTTTAATATTATATTTTTTTTATGATAGTGCTTTTTAATATTACAAATAATATTTCCAACGATTATTGGTAGAATAATATTTATAGGTTTATTCAATTGGCCAAGGGTGATTCGAGTGAGGAAACCTGATGAACTATCTAGTATCTTTGAAGTTTGAAGTATGAATACTTTGCATGCAATTTTAAGGTTGTATACATTTTTAGTCGATGTTTAGTTTTTCCATTAAAAGTAGGTGCAGAACTTTCTTGTCTTTTTAACGTTTTAAATTATAATACTTCATTTGATGAGGAAAACTTTAAGAATTTTACCCAATCACCTACTTAATTTTATTGAATATTTGCCAATGATTGCATACTTTTTGAAATATAAAATTACAAATATAATAAAAATTACAAACCCTATAGTAAAAAGTGAAATTTATATATATTGGTACAGTGGTACACATAAAAGTTCAGTGGTGTACACAGGATTTGATGATGATGGTGGAAAAGGACTTGCCTTAGCACTTTTAGTTTTGTAAAAATACACAATAATACAGTACCTATCTATGGTGTTAGGGATCCCCTTAGGTCCCAGCGTACTGTGGTGTTTGTATGTTCATAATATTTACATATTATTAGTCAACTCTTTAATTTTGTAAATACCGTACGATCACCGTACTTATTTATTTATACACATAACACCTAGCCAAATAGGTCTTATCAATGATTCAATATGAAGTAGTCACGGCCCTACGCAGTATGTATACAAATAAGATTTACAATCATACGATTTTAATAGCCAATAATCAGCTCATGACATGGACATTATTATTCAGGAAATCCGCCAATTAATGCGTACACCAGTTACTACACCGGCCATAAATTACCCATTGTCCGTTTGCCCATCATTTACATACTTCGAACATGGTACAACAATAACAAAAACCACCACGATAATAATATTATTATGTGGGTACCTACGAGACAACGAGAATTGTACAAACGATGAGATTAAACTTAGGTGTTTTTTCACGGCTGGTGGTGGCGTCAGATGCGGGGTGGGTGCGGGGAATATTGTAGCCGGCGAGCGCGGGGGAAGGGAGTGCCGTAGTGCCACCGCCGCCGCGCCGCCAAGAACGAAAATATCGTGTTTTTATATTTTTATTATTACTATTACTATTATTATTATAGCATTCGCTCGGCTCACAAACACGATCACTGCGCCGCAAAACACATACGTGCGCGCCAGCTACTGAGTCCGTCACGCGGTGCGCGAAATATGTGCGTTTTGTTATCGCCGCGACGACTGATAGCATGTAAAACACACACATATACATACGACACACTTAAGACTTAAAAATAGTATATATTGTATATTTATAATCAATGTTATTATATGTGAAGAAAATAATCTAAACGACGACGTTCCAACACACACACACACGCGCGCACGCGCGCGCAAACCTATGCGATTGTTACCAGACAGCTGAGTTACCTTGTGCAACGGATTCGGTCGGCCGGCCGGCCGGCGGCGGCGAACGCCCTTTTATCGTGTTATTAGTTATTATTACCTATGCACCTAGTTGTTTCTTTATTGCGATTTTTCTGGCTACGACGACGGTAATAACACAAATAAATAATATTATACATAATATATCAAATGTGAGGGAATATCATTGCTATCAGTATTATTATCGAACATGATCGAACCTGCGGACGACGACGAGTCGGACGGCTGCAGCGCTCGCGTCATCGGTTCTTCGGCGGCGGATAACACGTCAACTGCCGACGATACGCTGTCGTTGTCGTAGTCGTAGTCTTCCGGCAGAGGCAACGCGTCGGTCGTCGGCACGCCGGTAATCGTGGTCGTTCTATTTCGGCCAGGCCACGGGATACACCACTGGCCGAAACACAGTCTCATAAAGGCAGCCACTGTTGTTCGCGGGCGAGCATGCCTCGCGGACGTGACCGTGATAGCGGGAAAACGACGACCGAATGACCTACGGTTGCGGTACGATCGCCGCGGTGGCGAAACGGAACTTATTGGAACGAAAACCTTCCCACTCCCCGGACTTAACGATTACTGTCGGAGACAACTGGAAGAGACGGTGGCGTTTAAATTTCATATAAAATTAATGTTATTATTAATAGTAATACGACTACTTATTCTACACGCGTATATTATCGGTCGTAACAACACGTGTGCCACGGTGTAAACATCGACTGAAGCAACAGTTTTACGCGCAACAAAGACGACGACCACTACATGCGGTACCGGTCCGACTGTCGCGCACTGCGCAGTGTCCGCAGTAGCGTGTGGCGCCGCGGCGGATGGCGGTGCGGTTCGGCGGCCGTCGGCTCGTCCGCGTCTGTGAGACTTTGATCACACTCGGAACGGCTGTTCCAACAGAGAGCGCGCGCGCACCGATGCCACTACCGTCTACCACAGACTATTATTATAATATTTATTGTCGACAATCCACGCTGCTCGTTTAATCAGTCGTGCTTGTTTAAGTTCTTACTTTTTACTCTCCTTTTATTTATTTTATTCTTGTTCGTTTAAATCGAAAAACATTCGGAAAGTGTATACTTGATACAAATGTGTGTCAACGTACACGTGGTTTTCCTCATGGGATAAACCATCGTCTTCGATAGATTATTCAGTACCGGTGCACTTGAAAACGTGTCGATGCTTTCTTCGTGTAATCATGTGTAAATACTAAATAATAATAGTTTTTCCCCATCCAGTTCGTGTAGGTACGAAAGTCTAAAACACGCGTGCATATTAAAATAATATTACAATTTACATTACGGGTAACTAGTATTAAGTAACTGTACGAAAGATAATTGGAAACACGTGTATCCGTGTCAATGTTTGACGGCCGTAACAATTATTAATATGATTGTCGATTGTCGTAATTCGTCATTATATTTAGTATTATATTATTACATATTTATATTGGTTTTAAAAAATCGCACGAACAGGAAGAATAAATAAATTTGATAATGTCAGTAAGTATAATATGAAGATTAAAGACACTAGTACAATTAGTACATTAATTGTAGTGTCTACTGCCTACACTGTACAGATTACAAAATCATAGAAGATCGGTGATTTGACATGCGATTTTAACGTTATGAAGGACTATGCGGAGTATCAACGAATAATAATTCCCATAGCTAAGTCTACAGGTTTGTTAGTTATTATTAATCATTATTCATTATTCATTACAGTTGCATTAATTTTCGGACATATTTAAATAATTTAGCTTATAATTGTATAATTTTGTATTTTTTATATCCAAGCACAACATGATCAAAATTTACAAATAGGTACATTTTAATAACAGAGGTGCTGTTACCCCTTATACCTTGTTACCTTATACGGCGATACCCAATATTCCGATACACCGATATGCTACCGATAATAATAAATAACTATAATCATTTTAAATAATTAACAATTATTTATCAATTAAATAATTAAAAACGTTCAAATTTTGAAATACCTATATCTTTTTGACACAAATACAACTAAAATGAAAATACTTATAATATAAATAATAATAATCAGTCAGGGGCGGCTCTAGGGGGACCTAGGGCCCCCCTAATATGTATTTCTAAACAATTGTATATTGTTAAAACAAAATAACAAAAAAAATCAACGATATTTTCTGAAAATTTTGACTTCCCCCTCCCCCCAAACTATGTCATTAGAGCCGCCTCTGGTATCAGTCTATCCCTAATTTGAATATCTTATCGAAACTACTAACTAGTAAGACATGAAATAACCAAAACAAAATATGTTCGACTATAAATCGTATTTCGTAAAGTCGTAACTACCGTGTTAAGCATTTGTAATGTTTGTAGATATAATGTTAAATATTTAAAGATGTTAAAAATGGAAGGTTTTGTCAAATATTTAGACCTGAATATGGTATAATACATGGTTGAAAAATACAGGTTATCGCATATAGACTCGGATTGTTATAATCAAAAACAAAATGGCAGCGTAAAGGGATAACACAAATATACATTTTTTTTATCAATAAAAATACGCTAACATAAATATATTGTATTATTTACTTTTTAGTTTTTATTGTAAAATATTCCGTCTTTGCTAAGAATCATTTTTCGTAAGTATGCAATGATTTATCATTAAATTTAAATTTAGCATATATTATATTACAGTGACATAATATATATTAATTACCGAGGTACACTCGTAACATATACCGTACATAACATAGCGGATACCTACCATAGACTTATTAACTAGTTTATATGTCTATTATGATACCTACTTTCCCCCTTTTTTAATTTAACACACATTCATTATTTTGTGATAAAGATCTCTTATATATTATACAATCATTTAATAACATTTCAATCCCGTTCTACTCAGAAATTAAATACCTTGGCCTCATCCTTGACAGTAAACTTACCTGGAATCCCCACCTAAAAGTCAAACGAAAAGCCCTTAATACCCAACTCCACCTCCTTAGACCCTTACTGAAATCCAAAATGAATATAAGCACCAAACTGCTAATTTATAAGTCATTACTCAGGCCACTATGGACCTATGGCGTTCAATTATGGGGTGCCGCTAAATCCTCAAACACCCGTACAATCCAAGCCTTTCAGTCAATATGCCTTCGATATCTGCACCCTGGTACTTAACCAACAATAATCTCCACAAAGATCTTAAAATCCAAAATCTCAACCAAATCTCTAAACTATACTACACCAGACTCCACAACAAATTTCAGCAATCCACTATAATTTCTAAATTATCAACTAACACACTCCCTGGTAACCCGCGCCGTAGACTTAAAAGGCAATGGTGTAGAGATCTTTTTTAGTAAACGAGCTAAATAAGTGCTGGAGGTTGCTGCCAGGTAATACCTCCAACCCTCAAATTAATTATTTATTATTTTTTCTCTCTCTTTTTTCATTGTTATTCCTGTAATCCTGTTACTTATAGGGTGTTACCACTGGGTACCTTCCCTAATCTTATTATCATATCATTCTTACTTGTCACTCATCAAAACTATTTATTATACTAAGAACATGTATAGATTGTAGATTACTTCAAAAAAAAAAAAAAATTTAAACATACACGATGATTGATATAATTTCTTTTTATGATATTAATTATCAGGTACCTATAGTTTTATTTATTTCATTTATTATATGATACATTGATATCCTATAAGTTGTACGTATACGTGGGAAAATAAGGATACAAGAATTTAAGTATTATTTTACATTTATCTTCATATAATATTTAAGAATACAGGATAAGGATTAAGGATAATATTATTTAAAAAAAATGTTTAGAAAAGTACACAGGAACAACTATTTTTAATAAGATGATCTAATAAATAATAAATCAATGAAGATGATGATGATACTATTATACTACTTCTACTACTACTACTACACTACTACTACTACTATTACTACTTTTTTTTCATCTTATCGTATCGCCCATAGACTTATACATAAACGGACTGCGCTTTCCTCACCCCTCATCTATCAGAAACATAAATATACATTGAATGAGTGGGATGGATATAGGTTGGGGGCAATCATGAAAAAAATAATAATTATATTTCATTTATGCCATGAAATTATTGTAATTTATAGATTATAAAACTGATAAGTAGTTACTGTTAACCATCATCACGGCTATAAATAGTATGGTTGCCCATCGACCCATGATTCCCATACTTGAAAAGTGTCTACCGAAATGAATCTCTATAATCAGTATTAAAGTTAAATTAAACAGCTGGAGACTTAATCACTAGCGCTTATATGTCATAGTGGCTATCACGGAACTACAATTTACATTTGAAAGGTAATTGCATTTATAGTCACTACAACAAATAAGCGCTAGTGCGTAAGTCTCCAGCTGTTTAATACTGATAATGGAGATTCATTTCGGTAGACACTTTTCTAGATTCGTTGGGTAACCATACTATCTTTAATCGTGACCATCATTGATATTTGATAATGTCATAAGTAATATCATGGAATAATTTGAGTATTCAATTATTTCCTCCATAGTTGCCCCCAACTGTTTTTATCTCTCTCATCAATGTCAGTTTCATGATTTCTCTCTCTAAGCGCAGTCTATTTATTTATAAGTCTATGGTATCGCCGGACTCGGGGGAGGACTGCCTTTGCTTTGCTTTCTCGGTGAGCCGCCATCTAACTACTAAGTACTACTACAGTCTACAGTACTACTAATGCTAATAATAATAATAATGGTAATGATCTAAAGACAATATTTACCCAACTACCTATATCTATAAAACTAAGAATCTTAAGAACTGATAAAAAAGAGTTATAACACTAAAACTGCGCATGTCCAAAGCCGGGTTTTTCAATTGGTTTATCATTTTTGTTTAATCTCGATATACACAATGATTTTAAACAAAAATAAACAAATTTTACAACTAATTAAGCCCTGTAACTTCCTAACCGTTTACAGCTAGTGTGCAATAAAAAGGAATAAAAAAATCTTTTTAACAAAATGTTTGGATATAATGTATGCATATTTAAAAAAGTACTGTGTCCTCGCAGGTGGTAATTGAAAAATTAAATTTCTTTTTAACTTATTATTTATTTTTGTTAATATTTGTCTTCATATCAACTTTATCTTTAGGGTAAAATATATATTGTTATTGTGATGTAGGTATATAGTTTGGTGTCAATCACTGTTGTAGATATACTGGTTGCACAACTCTATGAAATAAATGGACCCTCTCATAATTGCATTATCATAGAATGAAGAACTAATGAGCACTGCTTGTGTGATATTTTTGAAACATTAACCATATTAACCATAGTCTGTAAAACAGTTGGTCGCTAGAGTTCACTACAATCTAGTTCTTCGGGGAGTCTTAAGGCTTATTACATTGTACTGTGTCTTATCGTAAAACATATTGAACGGTCCATGGGTTATAAGCAATTTAATATAGGAGTTGTGTAATCAGTATATCTTAAACCGTGGTGTCAATTTACTACCGCCAATTGTTTTCATTAACATGCTCATCTTTGAAGAATAACCATTATGTGCTCAAATTATTTATGGTCCGCTTACTTCAATTATTATTTTATTATTCTGAACACATTCCATTTGAATTTTAAATATGTGACCCACTCCCAATATATAATAGAATGGTGCCTAATTTCCTTATCCCTATGTTATATTATATATTGTATATTGATATGTTGTACCTAAAAAAGATATACGTAATTAATTTTAAACTTAAATACATTGAAGTATAAGACATTTAGACATTATGACTTAGATACTTTTATTTCATCTTTAAATGTATGTATTTTAAACATCATATAGTTACCTAGGTACTTTTTAACTTTTATTATGGTTATACACTGATTTGAAACTTAAACAAGTAGAATAAACTCAAAAAGTTATCTCTTGATGCTAAAAATCTGAGTGCTGGCCAATCGTTCTTGAGAAGGAATATATTTTCCTGTGTTTATGTCAAATTTTGTGATGTATGGCAAAAGTTTTTGAACTTAAGTATATACCTGATGAATAATGATTCATTATTTAAATCATGGAGTATAGACTGAAATAGCATATGGTACTGTGCTAGCAAGAATTGTAACTGCAAAAGTAATTAAAATTAATGGTGTATAGCTATATATTTTATAAGTATACATTTATTATATGAGATGATATGCAATACGTTACATGTCCCACGACTCGCAGTATTCTTATACCAAGGTTAGGTTAAATATCTCATATATTTTTTTAATTTATACGAGTTATGAGTACCTGTATGGGCGCATGGCTATATAAAATTGGTGGTAATCAATTTATAGAAATGTATATGTCAATATGGCATTATAGTATGTAAAAACTTAAGAAAATAATTTTTTAGTTTTCATACAACATAATTAATAATCTATATAATATTACCCTATATAAGATGATGATTACTGAAAGAATTGCAAGTTAACATATACTATAATTTAATTTTTGATTATTTAGGTAGGTACTATTAATTAAACATGATAACATATTGAAACTGACCAAGTTTCACTTTTTTTAAAGAAACTATCCATTATGAACCATCTTCTATTTGTTTTGTGTTTTGTCTTTTGTGGTCGTTTTATTTTCATTTTTCAATATGTACTATCATAGTGAAATAATCAGCCTTTTTCATTGTCATTCGTCACTGCTCACAATTCACTTTGAACTGATTGAAAATTAGAAGAAAAAAATGTTGGGGCCAAGTAAATTTACTAAATATACCTACTCCATTTGGGGTTATGACCTATGAACCTAATGTTTACCGAGTGCTTAGTTCTACTATATTCTTTAACAGTAGCTTAGAACAACAGCTGTGTGGGAGATATTACTGAGGAGTGAGGACCACCTCAATATTTGTAAAGTGCTTCCAATGACCAAAATAAAGATTCGTGGTATAATCTGGGTAAGCATAAAATACTCAAAATAACTTCAAAAGGTTATAATTTTGAAACTAAGTCTAACCGACAAATTCTTATTGCATCATCGTTCTGACTCGGTGAAATAAATAGGTTTCCGAAAAAAAAATGTATAAAAATCGCTTGGAAGCTAAACTGCATTGTTGTGCCGTGGGCCCCACTCATAATTACGCCATATTGGACCGGCATAAGAATAGGATATTATAAGTAATTTTTCATGTATTATATTCTAAAATATGAACTTTAAACTTGAATTAAATTTTACCTATACGGTTTTTCAGATTTATTCTTAATGCACATAACATAATATACTAAAGTACTAAGGTATATACCTATACTAGCCATTATGTAAGTAGCATAAAACAATTGTCAATAACAGATAGATACATAAATTGGTAAATTATTATGGTATATTTTTTATATTAAGTTAAAATCGCATACCTACCTACTAGTTGAATAATTTAAGAAATCTATTTATTTTGTAGCAGATGACCGTTGTCGCTACCTACTCTATCACCAAATTGTTGTTTATTTCATTGTGTATGTAACTTTTTGAGTGATGCAGTCTCATTCACCAATTACCATTATTCATACCATATTCTGACTAATGACTATTAGACAATTTAAATCGTATCAACAGTAATTACATTATCTTATAGATAAGGTTAAATTTTTTTTTTAAATTTCCTTTCAACGAAGTGTTTGACCTAATTTTATTAAAATGTTTGATTATAATATATATACATTATACACTATTATATAGTATACTATATTATTTCTATATTAATTATAAATTATAGTATATTGTAGATGTAGGTTCTGAACATTGGTTTTACACTTTTACCACATTTATGATTTATAATTCATGATACCGTTTTTTTTTAAACATATTAGTTTCATTATTAGCGCGAAATAGAGAAATAACATTATTACATGAACTGCAAATATAAATATATGCCATGTGTGTATATAAAGTAAATAAATAATTTTGAGTGAGTTTGCTTTTATAGCAGGTGTTTGAGAATTCTACCAATACATATAATAACTGCACATTTTATACTTAAAAATTAATTTTTTTAGTTTCATTTGAGATTTTCTTTAACAAAATATAATATAATATTATTTTTATAAATTAACTATTTTTCTACTCCTTATTATAAATGTAATCATTTTGAACTATTAACGACCTTCACCTAGATTAAGAACGTTTTTATTGATTTCATTTTCGCAGACACTGTTTGATCAGGATTTCAAATTTAAATATTTCAAGTTATAAAGCTTTTTATTAGAATTATAATGAATTTCACAAAAGCGTTTGTATGTTTCATCGGCATTGGTTATAACAGCCAACAGGGGTTATAACTTAAATTTAAATTAAAAAGATAAAACACTCACGTACATACGTTCATGTCTAATATACGTTACCACTTGACTAGAAGCCAAAAAATATGTCTCGAACGATTGCCATGATAAATATATTTTAATGATTGAAATTAATATAAATGTAATATCTAAATTACGTCACATATAGGGTCCAAGCAAAAAAAATTGAAATATGGATTAAAATTCAAAATAAACAAAATTCTTTTTTTAGGACTACATATAATGAGGTTGAGCAAAATGTCTATTTTTATAAAATAAAATAAAAAAGTAATAACAAACTACGTGATAATATAAGTGCCTACTCTATAATCATTTTTTACAATCTAACTATAAATAAAACAAGAAGAAATATAGCAACCACTTGTAATATAATACTTTTATCGCTTGAGTGAGATTATTAAATATTAACGATAAAGCGAGTAGTTATTATAGTTACATTATAATGAACACTAAACTGATTTTTATATCCACCACTTCATATATTTTATTAATTCATTTTTGATTCCTAAAAAATATAGGTATCATTTTAGATTCTGAGCGTAGCGATGAATGTATTCATTTTACAATGATGTGTGTTTTTTTTTAATTTTTTTTTGTGTCTGCCATCACCTTTTAGGACAGAAAAAGTGCTTGTATTTTCTTCAATAATAACTTTTCTGTTAGGAAAATGAATCTAGTTGGTACTTTGGGGGGTTAAGAGTAAAAATTTCTCAGTAGTTTTCAAAATAGACGTGAAAAACAAAAGACAAATTAAGGAAAAACGGGAATTTTTACTCAAAATCTGTTTTCGAGAAAATCGATTTTGGTTTTTGGTGTAACTCTAAAACAAATAAACGTATATACATGAAATTTTCACTGGTTGTTTATATTTGTATTTTCTATACACGATAAAATTTTAAAAATATATTGATTTGTTTTGAACTGTTTAGGAACATTTTCAGTTTCCAATTTTATTAGTTTTTTTTTTTACAAATATCAATAAAATTTTATTTGTTGGGTAAAAATGCCTGAAAATTTAATACAAGGCTACTACTATATTGTTACAATGACATTTAAAAAATATTAAAAATCCTTAGTCACAGTTTTTATTTATAAGCATTTAAAGTTAAAATCTTGACAAAATACGGAAAAATCACGAAAATTAGCAAATTATTTTGAGTTGAAAATTCATAAAAATTTTTCTTTATAAATCTAAGATTTGAAAATGCAAGATTATCTATAAATTTATCTACCTTTATCAACAAAAAAAAATGTCTACAAGAAAGTCAAATTAAATTTTTATGTGCGTTTGAAATTCATATTTTTACAACATTTGATATTTATTCGATATCTCATGTAACATTTTTCTTATTTTGTTGTAATTAAAAAACGTATGACTGTAGATACTTGAAAATTTCACTGAATGTTTATATTAGCATTTTCTATACACGATAAAATTTTGTTATTTGTTGGGAAAAAAGTGTGAAAATTTAATATAAGGCTCCTGATATATCGATCTTATAGCAGTTGAAAAATATTAAAAATACATAGGCAAAATTTTTTTTTTAAGCATTTAGTTCAAATGTTGACAAAATTTATCAATTTTATAATTTAATAATTATTTTGTAGTTAAAAATGTATAAAATGTTCAACTTATATAGCTAAGGATTGAAAATTGGAAACAAGGCTCCACGTAAATAGGTTATATATAAATTACTTTTTTCACAATATCATCAAATATATTTGGTAATATCATAGGCTGATTGACCACTTTCGCTCAGTATCGTTTTTCTTATACAAAGATATTATATCATTGAATTCAAATTTAACACCATCTATTACAGTGATCCACTTGTAACCTACTGTACAGCAGAGCGACATCCACTTACCCACCTTTTTATACTTAAAAATAAAATTATTTATTACATAGGCGATTGATATTAATATGTTACGCATATCAAGCTAATATATAATAATAAATATTAAATATAATTTACAAATTAATATACAAAGAAAAGATGTTATATTAATTGTAAGGCTTTTTTTTCTTTGCTTGTCTTTCCTCAAAATGTAACGTAATAACGTTAATAGGTATAATTTTATTCCTATTCCTATAGTTATAAATTAATTTTTTTATAATAAAACAATTGATGTTTAGTATTGATGTATATAATATGCTATATCCTAAAGTATTTAAGGAAAACTTATCCATGTCATGAACATTTTAGATTGCACCTGTAGGCTTAAAAAGTGTAAGAAAATGGGGCAAGTACCGAAGTAGGTAACCACTCTGTTGGAGTACCTCAACGTCATCGAGTATAGCCAGTATAGGTCTCTGTAATGGATATATTACATTTAAATTCAATAATAAATCATTGCATATGGTCAGCAGTCTCAGCCTATTATCATTAAATATATTGTTATTAATAATTATTATATTAATTTAACCAAGTTTATATATTTTTTAGAATTTTGGTTCCAGTATATGAAATATTTATGAGGCATATCGTATTCAATTTTCAAGCTTTGGCTATACAAATTGAAAACTATAGTTTTTAACTTCAAATTAAATTGTCAATTTTCCATATTTTTATTATTTTGACGAATTTCGAAAAATTCAAACTTTAAATGTTTATAAAAAAATTATATTCATGTATCTTATGTATCCATGTATATTATTTGATTAACAACTTACAAGGAACCTTGTATTCAATTTTTTTTTCTACATTTACACAAAAAAACTTAAAGTAATCAAAAATTAACCAATTAAAAAATAAACTCAAAAAATGTAAAAATTGTTTTTAAATTTCATCATGTCCAGATAATATAATTTTATTTGTTGTGTAAAAAAGCGTGAAAATTTAATACAAGGCTCCTGATATATCGCTCCAATAGCAGTTAAAAAATATTAAAAATACATAGGCACAATACTATTTGATACCTAGTACCTAAAAACCAATGTCTTTTTTTGAACGATCGTTTTATATAGTTTATACCGATATGTATCGTTGCACTCAAATTTGTTTTTTTAAGAATGTCGAATGTTTATGAAATATACACATATACACATCCGCACATGTATAAATGCGTAATCGTACAAGCTATAAAATCGAAAAATGGTCATGGTTCAAAAAAATGCATATATTTTCCAAAAAATATGATCCCCTAACGTACGCAACGCAACCTGTGGCTGCGTGACCATTTAATCGTGCGACTCATTTCGGATCTGGGTACATTTTTGTCATGGTTAATGCGTTATCACTTATGACTCATCAGAAGTGGACTGCGGAGTTCGGTTTTTAGTCTTCACATAGAATATTCTAAGGTCTTCACTATATTGAATATTCTTTACTCTATACGTCTCCACTCTTCTTATTTTAGACTATAGGCTTCATGGCTTAATCGTTTAATGGTTAGTACATTACAATTTAGTAGTTATAGTAGGTACTTAAATCAAGTACACATCATATTATCATAATATGTCATAGTACTTAAGCTTATTGACAATTGTACTTATATAGACAAATTAAATTAAGAGGACGTGATACCCACATGTGTTGTCTCCGTCTTACAAGTGCGTAACATAGCAAATTTTACGCTCAGCAGAACACGTGTAGCTCCGTTAGTAAAAAAATTAGAGCAAATTGACCTCTTTTAAAATCTAAAGGTAAGATTATTATTTGGGCTTTTTATTATATTTAATTTTAACGCGAGAGTTACGAGTATTTTTAAATTATAAATTGTTTATACATCTTAAAATATTCATAACTCACTTTAAAATTAAAATATACTAAAAAACCCTTAAAGTTGCCTAGATAATAATCTTACCTTTAGATTTTATAAGAGGTCAATTCACTCTAATTTTTAAATTAACGGAGCTACACATGTTTTGCTGAGCGTACAATTTGTTATGTTACGCACTTGTAAGACGGAGACAACACATGTGGACATCACGTCCTCGCGATCTTAATTATCATTGTTAATATTAAAACATCTTTCTTTCTGACTTCTGACCACGATTCAAGATACTCTCCTAAACTGTGGTTCTGACTCATCACTATGCTGTGACCTGAGACATTATTATTCATTTATTATATATATGACATTATTCTAACTTTTATTGTAGCGAAGATTTTAAGCAAGTGATTTTGAGTTATACCAAAAAATCAAAATTTATTTTGTCAAAAACAGGTTTTGTGTAAAAGGTTTTAGTCTTCTTTTATTTTTTTTATTTTTTTCTCATTTATTTTGAAAAATTTTGGGAATTTCTATTTTTAGACTTCTCTATAGTAAAAATTATATAAATCCAATTTTCAATCAGATACTACCGTTAAAGTTAAAGATAAAAGCACTATTACTACTATGTATATAATATATCGTGTATACTGTATGCACACACTCAAAAAAACATATTATTGTAAAGTAAAAACATCCCTCATCTGCTCAGTAGGTACCTACTTATAAAAAAGGGAACTCGTTCTGCTAAGTATAGTAGGTTTTGAGTGTAGGTTTATAGCTCGTCATTCAGTAGGTCACTGCAATGGATATGTTAGTAAACGAATAAGTACCTATACAATTGGAATATTGTACCTATATACGAAAAACAGATTTTTTTTGGGGGATTTTAACAGTCACCCCGAAAAACGATACTGAGCAAAAGTGACGGTACCTTTATCAGTAGATAGGTATATATTTTACAGTGTTGTACTGTTGTGAAAATAAATTTCAATACTAGATGCAAAAAATTTAGAATATTATATAATATTTAAATCCTTTGTGTGAAAACTGAAAAGTATTTCAATAAGATATTAATACTGTAAAATAATATTTAATTACGACATATAGACAAAACGCGTCTGAGTGGAACTCTCTCAATTTTGATTCTAGAGTAAAAACTGAAAATACCTAAAATAAAATTGAATTGTGACAATATTTCAGGGTAAGATGGTTTTTTCCATTATTCCCAATATAACGGTGACGTGTATCGTTTTGAAATAGCAAAAATTTCAACATTTTTAAATGACGTTTAACTTTTCAAAATTTAAATTTTATTTAAAAAACTCACCATCTTACCCTCTAAAAAATTGTCATCTTTTAATTTTGTAATAAGTGATTTACATTCCAACACCAAAATTGAGCGATTTCTACTCAGATTACATAAACGCGTTTTGTTGATATGACGTGTGTACGGAGACAACAAATGCTGGCGTAAGTTGTGTGACGTCCCCTTAACATTAAGTAGTTACTAGTTACGCATTGGTCAACTCTCTAATCTGTAGACGTGGAGAGCTTCAATTTATAAAAACATACTCTCGCATCGTTGAAGATCTTTCAAATTTGAAAATATCAGTAAAATAAATATAAAAAATAGTATAATGTTATACTTACAGTGTAATCCTGGTATTTTTAAGGACCTATGCAAAATTACATTTTGATATATCTGCTATTAGTTTTATTACTCTATGATTCAGTATTTACTACTATTTATATTTTATATCCTTCGGCTATTGCTATTTTACAATGAAGTAATTTAAAATTTAATTTAGGTAATTTATTTAAATTTATTTTGAACTAATATGAACCCTTTTTTCTCACAGCCCGGTAGGTATTTGTTGAAAAATGTCTATATTTAATACACTACTGTAAGACATATCTTGACATTTATAAAATTACATTTTGGTCTTTAAATCTACTAATTATTTATTACTTATATCATAGGCACCTACCTAAATATTTTGTGAATATTTCAAGTCTCAACTAAAATATTATTTTTTTTAATAAAAAACCTAATAGATGTTAAAAACGTGTGCGTAAATTGCAAATACTAAATAATGTCAATTTATCATTAGTTTATATTTTATTGTAAATTTGTAAAAGTAAATTATTATTGTGATATTTTACAATAATTGCATTATTCCCTTATTCATACTTAATTGGCTCAAAAAACCAATGTATGTCATCGTGGGGGTATAGCTCAGTGGTAGAGCATTCGACTGCAGATCGAGAGGTCCCCGGTTCAAACCCGGGTGCCCCCTGAATTTTTTGCAATTTTTTTCTATTTAAAATAACATTTAAAAAAATTTAATTGATGAATTTAATATGTATAATAGTGGGATGAAGTAGATTTCAAAACAAATTCCTGTAAATGAAGAAATATATAAATAATTTTATGATATTATTGTGTTACACTAAAACATTTTTGATCACGGGTAACGCAAATACGTATTACCGCGTGCACTCTAGTGGACAATTATAACTATACAGTAAGATTGATTCTAGATGGCGCAACTAATTATACTGAAAATTAATCTCTTCATTTATGTAATTATGTAATTTGACCTAACCTCTGGTCAAATCTAGGCAATCTAGCAAACTTGTTAATCAATAATAATGTGTTTTCAAAATTAAAATCCGTCAAACCAAATTCCTCCAGTTTTGTCTGGCTCTTTGGTCTAAGTCACTTTTGAAAAGAAGTTTTTAATGGCACGATGAGGGGCTAGCCGGGAAAAAACGTTCCTACCGAAATACTATAATTTATAAGTTATAACATATTAAACAGTTATTTTAGCCAAAACATCAAATTTTTATTCCATCATACTGATCAAACTAGTAATACGATAATAATTTTTAAAACAAATTTGAATTCGTTATTATGTCTTCTTGAGATTGGTCAGTCCATTTTTCCCATTTTCACCCCCCAACCCTTAAAATTTTAGTTTGAATATTTTGAAGTTTTGGAATTTTCAAACGTTGATTATTCGGGATTTATTCGGATTTTAAAGCAGAAATGTTAAAATGTGAACTGACCGATCTCAAATAGACATTCTAACGAATTCAGATTGGTTTTCTGAAATATTATCGCATTATTAGATCGATCGGTAGGATGGAACAAAAAAAAAAGGTGGTGGTGCGGTAAGTTGTAGGGATGGTCCGCGATAGATTGGTCATAAATATCTTGGGTATATTGATAGTATAATTATTGATAATATATCAATACACTGTGTATATTATGCATTTATAATTAATAAAATATACAATTAATAAGTATATATAAGTATACCTATGTAAAGTGGAAATCCCTAAAAGTGCCGGGCGGTAAAGAGGAAATCCCCATAAGTGCTGCGCATATCACGCGTATCCCTGTACAACCAGACACTGAAATCTATACCACGGTCCTTCCAAAATGCATAAACTTTTGGTTACATCTTATGTACATATTATAACCTCCTTGCATGACGCGTAAACATTTTTATTTCATGAAATCGTTTTCGCAGAATAATCTGATTGTTGCATGTATCCCCCTGCATAGTGCATTACCTTTACCGTAATTACATTTTTTTGTGCGTCGCGTTTGGTGTAGACTTGTTAATAGAAAACGGTATAACGCGAGAATTTGAAACAGCCTAATAAATTAAGTCTGCATATTGTGCGTTAATAATTATTATAATTTATAAATTATAACAATTCGGTGGTGACTTTAACAACAATTTTAATGAAAAAAAAATCGGAGACATTTAAAACTTTCCTTATGTAAACATTCAATTTACATTTGATAAACAATCCAGCAGAATCTACAACGAGAAATGAATGATGACATCACTATAATTGGTGCAGTATTTTCAAGATATTTGGAAAAAATTACATCACAAACATATATATCAATCCACTTACCACAGGTCTGTAATTTCGATTATTGAATATGATTAATATAATAGTAATTAAATAGTAATAATAATATTTTTCATTTTTATTCATTTTTCACATTTAAATTCATTAAATACTTAAATACATTTACTTATTGATATTTACTTTTTTTTTAATGGTTATCTAAATATCTAAAATATTTGTTGGAAAAGAAACTTCGTTTCTATCGAGTGTCCCATAACACCACTCTTTTTTTATTTTTTTCATCGACTGGAGCCCCCTTAATGTAAACGTGAAATCAAAAATTAAGCGGTGAGCAATAAATATTTGTCACCACCCCGGAAACTGAACATTTTTTTAAGTCCCTATATAGTACAATATATACTCAATGCTATTATTTACCTATATTTTATAATAATTAATATTAAACAGATAATAAAATCTATAGTATTAGAATTTAAGAAAAAACATCGATCCAGGTCTTCCAGTTTCAATCTGTTCTTCTTCTAGTTCAAATAAGTCAGAGTTAAAATGTCCTCAACTGAATAAAAATAATTGTAATAACATTATTGATTTGGGTTATTGACAGAGGACGACGTCTTGAATTATGAACCAGCAGTAATTAAAATAAATATAATTTACTGGACAGAAAAATTATGTTAAAATAGAATTTTATTTTATTTATTTATTACTATTTTACTGAGCGGCGTCTTTAGGAATTTTTCATATAGGGGGTCCAGTTCATTTTCCAAACACATTTAAGTGGGTAGGGGGAGGGCTCCGCTACAGAATATATTGATATATATATATATATATATATATATATATAATATATATTAGATGTTTAAATAGGTATTTATGGACCCCATGGACCTCCCGTAAATACGCCACTGGTTTTACTCATATTAAAATATAGTATCTACCTACTTAAATATATACATTCAAAATTATTGTTAATATATATACAAAGTTAAGTCTATTGGTCTGTGAATTCTTTACAATTCGTGTACCCCAAAAATATTGGTCTAGTTAGTGCTATCACCTATGCACAATGCACATACGAGTAAATTACGTTTAGTGTATAAAATAGGCATATAAGTAAATAGTAGGCATTTAAATTTCTTACGGTTCGTTCGACAAACCACAAGGCCACATCCACCAACAATATGGGACATTATTATAACGGTATAACACTATAACTAGTGCTTGACACCTATAATTGTTTACTATAAATTAAACGAATGACACACTAAGTGGGGAGTATTATCGCGTTTTTGAAAGGTTTTCGGGTTTTATGTATAAATATATACGTAATATATGTATTAATGTATTATGTATGCACCACAGTTCTCCTCTCTTAACGGCTTACGCGTATTACATTAATTATATATATTATATTTATGATAAATATTATTATGAATGCTGTGTCTCGTACAACCCTCGTGGGCGACGTATGCATAATAAAATACAATTATGTATAAATTACAGTGCAAATATTTTCTAAATAGCACATCGGTGGCGTTGGTTGTTATCATACTATACCTATAACAATTAAATCCATAAATTTAATTAAATTTAACTTAATGGATTTTAAACAGTTTGTTTAAATACTTATAGAAATATTTAAAAAAAATAAAAATAAAAAATACTTCTTATAGGTGTAAATTCTGTACTTACACATAGGTACAATAAAATATGCGAACTTAAGTTTCTTTTAATGTTATGAGTTAAAGGTATTAAGTGTTTCCAATCATCCTAACACATCATGCTAAAATTATTATAGTAACATAATCATATAAAAATAGTATAATATAATATGCACTAGAAGATTTTTATTATAGTCAAACATTTTTTTGTATGTTATATATTTTATATCCTTAGTCTTCACACATATTAAATTTAGTTAAATCCCGTCTAAATAATTGAAACATATTATTGTATTATACAGTCAGTAAAACAACGAATCTTGAATAATTGTAATTTAGATAGTGCATTATATAGATGTCCTTGTAACTATTATGTACAGGCGTTATTATTGCTGCTTTCATAAATTTATATTTTGTAGCACGTAGTAAGCGTAAATATTATTCTTATACAGTATTATTATGTTTATCTGTTATAAATTATGTTTAAAACATAAGTGAATTTTTGATTTTTTTTCAACAGATGGTAATTTAGTATAGTTAATATGAAATAGCGAAGTTATAGGTTTAAATAATTGTCATTGACAATTGGTTAAATCGGTTAAATCACTGAAGACTGTCATTATTATTACATAAATATATTACAATCGTATTTTCTTATAAATTATTTTTGAAAAGTCCTATTAAATGGCAAGTGATTTAAAATATCTGGTTTTTAATAAATTATAATAACAGCTATTGCAGGAATTAACAAATTGCGTTAATTTAAGTTTGCATAATTCTTATTGTATTTTAATTAGTAATTTTCATCGAATTTATACAAATATTTAGTTTATTTTATATCAAAGTTAATATTGTGTTTTTAAATAGTATTTTAACAAAGAAATAGAATCTATTTAAAAAAATTCTAAATGTATATGTTTTTTTACTGACGTTTTTTAATGATAATAGGTATAATATGGTACCTACCTAAGTATTAACAATTGTTAAGAACATAAAAATGCTATCTAAGTATCTACCTACTTTGTGGATTAATTTTATTACGTTTTATTCATATAGATATTAATATTTCAATAATGATCTTTTACTTTACTTATAAATTATTTTCAGAAAATATCTAGAATAATATGCTTCGTCTAATCTATTATATTTATATAATTAGTTTTATCGCAGATAATATAATATATTTAATTTAATTTAAAATCACCTCGATTGGAGGCAACGATCAATATTAATAATATTATGAACTTATATATTTTATAAATTATTCAAACTTCTAAATACGTACTTAACTCTAATAAGATACTTAAACTTATCCAATATTTAATTAACCCAAATTAGGTTATCAATCATAAAGTTAAATTGTTTTAATATAAATATAAAAAACTATATTTAACGGTATCAAATGTTGCGTGTCTCTAAACGACTTATAAACCTAAACCCCAAGTTCATAAACTTTACTAATACCTATGCTTCTGTTGTCTGAAGATCTTTTCGAACAGAATGTATTTGGTAATAAAGTAATCGTTAAGTTAAAGAAGAACACAAACAATTTTTTTTATTTATTTAGTCATAATCTCATAAATAAAAATATTTTGCATCATAAATGTGCTCACTAAAAGCTATATACACTTTTTTAAATCGTATGTAAATTTGATAAAAATTACATTTGAATGTTTGATTGAATGGGGCGTCATTTTAAATCAAACATGTAAATACTTCTTTTTAAATAAATTATATAATTAATATGGTTATTGGTTGGTAGTCAATGGATATTATTTGATCTGAATTTAAATCTATACAAGTTATATTGAAACATCAGACACCTGATATATTAAAATCCTAAAATAGACGATTTCCATTTAAAAAAAATAATACTATACTATGGAATATGGATTGAAAATATTTTTAAAAATTTAATATTAAACTGATAGTGTACAGATTAAAAACAGTGTTCCGACAGTATTACGTAGAAAATTATAGAAAATCTAACCAAAATTTAAAATTAATAATTATATCTATAAAACCCTTTAAACTTTAAAGTTTAAACCTTATACCTATCATCATTATCCATTATATGCTGTTACGTAGAAATTTGAATAAAAATCTACATTGAGTAAAACGTTTTTTTGTGTAGGTAAATCCTCACGGTAAATATCCGTTTCAACAGATATTTTGGAAACAAAAATAATAGGAATATATATTTGTTTATCTTTCCACTTTACACATAATATAATAATACACAATACCATTATAGCCGGCATTTCCCAGGGATAAATGAAATTGAGATGACCCATCCATCTGCGGCAAATTGTTATAAGTAATTTTTATAATAAATATGCGGTCATGATTTTAAAATTATTAAATATTAACACCAGAACAAATGTTGACATATAGGTAGCAATTTTTTGTTTAAAAATATTATCATAACATTATACTAATATTATTCGTGATTATAATTTATAATATTATCATTACAAAATGCTACTTTATATATTATATATTATATAATACTATTCATAAAACGAAGTGATAGCAGTACCTATATAAACAAATTTTTATAAAAAGTGGCATGAATACAGTATACAAGTATACTATAATATGTAGTTAATAATTTAATCATAAGGGTTAGCTAAACAACAAATCAATTAATACACATGCCATTGTTTGATAAGACGAACAACAAATTGTTCAAATTCATGTTTTTTGACAATTTTAAGAAATAAGAGTAATATTCTAACAGCGATATCAAACAAATAAGTACTTACATAATTTAAGTTCTTATATAATTTTACGTATATTTTATATCACTTTTAACCAACTGTGTTATTTTAACATGAGTTATTCAAAAAATATACGAGAACAAATTTTTTTTAAGAAATAATATTGTAGGTGTTCATTTTTATGTTTTTAAATTAAATGTCTTTAAAAATTGACATAACCGTTAGATTTTATAGTTTTAAATGGTATATTATTTGTTATTGTTATCATAAGCACAAAATATGATATTTGAGAACAATTGAATTAAAACTATAGGTATACTAATTACCCCTATACCTATTAGGTTATTGTAACTCCTACAATAAACACAATTTTTGATACAGCTTGAAGCTTTTGAAAAAAAAATGTCATAGTTATTTAACATAATAAATTATGACAACATTTTGGAGCTACCAAATTGAAATATCTTAAAATATAAAGGATATGTTATATATTATTATTTTATTCCTAGATTAATTTTGAGTTGAAGAAAAATCATAACCCTTTATAGATTGATGGCATATATTTCTGCCACCACCTATAGGTCTAGTATTTGATTTTACAATCATGATGGTTATACAAACAAAAATGTTATAAATAAGTAGAAGAAAAGTAACCAACTTGGCGTATTTGGATAAAATTAGCTCTACGCGTCTACCATCATTTTATAACAGATGGTCGAGTATTTTTTGATTCTTTAAGCCTTAACAATACACCTTGCATCTTTGTCTTTAATAAATAATTACCCATGGTTTTATTTTAATAGTCGTTCAATTCTGGGATTCCAAATAATATAAGTGTGCAAAATTTGGGGCCAATTGTTTAAAAATTGTGAATTTGCATATGCATCATTTATAAATACCCAAATAACAATACCTGCATTAGCCAACTATAGTTGATATATCTAGTATAATCGAACTATAATATATCGTTTCCGGTTGGTTTCAGTTTGAAATATTCTAAATTGATTTTTGTAAAAATTGACCGAGTATTTTTTAGTTCACAAACATTATAAACCTACCCCAGCCTTACACTTTGCCTCTAATGTAATATAATAGCTGTTACTAAATTTTAAATTCTTATAGAATAACTTAAACTTTTATTGAAATCAGTCAAGTCGTTCAGAAGTTACGGTTACACGATCATAACGGGCGCACAGAACAATACCTAACCAAGCGGTTCCAACCTTTTTGAGACTATCGCTTATAAATCAGGTTAGGTATTAACAAATACCCCTCCTTCCAAAAAAAAAGTTGAGTAAAAAAAAAACAAAATCAAAACATACATTATATTTATAATTTATTTTAATATTTCAAACGAAGAAAATAAAAGAGTTTTTATTACAACCAATGAATAACGGTAATGTTAGTTAATGAGACGGTTTATAGTGCTTATTTCTAACAATCCGTTTAATATTCGGTTCAGTTTCAGCCAATTCACATCTTATATTTCGTGTTCCAAGTTCAATCGGGCTTTTGCTTTTGTTGTCATTGTTACCATTGTTGGAAATCCACTTTCACACCTGTACGTTGCGGGATCAGTATTCTCAAGGATTTTTCCGATAAGAATGGATACTCGCCACCAATTTTTCCACCAAAGTTAATAATAATAGATATTAAGTACATCAAATAAAAATAAATAGTTTAGACTTAACTCTTCAAAAAATCGTGTTTTACTCTTTTTGAACCACATCACCAGGTAGGGAACCGTTGACCTAACCTATATAATATAAAGAAGATAAGTATATACGAAAACCGCGTGAAATCTGCAATTTAGGAAATTCTAACGGTTAACGTGATCCGTCGTGTGCCGTGGGTTAATACCGTGGTGTGTTCGCAATAACGGGTGTATATTATAAATTTTGTCTAACAAAAGTTTGGATGGTAATAATAATAAGCTCGCGTGTCGTTTAGCTCGCATTGTGGAGCGCACGGTTCGGCGCTATAATATTATATCATCATCACCGTCGTTCGATCGTATCTCGAATAATAATAATAAACAAACAATACGAAATCGCGGCGCGCAGAGGTGGTCTGCGTACAGTATAATAATAATAATAATAAAAATAATGCACGCGCGTCGCAACCCTTAACGCGGCGGTGGCCCGGCTCGATGACTGCGACCCCTGAAAAACGTCGGCGGAGGTCTGCGGAAGTGCCGGCGCGTACGCGTCAACGAGTGGGCACGTGTTGGCCCACATATAATATATTATCGTATACACATACGCTCGCGCGCGCGCTCAGGAAACGTATAATAATATACGTAAACGTTGCACGCCGGCGTCCGTGCGTGAATTTGCGTAGTGCGGTAGGTACCTAACATTATATTATGTCGACGACGTATAGATGCAGCGGGGACCACCCTCGGCGACACACTCGCCACCGCCGTTTATACCGTATAAATATTATTATAATAATAGGTATATTATAGCATACGTGATTGCGCTCAAATTCTAATTTACTCTACGTTAGTACAACACTCCAGCCAATGGTATTAGGAGCGTACGTCATTTAATGTAAGTCACTATAAAACGCTTTAATATACCTATTAAGCACCCAGTATACCTAGTAATTATGGGGGGGGGATTTTAGTGGACGACGTATAGGTATCCCACTATGACTTTTTTTATTTAAAGGCTTATTTTTAAGGCTTAATTTTACAAATATAATTCAAAAAATCCTGAATCCTTTATATTATGTTAGAATTCGTGTATAACTTTTTTACGGGACGCAACTCACGTGCTTCCTTCCGTATTATGATGATACAATAGATTCTTATTATGTCAAATGTTGATATTTCTAATTTTTCGTAATCTCAAACTCAATTGAAAACCACTTTAAATAATTACCATTAAAATAAAACTCGATATCTCGAACTTTTTTCGACAAAACGAGTTAACTGTACCTTCCTATATAGTTAAAAGTAGTGTAAAGTACGCTGAAGTAGTGTTTTGCAGATGGATTGTTATCATAATATAGATTATTTATATTATACTATATAGTAGTAGTTAAATATAATAGTTGACTGTCCGATTAGCATTTGATACACTCAGAATAACGGTCAGAGATAGAATGCTGTATCTCTCTTGTGACTTGCGAGTTGCGACTGCGCTTATCATATTGTAGAACACATCAATCCTGGTTATCAGTTATCACTACACTTGTTACAAACATATAAAGTGTATAGTGGAAACCCGCCTTATAGGCTACATCACTGATCTTTGTTTGACTAATAATTAGTAATTACTATACAACTACCATGTTATAACGATATACCAGATACCTATAGTACGTTAATAAATAATATTAAATATAATTTAATATAATATATTATATACTAAGTAAGTCTGGTCTATTGGTACCTATATAACTGTATAAGGTATCAAGGTCTATATAGTATATACTGATTTACGTATACGACTATACGAGAAAATTCGTTATATTGGTCGTGCGTTATAGCAAAATTACAGTACCTATACATTCATTCATATTATGTAAGTGTGAAATTTTAATTAGGTTTTGGATTATAAATAGGTTCACAGTCTCACTGATCCCTTACGCCAATTACCAATGCATCATAATTCATTGCCCCCAAAAAATGTCTTGTTCAATAACAACGCTTATTAATTGTTTTAGACATAGTAATGTCAGAAGATCATTTTATTCAAACGGATTTCGTACATGGTGTTTCTAATTTTATGAATCGTTATTCCATTAAATTAATTATCAAAATTTCATATTGAGATCTCGGTTGAAATATAACATTGTATTTATATGAGGCCGGTTTCAAATTCCATTTCACGCATTGTTTGATGCATTATTTTGAACAAAATATGTTATAATTAAACCGATTTGAATACATTTTTGGGACAATGACGTGGAGTTATAAATGTTGTTTGGGGCTGATTCCAAATTGTATAAAATATGTTCAACATTTTGTCTCGAATATAGTGGAAACATTATTCTGAACTCTGATCATAAGTAGGTAGTTTGATTTGTTTTTAGCTTATTTCAATTTATTTTATTTGTTAAACTTGATTTTTTTAATTGGTTTTGGAATAAATGTCGAGAGATATTTTATGTTTAGTATTGTTGTTATTTGAAAGTGCAAAATTGAATGAGCAGTAGTCCTCTGCCATGATAATGACATAAACGCAAAGCATTTAAGGCTCAAGCTTATAGCTGCGTTTATGCGTCTACACTACCGCTTATTGTATATTATTAGTTATTACCAAGGTGGATTGGATACTGGGTATATAAATCCACCTTGGTTATTTCAGAAGTTTGTTATTATTTATACAATTTTAAGGGTATAAAATATAAATTATAATCACATGATTCCCTATATAATGTTTATTAAGGGAATTCCATACCGTGATTTTCTGTTTTTGTAGACAAAACATAGGATTTTTGACGGATTCTTTGCCAAACATATCAATTGATTTAATAAAGTGATGAGAATTCTGAAAACAAATTTGAATTCGTCGACAAGTCTACTTGAAATCGACTTTCCCACAATTTTGAATTTTTGATTTTAGCTTCTCCAAAAATTGAAACATAAAAATGTTTAAATACTCTTTTTTAATATGACGTTTTCTGGAATTTGGGGAATAATATCAAAAATGTGGGAAAGTCGATTTCAAATAGACTTGACGACGAATTCAAATCTGTTTTCAGAATTCTTATCGTTTCAATAGATCAATTGGAATGTTTGGCAAAAAACACATCTAAAATACTATGTCGCACGTGTGTTAAACAAAAACAGAAAATCACGGTATCGAATCTCCTTAAAATTGCCTCACTACTAGCTAACTATAAACGTAACATTTTTATTGAACATTTAACAATTTTTTAACAATAATCAATTAGAAAACTTTCAAGATTTTGATAAATTTGTTCAAAATACTAACTTTTTATATTAGAAAAAAAAATTGTGCCTATAGTTTTTTAATATTTATCAACTGCTATTATAACAACTTATAAGGAACCTTGTATTACATTTTCAAGCTTTTTGACGCAACGAATAAAATTATATTGACATTTATAGAATAAAAAAATTAAAAATTGAAAATTGTAAATGTCTATAAGTAACTTAAAACGTATCCAAATATTTTGAAAATATTGAAAAAAAAATATGGAATATGTATTACTTAGGTATACAGTTCAACCCTCAGTGCTCATTTTCACAAAAAGTAATTTTATGCAATATTGCATAAACGTTTAGTCTATAATTAGCCTTAAAATATCTATAGCCCATTATTTGTATTGAATATGTTATGTCCGTTTGCCACAACTTTCGTTGTCGGCGTGACTAAGCGATAGATATTTTCTATTTATTCACATTTTATACTGATAACAGGATATAACTCAGTGACGTACCTAGATCCATTTGTATGGGGAAGGGCGAACACTTAAGACTTAAATGCAGTCTTTGCATATCATATAGTTTTAAATTTCTAAGTATTAATTATGTATTTATTAATTATTTTTATAAGTATAGATAGATATGTTGTAAAAGAACATCGTACCCACATGCTACAAAATAATATGTGATCGCCATCTTATTAATACATATAACATACCAAATTTTACGTTCAGAATAATCTATTTTAGTACATTACCCTGCAGTTATTATTTATGTACAATTTTAATATTGTAGTAAATTAATCTATTATACAATCTGAAGGTAAGAATATTATTCGAGGCCTTTTTTAGGATTTTTTTTGATATTTTAATTTTGAAATAAGTTATGTGAGTGTCTTATAGAATTTAAAAATATTTGCACTTAAGACGATAAAATATAATATACATTTATTAAATTGTAACCATTTAATTTATCATAAGTAATTGCTAATTAGTATGTATACGCATAGTAATATTCCTATACAATCGTATTGATATTAATATAATCAGAAACAGTTCAAATATATTTAAAAATTATAACTATAAATATCTAAATGCTTAAAAAGCTATACAAGTTATGGCTAGAGTGATCCTTTTTTCCTACCCCTTGAAGACACCCTTGGGACATATAAATAAGGACAAAATAATACAGATCTTTAGTATTTTAAATTTCATGAGTATTGATTTTGACATTTTTTTTCAAAGTATTTACATAATTAATTAAAAATATTAATAACAGTAGGTATTATAGTATATCTAGCTACCACGAAACTACTCATTGTATTTATAGAAAACTATTACATTCTGTGAATACATTATACACCATATGTCCATACATAAAATATTTATTATTTAAATGTCTTATAACATCATAAAAAATACATGTTTATATACTTAAGAGTTTAGATAGGTAAATCAAATTGTATAGATACATTATTCAGTAGGTAGGTACCTAAAAAAATTTATTATTTCGTGTACGAAAGAAATAGGTACTAGCTGGTATTTAATATTTACAATAAAAATAAAAATAATTTTATTTCTTGTAATATTATTATTTTTCATGTTAGGTACTATTTATTTTTTTAGTACTTAATAAATAAACAATTCTTAAATTTAAATTTTTTAAATGAAAATTTGCTGCTATACTATTGTTTATTAATTTGTATATTAAGTGATACAATACTGATCATCAATAATTAATTTAGAAATCAATCTTAATAAACGAAATTTAACTATGATAGTATGAATGTATGATACAGTTTTAAATTTTAAAATTTAACTAGTAATAGACATAATGCAGAAGAGCGTGTAGATCATCTTAATTAATTATAGGCGGGTATAATAATCGCTCCATTAAATAAATTACACGTATTTAATTTGTTGTTTTTTTGTGTGTTGGTAATCAACATTAAAAATTACAATTACCTATAATAAGTATTCGGCTATTTTAAAACCTCTGATGCCAAATTATATACCCAATAATCATAGTGTTCGACAAATTTTATAACAAAGACAAACCCTAATTAGTCTAGTTAAATTCGGTTAAAATTAGGAACCTATCCATAATTCAAAATATTAAGACTATAATGACCTAGTAGTTGAAGCTATTTTCATTAAAAATTAGTATATATGAATGTTTGTAGAATGTCCAATAGAAAAATATACTAAGATAATTTTTGGGTGCACATATTTAAAATCTTAATATAGATAGTTTTTTGTACTGTTGTTCCTGGTTTTCTCTACGATTTTTCGAAAATATATATTTGTATAATATCGATACCCTACTCTGTACTATGAAAATTGTTACCTAAATAATAAGTTAATAAAAATGAACAACACATTTGATTATTTATAACAACTTTAGTTTTAAAAATGTTCAACATAATAATTGTATTTATAATTTATATAAATGTATTGTCTTAAACACATAGGTGATATTTATGTAGGTGTGTTTATTATTTATTTTTTGATTGTGTGTATGTTTACTAATCATTTTTAAAATAAGGTTAAATTTAGACAAAACAAGTTTTTACTTTTTCAATAATTCTACCTATGTGGCTTAACAAATTGCTTATATTAAATATACTGCGTTGTATACAAGATACACTTTGTATCAAAACAATAATGTCAAATATTTATGATGACGCATGTGAGATAATTTTTTTTTTATTTATTAAACTTAAAGACCGCGGCAGCTCTGGCCATTGGTCTGACAGAACATGTTATAACATAATATTAGGGACTAGGGTATTTTAAATACATACATATAGACTTAAACTTAAAATTAGAAAGGTTTAAATTGCATTGTACAAGTGAGATAATTATATACTTCGGTAATTGTTTTTATTGGTATTTATTTTTGAGTGTCTATTTACTAAAGAAAAGTTTTTGATGAGCCTCTTGCCCCTACGCCATATTTCTTATTAATATCCATAAAAGAGTCATTCCGTAACATATATAAATGTAAATATTTTAAGTTGTTTAAAAGTTGATTTGAAAGGGTATGGTTCCTTTTTTAAACCAATTTCTTTAATGCGATATATCTGTATAAGTAATACGATTGTTATACAAATTAATCTATCCCAAAATATTGATATTTATTTAAAATATTCAGCTCTTATTTATTTTAATCTAATTATGTACGTAAGTACGTATATGAAATATTGAAATCTATAAAATGACATAAATAATTAATTTAAATATAATTATAATAAAATATGTGTTAGTATAATACGTTGGCCAATACGAAATTTAATTTGTAATTGGCATCCGTCATATTATTATAATAGCTACAAGTTTTTTGTATGTATATGATGCTCATAATTGAGGTTTGTGTGTTTTCCAATAGCGAAATACATGTACCCCGCATATTGGTAGATGGTTAGATGATATAAATAAATAGAAAGCAAAAAATAATATTCGCTTAAATGGCCCAATCATTTATATGAAATACTGCACGGATAGGAGGTACATAATTTTACCGTAAAGAACCCTAATGTGATTTTAGATGACCCGCCCCTGGCCGGGGGGTTGAGGGACAAATTCGGATTTGCATAAGAGTACAGCAACGCGAGGCTAGGTTACCGAGTTTATGGCTATCCCTGCAGGGCGTGAGGTATACGATGGCAGACAGGAGGAAAATAAGCCCGAGGAGCATTAAAGGCGGTGGTAACTAATGTCGGTGTCAGGATCACGACGGCACCGCTATACATCGCCATTTACGGGACCTTTGGGACCGTCGCGATCGTATTCGTTTCGCCCAAAAGAATATTATACACTTAAATGTACGCCGCTTGAAATTGAATTTGAAAAGGCTAAAAAATATATATATATTATAGGTCGGTAGGTAGACGGTACTTTCTACCAATTCAGTTTTCCGTAAAAATTGTTCAACTAAATGTTTTAGGGTAAAACTGTTATATCAATCAAATCCGGTGGCATAAAACTATATCATATTATGAATATTAAAATATATATACGACTATATATTATATAACTTACACATTTATATTGTATATTTATAAGTTATTCGTATATTCAGTACCTATAGGCCATATGTACCGCAATATAAATTTCTGTATTTTGAACATTCTTTTCAAAACAACTATGCTTATGACATTTTAACTCACGGTATTTAAAATGAATATGTTATTTATTATTGTTTATCGATTATATATAATTTGTATTACACTATATTAATGTGAAAATATTATTTGCTTATTGCATTACGTACTTACTATGTTTTATTTCAAATTATTTCCAAACTTTATTTGTTTTACACTCAGGATTCGCGATATTCATCAACTTCGAATCAAATACAAACTTTTTAAAAACTTATGTAATATTGAAATTGCAGTATTTTATGTTTAGAGCGGTATACGTATTTATACTTTATAGTTTGGTATATTATGTAAATATTATAAAAATACAATTAGTATGATGCATACGCGTATACCCCCCCTCCCCCCCATTGGAAATTCCTGAGAACGCCACTGGCATGTGCATAAATCAAATATGTAGAATATATATATATATATGGTAGGTATATTATACACCTATCTACATTTCGAATGTCATTTTTAACTAGTTTTCAATAAAAAAATACAGTATATGTATAAAATTTATCATTTTCGAACGGATCCGTAAGTCGTCAAAAACAAAATTACCAGTAGCGACGGCAAATTAAATGAGAGTAATACTTTTTTCAGATTAAAGTCCACATAAGAGACTTATTAAAACTGTGCAGTCCTGCAAAACTTTTTTATTTTATATCTCATAGACTTTAAGTAAATATATTTATATACATAATATGCATTGTACAAGTTAAATATTATTTACTATATCTATTCTGTATTCCTGTATCAATGAGGTTTGTATAACTAGGTTTTCAACGCATTGTCATTTCAACTACTGTTGTTTAAGTCAATTAAAGTTTATGTGTATGTTATTTTCCGGTTTGACGCTTATATTGTAATAGCCTCTATACCCTATATATTATATATGGGACCACTTTGGGTGTACAATATCCCCTGGGGTTAGTTTTGTTTGGCACACCGTGTGCTCAGAAAAGTAAACCATTTACACAGCCGACGTGACAAGTACAATGCTTATATAGACCAACACAACACTTGGTAATAGCCACCCTGCCGAGCTATAAAACAATGACATCGGTGGTGAAAGAAATGTATTTGACAAGGGAATATATAATATTATATTGGATTTACGGGTACAGAGAACCAATTGGTTTTATGTTGATCTGAATTTGAAATTTGTATCCGGTGTTCTTCCAAAAACCAATGAACCGTGTAACGATATACTTTTTATTTGTTCACAACTTGTGTCGTAAAATAAATAGAAAATAAATATTATTTCCACGCAATTGTCTAACCGGGGTTCTTGAAATATGGACTTTTGAATTTATTATTTTTATAAAATTATTAAATGAGAGTTGTTGTTTGTTCATAATATTATAATTTTCCTATACAGAAAATTCATAAAAATGTATTTTATTTAAAATGTCATATATTTTTATTTAGTTTGTTTTAGAAACAAATGAGCATTTATTACAATCTGAAAATAGTTATAAAATGGTTAAAATCAGTTAAAACTACTTTATGCTTAAATAGTGCTTTCTTTTAGTTAGTTTTCCTTATATTTTTTATTGTAACATATTTGGACTATATTACATTATTACTGTATACAATTTAATATCTATACATTTACTACATGAAACTTATAGAGTTTTATTATAATACTACGAGAACAATTGCCGGTAGAAAAAAACCAACATTGTTTTCTTTTCTAAAAATTGAAAATTGTATCATTATAATAAATCTTGTAATTTGTGAAATCAACATATTTTTTATCAGTTTAAACATAAAATGTTTAGAAAAAATTAAACCAAAAATTTTTAAGGAAAAAATATAGTAAGATGTTTTTTCTATTCTAGATTTATATGAAGGATATTTAGGTGAAATAAAAATAAATAATGTAATTTTAATAATTTAATACATACCCATAGCTTAACTAATACATACACATAATTATACCTACAAATTGTCTATGATATTTTGCGGATTCTTCATAAAATCAAATATTTCATTGACTAAACATTAATTAGTTTGGTTCTACATATTTTTAGAATAATTAGATAACTTTAAACACATTTATTTTACTTTATACAAAAATAATATTGCAATAATGCAGGTAAAGTTTTGAATTATAATTTCTTAGAAAATAAGAACGTTTTACGCTTATTGACTTCATGTAATGTGTATAGTATATAATACACTGTATCACAATAACGAACTAACTTCAAGTGACAGAATAGTTTATTTTTCATCACTAACACTTCACTTCAAATTAATGAATATTCATAGGACACTTTTTTATATATAAATACGATAAAATTATGTTATTCTTACTTTAGCTTTCTCTACGATAAGAGCAGTGGTGTGCGTACATATTGTATGATGTAGGGTTTTAAGTAAAATGCAGTGTATTTTCTTTATTATTAAACGCATTTATTTTATATATACAAGTATAGATATAACGTAGACTTCGTGTAAGTGCGTAACCTAACCTACGTATAATTCAAGACACAGGTACTTACATGAGTACACGACGTCTGTTATAACAATGTTACACATTAACTATTTTTGTGGTAAATTGAAAAGGAAAAAATAAATTCGAGAAACCCATGTATCAATTATTATGTGGCAGTGCTTTTTCATTTTGTTCACCAACAATCCCAAACGGTAATGTTGTTATCTACCTTAAGTCAGTGATTGCCGAGAATTGTGACTTATAAAATTTTGTTATGACCCTCTGCCCCTTCAAAGTGCGCGTACACACATGCATAGGGTGTCCGCCACGCTGATTGGCTGGTATAAGTGCGTTATGCCACCGCGCGCGGGAAACCTTTCTCCTCCTCCTCTTTACAGCCGTCTCCACCCTGCCTTGCACCTTCGTCGTCCCCCTAACATCGTTATGTGTTTTTGGCTTCGCTTAAGCCGTCGTGATGACAACGTAATCGGGTTTGTTTTTGGACTGCCAACACTACCCCGCCGTCGGTTAATATAAATCTGACAGAGAGTGCTGCACACGTGAGACACTCTCGATGGACAAGGGATGATAGAGTGCGAATATGTGGTTACCATCAACTCCTTTTGACGCTCACGAACCAATCCAATTAGTAACGATAAAACTTCGGTCAAATCGAAGTAATCATTTTCTGGATTAAATATTGCCGACGCCAATCAGTCCCAAAGTATATCGTTACAAATTTTCTGTGACAAGTCATATTATATAGTATTAGCCTAATATGCATGGACAGGGAGAAATCCGAAACCTAGTTCGAAAAAAGTGTTTTCATGACGACACAAAAATAACCCAAAAACTAAAGAATAAGGAAACATTTAACACTTTAATTTTTACATAGTATACTTCGATATTTTATGTGGCTTATTAATAAATTAGATGTGTATAGTTCACTATAGTAGTGTACGTAAGTACCTATATGTAGCTACATAGGTAACATTAAATCTACTAAGCGTACAGCGAATAATAGATAATATAAATTACATAATATTGCTCTGATTTTATCTCACAAAGTTCAAGGAATAAGTATACAAAAATAAAATAGATACATTAAAAAATAAAATGTCTTATAGATGTAAATTATGTATTTAAATATAACTGTTATATATAGCATAACTTTGAGTTGATGTATCAAGCTAATATTTTTATTCTCTGCAAAACTACAATATTTAATAATGTTAATTATAAATTTTAATTTTCACAGCCAAAAACTGCATCCAACTATAGGGATAATATTCTAAAACTCTTATAGTATTACGTGATAGCCAACCTCAAAATATTATATTATAGAAAAGCTCAAAAAGTAGGTGTTATTTACTTTTTAAATTCTACATATTTTAAAATTGAAATGGAAAGAGAAATAACACAAACAGATTACGTAATCAGAAATACATCTTGTTCTAAATAAATGAAATATTTATTAATATGCGACTTAAAAATAAATGAGGATAGTTATATAGTAGGTATAGGTGCACACATTTTATTATGTCAGTTCAAACTTAGAGGTATCTATCGTTTAGTTTCCGTATAAGTCACATTGTCAAAAACACACTAGATAATAGTTATGGTTATTTTGTAAAACAATAGTTCAACAATGGTTGTAAAACTGCTTCATAAAATCTTCACTAATTAAATATCCCCTAAAATATTATTTAAAATAACTTAACAAAATAGCTTACCTATAGTTTTTATTTTATTTATTTATATTTATAATATCTCCAAATTTTGGTATCAGTTTAGTCATAATTCTTTTATAGAATAAAAAATGTGTACTGATTTTACAACTACCATTATATAAAGTTAGAAATTTTAAAATTTAAAACAAAATTATATTATTTTAATTAATTTTGTTTTTAAATTTAAACATAAATTAAATTATAGTATAAAAGTAGTTTTTAAAATATTTATAGATGTTTAGAATAGAGTTAATAATGTTGGTACCTTCAAGGAAACCTATAAGTTCTACTAGTTCTAGCAACATAGAAATAATAATAACATTCATATTATACGTATTATTAATATGTATGCCGTATGCATAGGTACGAAATAATTGTATCATTTTGATATTTTAATATTTCAAATACACTTTTTTCATAAAAGCTTTTGATCTGAATATTGTACATAAATGACATTTTATTATTATATATACGTAATACGGTTTGAACTTTTTTCTCATAAGAGGACCTCCATAGGTAGGTATGTAGTATGTGCGCGTGCATCGTACAGTATATAGGTACTTTACTGCGTATAATATATACATATACCTATATACATACCTATAGTTCTAAACTCATTCGTTTATTGGCATATTGACATTGTTGACATACCGATTACGATACCGATTACGATACCGATTACGCCGTGTTTAACAGGGAAAGAACTATATTATTATAATATCTGCAGATATCAGTGCTCGGCCGTATACTATCACATATAATATTATATATAGGTACCTTATACATCATGCGCTTACTCCATTAAATTGGCGTTTGAACAAGCGTCTCCCCTTGTGCGCCCGTCTCATTACCCGCGTCGGCGGTTCTGCAGTATAATGTGTATGGTTTTATGATGGAAATATAAGCGGTTCAAATATTTACATAACGCGACCAAACGTTGCAAACAAAACGGTTAGATTCATTTTTATTATTATTACTTTGTTTTTTTTTTTTAACTTTTTTCCCCTGAAATCCTCTCCACGGCGCAAGAGGTAGGAGGAGGGGGTAACTTATGTATTTACCGCTATAATACTGCTGCTACTGTTATACTTACAGTGCGGCGGCAGTATTATACATAATATTATGGCGACAGATGGCTGGCGGCGACCCGTCCGAATAATTATTGTCAACAACCCGCCGGGGGTAGAGGGTCGCCAAAGCCGTAATGAATAAAGACGTGTATGTAACAATAATAATAGCGGTAATAATGTAATGTATAATCTCGAAAAGGGGTTAAAAATTCGATCAACTGTACGTTATTGAAGTCGAGGGATGTCTGTGGTTTTATAATGAAGTTGTTCTTGTAGAGGGGAAGTTAGAGATCACATGCTATATTGGTATAAATTATAGAGTATAATATGTAATAGTATCATCGGATTTCGCCAATCAACATGTATATAGGTATATATGTATCATGTATGTGATATTTTGGTTTGTATAATAAAGTGATCGTAATGGGTAATTTGGTCAATGTGCAATTACGACTCGTAGGTTTTTCTACTTACAAATTTCTTCTTGTGCAATATAATTCTATAATATATTAGTTTCAGGATTAATACTGTAATTTTGTAATAATTCATAAGTTTTGCAGAATTTACTATTAAAAATTTCAACGTTAAATTATAAGATAGGTATTCAACTGATGAACCACATAGGTACTTAATATTTACAAAAGTTTAATTCAAAATGTTAAAATTCAAAAAAAATTAGAGGATAGTTTAAGATGTAGCAAGCTTGAATTATTTACTGCTATATTTTACAAATATTTTTAATAATATACACCGTAAAATGTGGTTCAATATCGTATATTTACCAGGTACCTGGCGCTATAATTGAATGACTGTATTATCGACTTGACAATTTTAATATTATACTATGTCTGTACCAGGTACTATATAAACGTTATACACCTATCTAATCTTAAAGTATTTGAAGTGGCATTGCACTTTATTTAATGGAAACTATATCTATTTACCATACTAATGAGTTTTTAACTCTAAACATTTTTTTAATCCTTTGTTCAAGATATTTTATTTTAAAAAGTTTACTTAAAAAGAATTTAATAGAAAAAAATATTGAATTATAATGTACTTTGTGAAAAAAAATAAAGGTTTTAGGTGTATAATAACGTCTCCAATAATATTATCTATTACAAAAATTCGTTTTCATTTATGAGCGCATCAACTTTTTAACAAAATCATTAAAAGGCATTTAAACAATTTTTTTAGATTAAAAAAACACTGTTACAATATAATAATATAATACAACTAATACAAGTATATATTAATGGGTACATTGGATAATATATTATTTACTTCACGTGGTCTATAAATGTTATTTTATTGAAAGTAAAGAATAGATAATGTTATAGATACATTAACATTATAAGTATAAACCGTTTTTCGATGCCTTTAGAATGTTTGGTACTTTATTACGATAAAAGTGGAAATAGGATTAGTTTTGAGGGTAGTTTTAGTGTAAGACAAAACGTACTAAAAATAATATATCACTTTACAAAGCATGTGGCTTTTGTTTGGTAAAAGATCTATAAAACATCTCCTTTGTATTTCGTAACTTCCTCGTGAAAGTCCATTTTCCCACATACGATAGTATTTCAAAGTGCCACCAGAAACAATGTCATCAAGCTGCCGTGACACTTGTTTTCGGACCATAAAATCCTAAAGTGTTTTTTCTTACTTAAGGGCTAGCGCGTGTGCGTGTGTAAACCGATCCGGCCAATCGCCTTTGTGTCGGTCACCCTTGGGGGGATTTCATACATGACGCATGTACATGATTTATTTATGATTTCTTCCCGGAAGATTATAAAATAAAAAATATATCTAAAAGGTCCACGGTGTAACTTGATACAGTTTAGGATTCAAGTCAACCGTGTATGAAACGCTTTTGAATTTTAGAGCACACGCAAGTTCCTGACAATGTCTATTTGAGTCGACTGAAATTATATCGTTCAATCATAAATCTAAAAAATTTACATTTTCTGCAGTTCAATAAAAAAATTAAATGCGTAGAAAATGTTATGTAAAAAAAAGTCGTGTCATACACTCACACCTACCTAATATTGTAAATTGCATAAAATACAAATGCTGTTCTTTGATCAAAGGAATTAATTTAAAAAAATAATGAACGAAAAAGTAGATTACAATATGAATACCCATGACTATGACGCATTGGATAATTAAATAATTTATTGGAATATAACTATATGACATAATAATACATATTTTACTAATTTATTATAATTTATAACTATATTTATATTGCATGAACAGTGAACAAACGCAATTTATAAAGGGAACGGTTGGGGGTGTAAGCGTACAGCCCACTCAAAATTATCGTATAGTCCCTTCCAAAGCACAAATTAAATAATGATAGTGTCGTTGATATTTTTGTATATATGACACTGTTAGATTATTTTAAAATTTAAATTATACTCGTTGTAGGTATACGTGGTTAATATGAAAATAATTTAACATTTTTGTCGATTATAATATACTTAATTTATTAGATTTTCCTTTTTTGGTTTTAGTATAAAACATATTTTAACACAATCTTTAAAATTATCATCGAATGTCATGAAGAGTTACGTTTTTCATTTGAATACATTTATTAATATCATTGTTATTATTATTACAGAAAATTCCAACTGTATTTTATAAATGTATTCCTTGTGATACGGACGAGTGTATAAATTATTGATACAATTATTTTGAATTCACCCATCAACAGCTCGAATAAAACGCTTTTCATATAGAAAGAAACAATACCAAGACAATGGAAAATATAAAAATGGATGTCATTAAAATTAAATGGTCGAGTGTCCTTCTGAAGATTTTGCACGTTCGGTCAGTCGTTTATCGACTACATATATGGTATCTACACGCTTAAAACATCCTCGAAGTAGAATTTATAATTACAATATTGTACATCTTTTGTTTCTGTTAATTGTATTCTATTGTTTGGATTGACTTCTTTTGTTTAATATTGAAACTTTTAGCTGGCACGTTGTTATAATATAATTGGTTCGAATATCAGTTTGTTGATTAACCGTTAAACATTTTTTTTCTTTTAAAATGGTCGAGATTTAATCCATATATTATGCATATAGTTTCAAACGATATACTTCATGAATAATGATAAATAAATGTATGCGTGGTAGGTGTAGAATTACTATTTTTAAGTAAATTATACAATATTTTATGTGCACACATATATATGTTATATATATTATATTCTTAATTATATATAATATAATTACTTACCTATGTCTAAATTATCCAATTTAGGAAATAATTAAAATTGTTGTACACAGCAAATCTATATTATTATTTTTGTATTATATTAGGGATCATTTTTTTTAACAAAAGTATTACTTTATTATTAATTAATAATTTCTCATCTGATGTTTTTAAATTTCCATTATATTTATATAGGATCTAGTCCATGTATAGGCACTATATACAACTTTTATATCATAATGTTAGTGAATAATCGTGATAAATAATTATATGTGTACCTATATGTGTAAATGTGAACACAACACAAGAAATATGATGACTAGTTAACAACATACCTACTACAGTTTACTTCTAACACCAAGTTCTTGTTTGTATTTGAATATACATTTAGAAAAACTATTTTATGCAATGTATTTCAATTTATTTGTTTGACTTTCAGTTGGTAATTTCATACAATAATTAGTAAGTATATTAGTATATTTCGGTAATTTTTCAATTATAGATTCAAATAATTAATATAGGTACCTATACCCACATAAAATAGTATACATTGTACATACTACATAGCTAATATAACACGGCACATTTGGATTGGATTATTATATTCGTAGAAACGCAAAAATGATTATGGTTTAATATGTTTTATAAATAAAAGAGTTTTATTCATTGAACATTCAAGCTTTATAGAACATAACGGGGTATCTGTTTTACTGCAATATATTTCATATACAAACAATCATTTTTCCTCAATATTTGCTGTGATCGAATATTGTAAACCCTACATACGCTTGTTCTAAACGAAATAGGAAGGTGAAGTTTATTACCACTTGGAATTGGTTGTATTCGCCTTGAGATATTGCTTTTTGATTCTAGAAAATGCTATATGCTGTATTTGTATATGCGTATATTGTTTATATATAAGGTATGTAATCTTACTTATCGATAAACAATTCGGAGAATTTGTTCTGAAGAACGGAGGAAATCATTTCAGAGCTCGGAGGTTTTTTTATTATACGTATAAGTGGGATATAAAGGTTTCCAGGTATGGTTGAGGTATGGTTGAGGGGGCGAGTGTACGTGACTACTGACTCCTATTATAACGGCCGTCTAGAAATCCCTCCCAATAAATTTCTAAATAGACCTTTTCAATTTTATACGAATACATGCTCGTAAGTTGCAAAATAATCGGGTATATAGCTGGTACTAGCATTTGAAAACCATTTCATTCTTATGGGCCCCCTCGTGGCCATATTTTGTGTGATGTATTTCAAATATATATAATAATGTTATTACCTACTCCGAAGAATATTATTTGAGTAGGTACAATAAAAAATTGAGACATCTGTATAAATTAATATTTTGAAGTCGTATTATAGAGTGGGATTTTGTGGGTATCATTTTAGTTACATAATAATATGAACAAGGTAACTTAACCTAATCTAACCTACCTATTATATTCGATAATGTCAAATAAAAAAAAATATGAGTATTTAATTTAATTTTTTTTTGTGTTTCAATATATTTTTATTTTTTCAATAGCTATTTCTCAGTTACAACTGCAGTATAGGTACCTCTTTTATATATGTATAATATTGTATTTACATGGTGATACAAATACTCGATGAAATCACATAATTTAATTTTGTATTAATACAAAATTGTATTTGATTTTTTCTAAATCTTTCCTTTTATTTTTATAGTAATAAGTATAAATATTTTAAGACTGAAATTCCTGTGTTCGGAAAAACCGAATAGCTACGATTGGACCGTTCGTATTGTTTTATGTATTTTTTTTATGGTCGGAACAACACAAAAAACTTATAAATGTACAAAAAAAAAACTGAATTACATTTGCGTATCCGGCATCGCCCGGGGCCGAGAAGTGCCGAGAACATAGACGTTAGATATTGTTCATCAAAAGTTAGTCTTGGGCGGCACGGCACCGGAGCCTGATGCACACGCGTACATATAACGAGAAAACAAATCAGATTAAGTCAAACGCCTCGGAAACAGCTATATTATGGTATATATATATAGTCGCAAACGGGGAAACCAATTTTCCAGATTGTAAAAAGTTAGCCGGCTTGGCGCGTTTGCGGTTTGTATGGTGTGGTGTGCGGTGCGGATCCGTTTCCTGCCACAGCCCGCCGCCACTTTGAGGGAGGAGTAGAGAGGAGAAACGGACGGGCGCGACGATATTATAATAACATAATGACATTGTCTGTCCAATATCTGTCGGATGATTGTGACAATGTTTTAATTTACACAACTACCACGTTGGTGAAATTGAATTGGGAAATGTAAATTTTTTAGGCAACCAGCGAGACACTCGTGTGCCGGGTGGGTGCACTTATTACGGAAACAAAGATAATAAGTATGATATATATTAATAATATATATATACGGGGGACTTGTGGGTTAAAATAATGCAATTTTCCGAATCATTATTATTTAGGTATAATAACAAATCGGTGAACTTGGACCAACCATACTCGCTCGTTTGTCGGTGAATTAGGTCCGGCGAGCTGCGTGTAAAATTCAATTATTATAATATAGTTGTTCACGGCGCCAATATTATTGTATATTACGTGTTACAGTTATGTATTATATATTTATATGTTATTTATGTACCATGCTTGGACGCAAATTTAAGTACCTATAATATGTATAATATTATCACGACACTATATTGTCCAAAATATATGCATATCATGTTACAATACAGTGTTGCATATTATACTATGTTACGACTTACAGCTGCAGCATGCAGGTCGTTATGTCGAATGTGCGATAATAAGAACGTTGAGGGACGGAGGCGATGATGAAAATAAATTGCGTAATTTTTACATCCTCCAACGAACGCGAGCAAATATTATAATAGTGTAATATGCACTATATATAATGGTTTGGGTAGTCAAACAATGAGTTTATATTAGAGTTTAACTTGTTAATTGCGAAAATTGTCTTTAAATGATTACATTGACAGGCGCCGCGTGTTATTATTGTTAGTCTGATGCTTACAATTTATCATTTCATACTGCCACGTATTTGTTTTTTGTCTAAATTATTGTTTTCTGTTTAATATAGACACTATAAACTTATACACACATCTGACATACTATAGTAAACGTAATTTCATAATATGGTCATTGTTCATGCATTAATTCAAACACAGACAACGTGTGATGTATTTTAAAAATATTGACAGGTAGGTATAGATATAAGTAGGTGTACAATGTGTACATCATACAATGTGCAAATAGTCAACAGTTATTATTATACGTATTATTTAGTCTCACCGTTCATTAACTGTTGTATGTTTGCAATTATTTCTATAATTCAACATTATACTCAATTATATTTCGGTCCATTTTAATCGTTTCATTCGAACACGTTAAAGATGAATGTAAATCATGTTTCTTATGAGTTATGAGTAATACAATTATCTGTCAGTTACTTACTTATTTGTTCATCTGAATTAATTCTGCAAAGCCAGAGTCCTTTGCCCGGTTGCCGAGTAGTACAAAGATCATCAGATGAAAATCCTAGGAGTCTTGACCCCCACTCAAACATTGTGATGGATTATTAAATTCCTTTGACCTAAAATTATTTATACAATAAATTAGAAACATATAACATAAAACCTTAGAAAATTGTGATGGTATTATATTTTAGTTTCACTTATGCGAGATGCTAATAATATAGAAAACCTAACTGGGTCTAAAAATATACTATAGGTATTGTAAAATATAACTATTGTACAATTTGACCTAGCTTGTCAGTTGTCAAATTATATTGAATACAAATTATAATAGATATACAGATTTATTCTCGTATGCTAATTTTGTATAACATTTATTTACACTATATTTGACTTGAAAAATACATATATTGATTATCAGTGAATATTATTTTGCCTACATTTTCATTTCATTATGCAAATATTAAAACAGAGACTATGTTATATTTTAATTTCGTACTTAATAAGTTATTCAAACTATAATATTTTCATTCTTCTTCTCTCAGAAATTAATTTTTACGGTTTGTTTTTATCTATAAAATATAATATATATATATAACTAATGTAGTAATGTATTGTGTTTTTAAATTCGTACTTCATTTCTATAACTGCAATTAATTATTTATTATACATCGTAAGTATATAATTATAAAATTTCACTGAAAAAAAAATAGTACAAGTCTTAGTAACATCTTATTGTAATTAAATGTTTTGAAAAAATATCCAATTATTTAAATTTACATTACTACCTAGGTATAATACTTGTGTTAAAAATGGTCTTAAATGTATACAACTATTTTTCAAATATCGATCGATGGAATATATTTAGATTTAACTAATGTTTTTTGTTGATTATCATATTTTTTTAAACAATTATGAATTTAAAAGTTACTTACTATATTGTAGATATTATTGGTATTAACTATTACATAAAAAAACTAATTGTACGATTAGTAATTTTTAACTGTGGTATAATTTGTATTTTAATATTAAAAGGTATCGTGAATAATATAAAATAAAACAAACAAGTTTTTTTTATTTTTTTTATTCAAATTAATATCGAAAGTATAATAACAAACAATTATCTTCGGCACATAAATATTATTAAAAATATAATTATAATAAATTTACTTCTCCTCACTCTTATACCTACAAATTAATACTAACTCGTTGATCAAGAATTATATATTCTCTATAATTATTGTACTTACTTACCTGCAATTATATTCATGGTTACATTATTATTAACGAGAGTTTGAGGTAGACAGTTGTTCATTCAAAATGTATCTCTTTTTATGCTAAACAGTACAATAAACTCGTTATTAAATTACGATATACGCTAAGCCCAAGGTAATTTATTTATAATCTATATATCTATATATTATTACGATCATGAAACAAGTGAATGGTGACGCTAAAATCAATGTATAATTATGCAATTAAATTGATAAAGTCATGAACAAAATGTTCAATAGTAATTAAATTACCATTATAATTCATAAATTCATATTAAGTTATCAAAAATATCCGAATCTTTATAACACATTTAATATCTCATTTAATTTGGAATTTATATATAGATTTATTATTTTATATTAAATTTAATTTTTTTGTAGGTCGTTCAATTTTTTAGTAAAATGTATTTTGTATTATCCGTGGAATACTGATAAAATATTTTACTATGACTTTTAGTGTCATATTACTATATTATTTTTTTTTTACTTATTTACTTTCGTATTTTATTTCTCATTCGAATTAAAAACCTATTTGTATTATTAGGTAGATAGGTATGGTAATTTTGTATTTTGTATAAAATACTATGTTTAATATACAGTGACTAGTATTGCACATCTAACCATTTAGAATACAAAAATATGTGTAGCTATTAGCATATAATATTTCGGCTAAAATATATCAAGTCAATTTATTTGTTGAAATATTATAATATTTCTCGCTATATATCATATTATCATATTAAGTCAATATAATTTACGCGTAAAGGATTTGATTTGAACCTTCACATGTTTACAATTAATTAATAATTAATATTCAGGCAGCTTCAAACCGAGTAAACACGTACATTTTCACCTATATAAATAGCATCAATTCCGACTAAATAAGTTTGGCAGCTTATACATACGCCTAGACCACTTTAATTATTAAATCGTGAGCGCGTAACACACCATATTCGCTTAGAATATTTTTACGAATATTATTCGCTGCCTGCGATATAGCTCTATACTCTATAGTAAAGCTGTATAGGTAGATACAAATGAAAATGGCATGAGCGGTGAGCGCACACAAGCCTTCACACAAATATGCAAGTATGCAAACTCATAATGTACACCGAGATGTCCTTATTATATTATATACTCCGAGAACGATACAACAATCATGTAACTTATCTTTTGTTTCGCATAATGCCCGTTAGTTGTTAGTCGTTTTGCGTGTACTAGTGCATTTGCGTTTTTATTGGAAAACTGAGGTTTTTGTAGATAAGTTTAAAGTGTTGAATTTGAGTATATTTATTATTATATCAATTATTTTATTTCACATATCTTATAGATATGATAAAATATGTTATACAAATTTAACACATAAGTATTGTATAACCAAAATGGTGCGTATTATCTGTTTCAGCGATGACATTACGTGGGTTTAACGTTGGATGCAGTACATGATAGCAGATGACGAAACTGAGTACCTAGTTATTGTAAATATTCAAACATAATATATTTACTGTACGGATATTGATAATATCATTGAGTAAAATATAAATATACATTGTACATATTTTGTACACAGAATGAAGCTGTTTAAAACAAAAATAATTAAACCGTGGCAATAACGCGATGCCCCATTCGTGTTTTTCTTAATATCACGTCGCCGTTGTTATAAACAAAATAGGTAGGTACAATATTGAACTACATCCAAAATACATAGCATATTATAATACACGATATTATGTAGGTATATATCTAGTATATAACTGATACTAAGATATAGCGAGGTTTTTTAAGGCAATCTGCAAGCTCTGAGAAACCATCATGAATCGTAAAAAGTTAACGTTTAGTTTTGCATACCTATTATACATATTACATATTACTATATTATAATATGATAGGTGCATACCGGGTTAAACATACTTATACTTATACATTTATTATACCACTAGCAATTATTACTCAAATGAAAAACAATATAACAACAGACGTCGCGGTCGTATTCGGATCTGTAATGACTGTGTGCCAAGGTGACGGAAAAGTGTGCCAATATTATTTCTATCGAAATCACATAACGCCTATGACCTAATTATTATACACATACTTAATTATTTACCTAAACTGGATACTTCTTAGACACACTTTATTATAGGGTATAGACTATATTATAATGACTATGGTTGCTTACACCCAATTGAAATATAGTTATTCGATTTCCATTGGTATATAGAATATGTCTTTTTTATATTTATACTTTATAGACATTAAGTTGTAGTTTTTTGGACCTACATGGTCTATGGATTTTTGACAAATGCTTTTCTATAATACTGTATTCTAATATTAAACTTCTTATTTTATCTTTAACTATTACATTTTTCATATCCAGAAAGGATTCAAAGTTTTGAATTAAATATAAAATAATAATAATTATGTGTATACAGACACATAGATAGTAACACGTCTAATAAGTAATAAGTAATAACTTAAAGTTATCTTTAGTTGAAACTATTAAAGTATTTTTACTTAAACATATATCCTAACAATTTTTCTTTGTAAAAGTTGTAGTGGTCTAGACTCTAGAGGCATTTTGATTAAGTCCCCCCCCCCCCAAATCAATAAACCATATGAATCAAACCAGCCCTTGAACCACAAATAAAACTCCCCCTCCTCACACACACACACCTATTACATTTGTAATACCCATTATTACATAAATATTTATTAATTTACATCAATTCATTTATGATCTCAAAACATTGTAATAATATTTCTATGAGAATTTTATAAAAAAACTTTTTTTATAATTTTTTATACTAATTTATTATAATATCAATGCGGCATTGGGAACATTCCCGATTTCCCGATTGACCTATAAACCCCTGCCTATTGTATAACCTATTACTATATATTACCTATATCGTTGTTTTCAATTATTAGTCTTAAAATTATATACGACTATACTAAGTGATCCCGCATACTTCGTTGCCCGTAAAAATGACAACTCTTAAAAAATTGTGATTGTTCAACTAATTTTGCGTGTAACTTGCTGCAGTAAGTGCAACTCAGCCACCCTGGTAGGCAATCCGACGTTGGATCGCAGACAATGTGTGACAGCATGTCAAGTAGGCAATCCACCTGCTATAAGTGCAACTCAGCCACCTTGGTAGGCAATGTGTGAAAATTCGATTTAATGCATTCATCATTTGAAAATACTTAACAATATTGATACTGGATAGTGGGTACATGGGTGGGTACGTACTACCCATAATACTTAGTATAGATGTAAATTATAATTATTTTGGATCTGATATATAGGGAAACAATATTCTAAAAAACTTAAAAGTCCCTGCAGACTGTAGTGGTAGACATAAGGTCCCCGCGGGCACGCAGCAGAAGCAGTGGTATTCGAGCGTCTCGCCGACTTAAACGGGTGGATATAATAATAATATAATATGCCTATTATGCCTAACAATATAGTACCCATATACCTACGTTGTCGGACTCGATGGTTAGGTATAATATTATGTTTTATTATAATAATTAAAACGCGACGACCGCGACGATATTATACGCGTATTTCTATATTAATTAATAATATGAATAATACAATGGTAATCGTAAGAGAGGTGACTGCTGCAGTGAGGCAGCGGTGTCGGTGTCCGTGGCGGCGGGCGGCGGCGGTGACGTGGGCGGGTGCTGCGGTGCCTGCCCGGTATCTCGCCGAAGGGACCGCCGTGCACCACGCCCACCAGGACGCGCGCGCGGCCTTTCGACTTCGGCCGACGGGACCGAGCGATGTGCCACACACGCTTCCTTATCAGTCCGAACGACAACGGGATCCCGGATCGCCGACGTCGCTCGTCGTACTACATACACCGCACTGCCGGCCGGTATCCGCTCGTCAGCGTCACAGTCACCCGCTGCAGCGTTCACTCAGCCCGCCCGACCGCTAACACAATATAATATTTACTGTGTACTATTAATTTCTACCGTTCGCGTATCACATCTCGCGAGTCCCGTCGATCCCTTAGATCCCGTCGATCCCGTCATCTTCGACTTCTTCGCTGGAGATAGTGGCCGGCGAGTTCTTCGATATACGACCGGTCCGCGTCGTCCCGAAGGAGAAGGTCCTTTCCTCCGTTATTGCGTTACCGGCAACGACGTCCCCCGCACCGTACCCACCACACGCTGACACACGACTACGGCACAGAGGGGAAACGATCCATCAAAAATTAAACCATTTTTGAGCAAGGGTAAGTCGTTTGATTACGTATATACTATACGCTTTTCCACGTTACTCTTCATCCGGCGCAGAGCTTTCGTAAATCACGCAATCCCATGATTCGACCGACTTCTCATCCACCGGCGATGATGACACCGATTTGGTTTTTATAAGCACTATCATTGAGTATAAATTGTATAATATATACTCAATGGCACTATATAATAAATATACGCACAGAAACCCAGTTTTCGTCATCATCTTTTTTTTCTACATTTTCGGCGGTTTATTTCAAATGCGACCATGTGGATTTTTATTGTTAACGTAAAATAACTGTAATCTATATATGTAAATATAATATGTAATATGTATAATATATATATATATATTTTAATAACATTTTTGTATAAATTCATATTAGCGATTGCAGATGTCAGACAATAAAATACATAATAATTCAACCGTGTTACAAATTTTATTAATTAAACACATAATTTAAAAAGTTTCCTTTATATAGGTAATTAAAAAGAAATAAAACTAAATCAAACCGAATAGTTTGTGAACCAAACATAATATATGCAATAGTTTATACTCAATGACGCTAAATTACGTTTTTAATTATCGAAGAATAACATAATGGGTTAATTTTATTAATTTACTAGGTATTTAAAGTAGTTTAGCATTATTAAAATAATAATGAAATTCGAATTTAGTCTATTGAAAAGATTAATAAAAATAATCATCAATCATCATATCTATTAATTATCCATTATTGTGTATACATTATTATAGTATTAGCGTATTATTACCATCTATTACAGCAATTATATATTAAATTTAAGAGAACATTTTGTTGTAATAATAATTATATAATAATCAAGTCAATTTATTAATACGCTATATTATATTATCGTCTTAAAAGATTCGTTTTATAACACGTCATCTATATAATAGTCTTGATGTTTAAATGACATTACATATAAATTGACATTTGTTTAATTAACACATTACATTCAATTAAGTAACGAACGTAAAGACACATTAAACGCGTTTTAAATTATTAAATTTCTCTGATACTAAAAATGACTTTTTATTCTAGATCCGAAAATGTTCATATTATATGATAGTTAAATGTAATAAATGTCTTTTAATGGGTATTAGGTAATTTATTAATTAGGTATTTAAAACTTTATTATCTTGTTAAAACCAATGAACATCCTAAAGTAATTTCATATCGTTTTACCAAAATTTGGTTTAAACTTATTTCGTTACATTTTAATATAATTTGCAACTCGATCTCAGTCACGTGCAGCGAAAAGCCGTTTTATAAATATTGAATATTTTAGTAAAGTCTTACAAAAATTAGTAAAAATTTCAAAATGTTATTTTATGATTATTAAATTAAACATTTCATTTATTTTATGTCTACAATTAGACCTAACCTTTGTCTATTTAAAGTATTGAACAATTTTACTTTAAATAGATTTTAGTTCTTTTTTGTTGAAAAATATAATACTAATTTTTTATCAACTATGACAGTTATAAATTACAATATAAATTCACAATAATAATCTTAAATTCTTATTTGACTGATGGATCTTAATACAAAACAAGCATAATTTAATCTATTATAAATAATTTATAAGGCATTATATTTAAAATGTTTGACTTTTATAATAAACGTTAGTATTGCAATAATTCTCATCCAACGAAATTCCGTAGATATTATTTTGTTGTAATGAATGTTTTGATCGCATATTATTAAATATCAATATAAGAAACGTATTAGTCCTAAATTAAATTTATTCATATGAATACCATCAACACTTTTGAAATACGAACACATCAACAATTCAATAGTTCAGCCATTTTATTTAGTAGCATTTTTTTCCTTTAAAATTAGGCAATCTGTTCAAAGTTAAAAGAATACGTTTATTTGATGATGATAATTAAAATGAAACAATTATATGGAAATAACAGAGTGAATAAGAAGCCTCCCATCCCCCAATGGAGATACTTCATCAAATTTGGTACCATAACCTTGTTATAATAGCAACGCATGTAGGTACATAATATAATTCTGTCGAAACATGGATCGATTCATAATATTAAGACTCAAGTTCCCATTTCGTTTCGATGATTGCAAAAAGAAGTGGAAGAACACGTGATCGGAGTGCGAATTAAATCTGCGGAAGCTGTTGAAATCATCGAGCAAAACAAAACGTTATAATATTATAACCATTGTGGCAGTCACCCACCCATATAGTACGTAGGTATACCTCTGGATAAATAAAAGAAGACATTTCGATCAAATCGTCAACACTTCAACACTGTATAATACTTTATAGTGCTTTATTTATATATATATCATATAACGAGATGACGCACCTTTGTTGGCATCCGGTGTAAAAATCACAATCAAGAGTACAAATCGGCACCTCCGTTTGAAAATCGAACGTTATTGTACACCTACTACTTATATATATATATAGACTTACAGCAAACGGTCAACGGGTGAACGGTTGACGACAATAATTCACCTATAGAATCCGATCCGACCTTTTATACGTATATACTGTGCGTTGTGTACCTGTACAGCATTAACGAGCGACGGGGCCCCGAGACTTGTGTACAACGATCACGTACTCGGTAGTTCCTCGGTATAACATGCGCTGCGACAAACATCGTGTCGGATACTCGGATGTAGGTATATTATATTAGGTACCTACACGCCAAAACCGTTATTACACTATAAATACTTATATAGTTATTTGCTTAATATTATATAGCCTTCTTGTATATTGTAGGAATCAATAAAAAAAAATAGTCCCGGTAAATAAAGTATTTAATACATATAGTATAGGCGCGTATCGTTATATCATAGTAATAGTAAATTAGTAATAATAGCGCAGTAATAGTTATACAATCAGAAACATCCGTATTTTTAATGTAAGTTAAAAGTAATGTACCTAGTATATAATAGTAAAGTATATAATATACAGTCAATAGCTTATAAAATTAAAATTAAAACAATTTAATTAAATCTTTTTCTTAAGCATTATATTATGATTTACGGATGTTAAAAAGATAAATTTTGTAGGGAAATTGTTGTGTACTAATTATAGAATCAAAAGAGACGCCAGCTATGATAGATAATGTTTTGGATTTGGATATGAGTATAATATGACAAATGTACATCATGAACGAGTATTTTACATTACACACTAACCTAACCAGTTCTATCAAATAATAATATTAAAATACAAAATAACAACCTAACGAGAATAAGTAGGTAGGTATTTCTACACTTTTTCTGGGACTTTTTTTCGCAAATCTAAAGGATGTATAAAGGGTTATAATGTATTTCCAGTGTAAAATTACTAAAATATTGTTTAATACTCTAGACTCGTCACGCCCTTACCAACTATATATTATATAATATTTATATTATACACCGAAGTATAGTACGCACCCACCCCAAGGTCGACTCTGTTTAAAATAATGCGTCTGTTTTGGTAACAGTTATCCGCCCTCCTCTTTCCCAAACCCCTAAATTGGGACGTTCGCCCGATTTGTTACGCGAACAAGAAGCGGACACGCCGTGACCTTTGTGATTTTTGTAAACATCATACTCTTATCGACCGTCGTATTGTAATATTCCAATAATGTCGTCAATAATTATTATCATTCATATTCAGCGATATTATTAGATACGGTGATTATTTACTTTTATTAACGTTTTCTCGTTGTAACGGACAGTTCCACCTTTGTGATTGTCATAAATTATAATTTATAAACGTAATTGATGAATCTTCACTTACTATTGTATTAGGTGTAATAATTTTCTAATCGTTTATTAAACTTGAGCATACGAGTACATTGTTCGGATTCCGACAATTAAACGCTAGTGATTTATGATAACGCTATCCAAAACTAATTTTTCAAACAATCGAAATGGTCATCTTATTATCATCCATCATTGCTCGTATCACGTGTACCTATAATATAATCAAAATTGACGCTTAGCTTCAAATTTACTTACAGATATTTTTTTATCCCCTATCATGAAATAAATTAAAATCACCGTTTTTTTTTGTAAAAAAATTAATCAAATAGTGTTTGTACCTAAAACTTTGTCTTGTTAATTTATCTAAGACATGTAATACATATGTGGTTCATAATAATTTGCGATCCGTAACATATAATATTAATGTCATACTTCAAATAAGGATGAGTTGGCACTTAGTGGAACTGACCCACGGAATAATTAAATGATAAATTGTATTTCATCTACGTGTTCTGTCTCAGATATTATAGTACCTATAGAATATTTTGTACCTACTGTGTTACACTTTTTGTTACATTAAAAATTGTTTTCAGTCAGAATTTTATAACTCTTTCTATATAACCGAGTTATAAACTAAGTGTTGATTACTATATAATATTTAGATCATTGTATTATTTGCGTAATTGTTTAATAGACATAATAGTGGTTATAAACTCCGATTCTAATGAACCCTATATCAAATGATAAATAGGTATTATGTTCACCAATTAAACAATTCATTTATTAATTGGATGAGTCTACATCCACGTAAAAATTTAAACGTGTGAATTTTATACACCGAGTAAATGTTTACTGCCAATGGGTTTTAGGTTTTCTCGGTCACTGTATTGTGTTAGTTAATTAATTATAAGTATTTGAAGATTAAATAAGTGGAGAAGAGTGGCACAAGGGTACCCGCAAAATGTTGGCCCTCTATGTTTCGTCCATTTAAACTTAAAATATCTACTTATAACTAATTAGATAGCTATAATATAAACTTCGAAATTTTATTTTTATGTGTCGAAGTACTCCAAAAAAACATTCTATTTAGCTATATGAGATAAAAATGCAAAAATGTTGTTTTTAAATGAAATAAAATTATGTAAAAATAATATTTTCAAAAAAGTCGAAACTTTTTGAAATAATGACTGTAGACTCTTAAATGGAACACCTTGTATAGGTATAATATTTATAGGGACGACTGTATGATAAAATGCGAAAACCGTGTGGATTCAGTAAGTGTGTACGGTTCTGCGTTGTACGCGTGTAGGAAGCACCAGTTGATTGTGCAATTGCACGTCCTAACATCTGCGAAATAGATGTCTTTTAATTAATTTAACGAAGTCGGTGTAGGCTATGTGTGCACTAATTTAAATGGGCAATAACAACGGGAGAACGGTATATATAGTGTGTACCCTTTTAATTTCAATTAGGCCCTGGTCGGCTTAAGTATTATAACTTATGGGTGGGTGGCGGTCGCGGGGAGGGTAAAAGCGGAATTTAGAGGGGAAGGCGTATTGTATTCGTATAATAATTGTAATATACGGGTGATGGGTTTCTATTAGGTCCCATATATTACAAATAATTAACACTAGCCCTGTACGTTGGTTAATTAGTGCATAAGGGAAACGATAACAGACGTATAAATTGGCTAAATTAATTTAAATGGATCCGTCCTAATTAAGCGGAAAACAAATCGACACGCACGTCCAAGTTTTATTGGAATTTGATTTAATATAGCGACGAAGGACGACGGGCAAGTATGACGGTCGCGCATGCTGCCATACTGTTGTGTTAACAATTTGAATGTTCGCAAAAATTATATTGGCAAACATTTAAAAAGTGGTTCACCTAAATATAATATATATTTATGTTTATTTCTTAGCCGACAGAAACTGGTTGTAAGACGACTAAATACCGTTTTTCAAAAATTATTAAAAAATATAATATAGAAAAGAACTTCATTAATTATTTGCGTCAAATGAAATTAATAATTTAATTAATTTACATATAATAATATGCACTTTGAGAGCAAAATATAAAAATTAACCTACTTAATTAGCATAACGTCAACTTTTCGTTGCAAGTTTTTAAACGCGAGAAATAAACGAATTTACTACTACTATAGCATCTAATTCTAGTATACTGTATTATGTAGTAGATGTGGTTAACCGATATTCAATTTATTTCAATTAGTATTGTGTGTTACGGTATGAGTATAAAAAACAGATATCATATTAGTACTTATTAACATAACTATGTGCAATATGCCTCCTATGTGAGTTATGTAACGATTGAAATCAATTATAGAAATAGAAGTATACTATTTTCTATACATTTTATAATGCAAGTATACAACTATATTTTTAAACGTTATTTCAGAAACACAAATTTTGGTATATGTTGACTTCAATTATAGTTCTATCTTCTATGTATCTAAGAATAAAATATTCTATAAAGACATAATTCATGCTTGGTTTTTATATTTTGTTTAGACGGCAGCCATCTAAGTCTTAATTAATTTTAATTAAGAGAACACACGAATTCGTTGTCCCTATACAGTTTCTTGCACACATACAATTTTAAATGTACGTATCGCATTTCCAATACAGTTTTTCGTTTTTGATAAGAGTGTAAGTTTACCTGCAACCAAACTTAAAGACAATAGCATTATCAGTATACCTACTCGAGTCGGACATTTTCAATATTTTAATTTTTAAATATTGTATGTTTTTTTTCAATGTTATATTTGATTTACTAATAACTCGCTTAAAAATGAGTATGTTATACTGTGTGTTTAACTGTTTAAGACAGAGACGATGAATGTGCCTGAATCGTTCTCTTATTAATTTTCGTATAGTTTAATAATTATATCATAGTCGATTCTATAAACTAAAACGTACCTATAATTGATCTTGTACATATCGGTATAAATAATTATTATATTTAGGTTCGCAATGATCAATATTTATTTATTTAATAGAAGAATTAATATTTTGTACAACAATATGTCTATAACCAACTGGCGATTAAAAAATTAACAAAAGCATTGTTTCCATATTTTGCAGGAGCAGCTGGCGGAATGTTCTGCTATCATTGCCCAGCGCCCCCATTACACCCTACACCATCGACACGGATACCATCAATCGACTATCCGTTTTCGTCCTCGCATCCATGTAAGTATCAATCCCACAGTAGCGTATTACGCTCTATATTAACCACAATTAAATGATCATTAAAAAAATATATATAAGACCCGAATAAATGTAAATTGACTGTAATCATATCTATATGTTTGGATCCCCTACTTATACCTACACATATTTGGCATTTGTACCTATATTATATGTTATTTATTACATCATACGAGCGAACAATAACCTAACCTAACCTACGAGTGTACAACAAACGGATCATATTTTGTATATTATAGATTAAACGACAGTAGTTTTGTATTGAATCAAAGTGCATTATTTGGATATTTTGGATCGAGCTCCTTTTAGATTCTGAGTGGAACGATGAATTTATTAATTTTACAATGATGTGTGTTTTTATATTTATTTTTTTGTTTATTTTTGTGTCTGTGTACACGATAAGTAGTCGAAATAATGCTTCGATTTTCAACTTCAGTATCTTTTTCGATTGGAAAGTGAATATCGTTGGTGCATTGGGGAGGTCAAAATTTAAAATTCACAGTAATTTTTAAAAGCGCCAAGAAAAACAAAAGAAAAATTAAGGAAAAACGGGACTTTTTACGCAAAATTGAATTTGGTTTTTGTTGTAACTTTAAAACAAATGACCGTAGATACATGACATTTTCACTGGTTGTTTATATTTTCATTTTCTATACACCATTACATTTTCCAAATATTTTGACTTATTTTGAGCTGTTTACGGACATTGTCAGTTTCCATTTTTTTTAGTTTTTTTTCTATAAATATCAATAAAATTTTATCAATCGAGTAAAAAAGCGTGAAAATTTAGTGCAAGGCTCCTGATATATTGTTACAATAGCAGTTGAAAAATATTAAAATACATAGGCACAATTTTTTTTTATAAGCATTTAAAGTTAAAATTTCGACAAAATTTATAAAATGTTCAACTTTTATAGCTAAGGATTGAAAATTGAAAACAAGGCTCCACGTAAATAGGTTATATATACATTTCTTTACGCACAATAATATCATCAAATATACTTAGTAACATCATAGTCTGACTGACCACTTTCGCTCAGAATCGTTTTTCTTATACAATGGTATTATATCAATGAATTCAAATTTAACACCATCCATTACAGTGACCCACTTCTAACCTACTGTACAGCAGAGCGACATCCACTTACCCACCTTTTTTTTTTGTTGAGTTTAGGTAGATACATTGTTATTATTTTTTTCTGTTTGCTATATAGTGATATGTCTATATATATATTTCATCTATTGTTTTCCCAGAGTAAGTTTTCCCTTAATTATTATCAATGGTATCTTCAATTTCTTTTTAATTGCATTTATTATAAGCTTTTATATAATATGGCGGCGATGGTGAATTTACTGCATTAAAATAGCGGCATTAAATCTAGGTTTAACAACGTAATAATATTGTACAGCGAACTTCAACATAATCTTTTTGCTTCTAAAAAATACACTATACAGACACGACCGCATAACCCGGTAATTTAATTCCGGAAATGAAAATTTTTCCATGAATAATGAGTCTGGATTATCCTCCATTACCGGCGTCCCTATGTATGCAATAATAATAACGAGGCTTAATTCTTTGTTTTGAAAGTTTTCTGCGGGGCTCAAAGATCCACAACGTGGTTAAAAATTTAAGTTTCAATTTCCGAAAGCTTGTTTTCACGGTGCTTGAATTTCCGTAAAAGTTCCGCAATATTGTCAGTCACGGGTTTTTGTATGCGAATAAAAGACGGAAAAATAAAAGCTATATTGATAAACTTTTGTACTACGTGCACCCCGGTTTCCGGGAAGAGTTCGCAACGTCGTGACTGGTAATGTTATAATTCGGTTTAAGCCGATTTCCATGGAGAGAACGGGTGGTTTTAAAGCCGATTTGGTTGTTCTTAAAAAACCGTAACTCCCATTTTACAGAAAAAAAATCCCAATACATAGCTTTTAAAATAATATCAAACTGCCTCGCGTACGATTAAAAAGAAAAAAAATAATAATAATAAATATAAATAAAATAAAACCACGGTAACCTGATAGTGTGTGTTCGAGAGTTATTATATTTCTTCCGTCCCTTGGGTCCAAGAGGCCGGTTGCTGGTAGTGCATAATGGACCACAGTGCTGGGTAATTGGCGCCCATCTGTCTGACGGCCCAACAATTTGTATTTAAGCACTGGCCCGTCCGATTCGATTGGTATTTCGGGTGTTCTGACGGAGTGTAACGTGATTAATCAATGATACGCGTTGAGGTCGTATCTGAAAAGGGGATTTTTTGCTACTAGGGAACAAATATATAGATTGAGTATATATAGAATGCGAAAAATGAGATTATGTACATCAATGTTCACGAGTGTTTATGTAGTTATGAAGGGTCAGAAATTAGGGACCTTCTGCACACTTTGATCGCAACCTTGACTAAATATTAATGGGAAATTCAATGTTTACATGGCACCCAAAAAAAAAGAAACGAATAGATTAAACATACATGATACATTAGGTGGATAACGCATTTGTATAATAAACAAATTGTGTTAGAAATTAAGTTAATAGTTAATACATTATAAGTTATAAAAATCTTGTATCTATATACATAATAAAATATATTTCTTATAAATTAATATGGGTATACATAATCCTTTTATGTACCTATTGATTTATTTTCTAATAACACTTATAAGTTATAAATATACAAGTGATAAACGATCACTGACGACTATAACCGTATAAGTAGGTAATGTAATTATAACAACTATTGTGTAGGTACCTACCATAAAATATTAATAACGATTAACCTTTAAATTGTAATTTTCGAACTATTGTGTAAACCTGATCAGTTATATTAACCATCAATAACTTCATGGTAGCATAGTTATATTTGATTATCCTATAGTACCTACGCAAGCGCCCTTTTGGTAATTCCAATGTTTAGGTACTATATATCCACCACTTTGCCGAAAAACCATTATGGCTCATTACGCCGGTGCCAGACCGAGCTGTGTATGAATATTTCAAAGGCGCAGCTAACGAAAATTTCCATAATGCAATCCTGAAGGAAACCCACTGCCCCCCCCAGACCCGCTACCCTTGATCCGTAATTAGGTTCATTCCTCCTTAATTAAATTCCGGATAGAATCCGTCCCGAAGCCCCTCGGGACTTCTCGGTCCTGCTCGGCGTCTTGTTCCATGATTCACTTAGGAGTTAAACGTTGTTAGGCGACGATAGCTTTTACTGGGATACCATCATCCCAGTCCCTTTTGCAATTCCTCTTCTCTAACCCACCTACTCTAGTTTTGTCTGGGCGGGACAGACCTTTAACTACGTTTTCAGTTTTACACCATCAGTCACGTACAGTATAAGTAAGGGAGAGTAGGTAGGTTCATTGATTTACAACCTAACTAATGTTTTCACGATCCCTTGATATTTGTAAATTACAAATAGTAAATTATATCCGGTTGTTCGTTTCCACCTTATTTATAAAAAAAGTTAAAGTTAATTTCATTAAAAAAATAATAAAAATAAATTGTTTGTATACTTAGTTAAATTATCTGAATAAAAAAATTAACAAATACAGCTGCTTAACTAATGCCTGACTTTGAAAAAATGATAATCCTAATAAAATATGTCAACAAATTTTTAATTTTATTACAGGAAAAATATAATTTTTAGGTTTTCAGTAGATAATAATTATGGCAATAAACCAATATTCAAACACCATAGATAAATCTAAAATCAAACTCATTCCATCATCACACTTTATTTATAATAATAAATTAGTATTTAGTTATCAGATCCCAATTTAATTAAAATGAAATATTAAAATTACAATTTGATTCATCAGATAGGTCATAATAGTAAATCGGTAATTTAAAATTATTATTAAAAAATTAACCTACCTACATATTAATGTTTTTACTAACACAACCAATAGTGCAGTGTGAAAGATATTTTTAAAATTTCAATTTAAATATGAAATTATACATTCTATTTTTTCTCATTCTGCTAAACTCAATACTTTATATTGAAAATGTTGAAATAATTATTAGATAATTATACAGAAAATTCTATAATCCAGTAATGGTGCAGGACGCAGTTATCTATTATATTTTAGATTCTGAGCGAAGCGATGATGTATTGATTTTACAATGATGTGTGTTTTTTTAAAATTTTTTTTTTGTGTCTGTCAACACCTTTTGGGACAGTAAAAGTGCTTGGATTTTCTTTAATAGTAACTTTTCTGATAGGAAAGTGAATTTGTTGGTGCTTTGGGGGGTCAAAAGTAAAAATTTCCAAGTAGTTTTCAAAAACGCCGTGAAAAACAAAAGAAAAATTAAGGAAAAACGGGAATTTTTAAGCAAAATATTTTTTTCGAGAAAATCGATTTTGGTTTTTGGTGTAACTCAAAAACAAATGACCGTAGATACACATTTTTACGTATTTTGTCAATATTTGAACTTAAAATGCTTATAAAAAAAAATTGTGACAGTGGATTTTTCATTTTTTTCATTTGCCTTTGAAACAATAACTTAGGAGCCTTCTATTAAATTTTCAAGCTTTTTTAACAAACAAATAAAATTTTATTGATATTTATAGAAAAAAAACTAAACAAAATGAAAACTGAAAATGTCCGTAAACAGCTTAAAATAGGTCAAATTGTTTTCAATTGCATGGTGTATAGAAAATGCTAATATAAACATTCAGTCAAAATTTCATGTACCTACGGTCATTTGTTTTAGAGTTGCACTAAAAACCAAAATCGATTTTCTCGAAAACAGATTTTACGTTAAAATTCCCGTTTTTCCTTAATTTTGCTTTTGTTTTTCACATCTATTTTGAAAACTACTGGGAAATTTTTACTTTTTACCCCCCGAAGTACCAACTTGGTTCATTTTCCTATCAAAAAAGTTACTGTTGAAGAAAATTTTTACTGTCCTAAAAAGTGATGACAGACACAAAAATAAAAAAAAAAAAATAAAATAAATATACACATTATTGTAAAATCAATACATTTATCGCTTCACTCAGAATCTAAAATTACTCTTATAAACTGTGATTTGTATGTTCAATTGTCCGTTTATTGATTATTCTGTAATAGTTTTATAGCTGTCTGCGTACTAAAATCCAACTCCATAATGAATAGGTATTACAAATACTTTTAATTAAAAAATATTGCATTCAGTTGGCCTATTTTTAAATCACAAATCTTATGCAGTTGTGCACTTACCTATACTTCGTCTACTTTATAACGAAGCTTGTTAATTGATAATTCTATATAACATCTTAATATACACTCATGTTAATATAGCTAATTAAAATCATCGGTTATGTTTTATTTTAGACACTAGTTATTCGTATCACCCTGCAATTCATGATGATTCATTTGTTAGGCGTAAACAAAGAAGAAACCGAACTACATTTACACTACAACAGGTATGTCGTATATTTGTACTTGAAATTTTTTTTATACTATAGATAATAAAAAAATATTTATATTGTGTTGTCATAATAAATTATGAATTCTTAGTTTCTTACCACGTTATAGGTTCTATTTATAAATTGAAATGTTTATTGTTTAAAGTTCCACATAATAATATTTATAAAGTAATCAATATATACTTAATAAGTGTACACTATGAGTATTGAGTATACACGCCGATTTTTGTCAGGCATGGTCACTTCCTTTTGCATTTAAAAAAAATTTAATTTTTAATTTTTTAGTTTATTTAAGACCAGATTGCAGATAGTAAGATTTTTTTATGCAATTTAAGGAGTGTGGCGTGGCGATGAAAATTTTTTTTTAATAAAAACTTCCCTTTTTACAATAAATTATTAAGCCGAAGATGTTTTTGAAAATTTTCTGGGTTAATAAATTTGTTCGAAGGATAATAATCCATAATAATGGTTGTAGGATAAATAAATATATAACTAAAGTAATATTTATTTTTGGCTAATTATTTAAAAGGCTTTCTAACAATATTATTTACTATATAATTTTAAAATCATCATTTAGCCCCCATGTCTTTAAACCTATTATCGAATGACATACATCTAAAATATTATTTATAATATAAACAATCTCAAATTTTAAAAAATATTGCCTGTATGATATGCATTTTTAATTACTTAACTATTAATTGTTTTAGTTAAATATAAACCGTATGAACTTTTTTTTGTTTCGTCTTAAATTAAAATAAAGATTAACGTGCAATTTTAAAATATATTCAATTGGTAGGATTTAATTTTAAAATTGAAGTAGCTACCTCGTATCTCTTTATAATATACGAAAATATAAAGTTACCAATATCTTAATTTTTAATTTAATAGGCACTTTGAGGAAATTGTGTTTTCTTATGATATCGTACATTCGTACGTATCGTACGCAGTTTAACAATATTATGAATGAGCTTTGACAAAATTGCAACACGTTCTTAGAACTTTTTTCTTATAAAACTTAGAATTGCAAAATGTATTAAATTATGCTACAAACGTTACACTGTCTTACAACCAATTATCATAAAAATAAATGTTTTATTATTTTAGCTCGAAGAACTGGAAACGGCATTCGCTCAGACTCACTACCCAGATGTATTTACAAGGGAAGATTTAGCAGCTAAAATTCAATTGACTGAAGCTCGTGTTCAGGTATTATTTAAAACAACATAGAATATTGATATAATATATGTATAATACTATGGTATACATCATTGTATAATAAATATTTCAACAACATTAATGAATACTGAAACTGATGAAACAACGTTTTTTAAGCAAATAATATCAACGAAGAAGCCAAGAAAAACATTATAGAAGCATAAAAATAATTATTTTCACCATAAAAAAACTATATACCATCATACATATTACATATACTATATTAATCCTAATAAATTTCAATTATCCTACGGATGCAACATTTTATGCCTTTGTGGGCTTGTGGCATTTAATTCGATACGAAAGCAAATATCTCATCGTTTATCTCTTTATTTTTACGCAAACATTGCAAACGACGCCGCCATAATAAGTAAGACGGTTCAGTTGCTATGGTAACGCGTCGGCTTTGGCCGCCATTGAATACACTTAAGGGGTTAACTTAATAAAATCACTGATGTAATAAATAATATGACGAACTTTTAAACCTTTATTTTTATATTTTTATATAATTATAATTTGCGGAAAAGTGTACGCATCAACCTATGCTGAAGGCTAAAAACTCCGCTCTCTCAATTAAATAATATATACTCTGTTTCATTATAAACGCGTTGGGCACGTCTGCCACAAATGATCGATGTATAATTCAATTATTGAGCTAATCGTATTTAAACTTTGATACCTACTAGGTCTAAAATAAAAACAAAAGCAAGAATGTGTCGACGAGTATTATTTATAAGTGTAAGATAAGTTTCAACGAGAAAACATATATAAGCAGATAAAAATACGAATAAAAATTAAAAGTCAAGAAATTATATAACGTTCATTTATATTTTTATGTAAGTTATTAACATTTCTTTGCGGTGCCAATTTAAAAATTAGTCATTATACCTAATCAACTTGTTAGATTTTATTATTTTAATGTTTAATCAATTACAAAAATATAAACAACTACTCGTTTTACGGTTTTCGATACATTATAGATTTATACTATAAACTTTCTCTGTCTGTTTTTTAGAACCAAACCAAGTTGGTGTCTAAACTTAAGGAAGTGTAAAATTACGGTTATCGAAATTTTTAAAGTTGAATTTGTTATTATTTTTCAAATATATTATTATAATCTATGCAACTTAAACGAACTATGTATACCAACTGTGTAATTTATTATAGACTACGACTTTCGAGCAGAAAATTAAATTTTGAAAACATTCCTATTCTTGAGTTATAAATTCCTAAAGTGAGATTAAATTTAAAACAAATCTTTAAGTACATCTGAATAATAATTAATATGCACATGCTACGAAAAAACGTTATTTTCCTCATTAATTATTTAAGCAGAGAATTTTCAACTTTTGTCTTGCAAAAATATAATTATCAAAAACACTTTTTTACTGCTGACCCTTGAAACTAACACAACCAGTAATTGGAGGCATTGTTTTGACGTCTGGGAGGTCGTCGGCCGTCAATTAGTGTTGGACACTCCATCACAGACCCCTGTCTCAGCGCAACACAAAATAATGATAATTAATAATAATGTTAAGCTTCCTGCCTTCAAGCTGTTCTAAAGAGAAGCTTTCTTTATTGTTTTTTTTTAATAAGGCTTTACATAAGTAAGTATGTTTTATTATACAATTGAATTTATACCTTTCACTTCTCAGTTTCTATCAACCTAGTAGTTAGTTTAAAAGCACATAACTAATTTATATAAACCAAAACATAAAACTACAAATATAATAATCGTTGAAACTTTACTTCAACAGATTGCATGATCTGTAAATAATTTTTATAGATACATTTTAAAATTGTATTAAAAAATGTATTAAGTAGGTATAATATTACTCCAAGATTGTTTTGTGTCTAATTAAAAAATACATTCCAAGCATTTTTATTATGATAAGAATACGAATTAAAATATTATAAATTATAATTTTCCTAATATTATATTGTAACATACTAATAAATAAAATATTTTCACTATACATAGTTTTGAACTTCAGTTTTTTTTCAAATGACAAAAATATTTGCAAAAACATATTAAAAATAAAACAATTATTTTTATTTTTGAAAATTTAGGTATTAAAAGAATAAAATAATAAAGTTCCTATACCAAAATAATGTAAATTTTAATTTATTTTGATTATTTAGTGTCCATTTATATATAATTAAGTGTACTATTTATTTTTAGAAACCAAACTTAAATACAAATATAATTAAAAATATAATGTGACATAAAATAAATAAATAAAATAATAGGTATACATTTTTGGTTCACATATTAGTTTAACTTCAAATGTACTTAATTTTAATATTAAATCGGAATCAATAAACAATTTATTGATTCTAAAACACCAGAATGAACACACTTTGAATATTTAATGGTATTTTAAAGCTTAACTCAATAATCGTAATCTAATAACGTATAATACATAGGTACTCAAATATTCATTTTAAGCCAGTGTACCTATATTAATACCGGATGTTATATTATATTTCCAAAACTATGTTAATTTCTACCAATTCAAAATTCTGTTTATTAATACATATTAAAATACTTGTATAAATGTACTTTAATACTTACATAAAATTAATTGGGTGGATAAGGTTATATAAGGTGTATAGGGTTTATAGTTAATTATCAGGCAATTATTGGTGAATAACACGTTAAAATAAAATCGTCTGTATAATATAGGTATCACGCAATAACACAGGTGATTTGTGAAATAAAATTGAAAATGTCAACCTCATCTAAACTATGTATACGCGTATAAACATATAAATTTATCTTTAGAATTATTTCGAGTGTAAATCTTACCTCTGCGGAAAAGCAGACATAATATATTAGGGTTCTTTTTTTTTTAACCAACGAGGGTTAAGGGAGCCTAGGGGTGATTTTCGATTTCAATGTAATCCGACAGCTAATAGGCTACCCAAATGTCAATATAGTTTTACTTGTCTCGGACCATTAATGTCTCGTGCGATGCAGCACATACGGTACACCTAAAGAGACCACAAAATCCTTAGAGAATTCGGTTATGTAATATATCCGTTTTGTGATTTCCTTTTTAAAATTATTTTTTATATGTACGCAACATACATTGATGTAATATGTTCTGTACATTGAAATATATGTTTCGTTTATATCTTTTTTAAAGTTTTTAAATTGATAAGCAAAAAAATATCAAATTGCATGGATAATTATTCGAAAAATGTATTAATATTACAAAAACGATTGTACCTATTATATGCGTGTTACATAATATAATCGTTTTTGTGAATATACGCGTTAATAAAATGCGAATTTTAATTACATTTCTTAAATCCTCGCGTTTTATCATTATTATTATTGTTATTATTATTATTTTTTTTTTTTGCAGGATTTGAATGATTTAAATTGTAATACTTTAATAGAAAAAACAGTGAATTTTAATTAAAAACGTATAATGCATTAAAATTGTATGATTTAAATTATACTTCCATAATCATTTTGTAAATTCCAATTAAAACCTGCACAACGAAGTGTAGGTATACTTATCAAGGTATATATCAAGGTACACCTAATATGCCTATTTTTAAAAAAATGTTTTAAATTCTCAATTTAAAAATACTATAGTAGGTATATAATAAAATTACAATGTTTCCACTATCTTAATTTACATCACCCGGTTGTTCTTTGTCCCTCGGTTTAACATTTATAATAAAAACAAATTGTTTCCCCCGACCTGCTGGAATTTCCATTCGAAAATAGCATTTAATCTCAGCAACTGAAAATCTGCAGTAGTTGTTCGTTAAAACTAGAACTTATGTACAAATTATGTCTGTTTCGACGGGTAATTTTTCAAACGCTCTTGTAGGCTCACGCACTCGACTGCGTGGTATAACACGGGCAAAGTAAGAGTCGCACTTGGAAACAAAGCACTAAACACAGACGAATAAAACTACATTCGTTCCCTCTCGTGTCAAGCATAGATACATGCCGTTTCCTGAAGGCATACTCCTTACTTTACTTACACACACGGTGGCGTTGCACGCGAGATATGCTTAAAAAAAAAAAATTTCAAGGGTTCTTTGGGGGTCTCTTGTGGCTTTGGCGCGGACTCTACGTCACTTAACGAATTGATACCACGACCCCGTTGGTGTTATTGATGTTTATTTGACAGCCGCGCATTTTGATTCCCAAATGGGTTATACTCGTGGAAGAGGCTGTGCCGCTAGGGCCCTGAGTGCGGGGTATTCGCGCGGTTTCAGCAACAATAACCGGCAAAGTTTTAAACAGCCGGAGAGTGGAATAAGAAGCCCCGCGAGCGAACAAGACAACACAAACCAAATGATGGCTCCTTGACGTCGTGCGTGTGTTTTGTGGACGTTTATTTATTAAGCAATGTTTCTCGATTCGGCAGCTGACGGAATAGGAAAAATAAAAAGAGAATAAATATTTTCAATATACTTTATGAAATTTTAGAAAAAGGGCTTTTAACGTCAAAATGTCAAATATCGATTATTAGTGTATTTACCATACGTATTATACAAGTTCGTTGTTGTTTTACAATTATATTGAAATTTGGAATATTATAATATACCGTTAAGTGTTTCTGCTGCTACGCGCAATAATTATTAATAATTTTAATAACTTGCGTGTGTATTATTGCTAGACCTTTAGGTATAGACGCCGTATAATATTAAAATTTAAAATGATTACGAATTATAAATTATGCTATAATATGTTTTAAAATTTTTTTTTTTTTTTTGGTCTGTAGGTCTGGTTCCAAAATCGTAGAGCGAAATGGAGAAAAGCCGAACGCCTGAAAGAAGAGCAACGTAAACGAGAAGAACACGATAGGTCTGGTTCACTGCAAGAACAGCTGGATCATATGGCTAAAGATATGCAACATTCACCGTCCACAAAAGTATGTTAATTCATAATAATTAAAAAGAAAAAAAAAACATTAAACTTTCACTGCGGTGAATTTTGACGAGATATTTAGCTAATAGGTATATCTTAAAAGTTTTATGTTTGACGGTAACAAAAATGTAGGCAAATAATAATGTTCAGAGTATATAATTTATTATACAATATATTGTTAGCACATCACGTTGTCTCGTTTAAAAACGAGAACGACAAACTTTCAAGCTTTCGGCCGTTTGTCATAAAAACACGCATTTTATGATACATATAATATTCGAAAAGCCCCCAGTAAGATATATATCTTTTGAGAAATATGACCAAATGCAACATCAGACAATATGCAATAACAATAAGAGGTTTCAGCCACAAATCTTGGTGCAGAATGTTGTGTTCACCGCGTGTAGATTTATTTATTTATAGAAAACCCTTTCGGCAAACGAACCTAAATATAATGGAGGGAGATGACGGGGTTTTTGATTTATCCGTTAAGTTTAATTTGCCTCAGGTGTTTTACGTAGAGCATATCCAAATTTATGGTGTTACGATGATGTCATCTTAACCCTTTTTAATGTATAACCGAACACTGTGCGACGGCGTTATACGCGCGTTCGCAGCGGTTTTCCTTCATATATTTATCACCCGAGTCGCTTGTCATCGCGCCCGCTGATTTATTGTCGCCAGTTAATAATCTCTTAACGCTTTTTCGTTAATGTCAAGCAAATAGTTTCCAGTTGTCGCTTAAAAAACAAACAAGCATTAAAAAATGAAAAAAAAACGAAGGAAAAATGGAAATAAAAAAAGGGCGAACTGTAGAATAAAAAAAAACCGACTTTACAGTTAACCAAGATGGTCGACGGCGCCATATTTATTTCATTTCTTCTTTTTACGACGCTCGTTTTCACAGCGGACGTAATGTATTATTTATTAACCGGACCCGCGGGTCATAAATCATGAAACCGAATAAAAACGACAGTATTACCACAGTTTCCTCCGGATGATCATTTTTCAACCATAAATAACTTTGCCATTATATTATGTTTTAAAATGAAAAATAAAACAAGTACAATATATACCGACACGATAATTCTTTTTAGCCGGACTTGTAAAAAAACTCATTCATTCGATAATAATAATGTTTGTATTTTAATATTTATTATTTTTCCCATGTACATGTATACTATTGTAGTGTTGTACAATCATTATCGTCTTACTTGTGTATAGGCTAACGCATTAGAAGGCGAACAGAGAGACGATGGACATAGTGGCAGCGAGCCAGACGAAGATGCACGTACCAGTACTGTTCACATATCGGACAGAAGCGAATCACCTGCCAGCTGTGGCATGAACGGCGGTCCAGACGATAGGCCAACGTCACCATCGCCAACAGGGTTAGTTTTTAGTATTTTGTAGTCTGTCACATGTCGGGTTGCAAGGATATAGTCGGTAGTCGGATATGGTGAAATCTATCGGGCTATATAGTTTTGACCGAAGTTCAAAAAAGTTTCGTTTACTAAACTACGAATGCAATGGTTATTTTTCTATACCTACCACAAACGGTTTACCTTTTAAATGTCTGCCTCCCGTTTAAAAAAAATATATATTACCGAGATTGTTGTTATAAAGGGATATTTAATTTTTAATAATAATAATATGATCTTAAATACATCCCGCATGGTATATATCATAAGTCAATTAAATTGTTTTCATTGGATCTATACGCGATGGTCAATTTAAAGTATTGTGGCTTGTAAAGGTTAAAAAAACTATATATAAGTATAAATCATATACGAAATCACGCATTATTATATTAGTTAAGTAGGTACCTCTATTTATATATTGTAAAATATGTTGGAAATCAAACATAAATCATAATGATATTTAAATTCACTCTTTAGTTAAATGTAATTTGGTTTTTTACCAAATTGTTTAGATTTGGCTCGTATACTGTTTGATATATATTATTTACCAGTGAGAACGGTACCATTCGTTAAAATTTATAATCAGTTCCATTCAAATATGAAGGTACCTAGTTATGGAACAAATTTTACACATTGCGGTTAAACTTAATTTGTTTCAAATTTTGACAATAAACTACTATCTAGTGTCAATGTGTGAAGTGTTTGAAAAATGAAAATAGTCCCCTTTTTATTTTATGTAATAAGTATATTATACGATGCTGTGTACATAAAATAATATGCCATTAAAGCGAATGACAAGTGTCCTTGGCTAATTTCATTCGATTCGAAATGGTGTGTAGCGCTTGTTATGCCACGCGTCCAATTGTTGTTAATAAATCGTAATGCAGTTTAAGTGAAGATAAATTCAAATTATACTTGGTAATTGAGCCAATTAAACAATCAATTCGAATGGCTGGCGATAGAAGTATATACACTGACACGCGTTTTTTCCTCAAGTGACAATGAAGATAATAACACTAGTAATGATTGCATTTTTCATAGTACAAAAATAATTTAAGGACGTGAATATTTGAAATGTTTTCGTGCGTATATTTTTTTACTATCGAATTTTAAAAAGTTTTTTTTTGGGGTTTTTGTTTCAGGAATGGAACCGTTGTGGTGCCAGATTCGCCGACGCCTAGCCTAAGTCCTTCGCAAATCCGACCACCCATCAGTGTAGCAACGTCAACATTCAATCATTCTATATTTACTCCATTCTCTTCCGAAGGGTAAGTAAATTACTGCAATTTGTCAAAAGATTAACCATGATCCTTGCAAAAAACTAAAACCATCCATTCGTGCAATACCTGCGGGTCATTCGTGTTAAAAAAAAAAACCAACAAGCTTTATTTATTTATATTACACCCGTACGTGTACCAACCACTAAACAGATGGCGTATACGCATCTATATGTTCGTGTGGCTTATGGCTAGGCTACCCTTTTTTCTCTCAAAATTGTTGTGTTAGCAGATTGTCCGAAATTGAACAAAAGACCCGCCACTGGGGTGTTCTCTGAAGGGTCGCTCTCACAGTGACGCGGTTGTCGCAGCCAACTTTTTTTGCTTGTTTTTTCTCCCTATCGCTAATTTATTATGTAAAATCGCATTATAATATTATATACATCGAGTTGGTTTTCAAGTACGTGTATCGATTACGTTGACAAATTAAATACAACGTGAAAAATTAACCATTAAAAAAAAATCACTATAATATTATTAAACTTAATCTGAATTTAAAATATAGTTTTGAAACGTATCCACCAATAAATGAACACGTTGTAATAATAAGTAGGTAGGTATGTATAATATTCTATCTTACGTTAATTGTAAAATAAATATTATAGATGTTTCGAACAACACATTAATTTGAATTTAAATATGTTATGTGTGGATAATTTAATACTGTCTAAAGGATAATGAGTAGACAATTTAAATAAAGTTCTACCAACTCCCCTCAGACTTCATATGTGTGTATAATGTACATAGGTATATATATATACGATATGATAAAATTAAGCTAATTGTAAGTAACGCAGTATACATGAATTTCTTAATTTCCCAAGAGAGCATGTTCCATAGATCAAGAGGTGTGTATCGTGTATTTACCACGAGTACGCATTTTGATTAACATGTTTTTGCACAAAACTGTGACGATTATATTTTAATAGCGTTAATAGTATTACAATCACTATATAGATTATGGTGTGTATAAAGTATAAACCCTTTTCCATTATAGTCGTTCGTAATGCAAATAAAGATTTTAATAATTAATACGTAATTATATCCACAAATAGTTCTTTCAGACTTCTTCTACGCCCTCTTAAATACTGGGTGTAGAATTTCCTTTTTTTATACCATCGTAACTAGAACGTTTTATATAATACATAGTTCAAACTTACACAATCTATTTCATCTGTCCAAACGCTCCATATATCTTGTTTATTTTTCTAGTCCTGCGCCAGCCCTTGACTTCTTTTATTACATCCTATTTACTTTCTTTACAACTTTAGTATCAGTAATTTTTTCTTTACTTTGACATAATCTCTGTGGGTTTTTTTTATAGATATTTCAATTGAAATTTTTAGAATTCCATTAATAAATTCATATACACATTAGTCATGTCACATAGTTTATATTATATATACGCTCGATGTTTATATCTTTTCAATTTTAGTTTATTGTTTACGGTTTTTTCTTTTACCTCAGTTGATTTATCACGTCCTCAAATACCTTTTTAAATAATATATTGTCATATCTAACTTCCCCCGCACTGCAAGGTCCTTATATTTGTAGCACGCGTTTGGAAATCTGCAGTATTTCTTGATCACCCGCCTTATAAATTATAATATTTGGTTCTTACGAAATGTTGGTTTGAATATTTGAATTGCTATTCTACGTTTTAGTGACGACGCTAACTAATAATGTGTTTGTTTAATTCGCTATAATTCGTTTATAATTCTTTATAAATCTTTATAATCACTGACACAAATATTAGCCGAGTCGGCGACGGATATGAAGGATAACGATAAAATAATAATAATAATGATACTTATTCTCGGGGCGGTCGGGGATTAAATAATTAGAACCGTACTGTACGATATTGTTTGTAATGTTTGTATATAAGACGTATACACACACAATATAATGGTCGCCAGTCGTGTATTATAATAATAATATATTGTTTTAGCGAGAGCGATTCACATGTCAATCCTCCGGCGCGCGACCGCCCACCCTCGTCGTGTAACGCGCGTAAAATATATAATAATAATATTATTATTACTGTTGTTTCTCGCCCCTGCGAGGACAAAACGATCACTGCTCTCGAAATCCTCGACCGGCGGAGACAATCGTCCGTATTATGGTGTTATTAACGTGGAAAAGTTTTTCTTTCGGTGACAAGCGCGCACGTGCTGCAGCACCACACAAACACACGCGGGCGCGCCGCGCGCACACGTGCCGCCTGCTACACCGGCGGTGGTCTCAGGTTACCGAATAATTCGGTTTTGACGGTCCGCGAGGACTACGGGGCTACGGGCGCCGAGCACGAGTCCGACAACCTCATGTCCTCATCCCACTAATCCACGCACACCCACACACCCCACCGAAAACTGTGCGACGGCTATTTTATTATCATTATAGTGTATCGACGATTGTCGTAGTAATAATAATAATATTATAATTTATAATACAATACAACAATAACAATAATAACGCATAACCGTCGTAAGCGACGCGCGTTAATTCGATTTGAATCGTGCAGTGTTATGTAGTACGTAATACTATATTTACGCGCCGGGTGCGATTTCAATTGAGTAAATGCAATGTCGGTGCCAACGATATCATACGATGATATAGCTATGTCCATAGTTCGCTATAATATAGTATTAATACTGTATAGTATACAGTATTGTGATGTATATTTTTTGTCAAACGATGTCGACATTACCCGCGTGTATACTTACCCTAAATGTCGTTTGGTCTAGTGGACGATTCCGCAAATTCATGTGTAACATAACATCGTATATTATTTTAGGTACACGATTCAACAAGATTGTGTGTGTAACATTGCCATTACCATTGTTTGCATTTCTTAATAAAAATTATGAAAATATTACAATAGAAGTTGACATTAAATATCTATTATCTTATTATACTTAATTTATAAAATTGAATTTTTGATAGTAATTAATGCTGTCGTCATACGAAAAAACACGATGTTTTGTTACCAAATTGAAGTTTATGAGATTTCCTACAAAATCGTTTATAATTTATTATTAAACATACATCTGATCATAAGGAAATAAGTCAAAATCATAATATCAGATACGATAAGTCGAACAATGTGTAAACCAAAATCATGTTTTTTCCGATCTTATTGTTTTCAAAACGGCAAGAATCATATTGCACAAAACGATATTATGTACGTTACAAATTACAATAGTATATTTGTTAATAGTTTTACACGTGTTTTCGAGTATGACACCTAGTATGAGGAATCTGTATAAAAATTTAAATTGCGGGATTGTGTATGTATGTGTATTTATTGGTTATTAAAACCTATACGATTCCACAATTTTATGCTGTGATTGTTGTGTTATTGAGGTTTATTGTTATTGTTGTGTTATTTATAAATCAAGGACGGATGTAAGGTGTCAACGATTATGCATTTTTGTATACCTAAATATATAAATAATAGATTTGTTATAGATTTTACATTTACGAAGATTTATTAATGTATAGCAAGGGTCGGCAACCCGCATAACAATTTTATTTGGCCCCACGAGTAATATGTATAATTTGTATAGAAATATTATGTATAAAAACCATACGAATTATAATAGTTCTTCTTTGTAGAAACATTGTCAACCTAATTTTGAGCTCGCGGACACCAAAAGCCTATGGATCAGTTCTTTTAAAGGGCCCCATAATAAACAGCCTTGGGTCTTGTAAAGAAAAATCGTACGTTTTGATAGATACTTTATCGAGTCCCTACTCACTACATAGACCAAGAACACGCCAAGCAAATATAAAATTTAAGAGACTCTAAAAAAAAAAAAACGGAAGGGCACCGGCAATGGCTAGGCCGCCACTGATCTTTACATTAATATACCTTAGAATATTATGAACTTAAATAAACTAAATTTAATATGACTATATATTTTTGTTTAAAATAAAATAAAGTACCTACAATATTCAAATTATTGCCCGTGAAAAAGGTATATTTATATTTTTCAGCTCTTTACATCAAAAAGGTTGCTGACCCCTGAGATTCAGCTTTAAAAATAATATTTTAACTTTATGATTATTATAAGTTGTAATTAATTAATAACTGTAAACAAATATATTTAATAGCTTAAATTTCGATATTTTAAAAAAAATTTGAATAAACTAGGTATTTATTATAATATACAATATATCAATACAATTTTATTTCCAAATTAATTTTCAATTATTTATTTTTATATGATATTTCTTGTGTATACCTATACATATTATTATATTATACAATATGTAGGTATATACACCAAAATCAATATTGAAATTAAAAATGATACGCAATTTGTATATTATAACATCAAAAAATAATATTTACATAGTAAATTTAGATTTTACGTATTTGTACGAATTATTGAAAGCTATCCATCATGCATTAATAAAATGATTTTAGAGAAAATGTTGTGTACTGAATAGCAATAGTTGGTAAATAACGCTCAGAAATTAAATTACATCCAATCGCGCAATGTGTACAGTTTAATATAAACTTACTGCCAAAAATTATAATCCCAATACTGATACTGATAGGTACGTATATTTAATATTTACATATTATTATTATTATTATTTGTATAGTCGTTTATATGTATATAGTTTGCATTGATGCGAACGTAATCGAGATATAATAATATGGAGGTTTGGTAAAATATTTTTAATTGCGCATACGACATTATAATATATCATTATGTCATGCATAAATAATAATAATTATTATTATAGCAATAACAAAGTTATCAACTCGCTTAAAACAGACGGCGTAATCAGTTGCCGCGAATTTCACGATGAAAACAATTTCTGTAATTTACTCAGATCTAATTCTACTTCCGTTTTCTCTTTGTTTCGGTTAATTTACATTTTACCCGAGTTGAATTATGAACTTTAAAATGTCTAATATCATTTGAGTACCGAATATATATCCACTCTAACGAATTACATCGAAACTTTCCTTTCAACATTTCATCGTTAATTTATTTATTAAATGCACCCACAATTAAGCAAAAACAATAAGAAACATTTATTTGAATTATTACTCTTTATAATATATATATATACATATTATATATATTATATACGTCTCAAATGTATAGGCATTATTCAACATAAACTTAACGAATTTTCATAATTATTTCTATTGAACATCGCTCAACAGTCAACTTCAATTATTATTTTGTTTTGCGCATACAAATATCTTATGAATTAACCAACACAATGGTTTTATAGGATTATAATAACCAAGTACTCGAGCAAGTAGTATTACCAACTCGATATGAGATTTTATTATTATGATAGAAAATACAATACTAAATGTTATTCATAATGTTTAAAATCTACGGTTTATTTTTATGGTTATTCTCTTGTATTTTGTTATACAGCGTGGGGAGACGTTACTAATTATAAAATATTATTATTAAATGATAAACGATACATTTTTTCGCATTTTATCCTATTTCATTAATAAGTAAAAAGAAACTCAACACAAAAGTTGAACACTAAATAAAATATTTTAATATTATACTGACAAATGTTATCATAATATGAGACGTTTGTAAAAAAAACACAAGAAAATCTGTAAATAATATTTTACTTTTTATTTAATGTTGTCTTTTGTTGTTATACCCAAAAAAATCAATTGAAAAATGAAGTCACGTATCTATGTATTGAGTCGTTAGAATCTATTGAATTTAGCTGTTGGGCTTAGTCAAATTAGTCAAGAAGTTAAGCATTTGTCCAAAACAAAACTTTTGATTGATTATCTATCGTTTGTTCGTCTTTACTCTATACATATTTTGGTTATTGCCTATTGTGAAACGTTTCAAATAGAGCCCTTTCCAAATTCGCAATAGCTAAATCACTGAATGTGGTTAAATAAACAGGCTACTTCAGTCTATTTCTGTCATTAAAAATATGCTTTGAATAAAATTTAAATATATATATATAAATCAAACATAACAAATAATTATAAAATTGTATGCAAATATCTCCATTTGTTTTATACAACAAGAGTAATATGTAATTTTGGTCTCTACATACTTATCAGCATGGTTGGGCAAGATGCTTAAAAAAATTATTTAGATACATTTTCAACTATATCATATTGATACTAAATACAGCCTACTGGATCAAAGATTATTCAAAGATATACAAGATACATTTATTAAAATAACCATACTATAGTAAGTTAAATTTATAAAATGTAAAATACTTCTCAATTAACGTAAGGTCTTAGGAATGAACCCATATTATTACGAGGCTCAGAAGTCAGAACTGAACCATCATCTGCTTTTGATCTAGCCTCTACCTAAACGGCCACACAAACGCCATTGCGTTCAATGATTGTTATTTTTTTGTTCCAAATTGAAAATTAACTCTTACTATACACACTGTAAAAAGTAGATCTCTTTAAACTTGTTTGACGATTAATGTTGTGATTCCATCAATTAGCTGTATAATATGAGATAACATGAGACAAACTTAAAAAAAACATGTCTCTCTACTTCCTTACTTTACGCAAACAAATAAAAAAAGATTAAAATTGCTTCAAAGAAAAAAGTATTTAGTGCAAGTTACCAGATACATACTTAGATAAATGTAAAAAGCTACAAGATACAAATGTATCAATGATTCTGTCCATACCTTCAGCCTATCGACATAAAAAATTCGATTACAATTGGATACCATTATATCAATACGACAATAAACCGTTAATAAGTATATAATTTATTAATACTGTATAGTTGTGATTTGATACGTATACGTGGTATGTCGGTATCATTTAATATAATTATTTATATTATATATAGTCATACCAGCTACACTACATACCTAGGTACCTACTATTAGATTATTTTCAAAACCCCAACGTTAATAAGATAGAAAACAAGAAAAAGAAATGGAATATTCGGTATGAATAAAATGAAAAAATGTAACTGTTAACGAGTTTATAAAGAAAGACGGAAATATAACGATGAGATAATAATGTTAAAATGTTCACATTGAAGAAAAGTTTGCATAAAATAAAAAAAATAAAAATGGAAAAAAAATGGGAAGAGAAGGAAAACGGTAGGATCAAGAAGAAAAAGTTTTTATTCGAAAAATTCCATCAAGTTCTTTTGACTTATTATTGCTGTATAATATATTGAGTAGTGAGTAAGTGGGTGGCCGGAGGTATGGCAAGCGAGATTGGTCACGGGGAGAGTGGGAGTGGGTGAGTGGGTTGGGTGGCAGAGAGAATTCGCTGGAAATTTTTTATTCAGTACCTACCTGCGTCGTTTGATATTGGAGCAAATTGAATTTTATTACCCAACGACGGGGCGGGAGCGGGAGCAGCGGAAAAGCAGTTTTTCCTTTTATTTCATAACTCCCAAGTTATGTATCCGAGTGCGGCGGCGGTGGCGGCGGCGTTCCTTTTGATGGCTTAAAAATATGATAATTCGCTCGCCGCGCTCAAAGAAACGATGTCAAAGGCCCCTCGTCCCGCCCGGCCAGCCACTGGCGGGCGCCTTTATTAAATAACGTTATACAGTATCGGCTTGCTATACATAATATATATATAGAGAGAGAGATACATATACCTACCCGCCCCCGCCCTTTTTGCTCAGACTCTACGCCCTCGCCCAACCTCCACCCACACAACCAACCCTTCCTCCACAACAACGACCAAGTGTGTATATATATACATTTTATATGTATATACAGCCGCACAGAGGCCGTCGTCCCTCGCGCTGCAATCTAATTCGATCTAATTAACGTGGATATCTCCTCTCGTTAGCGGCTGGCTTGCTGATGCCAATTTGCAAATTATCCAAATTATGTTTGCCCGCGGCGGTACTTTCGTTTAACGCGCGCGTTGAAGAGAAGACGAGAAAAAAATGCCTCTGCTCACGTATATATACACAGTACCTATATTACATAGACCCATTTAAGGCTCCAGTGCTCGAATTGGTAAGGGGGTGCGCCGGAGAACGGAGCTTCTTTACTTTTTGTAGGGGTAACCTCAGTCCTCAACTATTTTTTTTACTGGAACGAGGAGGAACGCTCAAGCTAATTCTCAAATTAATTTTCCTTCAAATTTGGATTTACATTTTTGTAAATAATACTGCTCAATTACTGTCAATAAATTAATTGGAAAAATTTAATGAATTTTTAAATTTTTATTTTTTTCGTATTTTTGATTTCAGTTTATTTTATTTATTTATTATTATGAAACTGAACGAACACCATACAAATTTAAATAGTAATCTGAAAGCTTCAGTACAGAACAGAATAAATTATAAAAACATCAACTAGTCATTCTCACCATTCGTAAAATAGGACTGTTTCGCAAATAATTCAAAAAACAAAAAAGGATATGAAAGGGGAATAGGTACATTACGTGAATTAAAAACTGAGATTCCAAAATTAAATTTGTTTAATAGCTCAGGTGAGTCGATTATTGAGTTTAAATTAGTTTGTTTATTTATTAAAGCCGTGCGCTTCTACACCGTTCTTATACAAATAGTCACGCCACAAGCAGCCCACTCCATCCGACTAATGATTATTCTTTCTCTCTCGACGAACATTATACCAATTCTATCATATCTATACTGCTTATATTATTAGTCTTGTGTATTATTGATCACTGTTTTTAAATGTTTGCTTTTTTAAGAGACAACTAAATTTATGAACTGTACAAACTGTATAAATTCGCGTATTAACTTGTATTGTATGTTTAATTTATTAATTTGCAGACATACAGTAGAAACTATAAATGTAGAGATTAGATGTAGAGATGCCTGGGCGGTATAATGAGTGAGGACTTCATCCTCGTGGGTTTGTATTAAATAATTTTGCACCTGGACGCAGTTTTTTACATCGTTAGATTGAGCTCTTCCGCTTATGGTCTTTCCCAATTCGAGCACCGGACCTATAACCGTACGCTATAAGCAATATTGCCGAAGTGTATAATATATTCGCCTCATTGACGTCGCTATATCGGCTGTTTATAGTGTATTTATACGTATCGCGTTATTGTCACCCAAAACGCGAGTGAAATAAACAATAGGACCGCTTGATCGTGCCGAGGGTTTCGATTACCCAAACCGCAGCCGAGTGTGCGCCGGTGAAATTGCGAGGAGGGGTCTCCAATATTACGAATACTTCCGTAAGCACGTAAAATCAAAATTAAACGCATTCCTCGCGTATTCTAACAGGTAATATAATATAATCACAAACACGACGTAGGTACGTGCCAATATCGTTTAACACGCATTTTTTCTTGTGTTTGGCATGACGTACACTTGTCAATTTATTGTCATTATATAATATTAAAAAATAATATTTGTAAGACATAGTATATTATAATATTATTGATCGGGAATCTGGCTGTCGTAAATAAAATTCTATAGTATTATTATTTATTTATTGATGGACAAAACTCATTTATAAAACGATTTCTAAGTATGTAATATATAAAATGTGTAGTACCGATGTAAAAATTACAATAAAAACTATAACTAGTACGAATTATGTATTAAAATTCACTTTCCATAAATATAACAAAATAAGCATTATATCGAAACTATCAGATAAAATTAACTTCCATAGTATTTACTATTGCCATCGCCCATCAGTATATTTTCAGATGATCGTAAATAAGTCTTAGAAACATTATTAATTCAAAAAGCGGTCTTAATTTCTAGTATATTTAGTATTAATTAGAAAATTAAATCTTTCCAACAAATAAGGGAAATCTCTAGAATTATTTAATATTTGTAAAAATACATAATAAGAGTATAGTATATACATTATACCTACTTTCATAAACAATATTATGCGTATATAATAATATTATATATGCAGTAACATTACAAAAAGCAAATTATATTTTATTTCACCTACAATTTATATTTATATACGTACTGTTAATTTGTTAGAAATGTGTTAAGAATTTAGGATACCCCTACATGCCAAGGCATATAAATTATTATCACGAAAACAACAGAGACAACGAGGACGTGGGCTAAATATAATATAATATATGTATTATTAAATTTATTTATTCTTCAAGAAGACAATGGGTCGCACTGAATATGTTCGTGTGTTCGCCTATAAGTTCACAATTTGTAATAAAATGCTTGTTAAGAATGATTTGAATAAAAAGTTATTTGAAGTAGATGCTAATCAAAAAAAAAAATTATTAATTAACATAATTATTTATTATAATACATTATTTATCTTTCAGCAATATTATATTATTAGTATTTATTAAAGTACACAAATGGACCTCCATTGTTAATTTAATATTTGCGTGCCTTTCGTACCATACATTTTATAATGAATGTTGCAATGGAGTATTGGACATATCACATATCTAATATTAATAATCGCATATAATATGTATATGTAGACGCGCGTGTTAACAGTTATTTATCGTGCACATTTTTGGAGGAGTTACAGTGTCTACGAAGGGGTTCAGTGGCGTGCTCACGAGGGAAGGGGGTCTATCCCCCTTCCCTTTTTGCTTATTTTTGTCATAAAAAATATTATATGATGGTATAATACCAAAAGCAATATTTACCCTTATATAACGGAGTCTGAAAATAGTCCAAAATTCATATCCCCCCCCCATTTAAAAAAAAACTGAGCACTCCACTGAGGGGGTCGATGCTATATAGCACCTCGGACCCGTCCTTTCCACCCTCTTGCCTTGTAATATTATATGCCTCAGCAGTACGAATATTTCTCTCACGCCATTCGGTATCAGCTACCGGGTGTAAGATAGGTGTAGAATCGTACGCGTTATTCGGCGACCGCGGCTTGGTTGCCACTCACAAAGCGTCGGACGTAGAGACAGTTTAACGTCAATTATGGCCACGTCACGGTACGCATATTATACTATTTAATATATATATATATAATATTATAATTATAATATAGTGTATACGCGGCGAGCCCATTGTCCCGGGCCGAGACCCGTTTGCTTGCACAATGCGGTCCAGCATCCGGACGCCCCCGCCGCCCCCGTAGTCGTCCCGGGCCATTTGCCAGTTCCTTCCGAGTGCAATATAAACGCCAGCACCGACGACGACGATGACGATGACGTCTCTATTAACCATATATATATACTCTTAATATGTGTGTATGTGTGTGTTTATACGAGCACTGCCGACCGCCCCTGCGATCATCCCCATCGTATTACATAGAGCCACGGACGCACCCGGCGGACTTTAAAAACTTCCGGTTCCGGTAGGACATCATTGGAGTACACACGCTCACACATACACACACACACACACCACACACACACACACACACACACACACACACACACACACATACGTACTTACATACGTTTTGTCGCAGTACGTATAACTGGTGTAGCTGCAGAGGTAACCGTTATATTATTATGTTATATATACATATACATTGTATATTATAGCACTAGACACCGTATATAATATCTACTATAAACGAGTAAAATAAAAGCTATTATATAATAGTATCCGATATAAGTATAAATAAAGGTATACTACGATAGGTACAGCTAATACGTTCGCTGTCTCCCGCACCGCCGATATATGCTTATATTATACTTATATACTTATACGGTGGTCATGTAGTGGTGGATTTAACAGCCGTTTAGGTGGTGCCAAATGTAGACGGAACTGACTTTTAACTTCCAGGGATCCCTCCCGCCCACAGTAAAGGTTTTTTATAGAGAATAATATGATCATCGTTAAAGGAATTCACCGTCCGTCTCGCACATGAAAAATTTATATTTATGATGCTGGTCTGAGGTAATTCTGTATTATATTATATCGACGAGTTCGCCGCCGTTCGACAGACATTTAACCACCTACAATTTCACCTATAGGTACACATTAAATCCACCATTACGACGGCCCTGACGGGTATTAAACCACATGATGGATAAAAGAAGAAAATATAGATTTACCTCCGACGGTGAAGCACAAAAACGTCTGCCAACTGCGGTGTTCATAATACGCGACGTTTTATGTATAAAATTATAATATTTTTATGATTATTTATTTGCAAGTGTAGCGCGCGCGAATCGATCATTACACACTACAATATAATATAATATTACTTTAGGTACCAAACCACGACCGATATCGGTTTGGCCATACGCACAGACTGAATGCTATTCCGCACAGTACATACTGTTATCGGGCATTCCTTGGCACCGCTGCCACTGTATGTCTATCGGCTATCCTTGAGCCACCGCTGGAATATTAATTTTATAATCACCCCACCAGCAACAGCTGAAACATAGTTTTTTTATACGCCCGTCTATGGTTTATTCAAATTTAAAATTACATTTATCATAGTATAATATAATATAATATATATTATTATATGTTTTGTTCCCTGCGAAATTTGATAAATACCTGATGATACTTTCGATATATACATAATAAGAGTAGTATAATGTCGTATATGTGCCCTCCAGACACATGGTGCCCCGTCGTTTGATCGAAAATAATTTACTGACAAGTAAAAGTGGGATATGACAACTGATCACAATAGATAGTTCATCGCAATAAAAATTTACCGAAACAGTATTTATTGCCACTTACAACAGCATAGTACATTAGTGCCTATTTAAATATTAATACAATATGTCAACATGTATATAATTAATGTAAAAATAAATAATAAAATAATAAACGGGATATTCGCTCTATAAGTATAGCCAGTAGATGTGTTAAATTTGACTTAAGATATTTTAACTTTAAATGTGTGTAAAAATATTGCGAGTCTATTTTTGAAACTTCGAAGTTTTTGTAAGAACAACTTATGATAAATCTTGACTATTGTATTACAATTTCAAACTTTTTTTTTCATAAACAAAAATTTTATCGCATATATAAATCGAAAATAATCTAAATAAAGTCAAATATTTAAAATGTCTATAAATAGTCCAAAAAGAAACAACTTGTTTTGAAAGTTATATAATGTCTAGTAAATGTTAATAGGAATATTATCTGGTGGGAAATCTCTACAGTCATTAGCTTTTTAATTACAACAAATAATCAATATCGATTTTGTCAAAAACCAGTTTTGTGTAAAAATTCCCGGTTTTGTAATTTTTTATTTGTTTTACCGGTTATTTTGAAAAATTGGTACTGGGTAACAGGTACTGTTACTTCATTTAATTCCCCAAAGGTACCAACTAGATACAATTTGTTACTAGAACCTATCTTCGAAGTTGAAGATCAAAGAATTTTGTCTAAAATACGTGAATAGTGTCAAACACACACATCATTGTAAAACCTAAACATTCATCGCCCCGCTAAAAATCTAAAACCATGAATGAGTTATTACATTGATAGTTAAAATAATAGGTAAAAATAAAATCTTAAGCCTAAATCATGTATAACATAATAACAAGAACAACATAATAACTCTAAAAATGTATATGTTGGTGGCTGCTGCTTTGTGCATTTTATATAATATATAGTATCGTTGATTAAAGAACCATTAATATTATAGATATAGGTAACTAAATTACACATGATTAATACAACATCGTTTATATTTTGTTAATAGAAATGGATTCAGACCGGTATCTGACCCTGCAATATCCAGACCAATATTCCTTCCGCCTCATTTCGGATCATTACCATCGCCGTTATTCAGTGGTCTCAAAGGTAAGAATCATATACAATAACAATATACATAATATTTACATTATTTCTACTTGTAATGTGTGTAGTGTGTACCTAATTAAGAACTGTGAAAGGTAATTGTAATTTTTATCTGTTGAAACATAAATGGATTTAAACATCCCGTAATTTAACAATTTATTTAATCAAAAACAATGAACAAACTTTCTTTTCTGCCTAACTTTATTTAATAAAAAAAACCACAAAATATCGAAATATAGTTCTGTCTATAATTGAGATACCACCAACACATTATAGTCTAAAATTCTGAATAACTTAAAAGTTACCAATAAAGTGCATTTACCAATACCACTTAGTAGTTGCGGTGCATCTTTTTTAGACATAAAATTATTCTGAAAATATTCAATAAATTCAATACAATAATAGATATATATTATTTTAAATTCAACCATAAAAATTAAAAACCCAAGCTAGTAAAAAATCCCAAATTATTAAAATTGTAATGTACTGATTCTTTGGTGCTGATGTCGAAATTGAATACAATTAAAATAATTATTATACCTGTAATTATTTATATTATATTATAATATACTATATACTTTTTATTAAAGTAAGTTAATATCATCCATGAAACATTAATTATGTCAAATTAAAAATACCGTAATTAATTTTCACTAAATTGAATCGTGTAATCGAAAATGTATGATAATGGATCATCAAACTATTCAATTTGAAATATATTACTTATTTAATAGAGTGTCAGTTGTTAAATTAAACTTTCTCAAATTAAAATTATAAGCCACACTTAGTCATCGAAGAATATTTTACTAAAATAACGAAGAGAAATAATTAAGGACCACATTCAAATAGTATACGGTGTATATCTATATATTTCACTTAATATGCACTAAATATATAACTTTGAAATTAAACTTAAATTATACTTATCAGTTCAGTTTTATTTCTGTATACGTTTCAAAGAGATTTATGTAATATGCCTTCATCAATAATTACTTTTATTAAAGGTGTAGTATTTATTGGTACTTTAATGCTCTGTGTACTTACTATATAAATTATACACTGATATGATACTTCAAAATAGTATGATGATACGAAATTCAATATTAAAAAGGTCTGGGTATAAAATAGGTTTATTTAAAAATAAAAATAGAACTATATAAATATATTTGCATAACTGAATATTATATTATGTATAATACAGTATAAAAAGAAACAATAGGACAAATATAATGCAATACGCTACGGATGTGACGGATATGGATTGCAAAATAGAATGAAAAAAACCTCAATTTAAAAATTCTTATGCGTACCTACAAAATTTAGCTACCTACGCGTATTAATTAAATCTAAATGGCCAGCTTAAAGTGGCCTTAGCGTTTCTGAATTAATCGAAGTGTCTGATTTGAAAATAATATTAATTTTAATATACAATTTTCTTTACGGACGATTGATTATTCGATATTTTATTCTTTTATGGTTTGCGTCATGCCATCATGTTGGTTTCATCAATTAATACAATCCCAGTATCAAATATTTAAAAATATATATAAAAATATTTTAACAAAAGTAGGAGAGTCGGTAAGCTCCGTAACGGATATACAAATCTGTTTTGAAATTAAAATTGGATTGGACCAAACAAGATAACTTGCAAAACATAATACTTGTCTGCAGATAAGTAGGTATACCTATTATCTAGGTTAGGTTAGGTTAGGTTAGTATATACTACGGATACGCCACATTCTGCGAAAATGTATATGCAAATAAATATGTGTTCAATACGCTTTGGCCACATCGATGGTGTTTATATAAAATGACGGTCGTTCGTTGCCGGAATTTTTAACTAAAAGATTTTTTAAATAATTGATTTTGACATCTCAATACTATTAATTATATAATATATGAATGTACACATCAACGGATTTGCACACTGCAGTGGGAATCGAAAACAATTTTTTTTTCGTTTCACCCGCGCTTAAATGTACACGCACTACATATAGGTAATATTATTGTAATGACTTTCGCGTGATTGTATATCATGCCTACACGGCTACACATCATTATTATATTGTATAGATGCAGCACTCGCGACATATATAGCTACATAGCTGGTATATAAACCGTTAGGCGGTAGGTATACCTACGTCAGGATATTTACCCACATAAACACGCGCGTATATATGCGTTTGTCATTATAATTGGCTTAGAGAGCGTCGGCGGTTTCATATACACCGCCACGGCGTACTACACTTACCATTACCCCCGCGGTATATCTTGAGTCCACCGGTATATAAGCGGATGAGGTGAGGGGTTTATCGCGTTATACAGTGCTGGCGGAGCGGGTGCGGATCGCGGGCGGTCGGTCGCGAGTATAATATATAGGTATATATGTATGTATAGGGCGCAGGCACCTGGGGCTCTCCGCCGAACCCCCGAGGCCCACACACACACACACTGCAGCGCTCGCGCCCACCCCCCCACGACACACCCCCGCGATTCCGGCAGTCCCGTTTCCATAATGGAATAACTTTGGGAGATTTATCGTGCGGGGCGGCGGCTTTCGGCGCCAAGTTTACGACGGGTATATAATAATAATAATAATACTGTATACACGCGCCCTACACCTATATATATTATATACATATATATATGTATTATATACACACACACACACACACACACGTACGCCTTATTTATGTCGGCGGCGGAGTAGCAATACATATATGTGTGTGAGTGTGCATTGGGTATATTATATAATATAGGGTCGAGGGGTGCGCATATGGGTAGAGAGTGAGAGGCAGAGACGACGACGGACGACGGACGACGACGAGGACGGCGAGGACAACGACGAGGAAGAAGTCGATGTGCGTGCGTGGCGCGCGGGCGCGTTATGATAATCAAACGGATCCCTTAATAAATAACGACGAAACGAGCGCGCGGGGTAGGTGTATGCCGCCGTCGCGTCGTTATTAATGGATCGAATGCGGCGGCGGCGGAGAAAGGGATGCAAATATTATATATACACCGCGTAGATATTATTATTATATAATATGGCAGGGCAGAGGGTGCGGCGGCGGTCGGCGGGCGCGTCTTTCACGGGACCACGCGACGGTGGCGGCAATGTATACCTATATATATATACATTATACATAATATATTATGTATATATACGTGGGCGACTAAATCAATTTGCACCGACGCCTTTTCGCGCGCTGCAATAATCATAATTGTTATTATACGACTATATTATTATAATACGGGTGCGCGTATAATAATATAACGATGGCTGTTGCAGGGTAGGTATATGCCTACCTACCGCCCGCGATCGACCGAATTTTTTCTCAGTCATTAATATTCGCGCGTCCGAGAACGGATGCGACTGCGGCGGCGGCGGTTTCGCCGGCGCTTACGAACCGCGTGTAGTAGTGTTATCATCATCGTCATTATTATTATTATTATTATTATACGGCGGACAACGCGTAGGCGGTGAAGTGTTACCGTGGAGGGGGCAGGCAGGAGGTAAAGGATTTTAGCGGTCCGATATTTATTTTTTTTTTTATTAACAGCCCGTTTCTCCTAACGAGATTATACCGACGCTGTGATAACGAAAAACGTCAACCACTCCGCTTAGGTAATTACTTACGTCATTATCATCGCATTCCCCACAATTATAATAATATACATTGCAGCTGCAGTAGCCATCCTCGTTAGGCTGGATTTTTTTTTTTGATTTTTTATACGGATATGAAGTTTTTAGCGCCACTGCAGGTGATTAAAAAAAATCTGTTTTCGTTACTAGTTGCATCCCTACGTTGATTATCGGGTGGGTTATTAAATTCCCACATATTTTCTTAATAATTATGAATAGAATACAACACACAGGACTGGATTTTGGCCTAAATATGTGAGGCCCGAGCCTAAGACGTCAAATTTTAAACCAAACTAAATACTTTACTTTTCTTTTGATCGGAGTCTTTGAGCGCAGCATATACCTATTATATTATAGTGAAGTCCTAGAGTGGCACTTGCGCTAAATCCATCCCTGACCACTCAATATAATCACATCGAAATCGTTGAATGAATATCTTGTACCTACGCGTAATGAACTTATAAGTAAAATCAGATATAAAAAAACAACTGTGACAAAAGTTAGTAAATGGGTAAAACTTTGCGACGGGTATCTGAATACTTAATAATAGCTTATACATTTACAAATCAAGGAAAGCAGTTTTATGGATGCTTTATGCTTTGTATACAAAAATTTGATAAATCGAAATTTCTGCCCATGTTTTTTCAGTTGATGGTGAAGAATAAATCAATTTGGTTATTTGGGATGATATTACTTACAGTGCAGAGAGAAATAAGAGAAACAAGTTAAACATTCCTGCAAAAAAATAAATAAAAGACCCACATAATTTGTTTTTACATAAAACTGAAGCGAATGACTGATTCAAAAACAGTACCTATTTGATAAAATATCCATGTCAACACCGTTAGAGTGTAATGTAACATGGTTAGTAAGCCGTAAACAAGCGAAAATTGCTTAATTAACTAAATATCTTCTTACAGTACCCGAGTTACGACCAACACAATTTTATTATAATGTTGCCAAGGAAACAAAGAATTATTTTCCACGTCACCATAATAAAATTACAAAATGTTTTATTCATAATGAACGCAGTCGTTTCTTTACATTTACTTTCGACGTTCCATAAAAGGCTTAAAATGGTTTCTTCATTATTCAATTTAGAATAATATAAAAATTAGAGTTAATTAAAAAAAATGTCATAATTAAAATTGAAACACCTATAATAAAATCAATTTATAATGCCAAACACTGGCAGTCACTCGTAGGTTTTTAATAATATAATTGTGTTATCTGTTATAATATTACGATGTAGATGGAAAAATAAACTGAAGTATCAAGTCTTGACTGACACATTTTTGGATTAATTTACCATAGTTATATTAGCAAATTATATCGCTTTCGTAAAGTTAATTAAAAAATGCATTACTTATCATTATTTTAGAGTCAGATTTCCAAATCTTCGCTCACCGACTAAATTTGTCTTGTATTTAGATTTTTTAACTTCAATAAATAATACTATTAAAAGCATTAAGTATTAACCATTAGTACAACACCACTATATTATTCAAAATAAATACTTTTCCTCAAAATATGTATTATGCCTCATTTTTCTCTCAATTTAGCTCGAATGAGTGAAATAATGATTTAAATTGTAGTTGTTTTCAGTTAAATCCATCGGTGATGCTTGTTAAAACTTAGACAATCGATAGAAAATTGTATCGTTATAAAATATACATAAAATATTACACTTTTCGTGTTTCACCTAACTGTAACAAAACACGCGTACAAAATAATCTCGTAGTTGCAGTTAGTTTATCTTTAGAAAATAATTACTGATGCCTGATATACAATAGTGCAGACATTCAGATGGTTCTTCATAATTTAAACCGTATCGATTTTATCCGTGTTAAAATTGTGTTTCCAATAATATTTTGTATACTTATCCACTTTACGCTTATTTTGCTAATTGAATCAGTCGTTTCAGAAACCCACTTGTCCAAAAAAAAATGTCACCACGTTTTATTGAAGTTTTGGGTTCTTCATATTGTGTACTAGTCCACAACCATTCAAAATAGTTTTTAATTGCCGTGCAAATGGTAGGAGTAAAGAGACACCCCATTAGATGTTATTTTCATTTGGGTTTTGGGACAAATCGCGCGAGTTTCTCAAACAACAAATTTATTACGTTCTTGTGATTTGTTTTCTATATTATATTTGTCACCTAATAAACATTATAGGTTTGACGAAAACAGTATACTTATTAGTTGTTAGGTACCTATGCATATTAAAAAATCAATAAATAATAAAGGATTTTTACCAAAAAAGTAACAGTTACAATGTTACACTATATACTTTTCGTAATCGACTCACCCAAGTCGAATTACCTTTTAAAAACTGTGTACACTGTACTTCAATAACTACTGTTTCTGCACCACCAATACAAGTTTAACTCATTCACAGGGTTCGGATGCAGCTGTTGCACGATGAAGCCGTTCGGGTCGATGGCCGACGGAGGTGGCGGCGCCGAGCACCGTTCGTCCAGCGTGGCCGAGCTGCGGCGCAAGGCCCAGGAACACTCGGCCGCGCTGTTCCACAGCCTGCAGCACGTGGCCAACATGCAGCATCACGCGGCCGCGGCCGCCGCGCTCCAGTTGCCCGTCGGTCTCGGGCTCCAGTTGCCGTCGCTCACGTCCACCCTGCACGCGCTGGCCGCCAACCGGAAACCGGAACCGCAAAATATGCAGCACCCGCAACCGCTGTCGCTGACCACGACCAGCACTACCACCACCGCAGCCACCACGGAACAGGCCACGTCGGTCTCGCCGCAACACCCACCGACGTCGTCCGACAACTGAATCTCGCGACCGGGTCAAGACCTATAAATTATTAGGGGTCGTCGTCACATCCCCCCCCCACCCGCGAACACCTCGTCATCAGCAGCCTGTTCACCCCACGCGCGTACTCTTCGCCATATATTATTATAGAGCAATGACATTACTACAACTACTACTGTCGTTATCAGTATATGAAACTATATTACACGATCGCACATTGAGCAGGATGTGTGTGAAGGATTCATCACGATTTCAAATTGGCAAACGCGCAGTCGATAACGCCGAAATAAAAAAATGTAATAATATACATAGTAATATCATGAGCACGAGACTCGCTGCCGACAGGTTTACAGAATCACATCGTTTGTACAGTAAAATGACATCGATTAAAACAATATTATATTAATCGTTACGTTGACTTATATTACGTCGGTTTATGTTCGTTTGTCCTTTTGTTTTTGTTCACTCATTTTTTGTATAACTCGTCCGATAAATGTATCTATCTATCTCTCTATCTCTCTCAATTATATTAAACAATATTATATACGATCTTCATTTTCCCATTATATACGTCGTTCTAGTATTATAGTTACGTATTATTATTATTATTATTATTATTATTATTATTATATATACACACGTGACGTTAATTTACGGATAACATAATTATAAGAAGTGTAGGAAAACTTTTACTATTACGCGAGACGTGATTTATGTTAAGTATAAAATATTAAATTGAAAAAAAATATATTAGAAAATGGCGTCAGCAATAGCAAATATGTTTTTGTTTTTATTCTTTCGTTTAATTCTTAGGTGTATAAGCAAAATTAACTTAATTCATAATTAGGTACGTTTTACGTGTCACGTAATTGAAAAAAAAAAAATTGACACAGCAATATAATATACTCGATTAAGCAATATAAAATGTATTTCCAATCAGATATTGTAATTTTTCAAGACGTTACTGTATACTTAAATATATTATTATATTATTATACATCGCTATACCAGTACCTAGTAGTTGTTCAGGTTGTTACCTTCTATACGTTTGGTTGCATATGTTGTATAATTAGACATTTTCAATGTATGTATTATTATAAGTGTGAAGTATTATTATAATATTATACCCTATATATTATTATACCGTTTTAATTATTTTTTGTCTACTATTCTCCTCTTGCGCTGTAAAGGCCTAGTCAAAAAAACATTTCATTATTTGATGCTCCCATATTATCGAAGCGTGGTACGAAAACAATCCGTGGCATCACTGCATCAGAAACATCAATAATATAAACCGTATTATTATAGTCCACACTCCACAGACTATATTATAGGTATTCATAGTTTTTGTTTACATCCCGGGTGAGCTACCTGTTTTCATATTATAGTCTACAGAATTTGTCCGGTCATTCGTGAGAACTGCAGACAGGCGCAGTAAGTATAAGTTTTATTATATAGGAACATATCGAAAAACATAGTAAGTATATTACTTTTATAATATATGTAGGTTACTGATATTAAAACATTTATATTACGAATCTATTAACCTATTGATAATGATAATATTTAATGTCTTGTTTATTATTTTACTATTTTAATTAAGTATATGATTATAATCCAATACAGTATTTTTAGGTAGGTCTAGTGAAAAAGTTATTATTTTATCGGTAGACATATCAGCCTGCTAGTCATTCGTGCCTGATTTAATTAGTACTCAGTACATTTAGTTCCGATATTACAGTTGATCGTAAAAGATTATGCAATAATCAATATTGATTTTGTACAAATATATCTTTTCTTAAATAATAATATATACATACAATTATTAAGAAAAGTTACTAAAAAATATTTTTGTGGAGGGGGGGGGTGTCTAAGGTCCGTGGCAAATCTCGCGACATTTATAACTCATTCTAAATTAATTGATAATATACCTAAAAACAGTGCAAATTCTAAAATATTATCCAGGTAGGCACATTACAATAAGAGTTAAATTTAAGAAAGGACCGCGACAGTGCCAATATAGTGCCCAGATCATATGAATACGAACGGTGGACCGGGGTGGTACTTGGTTTATAACACCCTGGGTCAGTCTGCCTCTGGGTATACCTACGTGTTACCTAACCTATACATCACATACATGGACATGGTCAGTAATATTATGTCGACGTATCTGTATAACTTTGCACTTTGCTGCAGTAAAAACGCCCCTATACGGTCGCGCGGCGCCGGTGCGTATCACATGACGTATTATTGTACGTAATGATGGCAAACGCTGAAACGTTTCAAGATGAAATTACTTCCCGGAATTGCACAATTCATTGTAAAACTATAATATATATATATTTATAAACGAGTGTGTGTGTGTGTGTGTGTTTGTCGTATTGTCGTTACAATATGGATTTAGTGCCGGATATAGGCTCTTAATGTCTTTACGGACTACGGTCGATTATATACAATATATGTATAACAGCAGTGGGGATCGTAGGGACGACAATAATAAAACGTGTAATTCCCTTTCGTCTCCCCCCCCCCCCCCAATATCACCCCCCCCCCCCCCGTGAAACGTCCCCACAATTTACGACGATTCCCGGAATAAAACACACCGATATATGAATAATATACGCGTCGATCCCCGGGGGATGCGCCGCCGCGCTTTCAATCGAATTAACCGAGTAAGAAGCGTGTCGCAAACTAAATTTCTCGACGAAAAAGAAAGTCGTTTTACGCGCGATCGCATGACAGATTTACGCGCTGGAAAAAACAATTATGCTAATTCGCGCTGTATGTGTGATTGGACGAGGAAAAAAACTCGTCGTTGCCCTGCCAGCCGATATGCCACCACGAATATTGTATCGCTTAGATTTAATTCATATCGCGGAAACTGCATGGAAAAACGAACAAACAGCGTGTCACAGTCGATTCAAGTTGAAAAAGAAGAAAAAAAATTTCAAGGGGGCACCCGGGTTTGAACCGGGGACCTCTCGATCTGCAGTCGAATGCTCTACCACTGAGCTATACCCCCGCGCTGGTTATTGTGCGAATAGTTAGTTTGATAGACGGACATTTTTAATTTGACTATTGTTTTTTGGTGATGAATTGACACGTTTTGCCTGTCACGCCGTTGTTTATCAAACAGAATAAGACGTATTCATAATATTTATTAAAAGATATCTCGCAACAATAATAATTGTCTAGCAGAGTAGCACACTAGCGCGTCTTATTGAGATTTCATCGACATTTACCGCAGGTCGTCACTTGTCGGTGGATTTTAATAACTTATTATTTTGCTAAAATTTGCATGCATCATTTTTATCTTGCATATTTCAACGTTTAAGAGCATTTATTTATGCGTATTTAAGATTTTTTAGCGCTTATTTGTTTGGTTTTTAATGCATATAAATCGGCGCTCTAATAATAAATAATAACACAACTGAGCAGTGGCATGCGCAGGATTTTGCGATGGGATGGTGGGGGGGGGAGGATTGAAAATTAATTACGGTTTTATTTGGTCCAGTCTAATAATTTTAAACGTTTGGTGAGTTATTTTAAAATGTTTGGACAACCTCAACTTCACAACTTTACTAGTATAAAATAATATCAACTGATTATCAACTTCGGTGGAGGTTTTTTGGAAGCAATTTGGATGTAGTTGGTACTTTTGGGAGGTCAAAATTGAAAAATCTCAATACCTATTTTTTTTAAATAATCCAGAAAAACGTCTGATGGAGAAAAAACCAATAAGCTACTATATTTGCTAATGTATATTGTAGTGATATAGGTAAAAATATTATGAATGTACTGATTTTACAATATTATTTTTATTTTTTTAGCATCTTGTCTGTTAGGAAAAGGATCTAGTTGGTACTTTGGGGGGTCAAAAGTAAAAAATTCCCAACAGTTTTCAAAAGCGTCAGGAAAAACAAACAAAACATTTAGATTTTTACGCAAAAACAGTTTTTGTCAAAATCGAATTTGGTTTTTAGTGTAAAGGTGTAACCCTAAAAATAATTACCATGGATACATGAAATTATCACAGAATGTTTATTTTAGAATTTGTTAAGTACCATGCGATTCTTTTTGAGCTATTTAGTTTTTATTCTATACATTTCTATACAATTTTATTAATTGAGTCAAAAAGCTTTCAAATTTAATACACGATTCCTTATAAGTTGTTATAATAGCAGTTGGTAAATATTAAAGATCCATAGCTACGGTTTATTTTTATAAGTATTAAAATTCAAATATTGACAACATTTATCAAAATCTCAACAAATTTAAAATTAACTGAAGTTAAAAAATGATTAAATTTACAATTTTTTTAGCTAGGAATTGGAAATTTAAGAAAATAATTCTCTTAAGAGGACGCCACACACCCGAAATATTTTACCGAAAACACGGTTCACGCGGGATCAGTGTTTATATATATATATATATATATATGTATTGCTCATATTGTAATCAAAAAATATAAAAAAATCTAAAAACAAAGTTATTTTTTAGACATTTTAAGTTCAAATTTGTAGGAAATTACATATTAAAACCAAAATTATTGACTTTAGTTATTAATTGTAATTATAAATATTATTCGTGGGTATATGAAACTTTTAGAAGATATAATTATATTTTATACACATGACGACATTTTAAAATCAAAAACAAATGATTTTTTTTTAAAAATTAGATCTTATTGGTACTTTTAGGGGTGGTTGGGGGGGGGAGACAAAGACAAAAATCTTAATTAAATGTAATGTAAATTAGTAGGTAGTTAGGCACATTAGTAGGTTAGTAAGTACACAAGTAGTATAATATAATTTTTGGTTTCAGGAAAAATTCATATTATTTTAATGATTTTATGTAACCTTGTGTTCATCAATGTAAGTCATTGATTTTAATGTTCAATAACCTATTAAATACATTTTTAAATTTTAGATCGTAAAATAATTTTCAATATCTTGAAGTATTAGCCCCAATGCACTATGATAAGTATACAATCAAAGCGTAAAATAAAAATCGTCCAAAACTATTTGCTTTACTAAATGAATCATCTAGGACGGATTCTCCCCACCCCCTCCTCGCTTAAACATATTATTTCTCCAATTTTTTTAAATTTTTTTTTATTTATTTTTCTATAGATCCTGATATTAGTTTATTTCATTGGGATTTTGTTATCAAACTATATATAATCAATAATTTATTTATTAAATTAAGATTATCCTAATATGGGAAAAAAAATGTTAAATTAAGAATAAAATTTATATTGTAATTGTATTCGTGTTACAAAAAACTAATGCCCCCTCCCACATATTTTCTCTGGAACCATGCCTGTGAATCATATAAGTTATGGTACGACTGTAGTCTACTATATTATAATTTATAGCAAACTGCATCATTTATGTATTTTATTCCCAGCAAAGTCCTGTGCAACGTGTTGAAAATAATAATAATAATAATAATAATACGTTAAAATATGTATCCTATATAGTGCAGTAAGACGTAAGTGTTCACTATATATATATGTACATTGTACGTACGCCTATACTTTATACTACAAAGTTTATAGGTATACCTATATGTATATTGTATACAAACATATATACATAGTACACGCACAGAATTATACGTAAACACATCGCGCACAATATTATATTATAACTTCTGCAGTAATATCGCTACGTACCTGTCGCTGCTGCTGCAGTATATACCTATGCATATTATATTATTATTATATTAAAGCATCGAATACGCAATAATAATAATAATAATAGTAATTCGGGACTCGAGCACGGTGCATATGTAATTATTATTATATAGTTATATTATGTATAGGTATACCAGTGTATTCGAGACAGACTTTTTCAGGGTAAGGCAGGGGGGCGTTTGTTGTAGATAGGAGGGGGGGGCGTTTTGATTAAATCCCGAATACGTGTGGCTGCCGCAAATGGGATTTTCGAATTCCGTCGTAGGTACAGCGCGATGGCTGGTAACGGTGTGTGGGCAACGGTGGGATGGAGGAAGGGGTTTCAGAGGGTTATAGGGCGAAACGGTCCGTTGGCAAAGGACGGTGGCGGCGGCGGGGAGGTTCAAAAGGATTGCATAATGTTTGCGCTACGGCGCGGTGGCTGAAATGAAATCACAAACGAAATGGCGGACACGAATCGAATTTGGTCACTTTACAATATAACCTAACCTCCCCACCACTCGCCCGTCCCTTTGTATAACTGCATATAACTCGCCATTCGTATATCTGCGGCAACAAACCCGCACGCGCATATATACCTATTCGCAGTATATATGTAATTTTCCATGCATATTATATGATATTATGTACGTCGTACAATGTATATATATATATGAATACATCATATTATGCCCTCATGGCATATTATATTATATACGCATGCAGTATAAGTATGTGAATTTGTAGCTGCTGCTGCAGGTACCTATATATATATATATAGGTTCGCGCCGACTACATTTTTTACGTTATAATATTTGTAGTTAAGATGATATTATGATATCAGAAAATAATATAATGTCGTTACCTACAGTGTTATTGATTGCCACTGCATCTCACATGATTAGGAATGTAACCGCGCGAAAAAGAAGACTGCAATCGATATATATACCTACGCGCGCAATTATAATAGATTACGATAAGTGAGCACAGAACTATATCATCGTCTTGACACCTTGCAGACAACTACTGTGGATTGTGTCGCTAGATCGATATAGTACCTAAGTGACTACCGAATGTGCCCACGGGAAAAGAGAGAAAAACTCGATATAATAGGTACTATGGGTATAGGTAATACCATTAATACATATATATATATTCCATACTACGTCTATAATATAGGTACGGAAATAACCGAACACGGCAATACATATACATCAAATATTTTAATTGTACCTATATAGGTATATCTACATATACGATAAACGAAGGGAATGTCGACAATGCATCTCACAATACTTTATCATATATAATAATTAATATTTAATTGGTAGGTAGGTACCTACTTCGTATTTATAGTTCATTACCACCATTTTACCAATGTTCTATCTGGATTTTACAATTATATGTAGCTTGTATAGTTAGTTACATGTTTGACCGAGATGAAATGTAGTGTGAAATTTTTAAGAACCTATTTACCTACTTGTAAGCACAAATTCAAATTCGCGAATCACGCCTGACGTCTCCCTTTCAACTGTATGTTTTTTTTCTTTTTCACTAATGTAGCCTTCGCCTTACGGAGACACCAACTAGTATAACTATAAGGGTGCTAACTACTATTGAAATACTTAAATACTCGTACGATTTGAATAGTTCCTAGCTTTCTTAAAAAAATATTGTTAAAATGATATATGTGTTACAAAATAAATAATAATTTTTTTTTTTTAATAAGTATTCAAAAAATCAAAAAAAAAAAAATGTTTAATTGTTTTATAATTAAATTCATAGATTATCAATTTGAAAACTTGAACATTTTTGAAGATTCAATTTTAACCAAATTACATAGGTATTTATAAACGAAAAGTAACAATATTTTTATCAAACGAAATTATATTCAAGAAATATGAATCTCAGAGACTTGACACCTTCCAACATGACCTATTTACGCATACTTATATTAACATTTCCTATACACGATATGCAAATTATAAAATGTATTCTTAAAATTAAAACCAGTAACACCCGTAACCTACAGAAGCGACAACACTATAGCAATTTCCCCGGTTTTTTGTTTCAAATTATAGATAGATGAAATCGATAGTGATCGATAAATATAATACTCAACAATCTGAAATCCGATATTTGCAGTGGGGTTCCATAAACAGAGCGCGATGACGGATGTTGTCGTATTTTGTCTCGCCGATTTCATCGGTCTCGGATTTCGGAACGACGACGGTGTGAATATTATTCTAATAATTCCGGTAAGTCAGCCAACACTGACGACGACGACGAGTGGTACATAGCTGCATGACGCCCGGCTGCGTGCATTGCTTATCCCCTTGGATTTCGTCGGTGCTGGATTTCAATTCCGGAATCGTATGCCGCACCAACGACAGGGGGTAGGGAGGTACGCGTGCATTGTTCAAAATATGAACCTCGTAGGAAGTCGCCATACGCATTCCGAGTCAAGGGAAAACATGGTAAGATGTTGTGTTATCCATGAAAATTGTCATCATCATCATAGTATTAATGTTAAAAACATGAACCAAGTTTATCTTAGTTCATGGTTAAAAATCAAATCGGAATGCATGTGGGCGGCTCTCGTACGGTCTCATTTTACATAATACGCATTCCATGTATTTAGTTCAGTGCGTCCGCGTATGCAGCAGTCTTCCGGTAAGTGTTAGGCGTGATGCGTTCCGATTCTTCGGTATACGCAGTTCTAACGATTTCCGACTGTTTTCACGCAAATCGAGAGCAGTATAGGTACGATAATACAATTGATGTGTGATAGGGCTTGTGGTACTTTAAATTTCGATGCCGGTATCGACGGGAATACGGTAATTTCTGTAACTACGCCGAGACACGATATTTTTGGTAACTATAACCCGATACATGATAGATTTTCGGTGATCATCGCAATATGGAATTTGCTATGTAGAACAGTATTTTATAACTCGGGAAAATTGAACAATCTTTTTTAATGAATTATAATGGAATCCTTTCATCTAGAACGTACCCCAATTACGTGATTGTGTAAGTATAAGTAAAATCCAATTCAATCCCACTCTATAAATAGATAAAATACTTTTTTTGTTTAGAAAACGTACAATCTGTATTTAAAAAGAAACAAAATAAATAAATATTATGATTAAATTTATACACACAAATATAACAATAGATTTTTACATGATGAAGGAGGCAAACTTAACATTAATTATTTTAAATATTGGTACAAATAAATTTAAAAAATATCAATAGTAAAGAGGTTCACAAAGGGGGTACACAATATTATCATGTCATGTATTCCAAAATAATATTTTAATCTAATAAATAAAAAAATTTAAATTTATATTACAATATGTTATATTTGAATAATCACTATTATAGTATTATCGAATCAGTGAAGTCTAACCAGAATGTTACCACACGACCAAAAGTTAAATATTCAAAACTTCGTGGTAGTAATGATATTATGTTGTATTAGTTATATAGTATTTTATACGTTATGCAGTGGCGTATCTACGGGGGGAGGGGGGGGTTACATCAAATTTTGTACACAATAAACAAGAGTAAGTTGTGAACTTTCTTTTATTATGCAGTATTTTCACAAATCATCGCCACACGAAATTTACTGTAACAATAGTGGTTATTGAATCCCAATATAGTGGTATTCTTAAATACTGAAAATACCAAATAACAACAGTTACCGTTAGCCCGTCTGCCCTATAAATTATGTGATGATAAACAACATACACATCGATGGTTAGGTATAGCCGGTGAATTGCAAAATAAAAATCCCCACACTACAATATTACTCACAACCACATGAAAATGATTGAATAAATATTTTTTAGGCACTTACAACATTATCAATATTTAATTACAACGTTCTAGTGGCATTTATCTGCTCTCGTTATCATAAATTATTGTTTGGAATATGTGTAAATGTATTGTATTATAATTTTAAAGTAAAAAGATCTCAAAAGTCAAGAGAAAGTGTCAAGTAGGTATATTTATCATATATATTATATAACATTCATTAAAATAGATAAATATTTAAAGTTATTTTTTTTTTGTTATTATTAATCAATCCGCGGCAACTAAGGCCATTGGGTGGTTTTTAACTGTGAGGGGGGGGGGGTGTACTGTAGGTTTAAATACGTGTATTTGTTAGTTTGGCAGATTTTTTAGTGGGCACCCGTAGGTATCTGCCATGTCCGGGTGGGAGATGGCGGCACTTCTCTCCGGACACCGTGACTTGCCCGAAGAAAAATGCCACTCGCAGCCGAGGTTTTGAACCGAAATCGGTGCGCGTCGCAACCGACGCCTTAGTACACTCAGCCACTCTGTCCCCCTAAAGAGTTATTTATTATAATAAAATTGAGGTTTACAGTATTTTTCTATTTTTTAAATTATTATTGTTATGAAATAATTGTAAGTTGCTATATAATATAGATTATAGGTAGTTAAAACGTGATGTTTTCATTGTTGACAAAACAATTAGTTAATGAAATTTAGAATAGAATATTAAATGTATAACTTTAGACAGTTATTGATAATACCTTCGTACAAAAAAACGCGATGTTTTGGTATCAAACAAAAGATCATGAAACTTCCCACAAAATATATCTCTCATCAGTAATCAATAGGAAATAAACCCGGTCAGAATATCAAATATTATAAGTCTAACAATCTGTAAACTAAAATCATGTTTTTTTTCCGAAAATTTTGTTTTCTAAAAGGCAGCATCGTCTAAATTACATGTATTACCTATTATATCTATACGGCTATAGTGCTAAACGTATACGTTACAATAATATATTTGTTTATACGTGATTTTTGGTATGATGACAACGTTGCAATTTAAAACTAAGTGGAATCGTACATATACAAATTGAATTTGCGGGAACGTATATGTACCTGCAGGTACCTAAATAATTGGTTATTAAAATCTACACGATTCCACAATCTCGCTCAAGAACAATAAAAAAAAAAAATCTCGCGGAATAATTTTTTAGCTAATTATGCAGCAGTATTTTAATTATATTTTTAATTTGTAATATTAATAGGCATAAGAAAATGAAGAATAATAAATCGAATGCACATTTTAATATTATCATTAACTGTTATTGTCACATTTGACCACTATTTTTTTTTTATATAAACCCTAAGTCTAACATATTATCACCCTAATATTTATACAATCATTGAATCATCCCTTTTGTACAGTGACATCGTTCGTTTTGGACCACCCCATTTAATACTATATAGCTGATGATTTTTTAATAATCCGGTAAGCTGCAGTACATTATATACACTTAAAGCAAACGCCGTCATACAATAGACTACAACTTTCAATATCGTCATCAATATAGGGGAACAAAAAAATAATAAAATACTTATCGAAAACATAATGCGGTGAATAATGAGTAATAATGAGTAGTATAAAAACATTAGAATAATTATTTGACGATCAAATTCTAAATGTATGGTAACCGCGTAGTATAATAATTACCTAATGAATTAGATGAGCACCTCAATGTACACAATGTATATATTACCTAAATCAAAATATTATGTTCTGCAATTTAACAGTCACGTATTACGAGAATTAATAATTCAAATAAACTCATCACTGGTATTATAATAAAAATTAAATTATACATTAAAAATAAATTAAATCAAATTCAACTTTAAAAAAATTATGAATATAAAAATTAATTTAATACGATGAAATTGTTCAGTAAAGATCTTTCATTAATACTAATTTTCTCACTGCATTGCTATAGCCTTCTTTGAAATGAAACCAAACGTCGCTCTTCACAATTTCGTCTCGGAATTCTGTAACGCATCAAAAATGTATTAAAAAAAAAAAAATAATAATAATAATAATAATAATAATGCACACCTTACATAATTAATAAAACATTTTAAAGGTGGGTGGTGAAAAAATTCTTTATCGCATCGGAGGTGGGTTGTGTTTTTAAAAAAAGAAAATGGAATCATTTTAAAACCAGGTCGAGACATTTTTTTTGTTTTTTATTTTTTTTTTAATAAAAACGACACAACGAGCGAGCTCTTTTCACCGTTAACCTATTAATTTTAAACGACAAGGTAGATAGACAGACAATATTATATATATATATATATACGGTGCATAAAAATCCATCGGTGGCTTTTGACATATTGTCGGGATTCACCTCGGGGGCTGAGGGTTTTAATCGAGCAAACAGCGGCACACCGCAAACCTGTTACAGTGCGCGAAGGATGGAAACCGCATTAATAAAACAACCCAACCCGCGCTACCCGGCGCGAAGCTCCAGCAGCCGGTGGTGCCTCGTCCGCCGTGTGTCAACACAGAGAGCATATAATAATAATAATATCGGACACGAATCTCATTACGTGTGCAGCATAACAAACAATAATAATCTCTCGAAAACTGTGTACGCAAACAGACGGGACTCGGTGCTCGTGTTTGCGAAAGCGTAATTGGCTCGGCACCTATACACGGCGAGGCGCGCACCCGGCCGCATTATGCGAGATACATATTATAATATTATATTATACGATACACACGACAAAAACCGGTGAATTTTTTTTTTTTTTACTTTTTCAACTCGACACGACAACATATATGCATGATGGGTAAAATAAAAATCGCCAACGATTAGAGTATTACGCAGCGAACTGCGTAAATACCTGCGGTCACGGGACGAAAAATGGGTTCGACTCTACAGTAATCGCGTGTAAACAATATTATATAATATGAGCGCTATTCTATTAAGGTGATAAACACAGAACAGTAGAACACGATCGCGTATAGCGACACCTTTGACGGGAGATGTGCGGTTGGGTGTGATGGATCGTCTTTTTCCTCACGGCGCGCATCTCTAAAAACGTTGAAATCACCACCACCGTATGTAAATTATTATTAATTCATCCCGTTTCTAAAGTTTGACGGTTATCTCGCAAAAGTCGATTAATTATTGTGCGTGCATATACCAGCTCCAATAGATTAATATCGTCGTTCGTCACAACAAATTCGCAATAATATTCCTGCATTATGTATGATTATTTATCATAAATATGTACCCACCAATATATATATATATACTATATAGCAGTGGTTTTCAAACTTTTATTGAACGCGGCACACCGTGCTCCTCAAAAAATTTTCACGACACACTGACCTTTTTTTTTTGCACTGAATAATTAGATGATCAAAATTGTACTGAATTATAATTATATACGTATATTTAATTAGAAATGTGTGGTTGATGGGCTAACAAATTTTTATTAATTATATTTTTATAATTTTATTCTTGTACGAATTGTTGAACATTCCGAAAGACCGCGGCACACTCAGTGAATGCTCGCGACACACTAGTGTGCCACGGCACCCAGTTTGAAAACCACTGCTATATAGGCATTAGGCACACAATTTAAATATTTTTAACCCACTGTTATATAATATGACGGTTTTTTCCTCGAAGTAATATTATTCTTCAAATCGCGTTTAAAACGGAAATATGATGTAATATAATGGATTATTGAATCATGTAGGTACACCCACGCAACACAGAACCAAAGTTTGAATAAATATTGAAATAGAATAAAAAAGATTAAAAACAAACGATACGTTAGCAAAACTTTAGCTAAAATATTTTTCTTTTATTAATATTTTAGATTTTACAATTATACAAACCTATGTTTTTTACATGTTTTTGCATTTTATCAGTTTCAAGTATATGTTTATAGCCTTGATTATATAGGTAAAATATAGGTAAAATATATAATATGCCTACTTATTATGTTTCTACGGATATTATATTTTTTTATAGACACTCATAGGTTAGGCTTGAGGGGGATAGCCAACCACACATATTAATACACCATTTTAATTATAGGTGAATTTGATTAATGTTTTTGCTTGATAATTGATGTACCTATAACTATAAGGAAAATGATTAATTGTACTCAGTACTTAAGTATTAGAATTTAAAAATTTTAATTTTTTATTAAATTTTGTTTGGATTTTACTTTAAATTGAAATTATCATCAACTAATTTAAAAACGAATAAAAAGTTATGTAATTTAAATGATACATTTTAAATAAAAGATCAAAGTTGTGCACGTTCTTATAGTTAATGAGTATTTTATTTATTGTTATTATTTAACTATTCAAGCAATGATATGGTTAATTTTAGGTACAAATTAATTCAATACAAAAACTAATATTGGGTTAGGCAGAGTCTTAAAAAGCAACTGTGGTGTACATAATTTTAGCGCTCCTTAATATTAGTCTCTTTGTGTGCCTTTCCTGCAGCAGCAGTATTATATTGGTCGTTAATTCGGCACGCTTACCTTTGTGTTTGTGCCCAGCGGGTGAATCGATTTCGCGACCAAAGAAATCTTTCTTTTTCTGAAAAAAAAAAAAAGTAATAAAGTGAGTAAATAAATAAACTTTATAAGTTACATTAGGGTTTACGCGGTGGAAGCATGTAAGCACAAACGCAATAACACAACATGGATGACGACGTCGGTGGTAGTGGTGGTGGTAGTGGCGGCAATAGATACCCTTCTTTAAACGACCGAAAGTGGAAAAGAAACCGCCCAACCACAGCCGCACTAACGCTTGAAAATGCAGATATAATATATATAACGTATATATATTATACCGTCGTTTTTGTATACGAGTGGGGTTTAATTGATTATAAAATGTATTACGTTGGTTCGGGTTAAACGACTCGTACACAAACCGTACATGGCCGGCGCACGTTTATATATAATATATATATATATATATGTGTGTGTGTGCGCGCGCGCGTGTGTGTGTCTAAGGACGCAGCCCCTCCATCAACCCCTTAAGTTGGTGTCTCCCGGTCCCCCGTCTAATATAGAGGGCGCGATCGCGATCCCGTGCACGTATGTGTATGTGTGTGTGTCCGGGACGCTAAAACGGTTTAATGGATCGAAAACCGCTCTGGACCGGACGCGATAGCTAAAACGTATGGAACTACTTTATATCAAAAAGACCAGAGGTCAGTATATGATGTCGGGTCAGGAAACGTTGTACGGATAAAGTAAGAAACTTGGCGCCTCGGCGTTGGATTTATGACCGATAATGCGCTGAGGAGAGTGGGGGAGGAGAGACTTGAAAGAAAGTGAGTGCCACGGCGGTCGAGGGTTGGATCGGTGGTATATTATGGTGGACGAGTCTGGGTCGGAGGACGAGAATGAATGATGTAGGTGGCCGGGGGAGGTCCGTCGTTTATACGCACGTATATACCAGGGTAGAACGGAGCGAGTCGAAGGAAAGAAAAGAGGGCGAGGAACATAGACGATGACTATATACGGGACCGCCAACACCACTTCGCCCATACCGGAAGTGACGGCCAGTAATGTCCGGCAATGTTTTATACGCACTACACACATATATATGGTTGGCATTTTCACACCAATGCTTCCACCAGCTCCAACACCACCGCTACCACCACAACCACCAACAATCAACAAACAGTAAAGTAACATTTCGGATGTTGTTTGAACTTTTGCTTATAATATTATCATTTGACGTGATAAATTCAAGATCATAAGTTTTAACTACATTTTCAACGAACGAATACAGAATTTCATAAATAACCATATAAATACGTGTTATTTTCTGATGTCGATTCAAAAGTGTTAAGGAGTTTGGCAAATTATTAACAACTAGTTTTTGAGACAAAAATTGATTAATAAAAGCAGCTTATAAAAAATCAAACCTGTATTTTATTTAATATGATCTAATATTGAACATCGAACTAAATTATCTAAATACCTATATATATATATAGGAATAATATATTTAACACGAATAAATGTTTAATTTATAATACAGAATAAATGTCAAAAACATGAGAGTATCCAGATAATACATATTAATTATTTTTTTCGTTTGTTAAAAAGTATTATAACCCCCCCCCCCTCCCCAGCAATAAACACCAACTATCTAAATGAATGCATTTCAAACATGAATAATTTGTATTCATTCAACTACATACTAAAACAGCTTTTAAGCTATTTATTTTTAATAACTACTTAAATAATAATAAATTAACAGATTTAACTCATACAAATTATAGTGTAATTAATAATTATTATACCAGTATATTAAAAATAATTAGAGCTGTATTATTTGCAACACATTATTTGACCCTCATTGAATATTTTAAACGGATAACAATACATTATCCTCCCGTAGATTTAAATCAACACTTTAAATAGTAAAATAAAAAAATAGTCTCATTTAAGATCGTTGAGTACGATAAACTCGAACTAACAATTAAATATTCATAGAAATTACCATGAATAATTAAATCGTTAACATACCACTTTTTCAACTATAAGTCATATGATTTTTTTTATTTTTTTCAAGACACCGACAATACATTTTTGAAAACTATTTTAAATGGAAATCATAATTCATTACACCTAAAAAATAGTCAGGAATTGTCTTTCAACGGATGCTCTCTTATTTATGTTTAACGTGTCTTGCTGTTTATCAAAATATATTATATCCTGAATACTACAAAAATATTTTTAAAAAAAAATTAGTTTGTGTTCAATTATTATTAATCTATAGATGTTACATAATCCTTAGTAAAATTGTATACTACCTCAAAAATTGTTGACGAAAAAAAAAGGATACAACATTAAAAATCAACCACATCGTAATTACAGTCATATTAGTCATTAGATTCCTATAGCACCACTCGGAATTAAAAATGAATTATAATTATATCAATGAGTTTTAATTTTAATAAAAGTACATTTAATTATGATCATATGGTTAATACTTTACTTACAAATGTGCAATACATACATTTATAAATCAAATCTTTCCGAAGTCTAATAGAATATTAGTACAAAATTATCGACACTCAAAAGTCAAAGTTGAAAACAAATGATACAAACATATGCTTAAAAACCCTTCATAATATTATATAATTAAATTATATTGTGATATTAATAAAAACACCCATAATAATATGAATTTAAACAATATGTAATAAACTAATAAAATATAATAAATAATAATATAACAGAATCACTTGCGGTGCATCTACCTACGCCCGCCGCGGCCACGGCCATCGGATCGAAAAAAAAGGAGTGCATGCACCACCACACAAAGGCAATTTCTTCTGATGAGATATAGCTCCTTGCGTTACCTGTACGCTCGGAACATCAATGGTAGGCCATACAAAAAAAAATATCTATTTTTTATTTTCTTTAAATACCGTCATAGCAGCCATCGCTCATGTCCCAAGCATGCCTATTAGGTACTATATTATTATACTATATACGCCAGGCGCGTAAATACTCGTACAAATGGAGGCCGGTTTGTGTGGTTACTGCAATGTGTATGGCGAGCGAAAACGTTAAACCAGCCCTATATAAGTAGTGTTTACGACCAGGATTTCGACCATACATAGGTATAAAGTCGAGCACAACGCTACGACAGTATACCACCGTACATATTGTGTATTTATGTACACTTCGACAGTTTTTTCCCCTATACGCCCACGGTGTAGAATGTTTATTATGTATTATTAAAGCCTAAATTATACGCGTTTATATAATATGTGGTTAAAACCCCAAAATATATGTAACTATATATGTTTAATAAAAAAAATTACTTAATATTATATTTAATACAATATAAAATAGGTTAGGTTCGGTAAATACTAAATAGGTATGTAAATAGCAAATAATTATTTATAATTTATAAATATTAAAAAATACAAAATGTTATTGTTTTCATAACGAAATAGTGGAATAATTACTAATTACTAAGGTTCATACTGTCTTCACTCTTCATCTTGATTGCAATGTCATGATTATAATGAGCTGTACCTATATTATGTTTATTATCTGATTATTGTAAATGATTGACCAACGACGTTTAAATCACCGCGAATAATTTTTGACATTTAACCGCCATGTCGATATCAAAATATTTGCAGGAAAATCAATCGTTTAATGTAGGGTTTTTGTATATAAATTAAGTTTTCAAAACCATAACGAAAAATGTAAAATCACGTGTATTTATAAAACAAAATATATGGAGATCATGTAATATAAAATTTAGCATATATTTATAATCAGAATCTTTTGGGACCATAATATTGAAAGAGATGTCAAAGTTAGTAAATTGTACTTCATATAAAAAATAATATATATAGAGTAGGTATAGACACATAAATCCGAGTCCTAATTATTATACTAGGGAGAAGGATCGCAATAATAACATAAGAACCGGTAGGTATGTATATACATTTTTTCGGACAACCTTTGGCGCGTCTCATTAAAAAATAATCGCACGGCCTTACCGGCACTCTCGCGCTTGGCGAAATAACGCAAACTCCCGTAATCGCAGAGTAGTTCGTTATACAATGAACAGGAAAAAAAATAAGAGAGACGGAGAGAATACGCGGTAATAAAGAAATAATAAATAAAATAACATGTAGTCATCGTCGTCGTCGTGTACACACAATACGCGCACAAGATTAATTACAAGTCGAGGGTTGAGTGGCAGCGCTTTTTTTTTAAATTCATTTTTTCCTTTATGTTATATCCTCTTCTCCTTTTAGCCAACCTTCCTCCATCCCCCCCACCCACACCCAGACGTCGGTGTCTGAGTTTGGCCACCACCGCTCGCCGTTCCGCGGCGGTCCACTAGATCAGCGTGCGCGATGAAAGACTACGCGGCTTAATGACTTTGGCGAAACTAAGAGGGCGTGACTCGCGCGCGTCTCCGTCTTTTGTGCGTAATACACATCGTTACCAGACAATTAATATTGTATAAAAGCTATCCTTATAATAAAGTGCATTATTTATCGTCCGGACAGCGGACCCGAGTGATGTGTGCTATACATTATTATTATATAGAATGTAATGGAGACCGCGAGCAGCTCCGACCTATACTTATCTATCGCGTCATCACACCGGACGACGACATTCGATCGCGACTAACATATGTTTACAACTGTGAACTGCACAATATACGTAATAATAATATAAGCGCCTCCAATTTAGGTACAAAAAAAAATATTAATGAGAATTCAAATAAATGATACGACTGATAGAGCAGCATAACCTTTGAAGTAATTCGGAACAGTTTAAGTCCAAGCAAAAATGTTATTATACGCACCATTGACCATTGACCAACAAACCACAATAATACAAATTATAAACACATATGAATACAGTCTTATAAATAAATTTATACAATACAGAGATAAAATTATGGACTAGGAAAAAAGAAAAATATATTTATTGAAAATCAAATAAAAATAACTTATTACATGTATATAATATTTTGTAATTTATTACATTTTACCTAAATATTAAGTTTTATAAATACTGATTAATTTAAATATTATATACATTAAATACTATAATATAGTATATTATATTATAATATATATTTACGATTTTTTTTTAATTGGTAAATGAACAACTTATGAGGATCTTTGTATTAAATGGTCATCCTATTTGACTCAGCAATTTATCGAAATTTATAGAAAAAAACTAACAAAAATTAAAAATTAAAAATGTCTAAAAATAGCTAAGTAAACATATTTTTCAAATTTTCAAATGTATTTAAAATGCTATTGTAAATATTTGGTGAAAATGTCAAGTATCTAAGGTTATTTGTTTTTAAGTTACACGAAAAAAACGAAATCAAATGATTTTCGAAAATTGAATGCTTGATGAATATTTAAGTCTATTGTTTAACAAGGTTTTTTCCAAAGTGTATACCGTACCACCTTGAACTTTTTATTTAACAAAGTATTTTAACCAGTGGCGCATCTAGTCAACAAGCACCCTGGGGCAACATTTTACTAACGCCCCCCACCACTCAAGAAATATACATTTGATATTGAAATTGTCTGTTAACAGCTCAAAACAATTCAAAATATTTTGAAATTTTTATCGAGTATAGGGATTGATAAAATAAACATATGATATAAATCTCAAGTGTCTAGGGTTATTCGTTTTTGAATTACAACAAAATAAGAAAATCGCTACAAGAGAAAACGAGTGAATATCCAATGTTGTAAAAATTTGAACTTCAAACGCTCATAAAAGTTTAATTTAACTTTCTTATAGATATTTTTTTTTTGATAAAGGTAGATAACCTTATAAGGAATCTTGTATTACCTTTTAAAATTTTAGATTTAAAAAGAAAAATTTTTATGAATTCTTAACTCAAAATAATTTGCTAATTTTTGTGATCTTTCTGTATTTTGTCAAGATTTGAACTATAAATGCTTATTAAAATTGTGACTATGGATTTTTAATATTTTTCAAATGTCATTATAACAATATATTAAGAGCCTTGTATTAAATTTGCAAGCTTTTTACCCAACAAATACAATTTTATTGACATTAGAAAAAAAACTAAAAAAATTGAAAATTGATAATGTCCGTAAACAGTTCCAAACAAGTCAAAATATTAAAAAAAATTTTTTGTGTATAGAAAATGCTAGTAGTTGTTCATTGAAAATTGCATGTACGGTCATTTGTTTTAAAGTTTTAAAACCAAAATTCCAAAATTCCAGTTTTTCCTTAATTTTTATGTTTTTTTCCCGGCGCTCTTGAAAACTATTGAGAATATTTGACCTCCCGAATGCACTAACTAGATTCACTCTCCCAACGAACAAGATACTGTTGAAGAAATTGAAAGCAGTTTTACTGCCCCAAACTGTTATAACAGACACAAAAAAAAACACACATCATCGTAAAATCAATACATTCATTGCTCCACTCAGAATTTAAAAACCGTTTGAGGTTCACTACTTCACTAGATAATATTCTTACTTTTAAATTGTATATGATGTCAATTAAATCTAATTTTTAAACTAACAGAGCTAAATGTGATCAGCTGGACGTACCTATAATTTTCTATGTAATGCTTTTACAGTAAGACGTAGATATCGCGTACGGGTGTAGCTCCCAAGTTAACCTCTTAAGGTAAAGTATCGTTTAAATCATTTTTTCTTATAAACACTAACATAATATGTCTTGTATACTTGGAGGAAAAATGGAAATGGTTTTTAAATAACAACCAAAATGAATACATTCATTGGAAAATTAAGTTCTCGAATCTGTATTGTAATCATTATTTAAAAGCTCAGCAGATATCCTTATGTCTGCTGCCATCATTTTAGTTAGTTTTAAAAAAATAATATTTTTTTAAATGGTTCTCATAGGTAATGTATCACTATAAGTATTTTTCCGCCCCTAACGAAACATTTACATATAAAGTTGTTTTATTAGCGAAACGTCCATTAGCAGTTGAGTACATAATAACAAGTACTCTAATGTTATTTTCTTTTTCTCATGATAATCACATGTATTCAAAAAGAATCTGGCGATGCGAAACGTTTTTAAATCGCAAACTACTTCAAATATCGAGAGCATGACGACGAGATGAGTTCGTTCGCCAGACAGACGTATTTCAATAAAAATTAATATAATATCAATCATGCGGTTCATCATAGCCATCATTATCATTACGAGTACTATATTATAATAATACTCTATATAATCCCACACAATCGGAAACAAGAAGGGGCACAAGCATGCGTATACTGGGTGGGAGCGGATTGCATGTTAATAAATCACGAGGCAATACTGAATACATGGTATAACTGTCGGGTACACGCTATTAGTCAAACAGTTACACCCTTTTATAGTAAGTAGGTATTGTTATAGTTGTAGCCGACCCTCTTAGAGAGAGGGACGTAAACATCGACGCCACCACCCACAAAATCGAATAGGGTGTTCTGTCCAAGCACACAAAAATAATACGAAATACTATTAAATAACTATATATCGGGGCGTGATAGTTCTCTATACAAACCGTTTATCGACCACTTAAATGTGATTTTTCAATAAAATGCTAAGTTTAGGTTTTTATATATATACACACACAAAGTTCTCGCTCCAAATATTAGACAACAGTTCATATATGGTTATAACTCAATACTTATAAGTTATCCATATTGACTATGATAATATATTATATAAAATATGCAAATCGATCAATTATTTAAATAGCAAAAATCTAAAACATTTATAAATAACAAATTACGTTCGTAGAAACGGATTTGAGTATTTGACGTAAGTAACTTTACTATATACCTACAAACAATAAAATAATTAATATTAAAAGCGTACAATAGAAAAAATATTTAAATGTTTAAACATCTACGACAAAAAAATGTGTAGAATATAATATATATTATAAATGGACTCGACTGTATACTTCATTGTGCGGTATATTGTCTATAAGGGACTGAAATTAATGAAGCAAATCGAAATGTTCCACTCGGGTAACTTCCTCTCAAGTATTAAACTGTAATCATAAGAAAATACTGCCAAGAGTTGTTCTATAAAACCATTGTTAACAGACATTTAACAAATATTCGTTTAAATAAAGCTTAACATTTTTAAAGTTTAAAACATTATTTATTCACTCATGAGTCATGACTGGTACTTCTCTTAAGTATTAGGTACCTCTATCAATTGGTCACAAAACTAAACCACATAATATCAATTATCAACCAACGGTACCGACTCAATGGACTTGTAAAATATCAAACAATTCACAAAGGTTCTAACTTCTAATCAATGTTGTCTTAAAAATTAATGGAGGGGTACAAATAAAATAACTATAAAAATATTAAAAATTTCGTAGTTTTCGAAAAAAACTAAAAACTATGAACATTTACAGAGATATCAGCTAATTCAAATTCCAAAGATGATCCTGCACCTTTTTTAAAACTATATTAATGGTACATTTCAAAATTAAAATAGTTTCACTTACATCTATATTGATTGGTAATTCAATTCTACATAATTTATATGCATTATTTATAATTAAGAGGATGTCACACCCGCATGTGTTGTCTCATGCTATGTACAACATAGCAAAAACTGTTTTGCGCAGGACAACTTTTCTCGCACTATATTTGTTGTAGAACTACCAAATTTTCACAACACGTAAAGAAGAACTTTATCTGTGCGACTGTCCAGTTATTTTTCATAATCAAATAAATTTTTTTTTTTTTTAAGCAATTTAGATTATATAAAAAGGTAGTCATAAGAATAAATTATTTAGCTCTTGTAAATTAGGTATTTCAGTTAAAAGTATTAATGCATATTATACTAAACTTTAGAGGACCATAGTTAATAACCTAGCGCCTAGCAAACCAAAATTGATCATTTATTTTGACTGTCAAAATGTTCAGAAAAAAAGCTTTACCAAAATCCATCAACAAATATAGTGGTTATCATTTGAAAAATAAAATCAATTTTATTATTGGTATACAACTGCGTGTTTAAAAATGTTATAAAAAAATTTCCTGTAAAAATAAAGAAACGCGTCTTTTTTTTTTTTGTTTTAACGAAATTCCATATCATTGATCCATAATTATATAAAGTCATCAATATATAATGATACAATTATTTTGAAGTTAACGTTGTAAAGGGGCCCACTAAGTGTATGGGGTCCAGGGGCCCAATTGATCCTTAATCCGGGCTTGCCTACATGTTCAGAAATTTTAGAGCCACTTCTACAAACACAGAAAGATAAAAGTTGTCCCATGCAAAACAGTTTTTGCTATGTTGTACATTTGTAAGACGGAGACAACACATGCGGATGTGACATCCTCTTAATTAATATATGAAAATTAAGAACATTTCATTGATAACGCCACATCAAGGGGGCAGGGGGGAGATAATTCAAAAAATGGTGAAATCCATAGTTTTTCAAACTTAATATTAAAAATATAAAGATTTTTCATTCTTTAACACTTTTAATAATTATTATACTTACAGTAACTTTTGTAGAACCAACAATTTTGGGTGTAAGTCTTTGTAAATGATTAGGTGTTACTTGCTTATTTCTGGCACCTAATACAATAATTATATATAATTATAATTATTATAATACAATTATTACTATTATTATATTGTTTATAAATAGTAAATATATTAATTAAATATCTTTAAATGCAATGCAAGTAATTTGTAATTTTCATAAATAAAATATATAGGTAGTAGTAAACATTGATCCTAATCAATCAAATAATCAATACCCAGATTCCTAATCTGAATTTAAAAAAGTATTATAAGCGGTTTAATCCAAGTTACCGAAGCCAGGTTAAATGAAAAAAACTCAATCTAAAGAATTGAATCAAATTCTGATTGTTCTGTTTAGTGTAATTCCGTCTACATTAAATATTTAAATTTTAAATTTCTATCTTATTTTAATGTATGTTTTTGTCCATCAAAAGAATTTTTATCTTATATATATGATATACATCTACATAAAAAACAAGATCTACATTTTGGATTTAAGTACTATACGGGATAAATATACTGAATCAAGAATTCTGATTTAGATCTCTGATAGGTCAAGTAAGTATGTAGTAAGTAACTGATGCATTAATCAACAAAAGAAAATATATCACTTCCTATGGAAAATTCAAAAATTTTCATTTAACTTCATCAAAAAACTTATAAATTTGGGAATGAAAAAAATAAATATTTTTTAATTTTGTTTCATCTAATGAATATTAATAACTTTTTGAATATGATACATTTTTTTTTTTTTTTAGTTTTAAAAATTAATATTATACTTATGATTCACACTAACAAAAGAAACCTATTTTGTAAAATTATTTTAAGCTCATATACAATTTGAAAATGTGACAAAATATGACTAAAATAACAAATTCACTGACCTTTAGCACCTTTTGGAGTAGAAACATTTTTTTCATTTTCATCAAACCCATCAGGTTCTACAATGATATTATTTAGTTCGCCATGGGACATTCTCTTCCTCAAATGTTCTAATTCTATTTCTCTAGAAATAAGTTGTTTAGTAGCATAGCTAGATGTAGGAAATGTTTCCAATCCAGGAAATTTTACTGCATCATCTACACATCTAAAAATTGTAGGATACAATATAATTATTTATTTATTTTTTACATGGCTTTTATTTCAAATAAATATTTATAAATTTTTGCACAAAAAAATATAAAAATAGTTATTTTTAATATATTAATAAACTTGAAGTTTATGCTCATTGCACTATCTAATTCAACATTTAAAACATATGTGAATCAGATCATCTGATCTTCTTTGGTTTATTTCATACTTGGATAATAAAACAATAATTAATGGCTGTGGTCGGGCTTGTAAAAATGTTTATAAAAGAAATTGTAATTTAATCAAAATTCTCTGTTAAGAATCGTCTTAATAAGGATTTATAACACAGCTAAATAAGCTAAATACAGCTAACTAATACAAATATGTTTGTGTGTTTACATTTCAAAACTGTATTAAAAAACCGCAATAATTTATCTTTATAAAAAAAAATTACTTATCCATACTACTCACAAACAATTACCTAACAATAAAACAACTACTGAAATGCAATACCTGAATTCTGAAATTGCCTGAAAATTGTTGAACTTAAATGTTAAAAATTTAAATAATTGTATAATACGTTGGCTAAATACTGATTTCACAGATGATCAGTTGAATTATGATAATATAATAATATAATGTAGAATTAAATATTCACTGGATTAATAGTTTTTTATTTTGTATGTAGTAGATTATTAATATCTCTTTTTTGGTATCAATTTTAAAATTATATATATTGTATGAACTATAGATTAGACTCCAGTCTGATAAACAAAATAAAATTAAAATAAATAGGTAACTTAAAGTCAACTGCCTATTGCTAAATCAAACTTAAACTTAATTTGTATTTTAAGAGAAACATTTTTTTTTCATTTAAATTTTTGTATTCATAATCAGTAACATTTATTTTGAACAATGGATGAATTTGATATTTGATATTAGTTATGTTATGCATGAGCAGACTAAAGAATCATCCTAATGGATGAACTTTGGCTAAGTGAAAATTTAACATAATATGATGAATTCAATGTTTGTAACTATTTTTTTAATTTACTATACAAATTACCTAATTAATACAGAGATAAAAAAGATTTTTGTAAAATATTGTCTACATCTTCAACAAGTAATTTAACATAATGTGCTACTCACGGATTGAGTACAAAATTAAAAGACCCATCAGCATCTCTTTCTTGAAAATAATTTAAGCCATAATCAATCATAATATTGACCACTTTTGCAAGGTCCTCTTTTTCTTTTTGAGTAAATAATTGTGTACTAATCTATGAAACAAATATGAAATTATTGAAGTTTAATAGAAAATATAAAATTAGGTATAAATATTTAAATTTATGAAGTGTTTATACTTACAGATCTCAGATTTGGAATAGCAATATGCATAAGTAATGGCATAGTGTCCAATAAAACTTGATCCCGGTGTAGAAATGTTCGAATACTTGGGATGATACCAGACATTAACTCATCCATAATTTGTTTAAATTTATTTTTTTTCATTGTTGCCTAATTAATATAAACAATCATGAAAGACAAATCATGCAACATAGAAGTTATAGTACATATAGTTTTCAATTTATAAATTATCCCAATAGTTAAGGAAATAGTAAATTATATTCTTTGACAAATTAACATAGGCAATAATTAATAATTCTGATGGAGCAAGATTTTTCTTTTAAGCAATTAAATAATTCCATTAAAAATATATCTCACTTCATATGCAGCACTTGGGTAAGTAATTTTAGGCCATGTAAATGTAGCAAATAAACAGTGCCAAGTAGCAAAATTATATGGCAAATAAGGAAACAGTGAGTAATTTTGAGAAGAATTAATCACATGCATCGTCTTGTCAAAATTACAAAACCATTCTAGGCCTTCAGCAATCTAAACAATAATAAATTAATAATAATATAACATAAAATGTATAATAAATAATTAATTTACATTTGTTAATGATGAATCTTTGGGCTTCAGGATTAAATAATTTTCAAAAATCCCTTGACAAAGCTTTTCATAGTCTCCATAACTCTGGACAGTTTTTAAGACGCTGTTTATTCTAAAAAAAAATTAAAATATACAACGTTTATTTGTGTTTTCTAAATTAATAAGTTTCTATTACAGCATAATACTAAACAATTTGTTTTATAATATAAACACCAATCAATGCTACTATAAAAATAACAATATTAATTCTAGTTTACAGACATTTTTAAAATTAATTTTATTTGTATATATAATAGTATTTATCAATTCAATGCAGTCAAGTTTCAAAGTTAATTTTATTAAAATTAAAATTCATAGGTATTTGAACTCTAGCAGCAGGGGCATGTTCAAGGGTGGGGGTTGGGGCACACTTCTATTTAAGTATTTTTTTTAGCAGTGCATTTCCTTTATAAATTAAAATTATACAACTAAATTACCTCCTTGAAAAACATTTTAAGCATATAATTCATATTCAGTAAAAGACTGTAAACTCTAGGTTATTAGCTGTTTTTTTTCTTAGTAATGAAATTAAGCAAAAAACAGTCACAAATCTATAATAAATAATTTAAAAGTGATTTTAAGTCTAAAATACTTATTCTGAAACACAAGAAACTAACATTTTTGAGAGAATAATAATAATAATAATAATAATCTTAATTTAATATTATATTAGTATCATTAATATAGAGATGAACTATAGAAATAAGTGTCATAACTAAATATTTTATAAATCTAAAATCAATAAATAATTTTCTTACAACATTTACTTTATAGAAAACCAAATATATCATTTTACCTGTCTTTCATAACATTATTATGACTTGAAAAACCATCACTTGTACTATTTGGATTGTTCTCAAAACAGCTAAGATAAACATTAAACATAAACAAATAAACATTCATACAATTGTTAACTATAAAAATGAAATTTATTTGAATTTATTAATAATACCTTTTTTTTATTTGAAATATTTCTTGCCATACAGTAAAAAGTCCTTTTTGCATATCTTTTGCCCCAATATTTGCATTTTTAATATGTGATAAGTGTACTGATTGATTTCTAAAACATGATAATGTTGACAAACATGATCTTATATCATTATTTGTCTTGGTGCCAAGTGCAGTCATTGCACCCATATCTGTTTTAATGTTTTCATAACTCGATATTTCCATTAATCTTTCAACCAATCTAATCAAAAATATTATTATTTTGTTATGTTATAATAAGAACATGATTATTATAATAAAACTTACCTAACAGAAGACGTAGGGGGGAAATTTAATACAAATGCATTTTGTCTTAAATTTCTCAAAGCAGGTACATAAACATCATTACATATACAAATTATTGGTCTTTTTAATATAGAACTTTTTTCTTCTTTTTTATCGGTTTTTTTTTTACGAGTCGCACGTTTTTCAGTAGCAAATTTTATTAGAAAATCTATAGAGGCCTGAAAAAAAAATTTTAACAGATATTTTGTTGTTAGGTATTGACAAAAATGTAAAATCAATACATTTTTTATTTAATAAATAATAATATTTAACAATGCATACAAAACTAAACCAATATTTTTTTATTAAACTAACAATTTTAAAGAACTTTGTGGATATGATTGTTTAATGTTAACCATTGTTTTCTTTATCTTCTATATACATACAATTATAAAATCATGCTTCTTCATTACAAAATGGCAATTTTTTATGAATACCAAAGTAGTTATAATATATATTGTAATCACAATAATACCAACCAAAAAAAATCACAAGCATATTGATTCAATTTCTTAATTACACAATAACGTGAATATGTAAAAAAAATGCTATTTATTTAATCTTGGTTTTAATTTTATTTTCATGATTTTCATTCATATAATAAATAACATATTTGATACAATACAAAATATAGAACTAAATATAGTAATATTATTATTGACTATTTAAGTAAATCAGAGATCACAAATCAAAATTTTTTTAGGACCACAAATTTAAGAAGTTATTGGAGATCATTCAAAATTTAAAATTCATGTTTGTCCAATGAAAATAAAATAGAAATCAAAAAAGCAGGCAATTGGGTAACACTTGCTGTACATTAAATGTCTAAAGAGTCACTGTAATGGATGTGTTAAATTTCAATTCAATGATATAAAATCATTGTATATGAAAAAAGATTCTGAGCGAAGACGATCAGTCAGCCTATAATATTACTAAGTAGGTTCGGATTTTAATGATATTATTGTGAATAAAGTAATTTATTCTATTATCAGACACTACAGTAGGTTAAATTCATTTTTGTCAAAAAAATGCATTTTAAAATGTCATTGTGCGCATAAATATAAATTATAATATACCTACTACAAAAGTTTCAATTACCCACGAATAATATTTTAAAATTATATAAAAATAACTAAAATTGTTATTCTTAGTTTTAATATGTAATTTGGTCCGTATTTGTACTTAAAATAACTATAAAAGAAAACTGTGTTTATATATTTTTTAGATTTTTTGGTTACAGAATGAACTACTTATGTATAATTTTATTCTAAGTTACCAACATTTGAACTTACTTATAAAAAAATCTTGTCTATAAACCTATTTTTAATATTTTTAAACGGATACTGAAAAACGCCTGAGAAACTTTGTATTCAATTTTCAAGTTATTTGACCCAACAAATAAAATTTCATTGACATTTATAGAAAAAAAAAAATAGATTTTAAAATGTTTGTAAACAACATATAACAAGTCAAAATATTTTGAAAATTTTATCAAGTACCTTAGAAATTAACAAAATAAACATATAGTGTAAATTTCAAGTATCTACAGTTATTAATTTTTGAATTACAACAAAATAAGAAGATCGCTCCATGAGAAATCGAATAAATATCCAGTTATACAAAAAATTGAATTTCAAACTTAATAAAACTTATAAGAATTTAAATTGACTTTCCAGTAGACATTTTTTTTTTATATATATAAATAGATAAACTTATGAAGAATCTTGTATCAAATTTTCAAATCTTAGATATAAAAAGATAAATTTTTATGAATTTCTATCTCAAATTATTTAGCAAATTTCTGTCAAATCTGTTGAAATACAATTTTGTATTTGTATTTGTATTTTATATTTTACAATTCTCCTTAATTTTTGTTTTGTTTAACCAGCGCTTTTAGATACTACTGAAAATTTCATTTAAATCATTAAATAAAAATAAATATTTTGTCTGCAGGCCAAATTAAGTTTGTCCACGGCAGCCATTTGGCGACCCCTGGGCCGTGACGTATATTAACTATACATTTAGTACTTACTACAGGTGCTCCATCAATTTCATCCAACACTAAACAATTAGGTCTTGAATCATTACTCATCACAGAACACATTTGTGTAGATGCTTCAAGCTGTCTTTTAAAACAAGTAAGATTACGATCATCACTAGCATTCATTTCAACAACATTGTACCCTAATAATATAAATGATGTAAATATAAAATTAAATATCTATATGACTTATAAAAATAGTATACCTGCTTGTCGGGCTACCAAATGAGCTAAAGTAGTTTTCCCAAGACCAGGTGGTCCACATAACAATGCTAATTTATATTTAGGACAATTATTTTCATCCAACCCTTCATCTAAGGTTTGATTCTTTTTTGTAAACTTATTTCCTATATGAAATTTTATTAAATTTAAAATTAATAAAACACATTATTTCGAAACAGTAATTGAACTTTTAAGTAAAATATAAATATATTTTTTCTTATGATAAATTGTATTAAATACTCTAATGATATTGAAATAAGTAAATACTAGACAAATTGTTTCTTCTAATATTTCTATTTTCTATAATACAAATTTTAGCTATAATAATATAATGTTGATATTATGCAATTTTAAATGTACATACATGTTAACCAAATGTTAACCTTATCCTATGTATATATATTATATATGTATAATGTATATACTTTATACGGGGTCTTCAAAATATTGTGTAGCATATATGGTGGGGATCACAATAGTGACACCAAGGTTCATTCCAAGTTGTGGCAAAATTATAAATTCAAAACGGAAACCCATTGGCATTACCAAATTATTTTTATAGACTGAGGGACATCACACATTGTCTTAAAAAACATTAAGGCGTGTACTTAAATTTAGTAGGTACATTATGAACAAACTAAAACTTATTGGATTGTTTGGTTTTGCCATAAATTTGTTTGTCGAATACAAAGGATATTATAATAAATTATTATTGTTATTACCTAACTATAAAATCAATACTGATGTACTATAGAACAGCCTGAATTAATTTTTAGTATAAATAATTTAAACATTTTAAAAAATTACAAAAATTACAAAATAAATAATATGGTATAAGTTTCCAAGAATAATATATTTTTTAACTACATTTTTAAACGCTTATGAACAATATTAAAACCTATATATTTTTTTATATTTTTAAGTTATTGTATAATAACTGTAAATAAGGCGTATAAAATGTTGGGTTTTATTAATAGAAATACTAAGGACTTTAGAAATCCTATATGTTTAAAAAATTTATATACTCCTTTAGTTAGATCAAACCTAGAATTTGGTCTAATAATTATTCAACTTAATCAAATGAACTTAATAATATTCAGTATAAATTTCTGAAAAGAGTTGCCTTTATTACTCATTGTCTATCTTCAGAGACTCTTTCCTTTTGGTTCAAGACTCTACAGTATTGACTCTCTTAACATCAGGCATGACTTAATAAATATAATGTTTGTCTATGATATTTGAAATAATAATATAAACTGCCCAGCTATTTTAAATTTAATTGGATTTAGCATCTCTAGTAGGTATACACAAAATTCTGATTTGTTCCATATACCTAATTTTAATACAAATAGTGGAAAAAATTCATTTTTTTAAAGAGCCATTTTTAACACCATTAGATTCTTCACAGTTTTAGAATTTTTTGTTTTGTCTCATCAAATATTTAAAGCTAAAACTTTGTTATTTTTAAAACATAGTGCCTAATTATTTATTTTATAGTTTTGTTTTATGGATTAAAATTTTGTCTTTGTATTTCTTGTTATTTTTACTTTTATTATTATCATTTGTCTATTAGTTTTCATATTGTTCCAATTCATATATTATGTTTTTCTTTCTTTGTTAATGTGCTTTGCCCGTTGATTTTATATAAATAAATAAATAAATAATAATAATTAATAATTGAGGAACCTAGATACTTTGTATTACATTATCAAACTTTTATATTAGAAAAAAATTGCTCCACGATAAATCTAAAAATGTGATAATTAAATGATATAGATTATGGATTATAAAAAAATATTCCTTAATAAAATATTAGTAAGACTTGTGTAACTCTTATAGAGTAATAGTCAGTAAGTAGGTACTAACTATTTGATGTGGTTGTTTTTGTGTACATAAAATATAGATAATAATTAATAAGTAATTATGTAGTTTAAGAGTGTACGCTCTTGCATGTATTATATTAAAATTACTTGATTACATTACACTTAATAACCATACCAACAACATTATTACCTCAATGAATTTAAAATAAGCCATAAATATTAGCTTGCAGGTACCACCACCACCCATCCTAAATATTTTTTGACAATGCAACACTTTGATATAGAGTTATGTGCCACTGGATCAAACAAGAACCAACATAATCCCCACCATTTTTTTAGAGGATATTTGGAAGACCCTCTATATTATACAAATATTATGTAAGCTATTAAAAACATACCTGCTGATTTGTCATAAACATCAATAACTTTTCTTTTTTTGTTGACTTCTTTATTGAATACTACTTTATCCCATATTTTCAACCATTGCAATAGCATTCTATTAGTACTTTCATCACTTAACAAATCCAAATATCTGTTTGGCTTATATTTCTGAACCCACAATTCTGCTGTGTTATCGATACTTTTATCCAAAATGCTAACACCATTTTGATTCACTCTTGATCGTATAGATTCATTATTCTCAATCTATACAAAAAATGTCAGTTACCAAAAATCTATGATACAAGTGAAATTTCAAAAGTATAGCCCAATCATTTTTTAGAATTCGAGTTTTAGATTCTGAGCGGAGCGAGGAAACTAATAGTTTTATAATGGTGTTTATTTATTTATTTTTTTTTTATCTTGTATACAAAATGTCTACCAGATGAAATGTATTGATTTAAACATATAGTATCTTATCTTTTAGCAAATTGGATCAAGATGGTATTTTAGAAAGGTAATTTTTCAATTTTCTCAATAGTTATTTAATGCCACGGGAAAAACCACTAACAAATTACGAAAAACCGCTAAAAACAGAATTTTAAAATTTCCAACCCTTTGTTTATCAGCAATCAGCATAGAAACGAATACAAATAACGATTTTAGTTATTTTGTTGTAATTTTTAATATTAATTCAACTTACAGGCTATAATAAATAATAACAATATAAAATATCCAGACTGACAAACCGTCTCCGCTCAGAATCATTTTTTGAATACAATGATATTATATCATTGAATTTAAATTTAATACAATCAATTATGCAGTGACCCACTTGTAACCAACTATACAGCAGAGCGACATCCACTTAACCGCTTTTTAATTTTTTTTTTTTCATAAATTATAGAATTTGTTATAAATATATACAACAATTTTAACGCAGTCGCCGCATTACTCAATACCTAGTATCAGCTTTTGTCTTGCCTCTTTGAAATCAAATGCTGCAAAGTCAGGACTATTAAGTTGATAGTTCTGAACGTTCTACCCAAATAAATTGAGAAGGTTAGTTATCAGCCGAGCAGTGTCAGAATAAGCACAGTAGTGAAAAAGACCAACACCAGTTTTTGACATTCCTTATGTATTGTTTTTATCACTTGTCTACATTTGTTGAGGATTTTGCAGTGTTGTGCTGCATCGATGGCCAATTTTAATTGTTTTAAAATTTATGAAGAGAAAAAGAAAATATTTTGAATTGGTATAAAAGCTGATTCCTAGGTATCTAAAATATGTCAAATTATTTGACGACTAGATTGAAAAATAGTTGTATATCTTTATAACAAATTCTATACATTTTGTAAAAAAAAATAACTCGACTATAGAAAATAAACAGGCGTTACTCTTTGAATCGCTTTCATAAAATTTAAGTAATAAATAAACAATGAAACCTTCTCATAAGCACGTGCAATCATTTCATCAACAGGGTCTGAAAGCAACTGTACTGATTTTGTATGCCATGATAAACTTGATATCTAAATCATAATAAATAGTTATAAGGATTTAAAATTAAGTTCATACTACAGTATTGTTCTAAATTGTGATGAATATGTTTAAAATACTTCTTCGTGTACAGCATCTGCAGATCGAAAACGAATGTATACTCTTTGATTTTCACTGTCACATGCAGGAAAAAAAGACCATGATGGAACTCTTCTTGATACACTTTCATATGGCTGAATATGACTAGAAACATGTAACACAATAAATTTACATAAAAAAATATTTTATTTAACAAGTAAATATTTAAGAATAGAAGATGAATTAATCCATACTAATATATAAAGCTGTAGAGTTTGTGTGTTTTAACGCGCTAATCTCGGGAACTACTGGTTCGAATTGAAAATTTTTTTTTAGTTGGATAGTCCATTCATCGAGGAAGGCTATATAACATCACGCTACGACTAATTAATAGAAGTGCTCAAGCAGGAATTTTGAGATTTACGAATGAATAATATTTGTTTATAAATGGTTGCTATTGGTTAAAGGAGAAATAATTAATAGAAATAGTATTTATTTATTATTGGTTGCTATTGGTTAATCGGGCAGATTAGGTACAAGCATGCATCAAATCGAATTTTTGCACATTGCCTATCAGGGTAGCTGAATTGCACTTACTGCAGTGAGTTACACCAAAGAGGAGTTGAACAATCACAATTTTTTGTCATTTTTTATGGGCTACGAAGTGCGCAGGATCGGCTACATTATATATAAATTAATGTTTGTGTGCAGATCTCTGGGAGAAGATAGAATAATTTAAAAAGGGTTAAATTTAAATATAATAGGAGATATGTCATTTAAATTTGAAATATTACAACTTTTATTAATACCTTCGTCTTGCATTCAACTCTAGAATTAATAGATCACAAGTACAGTCATTGATATGTACAGGAATTGTACACCATGTTATTTTTATGGCCAGGTGTATGTAGCATATTTGTGAAATGGAGATCCAAAAATATTAAAAAATCCAAAAAATAATAGATGAACCATAAAACTTAATATACCATTGAAAAGCTGCTTTCAAGAGCTTCAGAAAAACTTACTACATATCCCCATTGGAACAAACATTATAATCTTTTCAACCACAACAAGAAATAAAAAGTTCAAAAATTGTCTTGAAAGTTCTTTCGGAACTGCTGGTGGTCTAGGAAATAATGTGACAGCATGCTATCTATGCTTTTAAGACTTAATGAACATCAAAGTTAAATTACGAGTTAGTTGGTTCGATAGTTCTAGAGAACACTTGTGAAAACGGCAAAGCATACATTTAATTATATTATATAGATAAGATACATTTTTTTTAAAAATATTTTTAGGTACATATTATTTATGTAAAATAGTGCATACAATACATCCTTTAAATATAAGCCTTTTGGTTTTTATAAAATAATTAAAAAATTACTTTGAACTATTGTAAGAGTTAGATGATAAAAAATTAGATCTTTTTCCAGATTTGAATTTTTTTCTTTCATCAATAATTTTTTTTATTAGATCTTGCTGTTTAATATCTTTGTCAGATAATGGATCTACTTTTTGACGCTTTAATACAGGTTCCACTAAAAATAAAATTGAAAAAGTGTTAACAATCATTTTTTAAAACCATTGTTGACAATATTAAATGCATTTATTTTTTGTTATATTTTGCATTAAAATTGAGACCATAAAAATAAGAAATACATTTTAAATCATACATTACTATTATTATTATTACCTATCATAATATAAAATGATAATACAAATATTTGAAAACTTACAATCTTCATCTTCAAAATTAATATCATCTGTGTTTCCAAATAGATCTTCAACATCTAAATATCTTTTATTGTTGATAATAGACATAGACGTACTTGGTAGTGCCTAAAAATTAATAAATATACAATAAATATAAATTTGATCAGAGTGGTAAAGGACTTAAGATATAATATACTTCATTTTCATTATTATCATCCAGATTAAAAGAAACCACTGATGTTTGAGATAAAGGAAACACACCATTTAATTCACTTGACAAATTAAAATTCCTTTCAGATTCAATTTTTTCATTAGAAGAAAACTTTAAACTTCTTCTTGTATCTTTTGGTGAGCATATTTTAACAGCTATAAATAATAATAAACTATGAATATAAAATCAAATTATTATTATTACTGTAACAGTTATAAATTATTACTAAAATTTTTATTTTAAGTACATGCATATCCACCAAGCACTCAGGAAACTAAGAAAGGTTGAGACATTTAAACAATGCCATGCAATTAATAAGCGAAGTGGTACAATCAACCCCGATACCATGGTTTCTGATACTTTAAAATATCGCACCACCATAAATCAGAAGGAATCAAGCAATGGTGAGAATATTTATTAAGACCGACAAGAACTTAATCCTCTACAAAATGTTGGAAAATACACCAGATATAAGACTAAAGTTAAGGAAACCGCCATGGATCAAGACCAGAGAACTAACTCAGTCGCTGTTATGCAGTGCAAAAAACTGGCAGGAAGAGTGGCTAGGAAATACAGTATTACATAAAAATTTGATGAAGGATCCTACACAAAAAGTAAAATGGTTCAAACTCCCACCACAAAAATGGGTAATTCTTAATCAATTAATAATTGGACTCGGTAGATGTAGATATATGATGTACTGATGTACAAGAGGAAACTAAAGAACAGCCCAGAATATGATTGTGGCAACAATAGTCAGACTATGAGACATATTACAGACAAATGGCCAAATAGAAGGTTTGAGTTGAGCATTAGTGGAATTAATTAAGTTATGAAGAAAGCACTTAAATGGATTAGGGTCTTGGACTTAGAAATTTAGATTTGACTAAATACAGTGGCAGATCTAAGATTTTTTTATGGGGGGGGTGCAAAGTTAAGGTCTTGTATTTTGTATACTCGATATACTGATGGCAAGACTTATTTTTAACCCTCAAAATAAATGTGCCTAATATTTCAAATTTAAAAACAACACTGTTTAATATGGTATAAATGAACTTTAGCTACGCCCTGCATTTTTTTTTTTTTTTTTTTGTAACGTATATTTCAACGAGTTAAGAACAATAGTGCAAAAATAAATAGTGGAAATCATTATTTTGGAAGTTATATTCTTCCTAATTTTGGGATTTTACGTATTTACCATACTTTACTGTCGCGCCCAGTACCTATAACGAATTTCGAAATTTTTTTTAGGTATTTTAACAAGTTAAGAATGATGGTGAAACCAGTGATATATTCATGTTATACCGGATATCCTTTTTTTCAATTTGTTTAATTTAATGTAAGTAGTTAAGCATGCTGAAATTGATAGTGAAGTCAGTCAGAATTTGGCGGTCAAACTTAGTTCTGAAGTTTTAGCTATTTGAAGTCCAAGACCCATTCAAGGTGGTTTTACATAATAAGACGAGGGATGTTTTGGATTTAAATTGTCCAAGCTAGCGCAGGGAGTGAGTGACCATGCCGAATGTATATGTGCTTTTAATAATTTTGTTTGAACTCCAAAGCCCACCCAAGATGGTTTCATATAACAGACCGAGGGTTCCCAATGTTTTCGATTTAAATTGTCTAATTGACGACAGCGAACAAGTGACTACGACGGGTGTATATGAAAATACTATAAATTTAGGTATAACTAAGTCTGACTTCCAAATTCTGACTTCACCATCATTTTTGCATGCTTAACTACATAAGAACATTAAAAAAAAATCAAAAATTTGTTATAGGCACTGCGTGTGACAGTTAAGTACAGTGTTGTGCACATGCATAAAAACGTATAATCGCTAACTGTGGAAGGATTCAAGGATATAATAATTTGCTTAGAAATGTCCACAGTCTACTGAAAAATACAATATACTTGTTGCGTAGTATTTGTTTTCCAGGAAGCAACATGCCAAGAGGGGTGCTATAGCAACCTCCCGTTGGATCCGCGCCTGTCTACATACAATACTAGGTATAATATATTCATTTTACTAGTAAATTTATTTTAAAATGTTACTGTATTATTATTGCCATACAAATTATATATACTATATAGTATATACAAGGATACAAGGTAGCCATTTTATCATTGGCTAGCAATTATGTCTGAATTCTTTATTCTGCAATGTGTTTACAAAAGCTAGATTTTCGGTTTTACTACTACCTATTGAGGAAAAATTTCAACTTTTTTCTTTATACTTTACCAAATGTCCATTCATATTGTTAGATTAGATTTAGTAACCCGAAAGGGTTACATACAGATAAGTTTGTAACTTGCAAAAATAGTATATTTTGATATCTAGTATCTTGTACTATAGAATTTCATTTTGACATATAAATATATAATATGACAAATTAATACAGAACAAATGACGTATTCATAAACTATGTTAAATCTACAATTAAATTTAAAGCTTAATGCTGTAATAATTTAATAAAATGATTAATTATTTTTATTTGTACTGATTAAACCTAATAAAACAACACAATTATGTAATTGTAATCAAATTACCATCGGTTGTAAAGTCCATTTCATTCATCATTTCTAATTCATCAGCGTGCATCATTTCAAATTCTTCTTCTGGATCCAAGTATTCCATTTTAAGGCTTTTTGATTGCACTTTTACACTAAATATTGTATTAAATATAACAAACCTATGTCCGTTATTTTACACCTGTGTATAAATTTGCAATATTTTCAATTTTTTAATTTTAATATTTATTATACATTAATTGTCATTTCACTATAAAAAAAAAATTAACTAATGTCTGTGTAGTATACTATATATATAGTATGTTATGTTTATTATCGTTGGCTGACTGTGGTAGTTCGAAAAATGATAAGGACTAAAATAAAGATACTTGTGGAGAAATCGTGGGTGAAATGGCGGCAAAATTATGTCATTATCACAGACTTTATAATCTGATAATGATGTTCCATGATGGTAACCACAGAAGATTATGATAATATTGGTAATAGTGGACCGCAATGCAAGGTAAATGATATTATAATATTATATGAACTTTGGTAGTTGGTACCACGGTTTAATATAGAATTCTATCTTAAACCGTGGGTCAACTGCGCACAGAATACCGAATAGAAGATTCTCCAATCGTGGTTCATTATGAGTATGATAATAATACAACATCCTGTGTACCTGGTTTACCTTCTTAATACTTTTAGGTATAGGTATTGCAGCTATTGGTAAATGGTACAAATGGACCAGTTGAGTATAGACATTACTAATAATTAATATGTTGTATAAACGTATATAATATTATATTATAGCATGTTCTTTGATTATAGTGTCGAATATTGATTATATTATACAGGTATTAGGGAAACGAGTAATCCATGTTATTTTACGTATTCAAGAAAACAGTATTATGTAATAGGTCTTTGTCTTAACTTCTTATAATTTTTTTATTTTTTTTCCTCTTTAGTTTTATTGATTGCACAATAAATAGAAAATAATAATATAACATAATTTCAAATTTGTTATGTAGCTAAAGAGTTAAGACTAATGATTATAGAGGTTACCGGTACATATTATATACTGCCTACTTAGTTAAAAGTAAAATGATTTAATTTATACATCTTTGTTTGAATTGATTGAAGCCATAAGAGTTTAATAATTAATAGTTATCACTTGATACATTAAATATTTAATCCTAATCAGTTAGTTTCAACGTTTGATTTTTTATTTATTATAATATATAAATATATTATAGGTAGTTTTTTTAACCAATTTTTGATTGAAAACGTTATACTAATAATTATTAATTGAACTTGCCAAGTGCAAGCATAAATAGTGATAATCAGCTATGAAGAGATTAACAGCTAAATTAGTATTCATGGGATCTCAGGGTAAGTTAATTTATAAAAATAAACAGAAACTTGTACAAGTTTGGTAATTTGGTATTGCATATTGTATACTTGATGTATATTAATTAAACAGACATGAATAATTCATTATTATTTTATTATAGGTAATATCACATATTCACTAAAGGTACCCACACACTGCAGCGGTGGCGATTACCGCTGGACGCGGTAATAGCAAAATGAAGCCGGTCTCAATCACTGCCAAGACGAAATAATTTTATCGCTACCACTGCAGTGTGTGGCAACCTTTACACATAATATTATTTGCAATTGTTAATTATAAATTCAGAGTATAATGAAGGGTAATAATGAAAGAACTGAAGACACTTATAAATGTCTTATTACTCAAAAATAAACTGCGAATTTCTTTCACTATATTAAATAGAACTGATCATGTTTAAATGTTTTCAATGTTTGATTTCTGATTCCTCGCAAGTCACCATAATATTTTATTATTATATGATTAGGTGTATTTCTATATTGCTATACTTTATTCAAAACCAAAAACTTACCCACATTAATATAATGTTTTTTTTATATTACAAAATATTATCTTTACCTATACCCACTAGACTGTATTTTTCTATTCTAAATTAAATTATTGTAGTTGTAGGTTGTAGTACCAACATTTATAAACATAGGGATGTCTAGACCTTCATAGCCACTGAGTCAAAACTTTAATTTGTATTTGTTTATATCTATTATAAACTATGAATTAGGTATGAACACATGATTGATAACCTTGAGTAACTAATGAATAGTTATAGTTAAAAAAAACAGAATATCAATTATATACCAACAATATTATATTCTGAATGGTTAGGTTAGGTTGATGTACTTATTGAAATTTACAATGAATGTATTGGGTTTATAATGATATAGTTTTTTTATTTTGAGTATGTGTTAGTTTTTTGGTTTAGAATAAGTTGAAACGTATAATGTAAACAGCTGTAAGTTATCCGCTGAATATCAATTTTGATACAAAAAGTAGCAAATAACTTATCCGTAAGTCGTAACTATATTTGACAAATAAGCTTATTCGGACATGGAAAAACTGATTTTTACTCATTTTTCTTATCTGAATAACTTGTAATTTGACAAATAAATTCAATTGAAAAACTGGGCATTAGAGCTGGAAAATTGTTTCTAAACTAAAATTATCAACTTAACGAGTGGTTTCTGTCATCAAATTATATCTAGTTGATACTTAGTATACTAGATACATTAGTGGGTTAAATGTAAAAAAATGTCTGGTACAGTCTTTTTTCATATAATTATGTTGATAAAATGTTTGTTTCTAATTCAAAAAAACTGAAAATTGAATTGAAAAAGTTTTTCCTATATTTTTGTTGTAGAAATTCACAATTTTTAAGTATTTGACAACACAAATGTTGACAATATAAGGATATTCAAACAGTGTTGGTTATTTTATTTTAATTTAAAAATACTAATAAATTTGAAACATTTTGCCATTATGAATATTATTATTACTTAAACATTTTCAACTAAATTAAGTATAAAATATATAAATTTTATACTATTAACCTATTAATACCATCCTACGGTTAGGTTAGTCCTACCCATCAGTTAAAAAGAAAAATTTTAATTCATATCAAAAAATTATTTTATTTACTTATTGTGTCGAAGCACAAATTGTAAATATTATTTTATTAAATAAAAATAATAATCAATTGCATGTATATTATGTTTGGTATTTTTTATTTGGTATTTAATAGTTAAAATTAAGATCCTATTAAATGTATTGATTTAAGAGTGTGTTCATAAAGTTTGTAGTTAATTTAAATTGGAAATTGTAATCAAGCAAGTTATACTTGCCTTTTATTAATGATCAATTTCTAAATTTTAAAAACTATGTTAATCATTTAAAGTTCAAAAAATGATATTTAAATATACAAAAAATATATATATTTAATATGGTACATTAAAACTTATTCACTAATTGCATTTTTAAGGTGTTGGTAAATCAAGTATAATCACAAGATACATAAAAGGAGATTTCAAAAAGGAATGTGAAGCAACAATTGGTGCTTCATTTATGTATGCTAAAGTTACATTACGAGACTATCAAATTACTTTAAAAGTACCTAATTTTGTTTTATATTTAATTACCTAATTAAATAAAATAATAATAATAATTCTACTATTGTGTGTTGTATTTATTTTTCAAGGTTTGGGATACAGCTGGACAAGAGCGGTTTCGTAGCTTAGTACCAATGTATTACAGAAATTCAGACGCAGTCGCTATTGTTTTTGATGTATCAGACAGAGACTCATTTAAACAAGTTAAAAATTGGATTAATGGTATTTTTACAATTTTAAACTGTCTAAAATTAGAAAACATGAACTTATCTTTTGTTATTAATTTAATGTGTACACAAAAATAATATATTATATAATATATTATTAACTCTCTATTTATTTTAATTTCAGAAGTTAGAAAAAATACAGACACACCTGTGGTTTATTATGTAGTTGGTAACAAAACTGATCTATTAGATTCACGAGTAATAATGTATGAAGAAGCTAAAGAATTTGCTAATTCAGTGAATGCTCATTATTGGGAAACTAGTGTATACTCAAATACAGGTGAGATTTAATCAAGATTCTAGATTATAATAATGTAAAACTAATTTACATATTCTCTGCTGTACTTTTTAGCACTCAAATCTTCCAGGAATAAGTTACTTCAAAATGTAATTTAATCATATTTTTATAAATTTCTATTACACTGATTACTGTTATTTAAGAGAACAGCACACTATTATTTTGTTTCTTTCTTTAACCCACGCTACACTACATATTTTGCATTCAGCAGAATCAATCTCGTATTGTTAGCTTTAATATTATTATTTATTACAGTGAATTTCCCTTCTATCAAACTTAAATAACATTATCTATATTTGTACTTTGACTTTTTAATGATATTTACATTGTTATACAAGTTATGAGTTTGTAATAAAATATTACAATTAAAAACGATCATAATATATTATGTGGAAAAAATTAAAATATATAAAAAAAAAGCCAATAAATAAACACTGATAATGTTTTAACTAAGTTTGTTAGTAGGTCAATTCACTATAATATTAAATCTACAATAAGGTCTCGCTGATTCAGACTTAATGGGACTGGACTCCAGTGACGGATTGAACATAAATTTTAAATGACGCATTTTCATAATTAAGTATTTATCATCACCACCACTATCACCCATTATAACTCATAACAAAATTATGTTATTTTAAATAAAATGTGGTCAAGCCTTAACATGTAATTCTGCACCACAGACTGCACAGGGTGGCATCACTCCCTATGAAAAGTTGACGCCACTGCTAGACTCTATCCGGATTAAATGGAATGACATATAATGATGGCTCTAAAACGAGATTTAGATGGATAAGAAATTTTACCTACATATCAGTTATCAATAATATATTATACTTATAGATAACATTTGATGTTGACATAAATACTCATGTTTATGTATACATACATAATACAAATAATTGATTGTCCGGATTAACAAATACCAGATTATTCAGACTACTGTATTAATTATCAAAGTAACTTGATTCTGAAAAACATTAAATTGCTGTTAGGCATTGGTCAGAAAGCAAAAAATAATATGCTGAGGATTTTAAAATTAATTAATATTAAAACTAAAACCTATATTGTTTTTCAGGTATTCAAGACTTATTCACAAATATTGGTCGAAACCTTATAGAAATAGTAGAAAGTTCAAAACCACCAGTGACTTTAAAACTTGAAATTGATCCAGAAGAAGTTCCTAACAATGAAAAGATAAATAATTCTAAGATACAATGTTGTACCAATTGATAATGTAATTTAATATGTCTATTATGCAATATATATAATATGTGTTATGTATTTAATATCATACTAAGTTATTAATTTTAACGGCTAAGTATAAAAAAAAAAACTTTCAAAATATTAAGTCTTTGCCATTGAAATTACATTTTATTTATAAATATTATAATATTACACAACTATGAACTAAGAACTACTTCTTAGGTTTTAACATTGATTGTTTTTTGCTAAACATACAGACATTTTAAAATGATAACAAATATTTTTATTGTATTTTTAAGTTTAAAAATAACTGACAAATCTAAAACAATATTGTCCAAATGTTTGTGTTTGATTATTAAAATTGTTATTTTTCGTAATATATTTTTACTTTACTATAATGTATTGATTTTTTTTTCGAAGGACATTTTTTATGTGGATATTAAAAAACCAATTCATGATATTTGTACAGCTTCAAAATCTGTAATAGATTCTATATTATGAAAAATATTGAATTTATAATATTTCTGGGTATTGACTCCTAAGCACAAGTGATTCTCCTTACAATATTTTATAAAATTTCAATGATTTATTATTGGTTTAAAATGTATAATAACTATTAATTTAATATACCACTAAAAACTAACAACATTCAACATCTACCTCTTCTTTTTTTTGACAATCTGGGATTATGACTGCTCATCAGATTTTACTTAACAATGAAAGATGAAGTCCAATGCCTAATAATAAATAAACAATAAGAGTTTGTATAATCATATGTGATAAATACCGCCTACCAGTAGAGGTATTATATTAAGTTGACCAAATACTATTAAAAGAAGAGGATGTCAGCGCAGTGTTTTTTTCTTTTTAGTCCGCGTGCAATATATTCAAAACGTTTTCACTCACAAATCATTTTTTTATATGTTCATAGCAATCTTAGAGTAAAATAGCCTATTATAAAAATTATAGAGAATAATATTTTTGAATTATTGAATCCTTGTATCACAATAATATTATATGTATTATAGAAGCCATCAATTGGATTTTTAAATAAAAAGAGTTAAGAGTTTTAAGATAAAAATTCTTTGGGTATAGAAACATGGGTAAATATAATTAAGATTTATTTACATTATTATTATACTTAATACTAGGTACCTACCTGCCTACTTTAGTAAATATATTGTATTAATGTACAGTAAAACTGGCGTTCTTCAAGGGAACAGCTCAAAAGAGAGTATTATGCGGGCATTAACTATAGTATAGTAAATGTAGTGAGTAGTGACGGTAGTAAATATTAAAATGTCCGTTCTTTGTGGGGGGTGTCTAACCACTACCACCACTACTCATGATATTTAATATTTAGTCGGCAAATTTGACACTTGGTCCAAGTTCTCAGTATGTATCGTTCAGGGCCTAAAATACCTACATCTGATTTCAGAGGACGTACCACAAACTTAATAATTTAACTGTTACTTTTGGGCTTTAAAAGTTTTCTATAGAAAAAAAACCTGTGGGGGTTGTAACACACAACCCCCCTCCTTTTTTATATACCACTTACCCTGTAAGTGAGTTAGTGAAGTAACTTTTATAATTATTTTAAATCACTAAAATCAGTAAAAGCCTATATGTGTGTAGTAAATTGAAAAATATTTAAATATTTTTGTATGTTATCATTATTCATCATCAATTAGAACATAATATTGGGTTTGTTAAATAAACTGTTATAATATAATATTATATTTAGGTATATTATTATGTATATAGATCCTTTTAGTTATATTTATTATAAAATAAAATAACTATCTAATTCTTTAAAATCTGATTTTTTAACATATTTTAGACTTAAAATCAACAACAATACATACCTATTTATAATATGTTATAGTACCTATACCAAATTATATAATATTATAACAATATTCTATAAATTATGATGCTCTTACTAGTTAACTTTTCAGTAGGTATAACACTATAACAGCAAACAATACCTATTGTATTCCAATAGACACAGCATAGAATAATTTAAGCATTTTATGTACCTGCATGTTTAGTTATTTTATACTAAAACAGGTAGGTGTACCTTATTACTTTAAATTGACCCATTATCATTTCTTCTTTTTTTTTATAACAAACTCGTCTATTGTATAAAAATAAAATAAGTAGGTAATTATTTTAAGTTAACAGAATAGGTAACTAGTAAATTAAAATATTAAATGATTAATGTTTGTTAATTCTACAAAACTAAAAACACGTTATAAGACTTGGGACACACATTGGTCATTCAGGGGACACACTTTGATTTTCAGGGGACATAGTATTTTAGCTGTCTGTCATTACAAAGGGCAGTAAAAATACTTCGATTTTCTATTTCAACATAATTTTTGGTAGGAAAGTAAATCTAGTTGATACCTACTTGGTATTTTGGAGTTTCAAAAGTAAAAAAGCGGGTAAGTGGGCGTCGCTCTGTTGTATAGTTGTAGCATTGATCATTAGTGGCCAGTGGGTCACTGTAATGGATGGTGTTGAATTTGAATTCAATGTTATACTATCATTGCTGTAGGTAGGTCGTAGATACATGAATAACGATTCTGAGCCATAGAATTATAGGTATATATCTTTATAGGTCTATGTTCTGAGCAGAGACGATTTGTCAGCCAAGGATATTTCATATTATATTTTTATTATTAATAATACGTGGTAGCCGGTTAGTTGAATTAATATTAATTGTATACAATAATATACTTTAGATGTTGCAAGTACCCACGAATAATATTTTAAAATTATAACACAAAACTAAAATCGTTGTCTCTTCATTTAAATATCTAATTTTGTCCAAACTTAAACTTAAAAGAACTATAAAAAAAACTGTGTTTATATATTATTATTTATTATCAATGTTTTGGATTTTTTGGTTACAGTATGAACTGCTTACGTGGAACCTTATTTCAAATTTTAAATCCTTAATTACAACCTTTTTTAGCTGTTAATCATAACATAATAGAAAGAGGTGTGATTACAACATTATATTGTTAATAGCATTATTAAAATAATTATATAGGTACTATTGTATTTATTATTATTTATTTTAATACATTTTATTGGCATTATAGAAGTTCTCTAGTTACGCCACTGCTGAATGCCCCCATAGCCAAGTGCCTACGAAAAACGACGCCGTAACTAGATAAATACAAAATGCCGGTTCGATCCCGGTCACGGGTGGAATTTTTCTTCGGTATTTTTTTACAGTCACAGTGTCCGCTGTTTTCGTAAAAAGGTCAAACGGTGGATTTATGTTATTGCGTTTGAAGAAAGCGCCTTTTTTGCTTGGTGTCCTTTCTATATAACGTGGTGGCTTGAGGAAAAACCAACCAGCGAAAGCACTTCGCTCTGAATTATATTTATATTTAAACTTATAAAGATGTAATGTCGCAATTTTCGCTGCCATGACGTACAAGGTATAGTTGGAAAAATCTTCAGTATAAAAATTAAGGAGATAAATTATAATGCGATGGGCATGTTAAATTTAATTAAACATAAATAGTTTATAAGAATAATTGATTGTATAATATTGATAATTTTGTAAATTAATAAGTATACATAATAATAATATCACCTAAATTTAATTTAAAACTATTAATAAAGAAATAAAATTAATTTTATGTTAATAATATTTAAGAAATTGTAAATAAATTAAGTAAAATGAAAATAATATATTTTATGATTATGTTAATTATTATAATATATAGGGCTTTCTAATGTTATGAGCGATTAATATTTTAGGAAATACACTATTTTCATTGTCTTACATATTGAATATACCTAATTCTTTCAACCTTTTTTTTACAGTTTGGCACTCATTTGCGTAAATACCTAAATCAAAAAAAAGGTTGTAATTTTTAAATACTATTTTTGAGGTTAAAAGTCATTTTTGGTTATTTTATAGAATATTTTTTGATAGTTTTTATAACATTTAGATCCGGGCCTGATCAGAAAGAAAGTAGATATAATATAAATCGATTAAATTTTATAGCTACCTATGTCCTATACTGAGTATTTTTTTTTCCTAGTAATGGGATTTTTTTTGTAATTTGATAAGGACACATGGGTCTTTAGGTAGATAGGTACCTAGACGTTATCCTGGAATAGTTCTATTCAAATATAATACATAATATATGATAATCCATCGTTAAAGAAAGATTTATGATACATATTTACTGACGCATAACATAAAATTATTGTTTAAATAATATTAATGCGATATTGATAATTTATTGTTATAACTCATCAGTACGAAGTGCACAGACATAGATTACAAATTACTATAAATCCGCACTTGTTGTATTTTTTTATTAAATGTTTACTATAGAATATAGGTATACTTTACTTTTTCAGGTACCTTTTCCAGGTTTACGTCTAATAGGTGATACCTATATTAATTATTATTTATTAGTACCTATAATACCTATTTGATTAAATTTTTAATTTCAACACCATGTGCTCGCTGTTTCCTTTTTTTTCGACGCTGCCACGTCATTGGCGTTTAATCGATATCATTGAACAAATGATGTATTACACCAGGCTTTAATTCTGTGTGTGTAATGTTGTTCTGTACTTCTGTGTCGATTTCAGTTTAACGAAATATATTATAATAATTATTATTGTCTAACTACTTTTCAATTTTGACCTCTTGAATGCACCGACTATATTTGCTTTCTTATCAGAAAATATGCTGAAATAAAAAATTGAAAATCTAAAGAAAACAGTGTTGCATTATTTAAAATCAAGATTTTTATTTTTTTTCATCACTTAAATATGAACTAGGGCACGCTTTCCTAACTTCAAGAGTTTTCCCTGATATTTTCATAGATTATGTAGATTGGGTATCCTATGTATATATCTATATATACAGCTATTTAATAGAGCTTCAGAAGCTTAATTATATTGAAAATGATTTGGAAGTTACACTGTTGGCCATTCTGAAAGAAAAAACCATAAATATATATAATATATTTGACTGTGTATGACGATATTTTATTTAACTGTATTTAATTCTGTATAATATTCTAATAAGTCCACACTTAAATATTGCTAGTATTTGCAGGCCCGTCGTTAGATATTTTCCACCCTTAAGCGAACATTTCACCGCTCTTCTTTATTCATATTTACTTAAATTTGCCGCCTTCGATTTCTTTAACATTGTATGCCACCCTAAAGCAACGAATGACTTGCTTGTGCCCTAGCGACGGGCCTGAGTATAGATAAAATATATGAATATAATATATTATTATTATTTTTTTTTTTTATTGAGCTTAAGCCCGGCAACTATGGCCATTAGCTGTTTTTTTGTTGTTTGTAGGAAGGGAACGGTTGGAACGGATGGTTGAAACTCGTGTGTTTTTTAGATTTGGAAGAATTTCAATCGGGCTTCCGTAGGTTACTGCCACAGGTATCTAGGTGAGTAACACGATAAAATATATCTGCTCAATCCAAAAAATATTACATTTTCAATGGCTCTGTGCCTCTGTCATCGTTGTCTAATTATTAATAATATTTATCAGCTAGTTATCACCTAAAAACGTTCGCTTTTCAATTTTGTTCTTTTAAAATAAAATTAATAATACCAGTAAAAAAAAAATCAAATACTTGTGCTTTGTGTTTAAGGTATTATAAATGTGTCCCTTTTACTGATTCCCTTTCACCACGTTTCAATAAGATACATGTATTGTCATGTAATAGTTGTTTATTATATTTATATGTATATAAATAATTTTATTTTAAAAGAACAAAATTGAAAAGCGAACATTTTTAGGTGATAACTGATAAATATTATTAATAATTAGACAACGATGATAGAGGCACAGAGCCATTGAAAATGTAATATTTTTTAATAATACACTAATAACTTCGAGTATTATTAATGTCATTAAAAGCACTTTTACATCATCCACTTAGAATATAATAAATAATAATATTTAAATATTCCTGTAGAGTGGCAAAAACAGTAGAGTATTGCAGTCGCAATATTTCTGGTATAGAGCATAATCTTATACATATAGAATGGTAGTAATAAAAACCTAAAAAAAAGATAAACTTCAATTCAGTTTTTTTTTTATTTTATCATACATATATATTTTTCTTATACTTATTATTAAATAGATAAAAATATAGATGCTTATTGTAAAGTATTTATCGATAATCTTAATTACATATAGGTAATCGCATATTTTGAACATGTTTTAATGCAGTACCTAATTCAAATCCGAATCTTAAAAATACTAACGATAACAAACGAATAGGTATGAAACATATTGCAGGTATGAGGTCTGGTCTGGCTGTCTGAGAACTTTTTTAGCGAAGTCAGGGCTTTGGAATTGGGTGGAAATGTCTGACACATCACTTGCGCTGTAGGTACACATTTACCCAAATAATACCTACATATAAATATGTATATATGTTATAATAAACTTAAAGGAGAAGAACAAAACAAACAAAATCAAAATGTATCCCAGCCTTCGACTTTTGAGTATATAATATAATTGACCGATTCTTTTTAAAATGGTATTAACATTTAAAGGATTAGTGTCTCTTTTACATTATAGCATTATGCGCATGTTCATCGTACATTCAATAATTGTTATCAATATTTTTCACTAAGTAGGTAGGTACTTAGGTAAATACAATTAGGTAAGTACCTATACTAGGTAAATAAATCAAAACAAATGTTTTAAAAAACTTAAAATATTACGTTAGCCTGCATTTAGTAAACGATTTGCATCATATAATTATTATATAATACGATCATGTTATACATTGCAGCATATCTTTCGGAACAGCTAGGATGCTAAGCTGTCTGAGTAATAAAGACAATATAGATACATCAATAAAATGTGGCGTGAAAATGTTGTAAGATGTAAAAAATTGTTTAAGGTAACAAATTAAAGGAGTGGTGGCGTGGTGCCGCCAGTCCGTAGCTGGAACAAATTTTCGGAAGGAGTTTAAACCATGTCGTATGTTTTATGAAATAAAAAAGTAAAAACTAACTAAAAAAATATGCCCCCCCTCCCCCCCCGCAAGAAACTGTATAGAAAAATATTTTCAGTTTTATCAACAAGAAAAAATTAAAATTGCTCTTTGTGTTCAAAAAGTATGGAAAATGGTGCGAATTCCAATTATTTCTATCAACAATGAAATTGTAGTGGCGCACAAGTCTAAAGTAAATGGTGTAATAGCAACAGTAGCAGATTTAAGGGTTCAAATAATGTCGGAAAACCCATATAAGAGGCGGCCTCGTACAAAACGTTAGCATAACCTATTCAGTAGCATAATTACAAAATTGTTGTTTTTATTAACCCCTAACCTAACAAGTAACAAATAACAATGTTTAGTGATAATTATTGCAGTTTGCAATATAATATGTATTTTCCGACTAAAAACCGTTAAATACGCCACTGAACAACAATTTTTTTGGTTCTATCCATCAAATCTCTTGAATTATTACAGTCAATGGTCCAAAGCTTCCTTCAAATATGCATATTAATATATTATACTTAATAGTTAATTATATATTTTATTATTTTAAGACAATCGACATACGTTGGTCAACAATTTAATTTTGAAGAAAATCTCAAAATAGAATTATAAAATATGTACCTACATGTAGTTATATATTATAATTAAAAATTAAAGAAGTATACACACATTATGAAAAAAAAAACATAAGTGATTAAATAAGAATTTTAATTTTATTTGGAACTAAAAAAAGGAACTCGTTCATTTTCCAAAAGAACGAATTCTTTTTTTTTAAGGAACGAAACAAATTCCTTTTTAAAAAGTAACTTGCCAAACACTGAAATTTACCTGGTTATTTTTACCCAAAAAAATTTTGTGGCCCCTCTAATCAAATGCAATCAAAAATGCTTATCCCGAATAAATTGTAGTAGGGATCCCTAATTTTTTCAAGTAAGACATAAATATATATATATATATAAAGAGTAAATACATTTTATATATAAATGTAAGTAAGTACACGATACATTAATTTTCGTGTAACTAGGTATCTATACCAATTTTACAATCTACAGGTAGGTACCAAATTGATGTCCGAATTTAGTTGTATCATTGATCATTCCCCGCGACTAGACTATAAAAGTTAACTCAAAACTAGTGATCAACACTGAAATAAATGAAAAAAGGTCATAATAAGTATGTTTTGGTCTTGTGGATCGCCAAAATTCAAACCTTTTCCAAAATGGATCGTACCGAGAAAAGTTTGGGAACCTTTGGACTTTGATAGTCCGAATGTCTGATCTACATAGTATTATGACATATGTAAACATGTAGTACCTATATAATATTTATTAATTATTACAATAATTCTATCATAATGTTTACGTCATCGAAAATTAATAAGTATTCTAAATTCACTAAATATGATCATTACAACTATCGCAGCCATGCATGTTTCTAAACGCGCGTGCTATAGTACAAAATTCAATATTTTATATTTAGACTCTAACGTTCTATATTTTATAAAATAAGTGAAGTTTAATTTTGAAGATTACCTATAAAAATGTTAAATGTTAATGGTCCAAAATAATACAGTAATACTCAAAAATCAGAATTTGAAATTTTCCTACGTTTTGAACACACTGTACATACGTACTATATTTATATAGATTATATTCTATATGTATGTACGTAGGTACCTACCTATTACCTAATATACAAATTAAACTAAAGCCTATTTTATTTTTATGGGGGCTTATTTTCCTATGGCATTTTTTATCAGTTATTTTCCGAATGCCTACTAAAAAAAAAATAAAAAATAATAACATTAATAAGTATTTAATGGAATCGACGAAATATAGTGCCAAGTATAAAAATCAATGAATACCTTTTAAAAATGCTAAATGCTTTAAAAAGTAGGAAAGTAGACACAAATATATCAACAATTTATTGTTAAACTTTGAAAATTAATAATGTTCAAAATCTTTTAATTTATCTGAAGCTCAACTGACCTGAACGATAATCTACAAAGTACAAAGTACTCATAGACTTATTAATTAATATTTATTTATTAATTAATAGGTCTATGAAAGTACCTACAGATAATCCATATCTTAAAAGTATACAGTTTTGAAAAAAGTTCACAATCATTTTAACCTTGATATTAATCAATTGTTAGTGAATAGTGATTACAAGTATACATAGATACCCGGCCTGTGTACAATGCAACATTTCTTGTCGACGTTTATCTAACAAAACTTGGATAAATTAGTCGTTACTCGTTAACGGTTAATCTGTGCTCGTCACTGACAGGTTATTAATTTTGCATAAAATCTTTCATTAATTTTTAGTTAACATGGCCAATGCAAGTATAAACAACGAAACGGATAATTTAACTTCAGTACTCTATGGTGTTAGAGATTTACGACTTGTTAGTATAATTATTAATTTTATTTCCTATTTACAGTTTTTTATTTGTTTGATCGGTTTTAAACTTTTTTTTTCTGTTAGGAACAACGGCCGATACCAAAACCGGGTCATAATGGTAACTATATAAACTAAAATAATTTGCTGCCAAATATTTAATTGTAAATTAATTTTGTAGAAGTATTATTGAAGATTCAACGTGTAGGAATATGTGGTTCGGATGTTCACTATTTAGTACATGGAGCTATAGGTCACTATATTGTAAAAGAGCCAATGGTTATTGGTCATGAAGCCAGTGGAATCGTAGTGAAGCTTGGAGAAGGTGTAAAAAGTCTCAAAGTTGGTTAGTATAAAATATAAATTAAATAAATAGGGATAATTTCCAAACATGTATGTATGTGGTATGTCTTCATTAAAGGTGATAGAGTGGCAATTGAACCAGGTGTATCGTGTCGCATGTGCCAGCTTTGCAAGGTCGGCTCATACAATTTATGTCCAGATATGAAATTCTGTGCTACACCACCTGTAGATGGAAATTTGACTCGTTATTATGTCCATGCTGCTGATTTTTGTTATAAGTAAGATTTTCTTATTTAAATTGTAAATATTGACTTTTTACTTAAAGTGCATAATTTGTTATAAATGAATAGCTAATTATGAAACATTTAACAATCTAGCAATTGTCTTCGTACAAAATATTGGTTTGGTTAGTTGGACTTATAGTTAATTCTTAATGGTTATGTGATAATGTGTTATGTTGCATAATTAAAATATTAATCTATTAATTAAATTTGACCAATTATTATTCATTCATATAAATTATATGTTTATTTTTTTAGATTACCAAATCATATATCTTTGGAAGAAGGTGCTCTATTAGAACCACTTTCTGTTGGAGTCCATGCTTGCAAAAGGGGAGGTGTTAAAGTTGGTTCTACAGTATTAATTTTAGGAGCTGGACCAATTGGTTTAGTTACATTGGTCACCGCGAAAGCTATGGGGGCTACTAAAATTTATATAACAGATCTAATAGAATTTCGATTAAATGTAGCTAAAGAAATGGGAGCTTACAAAGCAATTAAAGTAAATAGAGGAGATTCAGACGAACAAGCAATAGAAAATGTAAGAAATGAGATGGACAACGAACTTCCAGATGTTACTATTGACTGCACTGGTTTTCAACAAACAATTAAAATGGGAATGGAGGTAAATATTAAAATATTATATTATATAATTGTTATAATCTGAGTATGCAACCGATGGCATTTTTGTTAACATTAGCATTATGCACGTAGTTGCATTAGTGTATACAATATAATAACAGCTAGCTGATCCTGCACAGTGTTGTTCGTCACAAATTAAATGCCAGTGCACTTACATGTACTTAAACTCCATTAAGAGGACGCTACACAGATATTTGTTGTATTCGTCAAGTGCGTGACACCAAATTTATACTTGGCAGAACACGTTTAGTTCCGTTAGTTTTAAAATCAGAGTGAATCAACCTATTATGAAACTTGATGGTAAGAACATTATCTGTTTGGTTGAGGATTTTTTTTACGATAATTCAGTTTTTTAGTAAGTTATGAAGATTTTTAATGAGCGCTATATTATTTATACAAAACTTGTTAAAAATCACAAAAGAAGGATAATATTCTTACCATTAAGTATTTTAATAGGTTCGATTCACTCTAATTTTTGATTTAATATGGTTTGCTGAGCGTAAATTTGTTGTTACGCACTTGTAAGACGTAGACAACAAATGGCTGTGTAGCGTCCTCTTAAATGTAAACTGCACGATTACCACAGTTATTTAGGTTGTTTTGACCAATTTTAAATATAAAATACAGTTCTAAAATAGTATCCAATTATAATAACTAATTTATTTTCTGTAATCAATGGCAACCATGTACAAAAAACAAATATTAGTTTTTTGTGAGCCGACGATTCCCTGTGTAAACCCCTCTTTAAAAATTTTGTTTTCAAAGTGCACATCATTCAGTATAGGATAACCTATGTACCACAATTCAGAACCACGAGTGCAACGCTATATATTAGGCTGTGGATCGTTAACACACACACACAAATATTATCTGTTATTGATATGTTGTTGTATATTTAATAAACAAATTATCTATTATATTTTAGCTGACAAAATCTGGAGGAGTATTAACAATTGTTGGAATGGGAGCAGCAGGCAATGTTCAATTGCCATTATTCAATGCATTATCTCGAGAAGTAGACATCAGAGGAGTTTTCCGCTATGCCAATGAGTATAATATTATCAATAGATAAATTAATTAAACAGTTCAGTTTTATAATTTTTGTTAATGAATATTATTTTGTTTTAGTTACCAAGATGCATTGGCTTTAATATCCTCAGGACAAATAAACATGAAACCACTTATCACTCATAATTTTAAAATTGAAGAATCGTTAGAAGCTTTTAAGACTGCTGAGACTGGGATCGGTAATGCAATTAAAGTTATGATACACTGTGATTAGAACATTTACAATAAACTAATAATTATTCTGTAGTTAAAAAAAAAAAATATTAAAGAACTTATTATATATTTTAAAATGTTTAATTTGACTGAGGTAAAGTGTACTTATTCTGTAATGCAATTATTATGCACTACTTTATTAATTCACAATATTTTTTTAATATTAATGGATTTATTAAAATGTGTTTAATAAAAACTACAAATTAACATGAAAATATTTAAATTATTGCAATACAAAATATTGAAAAATATTTGATAGGGTACTCTATAAAATATAGGATCAATGACACTCAAAAATATAGATTTTAGTATAAAGACTGTCTATAATAAGAAGCTAACCTGTTCACTTACAACATCTTTCAATTACAAAATGTTAAGTATTTACAACATGTCATTAAATATGTAATATGTATGTATTTAACTTAACAAAATATAAATTGTATATTTCAGTTGAGAGGACTTAGTACCCTCATGTGTTGTTTCCATCTTACTAAAGCATAACACACCAAAATGTGTGTTCAGCAGTTCTAATTTTGTGTGGTTAACTTAAAGATTAAAGTGAATAATATACCTATCATCAAACTTAAAGGTAAGAGCATTAACTGTGATTTCTTTTTGGATTTTAACAATATTTTAATGTTTAAGTGAATTAGGACTATATAAAATATTAATATTTAAAAATGCTCATAATTCATTTTAAAATTAAAATATCGTAAAAAACCAATGAGAGAACATAGATAATGGTCGTAGACAATACCTATGTTGAGTGTGCAAAATGTTCACTACTATATTTTACTTTATAACTAAAAAATAGAAATATTATTTTTTTATTTAATTTAAATTTAACTTAGAAATTTTCCAACAGTGTTTAACTTTTGTATTGCCACTTAAGACTCAGCATTTAAAAAACATACCTAACTATTTATAATGTATTTTAGTAATTAATTTACATTGTAATCATTAGTTTTAGGACAAGAAAATTTGATATTATATATTATTAAGCCATTAAAAGATTTTAGAATAACTACAATTGATAGGAATCTTATTCAATGTATAATGCATTAAAAGAACTATAGGGTTTTTTTAGTTTTATCATACCTCTCAATTTATTTTCAATACATAGTAAAATATATTGTCGCTGACAAAGATATTATTGATATTATTCAAATTTAACTAGTTACAGTTAAACAAGCAAGCTATATCAATAATGCTATTTTTATTCTGTACAAGAATATTTTATTTATTAATTTATTCAGAGACAACAGAAATAAAACAAAAAAATAAGTAATCACTACAACAATTATTCAAAATAAATACTAACATATCTAAACTGATACTATTACAAACTATATTAACTTTAAAATTAAAATCTCACTTATTATTTGTCACATTTTCTTCACATTTTATTTTTACATTTTAACAGGTATTTAATTAAATTAATTTATCAACACAATAGATTTATGGTAGCTATTAAACTTAAAGTAATTTTATAGGAATGCATAACGCTGTTTGAAGCCACAAAACATGTTTTTTAACATATAACTCATTACTGTTTAATAATTTAGTAGAAACTCTCTTTTCATTATTCATTAATGCTTCTTTAATACAGTCAATTTTATAAATATTTACTAATAAATAACATAAAAACCTACGGTGATTCCAAAGAGATTCATGACTATGATACATCACAATCAGATCTTCATTAAAGTATAATTCATCTAAAGCAACACCAATAGCTTCACCAAAATAGTCTTCTGATGGCCTCATAAGTTTATGCCTTTCATCAGAGTTAAAAAATCGCAAAAGGGACTTGGATGTACAACACTCCAGATGCTGTAAGCACCTTTTATCAGCAACTAAACATTTAAGCAGCCGTTGCCTGTATTGCATACAACTATGGTCTGATATATGTTCACGGCACCAAACTTTAGTTTTTTCCCACTGATGAGAGATCAAGGAAAAGTTCTCATGTTCAAGTGATTTTTGAATAAACCAAAAACAGTGATTCCATGCATTGTAATTACTTGGATAGCCAGCGGCAGCTGTTAATCCTACTGCCAACTCATTGAGTACAATATCATTACAGCTAAAATCTAAATATATATATATAAAAAACAATTAATAAACAATTTTTTCCAAGATAAACTACCACTTTAATAATTATGATTTAATTTTAATTTAGATACACAGGTTAGGTTAGGTTCCTTAAAGGACATCACAACACTAAAAACAAGTTTGCTTAGATTTAAAGTATGTCATTATCTAAGAAATATGGTGTGGGTCTCATACTTTAACACTAATTATTCAATGAGATACAGGTGTTTGAAAATATGTGTCATATAGCGTCATAGAGCCGAAGTCTGAACAGCAACGTATGTTTTACGTGTAAAAGTGTCTAGATTTTCACAACAATTTCAATCATTAAAGACAATATTTTTAATTTTTTTTTTTATGTAACCTTGAGTATTTTTTGTGTTTATGTGATTATAGTTTAAATATACTTTCAAGTATTTTTATAGTAGATAAAACGATTATAGTAAATTTCGTAAAAATGAATTTATACAGGAATACAATGCGAGTCACAAACTCAATAATTTTACTAAACTATAACTTATAATATGTATACAATAACAAGATATAATAAATTTTAAATTACACTATCATCTTAAGCACATAAATATACCTAAGATAAAAAAAAAATTCTGAAATACTAAATTATTGTGTAAATCAAACTACTTTTACATGTAAAACATGGGCGGCTGATCACTCGTAGGCTCTATAACGTCATCAACTATCATTTAATTGTTGAAGAATCATTTTTTTAACTTCGAATTTTTACCAAAATTTTTTTCATTTTTTGAACTACAATAATTCACCAATAAACTTAAAAAAAAAAAATATAGTGTTGTCCTTTAAGGCTGGTTAGGCGATGCCAACAAATACCATGCAATAAAATATATTATTATCACATTGACTATCTATTTATTATGATTTATGAATAATGTCAAAAAACATTAGGCTATATACATAATAAGAAGTATTTATGTTTTATAAATAATGCTCAATGCAAATTAAGCAAAGTAATAATAGGGTTCAAACTTTATTGCAAACTTATTTTTCAGCACTATGATTAATCATAAATAATCGTAATCATAATATACTATGTAAGACTTAGATGGCAAAATGTAGATCCTAATATTTTCTTGTGGCGTATACATTTAACAAATATGGAATATCCATGCTAGTCTTATTTTAGAATTTCTTAGCATAAAGATTTATGTTGTTCTAACTTGTAAATGGTTTGATTTACTGTCCTAAATTACTAAAATCAGTACATATTCATTTTCTTCAATACCTTTTGCACCCAGTGGCATAGATAGGATTTTTCTTTTTTTTGGGGGGGGGGGAAGGCTGATAATGTAGGATAAAACCGCCACTCAATATTCCACTGATTGTACCATTGTATTATATTTTAAAATTCAGCCAACAGAACTTCTTATAGTTATTATTATCTTATTGATTTTATTCCCTGAGAACGTAATGGCCAATGGGCTAAAATTGTTTCACTTATTTGGCACAAAAGTTTTGTATATCTCAAATTAATGTTTCTCAAGCTCATAATTTACATTTAATTATCTAACATATATGGGTAATATAATATGATTTTTTTAATTTTAATTGTAAATATTATTAGTACTTGGATTATATTAAAATTATTATATATTTTTAAAATAAATTTTTCTATGTAGTATGTACTGTACTTGAGCCTTACATGGGCATTTACATCAATAAATTAATTTAATAATGCACCATTTCTTCATTTTTGATGATTATCATTTATCGTTTGACAATTATTGATTTCATTTAAAATATTAAAATATTGTATTATTATTACTTATCTATTTGTATATCATTATGCTAATACTTCAATAAATTATTCAAATTTTATTAAAAGAACATTTTATGTAGGTAATACAAAGATTATGTATAATTAAATTTAAGATTTGCACTTATTAGTTATATTTTAATAAAATTGAATATTAACTGAGAAAGTTTAAAGAATTATATTTATTTCTAATAAATAACAATTAATAGGTACCTACGTTTATTTACCTTTTAAAATGTTAAAAAATATCCATCTTCTGTAGGTGAATATCTCGGCACATTTTGGTTTAAATGTCAAAACAACAGCTGAAAATTGTAATTCATCATCTGGCTTCAAATATCCATCAAGAATTAATTCTCGTCTCATATTCCAAAATGTTAAGACTTCAGGATTTAACAAGAGAGCAGATGTTAGCAATGTTATTGTTTCATTGGACACTAAATATAATATAATAAATATTTATAGAAAACACATACAAATTTTCAATAAATTAATAATCAAAATTAAACAGTAAGTTTATAAAAAATTGTTTGGTTAATGAAAATGTTACCTTGTCTTTTTAATCGTTTTCTTACAGAAACAAGTTTTTGGTAGACATATTCATACACATGGCGTACACACCACGACTCTAGACCTAAACAATGGTCTATATATATCACTGGAGATTTATTTTGACTTTCTGGTTGGATGACTAGATCAAATTCTTTCCTAAAATATTATACAGTAACTGGTAAGTGAGTGAAACGATAATGATTTTTCAAAAGATTCCTACACCACAAAAAATTGAATTGGTTTATACTCACAGATTAGGATCACTATTGACTATACATTGGATTTCGGTAATTATGCGCTTAGCTGCTGGGAAATTATCATCTACATCCATATTTTAAGTATGTGATGTTATAAGCACATATTATATAGATTTTAAATTGTATATTTATGAATAAAAACAAATTTGAAATAGGTAGGCAGTTCAATAAAAAGGGTTATGATTAATAGCACTAACACAAACAATAACGAAGTAATGCAGAGAACAGAATAAAGACAGACTTTTAGATTTTGAGAAGTCTGTTTTTTATACGCCTTTTTTAATATCATCAATTTAATGAAATATCACTTTGATATTTTGTTTGTTAACAGTCTGTGGCATGGCAGGCTGTTGGCTGTAGATTATAGAATATAGATAATACAAATAAATGAGAATGGTAACAAAAATACAGTTTGATAAATGATAAATAATCGCGATTCTTGTAAATAATACACCTTGGTTAATGGTTACACAAGTGACAATACGTATCGCTATCTAGACGTCAATACAGTCACAGAATATAACAGTTTTGTATGGTATATAATAAATTCATAAATTACGTTAAGTTTTTAGGTTATAATAAATAACAATTCGAAAGCCAAATTTCTATAACAACCCATGAGAAATAAATAAATATCTTTGTCATGTAACAACCTAAGTAGTAAGTACTAACATATACATTTTTGTTTTTGAGTTATTGCTTCTTATATTTATCGATTGGTATTACCTTGTACAGTTCTAGGCATACAATTGTATTATATTTTTGTCGAGTTTTCTGTGTTACTTTTATCAGTCGTAACGGTGACATTAAAGGTAATAACTTTCTCGTATACCTATTTTATAAAATCTTTACGTAAAAGACAGTAATGGCTGATCCTCGTATTAAGACATTAAAGATCAAAACTGGAGTAGTTAAAAGATTAACAAAAGAGAAACTTATGTATATTCAAGAAACAGATCAACAACAGGAAAAGGTTGAGAAATTGAGAAAGGCTGGTGAGTTAAATGACAATTATTTTCTATTTTTATTTGATTCTAACCTTAGTACTATTGAATACTTATTATTATATAATGTTTATTGAACTTTATGAAGAATAATAACTAATAAACAAATTCCTACCCCATTCCTACGTATTTTTAAAAAATATTTACCTAGGTACCGTATATAATTTTAAAGAAATATCAAAATTGTTATGATGTATTGAACAAAAAATGTACAGTGTATAATGCATATATTATTGAGAAATTGTTTTTATTTTTTAAACTTAGGTATGGTGAAGTCCAAAATTGCTAGAAAAATTAAAATTAAATAATTCTTTATACGTTTGTTATTTTTCCAGTAGGTATACCTACATTTTCAATCCGAACGTTATTTCTGACTTTCATTGTAGCTATCTAACTGAATATTGATGGTATTAATCAGTGTCAACCTGGTCATGGCTATGATTGTGACACAACCAGGGCCCTCTGTTTTTTTTTTAGGGTCTGGTAAATTTTAGATTTTTTTTTTATTTCTTCCTGTCCTGGTCTATGTAGGAACTAAGGACTCTGTAAAGTATTTATCAAAATATTTAACTGTACATAATTTTTAGGCGAAATTTTTCTTTTCAAGACCTAATGCTGTTAAAAAACTGATCCATGGGTCTTTGATGTGCCAGGAACTTATATTAGGCCTTACTAATTAAAGATTATTAATGTACCATTCAAATAATTTTTCCAGTTCTTAAAAAATGCAAAATATATAACCACATATTATCTTTATTATGATATAGCAAAATATATGTTGTTTAATATATAACATTATTTTTATAGGAATTGACGAGAGTACTCTTAAGAAGCAAGAAGAAGTTCTAAGGGAATCACAGATGATGATACCAGATACTCAGAGAAGATTAAAAGCTGCATTTGAAGATTTGAAAAGTGTTGTAGCTGATTGTGAAGAGCTAAAAGAAGAACAAGATTATTTGAACGCTCAAAAGTTTTTAGCTGAGGCTGAAAAAGAAATGAATTAATTTGTTTCTAAATTTAACTATTTTATACATTTAAAACACTAACATTTTTTTTCCTTAATTATAAAACTATTATTCAAACTTTTTTTATTATCTTTAAGATGTCTGAACAAAATGTTCATAACATCATATATTCTGAGGCAAATGCTAACAATTTCTGGTTAACACGTCCTCCACCTCCTTTTATACCACCCCCACCTATTCAACCAATGTATAATTTAGATTATAAAATGCCTTTAATTTCCCCACATTTATTTCCATGTAATGAACCGGCACAAAACTATTATATGCCTTATGATGGCAATATTAGTAATCAATACTATCAAGACCAATATGTACCATCTAATCAGAATATAAGCAATTCATTTTCATCTCTTCCGGACAATATTGATGAAGAATACATCCTTCAATATTTATGTCCTATACCAAAACCTTTAAAAGATGATACTAGTATTTGGATTGAAAAGTGGTTAGCCAGCAAAAAAAAAGATATTACAATTAAGAATGGAAAATCAACAAATTTACTTGAGGTAAATTCCAAAAACAGTTATTATATTTGTTTGATATTTAATAGTTAATAATTCAAATTTATTTTTAGATTAACCAAATCAGCAACTATGTAAAAGAATGTAAACAATTATTAGAAAACATGGGTAAAAAAAAAAAAAATATGGAGCTGAATGTATCTACTATGACAGAAGCTGAATGGATAAAAGCTTGTTCGGATTTAATCTCAGATAAAGTGAATAATATATAAATAATAGTAACAATTGAAAATAAAATAAATTACAATGTACTCTATTTTGTAGAAACATGTAGATACAATAATATCAACATTACAATTTGATACTGATTCAATGTCTGAATTAAAATTTCGATTAGCCAAAAGAAGAAAAAAAAGGGAAAGATCAAAGAGATTTAAATCCAACCTAAAAATTATTAAATCCCAAAAAAAAGATGAAATAAGAGAAATAAACAGAAAGATTGATGCTTGGAAAAATACCTTAAAGGAAAATATATTAAAAGAAAAAAGAGTAATATTTTTTAATCATATATTTGTTGTCTTAACTTAATTGTAATAAATTGTTATTTTATTTTAGGTTAACAAAACTAAAACCGAGGCTAACATTGTCTTGAAAGGAGTTAGAGGAAAAATTGAAGATGCTAAAAATCAGATATCATTGTTAGATAATATAGAAAAATTGAGAAAATGTAGACTTCAAAACTGTGTTAACAAAAGAAAAAATCCACTTTTAGAAAATTCCTTAAGTATATTATTATAAAATAAATTGATATTTATTATTCTTGTGTAATTTAGGTATTATATTCAATATTATTTGTTATAGATAAATTAAAAATACTTTGGCAGCAGAAATTAACAGACTACAATAAAGAAGAAGAAGAATTGAAAAATATGCTTATTGAAGCTGAAGCAAAAAAACATGAGAAACGAGAAATTGAAATTCAAGAAAAGTTTGCAGAATGGGATCATATACTTTTTGGTCCAAATTTTAGGTCTCTTGAAATGGTGTTTGATAATCATACATTCCTTGAAATACGGTATTATTAATATTTAATATTAAATATTCATATAATAATTTATTAATTATTATAGGAGAGGCTGGGATAAATATGTTGTTGATGAAAACGAAATATCAGCATCAAGCAGTATTCCTTTGGGTTGGATTTTACCATTAGTACCTTGTAATACTGATTGGGCTAAATATTCCAATAACGCTAACCTGTTGTAATAATAATTGTAATAAATAATGCACTTATAAATTAAAAAACAAAAAAAAATATTATTTTTTATTATCTGTTGTGTATATTTTTTTTCTATGGCATTTTATCATTTTAACTAAGCCCAAATCGTATATTTACTTGCCAAGTATGCTATCCCTTATTTTTGCTATAATAATGAATTTATTCAAATTTGATTTTTAAATTATTTAACTATATTTCAAATGTACCTTCCATCTTTTATATTTTTGTAAAACTATTTTTAATGACTGTTAACCTTTGTACATACATCTAATTACTCATAAACTACTCTTTTAAATTTAAATTTAGGTACATCAACATTTAAAAAAAATCAGCTTAACAATCAACATTAACTAAAGTAAACTTAAGTAAAAAATTGTACAATTCCCCCTTAGTATTTTTTAAAGACATTTTGCATTTGCATGAATTATTCAATTATATTCAGAAAAGTATAATATTTTTAACGATGAACTTTGGAAAAAATAATATTTAATTTTATTTAAGTTTTTTGTTAATAATGATGTAAGCATGCACAGAGGTTATGCCATTTCATCCCCTGCAGAGTTATCAAAATTATATAGTTTTTAGTTTGTAAATGTTTTGAAATCAAAATATTTTAAACTAAAAAAAATAAGTTAAATAAAATGCATTTAAATTTTGATTTATAATTGCATTCTAAGGCGAGTTAGTTATATTAAGAATTTTTAAGATATTTTTTGTAATGAGCTATACTATAGGTATATTTAAAAATACTGGTATACCCTGCAAAAAAAATCTGTGCACGACTGGTTATTTTATGGTGCCATAGTGGTAAATGAATAAAAGAGTGATTATCTGATAACATTTTGGTGATACCTAATAACCAGAGAATATAATTAGGTACTAATTACTCAGACTTTTTAGTGGTAAAAACATAAAAATTGTAAGAATAACATAAAACAATTTTTTTTATTCACTAACTTATTAAAAGCTAAGATTAACTTGATTGAAGACAATAATCAATAAGACATGAATGTATACAAATACAATAATACTTATGAAACCTTAGTCGTAACTAGAACTTCTAATGTGTTAATACATAATAATTTCATATTCAATGTTAAATAATACAATATTGTCAAGTAGTCATAGGTATCTTTTACTATCTTATATAGATTAATAAAAAAAATAATCAGATTTGTGTGATCACATCAGCTGTACCAGGCTTTAGTCAGGCGCGGACTGGCTGAGATGTTACAGCATCCCTTGCCCTAAAATATATTTGCCTAATATAGTAATATATATTATATATTTAAAGCTTCTAGACACCTAATAATGAACAGCAGATAGTTACCAACTTACGATTATTAGTAAATGTAATCTAATATTGTACAACTTTAAAAATTTGTTGTAATTTGGTACTTATTTATGTTAATAACTTATATTCATTATTTAATTAAATAAAAATGTATTTATAAATAATCTTCATGTTATGAATTTGCCCTTTAAATTGTGTAGCGTCCCGTGCCTTTTCTACCAGTCCGCGCCTGGCTTAAGTTAAATGACTATGTAACATTTAGTGGTTCATCCCATGCACTTTAATTTAATTTCTTTATAAAATTTTTAAATTTTTTTGCTGAAAAAGGTTAAATTTGAATCAGGTAGACTGCATATCATATTAGAAAACTGATGGTGGACTTCACACTATAATAGTACCCAATTGATAATATCTAATTACAATAAGTAAAAACTAGTTCAACCAAAATATTTAACTGTAATAATTTACCTTTACCGAAATAAGCAAAAATCAATTTCAGAGTACAGAATTTAGTAAAAATTATTACTTATTGCAATGTTAAATGGGTAAATGAAATGAAATAAAATAATAAATAAATATTTGTATTCATAATTTTGTATATTCCACTAATACTATTTTTAAATGAGCTATCGACTAATATTTAAGAAATGTCTTATGATGTTTTTCAAGTATAAAGCTTTGTAGTAAACTAACAATTGAAGATAAAGTTCAGAAAATCTCCACTGCTCTTCTCTTAGCCAATATGAATCTAACAAGACCCAAAACAATAAAATCTGTTCTCCAGTTTCAGAGATCTAACAAATAAACTAGTCTTTTTAACTGAAAAGTTAGAATTTTGAAAACATCAAGAGTTTGTGTTAAATAGAAAAATAAAAAAAATGTAACTCAGTAATAATGAATAGGTGGGTAATTAAGCTAGCTTTAATATATGAGAGGGATCTGATATCACACCCATGCAGTATAACAATTTGAATCCAGAAAAACGTCTGTGTGAACAGCCCTGCCAAAAATTTTTATTTTCCATTTAGTTAGATAGATCTTTGAAACTGAAAAGCGGATTCTATTGTTTAGTCTTGTAAGATTCACATTGGCTAGGAGAAGTGCAGTGAAGATTTTCAAAACTTTATCTTTAATAGTTAAATCACTACAGAGCTTTAAAAAAAATTAAAACACAATTTATTGGGCGTTTTTCTGTTTTTCATCTTTATAGCTTTGTAATGAATTAACGATTGAAGATAAAGTTCTGAAAATCTTCACGGGACTTTTCCTAGCCAATGTGAATCCAACAAGACCCCTAACAACACAATCCGTTATCCAGTTTTAGAGATCTATCTCGCTAAATGAAAATCTAGTCAAAAATAATTATCTTTCAACTGTAAATAATTAAATAATTTTAAAATGTTTAATTACACATTTTGTATCTACTTGATAAACACTTATTAATGAGCTATCACCCAACTTTATAGCTATCATAGTTAAGGAGAAAAGTTAAAAAATAGAAATTTTGGGACTATTCACGCCGACGTTTTTGTGGATTCAAATTGTTATACCACTTGGATGTGATACCAGATCTCTCTCATTAATATTTTATATTAAAGCTAGCTTAATTACCCACCTACTCATTATTACTGTGTTACATTTTTATTATTTTCCATTTTAAAACGAATTCTTGAAGTTTTCAAAATTCACTTTTTTCATTTCAATTACCATACTTACTAGATTAAAAATGAAGAAAGTAAATATGCTGAATAACTCCAAGATTTGTTCATTATTCCTATAGTTAAAAACCAATAATTATCGATATTTCTTTATCCGTCAAATAAATTTGGTTTTAAATGATAAAAATATACAATTTATTTATCATAAAATTATATTGCATTTAGTTATATCAATCCAATGTTTACAATATAATTAAGATACAATTATTTATTATTTCTTCCTTGTCTTTCCCATACTTCATACCTTTTCCACCCACGATTGATACTGAAAAAAAATTAAATATTAACAAGTAAAGCATGTTATTACGACTTATAAGTGGACTAGATATTTCTACATAAATCTTAAAATAAAAAAAGGTGGGCAAGTTGGGGTCGCTCTGCTGTACAATAGGTTACACGTGGGTCACTGTAACTGATGATATTAAATTTAAATTCAGTGATACAATGTACTTATACGAAAAATGATTCTGAGCAAAGACAGCCAGTCAGCCTATGATTACTAAGTATATTTGATAATATTATTGTGAATAAAGTAATTTATTTAAAATCTATTTACACGGAACCTTGTTTTAGATTTTCAATCCTTAGCTATAAAAGTTGAATATTTTATAAATTTTGTCAATATTCAAAATATAAATGCTTGCAAAAAAAATTGTGTCCATGTATTTTTAATATTTTTTAACTGCTATAGTAACAATATATTAGGAGCCTACATTTATGTAACTAAACATTACTTTTAAAGTGCATACAAATCTGGAATCTAGTAAAGTAGTTAAGCTATAATATATAACTACTATGGTTAATTATATTTATAAAAATGTATGAATAAATTAATATAATGCTTTGAAACCTATCAAAATTGTATTAAGGAAATTATAAGGACTACCATTTATAAATTGTTAAATTTTTCAAATTTTTGTATAAAAAATAAAGTGATGTTTCACTGGCTTACAAGTTGAAGTATAATTCATTAGAGCTACTGATATTGTATACGAGTTCTACTTTAAGAATATAAACCTAAAAATACACAATTCCTTGTTTTAAATGTACATTGTTTTCATATTTAACTAACCGGCATTGGTGTCCACATTTGTTTGACGTGCACGTTTCACAGGGCCAAAAGCACCCAACGCAATTTTCATTGTCGCAATCACAATCGCCATCGTTGGGATTTTCAATTTGTAATTCTTTTTTATCTTTTTTAGTACTAAAATTTAAATAATAGAAAGTACATGACGCATAATTGTAACAGGTCAACGACTAGAACAACATTTAATATACTCACTTATCCATTTAGGCTACACACAAACTTCTATTTAAATTATCTAGTTATTAGTTAATTTCAGCAGATAAGTGTCTGCACAGATCTGAATCTGAATGTTCTTCTAAGTGGTCCGGGAACTGAAAATTACATCTTAAACATCATGGTTAAGTTTAAGATAAATATTATATTACAAACACGATGCAGAGAAGATCTTTTTAAAATTCTCCGTTCCTCAGAATATTTAACTGTAATTATAAATCTTAAACGCTATCATCGACTTTATTTCAACACTGAATCAGAATCACGGTTTAAGATAGTATGGTTGCCCATCGACTTGTGATAAGAAAGCCATTACAGTGAATCTTACTTTTTTTACTATTGCAGCGCTCCATGTGAGCAAAATAGTGTCGTAAACTCGTAATTCTCGCGACTGTTTAAATCATACGGATACGACATATTAATGGTATCGGTGTAATATGTGCATGGATGACGCAAGTTAGCAAGTAATTACAATAGTTTTAATACAAACAATATCCAAGAACACAAATAATAAAGGTAACAAAAATATTTAATAATAATTATATACTTTTTTGTGATATGTTGGTTAGATTTAAATCATCTTGTACATGTACCTGTGTACAGTAACATCAAAGATGAGTTCCGTAAGACATTAGTACATTATTATTTTATATTAATATTATAATGTAATTAATAATGAAATATTCCACGTTATTACGTGATAATTCCACGATAATTTTAGTGCTATGGATAATTACATTAGATGCTGCAAACAACAAATCCAAAATAATAGGAATCGCATCTTTAACAAGTCTGGGCTTTTACAAACATATCTGAAAAATATGATTTTGTATGAATATTTTATAATATTAATAAATAATATTATTTTACTTACTGTATACTTCCTAAAACCTACACCAGATTCCCAAGTATCAACTACATCCTCTTTCTTGAAGTGGTAACGGCATACTTTAGAATTAGTTTTAAAACATCTAAAACTTTTTCCCACTCATCCCTTAAAGGAGGAATTTTAGGAACACCAAACAAACTAGTTTTTAAATCCTTATAAGGAAATAAAGGTACACAACATGCCATTTTTATTATTATAATATAAAAAAAACCAAAATTATAGCATTATAATTGATTATTAAATTATATTAACATAGTAAAATATCAAATGATAATTAATATGTTTAAACTGCATTATTATATTTATATATCAGTTCTGCCATGTTAGGTTTAAATATACAGTTTGAGGTGGGTAAAAGTCGTCTGCATAGTCTTCATTATCTCCACCAAAAGCGCTATACTATTAAAAACAGCTGATTGCTAGATTCATATTGATGGTCGTCGAATAAACCATTATACCGTAGTCGATGGGCAACCATACTATCTTAAATCGTGATACCTATACATCAACCAATTGTTCTGTGCCTAATCTAAACATTTCTTGTGGGCTATGGTGTTAGTTGCATGACCTACTGTCACTTGTTACTGAAAAGCTGCACAAGTTAATGATTTTTTTTAACTTAGTTAAGTTAAGTCAATATGCACCAATAACGAAAAGTTTAAAGTTAATTTAACTATAGATTAACTTAGTTAAGTTAAAAGTTAATACACACTTTTTCTTAACTTTTTATTAAGCGTTCTTAATTTTTTTCCAACCCAAAACTAAATTATAGGATATAGTGTTAATGTTCATGCAGTATTTCCATATAAGTTAGATTCGAATGATACACATTTTTAACTTTAAACAATTTACGATACATAATTTTTGACATGAAAACGAAATAGACTGAAATAGTGAAACATTATGAAATTAAAAATAAATTAACTAAACTTACTTCTTAAAATGAAAAATGAACTCGTTCATTTCACGTTAATTAGGAAAGAAATTTAGGAAGATAACAGTTAAGTTAATGAAAAGCCAAAAGTAATTAGTTAAGTTAAAAAGTTAAAAATAAAATAAACTTTTTAACTTAATTTTAACTTTTTAACTCGTTAATGCCCAGCCTTGCTTGTTAGTAGGTACAAGAAGGCCGTATACATGATTCATATAATTTAATTTATCATGGCCGTATATCGAAAATGGTAGATTGTACATAAATTTTGGTTCGCTAGTTTATTAACTATGGTCCTCTAAAGTTTAGTAAAATATGCATTAATACTTTTAGTTGAAATAATTGGTATAGATTTAATTTACAAGGGTTTAATAATTTTTTTCTTATAACCAAATTTTTATACACTTAAGTAGTTTAATCGGTAATCTAATGACACTCTCAAGAAAAAGGACAACAAACAAAATTGTTGGCAAACATAGTTCATTATTTTTATTTTAACATACAATCATCAAAATCAGTATTATTATTTTAATTTGTTATCATAGGTAATCATAGGTAATTATACTACACAGTTACTTTTCTTACAATATCATAAATTTGGGTTATTTATTAGGTGGCTAAAGTATTTTAATGGTAAATTGGTAAATGGTATTCGATTGTTGACATTAATGTCTTAGGTATGTATGGGGGTTAAAAAAAATTGTGTTATGAAAAAGTGCAATGTTTTGTGGTGCTCTTCTCGTAGTGGAATAAACTTGAAATTTGAACCATACATAATATGTTCCCAATATTGGTAGGTATTTCATGCAAAGTATGAATTTAGGAGTTGAAATTCATAACCTTTCATATTTTTTAGTTTTGGACACTTACATTTTATTCCGTACTTTTCCTATCATAAATTTCTATCATACGTTTCTTACAATAGCATTAATTTGGATTCTTTATTAGGTGGGTAAGGTAATACCTAATGGTATTTGATTCTTATTATAATAATATTGGAAATTTGAAATTAACTCAGATTAAAAGTATGCCTAAGTTAAGTACAAACCTATATTGAGATTGATTATTTATCTAAATATCTTGCAAATAGTTTATTTTAAATCACGATCATCAAATAATTCTTAAAGAATTTCAACTGCTAAATTCATAGTTGCATGCGATACCTACCAATATAGGGAACTTATGGTTCAAATTTCAAGTTATAAAAGTTATAGTTGTAAGAAAAAAATATTTAGCTCTTGTAAATTAAACCTACACCAATTATTTCAATTAAAAGTATTAATGCACATTTTTCTAAACTTTAGAAAACCATAGTTAATTAACTAGCGAACCAAAATTGATAATTTGACTAGCAACATTTTTAGAAAAAAAGCTTAGCTACCATTTGGAAAAATAAGGTTGATTTTGTTATTGGTACACCTGCGTGTTTAAACATTTTTAAATTATTATAAAAAAAATTCCCTGTTAAAAATAAATAAACAAGTAAACAATAAACATTATATTATAGGATATATTAAAGCATATTATATATTATTATAAATTTGTACATAATTCACATTTTTCAATCGTTATTAAACATTATACGTTTAAATGTATGTCATATGCTTCTACCCGGTGCTAATTATTATTTTTGTATATGCTAAGATTTTGTAGGCGTTTAATTTACCGGTTTGAGGTTCTGTGCAGATCGCCAGGAACCAGGATACTATTGGTCATACACTTTTACCATTACTGTATTATGTACATTTTTCGATATACCCGAGTGTGATTCTATATACTACGCCTGTATCACTTTACTGGTCCTAGAGAGTACCTATACAGTAGATTTACAGAGTATATCAGTCTATAAGTTGTATTCTATTAATCTAACGCGTTTGTAAGACGAAACGACAAACAAATCACAAAAAGTCTTTCTACTAATGAGAAAATCAACCATCATAATATATTCATATTACACCTAGTTCAGAATGTTCATTAGTATCAAGTGCGAACACCATCAAGGCATATGTGATGGATATCACTACAACTATTTGTCCAGGGGTTAGTTTAGAATTTTCACAAAAGGGAATAGAAAATTTATTTTTAGTGGTTCACTTTACTTTATAACAATACACGTACTTAACTTTAATAAGAAATAATGAATAAATTGGTTTGAAAATGCTAAAGATGTTACTCTCTACCGCATTTTTAAGAGCTTATCAATATGGTAACATTTATTTTTTTTTATTTACTGGATAGTATAGGGTGTTCCATTAGGATGTTCCTTATTTTTAAATTTTTAAAACCTTATTAGATTCAAATATGCATAAAAATGATGTATAGGTATTTGAACATAACCAGATAAGTTTAACCGGTGCCCTAAGCCCTCCCAAGTTTAACATTACCAATATTTTAGGGAAAAAATTTAATTAAATTTGATAAAAATTGATAATAATTTTTATATTTTTAATTAATTTCAGTAAATATTTTATTTTGCATTTATGTATTTTAATTATTCCATAAGTACGTTTGTTGGAATTTAAATAGCTTATAGATGTTTTACATTTTGTAATATAAACTATTCCATTCTATTTATATGTTATATGACTGATGAATATTGGCCCCATTAAGACGTTTAATTTGAGATGTCAGATGCTAATTTTGTCGGTAAAATAATAATTGGTAAATTTACGAGGTAAAAATGTACCGAGCTTACATCTCTAAAAATTGCAATACGCATTAAAAAAGTTAGATAGAATAACTTATTGTATATTATGGAAATGTCGTTCATATATTATATTATATAAGTAGCATTCTAGGTACTAGATATTTTTCCTCCATAAGAAAAATTAAAGAATCATAGAATTGTTTTTGGTTATCGCGCAGTGGAAAAAATCTTGTAGCATACTATATTTTTTAGGAATTTAATTAATATTTTTGTTATTGCTGGATAACTAAATATTATACAACTTAAAATTTATTTCTTTTTTCGTCATTTTAAAAATAAAATATAAATCAACTTAATAGTTAATAATATATTTTTGAATACAATCTTATATCATTAATAATATATTAAATATTATAAGTAAAATTGTCTATTGTTTTCAATTTTACTGATTGTAAAATACCATAAGTAATTATTTTAACAAAAAAATTTTCGTCATTTAATCATCACTATACTCCCCCCGTGCAGAATCTAAATTCCTCCCTAGGGGGGTATTCTCCCCGGTTTGGAAACACTACGCTCTATTGCTCTAAAATATATAATTGTAAAAATAATGGCTTGGTTTAGCCGTACTGTCTTAGTCGTACTGTCACCATACCATTGAAAATGATGATTATCTTTAAAGTATACATCAGCTGCTGGAACAAAAACATTATCACTGAATAAATAAATTAAATAAATGTAAAGATAAAAAAAAAAAAATAGGAGGTTGAACGGTTTATTGAAATTGTATTACAAATATCAATGCCAGTCGTTTCTCACGATGCAAAATAATAATCAAACAACCTATTATAATATTATATATATTATTACGTATTACGCGCAATTCTGACATGTATAATAATATGTTATTATGAATGGAAGCAACACTAATCGTTTTTTTTTCCAAAAATCATGCACGCTTGATCATTTCAAACAAATGTTGTTCATCATACTGACTGTTTTCGTTATAAGTGGAATACATTGTATTAATACAATTTTATTTTAACGAGAACAATTTCTCATCGAATTATTATTATAGTATTATACAAGTCTGATGTCTGTTTAGTCCCACTTATAAACACACGTGTTAACGCCATCGAACACGCATTTTTATCTTGTTATTTTAGCCGAATTCAGACATGCCTCTGGCTGTACAGAAATTGTGGCTATAGCATTGATGAAAACATATATGATGCCGATCAATAATACAATTATTAGGTAATCCAAAAACAATAATTGAATAGTTAATTTAATATAACCCATCAATATATGCAATATAATATAGGTAGTACCTATCTACACCTATATACCTAGGTACTGTTAAGGCTGGTTTGTATGCAAACATCTTATTGAACTATGTTCTCGTCCTGCACGATGGCCGCATGCGCGTTCACGTTGAACAAAATTGACGCCGTTATGACTCGCTGTTTTCTACTTTATCCGAAATAACATTTTGGAATCTTGGAAATTGGAACCGGCCTCAGACAAACTTTGTTCCGTGACAATGTTTTGAACATTTTTGAAACTGTTTAAATGAAAACATTTGTTCAAAATAACGCATCAAACAAAGTTCAGAACACGATTGGCTTGAATGGAAACGGGCCTTTGGACATTCAGAATTGATGACATCAATTTGAACGGGGTTTGTTTAAAACATTTTTAAAATGAATTGCTAGGTTCGTTTAACATACATATTTTTCTTATAATAATATATATCTACTAGTAAATAAAAAAATTAATATTTTTTCATGTCCGATAATGTTGTATTGCGAGCATATTAATGCAAATATTTATTAATTAATGTTTTTTTCAATCAATCTGGTGCTATGGTATTTTTGTATTTTATTTGGTCAACATTAAATCCATGTTTTCTATAATTTTTAATGCATAAAATTAATTATATCAAGTAGATTGTATACATATTAACATATTTTTATTTCGCAGCCTAATTGTATAATAATATATACAACTTATACACTGGATACTAGCTGGATGAATAGCACACTGTGCTATTTATGGGTCAATAACAACATATTAATATGCTTAACTTTTTTAATTCAAATAATGTTGAAGGTATACACGTCATTTGTAAATAAAAAATATTAATCCAATACGAAAAAGTATAACTTAATATACTTTATAAACCAATAGTATAACTTAAGTAAAGAAAGCGGTTTGCCTGGTCATCTCTATCATGTAATTTTAGGACAACAAATATAGCAGTTAACTGAAGACAGAGTTAAACATTTCTTTAAGCAAAGAAAACTGAATAGATTAATAGAAATGAATAATAACAATAAATTATAAATTGTACGCTTATATATTATATGTGTTAATACAATTTGTGTGTTAAATAATTTTTTATAACAAGCTAAAAAATCTCACGTTTTTGATGCTTAAGCTTAAAAAAAAAAATAATCGTACAAAGCAAAAGTAATTTAATAAATATACCAATTATACACAAACATATACATCAAACATGATATAACATATAACGACTATAGGATTTCAGGAACAGTCCATCGGCGGATAAATTTTATTGTCGGGCGCGGCAGGATCAAACGAATAATAATAATAATAATAATAATACACTCACTATTGTACACGGTAGTAATAGTATAATATTATAATATATTATACATATATATATATATATATTATTTATACATATTAATATAAAAATTATTTAATATTAGATGTAATATAAATTATAATGAAAAATGTAATCACTTTTACAGAAAACATTTTTAACGTTTAGGTTGTAATTACTTTTTTCTGAATTATAAATGCAGTGAAATAATTAATAATTGTATATGACAATTAATTCGTGATGAATACCTACCCATAGTGATTAATGACAACGTGTCAACGTGTATGCATAGGTATAAGACAAGCCAATAGTGAACATTATCCATTTATTCATATCATTTTGCTGAAATAATTATAGATTAGATAATTATTTATTAAAATTTGACATTAAAAAAGTGGGCAAGTGCTAAGTGGGTGTCGCTCTGCTGTACGTTAGGTTACAAGTGGGACACTGTAATAGATGGTGTTAAATTTGAATTCAATTGTATAAGAAAAACGATTCTGAACGAAGATAGTCAGTCAGTCTATGATATTAATAAGTATATTTTGTGATATTGTTGTAAATAAAGTAATTAATAAAATATTATAATCTATTTACGCGGAACCTTATTTTAAATAAGAAATTGTACATATGTATTTTTAATATTTTTCAACTGCTTTCGTAACGATATATCAGGAGTATAGAAAAAAAAACTAAAAAAATTGAAAACTAACAATGTCTGCAAACAGCTCAAAAAGAGTCAAATTATTTTCAAAATTTTATGGTGTATATAAAATGCTAATATAAGCATTCAGTAAAATTTTCATGTATATGCAGTTATTCGTTTTTGAATTACAACAAAATAAGAAAATTGTTACATAAGGAATCGAGTGAATAATATCCAATGTTGTAAAATATGACATTTCATACCCTTAAAAATTTAATTTGATTTTCTTGTAGACATTTATTTTTTGATAGAGGTAGACAAACTTATGAATAATCTTGTATTCCATTTTTAAATTTTAGATTTAAAAAGAAAAATTTAATGAATTCTTAATTCAAAATAATTTGTTTATTTTGTGATTTTTCAGTATTTTGTCCAGATTTAAATTTTAAATGGTTATAAAAAAATTTTGACTAAGAGTTTTTAATATTTTTTCAAACGCTATTGTGTTAACATATTAGAAGCCTTGAATTGAAAATTTCAATATTTTTTAGCCAACAAATAACATTTTATTGACATTCATAAAAAATTGGAAATTGAAAATTCCATAAACAGTTCAAAACAAATTAAAATATTATGTGAAAATGTCATGCACCTATCCATGGCCATTTGTTTTTGAGTAAAAATTTCCATATAGTTTTCAAAAGTACCGGGATAAACAAAAAAAAAATATTAAATAAAAACAGGAATTTTTATGCGAAATCTGGTTGCAATAAAATCGAAATTATTTTCTTTACACTATAACATTTTAAAAATATTTTGACTTGTTTTCGGACATACTTAGTTCCCAATTTTTTCAGTTTTTTTTTCTATAAATGTTAATAAAAATTTATCCGTTGGGTAAAAAAGCTTGAAAATTAATACAAGACTCTTGATATATTGTTACAATGACAGTTGAAAAATATTAAAAATACATAGTCTCAATTTTTTTTAAATGCATTTAAAGTTCGATTTTTGACAACATTTATCAATTTTAAAATTTAATAATGATTTTGTAGTTCAAAATTTCTAAAATGTTCAACTTCTGTAGCTAAGGATTGAAAATTCAAAACAAGATTCTACGTAATTAGGTTATTTTGCAACAAAGAAATCTGAAAAATATAAAACATGTTTTTTTTTATAGTTATTTTACGTTTAAATTTGGACGAAATTACATACTAAGTAACCAAGAATAACGATTTTGTTTAAAAATATTATTCGTGGGTACTTACTTAAAATTTTTTAATTATATTATTATATAAAAATATTGAAATATGAGAATATGCTATAATATTAATTCAATTTACCGGCTACTTTATTAATTATAACAATATAAATATAATATAAAATACCCTAGGTTGAAAAGTCCGTTTCCCGCTCAGATATATTTTTTGTATACAATGATAATATTATATCATTGAATCCTAAGTAAACGCCATCCATGAGATTGACCCACTTGTAAACTACTGTATAGCAGAGCGAAACCCACTAACCCGCTTTTTTAGATTCTGAGTGGAACGATGAATGTATTGATTTTACAATGATGAGTGTTTTTATATTTTTTTTTTGTGTCTGTGTACACGATAAGTAGTCGAAGTAATGCTTCGATTTTCAACTTTAGTATCTTTTTCGATTGGAAAGTGAATATCGTTAGTGCATTGGGGAGGTCAAAATTTAAAATTCACAGTAATTTTCAAAAGGCTCCTAGGTTATTGTTTCAAAGGCAGATGAAAAAAATTAAAAATCCTTAGTCACAGTTTTTATTTATAAGCATTTAAAGTTCAAATCTTGACAAAATACGGAAAAATCACGAACATTAGCAAATTATTTTGAATTGAGAATTCATATAAATTTTCTTTTTAAATCTAAGATTTGATAATGTAATACAAGATTTCCTATAAGTTTGTCTACCTTTATCAAAAAAAAAAATTCTACAAGCATATTAAATTAAATTTTTATGAGCGTTTGAAATTCATATTTTTATAACATTTGATATTCACTCGATTTCTCATGTAACGATTTTCTTATTTTATTGTAATTAAAAAACGAATGACTGTAGATACTTGAAAATTTCGCTGAATGTTTATATTAGCATTTTATATACACGATAAAATTTTGAAAATAATTTGACTCTTTTTGAGCTGTTTACGGACATTGTCAGTTTTCAATTTTTTTAGTTTTTTTTTCTATAAATATCAATAAAATTTTATTTGTTGGGAAAAAAAGCGTGAAAATTAATACAAGGCTCCTGATATATTGTTACAGTAGCATTGGAAAAATATTAAAAATACATAGGCACAATTTTTTTTTATAAGCATTTAAAGTTCAATTTTTGACAAACTTTATCATATTTATAATTTAATAATTATTTTGTAGTTAAAAATTTATAAAATGTTCAACTTTTATAGCTAAGGATTGAAAATTTAAAACAAGGTTTCACGTAAATAGGTTATATATAAATTACTTTATTCACAACAATATCATCAAATATACTTGGTATTATCATAGGCTGACTGACCGTTTTCGCTCAGAATCGTTTTTCTTATACAATGATATTATATCATTGAATTCAAATTTAACATCATCCATTAAAGTGAACCACTTGTAATCTACTGTACAGCAGAGCGACATCCACTTATCCACCTTTTTAATAGTAAAATTATCCAAAAATTTTCACTTAGATAAATACATTTTATTTTCAATCCAATTACTTAATATTAAATATTGATAGTAATTTTCAAAATATAATACTAAAAAAATTAATAGACAAATCAAATAGTTTATAGTAAATGGGGTACCTACTAGTAAATATTAAAACAGCACAAGAAACGAACACAAAGCACTTGAGGATCACGTGGTACGTGGGGCGAAGATTCGTTACTAAAAGCCCGGGTGGTCACCCATCCGGGAACTAGCCGGCCGGCCGATTTTAGGTAATTTGTGATAATAGGTATATATTATATGAATTATGAGAAGAAATATATTATTAATAATTATAATAATTATTATTAATTATTATATTAGATACTTGTGAATACCAAAAATATACATTCATTCATTAAGCATTCATGGAAATAGATTTAGGTACCATCAATTTTTTTTTTATTTTAATCCACTCATCTTAAATCTTTATGATTCCGTTTTATATCTTTTATGAACTAATCTACTAATTAGTTAGCACTAAATTTGGTTTAGGGTAAGTTTCACAAGTTATATTTTTCTCTTCAAAAGTTCAGTTACTATTATAATTTATAAATTATAATACTGTTTAATGATTTCAGATTTGACATCATTATTGTTATAGCAATCAAATAAATGAAAGTAAAATTGATTTCCATTTTTCAGACATCAGACTAACGACAAACTCACATTTGTTGGCCCTGGATAAGTGTTTTACAAATTAAAAGTTCGTTATATACCGAATTTACAATCCACAGTTTACATTTATTTTAGCTTTGTTTGTTTTAAATTTTAATATCAGAGTAAATCGATCTATCATAAAATTAAAATAGGTATCTACAATGTTTTCTGTGATTGTATTTCGGTTTCTATTGATATTTAGATGTTTAAGCGAGTTGCCGAGTTAAATTAATGAGTTATATGATCACCTATGTAAAATATTGCAATTTAAAAATACTTTAAGCTCGCTTAGTGCTTACTTAAACGCAATGCGTCTCATCCATCATTTGGTATATGGGATGATGGCATGTATGTAATATTTTCTCAACCACACTCGTTCTATAACGATATAAAATACCTATATTGTTAATGTATATCATAATACAGTATTGTAACGTTGCACGAATATTCGTCAGTAATAATAATAATAACGATGATATTATAATGATTTATTACTATCAAGTCAATGAAATGCCGGTTCTTCAATAACAGAGGTAGGTACATGAATTCATGTCGTTTGTGATATATTATATTTTCATCGTCTCCAATAGAACGCACAACGGCGACATTGATCACGATGTGTAAACGGCTCGTACAGGCGGCGGACCAGCTTAAAGGAGTTAAACGACAATATAATAATACATATTATAAACACAGTAAGAGTCTGTTTACAAAAGAGAAAATGTATAATAAAGATTTTCGTATCGTAAAGCGGCGCTCTTCAATACAATCAAATACCATATTCGGATCGTGTACACACAATGTACGAGTGACAAGTCTCTATGTATACACTGCAGATTTATGATGTATGGCACTATATTATATTATACGATATCCGACAATATCGTATAAACGTATTGTGAAGTAGATTTTATTGAGATTTGAAAAACAGAGACTACAACCGAGGCGGTCTGTTTTAAAAATTAGGAACAATATACACTGCAGTATTATGTTTGGTTGTATAGCGGCCACGGGGCGTCACAAAGAAAAACAAGTGAAAAAAATTGTGTTCTCCACTAAAACACACACGCACACACACACACACACACACACACACACACATACACACACACACATCTAGGTAAGTTTATGGTTTATACAATTTGTGTGATACTGTAATGTAATAAAACGTATAATGTACACGCGTTTGTTCGGACCGTGCCCGTGCAGGAGTAAATTTCTCAGAACCGGGATCGTAAACGAATGCCGGGCTCCTTCTAACACCCCAAATCGTTTTTATAACATATTATTATAATACGCGTTCGACGTTCGTCTGTACAGATGTGCGTGCCACACTCGCCCCTTCGACGACAGTCGAAACGTAAGCTATTCACCGCAATCGGATACGCGTAAATACGTAACAATATAATAGTAATAACGCGTATCTATATAGTGCCCACTATTATATCATACGAAATCTATCGACGGCCGCCGCCGCCGATTTCCTTTGAAAATGTCCGTCTTTTTATTTTACCGCCGTCGTCGTCGGCCGACAATGTAATAAGTAATAACCTTTTTTTTTTTTTTCGTCCCGAGACGCACTCTCGACTAATTACTGGTCGGAGTGTGTGTGTGTGTGCGTGCTGCGATGATTATATCGCATTAACAGATTAACTGCGTTGCAGATCGTGTGTGCGGGTTATTTTACCGACGGAGGTACCAGCAGGTATACAATATGTGATATAATATACACGAAACATGACTGATGGCATTGATTTTTTTACATCACATAATATGTAGGTACCTGGTACCTACCGAGAATGCTTTATAATAAAGTCATTAAAATATGCATGGGTACGAGTATATTATTATATAATATTATTGTATTATAGGTACGGATCCGAGGTACTGCAGCGTATGCAATATGCACCGTAATATATTATATAAATATATAATAACAACTAATAAGCATATCATTTATGGATATTGTATCGTAACGTCAGCATTGACATCAACGTCAACGATGGATTTGTCACCGATGCTTAGAGAGCTTAATAAATTAATTCGATATGAAGCCGCGGAGTCAATAATATATTATCAGTTATGTCTGGCGACCGAAATTATGTGCACTAAAAATGTGTTAGTTATGTATAATGAAAATAATATGCTACTATGATACTATAATATTTTTGGATACATCGAAATAACAAAAATCGTTAGGTACTCTTAGTTATATAATTTTGTCCAAATTTTAATGTTTCTTGAATTTCAGAAATATCTACTTATGAGTTATATGAGAAACTTAATAACATAAAAGCTTTATAATTATTCTTTATTTAAATTTAAATTTATGAATTAATAATCGAGTAATAATTATATAATTATTGTTAATACGAGTACGTTTATTGATTATACATTAAACAATATTAGTTTTGGTTAAAAATCACTTTTTAAGCAACTAATAATAGGTATAACAGTTTAATAAATTTATCACTCATATTTAAGTATTGGACATTTTGAAGTTTTGAACATCGATCATTTTTAGGACTTCAATTAGCAATCTTATTTACAAAAAAACTTTAAATAAAAAAATTTTTTTTAAAAATCTTGAAATTAAGGTGAACCATTTTGTATAAAAACATGTTTTAATTTTCTAATAATTGAGTATAATACTTAATTATACTTAAGATTGAAGTTGTGACTTATTACATTTTTGTTAAAAAAAACTTGTATTTTCATGTTGATATAATTATGATGTTTGATAGTATGGTTTTACTATTATTTAGTTAATTGTATTTTAAATTTTGATTAAAAGTATCAACAAATGTAGCCATATAAATATTTAAATACTATCAAAAATATTATTCAAATATTGATACGTATTACTTGATTGTATATACCTGGTGAGATGTTTAAGATAACATTCTAACAATAATTACGACGATTGGTACGTTTATTTTGAATTTATACAGGCACTGTATACCAAAATTTGGTGTTACATGTTTAGTGTAACTAAAGAGTTCTCCGAATTTGTTCAGATATTTTAAGAGCTAGATATCTAAAGTTATTTTTTTTATCCTTTTCATACCATCCTGCACGTGGTCTAGGATGCTAGATTTCAATGATATTAATTTCTATCAATGTTAACCGGTAATCGTTAATAGTTCTACTTGAATAAGTAATTAGGCAATTTAAAATAAAAGTATATTAAATAATTAAAAGTAAACTGCGTTTAATTTTCTTTCTGTATCTATAATACTATAATAATATAATCCCAACAAAGACACTCCGTGAAACTCCATGTAAGAAAACGCTGAGTACCTATATAAAAAAACGGCTCTAAAAGTTGTGATATAATTTTATACCTTTAAATAAGATATAATTTATATTAAAATAGCCTGCTAAATAACTGAACTTAGCATGCAGATCCACCGACGACAAGCTGCTGTCGGATATAGTCGAATTGCACTTATTTTAATCAAATTGCACTTGGGTTTAAAAAAGGTAATGGTCGAATTGCATACAGGTAAAAAGCAGGTAGTGATCGAAATGCACTTGGGCTCAAAAAAGGTATTCCAACAAAAATATCATGCATTTGAAGGGGTTAAACGTTTATAAAACACTAATTTCCCTTTTCACTTACAAGCTTAGGATTGGCAATGATTTTAATCATTGGCTTAGTTAAAAATGATTGTTTTATACATACCATTGTCCATTATGTTAATATAATATTATATAGGTATACATACCTAAATATATGTTAAATCATCAAATATTATTAGTCATTATTTTAACTTTTTTTTAAGACTAATTTTGATAATTTTTGTGGGAATATTATATATACAATTTTTTTTATCCTTTTTTTAAATCGTCAAATATTATTATAATAATAAACGCGAATGTCCATAGTGACCTTAAATTTGAATTCCTTTTTTTGAACAAGTTCAGTTCGACCATTTCTTTTTAGGTAATAGGTGAAATTCGACTATCCCGCCGCTGTCAACCGTCGACGATCGAAACAGTCATTGCGGATTGCAATATACCTTTTCAGAACTACCGTACAAATCAAGCCCCCCCCCCCCCCAAGCGCACCTGCTTGGGACACACTATAACCGAACGGACGTTATGAACAGACCTCACTTGTTTGGGCGGGCCTGACTCGACTAATCCGTTCATTCCACGAATTTACTGAAAATATTTGACACGTATTCATTCTTATGTTGTAGTAATATTTACAGGGTCAACGTTCGCCGGGCTACCAAGGTTGGCTGCGTCCGACGACGTAAATTCATCCCCAATCGTACGTAATACAAATTGATTAATATAGAAATAAAAATCAACTATGTTACAATTTAAAACCAACGTGTTTATATTTTTAAGAAGCGGTGGCATGCAACTGCGGCGTGTACCGTTTCAACATACATCATTTAATTCAATTGTAAAACATAATATATTACAGTGAACCAATGAATAATTACGAGGTACACTCGATACCTATCATACAGCAGAGCTGTACTTGCTCAATTTTTAAATCACGAATCTTATGTACACTTACAGTTCATTTAATAATGAATTTGTTTAAACGGCTACATTAAATGAATTCCGAAACACCGAATTAAAAAGCGACCGTATTTTGGTAGGTCATAAACAGTATACATTATCATAGACGGACAGCAGTTGTCGAAGAATTGGACGGTGGCTTATCATTGGTCAAGGGTCCTAAAGTGAGGAATAATTCTTTTGAGAGCTTCCTGGAAAATCCTGGATTGGGCCAGGAGCTGCAGACGAGCGGCACAAATTTCGGTGCAGTTTATTCTTAAATTATATGAAAACTTTTTTTGAACACAAATGTTACTGAGATTTTCCTGTTAAAAACCTTATGCAATATAACTATTATAAATAACAAAGTTTTCGGAATATGTATTATATCATTTGTCTGTTATATTATAATATATGACTAAAATATTAAAATCGTATTAGAGCAAACCAGTTACATGCAAATTCTAATCAAACGTGGCAATAGAACTAATTATATAAATTTGAACATACTAATATTGAAAATTGTTAAAACTATTAAGTCATATTATAATAATATAATTTAACGTGATTGACTTAAAAATAGTTAAAATAGTTATGTATTTTAGACCATCATAGGTGTAAATTAAGTATGCAATAGCGGGGAAATAAATATATCAATAGAGTATTATTTCCCTACATATAATATTAATATAATTTTGTGGTTTGGCGGGGCGCGTTGGCTGCTATCAGTTGTACAGTTAGTAACGTCCTTGCTACTAGTTCTCGGATGTGTGACCACTCGGGTTTTTAGTAGTCAAAACCTTGCCACACATACACGTGTTCCTATCCAACCATTTTTAACTGTACCAACAGTTCCAACCTTACCGTAATAAAACCTACCAAATTTACAGATTAAATTGCCTCAGTCATCAAAGCCTTAAAACTAATAATAATAAAAAAATATATATAACTCTTACGAGTGTGTGTGTGTGTTTTTATAAAAGATAATATGGTGGTATGCTTGTATGGTACACAATGCCATTGTCATTATATTATTATTTTATTTTTTATTATTATAAGCCACAACAGCACAGATTATTGGTTTTATTTTATTATTATTAGTTGACAAATGAAGATACATAATATTAAAAATGTAAAACGGCGCTTCGGGTATGCAATATTGGTGCTTGCGTGCATTTATTACAAAGATAAGCCTTATACTGTTTTAATAGTGTTACTATTGAAATTAATTTATATTTTGATAATAGGTACTTGAATTGAGGGCGCAGTCACAACAGGTGTTTGGTGAAATATATTTTAATCTTAATATACCAATCTATTGAATTTTCTTCCCTAATTAGATTACCAATTTAAGTATAATGTAAATATTTTTGTATACTCAAGAAAAAATGTAAGCTATTTATATAATTTGTAAATATTAACTATGAAGATAAAAAATTTACCTGTGAACGAGAAGAAGAAGAATAGGTAGGTAGTAGGTACTTAAAAAATACATTTATCTTAAAAAAATGAGTCATTGAAGGTAGCGTTTAGTTTAGGTTTTCCAACAGACATTAAGATAACTATCAGATCCGATAAAAGTCTTGTATAAAATAAGTACACTTACTTGCGTCCATTTGAACTTTTATTTAGTGTGTATTTATAAAGTGGATGGCTGAAAATAAGTATAATATCTGTAACTGACTTAAGAAAATTACATACCAGCTTTAGCTTGCGCTGCTGGTCGTCGTCAGAAGAGTCAACCTACATGTAACATTATGTACCTACATATTATTAATTTATAATCAATAATGATACGAGAAAATGTGACCAAACATAATTTATTTATTCATTTTTAGTAATATATGAGCGTTCACTGTCTTATTGTAAATAAATAATTACAAATGGTATAATAAATTATTGAAATACAAAAAAAAATTATATTTTAAGTAATTTATAGATATTCGTGTATATAAAATTTAACGATATTTATTATTTAATATTATCGTGAATCTGTGTAAAAATAATATCAAAATAAAAATACTAATAATTTTATTGTTATTTTTTTACTCACGGCTGAAAATGAAAAAGTATCACTCAAACGTGACGACGGCCGTTGGTATGGACTATCGATATAGAATAATAAACAAATATTTTGAGTTCACTAATTTCATTATACCTTTATAATATCAATTGTAAATCCAAATCTAAAAATTGTGTCAAATTAGTAATCAGTTAAGTAAGTATATATACTAAAATATATTTTACTTATAATTGTAACAATTGTTAATTTTGACCTTATACCCTCAGAAATGGAGAATAAAAGGAAGCGGTCAGTCGAAGATGATGATGATTGTATGCATAGGCAAAAAATATTGAAAGTCATTGGTAAGTACAAGTTGACGACGTTATTGTTGGTTCACAACTTTAATTTTCCTTCAGATAATCAAAAATTCTCTATTCTTCCAATTTCGTTTGATTTCCATCGAAGAGCTTTGGTAACTGCGGGACGACCCGACACATTATAACGAAATACAAAATATACTGTAACATTCGTTACACCTTATAAAATATTATAAACAAAACACACATTATATGATTGACTAATAGGTACAAAATATACACACCCAACACTTTTGGACCCGTACGTCATTACTTATTATTAAAATGACAAACCATCAACAGGAGCAAATTCAGTCAATATTAGTGATAAATTTATTTTTCTTAAATACGACACACAACAATTCGCACAAACAATATTCGTTTTCTGTTTTTGTAGAGCGGGGGGAGGTGTGTCACTGCGTCTAAAACATAACATTTGAGAAATTTCGAAAATATACATAATATTAAATACATTGAGTAGATGTATATAATAATATGTATATATAGGTAGTGTAAATAGGTAAATTATTTAATTATGTTCAATGTTCAATACAGAAAGTCCATATGACGCTGATGACGAGAATCGTCATCAGAGAGCGAATCACACGCGGAACACGTAATGGCTGCAGATTACTGTGAACCCGAAGTAGACGAAGTAAGTACCCGTCTATTTATCAGACATTCTCAAACATGATATTAATTGTTATAAATATATTGTTATATTATTATAGTTTCCATGTGGCAGTAGGTACACCGTGCTAGAAAATTTATATTATGATAATACGTTGTATTACAACGCATTACATTACAGCGAAAACACGCCAACAGTAGGAGACTTATACCCAGAATATAACGTAAAAGAGCGCCTGGCAGCTGTGCCAATAGAAAAAATTTCACCTGTTATAAACCTTATTGTAAGTACCTATATGTCTCGTTATAAGAAATATAATATAAATATTTTTTCAATTTGATTAGACAAGCTCTGATGATGAATCGTCAGAAAGTGGATCAGCCGTTAGAACTCTAGTAAGTTTACTAGAGGAGGTTGAGAACGAATATAGTAATACGACTAGAGTGCAGTATGAATATTCGCCGAAAACAAATTATAATAGTACATTGTCACCAAAAATAGCTAACAGCGAAAACTCGGCAACAGAAGAAGACTTATACCCGAAATCGAACGTAAAAGAGCGCCTGGCAGCTGTGCCAATAGAAAAAATTTCACCTGTTATAGACCTTGTAAGTACCCATAAGTTTCGTTATAAGAAATAATATACAAATATTATACAATATTATTATAGGTTTGAGCGGAGCAATGAATGTATTGATTTACAATGATGAGTGTTTTTTTTTTGTGTCTGTAATCACCTTCGAGACAGTAAAAATCATTGGATTTTCTTCTAAATTTTATTTTTCTGATATTTAGGGGAGTCAAAAGTAAAAAAATTCTAATAGTTTTCGAAAGCGCAGGAAAAAAGAAAAAAAAAATTAGGAAAAGTGGGAATTTTTACAAAATTGATTTTGGTTTGGTATAACTCTAAAAAATGACTGTAAATACATGAAATTATCACTAGTTTTTTATACTAGCATTTTATATACACGTAAAAATTTTCAAAAATATTGATTTGTTTTGAATTTTCAGTTCTTATTTCTTTAGTTTTTTCTATGAATGCAATAAAATTTTATTGTTGGGGAAAAAAGCTTGAAAAGACTATTACAAGACTTAATATATTGTTACTGTGACATTTGAAAATATTAAAAATCCAGTCACATTTTTTTTTTATAAGCATATAAAGTTCGAATTTTGACAAAAGGCGTAAAAATCACGAACATGTGCAAATAATTTTGAGTTAAATATTCCTAAAAATTTTTTTTTTAAATCTAAGATTTTAACATGTAATACAAGATTGCTTAAAAGATTATCTCTTTATCAAAAAAAAAAAAAAAATGTCGATAGAAAGTCAAGTTAAATAACTTAAAGTTATTTTGTTGTAATTTTATAACATTAATTCTACTTACCGGCTACCGTATTAATAATAAGTGTAATAACAATATAAATAGAATATATAATACCCAAACTGACAAATCGCCTCTGCTCAGAATCGTTTTTCGAATACGATGATATTATATCATCGAATTCAAATATAATACCATCCATAATACAGTGACCCACTTGTAGCCTACTGTACAGCAGAGCAACACCCACTTACCCACTTTTTTAATTATTTTTTTAAAATTTAATTAGACAAGCACCGATGATGAATCGATTGAAGAATCAGCCTTTACTACTCCGGTTAGTTTACCGGAGGAGGCTGATCAAATGACGAAGATAAAACTACTCACTAACAACATTCTTACAGTCCTGCTATATATTATATCAAGTAATTATTATTGTTATTTTGTTATTTTGTTATTATTTGTTATCAAAGTGTTTCTAATTAATTTATTAAAAATAATAATAATTAATTGAGTATTAAAGTTAATTTTTTATTGAGATTTAAAAATCCTATCATAATTGTTTTATATATAAGTAGTGTCATACTTCTCTAATCTATAGTATATACTTTAAAATAATCAAATATAGTTCCTATACAGTAAATGTATACATAGGTATATACAATATAAAAGTATGCCAATGAGTATGCACCAGCAGTATCTATAGGTAAGAAAGTGCAATCTATTGTTTTTGTATTATTAAAATATTATATAAATCAATTTTTAAAGGATTCTTCTCAACCATCAGTTGAAAATAGATCGAATTATTTGATTACGTATACCTTTATATTCAATCTACTGTAGCACAAAATTATAATAAAATACGTTTTTTCTGTCGCTTAACACTCCCAAAATCCAAATAGCACCTCCAAATTGTTGATAGCATTCTCAAATGTTTATTGACTATAACAGCGGTTCTCATCTGTGGTACGCGTACCACTAGTGGTACGCGGATAGCTCATAGGTGGTACTCGAAGAAAATCTACCTTCATAAAAAAAAAATGGAATGAATCATTAAACATTAAATATTATTGGTTTATTTAATGTTTATTTGATGGTGTGGAGGTCGTTTGTAATCGTAGCAATTAAGATAACGATATTTTTCAATATAATACAAATCGATAAAACTTTATTTATGATTTAACCAGTGACTCTACCCTAAAAACCGCTTTCAAAACCAAAATATCACTAATTTTGGCTGGACGTGAAACAAGAATACTCGGCATTGTCCACACAAGTTTTACATTTTCTAATCCCTTTTGTATCAACATATCTGTGCGAAAATACATTTTCTCACTTATTTTACACAAAAAATAAACAGAAGTAGATTAAACGTAGAAAATGATTAAGACTTAAAGTAAAATTTGGAGCCCGATATTGACGTCATCGTCCGTTCAAAACAACACAAATATCGTCTCATTGAAGTTAAAAGTAAACAATAATAATTATAATAATTTTACATATTTATTAATTTCTTTTTGTGCATTTAATACTTACTAGTTTATTATAGTATATCTATTTTATATTATCTCATTTGTAATTCCTAATGAAATAAAATTCTATACATATAATAAACGTATACTTATTAATAAGCAAAAAAATGGTCAGGTGGTACGTAAAATTTCCATTGTATAGGTGGTACGTGACTTTAAAAAGGTTGAGAACCGTTGGACTATAATATTATGCCATTGGTATTAAGATACATTTATTTCCTAGACCTTATCATTTTCATAATAATAATAATAATACATAAGTACCTATCAGAATAATAATATAGATAAAAGCGTAATATGTAATTGTTTATAATTTATATTAAGGTTAATGCGAAGGTGGATTAAATTAAGTTATATGAATGGAGGACTCTACTAATCACTTTAGCCGACATTAATAACCCCTATAGTAATTCCCCTAGTAACCCCCATACATTTAAACCAAATGATTATTGTCGTCATTACCGAAAAATGATGTGGTAAACTAAAACGAAGAAAGTATAATAACGCGCAACCGTATTAGAGGTATTACGTACGACTGAATTGGTTAGGCCCTAGAAGTATGTACCTATGTCCTATATCTATATATTAGATCTGTGTACCTCACTAACATTAAGTAGACCAATACAATACTCATCAGTTTCGAATAATCGGAAGAAAACGTATCGGGTGTATGAGAAACGAAACAGAAAAAAATGATTTGACCGGATTGCGGTCCGGCGGAAAATAGAACGCGAATGATACTATATTATGGTTTAAGCGTTTTAAAAATAATGACGATTAGACGTCCGGCATCCGTCTGGAGTTAAAGTCTCCGTCACGGAGTATTGGAAAAAATAGGAGTATTGTAAAAGTATTGTCAATGGGAGTATTGTAAAATAATATCATAATGGAAAAGAACACACATAACAATAACTAATAAGTTGTGGTATTTAAGTGTACACTAAAAATAACGAAATGTGAGTGTAGCAGATATGATAATGTTAAGGTGTGTGTGTGTTGTGTGTTTAAGGAACAAGGGAGTATAGAATTAAGGATTATTAATATTTAATGAGAGAGAATAGGTCGATATAGGGTTCGGTCATTATACAATGTTGAGTGGTAGTGAAAGTGGGGTAAATTATAGAAGTAAAATTATGGTGGTGGGAGGGTGTAGAGAAGGGTGAGAACATTGAGGAAAAGATGGATAAAAAGTGCACATTTCATATGGAGGTGTAGGGAGAAAGTGGCCGAACCTGTAAAATTGTGAGAGTAGATGAGTAGTGATGGTTAGGTAAGGTTGACACTTAATAATCGAATACGTAGAAAAGGATCTTAGATTGTAAAGGCCTTTGGACTCTTTGGCTGAAACTAACAAGTTATGGGTAGTGTATATGTCATAGGTACATAATATTTATAAGATTAAGACAATTTGAACTTAAAATTATTTTGAACTTTTAGATGTAGTGGTTTTCAACATAGCGGATTCGACGTCGTAAGACATCGAAATTATCTAAAATCAAATAGTATTTAGTTACATAACTATATTTAATGGTATATTTGGAATTAGAATTATTATTTTAAAAAAATTTTAATAAATATGTACGCTTGCAAATAATTGTAAGTTGATATTTTTTTGTGAAACTTTTATCAGCATTTGATTAGCATTATTCATCTGTATTGATAATAACAACAGCTTCTTAAATTTTAATTAATTTTCGTCCAATCACAAGAGTATAGGCTCAAGTTAACAAGTTCTCTCTGCATAAAGTAAATCATTCATATAAATGATATAATCAAACAAATTGCGTCATTAATAATACTATTATTATATACTTGTAGTTTATATTTTCAAATAGATAACATAAAGAATTAATTCTAAAGAAACATAGATAGCTGTAGATCCGAGTTTGATCAAGGTGAGGGTTGTATCACTTGTATCCGATTCCGTTGTCAAGCATACCGATCAAGACAAATTGAATGACTAAAAATATGTATACATAATATAATATTGTGTATCGACTATGTTTATGCTAAACATAATGCTTCAAGTTAACGCTAATAAACCCATTTAATTACAATGGATGCAATGAAATCTCCCCTAACGTACACCTCTAAATAGCGGACACTTACAAATAGAGTACAATAATTCAGCAACCCAGAATGTACGATATTTAAAAGTGTCAAATAAATCAAACATCATCTTAAAGCTCAATAGGTTAGGTATGTTACGCCATGTATCTACTCGTGTTTTTTTACTAAATAGTAGAACGAATAACAAATTTAAACTTATATTATGCTCTCTAAAAATTCGACGAAGTTGTATAGAATGATAGTATTAATACTTATTCAAAACTAAACCTTTTTTTATTTCTTAAACCAAAATCGTAACATTATAAGTTAGAACTCTCGACTCCATAACATGTAAGTAAAATAAATTTTGATAACAATTAAAGTGATGAGTTTTATTATGTTAAATATGAAGTATCTCACTTAATATTGATTTTGTAGTTATACTCTGTTAGTATAGTGTAAGGTGTTTTATATTGTAGAATATTTAAAACAGTTTTAATTCACTGGGGACATCAAAAATATTCCTACTACCTAAGGAAACAAACAAATTTCAATAATCCTTTTATCACAATTGTCTGTAATTTACAAAAATACTTTTTAAAATTGTACATCAAACCGTTACCTCTATATTATATAATATAAACTTAAATAAATATCATACCAAAATGAACAGGTAAGTTAACATTATGATAAAGGTCGAATTAATGGCAACTGCCAGCAAAACAATGGGTTTCATAGCCGAGTAAAACGATTGAGTTTTCCTGAAAAATAAAAATGTATAATTATAATCGTTAGGATTCATTTATTTTTACAATATTTTCAAGCAACTATTTCTATATTTAACAACATAAAATATACATTTTGTGAATGTTGTGTTAGACGTCGTGTTGTGGAGCAGGAGATTTACTCCAATCATGAACATTGAGGGGGGGTTACTATATCATAGTAAATTCTATAGAACGACATCACTATGTCTGATAAAATGGTATGTTTAAAATTATACCATAGTCCTATAAGGATTAAGGAACAATCATCGGTTGATGGCGAGTCAGCACAAGTGAAAAAACATAATTTTAATCAAATATATAATATATATGATTTTACAGTCTACGCATGACGATTTTAAATTTATTTTATTGTTACGTTGGGCCATCTAGACATGGAACTCACTATATTGATAATTGATTTATACTTTATACCTATTCACGTACTTGAGTTAAATAATTTTTATCAGTTATGTATTTTGAATAAATATTCGAGCACGTAATGATGCCAACTAATCGCAGTGGCGGAGTCAGGGTTTGGAAATGGGAAATTTCCAGATGGCCTGGTCAACAGAAAGCTATAAACAGGGCCGGATTGGTTAGGCGAGCTACCAAGAAAATCTCGGTGGGCCGCTAAAGTTTGGGCCGGTCGTGTGAGTGTGAGTGAAAATAAATTTATGTTTAATTTACGATTGGCCACCTGTAAGCTATATTATATGATCTACGAGTTACAAATCTACAATAGTCAATACTTGAAAAATTTGTATACACATTTTAACACACTATATTATATTAATGATAAAAACAAAGTATATACGTATAATACTTTTTTTATTAATATATTAAGATTTGGCCGGTGAAAATAATGGGGGGTTACCAGTACTAATACACAGACACATAGTCCACCATAGCATACATCTATTTAGTGCTTTTTGATGTTATTTGTTGGGTAAAAAAACGTGAAAATTTAATATAAGGTTCCTAATATATCATTCTAATAGCAGTTGAAAAATATTAAAAATACATTGGCACAATTTTTTTTTTATAAGCATTTAAAATTCAAATGTTGACAAAATTTATCAAATTTATAATTTAATAATTATTTTGTAGTTAAAAATTTATAAAATGTTCAACTTTTAGAGCTAAGATTGAAAATTTAAAACAAGGCTCCATTTAATAGGTTATATATAAATTACTTTATTCACAATAATATCATCAAATATACTTGGTAATATCATAGGTTGACTGACCGTTTTCGCTCAGAGTCGTTTTCTTATACAATGATATTATATCATTGAATTCAAATTTAACACCATCCATTACAGTGACCCACTTGTAACTTACCGTACAGCAGAGCGACATTCATTTACCCACCTTTTTTTATTTAGTTTTAATTTTCCTAGATATGTAGGTATCTTGTCATACCTACAATATCATAATACTCATTGGACTCAATTATTAATAACATAATATATAATTGGTTCTCAAACTCCATTCTGAATTTAGTTCTACTAATTTTTGTACATCAAGTAAAAAGTACCTATATTATATTGAAAGTAATTAAAACACTAATGCAAGTACTACCTATGTATTATTGTTCTTAATACCTATGTTTTTTGATAATATTTAAAAATATTGTTTTATCTCTTACTTATTTGAGATTTGTCTTCGTGCCCGATGTTTTTGAACGCATGAATGAGTACTTTCTGTTGAGTAATTATAGCTGAACAAAATGAAATTAAAATCAAATCTGTGGCATGACATAAAGTACATTGCAAACAATAGTGTGGTGTTTCCATTAAAGACAATAATAATAATATGATTAATTATAAGTTGTGTAGATACGTCATAACGTAAGTTCATAATATTCTTGTAACGAACATTTGAATTTCCCGAAATTATGAACTTGTTTATCCTGAGTGGATAAATCAACCATTGTATTATAACCACAATGGAGAAAATTATATACCAATTTGTAAATCGTATTGTCTTGTCGCGATATTTGTGCGGAATTTCACCGTAATTACAACACGTTACACTCGTCAAAAAATTGACTTGCGTAACGTTTAACACTTTCAAAATTTTTTTTGCGTTGTACAAGTATACGATAAACTTCCACAAGGATAGATAAGTATGTATATTAGTGTAGAAGATGAGGAAATAATCGATGTTAGTAACGACGTCGTCCTTCTCGAAAACTGATCCTGCATTTCCTAACAGACAAAACACTGGTCGACCACGGCGACGGCGAACATAACAAAACATATCTTGAACGTTCAATCCGAAAACCTTTCTATTACTAGAATCGAATATCTGGTAGAAATGCGATTGCTTCAATAGTTTCAAGTTAATAGCTACGTCATGATCTTCAAACGTATTCATCGAATGTGTTGTTGTCAAATAATCTGTAAAATATAATGAAAGTATATTCAATTATTGTACTGGAAATGTTAGACCGTTGACAGGAATAACATATGTACCTATATAACATACTTTGTTAGTTTGTTCAGTATATTCTATATATAGAAATCAGTTACACAAATAAAAACTAAAAAAATAAGATATGGATTGTTTTGTCTCTTGTGATTTTTATATGAATAGTTATCAGATTATTCTTAAACATCAATACTATTATATTTTATGGTATATTTGATTGAAAAATGTAACACCAACGCTGCAATATATGGACAAAATAAACGTCGTTAATCTTATTGTGAAGAAGAAAAATCGTATGATGATAATCCCACCAGTTTCGTCAGCCATTCTCGTAAGAGTACCTTTCCGTTCTTTTAACTTTTTAACGTCTCTTACATTTTTTATTCGCTTGGTGTGTTCCTAGTCTATATAGGGAGTATGGACTCCACAAAGTATTTATCGAACTATTTAATTGTACGTAATTGTTAGGCGCAATTTTTCTTTACAGGGCCCAAGACCGTTCATTATTGGTCCTCCTAAAAAAAAAACTTATCCATGAGCCTTTGGTGCGCCAGGCCGACACTGGCAAGGAGATAAAGATGCTGTACACACATTATGTAAAGTATAGCTTTATAAACTGAGTTTATTTATTCATTAGGTAAGTAAATTATCCTAGGTACTAATTTTTAATAATGATAAAAAATACATGTCTTATGCTTTAATACTAATTTTATATTTATATTGAAATACTTACTTAATAACTGCAGTAGTGCAATCTGCAGAAACAAGTATATAAAAATAAGCCATCAATATAAAATATGGAAGTTTTAATATTGCGATGTAAGAAAATATTTCAAAATTCTGTATAATACTGGATGAATAATACAATTATAAATAATAAAAGTAATAAACCATGTAACGTTTTCCACCTATAAGTATACTTGGCTAGTGCAATTTTACATTTTAAAATGTGTTATAGTCATTTTAAAATTGAAAATATATTTTACACAACTAGTTAAAACTAATTTTAAAAAAAAAAGGTGAGTAAGTGAATGTCGCTCTGCTGTACAGTAGGTTACAAGTGTGTCACTATAATGGATGGTGTAATAATAACTCCGATCCCAGAGACAGCACCGCTCGGCAACAACAACACGGTCCAGGAGGACGAAGGATTCGAACGTTTCGGAAGCGGAAGAGGACCATTCGGTTTTGCTGGCGACCGGTCGTACGTCGTCGTGTGGGGACGCGCCGTCCTCGGGAGTCGGGGCCTGTCGATCCCACTCCGACTCCCGAGGGCGGACCGCTCGACGACGTTTTGGTTGAGAACGACGGACAGGATGACGGCAATCAGTGCTAATCTTAACATCTGATTATACGCGCGCGTATTGGTTTTTCGTCGGATACCTATCATGATTTAAGATAGTATGGTTGCCCATCGACTTGTGATAAGAAAGCCATTACAGTGAATCTTACTTTTTTTACTATTGCAGCGCTCCATGTGAGCAAAATAGTGTCGTAAACTCGTAATTCTCGCGACTGTTTAAATCATACGGATACGACATATTAATGGTATCGGTGTAATATGTGCATTGATGACGCAAGTTAGCAAGTAATTACAATAGTTTTAATACAAACAATATCCAAGAACACAAATAATAAAGTTAACAAAATATTTAATAATAATTATATACTTTTTTGTGATATGTTGGTTAGATTTAAATCATCTTGTACATGTACCTGTGTACAGTAACATCAAAGATGAGTTCCGTAAGACATTGGTACATTATTATTTTATATTAATATTATAATGTAATTAATAATGAAATATTCCACGTTATTACGTGATAATTCCACGATAATTTAGTGCTATGGATAATTACATTAGATGCTTGCAAACAACAAATCCAAAATAATAGGAATCGCATCTTTAACAAGTCTGGGCTTTTCAAACATATCTGAAAAATATGATTTTGTATGAATATTTTATAATATTAATAAATAATATTATTTTTACTTACTGTATACTTCCTAAACCTACACCAGATCCCAAGTATCAACTACATCCTCTTTCTTGAAGTGGTAACGGCATACTTTAGAATTTTAAAACATCTAAAACTTTTTCCCACTCATCCTTAAAGGAGGAATTTTAGGAACACCAAACAAATAGTTTTAAAATCCTTATAAGGAATAAAGGTACACAACATGCCATTTTTATTATATAATATAAAAAAAAACCAAAATTATAGCATTATAATTGATTATTAAAATATATTAACATAGTAAAATATCAATGATAATTAATGTTTAAACTGCATTATTATATTTATATATCAGTTCTGCCATGTTAGGTTTAAATATACAGTTTGAGGTGGGTAAAAGTCGTCTACATAGTCTTCATTATCTCCACCAAAAGCGCTATACTATTAAAAACAGCTGATTGCTAGATTCATATTGATGGTCGTCGAATAAACCATTATACCGTAGTCGATGGGCAACCATACTATCTTAAATCGTGATCAGAATAGATTGTTTAAATGTTCGATCACAGGTGATCTACCGACAATCTGGGTGAATTGAAACCACGGTTTAAGATATATCTACAACCGTGGTTTCAATCTATCTATCATACTAGTATCTATTAACTAATGGACTGCGCCTATCACAGCCTCCCTCCTACCAATAGTTCATGGGGATGATATAGAGTGAGAGAGAAAAAACTAGGCGTTTGGGCCACGGACTAAGATATAATGAACTGGACACGAGATGCCACGTTAATATTTAGGTATCGAAACTTTGTACGCTTTTATACATTTTTAAATCACTTTTTAACTTTTTTAATATTTAAAAAACTAAATGTTATAATAAAATTCTGATACTTTTATCATCTTAAATACTTAAAATCACACATTTATCCGTAAATTAAATTATTTATTTTGTTATTCATTATGTGAACAATAATTAACATTTAAAAATATTGAAAGAACATTTTTTTTGTTTGTTTGTTCTTTTAAATCTTAATTTACACAGAACTTTTATTTTAAATTACATTAATTGTATTTCGTATATATTTCTGTTTGTTAATAGATGGAAACAGCCAAACAGGGTACTTATATTGTTCTTTAAAAGTACTAGGAATATTAAATGGTCTATGGTTTATGGGCTATGACATTGGTAAAACGGGTAGAATAGAGAATATAAAGAGGAGGAGCTAAGTTTTAAAAATAATGTACTCTTTTTTTAAATTGTTGTATCTAGTTAACATAATTATAACTAAAGACCCCGGTTAGGTCCGCGGATTTAATTTCACCAAAAATAAGTCAAAATAACAATGGAAAATATTACAAACAAATTACATGATGAAATATTGAAATCGTATAATTGTATTAAAAAGTAAAAAAACGTATAAATAAAAAAATAAAAAATATCCACGTAAATGATGAAATTATTTAAGTATATATTTTTAATATGTATCGAAAAATATAATAAATTAAAAATGTCAATTGTATGACGAAAAACAGGTGCAAATATTTTGCTTGGCTTCTATGTTGATATTTGGCAAAGACATCGATAATTCAATTTTCAAGGTATATAACTGTACCAGAATAATATCATGATATACTTATACATATGTTTTAAATATAATAATGACTATGCGGTGAACCTATATGGATAAACTGAGTAGGTATTGCAGGTAGAATTGATTTGTGTTCACAAAGTACAATTATTATACACACTTGAACATAAAGGACAATGAGTACCTATCAAGTATCAATTATTATACTAGATTCGTAGGATTCTAATTGAACATGTTTACCCAAATCAAAAACCAGGAGATCAGGTAATGGATTTTATTATTTATTCCTAAAATAATATATGATATTTTTATAGTGATTTACATTTATTGTATAATTTTATTATAATTTCTCATCAAATATCAACGGACAACAGTAAACAGCGACTAAAAATATGGTTCAAATTTCAAGTTAATATCATAACGAGTAGAGCACCAAAAACATCGCTTTTTTTTCATTACACATTTTTTTAACCCCCATACATAAGACGTATTAATGTCAACTACCATTACCTTAGCTACATAATAAATAATCCAATTGTATATTATTGTAAAAAAAATAGCTGTGAAGAACAAATGTAAAGTAATTATTAATTACGATTATAATAATAATAGGTACTGATTTTGGCGATTTTAATGAACTATGCTGCCAACAAGTTTTGCTAATTTTTTTTTTTGTTTTTGAAGAGTGTCATTCGATTACCAATTAAGTGTACAAAATATACAAAGATAGTTAGAAGAAAAAAATATTAAATTAAACCTATACCAATTATTTCAATTAAAAGTATTAGGTACCTAATGCATATTTTACTAAAGTTTAGAAGACCATAGTTAAGAAACTATCTAACCAAAATAAATGATTTGAGGATCAACATTTTCAGAAAAAAAAAGCTTTACCAGAATCCATTAAAAAATATAGTGATTACCATTTAAATAATCAAGTTGATTTTTCTATTGGTACAACTGTTTAAAAATATTGCTATTAAAAATAAAGAAACACGTCTTTTTTCGTTTTAACATTTCATCGATCTATAATCGTTAAAAAAACCCCGCGTACAGTGGTATGACATACACTCTGTATATTTAAACCACGGAGCACGGACTAAGATAGATTAAAGTCTATAGATAGTTATTAGTCTATGTCCGTGGTCCGTGCCCTGTCCTCGTGATGATCTCTTAGATCATAATAAATAATAATATACAACATGATGTATATGATCTAAGGACCATGACAAATTAAATACAATATGTCATGCTATAAATGATCTAAAAATATTTATTTTTTTTGTGTTATGTGCTAATAGCGCGGACGTGTTAATAGTGTTATTGTGTTAATACTTTATCTTCAATGCTGATTTCCAGTTGCAGTAAAACAACAATACAAAAAATGTTGTTCAATGTTGGTCTAACTGTGACCTACTTATCATCATACTAATATTTTATCTTATTGTTTTCAATTTAAATAAATATTTATTAATTATTTTATTATTTGTAATTATTACTAATTTAACTAATTTTGTTTATACATTTGTAATATAATTTCTATTTAATATGTATATTTTGTACATAACTTCCCATGTTACATTCAACATTCCCTGTTCTGAATAACTTTGGATGCTGCAATATTTTAACTAGCATACGCCGGGCTTAAGGTAAATACAATTTATGTAGTGTATATTTTGATTCTCTTTATACTCTATTGTGAGTCGTGACTTTACTCGTATTTTTAAAACATATAATTCATAATTTGGTTTTTGCTGTCATTGTTGTTTTAGAATGGCACAAACAAGGCGCGTGCCAGTCTTTGGTTCACGGCCCCCATGTGCATACCAATCCCGACTTGATGAACGTAGCTTACAATTACGTATGGCTAGATTGGAACGGTCTAGAAAGTCAGATAAACCGGAAGATTTTGTTTGCTATGAAGACTCGGATGAAGAAGAAGAGAGCACAATGTCATTATGTACTATGCTAAACTCTTCTTATAATTTTGTTGATTATATAAGAAATCGGGAATATGGAATGCGAGAGTATCGTTCAGTAAATCAAAATCATGGTACAAGGCATATATTAACACATGACTTATTCAAAGAACGGTCTATACCATTAAAAACAATGAATAAAGTTTTTTGTTCACAATGGCTTAGTAGTAAACAAATTGTTTTTGGTACAAAATGTAATAAAGTAAGTACACTGAATACCTCTAATTATAGCATTTCTAACATTTACATTTTAGCCATTTAGAAATTATACTCATTAAATTAGTAGTAGGTACAATTTTAAATTGAATAATAATAATTACTATTAGCCATTCGGTATATAAAATACATGTATACAGTTATACTTAAGAGTATCTACCTACAGTACTATATTATAAAAAAAATTTGAGAATTACATTAATAGATTTTTTAATGATAAAATAATAGGTTTTTTCTTTATTGTGTGGTGAAATGAACATTTAAAAGTTAAAAATTTAAAAGGTACTGGTTTGTAATTGCCACGCCCCGGCTTGTGAAACCCCGTCACCTATATAATTGGTAACTAAGTGATGAATACCATTGAAGGTATATTTCTGTTTTACAGGACACCCTTTTTTGTTTTATTGTATGTAGTTAAGTATGCTAAAAATAATGGTGGTCGGACTTAGTTTTGAAGTTATAGCTATTTAAAATCCGAGACCTGTCCAAGGTGGTTTTACATAACAAGCTGAGAGATGTTTTTGATTTTAATTGTCCAAGCTAGCTAGTGTCAAAACTATGTGTATACTTGCTTTTAATAATTTTGTTTTAACTCCAAGATTCATCCAAGGTAGTTGACCTGAGTTTACCTGATAAGTCGAGGGATGTATTCAATTTTAATTATGGTCCAAGCAAGCAAGTGACCACGCTTGGTGTATATGAAAATACTTTAAATTTCAATTAGCTACAACTTTATTACTAAGTCCGACCCAACAAATTCTATCTTCACCATTTTCAGAAAGCAACAAAAAAAAGGTGTCCAGTAAAACAAAAAAGTTCCCCATTGAGTACCTATATACTAGTATTTATACTAAATGGTAATACTAATATTATCATTATTACTTATTTATAATTTTTGGGAATAGGTATTTAATAAAAATAAAAAAAACTATCACACAAAAGGTATAGAAGGTATTAGATATTTTTATTGTTGTGGGTGGCAAGACAATAACAAACCATAGTGGCAGGGTGATAAAATGCTCACATGCCCAAGTGGAACAATAACAAACTAGTATCTTATAAAACTAATTTTATAATCTGATCATAGTCCATACAATTATTAAATAGATATGTAAAAATGTTGTATTAAATAAAAATGTAGGCACATAAATAAATCATATTTTAATATAATTGACTACTTAAATTATACTCAACAAATAAGCTGTATTATTCATTAGCGATTAGCTATCGCTTTATTACATAATAAATTTGTTTTATTATTATTACTAGTTAATGGTTTATAATGTAAAATCACATGAACTGGACCAAATACCATCGATTAAAGGACGTATAGATGAAGCAGCTGATCAACAAAGTGGTATTCATTCATTAAAAATTAATCCATCCAGAACGTTATTGGCAACAGGCGCATATAATTCTAATGAAATTGCTGTATATAGGTTGCCAACATTAGATCCAATTGTTCTAGCCGAGGTAAATAACATTCAAAATAAATACGTAATTGTTATTTAAATTATTATTTTACTAGGGTGCTCACAAAGATTGGATATTCGACATTGAATGGTTGGATGATGAGTTTTTTGTTAGTGGATCACGGGATACCAAGCTTGCTCTATGGCAAGTTCAAGATAAATACCAAGAAAAGTATGATTCTGATGGTGACCTCATACAACCAGTTACTCAATTTCTCAATCCTGCAGTTATAAGAAGCTGCAAGACAGCACAAAAAGTCCGAGCAATCACATTTAATAAGAGTTTAAAAGAAATGGTTACATTGTCACTAAATGGATATGTTCATGTTTGGGATGTTGAACGTTTTAGACAAGTAATTGCAATTTTAATTATTATTATTATTTCTTACAAATGAATTTATTTTTAATCTAATAAGATATATTCTAAATAGTGTTAATTACTTAATTTAGTAATTACTAATGTGATCCCAAGTATATAAATGAAAATGAATTTCTATTTCTGGTCAACAAATAAAATGTTCACAAATATATATTTATACAATTTTGAATTTTTTAACTTATTATTCATATCTCTTTTTGCATTACAGAGGTTTTCAAGAAGATTATCTTCTTGTCAGGACAATGTCTGCATGGCAATGAAAAATGATAGTAGTTTATATGCTGTTGGATGCCGTTCATATACACTGTTACTTGATTCAAGAACTTTACATACCATAAAAAAAATTCCAGCAAGATATAGTGGATGTGGTTTGTATATTTTAATATTTATCAAATGTTAAAATTTGTTTTGGTCTTTTCCACAAGAGAACATGCTGGTTCTGTGCATCCCTGGTGTCCCCTGCTATTGAAACCAGTTCCCCTATGGAATGGTGTTGCATGGGGATGCGCTGAGAACCAATTTTGGCCTGTCCGCAGCATGTTCTCTCTTAAAGGAGAGTACAACAATATATTTTTCTAATACATTTTTTAAACCTATTGTTTAATTTGATCATACAACTTTAACTATATTTATTAGAGATTTATAAGATAATTTAAATAAATCCATCCTAATTTAATTATTAATTTGTTGTGTTGTAGGAATTAGGTCTTTAAGTTTCCAGGATAATGTAATTACAATTGGTACGGGTGTTGGTGTTATAATGTTCTATGATATACGTGCTGGAAAGTACTTAGAATCTAGTATTAACTCCAGTAGAGCAGTTGTGTTAAAAACAAGTAGAGGTTATGTTGTAAGTATCATCATTTAAAATTCATATATAGTTTGTTAATTAATAAAATTGTTATTAGTATCCTGATGAAGATTTCATGGTAGATCAAGGATTTCAACAAGTCAAATATACGCCTGCAATTTATACACATTGCTATGATTATTCAGGAACCAGATTATTTTCTGCTGGTGGACCATTACCAGCTAATTTATGTGGCAATTATGCAGGCTTATGGCAATAATATTATTACAATTTATTGTTTAAATATTATTTGTAGTATTCTCTTACTACATAAAATATTTCTTCCAACAATGGATAAAATATTTCGGTATTTTGTGAGTGGCATTCTCGAGTCATTAAAAACAAAGTACAAAATATTGAATAATATTATTGTAGAAGCAAGTTAATTATGCTATGTAATAATCAATATTCTATCTAATTGGTTTTGAGGTTTGAATATGAAATACTGAGGTTTTATAAAGTATTTCATGTTCTAGGAGTAAGAACTAAGACTATACTTGGCTGGAATGAGTGTTTTTATCCGATAATTTTATTGAAATGAACATCTTCAATTTTACAATTAATGTAAAAATAATTAAATAAGTTTCAATGTGTGGCAATTGAATACTATAGTTAAAGAAACATTCATTCGTCTTGTATTAAAATAATCAACTACTATATTTCTTTTATTTTCATTTGGTTTGGTTTTTAATAATATTTCAAATTATAATTAACAATCTTAGAAATAGAAAACAATATTCATTATTAAAATATTAATATATTCCTTGATACATCAAATAAAATTCGTAGAGATGGTTTAATTTATTTAAAAAATATAAATAGAATGTTTTAATTTTTTTTATACATGTGTGATTTATTTGTATGTTAAAATCTTCAGGAAATATTGGCATAAACTTCATATATTTAATCAATTTATAAAACATGTAATACTGAGTTCGTGAAATCAGCAAAAATGATTATTATTAATTCATGAATTAGGCAACACTTTATTTGATGACGCTGCAGTTCTATACATGATAAACACATATTCAAAATAGATAAATAAAAAAAATCAACCAAGATTAATGTTTTGTACCAAAACTATTATTTTTAAATATATTTAGTCTCTCCAATGTGTACCCATTAATTGATGATTAGGTACATTGTAACTTTTTACTTTTTCATTTTTATTTATGTTTGAAAATTATTTGTTTCTGAAAAAAAAGCTTGAATATTTAACAAACAATGTTCCTTATTAGTTTTACACCAGCAATTAAAAACCCATTGAAATTATATAGGGATGTTTTCTTCTAAGAGTGAATGTTTGGAGTTCATATTTTGAGAAAATTTGATATTCAAATTTAAAATAATGGTATTTTCCATAAATTTGTTTGTAGCTTATAAAAAATAGTGACTATAGAAACTTAAAGCATTTGAATATTGCTTAATTTATAATTTCCTATACATGATAAAATATAAAAAGGCTTATTTTAAGCTATTTATAGATTTATGAAATTTTTTTCAATAAATTTATGTAATATATATTTGTCTTGGTCAAAAAGAAAGAAAATGTTCAAAACAAGGTTCTTCATTGTTATTCTTAAAGGAATTAAAAAATATTGAAAATACATAGGCTTTGTTTTTTTTTTTATGAGTGTTTGAAGTTTAAATTTTCACAAAATGCTTCAAAAAATAAAAGTATGTAAATAATTAGTGTGTTTATTAATATTTTCCATATATTTAGACAATTTTAAGTTATTTTTGTTATGAACATATTCATATAATTTCCATTCTACCCTACCTTCTCAGTATTTACCTTAGTTAATAACAATAATATACATTTTATTTAATCATCCACCACAATTTGATGGTTGTATCTACATGTATTGTATGTAAGACTGAGTATATCACATAAATGAATATATTTTCACATATTCGTCAACAGTGTTGCAGATTTTATAAAAACTAATTTTCATGCTTATTTTTTGGACTTGGCGCAACATATTATACATCATACAAAACATAAACTTGAATACTTAGTGCAAAATTGTTATAAGAATCATAATATAATTACTCAGTAACAATATTTGTATATCTAGTATATTTTATGTTTAACAAACAAAATTTATGAATTTAAGGTACCTAGTCAATTGTGCAATTTAATAATTTAATTATTAATAAATATAATATCTGAACTTTGTTTTAAAAGATATTTTTGTGAAATAACACTCACTAAACACTGTATTCAAAATCGGTTACCCGAGAAAATTGTGTACCTATTGTATTAATTCTTGTCATCTAGAACAAACATCAAAGTTCTACAGTTGCCTCAAAGGCAAACAGGACAACACCCTGTCAAATTAAGCGCTGCAATACTACACAATATTATGTAAATATTAATGTTTCAATTTCTTTAAAAGAAGTTTCTCCTGCACTGCCACCCCTGGATGAGTAAATAAATACATATTTGCACCCATTGGCCATTATTGTAAAATCGAATTCATATTTATACAGTATCCACTCAGTCTTAAATAACTTAATATAAAAAAATTGATTAATCGAACATATTAATACTCATAAATGTGTATTATTAATATTTAATTGCCTTACAAATAAACACAAATATATTGCTTATTGTATAACAAGATTAATTACATTAACATTTTGATTGCAAGTAGATAGTGAAATTCTGAGATTGGCATAATTTTGCAAATAAAGTGTATTCTCTGCGCTAGTGGTTTGATGGATAATTTGTTTAAAATTGGACCTTAAAAAAATAAACAAAATACTACTAACTGATACTCATTTAATAATTAAATAATTTGTTGATAAACTGGTTGGTCAATTTCATGTTCATACATAACAGCCATAAATGTGACATATATTTCTAATAAGTATACTATTATTTATCAAAAAAAACATCTAAAATGTGAAACTTTGCTATTGTTCACTACATAAAATAAATACTTAATAATTAATATTGATTAAAATACATTTTTTATTTTAATTACAATATTCCATCACATGCTTAAATGTATTATTAAAGTAGAGTAATCGTCCAATTTTGAGCTATTCCGACAGCAGGTTTCCGCACTGTTAATACTTGATTATGAGTATTGTATAAAACAGATAATTCTGACAAACTACCACCATTGACCTGTATACTGGCTTTGGTAAATACATTGGGAATACCAACAATCATGACTTTTTCCACCCATGATTTAGTACTGAAATCTTTACAGTGTAAACATTTTGAGATCAATTGGTTGTTGATGTATTCATATTCAATGTAGATAAAGTGTCCATCCCGGTATTCAAAACTTTCCTCATCATCAATATACAATGATCCCTTAGCTATAGCTTTCAGGTCAATTGCTACAATTAAAGTGTATGGGTCGTCCTTCATTAAGACAGATGATCGGCGAACACGTTGCTTAGTAGGAACTATTGTACCACCGCGTTGATACACAGGCACCTTATTGATTGGTGCTTGTATTTTCATCAGCCCGTTAGTTTTGATTGGTTGGTAAGTATCTCGATCATACCAAATTTCCTCGTGACCAGGGAAATAACAAGTCAACTCTTGTACATTTTGATCTAATACAGGACACACCAACAAGATATCACCAACCATAAATTCATTGTCAATGTTGTTCAGTTGTTCTTCATGAGGAAACTCAAAAAATAATGGCCGTATAACAGGTGCTCCGGTTAATTCGTGGTTTTTAAATAATGAGTACCACAGCGGTAACAATGTATATCTTGTTCTGATGGCATCACGGATCAAAAATGTAGTCTGTTCATCAAATAACCACGGCTCTCGACGTTTTGTATCTATGTGAGCATGACTTCTGAAAAAAGGCAAAAAGGCACCAGTTTGGTACCATCGGATAAGTAATTCTTTATCAGGGTTATTGAAGAATCCGCCCACATCTGCGCCGCAAAATGATATACCCGAAATTGCCAATGATAGACACATTGGTAAAGATATTTTTAAATGACTCCAGTCAGCCATATTATCACCAGTCCACACAGCAGCAAAACGTTGTGTACCAGCAAAATGAGATCTGGTCAAAATAAATGGCCGTTTTTTGCCATTTGATCGTTTCAGTAGACCATCATACGTGCTCATGACTTGCAATAGTCCATAAATGTTATGTATGTCTCTGTGTTCATAACCACCATGATGAATACAATCCTTTGGCATTGTTACTTCTGGTCCATTGAAAACAGAAGGTTCATTCATATCATTCCATATAAAAATGTCCTCTGTAGGACCGACAAAATTATCAATAGAATAACGAGAAGCATAATACTCTTGTACTTTAGGGTTCATGAAATCCAAATAACTAGAAGATCCTGGCCAACACCAACCTTCGTATACGTCACCATCTTTATTCTTCACATATAAATCATTATTGATTGCATCATTGTGAAGGAAGTAGTTAGAATCGCGTTTGATGTGTGGATCAATAATAGTCACCAACTTTCTGCCTCTGCTAGTTAGATTATGAACCATTTCTAAAGGTTCAGAGAATTTAACTGGATCCCAGGTAAAATATTTTTTACTATCAGTATACTCAATATCTAACCACATGACATCCATAGGTATGTCGTTGACATCAAAATTTGTTTCTACATCGTGGACATCTTTTTGGTCATTGTAATTCCATCGACACTGATGGTAAGCCAAAGAAAATAGTGGAGGTAATGGAGTGGTTCCTGTTAGTGAAGAATATTGTCTGGTTACATCTAGAGGTTTAGGACCCAACATAATGAAAAAATCAATGATACCACATTCAGAAATAAAATGAGCTCTGGGAATGTCTTTTTCAGTAGATGATCCTGAAACTAAATTAACTATTGATTCCACTACTGATGTGTGCTCTGTGTTTCCTTTTACACCTGCAATATCTACCCATGTTTCAGCAGCATTCAACCAAAACACCCCAACACTGTTCTTTTTTCCATGTCCCATTAAAAATGGAACGGCTCCGTATAATCCCATTCCGTTGTATAATTCATATTCAAAAACATCCAAATTATAAAATCGATACGGATCATTTCCAGTGGTACCTTTGAGAGCTAAACTGTCCGCATGTTCTGGCAGTCCGTATAGAGAAGTTGACGAATATAATTTGAAGTCCATTGAAACTGCAGAAGGTCCACGTGGCTTAGAATCCTGATGTTCCTTAAAATATTCTTCCCACGACCCTATTTCATTGTCTGCAATAGATTCTGGTTTAGGCCTATAGTGTTCAAATTGCATTAGATTATCATGGTTCACTCCTATGGTCAACTCTTCATTAACATAAACATCCAATTTAAATGGGGCTATTGTGATATACACCTTAATAATTTTACTCAGTTCTAATTCAACAGTTGATGCATTTCGAGCCATAATCATTGACTCTGTAATTGGTTCAGATACAAGAGCATGCACTGGTTGAAACCTGTTAAACATTTGATTCCCATCTTTATTGATACGAAGACGAAGTGTACTATCCTTGAGACCATCCAGCCGCATTCGTAATAAAACATCATCATAGTTTGTATTTGATATCAATGCTTCGAAGTATTTATCTGTTAATATAACACTGTCTGGAACTAGTTCAAACGCGGTTTTTTGGTTTTTGTTCATGGAGCGACAACGCTTACAAAAGTTACTTTGTTCGCATGTCTTAAAATTACCACGGTCAACCGAATATACGGTTGAACCAATAATACATACCAAAAAAAGTATTACGTGTAGGAAACTACTCATTTTATACATACTCGTGTATGACAGGTTTACTATTAATTACGCAATTTTAAGTTAACAGAACACACATTGACATTGTTTTAAAACAAAAAACGTTATCGTTATAAGTCAATTTGAAAATGGTTTATACCGAACTAGGTAGTAGTGGGATTTGACGTTAATATTATAAAAATGTATTATTAAGGTTTAAGAAAAAAGTAAAAAACCAAATCCGTAGTATTCTAACACTTAATACTTATCTCGGAGGTCGGTACACACTACTCACTAGCACGATTTAAGCATGTTATAAAATGTTTTGTGGAACTACAGATATAGCACCGTAATCACTTGCAATGTGTACACTATGTCACTATATAATTATAATATTAGAAGTAATATGAGTACTATATAAGTCTAAAAGTAAAAAGACTTTATTATCATTAATTATCAAATTATTATTATTACTATCGCAGGACGCCTTCGGTATTGTTGTATTGCAGTTCTTACTGGCCACAGCTTACTAACAGGTAACAAACCTAACCTCAAAATATCCCGGTGACAAAATTAAATTTATCTTTGTTTAATCCATGAAGACTAGAATTTTCAATTTTGTTGACCAACGATCCATTATAAAAGTAGTTTTTTAAATAATGACTAATGAGTGTTTAAATGTCAAATGAATCACCTGACACCATAGGGCATAGTCTGTCGCATAGACCAGTGCTTGGACAGTTCCTTTAAAAAAAGAATTTTTTCACGTTCATCTTGTTAAAAAGGAAGTAGGAACTAAATAGTTTCTCGTTCCTGGCTTAAATAATGCCTAGTTTCTAAATAAAAAACATTTTTCGTTCCTCAATAATTTTAAAATTGTTTTAATATATTTTTTAGTTAGTAAAATAGTAATAAACTGTTTAATTATGTAGTTATTTTATTTTTAAAATGTTTAATTGTTATTTACATTGTCAATATTATTGTATATTATATTGTCATATATATTATTATTATTACAATTTTTCTTTGTAAGCATTTAAAGTTAGAATTTTTACAAAATTTAATAGTTATTTTGTAAAATGTTTAACTGTTATAGCTAAGGATAGAAAATTTAAAACAAGGTTCAACGGAAATGGATAAATAAATTACTTAATTCTCAATAATATCATCAAATATACAAGGCTGACTGGCCATTTTCAGTCAGAATCGTTTTTCTTTTACAATGATATTATATCGTTGAATTCAAATGTAACACCATCCATTACAGTTATCCACTTCTATCCTACTGTACAGCAGAGCGACACCCACTTTCCAACCCTTTTCAAATTTTAAATTTGATAAATGCTGTCAAAAATCAAATTTCAAATGCACATATAAAAATATGTTGCGTAGAATTTTAATATTTTTCAACTGCTATTGTAAAAATATAGCAGAGGCCTTGTTCGATTCTGCGTAAAAATTCTTGGTTTTCCTTAATTTTTTTTGTTTTTTCTAGTTGCTTTTTTAAATCTGGGAATTTTAAATTTTAACCTCCAAAATTCACAACTGGATTAACTTTCCCAGTTTCCCATCAGACAAAATACTAAAATTGTGTACTGAAAAAATAGTTTTGTTGTTTGTCATTTTTATTTTTGAAACAATTGAAGATAGTCATTTTATAGGGTTTATTTTAGTGAAATTTTGACTTTTCATCAGTTTATTTTCATTTATTTCACGATTTTTAATATTTTTTTTAGTATAATGGTAAAACAGCAAAAACCCTACTTTTGTCCAGGTGGTGACTGGCGAGTCCCCCTCTATGGCTAATGGGTAAATAGTCACGGGACATCTTGTATTATTTTGAAAATATTTAAAAGCATTTTATTTATCAAGGAATTTATTAATCAGTATTAGAAGCTTAAAAGTCTACCACTACTACACTTTTTATATTGTGTTGTATTTTATTAAAATATTAAATTCATTGAGTCAATCACATATTATTAATCTAATATTTTATAAGTTAAAACTTTAATTTTTAACCACTGACCAAGACAAATGCATATATTTAAATTTACGATTTAATCATATTATTCATATTTTTAAGAGAAAGTTGCTTATAGAAGTCTGGATTGAATTGTAAAATAGTTTTATAATTTATATGAACTCAAACTTTGTTCAACCACAGCCAGTCCACAGGATATGTAGAGAGCAAAGACTATTTAAATTTAATAATATCTGATCAAATATTGGTTCAATACAAACATAGATATATAATTTTTTTTTATAATAAACCTTTTTACTATTCTTACACAGTATTTATAAATCAGAAATAAAAATAAGCATCATTCATTTAAATATTTGATTTTCTTGAATAATATAGTTTAAAAATTTAACTATTAAAAGTACAATTATTAATTTCCCATTTTTAAATTTATACTTGAATACGTTTAACAAGTGTTTTTAGAACTTCATTCTCCGGAAGTGATTCTAATTGATTAACCAAATCCTCTGAAAATTATAAGAAATAAAAATTAAATCAATATAATTTTTTTTTTTTGGAATAGATAAATTGTCTTACGTTTATTTCCAAAAATAGTATCAGATATTATAGCAGCATGTATGCTCTGGGTTAATCTTTCAACCACTATTTCAACAGCATGCATTGAAACTGGATCGTTTAATCTAAAGTATAAAAAAAAAAATGATTGAGAAAATTAAATATTAATATATTTTATTTAAGCTTTTATATAAATAATTATTTGAAAATGATTAAATTATCAAAAAAAATATCACAGTAAAATAATATAGATAAAAAAATTACTTAATGGTCTCTTCAATAAGATCTTTTAGTTGTTGAGGTACCACCGAATGTACACTTAAAGTATAAGGACGGCTGACTCTTGGGTTTTGTTCTGAATATACTTTCCAACCTTGCATAACACTTTCAATCAAAGCACAATGGAGTTCAGAGTACAGTTCTAAGTCGTTATTATTTTTCACACAAAGTGGAGCAAAGAAACACCATCTGAACAAGCCTAGGAAAGGCAATGTGGCTGCCATTGGAATTGCACCGCTAGGCAATGCTCGTTGTAAATCTGTGTAATGTGCAGTGAAACATAAACAAGGATCAGAATTGATCCACCGTACAACAGTTTCTAATACAACACGAGGTGGTTCTTTAATAATCATATTTGTGTCAGTAGTTTCTAAAATTGAAAAAACCAAAATAAATAACTGACTTATTTACTGAGACTTTTAGTTAACAAAAATTGTCTAGTTATATAAAGTTAAAAAAAAATTATTTGGATTATTTTTTGTCAGACAACGAATATTTAATCAAAAATAAATATATATTATGTATTTTTAATATTATTATTATATTATTTGTTATTACTTGTGTTAAAATAAAGTTCCGATAATGACGTCATTAAATTGGCAGTGAATAATGGAGCATTTTGTGGTAATAAATGTAATGATGAGCTGTTAGAACTTATAAAAGTAAAAAACTTTTTTACTAGTCCATCAGCTAATTGAGAGCTGTACTTAGATGTACAACCCAATTGTTGCATTTGAACACCAGCAGATTGGAGTATGAGATTAGTGTAAGTAGATATAGCCAATGATACTAAGCTCACTAACATATTTGTTCGCTGAGGAGGTGCACCAAATTGGGGGAACAAAGTCATAAATATAGCATTGAGAGCAGTATCTCCACAACAATTATCATTATCTGGTTTAATTTTTGTCTTATTGAAGTATTCACAAATCATTACTAGCAGCTCTAAGTACCTAATTCGAGACATTGGCTGTTATAAAGATAAAACAAAAAGATATATATTGATATTAATCAAAACATTCAATCAATTAAAAATAGTTTTAAAATTACCTTAGTAGATTTTCCTTCTTCATTTGTTTCACAAAATATAAACTCTGATATCAAATCCATTGCAAGATCTTCATTTAAATGTTGTTTTCGAGATGTCTCACCATTAATAATAGTCTCTAAAATAATAAAAAATATATACTTTACTGTTTAGACTTTTCTCTAGTACCAGCATTAAGTATTGAATTTGACCAAATTTTTGTTCATAAAATAAAAGTATAAAAATTTACCAAGATGTTTTATATATTTTGATTAATTCTGATACAATGATACTTACGTATTTGATTTAATGCATTTTCAGTAGAAAGAGGAAAACCAAATTTCCTTAGATTAACTTTGACTTCGTTATAATCCATTTGTTTTCTTTTAAATAAAATAATATTATTAGATACTTTTACCTACTTTTAATTATTATTATTGAAAAATATTAAATTAGAACTTTTATTATTAAGTACCTACTACCTACCTATAGTAATAACTAAAGATACTATATTTCTATATAATATTTTATCGTAATTGTAATATGTAACTAGTATTATTATTCCGTATTAGCTATGTCATATTACTATATTAGAACTGCAGAAGCAAAGATTAAATTGTATTATAAGTACAATCCTATTCTGTAAATAATATTATAATATAGGTATACTATACTAATAATTATTATTTTCAAATTCAAGTACTTTTTAAATCGTAATATTGTAAAGTATTTGTTTTTATAATAATATAATTATTATCACTGTAATTATCAATGTTTGTATTTTATATTGGGGAAACAGATTAACAAAACGCGCTCTGGTGGAAATAATTTGTACCTTCCAATTCGGGATGTATAGATATAGTTTTATATTGGTATTTTACTTTTTATCAGGGCATGAAACCGCTTATGAAAAATTCGGTTACCGGGTCAAAATAATTTTCGTAAGTGGTTACCGGTATTAGGGGTTTTTAGAATTAGTGGTAATTGATTACCGGTTACCAAAATGATCGCCTTTAAGGCGGGTTACCACTATGCACAAATCCTTTGTACTGTACACGGCAAACGTATATAGTAGAAACTCGCCTTAAAAATGTGATTACGCTTATCGGTTTGGAAGCGGTTTTAATTCTTCAAGATTACCGGTAAACACTTCAGAAACGGTTTTTTTCGGAAAATTTTAGTTTTACTTTAATTTACACAAAACAAATATCTACTTTATAAAACGATTTAGGGCCAAGCTAAATTAAAAAATAAATATGCATCTAAACATTTGGTTTTTTTTTTTTTTTTCATTTGCTTATATATTGGATAGTGAAAAAAAAAACAAAAAATGATTTTTACTAAATTTACGATTATATAAGATTTGAATGTTATTTAAATGTGGTTTTTTCAATGAATTTGTAATTTTGTACATATACAAGTTAATTAAAAAAAACATCCAGAAAGTAGTGTTGATAAGTTAAAAAAGCAGTGTTTTTTTATAACTTCAGACACCATTGATTTAGTGCATAGTAATAAATACAAAATGTATTTAGTTATTTTGTTATTTAATATTAATTAATATGTATTTCTTAAATATTTTTTATTATTTTATTCGAAACATTAATTTTAAATATTGGATTAATAAAACTATTTTTATTTATTTATTATTTTATATAAATTAGAATTTGTTAATAAACCAAGTAATAAATAAATGGTTACCAAGTAACAAACCGTTATCTATTATAAATTTGAATTAAATTTACTGCATTTGCGTCTAGTAGAAACAAATAAATGTTTTTTAAAGATAATGTGAAAATATCCATCATCCATCGGTTAGAACGGTTAGGTTATAATTACAAATAATCTATGGCAAATGACAATCGTCTGAGACGAACAGCGATTCCATTACGTACTATAACATATTTCGTTCCATTCTGGTTATTAAGCTAGTTACCTATTTTTACAAATGTTATATTTCCAGACTGAACTTTTGGATCGGAGAGATATGAAGACGTGCGGATTTTCCTTGTCGGAGATGCACAGCTCTGACATTAAACAATATTATACATACAAAGGGAACGCGTTTCGCTGGAAGAATAAATAATTACGTAAGTTTTGTCATTCTACTCATTTGACGCGGTAGACCTAATGTAAATATTTATTGTCAGACAAACTTATATACCCGCCAGATGTAGAATAGTTTTAAAAAATACAGTTGTTATAGGTGCACAAAAAATAAGATATTATGAAAATACTTTAAATTATAACACTGTACTTACAGCTAATTCATTATTATAGTAGAATAATTTTTAAAATTTAAAATTAATGATTAGCAGGGCCGGAGTCAGACCGGTTTTCTCGGGTCATTTGTCCGGGGCCCGAACCTAAACATATTTTTGAGGGGCCCGGGTCCATAAAAAAAAAATTTAAATCATGACCGGCCCGGGTCTATAAAAATTTTAAATTTTAACGGACCCCAGCTAAAGCTTAAGTAACGATCAATGGGCACTGCCATTTTATTGAACATTTAATCATAATATATTAATATTGTGTAATAGCATAATACTAGTATTAATAGCGACCAAAATACTTATATTCTTTATCTTATCGGCGCGCGGCGCGGCGTCATGACGGTCACGGGTATTCTTCTATAAATATAATTTATCGGCCGAAATTCACGAAAACAATTTGGCTTGATTTTAGTAGGTTGTCGACAAGAAAATACACTGTATTTTTCTGGGTATTTCACATTATGTAATAATTTTATGATATAGCACGCTTGGTTATCAGTTTATTACTTATTTTCATTGTCATTGTCATATCAAATTCAGTCATATGACAGAGTTTGTGGCGACTTAATCGACTTATGTTTATATCCGACCGTTGAATTTTAAAAGTGACGATATGTCGATATGAGTGCTTATAAACATAAATCGGGGTTTCAAAAAAGAAAAGAAAAAGAAATTCGGGAGATAGAAGCATCCAAAGGACAAACGTCTCTAAATAAATACATTCAATCTGCAAATTATAGAAATAGTTCGACAGTAAATCAACCTTCTTGTGAAACTATGATTGAAAGTGAGTACTGAATATTAAAAAATGAGCGTTTAAATGGTATTAAAACGCTTATGGATTATTAAAAAGGTAATTTTTTTTGGCGCTTATGAGTTATGGGTTATTTATTTTTGCGCTTTTGGGTTGCGTTTGGGTCATATTTTGTGCTTATGGCTACACCCTTATTTTTTTTTAAATAATTTGTACCTACATATTTTGATTTCATTAATATTTTATTAGGGATTACTGAATGTCAACCTTCTACTTCTACAACTGCTTGTCCCAAATGTCCCGACTCAACCCTTCAATCACTTTCTTTCTCAGTTAATGAAACAGCAGTAACCTTGCCTATGTCCTTACCTACACAAACGAACATAACGTCATCGTCTAAATTGGAGACTGCTGAATCTAGACAGTTGGAACTGTCACCTTTATCTGTTGAAAATAAAAATATTTTGGTGATGTCGTCTAATACGAATAGATATTTTGACATTGGATCAATCAACTTTAATATTGATATAGACATTAAAAAATCACATGAAAAACTACCTGCTACTTTTCCTGAGGACTCCCAAGGATTTTCAATGCCAACCACCATTTTTAAGAAAAAACTAGCAAATGGAGAATGTGTAGATCCTCTAGGAAAACCCCTTTATAAAAATAGGGGGCCCTGAAGGTTTAGTTTGTCCGGGGCCCGCCAAAGCTGAGTACGGCCCTGATGATTAGGCAATGCTTTTATTAGTAGAAAGGTAGGTATTTATATCTACCTATTAAAATAAGAAAATACATAATGATTAATGTTATTTAATATGATTTGTAAGTAGGTACATAGCAGTTTATACCTACCACTCGGTGACGATTATTTTTGTCTTATACGTTCTTCATAATTTCGTTCCGTCACGATTGTATTAACACGCTCGTCTTAGTTAGGTAGTACCTCTAGATTTTTCACGAAATTCATATCATCTCAGAGCTTTCATTTTCAAAACCATAAACATATGCATATCTTATTTCAATCTTTTTCATCGATTTCACTTTTCCAGAACAACCCCCCTGAAATAGAAAACCAGAATATATTACAGATCACAAAATTTTCTGTAAAAAACATATGATATTTTACCAATAGACCATATTATTTATTAAACTACTTGACTTATATAAATGTTTTTACCATCAAAATTGTTATTAGAATGAGATTCACAAATTGGCTATTTTATCTAAAAAAATTTGAATCAAATTTAAAATTTTTATTTTAAGTAATAAAAAATAAAAATAATTTTTTTTATATTATACGTGTAGCGCGAGTGACAATAAATTATATATAAAAAAAAACTTTAGCAAAAGTATTATGGCATTTGTCAGATCTTGGTGGGACATTTTGTGTACTGAGGATAAGTTCTATGGATTTATCATATTATAATATATTTATGTCATCTATGGCAATCGCCAATTGTCGACATTTGGCGGATACAATTCACTATTCTAATAATTGCAGTGAACAAAAAAATAAAATAAGCCAACAATTGACGGACAGTTCGTTAAGCAGTATAATATTATAATATAACACGAACTTCCACATTTTGTAACGTTTAGGTTATTTAAAATATTTCCGTACTTTCTAGTTTCAATTCGGAGCGAGATGTAGACGGACGAAGATAACTGTTTCTTTGGCGGCAGCGTGTGCTTGCAGTACAGCTAGGTTTCACCGGAAGATTCGATGTTTACGCGTAAGTTTGTTTTCATATTATTTTGGAGCTTAAATTTAATTTTTAGACTTGAATTAAATATTTATTGTCACGAAAAATCTGTTAACTCGGTAACGTAGAAGCGTATACGTTACTACCTAACAAAGGCGCAATGTATAATAAATAATAAATTATACGCCAGTTCGAACAATCCAAACGCTGTCTTCGTTTTACCACGACCGGTTTAATACGCGTACCTTATTTGCCTATACTATTCGCCGGGTAACACCTTAGGTTTGCGCGAAGTATTTATAACAATATAATGTTATTGATCTTTATATTTTATATACATTATACACCCAATTTATTAATATTTACACCCATTTTATACTTAAGCGTAGTTTATACCCTAGATAAAGGTATTCAAAATTTACAATTATATATTTTAGTATTTTACCATAATTATTATTTTAGATTATAATATTATATAATGGTATAGGTATGCTTAAATATTTAATGTCATAACCATTTATTACTGGTAAATTTTTTTCCCAAACCTGCATCCGTTTAATTTAATCATTGAGGGTATGTCACTAAACATACGTAACTTTTATTTTTCCACTTAATATCTATATCATTTACACCTACGTATACTGTTGCACACCTAAAATACAAAAGTTTTCAAGGAGTACCTAGTCAACTGTCAATTGTCTAGGACTGACCACCCATGTGATTTTGGTTATTGGTGCAACTCTAAAACAAATGATCGTTGGTAAATGAAATTTTGACTGAATGTTTATATTAGCATTTTCTATACACCATAACATTTACCAAATATTTTGAGCTGTTTACGGACATTTTCAGTTTCCATTTTTTTTTTGTTTTTGTTTCTATAAATATCAATAAAATTTATCTGTTGGGTGAAAAAGCTTGAAAATTTAATACAAAGCTCCTAGGTTATTATTTCAAAGACATGAAAAAAATTAAAAATCCTTTGTCACAGTTTTTATTTATAAGCATTTAAAGTTCAAATCTTGACAAAATACGGAAAAATCACGAAAATTGTAAAATGTAAAATGTAGTACAAGATTATTCATAGGTTTGTCTACCTTTATCAAAAAAAAAAATGTCTACAAGAAAGTCAAAATAAATTTTTATGAGCGTTGGAATTCATATTTTTATAACATTTGATATTCACTCGATATAATTTTGAAAATAATTTTACTCTTTTTGAGCTGTTTACGAACATTGACAGTTTTCAATTTTTTTAATTTTTTTTTTCTATAAATATCAATAAAATGTTATTTGTTAGTTAAAAAAGCGTGAAAATTTAATATAAGGCTCCTGATATATCATTCTAATAGCAGTTGAAAAATATTAAAAATACATAGGCACAATTTTTTTTTATAAGCATTTAAAGTTCAATCTTGACAAAATACGGAAAAATCACGAAAATTGTAAAATGTAAAATGTAGTACAAGATTATTCATAGGTTTGTGTACCTTTATCAAAAAAAAAATGTTTTTTTTTCTATAAATATCAATAAAATGTTATTTGTTAATTAAAAAAGCGTGAAAATTTAATATAAGGCTCCTGATATATCATTCTAATAGCAGTTGAAAAATATTAAAAATACATAGGCACAATTTTTTTTTATAAGCATTTAAAGTTCAAATTTCGACAAAAATTATCAAATTTATAATTTAACAATTATTTTGTAGTTACAAATTTATAAAATGTTCAACTTTTATAGCTAAGGATTGAAAATTGAATACAAGGTTCTACCTAAATAGGTTATATATAAATTACTTTATTCACAATAATATCATCAAATATACTTGGTAATATCATGGGCTGACTGACCATTTTCGCGCAGAATCATTTTTCTTATACAATGATATTACATCATTGAATTCAAATTTAACACCATACATTACAGTGATCCACTTGTAATCTACTGTACAGCAGAGCGACATCCACTTACCCACCTTTTTTATCATGACTCTAAGCGTGATATCGCAGAGGTTTTGGTTTTTTTTCTATGTACCCTGTTGATAACAATTTTTGTTCTCTGGTCAAAAACTTGAGAATTCAATACAAATGTTCCTCGTGAGATTATTTCACTGGTTGAGAAAAACTGAATATATATCCACATAATGTGGGTCTATGACACAAACGACGTATTACATTATTACATTTTTATTATATTATTACATTATTAAATTATTACCACAGAATATGCAATTACAAATATACAATATACAATATGACATTAATTCAGCGCAAAAGTAAAGTTACAAGGTATATACTCTATATGCTCTTACGACCTCGTAACCTCACATAACAGATGGCGAAAAGCCGACGGTAGTACATATGTACAGTGCATGAAATACGTGAGGCAAACCTACACTAACTTGGTACAAACCACAATGGAGAAAACGAATAAACGGTTTCAGAATCCTGGCTGGACACAATAGTAACATGGGAGTGAGATAACTGTGGGAGGGTAGGGGGCGTTTAAAAATCTTTTAAACTCTATAATATACATTTACTGGTCTATCATGTCAATAGAATCACAACAGCAAAACAATCGCCTGACGAATTTCTTCTTCTGGCGCCAAAACGAACGACGTGAACGTATTTGTTTGACCACGGTTACAGACCCTCCATTCGTGTTTTGCGTCGTATTCAAAATTTACAACTCTGGAGCATCACCAGCTAAATGTAGACACGCGGGAATATTCCTCGTAAATGTACAAAGCCTGCTATCCAGCAAACACTTGGAATCATGAATTTCCGATGATTCCAGTCGCTGTATATCACTGATGATCTCACAAAACTTTAGATTTGGCATTGATCGCCACCCAATATCTGTCAATTTGGCTGAGTAATTTTTACCCATTACGGTCATGTTAGGCAAAGATACATATCTCTTATGCTCCCGTAAACTTTTCATATCCCTGCAGCTTTCAGCCAAAGGTTTTGGTATGTTTTTTCGTAAATCAGCGAAAATCTGCAGCTGCATCATTTCACTCTTGGATGTGATGTTGATATTGGACATATTTATCTGATAATATATAGGCAGAATAATTAATAAATTATAAGGAAAAAACGTTTTAACTAATTGTTGACCGCAGGAATGATTCGTAATGAAGACAAGAAATGAATATTGACAAGTGGTAATTATGTGACACAGATACGAATTGTAGATTTTTCATACATTTATGTACATGGCAACGATATTTTTGTTGTTTGTATAAATCGGAAAGTTTCTAGATTTTTAACATATTATTATATGGGTATGATAATTATTTGTTAAAATTTTGTTTTTTAGTTATATTTTGATCAAAAATACAAAACTAAAAGTTTTTTTTATTGTTTGTTTAATTTTGTAGTTATGTTTTTGAATAATACAATTTAACTATATGATTTAAATTTGAATAAAAAATGTTTATAATATATGTAAGTATATTAAATTTTGAAAAAAAATACAATAATTCAATTAGAAATAGAAATACCCCACCACTCTTCAAATTATGAATGTTTTTTTTTATCACACTGCCATCCACCTCCTTTGTTGAGAACCGTTTTTCTAATTTCAATATTGTCTTTCATAGAACTCAAATTTAATATATATATTATAACAGTAATTCAATAGTGAGATACACTCGGCAAATAGTGTAAAGGAGAACTGGAATAAAGATTTACCATTTTTTTATTATTTGAAAAAGTATAATTTGTAAAATTGTAAAATAATATAAGTAACACAAAATAATATTATAAAATCTCTCTTTTATTCCTGTATACGCTTATCCCAGTTTATGAATTTTAAATATAAAAAAAAAACTATAACCTATTCCAGTGATTGCTTCTGTAAGTTTTTTTAATGTTGATGTTGGCGGCAATGTTTTAAAATATTTGAAATTATTTTTTTTAAAACCTTGTTGTCTTGTGATATATTTATCCAATCAGACAGTGATTCTAAAATACAAAATTAAATAAATTGATGGTGATTAAAACTTAAATAGGCCAATAAAATGTAAAGGAAGCAATTATTGTAAAAAAAAGTATAAACAATATAGGTACATATTTAAATCATATCTTTGGATAGGAAAAGGAATAATATATTAGCAGGTTGTAATCAATAATAGTTAGTAGGTGGAAAATACACTTAGAAGTAACTGGATATAAATGATAGATTATTGAAAAAAAGTGATAAATAAATGTTTGTTGAATAACTGAATAGTACCTATCGTAGCATACAAACATGACTTATACAATATAGTAGTATATAGGTATTATAATAGGTACCTACTTAAAGGAATTATGCTATAGCCTAAAATCATATTAATGTATAATAAACAATTTATAGCCTTATTAACAATACCAACTTTTACTGTAGCACACTTATGTGATATGGTCTCTAAATATATAAACTACATAATACCTATTAATATTATAAAATAATGCTCAATATATAATATGACTTTCCTACAGTTGAATCATTTAATACATTTAAGGCTGCCAGTGCAGCTTTTTTACGGTTGTGATATCTAGTACTTTCACATATGTTACATAACTTTTAGATTCTGATCGAAGCGATGAATGTATTGATTTTACAATAATGTGTGTTTTATTTTTTGTGTCTGTCATCACCTTTTAGGACAGTAAAAGTGCTTGGATTTTCTTCAACAGTAACTTTTCTGATAGAACAGTCAATCTAGTTGGTACTTTGGGGGGTCAAAAGTTAACATTTCCCAGTAGTTTTCAAAAGCGCCGTGAAAAACAAAAGAAAAATTAAGGAAAAACTGGAATTTTTACTTAAAATCTGTTTTTGAGAAAATCGATTTTGGTTTTTGGTGCAACTCTAAAACAAATGACCGTGGGTACATGCAATTTTGACTGAATGTTTATATTAGCATTTTCTTTACACTCCAACATTTTTCAAATATTTTGACTTATTTTGAATTGTTTACGGACATTTTCAGTTTCCATTTTTTTTAGTTTTTTTTCTACAAATATCAATAAAATTGTATTTGTTGGGTAAAAATGCCTGAAAATTTAATACAAGGCTCCTACTATATTGTTACAATGACATTTGAAAAATATTAAAAATCCTTAGTCACAGTTTTTATTTATAAGCATTTAAAGTTTAAATATTGACAAAATACGAAAAAATCATGAAAATTAGCAAATTATTTTGAGTTGAGAAGTCATAAAAATTTTTCTTTTTAAATCTAAGAATTGAAAATGTGATAAAAGATTATCCAAAAGTTTGACTACCTTTATCAAAAAAAAAAAATGTCTACAAGAAAGTCAAATTAAATTTTTACGAGCGTTTGAAATTCATATTTTTACAACATTTGATATTAAATATGATAAGAGAATTTTTGTGATTCAGTTTGAAGCATGACAAATTAAATTTAATTTAATTTGTCATGGTTTGAAGCATATTTCAAGTATTGCCAACGTTTGATAACAAAATGTTTGTACGGACATTATGATTATCAAAAAATAAAATGTATCATTAATATATTTAATATTTATGTTTTGTAAATTGTAATTATTCATCTTTTCATTTGAAAAAACTGTTAAACAGTAATTCAATTAGTTATTTTTTTTTTACTCTACTTTAATTAAATTAATTACACAATGGAGCATTTGATTGATCATGATTACTATATCTTACCAAGTAAGAATTTATAAAGTATTAATATTTAAGAAATAACATTATTCTCTCTTTATGATTTTCTTTTTTTAATAGTAAATGCATTAATTTTTTCAGTTCAAGATGTAGCTGAAGCAGCTAATGTTATTGCTGACGGTATGCATTGTACATTGATCTATTTATTAGAAAATAAACATTCAAACAAATCTTATTAATAGTTTATTTCTTGGAAATATATAATAATATAAATAATATTTAGAATAAGCAAATAAAATAACAAATTTACAATTCAAAACATTAGCAATAATAAATACTTAATCATTATAGTTCTGAATTAATTAAAATAAGAATTCCATGCTTATTTTTTTAAGATTACCATTTAAGTCATTATTCTCTTATAGACAATATTATTCAGTTTTGGCCAATTGGAGATCGACCAAAAACATACAAGTTAATTTCAGGTGTACATAGAAATGAAGAGGTTATCGAGGATAATTTAGGGTTTCTTTACTTTAGAAGTAAATTGACAGAAAAAAAAGTGTAAGTTATTTCTGTTTTGTTCTTTAATTATATTATTATTTTATTTTATTTTATGTATACAAAATGAGCAAAAGCCCATAAATATGAAACATCGTATAATGAAAATAGTGAGTATAATATGATAGTGTCCATATAAGTTATTGTAAGTTTAATTTGGTGATTACTATTCTACTAATTTTATTATTTTTTCTTGATATATAATTTAATTCATTTTTTTTAGATATTTAAAATGTAAAGAAACTTCAACGAATGGATGCCCAGCTACTGCTTTTATTTCTTCGATTATGGAGTACAATGGGTTTTCACTCAAAAGATTGCATAATCATCAAGTTCGAACATCAGACACCAAAATGAGAGAACTTAGAAATGTACTTGGTGACAAATGTGTACAACACTCTGCCCGCTCATATTCAACGCGCACTTTATATGTTGAAAGTATTATTAGGTAATTATACTAATTATATTACTATTTAGTGTAAATATTTTAGTAAGAAATAAATCTTACTATCCTGATTTTATCTTTTATTATTGTATTAGTCACCCAGAAGGAGCTACTAATTATACTTTTCTACAAGCTGCTGAGAGGATGAAAAAAATTCGGAAATCTGTTTCTATTAGAAAACAATAGACATTCAAATACCAGAAAGTTTGTATATTTTTTAGTAATCATGCACATTTTTTTATCTGATTATTATTAAATTAGTTTAATAATCTTTTTTTAAGATTCTATCAAGGACCACTGATAGTTGATGGCACAATTGTCGGTGTATTGTTTTTTAATATACATTTGTGGTTTTCTATTTCAGCTGTTTTTCGTATGCCAAATTGATCCAAACAAACTAGCCGTAGTCTACAAGTTTAAAATATACATTTACAAAATACATAGGTATTTAAAATGCATTTTCTCGTCAGTGCCTGTTGACGGTGTAGGATAAGTTTCATATTTTGGTTATTAAATTACACCACAAATTGTAAGTTATATAGAATAAGAGTCTAGATTTCGACTATCGGAACTTAAATACAAAAATGTGATCTGGGTGAATTTTTAAATTGTCTTCATTTGCTATACTGGTGTAATAATTTGTATTTTGTTGTTATATTGTTATTGTTTGTACATAAAATATTTAAATTTATTAATGAATTTGTCATTTTTTTTTCTATAAAATATATATAAAAGACAAAAAATTTCTACCTAACTACCTATATGAATTCCTAAACTGTTCATCCGATTGCGATGAAATTTGGTACAAAAATAGATTATACTATTTGGGGGAAAATCAATAAGATAGGCTACATTTTGTCATGTATAGTCCAAACCGGGGAGGTTCTCAGACAGGGAGTTTGGGATTATTTTTATTGATTGTTTATAATTGAATGTTTATTAATGTTTGCTATTAATTTTAATTATAATTATTTCTGGCCCCTAGTCTAGGACTGTAGCGTGGGCGGTTCTTCCCTTAGCTTTAAAACAGTTTTTAACAAACAAATAATGGACGTAAAGTGTCTTCTTAAATACACGTTTCATATTATATAAGATAGAGGTGTTCATTTACTCTTGAGAGTTATGGCTATCTGCATAGTCTTCAGAGCACAGCACCACAGATTGTGGTTTAGACTGTGGCCATCACAGATTGTTGGATTTACAGCCTAGTTCAAAATAATGGTAATACCACTATCATCTAGAGTGGTTTCCAACCTTTTTGTTATGCAGACCACCAAAAATGTAAAACAAATAGGATTATAGAAAAAATATAGACGTGTAAGAAATCACATAAAATCTAGATGATGATGCCAATTAAAATTTGGTGACCTTTGGCTTTGATTTTCGACCAACGTCCGTAGCCTACAAGTGAGCCCCGGCCCATGGGCTGAGAATCACTGATCTAGAGTCAATGACTTGATAAATTATTGGTCAAAAAAAAAATATCCATTGACGTAAAATCACTCCTTAATGTCACTACTAATTATTATTTACTATTATGAGATATAAAAAAAATACATTTTTAATAACAACATATAATAATTATATAACATTCAAATAAAAACATGGATACAATATTGATTTAGATAATAATGGTAATAAAAATAAAACAAATATAATTCATATGACCATAATCAGATAACATACAAACATACTTATTACAACATTTTTAAATAGATTTAATTATGTAGTTAACAAATAAATTATTTTATTTTTTGTATACATAAATATATAATATTGTTTAGTAAAATAATAGTTGATAAAATATTTAAATAATATGAATAGCTAAAATGAATAATATAAAAATGACAATACAAGTACAATTCAAAAAAAAAGAAGAGAGCCTTATTGGTACTTTTTTAGATACCTACTAATTTGTTTTTTACATTTAATTTTTGATTCACATCTTTTATAGATAATATTTAATACTGGAATTTATAGAATAACTAGATATAAAGTTACCTAGTAGCAAATATTTTCTTTTTAAAAATAGTAGTTGTTTTAGTTGTAATTAATCTAACTTAAAACAAACAAATAAACAAATTATATATAATTATGGTTACAATTATAATTTTGATAACTTTTACAATAAATTATAACAATAATAGGTATTTTATTTTTATGGCAAAATTGAATTGGACATCGAGTTAAAAAATATTTTATTTTAAATAGTCAACACAAACGCAACATGGTTATTTTTATCTGTTCTAGAATAAATTGAATGGTTAAATATTTTTAAAATCAAGTATATATAAAAATAATAACATTATATAAATATCTGTTTCACAAGAAAAAAAGGTACAAAAATATCATTGATTAACTTACTGAAAATTTAATATTACATATAGATAATTTTCATAACATTTTAACAATAAGAAAAAATACATTCACACTCAAAAAGTTATGACAACCCCTGAAATTAGTAATTAAATTGTATCAAAAATTATTATTTTTATTAAAAAATAATCAATAGCACCTTAGGAACAATTTAATATACATACAATGAAACAACATTTTTGCTTATTTAAATATCTATAACATTTTATTTTATCATTTCACAATTTTCTTTAATTTGTTGGTATCAAACAAATTAATAGAAGATAATAAAGCCATTCTCTGATTATTTGATTGTGATGAAATAATGGGGATAGTTGTTGTTGTTGTTGTTGACAGAGGTGGCGGTGGTGGCGGTGGTGGTGGAGGAGGGTTGGATGCTAAAGATGATGAATTAACAGCAACTATAATAAAATATGGTTATAAATAATAATAATGTGTAAAATAAGTTTAAAATTATGTGTTTTCAAAACCAAGAGATTTAATTTTGATTATAATCATATTATGATAAAGACCTAAACCATGCAGCTGAACCTAATCAATCTACCATGAGCGTCACTAGAGTCAAAATTACTGGAGTAGCAAAAATAATTATCTGCAAACAATTTGCTATTTAGTTTTTTTTTTCTAATATAGTATTGTAGCAGAAGACAAGGCTATAGGTTAGATTCTGATACTGATATAGCTTTATCTAATATTTAAAATCACCTCACCCTAAAAATAGATTGGTACACCAATTTGTGGATTGAATATACTCATCTACAATATTCCATAATATTGTGCTGAGAAAATTAATTAATGCTAGCTACTTTTTATGATAGAACTATAAGATTTGTTGCTATCTGAAATTCAAATCTGTCCATGACAAAACTGTACTATTTTACAAACATTTATATGTAACAAATTAAATTTAAAAAACAATCAATTTTCTAAAATTTCAATATAATAGTCATAAATTATTCTCATGTTTACTTATTTATAACTAATTAATGTAAGACATTCATGATATAAAAAAAGGTGGGCAAGTGGGTGTTGCTCTGCTGTACAGTAGGTTACAAGTAAGTCACTGTAATGGATGGTGTTAAATATGAATTCAATGATATAATATCATTCTTATAAGAAAAACGATTCTGAGCAAAGACAGTCAGTCAGCCAATGATTACAAAGTATATTTGATGATATTATTGTGAAGAAAGTAATTTATTTAAAAACTACGCAGAACCTCGTTTTAAATTTTCAATCCTTAAATGTAAAAGTTGAACATTTTATAAATTTTTAAATACAAAATAATTATTAAATTTTAATTTGATACATTTTGTCAAAATTCAAACTTTAAAAGCTCAAAACAGGTCAAAATATTTTCAAAATTGTATGGTGTAACTATGATGAGAATTCAAACATTCAGTCAAATTTTTATGTATCTACAGTTATTCGTTTTTGAATTACAAAAAAATAACAAAATCGCTACATGAGAAATCGAGGGAATATCCTGTTGTAAAAATATGAACTTCAAACATTCATAAAAATTTAATGTGACCCTCTTGAAGATATTTTTTTATTGATAAAGGTAGAAAAACTTATTGGGAATCTTATATCAAACCTTAGATTTAAAAAGAAAAAATTTCATGAATTCTTAACTCAAAATAATTTGCTCATCTTTGTGTTTTTTCCATATTTTGTACTTCAATGCTTATAAAAAAAACTGTAAGTAAGGATTTTTAATATTTTTTAAATGTCATTGTAATAATATAATAGGCGCTTTTTATTAAATTTTCAAGCTTTTTCACCCAACGAATAAAGTTTAATTGTCATTCATAGAAAAAAAATCAAAAAAGAGTTGGAAACTGAGTATGTCCGTAAACAGCTTACAAAACAAGTCAAAATATTTTGAAAAGGCTAATATAAACATTCGTTGAAAATTTCATTTCATGTATTTGTTTTAGAGTTACACCAAAAGCCAAAATCGATTTTGCGTAAATATTCCCGTTCTCCTTAATTTTTATTTTGTTTTTCCAGGCGTTTTTGAAAACTATTGGAACTTTAGACCTCCCAAAAGTACTAACTAGATTCACTTTCCCATCGAACAAGATACTGAAGTTGAAAATCGAAGCATTATTTGACTACTAATCACAGACACAAAAATAAAAAAAACACATCATTGTAAAACCAATATATTCATCGCTCTGCTCAGAATCTAAAATTTGTTTTTAAAATGATTTTAAGTGGATGTAAAATACAATTTTAATCAAAAATTAAATTTTTGCGATTGTTATATTGTAATATTATTTTAAAGGTTTTTATAATTTTAAATAACAGCATACATTTATAATATCATATTTTGAAGCGGAATATCATTCCGAGTATTTCAATGTATACAAATATTTGGACGAGAAGTTAATTAAGTAGTTTTTTTAAATTTAGATAGGCAGAGCAATGGTCAGTGGACCAATATTTTGCGGGGTGCCCCAGGGAAAATCTATTCTGCTGATCGTAACTACACTATACAAATGATAACAAAAAGATGACAGGAAGTAAAAAATATAATACATTTCAATATCATCTTTTAACAAATTAAAATTATGTAATGAAAATACTTTTAAAAATGAATTATGTTTTCGTAATAATAACTGTTTTTTATGTTAAAAGCAAAAGAACCTAGTTCAGAAAAATGTCTAATGCATTCTCACAAGTGCCGATTATATTTATAATTTTTAGGGTCTATCCACATAAATATTTCCAAGATACAAATCAAGTTTACCAAAGTCAGTTGATATGTACAATATTAACACCCCCAAACAAAATATTATTTACTCTTGCTGAAAATGTTTATTTAAAACTTTTTTGTCTATATTTAATTGTTATGGTATAAGAATAAATTGTATTCACCTAAAATTATTAAATTACTAGAAAATTAAAATTACTTACTAATATCAGATCCTGTTGAGGTTAATGTACTGTTACTACTGGAGCTATGTGATCGATTGCTGATATCAATTGAACTATTATTTTTGATTGAATGAAAATCCTTTAAAAGTAATAATAATAATTAGTAAAGGTAGAGTAGAAGTGCAGAACAATTATTTTACTATCTACATACAAAATGTTTTGATTGTGTTGCTTCTGTACATTTTTCTGGGTCATGGATGATTTTATAAATCTTTTTATGACGTTTTTCTAATGCAATCTATAGATTTAAAACAATTAATATTTATAAATGTTTTAATTTGAATTTGTGTATACATACTTTTTTTTGGTCTTCAAAAATTCTAGACATGCATTTTTCTGCGATTAGGATATAATGTTCTTTTACTAAAGCTGGTATTTTACATTTGAAAAAAGATGGATCTTTTTGTTCATCTATCATTCGTGCATGTTTTAAATTTGTTATTATTGAGTTCACACTTGGCATGAGTAACTTTGATGAAGGAGGTGCAAGTATAGTTTTCATTTGTTTTGCTGAAAAATGTTTTATTTCTTTAATAATTTTTTACTATTTATTAATTGAGATTTAAGTAGTTTGGATTTTTTATAAAATAAATATAATTTAAATGTAAAAAAAAAATCCTAAGAATTACACATTTTTGTTTATGAAATATAAAGTTTAATCTTACTCAAATTTAATGAAGTTTTTTGAGAAAAATGTTCACAAAAAGGCCTTGTTAAAGGCTCATTCTCCGTAAACTCATATAATATATGTCCAAATCCATATATATCGACATCATTTAAACTTTGTATACGTTTTTTTCCAAGTTGTACTAAATATGAACGATAATATGAAGGTAATCCTAAAGTACTATTTTCAATGCCAGTTAGTTTAATATTTTCAATATCACAGACTAAAACATTTCCAGAATGCAAGTGACCTAGAAAATGAATTAAATTATATAAACAATGTTCAATTAATTTAATTTTTATTTACCAACCATAAGGGATATGATTATCATGTAAAAATTTCAGTCCATATAAGATCTGTTTAATATAGGATACCATAGTTTGGTCTGGTAAATAAACATGAGAAGAAGTATCCCAATATTTTTTTAAGAAAGGTTGTAAAGGCGTTGTTTGATAGAGCAGATCTCTCAAACTGCCAACTTGAATATTATGAACTGATAATGTATATCCTTCAGGACTTGGCAGTATCACAGGAATGTCTACAAGTGGATGCTTCAAACAAATATTAAAGTGGTATAAAAAGAGTTATACTTATTTAAATTTAAAAACTGTCCAACTTACTATTATGCTAGAGATAGATTTTAATACTGTAACTAAATCTAGTTGTTTAAGTGAAAGGTCAGGACCACATTCAGTCCATGATAATAAAAGTTCTTGTTTTGGATCTTTTTTCCATTTAGATAAAAACGATTTCCTTTTTAAACGCCATCCTATATTAGGTAGTTCTTTAGACAATTCAAATTCTCGATTACCTCTTAGTACCATCCCAACTTTTTGGAATAAAGATTCTAGAATAAAATGTTATTTATTAATCATTAAATTATAAATTAGATGTAGGTACACTGAAAACATTGTTTATAGTCATATTTTTATGCTCCTCAGTTGTCCATTGTAAGGAACTTTATGGCAGGTATAAAATTAACATACTAATATTCTTATCCCTCACATTATATTAATTCTAACTATTATTTTTGTTTTTATACATATTACAATATAGTGGTTTATATTTAGTGCATGAATTGAAAGGGTAGTGAGAGGCTCTCATTTAAAAAAATATACATGCATAACCCTCCAAATAATATCCTAAATCATAATCTATAAACGGGACAAAAAGTTTTATGGTAACTCTAAAAAAATACAATGGATGTATTAATAAACTTAAAATTAAGTTTATATGTCCAATAACCAATATTAATTCAACATTCTTCTACTGATGTTTTATTATCTTTAGAGCTTATTATTGGAATCCCTTCACGGCTTCACCTAATTCTTGCAACGCTAATATTAATATCTACTTCTAACTCTTCAGGAATTTTAGAAATGACGGACGGTTTGGTTAGATCTTGTCAAGAAGAAGTGTAAAACGGTTGTTCCATCTCACAAAATTGTTAGTGTGATGTTAACCTAACCTAACCTACTACACATTATTATTTTATCCACCTTTCCTTCTATTACTGTAAGCTTATATAACAACAAAATAAAACAGAAATTTTTTCCACTTGGTAATTTTATGGTCCAACTTTTTTTCCGGGATTCGTATCAGCTAGTTACCATTTATAAGAACAAATTTAAATAAAGGTCCTAATTTTAAGGTCAAAATTTTTAAATACATCCAAAAATAAAATACATATATTATTAGTAGATAATAGCAGTCAATATTACCTTTGCAATATTCACTATATGTTTCTGGATCCAAAAAGCTTCTGATTAGTAAGGAATTTGCTAACATTAAATTTTCAACCATTGTGTTTAAAGAGCTCTAAAACATAAAAACAAAATATTTATAAGACATATTTAGACTTTTAATAACACCTACATATTAAAGTATGAACTTTTCTAAGATATCTAAGTTGTCCATTGCTTACTAAAAGAAAAACTACTATCAATCAAATTTAATACATTTAATTATAAAAATTACCTAATGTAAATAATAAAATTAAAGAAATGAAACATATTAATATCTTTAAAGAAACAAAATGTCTTGTTAAGATAAATATTTTTTTTGTTTAATTAATAAAATATTTAGTATAGGAATTTGGTTAAAGTTTTTTATTTATACTTTTTCAAATGCTATAACTCTGGCTATAACATATTATATTGGAAACAAGAGAAAAATTAAGAAAGTCCATAGAATTATAATAACTTTAAAAGATTAGACCTTCAACAGATACCTAATGTAGCATTTTTCAAATTTCTATTTTAGAATGTATTATTTTAGAAGTACCTACCATGTATTTAATGTTAGAAAATGTTAGAATCTGTCTAGGATTTAATTTTTCAAAACAAACAAAATAAATTACAATACAAAAAAAAATTAAAAAATAAATCAATGATAAATTTGTATACAGTGTGATCACGATAAGTGGAAACACTCAATAACTATGTGGTGCAGGCTTCATATATTTCAATTCTGCTTTTTTGGCTAACTAATAAACATTATTATACACAATTTTAAATAATGGGACTAAATTTGTGACTTCCAACCACATCATGATATACTTACACCTGAACACATTGATGAGGTAAACACCTACCTAAACCTACCATCTTCAACAAATCAACCCGAATGAAGTCAAACAGACCATCCAGAAATACTCACTAAAAAAGTCACCCGGCTTCGATCTGATTACAGCCGAAGTAGTTAGGTGCCTTCCCAAAAAAAGTCAAAGTACTAATAACATATATTTTTAATGCTATTCTCAGACTTTCATATTTTCCGTAGCTATGGAAATTCTCTAATCTTATTTAACTGATAGGCATTTCCAAGTCCAATTTAATTCGTCGATATCAGAAATAGCACCAATCAAAGCAGGTGTACCTCAAGATGGTATACTTTACTTTTCTGTTTAACATTTACGTAGCTGACCAACCCACCATGCAACAAACCATCGTAGCGGATTATGCCGATGACAAAGTTATCTTATCCATCAATGAAGATCCTTTAATCACTTATTTATTCACATACTTTTAACCCTCTCATAAAAGATCTTTCCATCCTTACTTTCCCAGGAAATCCCAACCACAGATTAATAGGAATTGGTGTCGTGGCCTTCTACAAAACTTAAATGTCAACGTCCCATGACGAAAAAAAAAAAAAAAACAAAAATCTAACTAATCAATAGCCAAGAGCCACTAATGGGTGGTTGCTTAATTAACAACTTTCATGTCATATATATAACTCTCAGCATATAAACTTATTATGCAAAACTGTATAGATTGTTTATTTCAAATAACAATAAAAAAAAAAAAATTTTTGTAACTTAATTTTGCGCATACACACAATAATTTTTTTTTAAATGACATGACTTATAAAAAATTAAATTACTAAAATTATTTTTATTTCATTTTATGTTATTTGCATGGGTATAACAGATTATAAAATAGGTTAATAATAGTTAGGTAATATTTTAATAATAATAAATACGTAAAATAAAATACAAAGATTGTTTTTTTTATTTGTAAAAGTTTTATTTATCTAACAAATTGTTCAAACTGTACACCATGGTGCTGTAAACAACATTCAATACAAATTAAAAATTCTTGGTTAATAGCAGAAATAATTTGTTCCTCTGTAATTTGATTACATGCTGCAATTATTTTGTTATTCAAATTAAGAAGACACGTAGCGGGATTCGTATACACTACCGTTTTCAAGTAACCTCATAGGTATCTATATAGTGATGTAAGATTTGGTGACCTTGGTGGCCACTGAACTGCTCCATAAGTCCCTATCCACCGATTTGGAAAATATGTATTTTATTTAAACTACGTATTTTATAATCTGTTATACCAATATAAATAACATAAAAATAGATTACTATAACTCAGCCATTTTTTTAACTTAGAAAAGAAATTCAACCACTAAAATTCATTTGAAAATACAAAAAAAAAAATTTGTGGTCAAAAATAAGGTCATGCCATTAAAAAAAAAAATTATTGTACACATGCGCAAAATTAACCATCACAAAAATAGTTTAATTATTTGAAAATGTGTATAATAATGTTTATTAGTTAGCCAAAAATGCAGAATTTAAATATATGAAGCCTGCACATAGTTATTGAGATTTTCCACTTATCGTGTTCACACTGTAGATCCCCACCTCTATTAAAAGAACGATGTCCTAGCGAAAGGAAATAAGTTTATTTTTACTATTTTTTTTTATTGAATATTCTTGTAGATTATTATAATCCACATTGATTGGGATTAGAAAATTAAACAAATTGTAGGTTTTTTTTATAAGAAATCATGTTTAATAAAACCTATTTTAAAAAAGGAATAAGTTATCAGTCATTGTACAAATAGGAACAGTCTTTTTTAGTTTTTCTCAAAACCGTGTTTTTGTACTTATTCCCTTTTGCCCGGGCACCGTCCAATTATTTATTTTTATTAATTTATTTAAATAGCTTGGCTTTGTTATTCGGCACTATTATACAAGTATATTTGCTAGATAAAGCACATGATAGATTAAATTTGTGATAAAGTGAACAGTTTTGAAATATCCAGTACCTATTATTTTTAACTAAAGCCTTTTACATTACTTGTAAAGCATTCTGTCGTTGCATCACCAATTTTCGATCCATATTTCCAATGTATTTTTTCGGTGGTAAATCCAAATTGATTTTTGATGACATCTTGTACAGCATATTTTGAAGCTTAACAAAATCACTATACCGCTTAAATATTTTCCAAGTGTAATCCTGAACACCAGTACGCGTTACTTCTATGACGTATTCCTTTAACGAAAAACACACAACACGAATCATTTTTATTAATTATTTTAATACTTTGTGGTCGGGTATTTAAATTCAGTTATTATTCTTAAGCACCGTATATCCATTGGTGTTCCGTGAATTGAGAATCGTGCATTTCAATGGATGTGTATCGTCGACTTTGTCTTTCAAAGTTGCACTATTCTCGAATATCGACATAGTCAACTTAACTCAACACCGCCGCAAATCGATTCAAAACGCAGAACGGCAATAATGTTGTTCGACCATTACAATGAAAACGACAAGTGCCTTGAATGTTGCATAATCCCGGTAGCAGAACACAATCAAAATACCAGTGAGACCTGTAAACTCTGTGACGCACAATATTCTCGATTAGTTGATGGCTATGAATTGGAGTTGAAACACTAAATGGTGTGTGTTTTAATAAGTAATAACAAGTAACAACAATTAAAAATAATAATATTGTTGTTAATGTTATCACTTATCATAGTAAAAACTATAAAATACACACCTTAAAAGTGTGGAAAAAGGTATATTAATTATAAATGTGTGGTTGTACTTGAACAAACAAATCCGTACAATGGTATTATCACAAAATGTTCGTCGTCATTTTGATAAGATAAAATCACAGAATAACACATTATTCTGTGATAACATCATAAGAGGCTCTAGATTATGAAAAAATTTTTTGTTGTTATAACCACGAAGATAATATAATAAGTGTTGTCATGTTTTTAGAACCATAACAATAACCTACCCACGGTCTGTCCGGCATATGAGATTATTAAATTTTTATCTATACGTAATGCTATATAGTATATAGTACTCTAGTGATGACTGGTGGGGCGAAGTAGCAGCACAGACTTCTATACTACACTAGATAAGGAACTCCTACACGGGAGTTCCCTCTCTAGTACTATATAGAAATCTGTGAGGAGCAGCAAGGTTATTTTGATAACAATGCAACATGGGTCAAAAATGTCCAAAATTACATGATTATAGAATCATATTTAATTTTTTATGTAAGATGGAGATGTTGATGTATAATCCATTTAAGTGCTAACACAGCTATAGATTATTTAAATTCACACTGGTGGCCGGTGGGGCAGTGCCGCATTTATTCAGTTTGCATAACATTAATCTTATTTAAAAGTATAGATACATTTTGATAATAAATAATTCAAAAATAAATAGATCAACCATTAGTTGATACATTTAGATTATTTAAGAGAACGCTATAACAAAAAATTGTGTCATTAAAACATCGATCAAATCCAAATATATTGATACAGCATTTCTATAAATATATATTACAGTATATTTGATAAGTTCTATGTTTTTATCATAATATATACTATACAAGTGTGTTTGGTAATTACATTTATCATTTATGCATCCTGTTGAACCCATAAGTAATACATAGGTAATTATGTAATATATATGCTTGAATCATAGAGTAACACTGGGTTGGACCATACACAGATTTCTATATAGTGTAGTATAGAAGTCTGTTCCTCCATAGCCACAGAAATTATTAAGAACTTTTGGAATTGTTGTCAAAGTTTTCAAATTAATTTTATACATTTCTATAAAATTCAAATTAACCTATAATTATAATCAAATAATAGCCAAACTAAACAATTCTCAGAAATTGAAAATTGAGGATTGAATTCAGGATTCTATAATAATTTGCTGTATATTACTCTAATAATTTGAGTTTATACCTTGAGGTTTAATAAAAAATACTTAATTTTAAAACTTAATTTAAAACGTTTATTTACTCTGAAGTCATGTCAAAGTCAAACAGTGAAAATTATTTGTTTTTTACAGCTCTATTTTTACCACGCCCGTGTTTTGGTTTTTTTATATTTGCTACTGGTTTTTCAACAATATCTTCAACCTCTGTAGTTTCTGCATCAACATTATTTGCTTCGATTTCTTCTTCATTATCTTCTGATTCATCGTTTTTGGGAATAATATTTGAAAATTTTTTTAGTTTAGCAACAAAGAATCCATCCATGTTATGAGTATGTGGATAAAAACGCCTAGTAAGTTTCATCGTAGGGTGAAACCTTAATCAAAAAGGAATAGATTACAATACAATATATAATAATTTTATTTAGAAAATATCTAAAAATAATACCTGTGCTGCCGAAGATTTGTAAAACCTTCAGTACCAAAAGTTAAACCTGTATCAACTAATTTTACATCTCTTTTTTTTAAAGCATAATCTATCACACATTCATTTTCTTCTGCCTAAACAATAAAAAAGTAATTGTAAATATAATTATATTTTATAATTAAATTATCTACAATTTAAATCTAATCAATACATTTCAAAATCAAGATCAAATAAGAAAAATCACTTACAAGTACAGAACAAGTTGAATAAACTAAATAACCGCCTGTAGAGCTTTTAAAATTCAAAGAATCTATAGCAGCTAGCAATAATTCTCGCTGTAATGTAAAACATCTTTGCAAATCAGTTTCATCTTTACTCATTTTAACTCCAGAATCTTTACTTATGACACCAGTTCCAGTACATGGAGCATCTAATAATACTCTATCAAAATTTTTGAATAACTGAAATATAAATAATATAATAAGTTAACTGTTAAAACAATTTAATATTACTCAACAAAGTATATTAGTATGACATACAAAAATTTTAAAATTCTATTTTCAGAAATTTTTAAATATGATTATTAACAAATATAAAAGCAGTTTTAAATTTTACTCACTTGAGGTATATGTCTACCATCATACGTTGAAATAACAGAATTGGCAATTCCCATTCTATGAAAATTACCAATTACTGCCTTTGCACGATTCTTATTTACATCATTAGCAATTAAAACTCCTGTATTTTTCATTATTGCAGCTACAGCAAAATATATTTTTATTAATTAACTAATAAAGGTGAAAATGTTGAAATTTATAAATAAAAAATATATATATATACTTACCAATATGAGAGGCTTTACCACCAGGTGCAGAACACATATCCAAAATATATTCATTTTCTTGAGGAGCTAATGCCATAACAGGTAACATACTGGAAGCTGCCTATTAATATGAATATTTAATATTAATTAAATAATAAAAAATACCTACAAGAGTATATGATTAGAACTGCACAACCTAACAGTTTTCAAATAATTTTATAAATAGTAAATTTGACAATAAACAACTATTAATTAATCAAGTTTTATTAATTATTATTATTTGTTGAGTTATAATTTAAAAAAAAATTTTTTAGTTGACTAATTTACTACAGTAATTTGCATAACATATTATATAAAATAGTGAATAATATGTCAGTTTTCTTCTGCTGCCAATGATTATAAATTAAAAATGATAAAACTATTTATACCACTTTAAAACCTAGTAACATTGTAAAAAAATCTAGTATCACCATAATACTATGAACTACAATATTGTTATTAATTTTATCATATTTTTACCTGAAGCATATAATGTCCAGCCAAATATTCAGGAGTTGCTCCTATTGGTACAGTAGAATTGTATACAACAAGTCCCACTTTAGACCAATTACCGATTGGATCCAAATTAACTCCTCGGTTGATCAATGCCTACAATTCGAAAAAAATTAATGATAATCTTTAACAAAGTGTAAGATATATACCTGAGCAAGATCACGTCTCCTGGTTTTCAAACTATTTGTTCGAATTGTTACTGGTCTTGGTGTTTCACTTGCTTCCAAAAATGACATTAAATCTTCAAGTGGAAATAAATGCATAATTTTTTCCATTAGAAATGTATTATAACTAAAGTAGGTACACAAATCTTTCAGTAACAGTTCAGTGTATTCTTGTCGGCTTCTAAACAAAAAAAATCAATACAATAGCTAAAAAATTATTTTTTTTACATTTAACTTACCGATTTTCTTCACGAAATTTATTGAAATTAGATAATACTAATAAAATATCTTTAATTCTTTGTTCTACCTCAGGTATAGGAATATGTTCGTCAATTTTATCACTGGCAGGAAAAACAAAAACATCTTGGCTTGCAACATTAATTTGCATTTTCATTTCCTCATTGGCTTCAGCACTAATTATTGTTAAGAATTAATAAATTAATAATAATTAAAAGAATACAATACATAATAATCATAATATTATTTTTATTTATACTCTTCTTTTTTTTTTGCAGCTTTTAATTTCTTAGCTGCTTTTTCAATTGGTAATAATTCATCATCACTTTCTTCTGCTTTTCTTTTTTTTGTGGAAGTTTTTTTCTTTTTAAGAACAGTATCTTCTTCAATTCCAGATTCATTTGAACTATCAACATCATCCAATGTACCTGCCTATATAAATCAATATTAGTTTAGCTGTCAAACTTTAAAAATGATGACATATAAATTACCAAATAGTCATCATCATCTGATAGGCCATCTTCATCAAAACTTTCCAAACCATTTTCCTAAAATATTATATTTAATATATACAACTAAAAAAAAATAACTTTATTTTAAGTTTTAGATCAAACTAGTTTAAATACATTGATTACATAACTTCAATATTCTAGGGACTAATAATTTTACCGCCAATTTATAAACTATTATGCATATTGATCAATAAATAACTAAAGAATTTTGTTGATTTACCGTACACAATTAATTTACAATTATTTTAAACTTAATTAGTTAAATATACTGAAGGTCTGAATATGTTGGCCTTTGAAAGTATATAATTTATCATAGTAATAGCATCGAATCGATGTGCGGAAATATGCAGAAAAGTGATAACACAGTTGATAGTATGATGCCGGGTAATAGATAAATAATAGGTAATTATTAGTGGAATAATTCTCTGAACAGCTACCAAGGTTTATAGATAATATATTTGTCTGTAAAACTTGCACAGCAGGCTATGTCATGTACTTTGAATGTAATAAGTATACCTAATGTCTAATATTGTCAGTTAAGTATGACAAGTATTGAAGTATGAGCATTTAGTCGCTGACTATATCCAACCGGTTTCGGTTGCCAAGGATGTCATATGGTAAAGTAACAAAATACCAAAACTATTTTCATCAATAACCCAAAGAATAATAATAAATAAAAGTCATACCTTTTCATTTTCATCATCTACATCTGAATCACTATCATAACTTTCTATATCATCATCTGAAAAATAATATATAAAATATTATTCAGTATACTTGAGAAAATGTTTTTATATTATTTAATAAAACATATATTACATTTATACACTTGTGAAGTATTTTATAAATATAATAAGCTTTACAAGTACACATACCTTTCTCCGGAATAATGGATTTTGATTTTTTTGATTTCAACCAACTACTATTACTATCAGAAAATTGTTTAACAATTTCACTTTTTATGTTCTTAGTAGCATCAGATTCTTCATTATTATCTAAAAAATACAAAATTAAAAATTTCTAGGGTTAAGTTGATCAAATTAAATTGTGTATGCTAAATCAAATCAAACTATTCCAATTAGTCATTTTCAAAGCTAAATAAGTAGTACCTAATAATATTAAAAGCATTTTAAAATGATAAAAAGTTAAACACCTATAAGATACATAAAACCTTTACCTAACTGAAAAATAAAACAAGTCTTTTTAGTACCAAGAAGGTATTACTATTGGTTATTTCTCTCAGTGACATAACTAAACTATACTATAGTATACTATATTATAGAAAACAGAAATTAATGCGCATACAATTATTTTGTATGTGCCTCTAATGTTTGTTATACATGTTTATAAAAAACAGATATCCTTACTTTTAACATTATCATCTTTTGTAACACCTTTCTTTCTTTCTTTTTTGATTAATTTTCGTTCTTCTTTTTTCTTAGTTCTTCTAGAAGCCCGCTGTTTTTGTCGATGACTTAACTTCTTTGGCTCATCTTCTCCTATTAAATTATAAAAATAGTATTAATTGGATTAATTTAAAATAATAATAACTAAAAAGTATATTACTACCTTCGAGTTTTGGAAGTCCTGGCAGCATTTTAGGTGGTTTTTGTTTTTTTGCTTTCCGTCCAGGTCCTTTGATTTGTTTTACAGCACCGTCATCACCAAATTTCGCTTTTCTTCCCATGTTTCAGTTACGAAAATACAGCAGTACACCAATATAAAATTAAATTAACAATCCTACGTCGACACTCGACGTCGCAAGAAAATGCGAAATAAATAGTATGAAATTATTAACACGAGTACACGGCAGTACGGCACTACGACATTATAGTTTTATACACACGAGGTTTTGTTTGTAATTTGTTTAGTGATAAGAACTAAGAGATACGAATATACGATTTCAGAGAGATTGTAAGTCTTAATAGTACCTCAGTCCACAGACATTGTATTCTGTGCCTACCATAGATAATGAAGATATGGATAGGACCATGATGGTCTTATCAGCGGTCTTCGAGGTCTCAGAACTTAGATCATATACATGTATTATACATTGTATATGATCTAAGACTCAGAACACTTCTTCCAAAATCTAATATTCCTGATAATGTCTTGGATGAACATTGTTGCCAACATAATTTTTTAATGACCATAGATTGTTGCCAGCATGTTCTAAAAATGTTATGTAATATATTATATATATATAGATATATATAGTATCTTAATTAATTAATACTATAATATTGCATTATTACAATTTATTTAAATAACATGACTTTTAATGAAGGAGCTAGTTGTAAGACGTAAGTATAACATTTTTCAGGTTTACTTTTGTTCTAAGTAGTTACTGAATATTTTAATAATATTTTTCCTTTATTTCACGAATTCATCAATCTAAAAAAGAGAAGTTAACAATTCATAAATAAATAATAAAATAAATTCATAAACAATTTCTAACTTAGATATAAGTTAGTTTGGTGAAAATAGTAACTTAAGTTAAAGCAAATGTATCAAATAGGTAGTTAATAAGTTATTACTAATAGGTAATAACCATAATTTCTTGGAATATCAGTCATTAGAATACAACAAAATAATAAAATGAAATATTCAATAAATGAAAAAAAACTAGTTAAGTTAAGTAGTTTAGTTTAACTTTCTAACTAGTTAGTGTCCAGCTTTGATTTCAAATGTCAATTAATCTAGTTGAACTAAAAAATGAACTTTTTAACTAGTTAATATTATTAACCTTTGTTTAGGTTTGTTAATAAAATAAAAAATAACTAAAACATAATAATTGAGGGGAACAATTGAGGCCAAATAAAGTATACCTATATCGAGTATCGACTATCAATCACGGCTATGGATAAAGAAGCCTCAATTGCCTTCCCCTCTGGGAAGGCGGTCTCAAATATATTTAACAAAGGACTTAATAATTTTTGGAAGAAAATGTATTTTTCGGAATGAATATGATTGGAGAATTAATTATTGGAGAGAAAAAAAATTGGGAAAATTGGTAGCGATTCGGTACCATAGACATATCTTAATTATCTATGGTGCCTACAAATTCAACAAATTCGATTTATTTACAATCTACATCGTGGCATAGGCATAAATCACGATGTAGAGAAGATAAGGTGACACCACTTAGGTAGTACAAATGTCTCGTTCAAGTAGCGCCACCATTCGCCGGAAGGTTGGTTTTTTCATTGTGAATACATTGTTTTTAATGTAAAATATCAAAAATTATATGCACATTTTTGTCGTTTTGGTACTATTACTTCAAAATTTAAAATATTAACCATGTAAGAATTATTTTTAAGTAATTATTCTATTCAATTAGGTAACATTTAAAATAGTTTAAATTAAGGAAGTTTTATTATATAAATATTATATTTTAACAACTTTAGGTACCTACATGGTTATATGAGTTTAGACTGCATCGCTAAATTTTTTTGACTTTTTTTTCTCGATTGGCGTTCTCCGCATCACATACAAAATTTATTCTGGTTTTTAAATAAAATGTTATAATATTTTTATAACTTCAATGTAATATTTTTTTTTAATGATTTTCATTTGTATGTACCTACTTATTAAGCATTTATCTTTTTTACTATTTTAACAATTTTAACTATTCTATTCTATATTGTAGGTATTATATTTTCTCTACACCATGCTTAATATTTATTTATTTTTGATATTATATATCATATAGGTATTTATATAAATATAATTATGATTTTTATTTGGGTGTACTTGGGTCAGTAGGTATAGAAGTATATTTGAGCTTTTATTAACAGTTTAAACTCGTACCTTATACTTATTGTATGTAGATATTACTAATTCCCTTTTTGTACATATATGTGTCAATGAATAAATAAACATATAAATATCATATAATAAATATGCATTTATTTAAATCAATACATTTGTACGATATGGCTACATACCATATAATATTATTACAATTTTTTATAATAATTGGTACATGATTCCAAAACATTAATTTATTTTAATAATCTATACAATATAACGGTATTCGGAAAAAAAAAAGCCCTGGAAAAAAAAGCCCCCGATTCAAAAACACGGTTAAAAAAGCCCCACCTATAGGAAAAAAAAAAGCCCCGTACTAATTAAACACATAAGCATTTTCATTATAGTGTACATTTTATTTATTTTAAATTTTTTTAAATTATATTACAAATGACAAATGAAATTATTTACCTTTTAACATTTTTTTAATTATGTATAAATGACAATTATTAACAATGTAAAATGCAGATTGCAGCTAGTCTGTATACTTGTAATAATTAATAAGTAATACAAATAAATAATATGTTATTGAACTAATTAACTATTTATTTTGATTTATGGTTTATGGTATATAAATTTTTTAACTGTGATATAATTGTTGTTGTTTAATGTCATATACGATATACTAGATGTAATTTTTTTTAAGTTACCTTTAATAAAATAATATTATATTAAAGAGAAGTGTTAGGTACATTGATAAATGTAATGATTATATTATGATTATATTTAATTATGTAAATCATAATAAAAAAGAATAAGTATTTAGTTGGTACGGGGCTTTTTTTTCCTAGATTCAATATAACACATAATATATTATGTTGGCATGCGGACTATTGACATTTGAACAACAATTAATACAATTAATACAATTAAAAATTAAATAAAATTTAAATGTAAATCTCCATTACGATTCGTATAAAAGTCGACCTTCGAGCGAAGGGTGGCGTACTCTGGTGTTAAAGTCTGAACTACCAAACTGCCGCGATTTTTCACGTCAATATTGTACCATTGAAAGATACGGGTTAGGCTAGATACGTGGTGTCACCTTATCTTTACATCGTGGCATAAATATATTATGAACAGCATTCCACTCCGCCCTGCAATAAATATTAAATGCTAGGCGATTTGGTGAGTGGCGATCGTATATACAAACATATAACTGAGAGAGAAAGAACATTAAGTAGCGAAGGAGCCCGCATAAGGAACTGTATAAATTTTACTACTTTGTTTCTTTTCTCACTCTGTATATCGTACACCTAAGGGCTAAGTTACTTAGTTTATAGGTCTATAATCGTACCCCTGACTTCTCTCTCTAAGCGCTGTCCATTGGTTTGGACTTTGGACCCTATCGTTTACATGGTATATTATCCCGGTGCGAGATATTGGATAATTTAAAACTGGTCAAGTTTAGCGGAATCTAGGAAAAAAAAGCCCCGGTAAAAAAAGCCCCGGACAACATTCATTGGAAAAAAAGCCCCGTCATAAGAAAAAAAAGCCCCGTCATAAGAAAAAAAAGCCCCGTACCAACTAAATACATTATTCTTTTTTATTATGATTTACATAATTAAATATAATCATAATATAATCATTACATTTATCAATGTACCTAACACTTCTTTAATATAATATTATTTTATTAAAAGGTAACTTTAAAAAAATTACATCTAGTATATCGTATATGACATTAAACAATAACTAATTATATCACAGTTAAAAAATTATATAACATAAACCATAAATCAAAATATATATTAATTAGTTCAATAACATATTATTTATTATGTATTACTTATTAATTATTACAAAGTATACAAGACTAGCTGCAATCTGCATTTTACATTGTCAATAATTGTCATTTATATATAATTAAAAAAATGTTAAAAGGTAAATAATTGTCATGTGTCATTTGTATATAATTTTAAAAAATTTAAAATAACCTATGTCCAAAAAAGGTTAGGTTACCTATATACAAATATTAAATTATAAAATGTACACTATAATGAAAATGCGTTATGTGTTTAATTAGTACGGGGCTTTTTTTCCTATAGGTGGGGCTTTTTTTACCGTGTTTTGAAATCGGGGCTTTTTTTTCCGGGGCTTTTTTTTCCAGGGCTTTTTTTTCCGAATACCGTTTAGCGAATATCTACCACATATATAATATTATCTAGGCCACTGACCAATGGTTACCAACCTTTTTAGTTTTGAGGACCACCAATAAATTATGTTAAAATACGCGCATTTGCCCCAATTCCCTTTAGTTATGTTGGCTTAAAATATTTAGATAGTAGCCATTGTACCTATATAATCTAAGTTTGAGGCCCACACATTTTTAACATAAGGGTATAAAATATAAACACACACAGTGGTGGATAGGCCCACCGGGATTTCGGGAATGGGGGCCCTGGGACCATTTATCAAGTACTGAACCTTATGTGAGGAAGATTGAAAATAATTTTAATAAAGATGCAAATTGTCTAATTTAATATTTTTAACCACTCTACAAGAAAAATACCATAATCATTAAGGTAGCTATAAACAATATTTTTTGTTCCCCGTATCGGCCGTATCATTGGGAATATTGAGACTTATTTTTAGATTAAAGTTATAGAAAACCGTATTTAATATCGGTACATTATAGCTGTACTATATAATGTACCAATGCGGTGGTTAAATGCTTTTATAGTCTTTTTAATTTTTTTTTTTTTGTTGAAAGTGGTTTTTAACGCTGATTTCGAAACTGTTTGATTTTTTTTGCGGAAACCATTATATTGGAAGTTATAGTCATCCAAAGTTTGCGATTTTACGTTTATACGCATGTGCGCAACACTACTTTAATGCTCCGCAGAGGAACTCGTGTTTGGTGTTTTTTCGATTTTTTTGTCCGAACGATATTCAATTTTAAATATTTTTTATAAAAAAATATGAGTTACGAAAAAAATTTAGTTTGTGAAGTGTTTCATAACGCATAACGAATTTAATAAGTGTTATTAATTATGATTGATTACAAAATTGCCTAATCTAACTAGAAATAGGAAATATAGACACATATAAGACTTAAATAAAAATCATTATATTTAGGTTAAATTAAAATAGGTAATACTAGAGTGTAGAGTGTAGTCAGTGTTGAGTGTAAATGTATCCAAATTTTACCATAAAATAACTATTAAAAAAAAACTGTGTTTTTATATTTTTAGATATTTTGGTTGCAGAATAATCTACTTACGTGGAACCTTGTTTTAAATTTTCAATCCTTAGCTATAAAAGTTGAACGTTTTATTAATTTTTTACTGCAAAATCTTTCTTAAATTTAAAATTTGATAAATGTTGTCAAAAATCGAACTTTAAATTTCTTATAAAAATATATTGTGCCTAGTGCCTTTGTAGGTATTTTTAATATTTTTAAACTGCTATTGTAACAATATATCAGGAGCCTTGTATTCAATTTTCACGCTTTTTTACCCAACAAAAAAAATGTTATTGACATTTATAGAAAAAAACAAAAAAAGCGAGTAAGTGGATGTCGCTCTGCTGTGCAGTAGGTAACAAGTGGAACAATGTATATAATGGATTGTATTAAACTTGAATTTAGTATTAGTATTAGTATTTTTGAACTTTTATTTATTTTTAAAAAAAGTATTAAGTCCATACAAAATTAAAAACAATATATGTATATAATATAGGTACAATTGTTTTTTAATTTTTTATGAACTAAATACTTTTTTTTTATTGACAAAAGTAATACTAAAACCTTCAGCAGAGTGTCGGGTATAACAGTAAAAAAATTCAGCTAAATCGGTTCAATAGTTTTCTCGGTTAGCGCGGTCGTAGAAAAATCCTTACAATTTTATATAATAGTATAAATTGAATAAACATTGATATATTTAATTTTCATAAAATAACACCATGACAGTTTTTTGAACAACACAATTTAACTGAAATATTAACATATTTTACGCGCTTCCGCTTGTTTTATAAATTATAACAAATTATAAACAAGTTAACAATATAAACACACCCACATTCATGAATCATGGGCAGTCTTTTATCTTGCTAAAGATAAAGAAAAATATCGTTATCCTGTTTTCTACTTTATTTTGTTGATTTATAAGAAAATATTATTAGGTATGATCATTGTTACACAAATAAGTAATAACGACATAACTGTGACCTGTTCTATACAACATCAAATACCTACCTAAGCTAAAGGTTATTTCATAATAATATTATGTTATACGGTTATAACTGAGAATGTCAGAACATAATAGTGAAATATCCACTTATTATATTCCTCAATATACAGTATGGTACAACATTTTTGTATTTATTGATAATTTTTACTTCAAAATAATCAAAATATAATAGATTAAGTCTTTTATATTTTGGGGGTGCACAAGTCCCCTGTGCACCCACCCAGTTGCGCCAATGTATATAATACATCACTATTATTATTTATATTTTTATTTTTTTCTGGACAACCCTTATCACTTATAGGGGTATGAAAAATAGATAGTCGATTCTCAGACCTACTGAATATACATATTAATAATTTCATAAAAATCGGTCAAGCCGTTTCGGAGGAGTATGGTGACTAACATTGTGACACGAGAATTTCATATATTTGATTATTTTTTTATTCGTTTCTATGACGCTAAACAAAGCGTTAGAAATTAAAAACCTGTTTAGTGGTTTTTTGTAATTTTTCGGTGGTTTTTCCCGTGGCATTAAATAACTATTGAGAAAATTACCTCTCTAAAGTACCATCTTGATCCAATTTGCTAAAAAATAAGATACTTTATATTGAAATTAAAGTATTCCTTCTGGTAGAAATTTTGTTTAAAGGATAAAAAAAAAGTCCGTTAACAGCTTGAAAACAGTCAAAATATTTGGAAAATTTTATCAAGTATAGGAATTTATTGATAAAATAAACATAATATGATATAGATTTCAAGTGTTTACGATTCGTTTAATAAATTACAATACAATAATAAAATCGCTACTTGAGAAATTGAGTGAATATGTTGTAACTGTAAAAAAAGTCCTTCAAACGCTTATAAAAATTTAATTTGACTTTCTTGTAGACATTTTTTTTTTTTTGATAAAGGTTAAAAAGTAGACACACTTATGAGGAATCTTGTATTACACTTTCAAATCTTAGATTTTTAATATTGACTGTTATTGAATGTTCAATATTTTCGTTATTACTTATTCATTATTTAGTGCCGTATATACTGCTAATAATATATAGTTGCCAATGTGTTATATTAGTAATAATTTATTTATTTACTATACTGACCTTGCGGTTGGACACATTTGCCAACAATTTTCCATAAAATTCTCATTTATTTTTTTTTCATCATATCATGTTATGATGACTTTGGGACGGCTCTAGGGTTGGAGACGTAGAAAAGCGTCGTAAGGCTTTGGGGAACGCGGAAACGATTAAAATCGCGTAGACATTTCGACTGGATGTCTGCCGATTGTCTGGATAGTGGATTTTGAATATCAATTTTATAAAAAACTGTGATAAATATAATAATAATATAATATTAGGACAGTGTTAACACTCAATTGAATTTAAAAATGTATAAATTGTATAATTACAATTTTTTTAACAATTTTTAATGACTTATTATTATCAAGACGTATTTATGTAAGCTGTATAGTTACCTACTTATGTTATTCCCAGTCGGCCGTCAGTCGTCACTTGAGCGCAGGGGCGGACTGGCCCACTGACCTTATAATGTCTTGTAGGATAGTAGGCCCTTGTAGGTACTACGGGGGCACGGGGCCTTTCATTAATAAGCGCCAAGGGGCCATAATTAAGGGATAGCACATCTCAAATCTTTATTCAACTGTAATTTCTGAATTTTATAATAATTTCTAATTTTATAAAATACTATAAATCGACACCCCTTGATAATATATTATTGATGTGATTACAGTTGGAATTATGTTATTTTTATAGTAAAAATACTAATTTCTCCTCTGAATGTTTCTGAATATAATATAATATGAGTTTAATAGGCTTTTACAAGCCCCGTCCGCCACTACTTGATCGTTATATGTATTCAGTAACGGGTTTGGAATCCAAAACCTATTACTCGCTTACAATTTTACTCTGTTTTATATATTAAAGTTATGTATAGTTGTAACCCACAAATAATTTTACCTGATTTTCGACTCAAAACTCATACATTATAATACATGACACCCTTAGAAAATTATACTTATATTGGATAAAATTTGCTTATCAGTTATCAATAACCTATTACCTATATGACCAATCACGAAACCAAAACACGTACGACGTAGGTACCCGCAAAATATGTTACTCATTTTCAAACTAGAAACCTGTAACCCGCAAACTATATTGTATTGAACGCGAAACTCGCAAAATGTTTTACACTTTTACCTGGTTTCGAATATGAAATCAAAAAAGTATGCTGTCATTCAAAAGAATAAAAACATAAAAATAAAACGATAAAAAATAGAAAAAAATAATTTAATAATAAAATATATTTGTAACTATAGTACTTAAAATTATGGAAAAAAAATATATTCACAAAGTTAATGTATTCTGAAATATTGAGTGTCTTACCGTATATGAATTATATGAATACTAGAAAAAAAGTACATAAATCAAATTTAAAAATTATTGAATTTTGAATAGTTTTCGAGACACTAATAAATTGGGGGGGGATAAATATGACTTTGGGGGCTAAGCCCCCTTAGTCCCCCCTGCGATTTTCGCCTATGGTCTTACGTTAAATGGATCACTCCGTAGTCCGTATATATAAATGTATATGATAAACAGAGATAACTTAAAAGTTCATTAATTTATAGTTTTAATTAAGTTACCTACCTACTGAGTATTGAGTACTGGCTATAGTACCTAGTGGCTAATCGCTACTCAATAGTACTGAGTAGAATAAGAGGTATACTCGTATTCTATTATAACTATTATCAGTCTTGTTAAGAATACTTTTTAAATGTATTCAAAATACGTATTCAAATACTTTCATTTAAAAGTATTTAAATATAAATATCTTTTAAAAGTATTCAAAGGACTTACACAAATACTTTTTTCTTAGTTAAATAAATGAATAATTAATAATCAATAATTCAATCAATTCAATAATGACTATATATAGTAGGTTAGGTTTGAAAAAAAAAATGTTCATAATATGAATAAACGCCATTTATTGATCATTTTTATTGACACAACGAATTTTTTTATTATTTGAACAAATTATTGTTTATTGATTAACAATAATTGTGGTTAATATTATAAACTTGTGTTTGTGGACACAATTAATTTTTGCTCATAATTTGTACACAACATATTTTTTAAATAATAATTGATTATATTAAAACAATAAATAAATTGTTTATTACTTCAATAAATGAAATAGTTATACCAACGAATTTATTATCCTATTGATTAACGGTATTAATACTTTGTAAAAGTATGTTTTTTAATCCAATGTATATGTTTATTGAATTGAATAATATGTTCTTTATAAACGTATTGTTATGTTAAAAAACGATTATCATTAATAATATTTTGGTAATGCATAATATATAACACTTATTATATTAATAAACGTTGTGATTGATATTACGTTTTTTGTAAGATTGGGTAAAAAATCATATTTATAAATACCCTGAATATTATGCATTATGTTAAAAAAAAATGTTATCGATTCGTTAATCAATAATACAACATGGTAATAATAACGTACAAGATTTTTTTATTAACAACCAAGTTATTATTTCCATATCGCGAATCGTTATTTTAACACGGATCTGTTCATTTCCTTCAAAAACAAGTTCGGTGCACTAACAAAAGTTCGTGTCTCTACTTTCTTACAGTTGTTCGTTGTTGTGACACTGTTCTCTGTCTGTTTCTTTAAAAAACTGCAAGTGTGGTGCTTAAAAAAAAGGTCGTGTTTCACGAAGTCGACAAAAAGTCAAGGTAAGATATACAAATATATTACATATAAATAATTTTTATAATATTCTAAACGGATTTGGCCCATTTTTTTGTTTTATAATACTTTATAATATATGTACAAAATTAGTGGATTTTTGCTTTTGAAAATTGTACATTTTGAAAAAATAAGAATGAAAATAGTAGGTATTTTTGAGTATAATATTATACAAGCTGATAGAATTTAATTATTTCCAGGAGAAGTTCGTATTGGGAAATAATTATGATTAGGTCCCTTTCATATGGACGCGTATCATATTATTATGCTTGAGTTTCGTACTTACACATGCAATTCAGTGCAATACACATTGTTTACAAAAGTATATATAGCGCTGACAACGGCACTGGATAAACCGTTTCTCCCGTTGCTATCACGCGTATACGTACTTATTATGAAACGCAGCATAATATACGCGTCAATGCGAAAGGCTACTAATTAATTCTACAGTTTTCATTATTTAAATACACTGTATCAGACAGATTATTTAACAATATTACAATATAAGAATAATAATTGAGGCACATAGTGCCAAAACAGATAAACCCACAAATCCATTATTCTTAGAAAATGCCTATAATATGTCTTAGCATTTTTTTTAAGATTTTTCTGTTTTTCAATAATTTTTGTAACAAAATAGTATTAAGTAGCTATAATACGATTTAAGAATAAGATCTTTTTTCAAGGATTTTATTTTTTATTTTTTAATGTTAAATACGATAAAATACAATTTAATTAGGTATAGGTATGCAAAACTACTTTTATTTAAAACATTTTTCAACTTTTCACTTTTTAATTGGGCAATATTTTTGTATTGATCGCCACTTAACCGTTTTCTATTAGTACTCATATTTACAAAATAAATAGTGTATTAACAAACTATTATTAAAGTATTATTATTTCTATTATTTTAGATGGAAGACATGCTGCTCCAATATGGGCACTCCATGGTTACCTTGTCCCAACAAATAAAATAGTCCGAATCGATACCAAGTCTTCTAAGAAGGTAACAACAAAATTCACCATCAAAGATTCTCAAGAATCAGTTATTTTTGTTGGTGAAACGCAACAAAATATTGAAGACTACATGGACCATGTCAGAAAAACTAAAACTTCAATACAGCCTTCATTTTTCTGCGTAGGGAAAGATATTTTCTCCATCACAGATATCTTTCTTTTCTTTGATGGAGTACGTTATAATTTTAAAAGTATCTTAAAAGCTTTGGATATTTGTTTCAAAGCTATATATCTTTTTGATTTACAATTCCCCGAGGAATCGATTATGTTCTAATACTTATAAAACTATAATATATAATAACTATTCATATTTTATAGGATTGGCCGATTGGGCAATATGGATTAAACACTTGTCCGAATTGTACCGTATAGGTATAACTATATATAAGTTAGGTAGGTATGTATCCCATGTAGATATCGTATATTTTTGATTATTATTTATAATATAATATTTATAATAATTTATTATAAATAGTCATCTAGGTATTTGACCGTGACAAAAATATATATTATTTTAGTCGTATGCGTAGGTTAGAGATCTTCATGACTTCATCGCCAATGACCTTTATTTTCGAGATTGACCTTCGACTAGTACTAAGCCTAACGTAGTATAACGAATACTTTCAAACAATACGCATATAAACGTCGTATCGTCATATCATGGTCTAGTCCTGGCGCATTGGTGTACTTATATAATATATATACATTTGACATATGTGTAAATATAATACCTATGTATAATTCGGACAGCGAAGACCTTCATGCATAATTTATAGCACACGCCACACATTACTCAACGCGCCTATATAGTTGCATGTTTTCACGTAATTTGATAATGAACAATAATAATATCTTAACGTTAAATATTAATATTCGGTTTATTATGGACATTATGGTACTAACAAATTCGAGTCGTTGAAAAAAATGAGTTGAGTTGTGAATCGTGAACAACCCATAGAGTAATAATAGATCAACCATCAACGACACAAGATTTATATATTACATAGTTTATATCTAGTTGATAATGTAATATTATCATAATATCAAATATGATAATAATATTATTATTACCTATACATTATTATTTAATAATTATTAATCCTAATATATAATTATCTATAACATATAAACATTTTTTATGATATACGTCACTATGGTCCGCGCAACGAAAACTGGCCGGTGACTGGTGCGACTCTAGTGGCAATTGTCAATAAGTGGTTATTAAGCTAATTGCCGCGTTTTTTAAAAATTATTTGTTCACATGGTATATATTAATTAATTATTATACCAATCATGAGAGAAAATGGTTTAAAAAATTATCAGTTTAAAACATAATTGCAATACGTGATATAATATATATACACACCGCGTGCGCCTATTGTATAACATCGCAGCGGCGACGCGTAGTTTGAGAACCCGCGGCTAACGGCACGTTCATGGCGGGCGGGTTTCGGGGGTCACCGGCCAGTTTTCGTTGCGCGGACTATAGTTCCGTACTATAGCAAACAACAAGCACCGTGTCCACCGTTTGTTCGTTTACTATTTAAAGTTTAAACAATAAACGTGTTAAATAATGTATAATATGTTGTTTTATGCATCAGTTATTCAGTTATGGGTGACCCATAACTGATGGGTCCATGTTTAATTACTGTAATTCTGTCTGACTCTCTGACTCAGTGACTGTGTGGACAGGAGATTAAAAACGTATATAAGTATATAACCAGGGATCGAAACCGTTTCAAATTTTAACGATTACGGTTTTGGTTTTTGAGAACGGTTTTCTAAAATTTATGGTTTTGGTTTAGGTCCTAAGATCAGTTTTTCAAACTTTTTGGTTTTGGTTTCGGTTTCAAAAAAGGTTTTTCAAATTTATCGGTATCAAGAACGGTTTTTAAGATTTTAAGTTTCAGTTACGGTTTATTAACCGGTGTTTTAAAGCTTTTGATTTCGGTTCTGGTGTTGAAATATGAAAAACCACGGTTTTAACCGGTTTTTCAGAAAACCGGTTAAACTGGTTTCGATCCATGTACATAACTCTAGCCCGCGTCACTACTATCATACGGCATACATTGGAGAGACCATAGAAAATGATGTACCTATAAACTAATGGACATGGGACTACAGCTAGAAATTCGCTAAACTAGACCGGTTTAAAATTATCCCACACCATCCCGCACCGTGATAAGGAACCATGTAAATAAAATGGTCCAAACATTCCGGTGTATTATTTTTCACACAGCCACACAGGTTTGGTCTAGCAAATTTCTAGCAGGAGTCACTGGACAGCGCCTACCACATCACCTTGTCAACAGTAAGTTCATGAGGACGAGATAGAATGAGAGAGAAAACAGTGTATCTTTCTCTCACGGGCCACGGCTATTTCATATTCTCGCCCACTAGTTAGTGGTTTCTCTCTCTATTAACGCGGCTGACACCCTAAAGTGTCGTTTATATAAGTATCGTTCTAGGTATTGTTTATACTTTTATACTAGGTCTATGCTTACTGCTTACGCTTTTTACGAGTAAGTTGGTCACACTGTTAAAGTCGAGTCGGCGTCCCGCGGCTTGTAGGCGTGGGTTTCCGACCCCCGTTAAGATTTTTGTGTATACTATATTCCTGAATACTGCAGCTTGCCCGGCGGCCGATTGAGGCAATTGACGGTAAAATTTATTTGGTGTCTGTGCGCAGTGTTTTATACTTATTTTTCTATGTTTTATACTTTTGTAACCGGTTTCGTCTTTCGTTCCGTTTATAACAATAAATTGTAATTATTTAAAATCAGTCGTCTTAGTGCTCCGCTTTCGAAGTGTTTACATTTTCGCACGCGTTTTATGCGATTAATTGAATAGTGGTGGTGATCGAACACCGGCCATTGAAATGTCGCAGAGGGCATCAAGAAAAGGCGGCGCGGCCAGGAATACTCCGCAACCGGAGGAATCCACAGCCAGTACGACCAACAGCGAGAAGAGCAGGAGGACGGCAACTTTGAGCCCCACCAGGTTCAGTCGTATTCAGGAAAAACACGAGCTACAGAATTTGAATAACCGTTTGGCCGCTTACATTGACCGCGTCAAGTACTTGGAAACCGAAAACTCCAAATTGACCCAAGAGCTCCATTCTTCGGAAGAGGTGACAACCCGGGAGGTGTCCAACGTCAAGGTATTATTTGAGTCTGAGCTTGAGGATCTAAGAAATGCGTTGGACCGTGAAGCTAAATTAAAGAGCCGCCTTGAGTTAGAGTCTAGGCGTAAAACTTTAGAAGTCGAAGAGCTCAAAACAAAGTAAGTACCACAGCAATTTGTGATAAATTTAATGTTAATAATAAATACCTTAAGACATAATATTAAAAGTAATTATGGTACCTATTGGAGTGAAAAATCATAATTACATACTGTTTATATAGGTGTGTTTGTTGTATATTTGTAATCATAGTAATTACTAATTGAGTAGAATATCTATAGAATAAACATAGCTTTTAAAAGTATATCATGCTTTAAGTATTGTTGTTATATATTTTTCACATTATGCTAGGTACCTATAACATGATGTTAAACTTAATTATTAAATTTGATAACATGTTAAAGATAAAAATGTACTGTCAGATAATAGAATAATACCATTATTAACATTTTTATTGATTCCCAGCTTATATCAAATTGTAATTAAACAATTTTCTTTCTTGCTTATTGGTAAGGACGTTACTGGTTTTTACAGCTACTTCCCTAAAAAACTAGCTTTTTATTGCTACTTTCTTTTAAATATAGTGCGCTACTTCTAACGCTATTGTTTAAATGTAGTACTCTTTTTTTACTCTAAATTGTTTTTTAAATTTTATTGAAATTGCTAGTTTGTAATTTGTACTGATTTGACATTTGGTCTCAGTATTTTACTACTGAGTTAATTATGGATTTAATTACCACCAAAAAAGTTGTAGGGAGCGACAAAATAATGATAATTTTCACTATGCTTACTGTACATTTCTAGTATGTAAGTATTTTCCTACATTAAGCAACACAAGGTTAATCGACCACTGTTGCTTATTAAACTAAAAGTAGGCATTATATAAATAATAATTATTATTCCCTGATAATGGCAAATCAAAAGTTTTTATGGAGCTATTTATAATTTATGTTATTTAAAATGTATTATTAAAATTGAGAATTTAATTGAATCTATTCATTGGAATTTGTAATTTATATTTATATTGTTATTATATTTCAGGCTCGATAATGCTACAAAAGAATTGAAAGATACTTCACCATATGTAGCTCGATTTAATGAATTAAATTCTAAATATGGTCAAACTTTGATCGACAATAAGAATTTAAAAGACGCTAATAAGGCAAGTATTATTTATTTGATGATATCTTTGAATGTTGAAAACTAACGCTATTGCAATACAGTAGAATCCGCTTAATTAACTAGGGCACCGGTTTGGGCCTCAAAACCGGATAATTAAAACATTTTTATATTTTTAGTCTAAGCTTATAAGTTGTTTGGAGTCTATGCAGACTACATTCATGAATCTTCAATAATCAGTGACAAGTAATAAATAATAAAAGAAAGTATTATTGATCACTTTTTGTTTCCTAATAATTATGTACTTTTATTTAAAAATTACACATATTATATATTTGTTATGTTACAAAAATATTTTTCTATATTATGTATTAATAAGTAGGCAAATACCTGCCAACAAATTTTTATGTTCCATCTTTTATTTCGGATTATTGGGAGAAAAAAACACGCAACCAATATGTCCCATTAAAGCGAAGTCTACTGTATTATTAAGCAAGGATTGTTTTTTTAAAAAAAAATTCAATTCGAGCAATATATTTCTAGAGTTTAGTACTCAATATTTTCCAAGTACAAAATTGTTCATGTATTTGAAGTTAGTGTAGTACACGGATTAGTTTTATTAATAATGTGTTAATTTGTAAGTATAGAAAATTGGGTTTCAAGATATTTATAGTTTGTTTTATTTATTTTTGCTATAAAATAGTAAGTAAATTCAACTATTTGATTTAAATTGAATAAATTTGAGTATCTATTTGTTGAAAATCAAGTAAAGCACTCTACTTACTCGAGAATTTTTTCAAAATCGAGTTTTTGTACAACTATTATTAAGTTATGGGATAATTTACTGATAGATATTTAGCATGATTAGGTACCTACATTTCTAGGTATTCACTTACTTCTACACAAGTGTTGCCGGAACAGCTTAACAACATTATTGGGTTATGAACTTGCAGCTAATAATTTCCACCATATTTCATTTTTATTTTGTTGTTACAGTTAATTATAATATAAGTTGGTATAATTCAGTCATCATTTAAATTATTTGATCTGTATTTTCTTACAGAAATTGACCAAAGAATTAACATTAGAAAAGAAAACTGTTAAGGATAATCAAAAAATATTAGAAGAAGAAATTTTACAAAGAGTTACAATTGAAAACAAATTACAAAGTATGATGGAAAATTTCAAATTTAAAGAAGAGGTAAAGTTAATGCATATTATATTATATTTTATTGCATTAGTTTTACATATTATGTTTTTTTATAGGTTCATAAACAACAGCTCAATGATACAAGAACTAGCCGCCGTACCGAAGTTATTACTGAAGTTGATGGACGTTTAGTTAAAGAATACGAAGATAAATTACAATCTGAATTACAAATGTTACGACAACAAGCTGAAGAAGATGTCAAACGAAACAAAAAAGAAATTTCTGATTTGTTTGATAGCAAGGTATAATTAGTATTTTATTAAAAATATTATATAATACCCATAATTAAAAAATATTTTTTTAAAAAAATTGTATATTTAGTTTCAAAATTTGGAAAATGAATTACAACGCAAAAAAAAAGCTCTGGAAGCAGCTCAAGAAGATATCAATATGGCCAATTCGCGTGTTGCTGAATTAACACAACAAATAAATGATTTATTGTCCTCAAATAATGATTATTTGGTATGTATACACTCATTTTATTAAATTTTAATCTCAAAAATAATAAAATAATTTTTTGTTTAGAGGAAAATTACCGATGTAGAACGATCTAGAGAACTTCAAAGAACTAAATATATATCTGAAATTCAAGGACTTGATCAACAATTAACAGCTATGCAAGATGATATGTCCCAGAAAGTACAAGAATATCAAGACTTAATGGATATAAAAGTGGCACTGGATATGGAAATTAGTGCTTATCGAAAATTATTAGAGAGTGAAGAAAGGAGATTGAGTATTACTCCAAATACTTCTGTAGTTGGCAGCCCAAGAGGTAAAAAAAGAAAATTGTTTCAACGTGATGAAACAGAGTATGAATTTTCTAATATTATCACTGCTTCATCAACTGGTGATATTGAAATTTGTGAAGTGTGTCCAGATGGACAGTTTGTAAAATTATACAACAAAGGATCAAAGGTAGAAATGATATACTCAAATTTAATTAAGGTTTTAATAAAGGTATAAAAAATAATTATTATTTAGGAATTTGCATTGAGTGGATATGAATTAGTACGCACTACTGCTGAGCAAAATGTTTCTACTGTATTCAAGTTTCATCGTTCGGTAAAACTAGGAGCTGGTAATTGGTTAACTGTATGGTCTTCAACTGCCAGTAATCAAATACACGAACCTAGTGCTGGATCAATTGTCATGAACATTCAAGCTTGGGTTGTTGGTGATCTTATGGCTACAATACTTTTAAATCCTGAAGGACAAGTATGCAGATTTTAAATTAATTACTATAAATAAACCTAACCTTAATAAAAATAAACATTCTGTATTATATTTCTTCTCAGGAAGTAGCTACTCATGAACTTAAGAAAGGACAAGTTTCCCATTCACGAGCTAATGAAGGATATGGTGATTATGAAACAGAATTGTTCCATCAACCAGTAAGTAGTCAAAACTAATTTACCTAATCTGTATTAAATTCAATTATTCTAATAAAAATATAGGTAGGTATTGAAAAAAATTAGATTTATTACAGTTCTGGTTCCTTTTTATTCACAAAAATACACTTATAATACGTAATACATATAATAATAGAAAATAATTGATAATATAATAATTGTATATTAGGTAAATCTTATGAAATGGACAACTTTTAGACATTTAAGATAGGCCCAATGGTCTCATGGTAGTATTAAATCCTTGCCTAAAATTCAATGAATAATATAAATAAAAATGTATTTTCAATATTCTTAGAATCAAACATATTTTCAAACTATAAAAAATTATGTTTTGTGTTGAGTTCCCCTTTAAACATTCCATTAAAAATGACAAATTGGGTTATTTTTATGAATATTAAACAAAATTATATTTACCATGGGTTTTTATGATACCTCAATTTTGTTTAATCTATAAAAAATAATTAAAATTCAATATGTGGGTTCAATAAATAAATGGATAAAATTTCCTTTGACATTTGAAGTGTTGAAATATTTAACATGAACAATAAAAAGAGGATATTTTTTTTATGACCAAAATAAAATGAACAAATCATCTAGATTGAAACCTTCTTTTCCTATGAACTATATTATGGAACATTATTTTTAGAAATGTTTTATTTATTGAAAATTTCAACATCTATTTGTTCCTCTTATTTTCTAAACTTTATTTATTTAAATATGGCTCACCCATAGTTTTACTTTTAACACAGATCATAAAATAATAATGTGAATGTGTAAGGATTTGTGACTTAATTTGGATATTTTTTTAAACTATTTATATATTTTTGAATGATATGTGATATGTAGATTAGATTTTGTACCTACTTTATTTTTGAGCAATATGAAAATTGAGTAAAATGAGTGTTTATACAATTATGAATTGGTATATTATTGTTATAATGTAAAATATATTTTTAGGGTGATCCTCAATCTACCGACAAATGTGTTATCATGTGAAGATATTTACTCAATATTTTAGTATAAGAACAATCCAAAAAATAAAAATATTAAAAAAATCACTTGTAGTTAATCAGAGTTTATCACGTGTTAATAATTGATTTTTAATTGTCATTAATTTTTTATAAATGCGCGAATTTTTTTTTATACTAATATTTATTATTATTATTTTACTTACTTTTATTTTTATGTTTTTTTTTTTTTTGTATTTTGCTTTATTCGCTATTAAATGATCTATACAAAATCTAATACAAATATTTTACTAAATTACTGATTAAATTAGAAAAAAAAAATGAAATTGAATTTCTGATCCCATTTTAGATTGTATAAAGTAAAAAAGAATAATTTCGTGACTACATTAAATGCATACATTAAATTGTACTTAATAAATATAATATAACTATGATATTAAGTAAAAAGCTCATTTATGTTAAACTTTACATAATGTTGTAAAACGATCATGTACAAAGATCTTATTATTTATGATTTGAATATTACCATTAATAATAATAAATAACTGTTATTTAAACATTTACAAAAATTAATCCTAGTAGTTTAATTAAAAATAATACTTTCCTTATATAGTTAGTAAAACTTTTTTTGCAATTAATATTATATAGGTAGAATGAGTTCTGTTTACTGATTCGTGGACTCTTATACTTATTTTATACATGTAAAAACAGCACTCATGTTAAATAGAATTTACCATAATAGTTAACTACTTAGTCTGAATTATTTCTTGCAGGTTTTATTAATATTATTAGTTCCAAAATAATTTCCTACTAATGTTATAAGGCCAAAGTTTTATTTTTACTGTGACAGCTATATACATTTTTTTTCAATACCGACTAATTAATTTAAAATTTTAATTAGATCTGCATTTTGTCTTCCAGAATAGATATAAATTATTTGTCAAACATATATTCTTTATGTTTTTTAATTTTAATAATTTTAAAAATATCAAATCATTTCATATAAGGCTGCTATTGTTTTAAATGTAATGTATACCCAAATAAGTTATTTTTATGGACTTAATAATCGTTTTGCGCTTTGTGTTTTGTTAGTGACATAATTTATTAAACTTGGTTCATACAGTTTTGTTTTAATTTTATTTCTACTAAAAATTTAGTCATAAATTATTTATTTAGTTGAATACAATTTATTTTATATATTCATTTATCATAAGTTATACATTAATTAAATTGATTTATATAATTTTTTTTACTTATAAGCATTCAAGCCATTTAATTTTTAATTTTAGTTACTTACACTTAATAAGTTAATTTACTAATAAACAACAAAGTATCTAAATGTAATATATATCAGTTTATAACTGATATATAAAAAAATGTTCTATTTGTGTTGTATACAGTACTACTGAATATGCACTTAAAATTAAATTGAATATAATATATTTATTTATTTATTTTAAACTTTTAAAGTAAGGTTATTTATTTTAATAAATTGTATTATTTTGATTTATTAAACATTGGGCATTGTTTATTTTTGAAGAAACTTCAAATCAATTTTATTTTTATTCCTGATAATATTTTTAAATGTTACTTACATATTGAATTTATTAATTATGATTACTAATTCCAGTGATGCTAAAGTCTAAATTAAGTGTTATAGCAACAGCATTTTTTTTTATACCCACCCACCCATATTTATAATTATTATTTATTGCAGTCAACGTACATCATTTTTTCTTCAAATATACAAATAATAAACATAAACTTTTATATATTTTAAGAAAAGTAGCTTTACCTAGTGGTAAAGATGGACATAACTGTATTATTTAAAATAACTTCAATAATATATTGATAGGATATGGACCATGATGTAATGAAATGAGAAAATATGTTATTACCACTGATATATTATTATTAAACTTGGAGTCCCCATCAAATAGTTATAGGAAGTTCTGTCCAAATTTGTTAACATTAATTTTAGAATTGGTCTCCCAGTCTTATAATCATTATTTTTATTATTTTTTTCTGTAACATTTATAGTAAAAAAATAAAATTTAAATATTTATAATTCAATATTATTATATAACTAGCTCATTATTTCTTTGTAAAGTTAAAATATTTTTACAATATTATGTTAGTGCCAAATGCCAATAATATGTAGTAGTATACCGGATGATTCGTTTTTCATAAGGCACTTATTATTTTGAAAACAATTAATGTTTAATTTAAAAATAATGTTTTTAATATAAAAATATTTTTCATCCTATCTATGGTTTTGACCAGAAGTGTTCAACCTTTTTGACTCGCGATCTACTGTTTTAGTAGGTAACAATATTTTCACAATTCATGTCACCTTTGTAGGTCATAAAGAAAAAAAGACTAGCTGCTAGTTTTGTGTAATTTCCCGTTCATAAATGTGCATATTCTTCAATTCATTCATAATTTATAACTTATTTTTTTTTTCGCAGATGGCGATAAATTAATATAAACTATTTAATAAAGTATAGGTAGCATAGGTTTATAATGAATAAATTGTTCATTCAGTACAGACAGAACTGTTTAGAAATTCAAATTAAATATAATTTCTTTCCCTTATGGAAAAAATTAAGAAATTTGTAGGTGCTGTACGGTAGGCTACTAGTGGGTCACTGTAATGGATGGTTTTAAATTTAATTTTAATGATATAATAATATCATTGACCATTGTATAAGAAAAACAATTCTCAGCGAAGACAGTCAGTCAGCCTATGGTATTACCAAGTGTCTAAGTATATTTGATGATATTATTGTGAATAAAGTAATAATATAACCTATTTACGTGGAGCCTTTTGTATTAAATTTTCAAGCTTTTATACCCAACAAATACAATTTTATCGACATTCAAATTTAAAATTTAAAATTGATAATGTCCGTTAACAGTCCAAAATATTTTGAATATTTTATGGTGTATAACAAATGCTAATATAAATGTTCAGTAAAAATGTCATGAATCTGTTATTTGTTTTAGAGTTACGCAAAAAACCAAAATCGTAATTTTTGTTATTTTTCCCGACGTTTTTAAAAACTGTTGGGAATTTTAAATTCTTTTTTTGACCTCCCGAATCCACCAATTAGATTCATTTTCCAAACAAAGTATCGAACAAGATACTGTTGAAGAAAATCGAAGCAGCTTTACTGCCCCAAACCGTAATGACAGACAAATAAAAGTTTTTTAAAAAAAACACATCATTGTAAAATTAATACATTCATCGCTCCTCTCAGAATTCAAAATTACCACAATATTTAGGTACTTTATTGATTTATTCGTTAAAAACATTTAAATAATAATATAATATAATACTTATATATTATGTAGGCGGTAGAGCTAATAAAAATCGAGTTATTTTTTTTGAATAAATTAAAATTGTTGTCGTTTTTTATAATAATCCATAACATATTAATTAGTATATAAGTGTAATAGCTAATAGATACAATTCAATTATAATTGATTAAATAGTGACGATCGTATTGGATTGGTATAAGAAAAAATTATCTCAATTATTGTTAACATTCAGAAACTATAGGCAGATCGGATTTGTTAAAATTGAACTAGGAAGTGTTTACGATGACTAAGTGACGACTTAATAGCCAATGTTGGGTATTTTAATTTGAAAAGTAATAAAATTACGTTACTTGTAACATAATTTAAATTTTGCATTACCCAAATTTAATTTATCACGTTACATACTTTTTTTAAAAATGAATTACAAAATCGGTCGAAACTCTAATAAGCATAAGCGCAACTAGGGACATTTTTCTGGGGGGGGGGGAGGGTACCAGTGCCACAGACCCTGATAATTTATATTTTAAACTAAAATATGATTAAAAAACTTGGAGGCTTTTTATAAAAACAGGGTATCCGGTATACTGCTATACGTTATAGACTATAGTGTTATACTATTATAAAAATTGTGTAGCAGTAGGTATAGCCCAGTATTGGTATAACATTTATAATCTAGGTAGATTGTTAATGACTTAGGTCCGGTTGTACCATCTCCGATTAACCGGAGTTTAATATTGGCCGAATTTGCCCGGTTAAATATCTGTTATCAGCTGATTAAGCATAATTTAAGTGTAACTGTAGACGGTACAACTGGCCCACTGTTATAATTTATAACTTATAACTTATAAATAAACAAAATGTATATGTTTCAATTCCTGGTATCTTTAATAACATTGTTAATTATTTTCTTAAACTTTTGGAATCAGAAATAAAATATGCAATTAACTTTTAATTTTTCTTGAACAACCTAATCCTCATAGGTTTTGGCATACATTGCACAGTCATAACTTATTTTAATAACGATTACTTTTAAAAAGTAATTTAGTTACTATTGGGTTAATTTAAATAAAATATAATTGAATTACTTCAGCGTTACTGCTTAATTTAATGTGTTAGAGTAATTTCAAATTTGTAATTTGCGTTACGACTGAAGAATTACGTTCCTAGGTACTACTCAACACCGGTGATAGGCGATAGCACGCGCTATCGCCATTCGTCGCTTGAATTCATTTGATTTTTTATTCTCTCGGCTTTTCAAATCACTGAATTCCCGCCAGCGAGGACGTTTGTGTTTACGAGTTTATAGTACTCCTTGGAAATGTACCCCTCTACTGCACCACCGCGGACGAGGACTACGACCGGCGGACAAGGACGCGGTTGCGGTTCAGCCATTTTGAAGTCGTAACAATTTGTTATACGCTTATATGTTTGTCCATCGCATTAATATTTACTCCTCCGTTTCTGATATTGTTTACTGTCGTATCTATAAGGACTAAGGAGCACGTTTGCCGGCATTGACATTTCGCAGCTGCAGTTTAGACGCTTACAAGATCATACTTCCGAATCATCAGGTAACACGTTTTAACCACACAGTGTTTTCGACAAACACGAAATCTAACCGCGTCCCGGCCGGTTGATTGACTAATCGCCGTTCGGCCCTCCCGAGTTTTAGCTGTCGCCGACGAGGTGAATCGTAAAGATTGTAGGAAACGCCTAAGGTCCGTCGTGAGCCATACTCGACCAGCTGCGCGCGAGTGTGAAAGCTTTCGCGATCGTAACAGGCATTTTGTTTCCCGCCGTTGCGGTGCACCTAATATTTAGTAACGGTCCGGCGGTGGCATGTACGTGACCACACGCGCATAGGCGTAACGCCTGATGGTTAGGTATTTTCCTGTTACCCTCACCCGTGTGGACGCGTAATGACCCGTTGTGTGTTTGTCCGTTGTAGTTGTCGTACGCTGGGTACACCCTCCCCTTGTGTGTCCAACACCCGCTGCCTACAGCCGCCGTTTTTCCAAACATTTTGCCTGCCCGTGCCTTTTCCCAATCCCCTGGTAAATTACTGCGGTGGGGCTAACCATTAATTTCCGTGTGGTCGGTCTAGTGCGTTACCATGGTGTTAGAAACGACAACACAGACTTTCCGACCACCACAGCTGGGTGCCTGGACTTTTTCTATGAATATTGTATAAGGTTTTGCCAGCTGGCCATTAGGTCAGAACACTGCTAAAGTTGTTTGGTTCATAAGTATAAGGTTTGGTCGCAGCCCAGGAACGCCTCAATAATTATTAATTAATAAATTGCTTCGTCCAAACTCCAAAGTAAGCGATCTATGTCATTAATAGTCTAAAATTATAGGATTGTCTCATGAATAATTTTGAGGTCAACTATTATAAATAAATACTATAGGTATTATGAATAGTTTGATCTACCTATCGTTTTATAATACAATTTAAACTTTTTGGAATTAATATCAAGTTTTGACTTTCGAGACATTAATGTCAGGCTAATAAAGTAATAAGTAATCACTAAAAATTTGATGAATCAGTAGTTAGCTAATGGTCCCTTGGATATGATTTAGTTAAATTTTAGTCAATCATTAGATAAATCAATTTTAAGCCACCACGGATAAGTATGGCTTTTTAATATTAAGATGTAGTTATTTTATTTATTACAATTATTATTCAACTAGTTAATTTTGTATTCAATTAGTGTATATTTTGTTGTAAACTGGGATATTTTACAAACTATTTTAAAGTTTAAACACAATAAACTTTAGCAAGTATCTAAACGTAGTGTTTATAGAATTATATTCATACAATTTTCATGAGTTATGAAAATTATATGAAAAAATTGAAAAAAAAATATATTAAGAGTTATGTGACATGCTTATTTGAGTAGTAATATCAGTACTCAATACATATAACACAACTATAATAAAATTGCTATTAAAATGAAAGATGACTTGTTTTTGTGTCAACGTATATTTGAATAATATGTTACCAAGTTGTGTAACAATTGAAATTTGCCCAAAGTAACATCAAAATGATACCTCAGTTTTACTTTTGAGTTTTGACCATTAGGTACCTAGGCAGGGACGGATTGACTTGACCTATCCTGTAAAATAGTAGGCCTTGTACCACATAGACACGGGTCCCTTCATTAATAAGCGCCAAGGTGCCATAATTAAAAGATAACATATCTTAACTCTTCATTATATTCAACTGTAATTTCTGAATTTAATAATAATTTTTAATTTTTCAGAATACTCTAAATCGATACTTCTTGCTAATATATTATTGGTGTAATTTCAGTTATGTAATAACTAATTGCATAATTATATTTATAAATAGCTAAAAATAATGATTATGATTATGAATATCTTATAGATACTATATTATAAAATAGTATAGTAAAAAAATTAAAATCTAGACAGTAAACAATTGCATTAGAAATTCCTTATTTAGATTGTTGATTTGTGTTTAATTTTTAAATTAAGTTCAATACATTTTTCTCAAACCCTTTTTTCAAATCTAATTTGCATCAATAGTTTTCAAAATTGTAGTTCTTTAATCAATATCTCAAAATCCAATGCCAAACTTTGTTTAATCAATTATTACTTATAGTACTTTCTCCATTAATAAACCAAACAATCCACCCTGTATTTGAGTACTGCGGGTGAGTCGAGAAGTCACTTGTTTAGCATCAACCCGCTAGGAATATTTTGGAAAACCGCTTGCAAATTATTTCATACTTTGATAACTACTAATGAATACTAATTTGCCCTATAAACCTTTGTAATAAAACAGTTATACATTTTATTAATTAAAATATTGTTTTTTAAAAAAATTTTACACCAATATTAATTTTATGTAAAATTTAATGAGATAATTTTTGCTTAGATAGATTATTCCATCAATAATTAGTAGGGTATTTGGGAGTTGGGTATAGTATAGGGTGGCCAGATTAAACTTTAAGAAATTCTGACACCAAAATTAAATTGTACTCAAAAAAAATAGGTATATTTATATTATTTTAATATTAATATTTTGTTTTTCTGTAAGCTGGTAACGCCACGGAAATCCAGGACAAATGGCTACCCTAGTATATACTATTACCAATAATTTAAATAAGTGTACAGAAATGTAAACCTCTTAAGATGACGTTAAGTCAATTACTTTGTCCTACTAATTTTTCTCATTTACAAACTACTCTTTTAAATGGCCTATAATTGAGAATATAAATTCTCAATATACACATTTATTTGTGTGCAATCAAATTGTGTCATAATTTTTTTGGGTAAAAAGTTAAAGAGTACTATTGTATTACCTACATGCCATATTATTAAAATATCATAAAATCATAAAATTATGAGTACCTAATCATCAAAAGTGTTGCTAATCAGTTCTCACTGAGTGACCTCTTTCTATATTCATACATATTCATTGCTTTCATCACCTATTCGTACAAACATATTGTATAAATCCATCATATATGACATGTATAGGATTTAAAAAAAAATATATTTTTTGTTGGAGTACTAGGATTACTGGTTATGTTTGAACTTTGAATAAATATTGGTTTTTATAATAATTATTATTTTGTTAATATTTTATTAACGCTGTGGCCTGTGGTTATAAAAACTTTAATATTATGGGTGTTTCCCATGGCAACTGTTAACAAACAAACTGGTACCACTTCATTCCCATAGTTGACATGCGAACATGCAATCAAACAAAGAGCTTATTTTCATAATGGATGACACTACTTTTCCCCTTTTCTTTTATTAATATCATATGGGTAGCAAATAATAATAGGTAACCTATGGTTTGCATTTATTGGCATGATGAGTACATCATATTGTAATATTGTAGCATAGTTTTTTTTTTTCAGTATTTTACTATAATTTTTAGTACTGTTTGCCAAATATAAAATAAGATTACTATATTTTTATTTTAAGCTTTATTTTTCAATTATAGCTTATACACCTGAAAGTTAAGTCAGCTTAAATGAGAAACCTATACAAATCCTGCCCTAATCATGAATGTTGTAAGGCTTCATGCTTATTAGGCGCTTTCATTGTGTAATGCATTTATTGTTATAATGTTATGAACAAGTGTAATAAATCCGTAAAATAAAATAAAAATGTACAAATGAAAAACTAAATATTTCTATTGTCAAGACTACAATTAAAGCAAAATGCTTAAAATAATTAAAAAATTGAAATTGCAAAATTCTAGACATTAAGTGTGTTGCAGTTATTATTATAGTTTAATTATATAGGTTGAATATGAACTGACATGAATATTAGAAGTTAAACGTAATTCTATTGAACTAAAAAATTGAATTCTTGTCGTATAAAAAAAAAATCTATACCTTAATAGGTAGGTTAAGGCTTAACCTACCTATATATTTTTAAATAAAATGTTTTTAATTTACGTAATATATATATATATTTTGTATTTCGTCCTTCAGATACAATTAATTTTTCCGAATATGCATCTGTACAGTTTTATTGCTTTTAAGTTAAAACATTTAGTAGATATATCAATTTTATATTATAGTTTTTATTAAAAACCTATAATTGCTCAACAGTGTGATTTAGGCCTAGGTTCATGTATTTAATAAGTAATTGAATGAAGAAAGCTTGATATAATGTTTCATCTGGTTTTTCTCAATATCTAAACTAAATAATATTATTATATTAATCTTAAACTTTGCTGTAAAATTAAAAGCGATGCGGAACAATTTGTCTGTAATGTCAGAATTTTCTCGGAATTATAATTAAATGTCGAAATATCCTTTTTGGAAAAAGTTTTTCTTAAAATTAGTATCTACGCATTATGGACATATTTTAATCTATAGATAGCTCATAGTACGCGTACTTAAATTAACTGGCTTACCAAATACTCGATAAAGTATGTATTTAGCGATATCGATAAATATCACCGATAATAAAACCCACTAAAAATAATTGACAGACGACTGCATAGTCTTCAGAAAATCTTATCAATTTCTACCGTTAATACGTATATCGTGTATAAAACTATCAAATCGATTGAAAATTTAACACAATAAAGGATTTATTGGTGAAAAAGACAAAAGGGCATTCATAAGTAAAAAATAAAAAATAATACGTTCATCATCTTACATATTAAAAAAAAAAGGCATTTGCCTTCAAATCCGAACCCTACTTATAAGTTATAAATTATAATAATTGATTAACTAATAGTTCAAAATTCGATTTTTATACCGAAAAATATTCAGTCTTCTTCGGAATATGAAAATATGCTGTCATTGAAAAAAAGTAAAAAAAACATAATAGTTGGTTATTTACGATAAACAATTTATCGTATAAAATATAAAATATTTTTAAATGTTGTTTAGTAAGTTACGAAAAAAAATTTAAAAAAAAAACATTTAAACATCTTATTGATAAAATAAAAGTTATCCATATAAATTTATCACCTTTTACCTAGGTATTTAACAGTCTTATGTAATACCAACTATTTTTAATGTATACAATAATTTAAATATCTAATTGACTAATTTCTGCTATTCAAAATATTTAGTATAGTGTAAAAATAATAGATAATTTTGATTTAGGGGTTATGCTTCATTCTATAATCAATTCGTGTAACTTATAATTTTAATTTTTCGAAAATTGTGAAATGATAAAAATGTGTAACTACTAACTAATTGATGGATACTGAAAAAATCCAGTTGTGGTTTGTGAAATATTAAATTATTTTAATTTGTAACACGTGTTATAGTAATCTATACAATTTTACGGCAATAAACCAATAACTAATAACAGTATTACCAAGTACTTGTAAACATGTTTGTATTTATTTTAATTTATTTTTAATTAATGTATTCGTTTTTTTACTCTTCAATAAGTATATGGGTATGTTTATGGTTTAATACTTTAATATAATATTATTAAAATACCTTTGTTTGGCATGCATGTTTGTTAAGTATTTATCGTATTATTATATAGGTTTGTATAATACGTATGATAGATATTAAAAAATAATAATAAACCGTAACATTCCATTTTTTTTACTTTTCAATAAATTAGTCAACTTAAAACTGACCGTTATAGTGGTCAATTTCTGAACTTATAGTTTCCATGGTAACTGTTTTGTAAACAGCACTGGCTAGTGTCTACCAGGTGCCCTTAGTTTCCCTTTTATATCAGTCTGAGTAAAGCAGTCAAACAGTCTACTTCTTCCCTTATGAATATATTTTTAAGTTAAAATATAATATGGGTAAGTCTTTGAAAACTTTATAATAATAATTTTATATCGAATACTTTTTTCTATATTTCTAAGTGCATTTTTTAAATATTTAGTTGTATTAATCAAATATAAATATTCCGATTATTAAAATAATGGAATTATTAATAATTGTATGAACTTAAAAATATTCCTATTCTACGTGTAGCAAATACAAAATAAGAATTTATTTTTCATCGATAATATATATATTTAAATAGTGTGTTACGGGTTCTTTGGTTATTAATAGGTAAATGTTCGTGATAGTATTTAAATAAATAATTTAATTTAACGTCCTTATGTTATTATTTTTTATCTAATTATAATAATTTCTTTTTAAAATGTTTGCAATAATTAACCTTTACTCATAACTTCATTACGAAATTAATATATTTATTTATAGTTTGTCACAAAATGGTTTCTTTGTATTCGCTTTTTGGAGTTTATGATTCATATAATTATTAATTTAAAATTCGTTTGTATTTCAATAATTCTATTTATATAACTAGATCGCAATTATATTTTTACTTAATGAATTTAGATATTATTCTTTGGTTTAATTATTTATATGTCTATATTTTGTTGAAATGAAAAATTGTGGAACGTGTAAAAATATATTTCTTTAAAAACAAATGCGCTGCAATAATATTTTAATCATAATTTTTATAACCTTTTTGTTTTGTTCAGTAAATATAGTAAATTTAATTACGTTGATGGACTTTCGTCATTTTTAAATCAATATATTGTCTAGTATAGTGTATACACTTGGGGGCAAAAGCATGACATTGGTTTTTACTGGATCAATAGGAATAGAGGAAGTGTCCCCTCGCAGGGTAAAAGGGGTTGGTTGTTGGCGCCAGTCTGCTGTCTGCCGTATCATGCATGCCAGTGAACTCAAGGTGAATGAAACTACCCTCGATCAAATCGCTCCCCACCAATTCTCAACGTGTATTATGTAATGTGCAAACCTTGCTAAAATGATAATGTAAAATGAGATCCTTGATATAAGTACACTTGACAATTGCTGGGTTTTAATTTTTTTTTTAAAGATTTAATACCTTGTATGGTTATATTAAAATTATTGATGAATTTTAATATATAATATATTATATTATATTATATATTTTTACTTTTCTAAAAAAATAAAATCGGAAAGAATACAACTCATACATACATACAATACACTCAAAGGACTCTTGCTGTTATTAAGCTGTTTAATTTTAAATTTTATTATAAAAAATAATCTCTGAAACGCTTTTTTTATGTAACGTAATTTGTTTGTTTTTAAATCGTTACCCTGACAACTTAACAATATTTGTCATATGTGATAGGTATCTTTAAATTAAATATATTTTTACTGAGTTATCTTTAGTTGTTATAATTTTTAGTCATGATTTGTTGATTTTAGTTAACACAAAATGTTCGGTAACTATTTTTTTCCTTCCCCTTGTTATTTACCGATACTCGACTGTACTTACATTTTAACCATCAGAGTTTGCGTAACAATCATTTTGCGTGTTTATTTGATACCTAATAAATTATCTTACCACTTGGTTCATTAAAAATTATTGCATAGATTGCTAGGTGTGTAGAAAATGTTCTTAATTCAAACTAACTAATGTTATATTTCTATTTTTTCCTAACATAATTATAACATTATTAATAATTGTGCATTGCAATGTTAATTATTTAACATTGTTATCGTTATTAAAGAAAAACTACAATACAAACTACGAAATTTCTAAAAATAAATATATATATTTATATTTAATTTTATTAATGTTAAGTGAGATTATTTAAGGAAAATATTTACTTATTAACACTTGATTTTTTTTTTAATTTTACTAGTTTTCTTGTTTTTAGTGCAAATAAATCTGGATTAACGATCTTAAATTATGTTTGTTGTGAAATAGAATTAATAATATTAAACAGAAATTCAAAAGAAGTAAGATCCTAAATAAATCAATAGAGTATAGATTTTAAAAATCTTAATTAACACATTTTGACTTTGTTCAGTATTTATATATTACGAGAAAAAAATAACTATATTTGTACTGTGTGATTGTGTGTGATTTTTTTATGAACAATTAATTTCTCTATAAATGTACGGGAGTTTTTTTTTTAAATTAATCTTTATTTTGCTTTGACGACTTGGTCATTAGCTTTACGAAAATTGTCTTTATTGTAAATACCGACTAATTAGTAATTGCATATTGATATTGTTGACATGTACTATAAATAAAAATAACAAATTTAATTTTGTGAACTACACAAAATAACGGATATACAGTTTGTTATACACTTATAATACGTATATAATATAAAACATGTAGTTGTAATTGCAATATTTAGATAATAATAATAACTGTAGCCAAGTATAGAAGATAGTATAGTAATGATAACCATTATAACTATAATGATAATATTGAATCTATATTTATCACGTTATAATTGTGTACAATTTTATCAAGTATTTAAACCCTTTTAAATAACTAAATAGTATTATATTTCGTTCTCGGCGTTATGATCCTTTAATTTTTTACGAATTACGGTTTTTAAGTAAGAACATGCATTTATTAAATGTTTTTAAAGTATAATATTTTTCTTTGAATTTTGGTGTTCAAGTGTAAAAATCAAATTACGAACAATTACCTAGTTCATTATTTGTTACGAGGTATTTAAAGTTGTGTACATCTAAACTTTAAAATATTACAAGATTTCAAGATATATAATTCACTACTGCTTGAAATTTCAATTTTCATTATTGATTTCTAAAGAAAAATTGGTACTTGTTAGCAATCGCCACGCCACATCGTATACAATTTATCACCCTGCTATATAATTTATAATATAAATAATACAATTTCAAATATTATCAGAAGTATTTACAATTTTTCAATAAATGTATCAATCCTACAACTAGACTAACATACATGTTAAATATCGAGATATTTAATACATACATAGAAAATTAAACGTAAATATCGACATTTTAGATTAAAGATTGCCACTGACGTAATGTCACTTGGTAATGGGGTGATAACAAATAAGTACTTATTTTTCTTTAGAATATATTATAATTATATACGGATTGTTAACAAGGCGTAGCAAATAAATTCCAGAAAATAAAATTCGTTGACTTCATAAGTATTTTTAAAAACGCGAAATTACCGAGAAAATGAATGGTCTCTAATGAATATATATATATATATATTAGTAGATATATGCCTTAGGCATGATTTAAATTTAATTTCTTCCGTCTTGCCTGGTTTGTTATCTTTCCCTAGACAATTTCTACCAAGTAAGAAATTCCATCCATAGCAGAGTTCAAACTTTCGACTTTTGAGCCACCAACTTTGGCCATTAATGTCTTGAATCAAAAAACTAAATAGGTTTTAATCTTAAAATTTGATAAAAAATTAATAGCACTTACTACATCTACTAGAATTACTGGTGGATGGGGAGCACATAACACCTGTAAATTTTTATGATTATGTTATTTTGGTTGACTGATTAAATAGATATTTTTTTTTTAAATTAAAAAACGACAATAAATTAATGGTTTTATTAAACATCATAATTGTATCAATTATTGATTCAAATTGGGTTGAATATATTAAAAATATTACATTCTTACTATTTTAGACATGAAGAGATTCAATGACGGTCATTCAAATGCCCCATTCAAACGTCCTAAGATGGGCCCTGATGACATAGAATTAAGAGTTCTTATTCCAAGCAAGGTACAATTTTTTAAATTTGAATATTTGATTTGCTATTGGTTATATTTTAATAATCATTTATTTTAGGTTGCTGGTTCGATTATTGGTAAGGGTGGATTCAACATTTCCAGACTGCGTACAGACGTGAGTTTTTTGTTTAAAATTTGAAAATTATGTTTGTTAAATATACTAAAAATTCAAAACCAACCAAAATAGGCCTACTATTGACTATTGTTATGTACATTTAATCCCTTTATAATTTATTCTTGTTTGGTTGAGGCGCTCAGTTGACCATGAAGGAATATTGTTAGACTATTTTATACTTGTCAATATTCCCAATTATTGGATCTAATAAAATTATAATGAATAGAAATATTTATGAAGGTAAGTAGGCCTATTTGATATTTTTCCTCTCGGAACATATCAAGTTAAAAAAAAAAGGATACTGGAATTATAAAGTTCAAATAATAATCATGTATAGTTGCTATGTAACTTAACCAAAACAGGACTGATCTTGGAAATTTGTTATGTGTTCTATGCCCATATGCCCATGCCCCTCGATGTGATTTATTTCACATGTCCCGTGGTACCCTGGGCCCCTCTGCATATACCACGCATATGCCCTGAACCTCAATCATCGACGAATACGACCTGCGAACAATAACGGATACTACCTGATGCTGTCCATCTAACAGTACAATGCCACAGTCACTGTCCCAGATTGCCCGGGTCCTGAACGGTAAATCATCCATCATCAATCTCTCATATATATACTTAAAATTTTCTTTTATGCATAACTTTTTTTTTCTTTAGTAGATTCAGATGTGTATTTATAATCATTTTGTTGTTGATAAATTATTTAATTGACTGAAAGCCTCTAAAATTGAGAAATGTTATTTAAAGAAAGTAGGTTGATTTCTCATATGGCTTTCAGGGCTTGCAGTTTTTTTTAAAAAAAAATTTCACTCTTTATGGTTAATTTAAAAATAGTTTGAAAAATTTAAAAATTGCCTCCTACACTGGGATTTTACACTGAAAATAACTTTAAACTAAATCCATTATATCCAAAAACTATTAAAGAAAATAAATTAAATATTACAGAACTGTATGCTAAATCACTTTCCGTTTGTCCTATAAATCAGTTTATTTAAACTGATAAATTTCTTTTTCTGTTTGTGAGTTTTATGGGGAAATATACTAAGAATAGACCAATTTTTTACCTGCATAAATATTAACTGTGCTTTTTTACTGTGCAACCTGTTTATTTATCAATATAATTCAATTGTAAAATATTATTAACATAACCTACGCCCTTTGATTGATTTTAGTGTTAGTGTCTTTAAATTGGTCCATTCTTAGTAATATGCTTTCTTTTTTTGTCGGCCTAATATATATTCATGTGAATTCAAATAATCATTTATTTAATTTTTTTGGTAGAATACTGACTATTATATCAAGTAATGACAATGCTTTGAAAGTTTTGGGTGAAGTTATGGGTAATTTAGAAGATGGTGGTTCGGTAAGTATTCAAACATATAAAAAATAAATGTATTCATTTTTTTAAATTTAAATATTATTTATATATGATTAGAGATTCAAACGTGGTGGAGCTGGTGGTGGTCAAGGTAATAACGATAATCAAGGAGGAGAGACTGATGTTGATGTCAGAATGTTAGTACACCAAAGTCAAGCTGGGTGTATTATTGGAAAAGGAGGATTAAAAGTGAAAGAGCTTAGAGAGGTTAGTTCAGTACTTAATTAATTATGAGTTATAAAAAATAAATAGAATTATTTAATTAAATAATTTAACAAATTATATATTAGTTAGGTTCTAATATACACTAGTAACGAGTCAATTTGTATATTTTTGTAAATATATTGAGTGCATCAAATAAAAATTTTTTTGTTATATAGTAATTCCTTGTTATCCGCTAAGGTTACGTTCCAAGAAAATTAATAAAAAAAAACTATGGATAACATTCTTAAAGCAATGGTTAGATTTTATGTTTTTACTTTTAAAAATACAATAGTGTTTATACTTTTCATTAACTATTTTTATATATATATATATATATTACAAAGGATGAAAATAATTTTACAATATTATGTTTGTTCCATTTTATGTTTTGATATATTTATCTAATGGCGTGTAGTCTGAACATTTTGTTGTTATTCCTAATATTATAATAAAAATTATCTAAAACAAATTGCATCGGTTGTTTAATAATGGTAAAATTTCTGATTCAACCGCAGATACCGAGGGATTACTGTGTATTATATTACTTATAATAGTATAATGTCATATTTATCATACAATAATATTAAATTAAATTATAAAATTCTGTAAAACATTTTAATAAAATAATAAATGGTAATAATTAATATGAGTGTAAAAATAAATTTTACCATTAATGTACTTAATATTTATAACAATTTAATAGCTTGTTGGTATATATCAGGGATCACCAACTGGCGGACTACAGTCCGCATTCGGTCTGTAGACACGTTTTGCTGCGCAATTATAAAATATATAATATAGTTTTTAGATTACATTTTTATAATAAAAATATTTTCTGTTATTGTGAGTATGGTAAACATATATAATATTTCTCATACAGGTGTCTTCTTCACTGAGCGTTACTTTGAAAGACCATAGGTGCTAAAAATAATTCAGAGAAGTTGACTGATTGTTATGTTAGATGCTCGCGATGCTGCGTTACCGTATGTCATAAAAACAATATCTAAGAATTTCCAAAGTACGTTTTATTATGATTTAGTATGATTGTTATTAATTCTTAACGTGTGAAAAAAGTAATTGGGTATTTAAATGTGTCTTTGGACCATGGGAAGTTTCGTAAGTTTCAAAATGAACCCGCTTAGAAATTAGTTGGTGACCCCTGGTACAGGTATAGACTAAATAGTCACTAAAAAGTGCTTTTTTAATTATTCTATATATTATAAGCTGAAACTGTATGTTAAATAATAAATATAATTAATTTACAATTAGTACTTTATTGCCAACTTTGAAATACATGCGTTTAAATTGAAAACACCAAATTTTAAATACCTATATCATTAATCAAAAATAATTTTTTCTGTTTATTTTAGAAAACTGGATCACGGATTAAAATTTACACAAGTTGTTGTCCTATGAGTACTGATAGAGTTGTACAAATAACTGGAAAGCCAAATACTTGTTCAGATTGTGTAAGGGAAGTCCTGGATTTATTGAAAACTGTAAGTTTTTTAAAATATTTTAATTTTTCAATGTATAAATTTTTGATTTTGTTCTTTAGGCACCTGTTAAAGGAGCAGAAGATCCATACGATCCCAATAATTTTGACGAATACTATTCTGATGAATATGGTGGATATGGTAATCCAGCTGGTGGTGGTGGTGGTATGAGAGGTGGTAATATGAATCAACGTGGACCACCTGGACCAGGAAGATTCCAAGGCGGTGGTGGTGGTGGACCAATGAATAATCGGGGAATGTAAGTATTACATATTCGAAAAATATTTTCTTTTATAATTTTATCTTATATCAATATAATATTATATATTATTTTAACTATAATTTTTAAACATTTAGTTGTTTTTTTAAGCTCTGAATATTATATTATTTCTGTAAAACATAAGTTTTCAAATATTTTTTTTTTCACTGGCCAGCTTTCGTGTCTGACTGTAAAGTGTAAATAGTTATAAACTTATAGAAACTATAAACCTTTTCATATTAAAAGCTATCATTGATTTATTGTTGAAAATGAATTATTTTGTTATTTTTTTTTATCAACTCTTATTTTCTATGATTTAAAGGGCTTATTCCAGAGGCGGCGGTGGTCGTGGTGGCGGTGGTGGTTTTGGCGGCGGTGGCGGCGGAGGATTCAGTAATACTGGTGGCGGAAACTACGGAGGCAATGCTGGAGGCTATGGTGGCGGACCAGGTGGTTATGGAAATAATGTTGGATCTGGAAACTTTGGCGGTGGTGGCGGAGGAGGTTATGGTGGTAAGTTGTATTTTTATTATTATTAACACGCACCAACAAAAAGTATTTACTTCAATTATCATTTTCATTACTTTGTTTAAGTATTAATTTGGTATTAACTTTAATTTAATTTTATTATTGGGGGTAGCAACATTCAAGTGTGATTGAACATGTGATGTGATTTGGAATGTTCAATGAATTCCATATTAAATTTATTGAATAATATGTCCTAGATAATTTTGATTATGGGAGGTTAAAATATAATGTTCGTTATTATATTTATTTTATATCTTCATTGCTGTCAATTTAATCTAATTAAAATTATATAAAAATGTTTAAAATCAAGAACAATAGGTATTGTAATAAAAACTATTATTTTTAATAATAATCAACAATATTGATTATTATATTATAGTGTTATATTAGTATAATTTCTGCAAAAATAAATGTTCATAATACTATCGTACATATAACACTTAAAATTATTACACAATTATAAACTATTAATTTAAAAATTCAAATGTAAAATTTTGAAACACTCACAAAATTAAATTTTAGGCGAATACTTTTGACTAGTGATATGCATCCATATTTTACTTAATATATTATAATACAATAATTAAAAATATGAAAGCTGATGTCATATGTGAATGTTAATTCTAAATTCTACTTTATTCCGCGAGAAACAAGTCGATTCTGCACATCCTACTGCTTCACCCTACTATTGAAACCAGTTAACCTATGGCAGGGTATCGCGTAAAATACGCAGAAGAATTGATTTTGTATTATTATTTTAGCCGCTGCCCGTTCTCTCGTTGATTAAAGTATATAGATATACATAATGATATTTAACATATTTTGTATTTTTTTTAAATGTAATGTATGTATTTGATTAATTAATGCATTTTTGTCTAAGTAATAACATTTGTTTTTTAAGATAATGAAAGTCGTTGTTAATTAAACAATAAATCATCAACATTTTTATTGGTCTAGAACCCGGCAACTATGGCCATTTGCTATTTATTTTAGGGGTTACAGTTGGTATGGTTGTGTGGCAATGTTTATTGACTCTAGTGGTCACCCATCCGGGAATTAGTGGCAGCGGCCGTTGCTTACTCAATCACATTGTGTGATTGTTTTTAGCCTCTGCGCCGCGCCAAGCCATACATCAATATTATTTTAATATTAATATTATTTATCTTCAAAAAATATATTAAATTATAAATAATTTAAAATATTTTCAACTTATTTGGCACCTATCCTAATCAGTATTTTCTATTTATTTAGTTTTTTAATAGTTTAATCCGTTATAATCTTAATGATAATTATGTTTTGTTTTTTATAATTTAATTAAAACTAAAAATGAAGTACAATTTGGTTATTTTGATAATGCTTTATCTCAAAACTAATAATGCTAAAACTATTTTTTTTTTTTTATATATATATATTTATATATATACCAGGTTTTTATGTGTAATATAATTCTTATTTTTTTTATTACAAAAGGTGGCTTTGACGATGGTCCTATGAGTGATTTTAGTATGCCTCCTCCAGCTATGGGTGCTGGAGCCGGAAAACCTGCGGCTTTTAATGGTTCTACGCAAGTCACTATTCCGAAAGATGTAAGTGACAGTTTTACCGTTGACGGAGTTATGCACAAGGCTTGCGTACCGAAAAGCATAAAAATTATCAATAAATGAAAAACAAAGGGATAATAATTTAAATAACAAAACACTTAATTTTCAAAAGTTATATGAGTTAGTAGGATTGATAAAAATAGAAGTGAAAAGAGAAGAGTATTTCTAGTAGGGGAAGTTAGTGCCATGTAAGTGGTAAAAAAACCAAGAAAAAAAAAACTACAGGTAATAGAAAAAAGAAAGGAAAATAAGGAATGCTTTGAGTGTGAATACCTCAGGTACTAAGACTGATTGAGATGAAAATGTTTCCTTTAGCTAATTTATTATGTGCTTCAATTAAATTTTGTTTTATATTATTTGATATTTCGGTACGTTTGTCTTGAGTAGTTCCAATTTAGCGATCAAAACTGTTGCTTCCATTGTTTTTCGGTATGCGATCCCTTGTGTGCTCCTGTGTGTATTTCTTTTTTACAAATATTTTAACTCGAATACATAGAATAATTTTAATTTCCTTATTGGGTAATAAAAAAATATAAGTATATGTGTTTTATATTTGTAACTTAACTATACTACATCAATTTGACAATTAAATATAGATTACAGTATAATTAATTGACTACCACTCATAATTAATTCTTGCAGTATGGTCTTACAAGATTTTTGACCTTTTTTATATTGTATATATTTCCTAATGTTTAATGATTTAAATTTTGATCTAATTTATTTGACATATTTGAATAACTAGTTATATAAATAAATTACACAATACTTAAAAATTTAAATACTAAATATATATTTTCAATTTATCAAATTTGAACATAATATTGTATGTTGTGTTTAAACTATACTCCTTTTCAAAAGAGAATTTACCAGTTGGCGACCCATTTATGTCTGGCTCGCATATCCCTCCAATTTCTCATTGTTAGTGTGATGACGTAGTTCTTGACACACCAATCGAATCATTCAACATAAGCGAAAGTGGTATATTTTCTTATGAAAAGGACTATAGTAGTGATGAATGATGTTCGCCTAACACAAACAATTTAATATAAATGTTCATCTATCCAAAGTTAGCTTTACATAATATGTTAATAATTAAATTTCTTAATCTATCTATATTTAGCATGTAACATTACAGAATTTAACACTTAGTTTTACAATGTAACTGATTACTTGAGATGTGACTATGTTTTTGCTCTTTTATTAAATTAAAATTTATTAATTAGTTATTTATTGACTCAGTTTTTAGATACCTATATTATTAATTTTAAAGTTAACTTTATCATACAACTAAAAATTATATGTTTAAAGATATCTAGAAGTTATTAACTATTTTAAAGAGTTTCATGTTAAACAGATAATACCAAAATATACTATGCCTTAGGAAATAAATATTAACTGGTCACTAGCTCATTAAAAATGTATGTAATTTTATTTTATCAGTACGACTCATTAGAAAAACTATGTAACAATTTTTAAATTAATATATTTATTTATGTTAAATTCTATTGTTTGTTTTGATAAGTGTAGGAAAAAATTAAAATATTTGTATTTATTATATTTTTTTTAAATCATAGTTATGTCCATTATTTAATAAAATTTATTAATTTATATTAATTTATTTTAAAGCTCGCGGGCGCGATAATCGGCAAAGCCGGCGCTAGAATCCGTCGTATACGCCAAGATTCGGGAGCCGGAATCACTATTGGCGAACCAACTGAAGGCTCAGATGAACGAATAATCACTATAAATGGCACAGACAGTCAAATTCAAATGGCACAATATTTATTACAACAATGGTTAGTATTTTATATTTTTATTTTTATCTTAATGTGTATTATTTAAGGTGAAAGGATCTTATAAAAAATACTAACATGTAAAAACGAAGTGCCATGCAGCTAACTGGGTTCTCAGCTACAAGAAAACCGTTAACTGTCGTATGGAAGACTAGTGATTTTGTTGTTTTAAAAAAAATGTATTTTCCTAACAAGAAGTCTCTAGTCTTCTTACGAAAGTATCGATTAACAGCATGCAACAACCATAACTGCTTTTATCTACTTGATTAACTATCTAATAACTTTTATGCTTTATATTTTACTAAAGATAAGTACGTTTATAAAATATTATAATTTTGTATTGTATTTTTTATCTAAAAGTACCTACATTTTTTCTTCTAATTTTGTTTTTTTATTAAAATTTCATTAAAATGATTTAAAACTACATTTTATTGAAAATTTAATTTATTGCTATTTTTTATTTTTATTATTTTATGTTAGATATATTTTAATGTTCAACAATATTTTATGTCTGTGTAATATAATTTTGATACTGTTTCAATTGCATTTAAACCTTGCTTAGTTAATTGTTTTTTTATGATCAACGTGGGAAATAATATAAATTAACTAATTTTTAAATGAAAAAAAAAATGTTTTTTTTTATTTAAATAATTTTTTTTTATCAAATTTGTATTATTAAAATATTATTTTTAAGTGTTCATGACTGTGTAGCACTTATTTCTAGCATAGCATTATTATAATGTTAAAGATCAGGGATGGGCAACTGGTGACAACTCCAACCTTTTTAATCTGACACTTGCTACATTTTCAAATTATTTCACACAATTTTAAGTTATATTTATAAATAAAATTATTCGTTATAGATCATAAATTAGTACAATTATCCTATGACAGTTGAAATTGAAAAACAAGATGCTTCATTTTAATTATAATTATATGAACTGAAAACAAATTCATTTCTATCTACATAAGAGATTGATGAATGCTTTTGAAAAAAATTGCCCCTTATAAATTACTACTTATGCCATGTTTTATTGATTTTCCATTTTTGCATTAAAAATTTTATTCATGCTCTGGCCCGCTAGATTTAAGTTCTAAAATTTTGCCCTCTAGTAATTGAGGTTCCCATCTCTGATATATAGATAGTTAAAATAACAAAAAATATTTAAAATCTAATTCCATTATGTTGAGAACATTTTAATTATTTGTTTTTATTACAATTAGCAGATTTTTATTATTTCCCCTAAAATTGAAAGCATCTAAATATAAAAGTGTTAATGCTTGCATGGATTGTTATTTGTTGTTTTAAAAATTATTTTGTAATTTTGAAAAACATTGTTTACCAAAAGTATTTAAAATTAACCTTACTAAAAAATAATATTTTTATCTATTCTAGCTTAAGTACTGAGTTAAGATTTGTATTATATTTAAATCCATATTTATTTATTTTGTACAGCCTTATCATTTTTTAAATTTTATACCTTTTTTGCACATCTGTGTAAAAATAAAAACAATTGATATATTTTTAAATGTTGTCAATTCATTTATTTTTAAAACTATTTATTCATATTATGTCTTATAATGTATAAAATATAGAGTTAAACTTATTTTATTTATTTTTTGTTTTAGCGTTCAAGCCCAAAAACCTGGAGGTCCTGGTGGCGATGGCTTCATGTAAATAAATAAAAAAATGCAATTTGTGTTTTGCTATTCAATTATGTTTTCAATCATATTATACTCATTTCATACTATTTAATGTAGTTAATTAGTATCCATTAGTAATGATCCGTGTATTCAATTTTATTTGGTTTTTTATCTGCCTGGAGAAGAGGGATAGCTGAAACATACTCTGAGGGTGACTCATGTTTATTTCACCTGTATTTTCAGTTGTTTGTGCTTCTATTTATATATTTTTTTTTTTTTGTAAATATATGACATTATATTAATACAGATTTCCATCATTTAATTTTAGTTAATAAGTTTTTTTAATTTTAAACACTTAAAGAAATGTAGTAAAATATCTAAGAAATACATTTATATTTATTAAGTTGATTTATAATAATTAAAAACCTTTCAATATAATATACAAAATTATATACATTTTACAACATTATCCACACATTTTATAATTTAAAATATAAATTAGGTATTAATTATTAATATTAGGTTATATTTACATAAATAATTTTATAGACATGTAATTTATTATGTGTATTGTGGATGAAGATTTTGTATTGGTGTAATAATAATAATACAGTGTGTTCTGTGGTTTTAATTGTATGTAATTTTTTTGTAGTTACTTTCCAATTTTAAAAATATTTGAAGAATTAAAATTATTAAGATTATTCTGATATACATACTATAAAATATGCCACTGGACGATTCCTGGTGATTAAACTTATTTATTAAAATTCAACATTAAAATTGAATTTACATTATGTGTCACTTTACAAGTAGTTATTATAATATTATATTTTATATAATTTTGATATGTGCAAGAATTTTAATCTACATCAGCTATACTCTATAGCCTATAACTAAGTATTGCTATATAATAAATAATAAGTATTATATAGTGTATCAGAACTAGAGTAGATGTAATGTAAATAAAGTATAAACATAATAATTCAACCACTGGCATTAAAGACATTTTATCTATAAGGGCAAATATTGAAGCTACTTACCCACATAAAATAAATATTAAAATCAGACTATGTATGAAGTTTTTTTATTATTAATAATATATAATATTTTATTATGTAACCTATACCTTAAAATAAAATATATACCCTGACCCTAAGCATAAAATATAATATCTTCCCCAGTTCCCTTATACATACAGCAACACAGCAAGTGTTTTGTTGCTTATTTAATAATGATAGTTAAATATAAAAATATGTTAACACCCTAACAATATTACACACCATCTTAAAATTGATTGAAGCAATTGCCCCCCAAAAATATGTTTGTGATGCCTCTGAATTCAACGACATGGTCCGATGCCCCCTGAAGTTAGTTTTATATTGTTTACTACAATACTACGTGGACCTGTGGAAGCAAAATAAATAAATATTATCCTACCTATGTAGGTACCAGATAATTACTTAGCTAATTATGTTGTATTAGATGCAAAAAAAAAACCATTTAGTGGATGAACCAACATTTGTTTCGACATTTCGTTAGGATAATTTATGGCTGCTGTTAGATTATAATTTATAAGTAGGTAGTTATTACTTGAATAATAGTTATTTATTTTAAAATTCAGTAGTTGCTCCTCGATTTTTTTTTAATAATTAAGGGTGGGTGCTCAATATGAAATTGAAAAACAATTACTAAATAATAAATATATCACATCTAGAAATTCACTAGGCTAAACCAGTGTGAAATGTAACGCACCGGGATGTTTGCACCAATATCATTTACATGGTTCATTATCCCGGTGTGGGATAATTTAAATCTGTATAGCTTAGCGAATTTCTAGTATGTGTTAATATAAATTTGTTGGTGGCTCAATTTTGGATTGCTTCTGGGTTATTTCAGGTGCGTTTTGCCATTATTAGTGACAGACCAATGACTGACGTGACCAGTGTGAGACATTAGTAAAATTTATAATATTGCATGCAACGTGTGGGTGGCTTCCAAAGTGGTAGCATGGAAGCATGGAAGCTAACAATTTTTTAAGGATTACCGTCAAGGGTTAAAGTGAGTGGGACGTAGATGGCTCAGTTAGGTTAGGCTCAACTTTTTTTAATTTCCACCAACAATATCTTATAAGGAACTTCGTATTAAATTTTCAAATTTTTAGACAGCAAAAATTTTTTTATCAACATTAATCTAAAAAAACAAATAAAAATCGTAAATTTCATGTTTTAAATAGCTTTACACGAGTCAAAATATTTTGAAAGTTGTATGGTGTATAACAGTGGTTCCCAACTCAACAATAGGCACGGACCACTTTTATAAAATTTCACCGTCACGGTGCACTACCTTATTTCAATTTACCCCCTCTTTATATCGCTTATTTTTTTTATAGTTTTATAGCTTATAATTTCTAGGAACAAAATAAAATCAGAAATACAGTTTATGCCGTGGAAAAACATTTTAACTTATTTATTGAAAAGTTTCATCTATTCTGTGGTATCACCTTCTTTTATTAAATTAAATTTTTAAATAAATAAGTTAAAATATTTTTCCAATATTCCGTGGTGATACAAATTCAAATGTTGCATTTTACGAACTTATATTAACTCACTTATTCGACGAGAAAAAAATATAACAAACTTGCTGACCCCGTGCACTTCGTTTCCCGTTAAATGTACCAACTCTATATGACTCAAACTTTTAATATTCGGTGTATGATGTTCAAAATTTATCTTAACTTTTCTGTTACCTGGAATAAAATAAGAATTATGATTCGCAGCAATATATTATCAGGTAGGCAATCTAACTGCGGTAGATCGCGGACCCCGTGCTGTTTGTACTTACGTAACTTTATAATTTAACTCTTAACTCTTAAGTATCAAAGTTATACCAAGTACCTATGTCACTGAACTCCTCCTAAACGGCTGGACTAATTGTGAATGCCGAGTCTGTCGACCAATATTTCCTCCTCGTCTACGGAGACTTGGCATTGTTTTATGTACGTAACTTATACGTATGTGACTATAATATACGCTCAATATTTACGCAATTGCGATACATATAATATCAAAACGCGGCGTACAAAAAAATTAAATGCATTGAATGAATACACTGATTTCACGGCAACCACTAATTATTATTATAGATAATAGCTTTAAAACCCAAGACAACCATTTATAAACAAAAATGTCCGCCTTAAATCTCTAAATCCCCGTTTGAGCACATCCCCTGGTTGGACCCAGGGTGATGATTTGTGAATCTAAACCATCCGGGGCGTCACCCGAATGCATACAAAAAAAATTCATTCAAATCGGTCCAACCGTTTAGGAGGACAGAGGAGTTCAATCACAACACAGGTACAGTAGAATTATATGTAATATATGGAGGTTAGGTTAGGTTGTATTATACGTAATAAGGTCCCCACACTGCAGCGGTGGCGGTACTGCGGTAGCGGTTACGGAAAAATGAGTCCGAACACAATTTTACAGCCACCACGGCGGCACCGCCAAGACAAAAGAATTTTACCGCCACCGCTGCAGTGTGTGGCGGCGTCCTTAATGATGTATATTATTGAGCACTTAATTAATGTGACTTATGAGGGCGCGCTTCTTTTACCAGTTGTGGAAGTCTTGAAAAGATGCTTAGTGTGCCAGTCGCATATCATCACTTGGATTCAGACAATTTGGTTGTTTGTTTTTTATAGATAATAGTGAAGAAAATCCTTGCCCCAGACTCCAGATTCATCATCGCCTAGCCGGAACCGCTGAAGCTTTGAGCAGGTATGACATTTGATCAGTAGTTTCGTTTTATGATGTAAATACCCACTAAGAAAGGATTTTCCAAAACTCGCATTTTAAACAGATGGTCAAAGAGGGATCTTAAAGGCTCGCGGTGGAAATTTAAACTTTTTTTTCGTTCATAAATGGTTGCCATTGGTTTCTCGGGCAGATCAGGTACAAGCGACAAGCGTCGCGTTTACACGGCCTTGATTGAAGAAACTATATTTTATAAAACCAATTAATGTATGTTTGTTGCTTATATACTTACTCAAAAACTAGGAACTTAGTTAATTAATTTATGAGAATTTCAGAGATTGTTTTCAGCTTGCAATATACATAGGTACAACCTATCTCACTACTCAGTATTATCAGGCATTCAGACATCACGTATAGAATTAAAAACATTTAATATTATTATAGATGTTTAATCCAAAAAAAAAAAGGTTTTTTATTGTTCCTGAACAATATTTCAAAAAGTTAAATTATCTGATCGGTGTCCCGAGCTCTCCAAATAGTATGAATAGTAAATACTATAAATATTATAAACAATGGCAGGTAATTGGTATTGGGTAGTTATATAGGTACCGTCTTAGAAACTATGACTTAGTTCATATTATATAAGCACTATCATTGATTATAAATACCAGTATTTATAATCAATGGTACTGGATATGATCTAAGGGTACCGTGATATTGTTATTGCGCGGGGAAAAATATTGTTACAAATTAAGGGAATATAAATAGATTATCGTGCTGGCGTTTAACATTTTAATCAACGTGTCCTTTATTATTGCTCTCCGTGAAGGATTTTAAGTGTTTTTATTCAGAAGTAATTGCAAATAATAGAGTTAAATTATTGAAATGACAGGAGTCAAGCGTCGGCTGCACCTTTATATTCGCCGTCCCCTACATCGGATAAGGTTATATTGTATAATATATTGTAAGCATTTCATTATTATTAGGCGGGCGCGTGGCCATTGATGCTTTATTTAATATCGCATATAGGTAATCAAATTAGTGTCGTCCACGCCCGTCGATTCATTTATGTACGTGTGTAGTATTATGACGACGACGAGGACGACGGCGGTAAACGGACGGGCGGAAAAATAACCCCTCGTGGCGGGATAACTCAATAATTTTACTCTTCGCTAAATATAATGCGCACGCCGTATGTAATAATAATATCAAAACTATCAAAGAGTATAAATGAACACACGTTAGAGCGCGAAAAAAAAATGGTCGACCGTAAAAATGTAAAACGTATGTTATTATAGTGCACTACATATTGTTGTATGGCGGTTTATTAGAGAATATATTTTTTTAAATAAAAAAAAAAAACACTTAAGCCTAAATGACACGCACGTTTACAATAATATTAATTTATACATTTCAAATCAAATAGATAGGTAGGTGGCCTAGCAATATATATTATCCTTTATAAGTGCTGATATTAAAACGCATTTTTTATACTAAACATTTAAAATCAATAGCACTGTTTCTTTATTGCTATGTTATATGCATTGCAATAGGAATATAGGATTATACCATAGACTTTTAGAGTATGTGTCAGCTATTCCATACAAACACCCAGGAAAATAACATTAAAATTCGTCAAAACGATTTAGTCCATCCGCAGATTATCAATGATGGCCTAGATAATGTGGAGATAATATATGAGTTTAGATTATTTTAGATTAGTAACAGTACATGTTTGTCTCTTTAAATCTTTAATGATGGAATATAATACACTAGTATCTAAGCATCTTCAATGATTTTATAGACAATTATTTAGATCTGATTTTAATTTAAGAAAAATATACATTTACATGACGGGTGTTGATTATGTGTATATAAACTATATTTTAACAGACATCTATTTTTATGAGTTTTTTTTTAAATGTATAGTACCTAGATAGAATTATAATTATTAATAAATAAAATTTCTTATTTAATATTAAAATAACCAATCAGCTTTTGAAATTTATTTAAACATTTACTTTATTTAATTGTACTATATTATAAAGAGTACGGTACCTAATTATCAATAATTTAAATATTAAACAATTATTATTCAACTGTACAAATATAATAATTATACTGTAATGCATTAGAATAAGAAATTCAAAACATACATTATACCTATATCGTTAAAAATTATATTTATCCTTATAATAATTAATCCCTATAATATATGTATTTATTATACATTTGAGCTATCCAAATATAATGTTAGTTTACTTACAATGTAGCGACACATAAAAAATTGGAAGACAAACAATTTTATTGGAAGTGTATAACGCCAAAGATAACATAATATTCGTTTTCTTATTTGTCAGACAACTTTTTTTTTTTACATTACAAAGGTATTAATATATTATAATATAAAACTATGTATATCTAAATTAATTAATCTATGTACCTACCTAATTAATAATTAATAATTAGGTATATATTTAAAAATTTGAAATATTATAAGAAGTATAGATACGATTGGTTTCTAACTGTTTTGTGCACAGTTTAATAATAATAATAATAATAATAATAATAATAGATAGTAAAAAGGTTTTTAGTTTTTGATTAGAAAAATCTTTGTTGTTCGTAATTTCGCTGTACGCTATTCAACATATGCGTGTGGTCACCGACAATATCTATAATCTCATCATCGGCACCATCGACGTCATCATCGTCGTCCACTTCAGAGACTTCACTTAGGTCGTACCGTTGACTCCTCTCATCGTCGTTGTTAAGCGACCTGCTTTGTCTGGCTAAATCTTTGGATTCCTGGGTGCCTGTATCTAGTCCACCACAAACTGATCCTTTAGATGAAAAGTCCACAGGATAATCTGAAGTATAGTGAATATTTTGTTAGTGTATTCAACTCATAGCTCAAGTTATAAATAGGTATTTCGGTAGGTACTCGTATTTGTATTGTACCTATATAATTGCAATGTGTGACTCACCTGAGGTCAGCGATTTGTTCGCAGTGCTATCTGCAGGTTTCTCTGATCCAATAACCGCTGTATCGTCATTCACTTTTCTCAATTGTTTTTTATGTTTCATCCTTCGATTTTGAAACCATGTTTTGACCTGAAGATTAATGATTTAATACTATTGAGTATAAGCACAACATATATCTACTAATAATTATAATTATATGTAAGTCAATTATGAGTTATTACTCACCTGTGTTTCAGACAATCTCAGTTCGGTAGCTAGTTCAACCCTCTCTGGCGTGCTTAAATATCGTTGTACTTCAAATCTTTTTTCTAGCCCCGTGAGTTGTTGATCGGAAAATACAGTCCGAGCTTTTCGTCTGCGACATAGCCTAGAACTTAGTTGTCCGTGACCGTAATCTGATCGGGCACCCCAAATACTTCCAAAAGGTACCCCTAAAATAATCATAGCAACATTCACGTTGCATTAATACTATTTCTAAGTACGATGTGTATACGACCAACTACCAACATATACAAAATTGTTTGTAATCGTGTCATCGAGCCAGACAAACAATGGCATGTTAGAATCATAATCACATATATTATCATTATTCATTAGTACTTACCTATACCAAAGTAGAAAAAAAACTTGACAAGTCAAAAATAATTATATACCTTATACCTACGGGCTACGACCGACCTATTACAAGTTTCCATGAGGTTTTATATACCTATATTACAATAATAGAATACGTTAAGAGGATTCGATACCGTGATTTTAGATTCTGAGTGGAACGATGAATGTATTGATTTTACAATGATGTGTGTTTTTTTATTTTTTTTTTGTGCCTGCCTGTGTACACGATAAGTAGTCGAAATAATGCTTCGATTTTTAACTTCAGTATTTTTTTCGATTGGAAAGTGAATATCGTTGGTGCATTGAGGGGGTCAAAATTTAAAATTCCCAGTAACTTTCAAAAGCGCCAAGAAAAACAAAAGAAAAATTAAGGAAAAACGGGACTTTTTACGCAAGATCGATTTTTCACAAAATTGAATTTGGTTTTTGTTGTAATTTTAAAACAAAAGACCGTATATACATGAAATTTTCACTGGTTGTTTATATTTTCATTTTCTATACACGTAAACATTTTCAAAATATTTTGAACTGTTTAGGAACATTTTCAGTTTCCATTTTTTTAGTTTTTTTTTCTATAAATATCAATAAAATTTTATTTATTGGTTAAAAAAGCTTGAAAATTTATTAGAAGGCTCCTAGGTTATTGTTTCAAAGGCAGATGAAAAAAAATTAAAAATCCTTAGTCACAGTTTTTATTTATAAGCATTTAAAGTTCAAATCTTAACAAAATACGGAAAAATCACGAAAATTAGCAAATTATTTTGAGTTGAAAATTCATAAAAATTTTTCTTTTTAAATCTAAGATTTGAAAATGTAATACAATATTACCCATAAGTTTGTCTACCTTTATCAAAAAAAAAAAAAAATGTCTACAAGCAAATCAAATTAAATTTTTATGAGCGTTTGAAATTCATATTTTTACAACATTTGATATTCACTCGGTTTCTCATGTAACGATTTTCTTATTTTATTGTAATTAAAAAACGAATGACTGTAGATACTTGAAAATTTCAATGAATGTTTATATTAGCATTTTCTATACACGATAAAATTTTGAAAATAATTTGACTCTTTTTGAGTTGTTTACGGACATTGTCAGTTTTAAATTTTTTAGTTTTTTTTTCTGTAAATATCAATAAAATTTTATTTGATGGGTAAAAAAGCGTGAAAATTTAATATAAGACTCCTGATATATTGTTCTAATAGCAGTTGAAAAATATCAAAAATACATAGGCACAAGTTTTTTTTATAATCATTTAAAGTTCAAATTTTGTTAAAATTTATCAAATTTATAATTTAATAATTATTTTGTAATTAAAAATTTATAAAATGTTCAACTTTTATAGCTAAGGATTGAAAATTGAAAACAAGGCTCCACGTAAATAGGTTATATATAAATTACTTTATTCACAATAATATCATCAAATATACTTGGTAATATCATAGGCTGACTAACCGTTTTCGCTCAGAATCGTTTTTCTTATACAATGATATTATATCATTGAATTCAAATTTAACATCATCCATTACAGTGACCCACTTTTTTGTTTTTGTCTAACACACACGTGACGTACTATTTTGGATTGGTTCTTAGCCAAACACACCAATTAATCTAATGAAGCGATAAGAATTCTAAAAACAGATTTGACAGATTTGTTGTCAAGTCTACTTGAATTCGACTTTTCCACATTTTTGATTTTTTGATTTTAACTTCTCCAAAAATTAAAATACGACAATTTTTAAATACTCTTTTTATTGATATGCGTTTATAGGAATTTGTGGAATAATATCAAATATGTGGGAAAGTCGATTTCATGTAGACTTGATGACGACAAAATCAAATTTGTTTTCAGAATTCTTATCGCTTCAATAGATCAATTGGAATGTTTGGCAAAAAACACGTCTAAAATACTATGTCGCGCATGTGTTGACATCAACAGAAAATCACGGTATTGAATCCCCAACAACATTGAACATTATCTTACAGACTATAGTAGTGTTCCGAAGTGAGGCAATCACTCGCAGTAATTAAATCGAATAGATCTATGAATGTATTGATAATTAATAACAATGATGTAAAGGTAAGAACCTATATGAATTTTTGTTTCTCTCATTACCTTTTGAAATAGTACAACTTCAATGTTCAACGTGGAGAGTGATTTTTGATAGAAAATTTCATCTATAATTGGTACTTGTAGAGGGTTAGATAACACATTTTCAAACTATTTTTGCTTTTTTTGTTTCTATTTATAAGATATTTGAAATTTTTAACTTTTTGAGTTTATTTCGATTAAAGAAAAGCCAGATCATTTTTTACAAGTTTCCTCAAAAAGTTTTTCTAACCACGAATAAAAAATGTTTAAAAAACAGTCACAATATTTGTTTATAAGCGTAAATATATAAATTATTTTGAAACAATAAATGCAGTAAATATTTAATTTTAGATTCTGAGCTGAGCGATGAGTCTATTGATTTTACAATGATATGTGTTTTTTTGTTTCTGACATCACGGTTTGGGGCAGGAAACTGCTTCGATTTTCGAATTTTGATTTTTCTGCTTCGGAAAGTGAATCTATAGTTGGTGCATTCGAGAGGTCCAAATTAAATTTTTTTAAGAATTTAAAATTCTCAATAGTTTTCAAAGGCGCCGGGAAAAACAACATAAAAATTAAGGAAAAACGGTAATTTTTACGCAAAATTGGTTTCTGACAAAATCTATTTTGATTCCGAGCGAGGAAGCTAGTGGTTTTACAATGGTGTTTATTTTTTATTTTTTTAGTTTTTTTTTTTATATATATTAATTAAATGTTATTTGTTGGGCCAAAAAGTCTCAAAATTGAATACAAGGTACCTGATAATATATTGCTTAAATAGCAGTTAAAATTAAATTAAAATACATAGGCACAATATAAATATAGAATACATTGCAGCCTGCAGCAGGATATACTATAATATATAGATTATAGATATTGAAATCCAGATGTCAATGACATCCATATCGGGCCATATAATATTTTTATGATTTCATATACGTTTATATTGTATTCGACTATAACCTATTTACTGAAACATATTTTGGCATTTATAATTAATTTCCATTAATAGTTACCTTGGGGTGAAATGAAAAATGGTTCTGCAATAGCATTTTTATGCATGTAGTGTGTTGGATATGATAAATACGCGGAAGCCACCGTTGATGGCAACATTGGAAAACATTCTTGACTTTGTGGCAATTGATGATTTCGACTTCTTTCGTGACTGGTAACCTGGAACTTTTTTAAAAATGTTGATTTTAAGACTACGGTCTACGAATTTAACACAAGCAAATGTAAAGGAAACCACGTGAGACGTGAGTGACAAATATATCACTTCAAAGAATTAAGAACACGTTGATACAGAAATAAAAAGAGAATTTACATTTTCCATAGTGTGCTTAAAATTATGTCAGTGCACTATATAGTACATAGGTATATTGTTTTCTTTTTATAGCCCACTTCCAACGTTCACAAAATGTATTCACGCAAAATCGGTTTTCATGGTTTTTAAGTGATTTTTAAGTAGTATCATACCTATATTACAAAAATTATTAGATAATTATTAGATTATTAGATTATTAGATTATTTTTTAGATTAATATTTTTGATGGTTTGAATCATTTTGTCTAAATATTATCGCAAAAAAATCTAATTTCCATTTAAATTTACAATTATTTTTTATTTATCCAGTAGAATAATAAATAAAATACAAAACTGATATGTCAAACGCTTAAAATTATTATTCTCCAAGATTAGGTAATCAAAAACAATAATAAACGAGTTTGCGTGAATACGTTTTGTATCTATGCTGTACTTAGTCTTAGGCTGGAGAGAAAAAATAAATGGTACACGTGTATCCCTTTGACTATAGAATTATGTCAAATATGTTAATATTCGAATTTGTAATAGTTATAATTTTTAGGATCAGTGTTAATAAGTTAAAAACTTAAAATAAATGTATGTAGGTAATATTTAAAATGTGTATTTTTTATTTGAATTAAAAATTTAATCATCATCCGTAACTAATTTTGTTTAGTTATAAAATATATTTAGTTAATATTAATCAAGTTAATTAACTAAAGTTATTATTATGTTATGTTTACACATGTAAATAAAATGATAAATACAATGAATATGTTTTTAGTGAAACCTAATATTTAACCATAGATACAATCTTTATAAACTTAAATCATAAGTGAATAATAGATTTTTTGCGCAACACATTTAGGTGAGGAATTGAAGATAAATTTATAAAACTAGTTAATCTAATCATTTTTCATTGACTACTAAGAATCAAAAATAATAATCTTATATTGGTTATTTTAATATAAATTAAAAACAATTATTTTATAGTAGATATATAATAATATTATTGATACGTCTTATAATAAATTTATAAAATATATGTAATCAGGGACGCCCGCGGAGGATTAACTGAATAGGTGAAAAATACTATTAGTGTAAAACTGTGAATATAACTTATATAAGCCATCGATGGTTTCACCACTTACACACTCGGGTACCAGTGCACCAAATCGTCCAAAACCACCTTTGGTCATTTAACATTTTTATATATCAATAATAGAGTAATAATCATCTTATAAAATATTAAAAATATTTATATTTATACTGATTTCATAGTATAAAACCTATAAAACTGTGATGTAAGTACCTATTATATTATAAATTATAGAATTTAATATTTATTTTAATTAGGTAGGTATACCTATACCTATTATGGACTATGGTAAAAATAAATTATTAATTGCAGTATAAAACAAATAATTGTTTTTGTATTCGGTACACATTCACTACTAGTATTTTACGAAATTCAACTTAAAATTTGATGATACCTATAGGTATCTATAGGCTATATCAGTCATGTTATGTATACTTAAGTAAGGTGGTGAGTTTGAAGGAAATGCATTTTTTTCATTTATATTTTTGTGCATAGCATTTTATTACAGAGTTTGAAACATCAGAATGTAAAAACTAAAAATGTTTATTTTGCAGCATATATTTTCATATTCAAATAAATGCATTATACAATTTATTATATTGTTGGTTAATTGTGTAGGTAAGATGGAAATTATCATGAATTTTATATTAACTCGTATAATAGAAAACTATATAATGTACAGTTTACATTTGTTGATATGTTAATGACAATAAATTACCTCTGAATTTGGTCTGTTGTTCTTTGATCTGAATAATATGTCCTCAATTAAAAATGATGTGGAGTGCCCGGGAGACGATTTCCTATGGTTTTCTGGCATTTTATTTGGCTTGATTATTTAAACTATATTATAAATGACGTCGCGTTTCCTAGAAGCTTGACGGGCAAATTGTTCGCGATTTACTACACCAAAACCCGTAAACGCGCAGGCATTATGTGTTACTTAGTCACCCCCTATAGACCGTCCCTACGACGCCTCCCATTGGCTGCATTGATCGGCGCCAGCCCTTTCGCATTGGCTTGGTGGTAGCCATACTGGAACCCTTCGTCCTGGCTGTTTCAGGAGGGAAAACGGAGATTTAAGTGTTATATACTAAACAAGTTAGGATTGTCAGCAATTAGTCGGTAAACGGGTGGGCTGGCTTTGTGAGAGGAGGGTGTTCAAAAAGCTTCTTCTCGTTATGAGATTCCCAGTAAAAAATATTAAAACCATAATATATAAAGAAAAATATTGAAGAATTGAGAATTTCGCCGTAGGTAGGTACGCAGTATTTACGGTCAACTATAACCTACCTATAAGTTATTATTGAAAATTATAGTATCAAAGTACTTCATATAGTTGTATACTTGTATTCGTAGTATTAGGTATGTTAAAATAAATAAATTATAATATAAAAAATCTATTATAGAATTTAAAATTCAAAAAATTGAATTAGTTATTACTTATATTATTGTTATGCCAAACTGAGGTATTAAGGATTTTGTGTCTTTCGATACAAAATAGTAAATACTAAATACTATTTAGTAATATTATTATCACACAAAGAATATAGCTTGAAAAATATTTAAGAACTAACAAGATAAATATATATATATATATATGTATATATATATTATATATATTTAAATATTTGAAACAAAAGCAACCCCGGATTAAAGATCCATCGGCCCCGAATTCAAGACTATCTTATATAGTGGGGTGCTCTCAACTTTCAAACATAAACCTTGCTCTTCACTTCTAAAAAAAAAATCGATTGTTACTTTGATTACGGTAATACATATATATAGTTTTACAACACTTGAAAATAATTAATTTAACTAGCAAAATAAGTATGGAATTGGGTACTAATTATTATTGTACAAATATTTAAAAACCAATGACGAGTTAGCTTATTATTTGTCATAATAAACTTAAAACATATTATAGACCTTTGTTCACAACTTACATTTTCACTAATTTACAACTTTAATTCGAAAATGTATTACAAATTTATCATTTAATGAGAAATCTTTCGTGATGGGGACATTTTTATTTTATACTCTAAAATTTCTATTCAATTTTTGCATTAATAAAATTGTGGATAGGGATGAGTAGCCTAAATTTATGGGCCCTGGCCTCAGAAATCATGCCACTCTAATACCCCTTTAATATGGGATTGAACAAAAGAGAATCTTATGTTATTTACATTGATAATAATACACCAATTAAAAATCTAGTGGACAAACATTTTAAATATTAATTTAAATTAAAATGTAGTTGAGTATAATATTATTTTTAAAAATATAGTATTCGTTATTTTAATTGTTAAAAAAGAATTAATGTTGTCAATGAATATTCATTAAGAGGACGCTACATTTTTGAATTTGCGTTCAATAAAACCGATTTTTTGATGTTAGCTTTAATAATAGAGTGGATTGACTCATTATGAAACTTAAAGGTAAGAAAACTATCTGCTATCCCTCGTCAGTTTATTTACGATATTTAAATTTTCAAGCGAGGATGAGTATGTAAAATACTAAAATATAAAAATATTCATAACTCGCTTAAAAATTCAAATATCGTAAAAAATTGCTGAGAGATAGCAGATAATGTTCTTATAAGAACCTTAAAACTTAGAGACCTTAGTTTACCTTTAAAATTGATAATAAGTCAATTTACTTTAATATTAGAGCTCACAACACAAACCGAATCTTCTGAACTATAATTTGCTATGTTCAGTGGAGTGGACAGGAATTTTCATTGGTGGGGGGATATATATTCATACATTTTAAGATAAATCATAGGGTAGTAACCTAACCCATGCACTAATATTATATTATATAAATAAGTGGGCAAGTGGGTACTAATCTGCTGCACAGTAGGTGTCAAGACTCCAGATATGTATATTTATTATTTAGAAATGTATTGACATTTGAAGAAAAAAATAAAAACAAATTAAAATTTCTATTAATAGCTCAAAACTAATTAAAATATTTTTAAAACTATCAATTTTTATGTAGATAAAATAATAAAATAAAAAAATTGGTGAATATTTCAAGTACCTACGGCCAGTGGTTATTTTTTCTGATCTACCGTAGTGCACACTTGTATTTGAATTTGATTTCTAATAATTGTATAGGTTGTGTAGAGCCATTGGGGCGAATACAAATACCAAATTGTATACAATATCGTATACATTCTTACAAGTTACATTATGCTTATTACATTAAAACGGTTTAAGATTGTCATTTTAGATTCTAAGGGGAGAAATTAATGTATTGATTTTACAATAATGTGTGTTTTTTTTGTCTGTACCTACATCATTTTTTTTTCTGATGGGAAAGTGAATTTAATTAGTTGAAAACTTTAGATGGAATTTAAAAATTTACAGAAGTTTTCAAAAGCGTTGGGTATAATAAAAATTTAAGGAAAACGAGGAATATTACGTCAAACTTTTCGATAAAATGTTGTTTTTTTGTGTAATTATTGGTTAAAACCATTTGACCTTAGATAGGTATTTTATATTTACACCGGGATGTTTATATAATGACCATTTTCCATAAATGATAAAATTGATTATTTTTGAGATGTTTATAGTTAAAAAATATTTGAAAATATAATACAAAGTTCCTCATAAGTTATTGCTAATTAAAATTAAAAAAAAAAAGGTGAGTGTAATTTCATAATATTTTTTTATAAGTGTCATAAGTATTAGAATAAAATCATAAAAATTTGCAAACTATTTTGAGTTAGAAATTCTTAAACATTTTTTATTTTGTATCTGAGATTTGTGAATTCAACACAAGATTCTTTGTAAGTTTGCTTACCATTAACAAAAAAAAGTTTAATACCTTATAAAAATTTAAAAATATTTTGACTCGTTTTACGGTGTTTATGGAAATTCTAAATTTTCACATATTTTCTTTTGGTATTGATTTTATAATGATGTGTGTTTTTTATCTATGTCTGTGTACACGATAATTAGTTGAAATAATGCTTCGATTTTCAACTTCAGTATTTTTTCCGATGGGAAAGAGAATCTAATTGGTGTACATTGGGAAGGTCAACATTTAAAAAAGCGGTTGGAAAAAAAAATAAAAAAAATAAGAATTTTTATGCAAAGTTGTTGGATTAATCGTTATAATTATTATAATAATAAGAAATTAACTAATCAAAATCAATTCAACACTCACAAACACTAGTATTTAACTACACTATCACTATGCCCACAGCTAAAAAATCATAATATTTTCCTCGTTCGATACTAGGTACCTTATTATTCTGTTTAGTGTTTCATTATATAAATTATCAATATTGAAGATATTTAGATATACATACAGTTATAGAAAGATAATGTATAATAATTAAATTACATTTTACCGTAGTGCACTTTTGAGATTTCGTAGTGCACACAGTGTGCCGTAATGCACGCAAAAATAGGCACTGCTTACGGTTATCAATTTTTGAATTACAACAAAATTAGAAAATTCCTTCGATATTTTTACAAACAATTTTTTTTGAACATCAGCTATACTAAGACATTAGTTATTAATTTACATTTGTTTTACACATGGCTTGCATTTTAATTTAAGCTTAAATTAGGTTTTATAATTTGATTTCCTTTAAGAAGTTGATGATGTTGTTATTTGATTGAAGATCAGCTGGTTGTTAGGCTTCACTTAATGGATATTGTAGTGGTGTTGGATTCTTGAGTCTACGTATTTAAGTACTTTAAACATTCAGTTAGTATGTGTTTGACAGTGAACACCAGTACACCACACATTTTGACAATTTACGTATGGGTGAATATCCAATGTCTTATCAATTTCAGACGCTCATAAAAAAATATTGTGATTTTACGCTCAATTGTTTTTTTTAATTTTCAATAACAATTACTTATAAGAAACCTTGTATCGGATTTTTAAACTTTTTGACACAGCAAAAAATGTTTATGAACAATAATTTTAAAAAAACTAATAGAAATAGAATTTTTTTTTGCCTATAAATAGCTTATAAAAAGAGTCAAAATAATATTAAAATTGTATTGTGGATAGAAAACGGTAGCATAAACATTCAGTGAAAATTTAATTTATCTACGGTACTTAGGTTTTTTTTTTTAAGTTATACAATACACACTAAACATTACCAAATAACAAAATGATTTTTAGAAAACTCGTTTTGCGTAAAAATCTCTGTTTTTCCTGAATTTTGTAAACTACTGAGAATTTTGGTTCACTTTTGGTCCCAAAATACCAACTTGATTCACTTTCCTACAAGAAAATATGCTGAAGTTGAAAATTGAAGCATTTTTACTGCCTCAAAGGTATGATGGACAAAAAAAACAACAGATATCATTGTAATATCATACAACTATATATCGTTCCGCTCAGAATTTAAAAAAAGGTTATGGGGGGATCCATCACATATTCCATACACATAACTAAGATAAATTATATAATACTAAATAGTAAATACTAATTAATAACTACTATAAAACAATAAAAATATCAAGATATGAACAACTACCGTTTCTACTGCAATTTATTTTAAACTGTAAAATATTTTCACAGTATTAATTAATATTAATATATAGTAGATTAATATATTTACATAATACGCTGTTTTATGAATTTTTTTTGATTTATGCATAATTCCATGGATTTGTTAGATAATATTGAGATTATAGTAACTGTTTCTACTTTATAGTAATAGAAACTCGCATATTATAATCTTGTAGGTCGGTCTTAGTTATACCTAAATACAACTACCTACATAACTATTTACATATTATCATTTATTATATGAGGTGAGATGTTATTGAAATTTAAGTAGTTTTGTGTTTGCCAATATATATTATAGGTATACCTACAACAACAACCTACTAACTATCATATTATAATTATTATACCACCATCAGAAAAATAGTTCCTCAATATCCAAATATAAACTTTATTATTTCAAGTGTTGTTCATTTTTCATAAATTATTTTAATTACAATTGTTATTTAAAATTTAATGAAACGCGTACATGCACCTTTATAAAATAATTATTTCACACGAAACAAAACGTGTTAATTTAAAAAATAACTAATAATATACCTAACACTATCGTAACATTATCTTTATATTTAGCTGATCCAATTGCTGGGAACACATGCAATGTGTGACGGGTAAAAAGGAAAACCACTACACGCATTATCCTTTCCTCTTCTAATTAAATTTTAATAAAAACACGCCTTTGTAAACATAATTTTCATCAAGTGCTTTGTACAGACCATCCGTGCTCTATCTATGTAACGCAGAAATTTAATGAACCCTCGCTACAGGCGGGTTTTAATGGAAACCGTGATGCTCGTTCTGATCTATAATCTTTGTTGAGATTGTCTGCACCAAACATTGAAACACCTTAGTACCTTACTTGTTTAATACATCATTATTAAATATAACAATACTGATTATCACGTTTACCATTACTATACATTATAACACAAATCTGATACAATTGTACACATTAATTGATCGTAATTTCTCAATAAGTTCGTGTTAAATAAATGTTAATGTAATTTATTATATTTAATTATTAGATTCAATTAAACACTTTTGACTGTTACAACTTAAATTGTAGAACGATTATTCAATCATTTTAACCTGTTAACATAACTATTTTTAATTATATATGGACTATAACAGGTGACCGTTTAAGATTTAACGCAAGGCACTAATTATTTCAATAACTATTATTGTTTGTGAACATATTTTTACTATAGGTACATAATATTTTAAGTCGTAAAAAACAATATTTAAAAAAAAAATATATATTTTTATCGTAAAATGTTTTAATATTTTTGGAATTCTTCATTATAAAAAATCAAATTTTGGACGTGTATGAGTTATAACTTTATAAGTATTTAAAGTTTAAAATAGTGACGTGGTAAGGGGTACTCTGAAAACTCATATCTAAACTCACTAATAGACTACTTGTCTAAAATTTGATTTGTATATATTGAAATACTCCTAAAAATATTTAATATCGAAATATTAAATTAAAAATTGTATGTTGACATCCAAATAAGTAAAAACTTAGAAAAAAATAGTAAAAAATATGGTTTTTCTAAAAACGTTATTTTGTAACAACTTAAAATAACGTAGGTAAATTAAATATTTTTAAAAACGTCCGTGTTTTTCTGAAATAATGACTGTCTTACGTTAAATATATCATAGATGTACCACGGATGTGTACAATAATTATGGTGTTTATTTAAAATGTACCTAATAATCAAATTGGGTCTATATATTCTAAATCTTTTGTAAATATATGACCTGAAATAATTATTGTAAGTTTGTCATAATAGTGCTTTTATTGTACTATATAGTCTTAATAATGTTTCAATAAACAAGCAACGACGCAACGTTTACAACAGGTTGGATAATATTTCTTTATTCATGTGGCCATCAGGCCGTATACTGTATACGTGCCATAAGACATGTCTCGAATAAAATGAAATTTACCTGATGCAATATTTGATCTCATTTCACGACAAACGACTATTATATTAATACAAATTACAAGAGACTATAATTTCTAAAAGCAATATATTATGGCATTATGCATATAATGTTCATGTTGTAACTTGTAAGCTTACACCAGTGTATGATTATTAGCTATTTTATTAAAAATATTTTTCTATTTAAATCTTGTAGTAAAACTGTAAAAGATAAACTAAATATTTTATTTTAAGTTATTTCTTATTAAATTTTTAAAATGTTGAAAGGTTATTATTTTCAAAAATATCTTAATTTTTCTTAGATTTAAGTCTTTACACTCACAGCATATAAGTTACAATATTGTAATAGCACATATGCCATATCTATAAATATTTTAATATAAGCTATTAAAACTACTACCAACTGTATTTATTTCATAATTTGATAACTGCCAGTATAAATAAATAAATGAAGAATGATCTATAATCTATATTATATTGTATTCTCTTTATAGAAACTGGTGAACTATTACGTTATAATATTAATAATATTATGTTTAAAAATATCTTGAAAAATCTTGACAAACAATTTTAACAATAATATTATTTAATTATTCTTGACCTCCAGCACCTCAAGTATAATATAGATTACATTTTCTACCAGAAACTTCACTCAAAGTTGTATATCACAGCATATTTTTATTAAATCTTCAGGCAAAAAAAATCACATGATTGACTATCGTAAAAGCAATAAGCTCCACTCTGAATCTTATATATATAAATAATAAATTAAACAATTAAGCTTGTAAAACATTTGTGAAATTAATAATAATCTTGATTAGTTTTTTTAATTATTTAATATAAGATTCCTACTTCATTATAAAATTTAAATAAAAAAATGTCTTCGTCGAAAGAATAGCCAATTAGTTATTGGTGTTGTTCGTTTTTGTATAAGTTTAAATTGTGTTCCTTAGTAACACTATAATACGCAATACGGCAGCCGCTAATTGTCAATTTTGAGGTTGCCATTTAAAATTAACGGCGGCAGCTCCCCAAAGGTCATACTTACAATAGATGAATGTAATCGCTACTGGTATAGTTGACATTTCGCGGCGAATGACTTTTAAATTGGATTTATTTTTTCGTCAAATTCAGCTCGTCATTGCAAGAAATTAATTATTAATAAATGCCATGTCTATAATAGGTATATAATAACGTAATATAATAAATGTCTTTAAAAAATATTATTCTATAAAGTACGAACAGTCGATTATTTTTAATACTAACAATGCCACAATATTGAATATTTTTTGACAGTTAAATAAAACAATAGGCTGAATAATCATAAAGATAATTGCTTTTGTTTTAAATTATATGTTTTTACAACTATAGGTACTTTCTGAATTATTAAAATTATCTCTAATTAACAAATAATTAAAATTAATAGTTAATACAATGTAAACACAATAGATAACGTAAAAAATATACAAATCATATTATTATACTATTATTTAAATAAATAAGTAGATATCTAAATATCTATTTGGTTATAATTCAACATAATATAATAATAATAAATTATTAATTACTTATTGTTAAGTGTTTTATTTAAAATATTTAGTACAATCTAGTGTATAAAATTAACAAGTATATCGAATAAAATAGATACTTATATTGTGGAGTACTAGTTGGATATAATTACTGACAAATTAGGAATGGGTAGAATTAGCTTGAAGAAAAAGACGCATAATTTGTATCCTAAGTTCTAGAAAGACTATATAACACTTTGGTTTATAATAGATATTTACTTAGATGCGATTTAATGGTTATATCCTTAATTTTCAATAGGAATAGTTTTATTTCTATATAGATAATTCATTCCGTATGATTACTAATTTTGGGTAGTATAATTTATTCACTTTTTTCCTGAGAGCTTTGAATTTAATGTAAATATATATTATGTAATTTAAAATATAATTTGAGATTATTTAAAATTTTTAAAATAGATTTTTGTACACATGTTTAATTTTCTTATACACCGCGATGAATATTGTTGGTTAAAAGTTTTGTTAGAATAAATTGTCTCCCACCACCACCCTTAACAACAACAATTTGTGTATACTGCAGTATACACTGTATTATACACTCCCTAAGTTTAGCGGAGACCACTGCTCTAAAGCCGATTGTCGTCTCGGGGGATTTCCGTTCGCCTCTCAATATAATGGGACAGTGATTGGCAATTTAAAGGCTGAACTAAACTCAGTTTATCCGCGTGAATTTCGATATTTTGCTTAAAGTCCCATGTAATAATGTCGTTTACACAAGCCGGGAACTTCATTATATGTGCATCCCTTTTACAGCGCGTTCGTGGTAAAATTGAATTACTTTGCGATTCGACCACAATCATTTTTTTGACCGGATAGAATAGTGTACTCTAATCGATTTATTTATTGAATTTCGATATAAATGCAGAAATCAACTTCTAAAGTAAGTTAAAATGAGTATCCTCTACTCAATGCAATGTTCAATATACTTTTTCTTTTGACCATTTCAAATCAAATCACAATTATTATTGTTCAATGAAGTATATCAATCTACTGCTGGAAAATAATTTAAAACTAACACTCAAGTGTTTGCATGTAATGATGTATATTATACTTATATGTTAAAATACACATTTTGATTTATTATTAAATAGTTTAAATCATTTTAAAATAAAAAATGAAATATATTTAATTGATTTTTTAAAAATTAGAATATAAAAAATATCAACTATAGAACTAAAATTACTGAAAAATTTAAATTATAAAAAAATAAAATGTTGTCATGTATAGTACCATTACACATTAACACATTTCCTGTACCTGCGTGGCTGTACATTTCCACGAATGTCTGGAAAACAAACAAAAAACAGTGGGTAAAATGGAAATACTTACACAACACAAGTTTTTGTGATAGTCGATTTTATTTTTTTCTTGTAATAGAGGAAATAAATTATCAAAGAGAATTTGAATTTTCACAAAATATAGATATAGTAGGTACTTTAGTATAAAAATTATTAATATTTTCAAGACATCATATATTAATATCGAAATATGGGTTTATGTTGATAATTTTTTTCTTGGGTTAAAAGCTTGAACATTTAATGAAAGGTTTTCTCAAAAGATTTACTTAGAAAATACATAGGCGCAATTTTTTTAAAATTCAATGATGAGATACTCGAAGTCTATTATGATGCGGAAACGTGTTCTTCGAGTTTCCCAATAATCCTAATTTATTATATTAAAATAAATAATAACGGCATTATATTTACCATTGTTACTAAGAATTATTTAATATATGTGTAGCCTAAACCGTACCTAGTACTTTTTTATTGACATTATAAAATATTCATATAGTAGCATTTTAAAAATATTTTTTCTTTTGGACAAAGTGGGGGTTTTGAGGGCATCCCTGATTTTTATTAATGATTTTAGTTTTTTATTAAAACTCTTGGTAGTCATAAAAATTACTAAATTACAATTGATTACTGTTTCATTTTATTGAACTTCATGGGCATGGAAATATAATTTATGGGCAATTTCTAAAAGTTATAGTTATAAATTAGTTCATTATACTATACATTAAATATTAAAATTGGGTTTATATCCAAGTTTATTTAGTACAATAATAATATAGTATATTGTATATACCTACCTATTATAATACTGTAGAATATAGTCATATAGATTATAAAATAATTCAATCTATTACTAAAACAAAATATGCATGCAATCTGTATAAATAAATAAATTGTAATATTATTTTAAACTCAATTATTGTAATTGTATCATTTTTCATAATAATTTATAACTATGTTCATGTATATTATGTTTCTATCGATAAAATAATTTTTGGTATATTACGTTGAAATTATTTAAATAATAATACCTGACTGTTTGTTGTAGTTTCCAGCTATATAGCATTTATTATTTATTACCGAATATAAATTTTGTATCTGAAATCAAAATGACAAAAATCTTCTCATATTATCTTAATATAATATAGTTTGTCATAATTGATGTAAGTTTAAAGGTTGTGACACATGAAAGGGGGTATACAATGATCATATACTCCATGTATAATAATATGATGGTATACACAATACTTTCATATTATATCTTCTATATTATGTTATGAATATTAGTTCTGTATAGCAACAGAATAGAGAACAATTTAAAATATTGAATAATTATAATATTTGTATAATATATTGTATATATCAACAGACTGAAATATTATTTTTCGTTAATTTTTCGCCGAAACATTTAGGAAATCTAGAACCTAACCTAGGGAGTTCCTGCACGTTTACTCATAATAGTGTTCAATGTGTTCATTATAATTATTATTTTAATTTTGAGCGGGGGGGGGGGGGGGTGAGGATTAATAAGTATACGATAGACCGTAGTTTAGGTACTCGTGTAGACATATTCGAGTCAGATTCATGTTGTCTGGCAAATAATAGTGGGCCATTAAATCCGTTTGCGAGTCCCCAGAGAAAGGCCGTGTAAACGGCGCGTGTCCCTCTCGAGCCGCTGCCGCCGACGACGACGGGCATTCAAAAACCAAGTAATACGAGAATGTCAGAGTTTTTAATGCCGCTTAATTAGCCGTCAACGTGCACGACGCCAATTACTTCTTTATTGCCAGCAACGCCCAAAGAACTTGGGTTTTTCCGGGGTATTACGTCGTACATTATGTTTTATTAATATTTACACATTTAAGTATCTAATATATGACGCCAGCCCTGGCAAATCATCATCAGTATAATAAATAGTTAAATTGACGAATACCTAGGCAAGTGTATAAGTGCAAAACGACTAAATACCCTACAATGTAACGTTAGTGTAACTCAACAGTCAACCTATGTCCTATTGTATTATGGTGTATACGCGTTGGTGGTTGACGTTTTTAATTTATATATAGGTACAGTATGATATATTATTATTTTTTTTTTTTAAATTGACTTCTGACGTTTTTTCTATACATACAAAATTGATTTAATCAAAACGGGAGTTTAGGTTCCGACGTATACACTTACCTATTTGTAGCATTATTTTTTAAGTCTATCCACGATTTTAAAAAATATCATATTATGATTTGTTGAAACTATCTTATTATCAATCCATACATTTTTTAGATAGGAAGAAACATGACAAAAAAGTCGTTTGTTAAACAAAAATAAATTAATTCACATTCAAACTTTTATAAGGGGATTGAAAATCAAACACATTTTGTTTTGCTGCGCTTGCGTGGAGAAAAGATGACAATTTTAATTTTTTTTAAATAAGTGTAATATGTCCTTATAACGAATAGTGTTTTTTATGCATTCAAATAAAAGTGAATTCAATTCAATCTCATCCGGCCAATATAATATTTAGTGTTTTAGTGTTTTTAAATTATATCAAACTGGATATTATAAAAGTAGGTTTAGGTATGTTTAGTGTCCTTACGTCATGTCCTTCCTACGTAAAACACGTGTTGCACTAATTATTACCAACTTGTATGCATTGGAGGGAAAGTATTATAACCATCATAGAAAATAAATAAGGCACAATATAGTTCATAATTTAATAGCATAAGTAAAAATATGTATTAAATAAGAAAGTCTTGTAAGTCTGTATTAAATATTATGACTCATCATTATTCGTAAATGTTTTACTCATTAGCCATTAGGTATATCTACTGTATTAATAACAAAAATAAAAATGTATTTCAGCCAAGGTAGTGTTACAATAGTCGTTGATTAGGTATTTTATTTTTGACGATAATGTTTGCCCTGTTCACTTCTGAGGAAGATGTCATCTTATTGGTGATATAGGACTACAGGAGAAACTTTTAGTAAGTGTAAATGTATCTAAATCTAATGGTTACGTAATATAAACTGAATAATTAATAATTGTGTATACATTTGAGATTAATAGATTAATTATAACTACATTTTTTTTTCATTATAATAATGGTATGATTTCCAAAGGGATAATGTTTCATAGTTTATAATACCGTCTGGTGCTTTTTTGAGTAATTATAATTCATTTTGTATATTATAACGGCTCACTAATCATTTTACTGGTACGAATTAAATATTTCAAATTAAATGCCACTTGTAAGTGAATATATCGATAATCGTATACTTTATTTAAATCGAGGACACAAACATGTCTTTTGGCTGACGTCTCCATCTAAAATTTGAAAGACTTTTTGTTAGACGTGTAAATTGTAATCAATCAAAATATGGTGAAATTATTCGTTACTATGATAAACAAAATTGTTCGTTTAACAATATAATTATTAATTTGATAAGTACTTACTAAGATGGATAAAAAAAAAAAAAAATAAAATAAAATAAAATAATAATGTATAATTATTAATACACCAGTATAACACATGGGCACCGGTACATAACAAATACCTAATAATAATATACGCATTGTTGCAGCTATATAGAATCAAAGTATTTAAAAATATTAAAAGTATAATATAATAGCAGCAGAGGATCGACGCTGTGATAAATATTAAGGTGCTCTGTGTGAGTGTATAATAAAATATTGAGTAACATTATTGGCTTCCGTTCAGATCAAGGGGTGCGTGATGTTTTAGGAGTTAATAAAACAAATACGGGTCATGGGGAGGAGGGGACGGTTTTTTGAGCTGCCGACTACAACGGCGTCGACGGCAACGACGGCGGTGCTGTAGTTGTAGCCGATTTCAAAAGGGCCCGAAAAACATATTGACTTGGCGGGATACGATATTTTTTTCCATCGTTATAATTCTATTTTAATAATAAAAGGGCGCCCCCGTGTTTTGATTCGTTTCATGTACACGGAGGAGGGCTATATAATAATGTATATGTATATACTGTCAGTTGCCGATACATATGTATTTACTGCTTATATGGTATATAACGTATACACTCACACATGCATTGGTAACGTATATAGTATACCTATGTATACATTATACATATATTATGTTTACGGGGTGGCGTTTAATCGGGTTATTTCGTCCGCAGCGGTTATAGCCTCATCCGCGTGCGGAGCAGCTATACAGGCATGGTATTTACATTATTATTATTATTATTTTTTTTTTTATAATAAAAGGCACGTTTTGTATAAAGTATATTATATAATATTATATATGCGCATAAAATACATGGGGCAGTGCGGGGAAAGAGTGAACCGGAGCAAATCGAATCATTTCGCCCAGTTTTCTTTCCGGGCTTTTATAATATACAATATTTTATGTATACATAATAATAATAATAATAATATATTATACGCGTGTACAAAAATGTATAAAACACGCGGTAAAGCTTCGGCGGCGTCGGCGGTGGTTGTGGCGGGCTGCGGAGGGGCGGTCCGGGCGTTTTGCGGCACGTCTGCGTTCTTCATTTAGCCCATTGTCTATGGGGCGACCCGCAGCAAAGTCCCGGAATACTAAAGGGGCTATAATATAATATTATGGAGGTTATTGCGATTGAACACGATGACGACGCTTATTCTCGACCCGGCTACAGCGTCCGCCTTTGCACGACGACGAAGGAGGTGTTCAGCCCGCCGCGCACAATATAATAATATATATATATAATACGTGTACCCGGAACTTTAGACGGCCCGAAGAGCCGTATAATAACCATAATAATAACAACACGACCGCCGCCGCGCACCTACATGTATTATTCGTATTATATTATGTAACAGACTCGCCGTTATGAATATTAACAGTTATGGTAATTTAGAACGGTTCGCGGAATCCGCCTGTCGCTATAGCGGACCAAGAGGTGTACGGCGGTATGTGTGGCATATCATATTATATATAGGTAGGTATATAGAGGGTGCCGTAGATATATAGATGTTATACAGTAATTAGGGACCGGATTTAAATGTCTTAGAAACTATCGAAGAATGCTTTAAGAAATAACCAAAAACGACTTGAGAAAGCCTTTTAAACGCAATGATGAACTTAAACAATGACCTTAAATTGTTTTAGATAGGCACGCAAGAGGAAAACGGCGGATTGACTTTTGGAATTTCTAACAACACTATTATTTATTTTAACTAAACCAACAATAATACAAAAACAAAATAGCGACTCTATATAGTATAATATAGGCATGCGAAATAAATAAACGGTATACTCAAAATAAAAACGATCGCGATATAACTCCAATTGATAAATTATTGAATATTGGTTTGTGGTAAGACACCACGTTGGATAATCGCTGCAGATAAATAAATATCGTATATCATTTGCATTCATATTTTGAACGATTTACATTTGATAGATACGGATAAAAAATAACTAAAACAAGTAAATATTATGTAAACAATATTTCTTGATATAATATTTTTAACTACCTAATTTACACAAAAAGCTATAGTACAATACCACAATGTATTAATATACACTAAAAATTGTCTGAAAACACTAATAAAAAAAAAAAAAATCTTAAATTAAAGTTTCACTTTTGAAATAGCTGGTATCTGTTACATGAAACGAATTATGTACCTACTTTGAATACTATGTACCATATAATGCACCCAAACAAGAATGTACTTAGCATTGAAATCCTGGCCTAATAATAATATTATATTGTATGATATCTATATGTGTGTTCTGTACACAAAACTATTAGAATTGATTGGCAATTGCGCATTCATATTTATTTTTGTTAACGGTGCAATTTAAATCTTAACCGGTACCATGCGGCATACACATATAATATCTATATATAGGTAATACAAGCGTAATAATAATTAATTACGTGTTTCAGAAATGTGCGTGGAATGCAAAACAATTCGCCAACTATAATCAGAGCCGCTCGAAAAATAAGTAACTACTACCTATAATACATTCAAATTGAAAGATTATGAAAAAACATTACTGATTTTTAATACTTCGATTTTTCATAATACAACATAATGCAAAAATATTGTTAATATATTTTTAAATCAAAAGGAAATTCACATGATATCAATATAGAAGTACTTAAAATGTTAAATAAATAATATAACATCTATAACTAAGAATAATACTGAAATTCTTAATAATCACTGTAAAAACCCCTATGTATAACTATTAATCTAATTGTAAGCTAATAACCATGATGTTGATGCTGTAACAATAAAAAAAAAAAAAAAAAAAATACTGAAATTCAACACATCACTTTAATCATTACAAATCTCTAAAACGACCAAAGGATAATTATTTGCGAGTTTGATATCTACAAAATATAGGTAATAAACTATAACGAGCATCCGAACATCTAAATAAATGCAAATACATACCCTTGCATACTCATCGTACCATAAATTACACTCCTGATGGCTGATACATATTATAATTCATAATTATATAAGCTTTTATCTTTATACGGCGTGCTATTTAATTATATTTTTTTCTTAAAATGTTTGCTATTAAATTGACATTTTTTTTATAGATAACTGTTGAAAAACTCACACTTAAATACTATATATCGATGTAATGATGCCTAATAGTCTCGCTGCTCTCGAGTTACTTAGAACTTTAGGGACATAAATACTGACGCTTGTATATACCTATATATAGCTGGGATCGTATAGTTAGACAAAATCTTCAAAGGGAGGCAAACCGAGTACTAGATAGGAGAGGCAGATGTATTCAAATTTAAAATAAATAATTATTAGAAACATAAATAATACTATCATGGTTATTTTTACATATGAATACTATTTATCAAATACATTCATGACAGACTATATATTAAGGGTGGTCGGGTGGATAGGCACTTTTATTGTTATAGGGAAATTGTTTAAAAGACCACATATGAAAATTGCACAAATGACACACTACGCTTCGCTCATAAACCACAAGTATGGTGCGATAAATTTCTTATACATTATTATATATTATGTTTTAAATTTTATAACATTTAAATATATAACATTATTATCTATTCCAATAAATTATAATCATTCCCCACAAACATTTGATTTCAAGTTTGCATACATTTATACTAGGTTAAATAATAATTTTAGTGGGTACCTATTTATTATATACCTAAAAGTTTGAAATATTAAAAATTTTTCAATAAAATTTAAAGAAAAATAAAAAATAAATCTTAGTGCTTTGTGGTGCATGGGCCAATAGGAAACTGTTCCCGTCTTCCTATAGGCCTATTTTCCCTTGTTAATGGCCATTGACCAACAATTTAAATGGTTGGTATATAATTTAGTTACAAAGAATACAATTTTCTTTTCGGGGTGATTCACCGAGCGTGCTCACGCCTCACACTCATTTTTTCCTTTAATAATATATTCAAATTCTGTTTTTTGGAATTTTCAAATATACTCAAATACAATTTTTTTTAAAACCTTTAATTATTTTTTCTACTTATGAATTGTCCTGTGGCAATACAAACTTCTGTTTTTCAATTAAGCGTACTCGTTTAGTTTGTAACCTTGTAGTTGCATTACCTTAGGTTTAGTATGTGACTTACCTGTATTATCAAGACATTTATCTGTATTATGTACGAGTAACGTATACTGGGTACCAATCTAAATTAAGTATTAACAGGTAAGATGCATTTTTTAATTTTTTTAGTAATATACAAAAAGTGTATTGCTAAACATTTTTAAAAATAAAATACATTTTTTTATAATAAAATTATTTTATGACATTATTTGAATAATTTGGCATATTACTGTTATAGGCGTGTATTCATACATTTTTTTTACTGGTATTTTATATTACTGTTATTTGTTTTAAATTAAATATTTTACACTTAAACTTGATGTTTTGATGTACCTATTGACCAATAGTTTTCTGCAGCCTGCAGGTCATTATAGTATTTAAATGATTAATTAATATTATATAATATTATACAATATTGAACATACGTACTATAAATGAAAGATAATACTTTATAGGTTAACTAATTATATGCCTAGTTTAAACTGGTATTTTAAAAAATTAATTTATATTATGAAAATTATTTTGATAAAAATCTTCTCACTTCCTTTGTCATTTTTTTAGAACAATATGAACATAGGTTCAGTAACAAGGTTAAAAACAATTTTATATATACAAAAGCGTTTTTGGCACATAGAACACAACAATAACCGGCATCAAGGGTTTCCGGTTCTCGTCAACAATGAACTAAAAGAAAGAAAAAACACACCCCTTGACGTTGTGCCCTCATTATAGTTACGTGTGTATGTGATGAGACAAACTCATTATGTCAAAAGCCCACTAGACGTTTTACAGAAATGGATGAAAAGTGTTCTTGGTCGTTGAGCCGTTGCAATGGGCCTGTGACAAGACCCTAAAGACCTCTAAGAGCAAGAATGTGTAAATTGAGAACGCTTCAGAAAACGTTTTGAACTAAATGTAGAGACTAGAGAGACAATGTAGGTTAAAACGTCGGGTATTTTATTTTCACTAAACATAATATGGTAGGTATTTATTAGTATAATATACTATATTATAGGTACTAGCAATATATCATAATATGAAACTGACAAATAAATTAGAGTAAATAAATAATTAAAAATAACATGTTTTATTGCAATCAACGAAAATTATTCATATATAATATAATAATATATACTTAATAACTAAATAATATTGTTAAATGTTTCATATATTATTATCTATCTTATTTTCCGGCTCATATTTGTTTTTAGCCAAAAAGTTTAAAATTTATGATTTCAGTCTGTATTGTTTATAACTATCGGTGATCGTCCATTGATCGTTGTAGTCTTGGCAGGCACTTCTAAAGTGTCTGTATCTTCTTCGAAATCAGCGGGTCTGTATTTTACACCAGTGCTAAATCCAGACGGAACATATATGCTGGGTTTTAGCACCTTCTTCATTTCCCTACAACCCATGTTTATTAACGTGCCAAACACGAAAATGCCGATTACTAAACCGATGACAATGATAAAATGTCGGAGTCGTGTGACGTGACCGTGACTGTGATTATTAGAAACATGGTGATAATCGTCGCAATCGATGTGTTCATTCAATTGTGACACTAGTGTCGCATATAGGATTTTGGGCTCGTTACACCTAAAAACGTAAATTGATATTAAAAATAAATACAAAAAATAAAGAACCTTATAGAACTTTGAAAAAAAAATATTGAAATTTGAATGAAAATAATCACTTTATAGTTTAGAGGTGACAAAGAAATTAGTGTATTACAGAAATAGCCAATGGAAATGGCGTTTGTCGAATGAAAAATATCAAGCATATTAATTTAAGATTGAGAATTTAGACTATAGGAATATGTACAAGAAAATAATGCAAAATAAATTAAGATTATTGAAAGACGTTTCATTACTATTTTTACATATTAAAATACTTCTTCAATAATTACCGATAATATAGAAGTTTTTCCGGCATTTCTGAAAACGTTTCATTGATATAACTTGCAAACCACGACAAGCTACAGTCGCACGTCCATTGATTACCTTTGGCGTCGAATAAGTCTAGCATTGACCAAGGATAGAGTTTTGAATCTATACTGCTGATGTTCGTGTAACTTATTGATAGCTAAAATCAAACGACGACATTGTAATATCACTCAACCGCCAACGTTTTATTAAATTACTTGTCTCAATGACCATTGCTGGCTAGTATTGTCCACGAAAGCGTCGTAATGGATGTTTGACAAACTGGGATTGTGGGACATGTGTAGTGTTATGAGCTTCTTTAGTGGTGCAAATGTACCACATCCGACATCGGTCAAATTAGGCATACCGCTCATAATGAGTTCTTGGAGTTGGTCCAGACCGACAAATGACTCACTATCCAAGTTACTTATGGGATTTGCGTTCATATTAAGATACGCCAGAGGCATGTTCCGGATTTCTTTTGGTATATTCTGGAACTGATTACCGTTCAGGTATAATGTTTGGACATTGAACAGCTGGGAAAACGCATCAGTTGGGAAGTCTGATATACCTGTATTGGCTAAATCCAATACCTGTAATTCAACATTTTTTTTATTACATCATGTTATGAACAAAAAACACAGTAATTTACCTGGAGATTTGTTAAATACCCTAAGGAGATTTCGGTGTTTTGATCAATCACCAATAAAGGATTATTATTCAACTCAAGCATTTCTAGCTTCGTTAAATACTGAAAAAAATTCGGGGGCAAAGAATGTATATTATTGTATCCTAACTTCAGGACTCTTAACGCTGGTTCATCATTTGTAGCCGGTACGTTTGGCCGTTGATAACTACGGTAAACAGATTCACGTAATTCATGACCTAAAATAAATTATATTTTAATCATTCAGTATATATTTTATATTGTACAATAAATAAATTACTAAACATAGCGTAGTAAATAAAAATAACTGGAAGGTCTTATTAAAATTTTAAATTATGAATTTTAATTAAACTATTGTTTTTATAAGTTATTTTGAATAATATATTTGCAACAAACCTACATAGAAATATTACCAAAACAAATAGAAAAATAAATGTTTTGCCATATTTATTAAATAACTAATTTAGATAAAATTGTAATTTTGTTTATGTAACTATTTATTTTAACGATAATAATTATTAATACATTTATTTATATTGTCATATAGTCATTTTTTAATGTTTCAGGTTAGCAGTCCCATTGTATTCGTATGGTTGTACGCAACTATCAAAATAATATTTATCATAATCATGTTTTAATAAATAAGCTATAAGCATCGTTTAAAACAGGTTAAATATCCTTCGTTACCTGCGTCCGACGTGCTGTCAGACATATATGCGTAGGTACATCAAAATGAAACTTGACTGATGCAATATATGAACTGATTTCACGAAAACCGGAAAACGTCTATTGTATTGATACACATTTCAAAATAGAATGTATGGATTTTAAAATGTATTGTATAGAACATCGTTTACTGATAGAAAATATAAATATTTAAAAAAAATCTCAATTATAACTTTTACAATAGATTGTTGAGAAAAATTGAAGGTTGGAAAATAGTTTTCATAAAAGTTCTCATTCATATTTTTAAATTAAAAAAATTAAAATAACACGAGTACTACAAGAATGATGTAACTTTATTAATTATTGACAGTCCATATATCACTATAACAATGGTTATCTAAATTTATGTTCCTTGTGGCACATTAATACAAAATTAATAGCTACTAAAAGACAAAAATTGAGGCACACTTACGACAAACATTTTGTTCTTCTCAATAAAATGTATTAAGTTTGGGAAAAACCAACACCACCGACCAAACAAATAATTTAAATATTGATTTAATACGTACATATTTGTTTTGATTTTTAAATTTTTATTTATTTTCTAAAATAGTCGGATATCTTGAGTAAGTAATTTTATTTGTATTAAAAATGTTTTTTTTTTAAAAATTGTGTTTAATAATGTTTTTTATTATTTTTACATGTCTAAATTAAAAAAAAAAAACACTAAATTATCATGACACAACTCACAACTGTGTTAAACATATTTTTATAAGACATATTATTAAGTTTGAGTTTGGCTATTATAGATTTGCGAAAATTACGACATTTTTAGATTATAATTTATAAAATTGACAAAAATAGTAGATAATATTCCTGCTTTATCAATTTACTTTCTATATGCCTTACAGAGAGGAATACAGGAGGGTGTTTTGAGTGTAAAATACATCAGCTGAAACATAGATAACTTTTATTTTGTTTTTAGTTATCGCAAATACTTGATGGTCTGCCGTCTGAAGTCTGGTATCATATTTAATGTTATAAATATATAATTTTCAAAAACACTACCAAAATTTGTTGTCTCCGTGTTTATATGATTAAATTGGTTTTTTAAACGGTTTTATTCATCATTGTAGAGCTAAATACTCAATTGTCTTAATTGTTAATAATCTTATATAATTCGTTATAAAGTTTGTTGATACATATAATATTTTAGTTTTTAATTAATTTTTAACTAATTTCCAATTTATAAATGAAATAGGTAGTGAATCAATATTTGTTGCATAATTTATAATGTGCATGCTGCAGCATACGTTATTATACCATAATATTATGAGAGGTTGAAATGTATGCATATAACTTGAAGAATGTGAGCAGTTTTGCATATTCTATATACGGTATTGTAAATTGTAATTTAATTGCTAATTAGTCAATTTAAATGAACCAAATTCAATAGGGTTCGCATGGCGATGAATTTAGCCATTTAGGATGTTCGCCGGCATCTTACGCAAAGTATATGTATATTATTATGTTCAATACATGTATCTACACGGTCGTTGTGGAAGTTTAATATAGTCTTATGGGTTGTTTGTCTGTATAGCTCCTTCGTTCAATTTGCAGCGGTTAATTGAATCACATGCTTCGAAGGTTAATCAAATTAGATCTACCATTTCACCCTATAGTCATTTCAATTTACATGGATACAAATAAATGTTTTTATAACTGAAATTGTCCTAATTAACCTAATCAGTAAAAAAGTTCACAAAATATTGTTTGAGAAATTTAAATACACATTATATACTATATTATAATATAGCATAGGTATTCTGTAACTATTATATTATAATGGACGAGATTTCAATAAAAAATGGGGGCAATAAAGTCCACTGTTTTTAGGCTCTGAGTGAATCGATGAATATTATTGGTTTTACAATGATAGTTTTTTTTTCTGTAATCACCTTTTGGACCAGTAAAAGTATGTTCATAATCAATTTTGTACATAAGTTTGATTTATGTGGTACTTTGGTTAAAATATGGTAAAAATATTTAGTAAAGACAAATTTATCAACAAAAAAAATTGATGGCATTTTTAACGCAAAATCAATTTTTAACAAAATTAATTTTGTTTTTTTTTTGTCGAAATTCAGAAATAAATAACTGTAAAGAATTGATTTTTTCATATTAATTATACTAGCATTTTCTAAAACGAAGCTAAATGTTATTATAAAAGATTTCACAACCACCTAGGTACTCATTTAAATCCCATAATCAAAATTTGCCCTCCGCCACAATACCAGGTAATCCTTTTAAATCTTTAAAGCGCAAGTGGTGTTGTGATCTGCTTTAAAATTTAACTAAAAAAATAAAGTAATAAATTACCTAGAAAGATTCATCAGTGGGTGTCTCTTTACATAAAAAAAAAATGTTTCTCATCATGTAATTTGTACTTTTAGCTTATATTCTTATCCCGTATCAAACAATATAGCTATAGATTGTATATATGCATGTATAGGTAGGTGTATGTGTATGTCTATAATATGTATATATTAGTTTTTTCTAGACATTCTATTATAATTCACAAAATATTTTGGCTCTTGTGTGCATTTATAATATTTTAAGTCATCAATTTATCTTTTTTTCGATTTATGAAATTTAAAATATATTTTTGACAGTAAAAAAGCTTGACAGTATAATACAAGATTTCTCATAAGTTATTCTTACTCCAATTCATAAATATAGAAAATACATAGTCACAGTTTTTTTGTATAAGCATTTAAAGTTCAAATTTTTTAGAAATTCGGCAAAATCACAAGAATATTTAAATTTTAAATTATATGTATTTAATAATTTTTAATTCGAATTATGAACACCTTGTTATTGTGGGTAATTCAAAAAATATTCGCAGACTTGCATTTTTCCGCTTCTTTATATATGTATATATTATTATTTTCTATAGATACAAAATGAAATTTTAAAAATATTTAGATTAATTTTAAGTTATTATTATCAATACCATGAACCTATTCACTCCGTTCTACGGTACGATGTAACGATGAACAGCTATAATATAGTAAATAGTAATAACTAATACTAATAATATATTAATTATTATTATAGTAATAATTTATGAAATAATTGTATACCATATACAATTTATTTTTGGGAAAAATTAATTCAACCAACGACTACACCATATTTTAGGTACTAATATCAATTTAGATAATATATAAGACATCATTAAAAATATAGCAGTTGACTGACTTTCTCCACTAGTTCATTCAATGTTCATATTAAATCGTATTATGTACATATAATGATTTATAACTGAATTCAAATTTAACGCATACAATACTTTGACCTACTCAATGCATAGAAAATGCTAATATAAATATTCAGGGAAAATTTCATATTTGTACGGAAATTTTTTGAAAAGTTACACCAACTCAATTTTGTCAAAACCCAATTATGCGTAAAAATTTCCATTTTTCCCTAATTTTGATTTTGTTTTTCCTAGAATTTTCGAATACTACCAGAAATTTTGATATTCATTTCCTAAATGCCCCAACTAAATTTACTTTCCCACTGGAAAAGATACCGAAGTTAAAAATTGTAGTATTTTTTCAACTACTTATCGTGTACACTGTACATAGTAATCATGCATTTGTAAAATATTTTGTTACCTATGTTTTATCATTGAGTATACCTACATAGTATATATATATAATATTATATACTCAATGGTATTATTCAAATGACAACATTTTACATTTATTAATTATTATCATTATTATATGGTTAATTATTAATAGTCGATAAGTATTTTATACATACAGTTATAAACTAATCTAAGGTAACTTAAAATCTTATTAATTTTGTCACGTATAGTATTTACGTGTGTAATGACTATAATTGTGTATAAAGATTACAGATTTTAGGTTCGGTGACATTGATAGAAAAGAGGGATCACAAAAAATCGTTGTCTATCTCATATATAAGAAAATTTAAACCAAAAATCAAAGTTATGCCAAAATTAATGCTACCATGATTGTAACCTAGTGACTATATTCATCCAGCCACTCATCTAAATCCGGCTCTCATTATATATTGAGTTTTGAAAAATATCGAGGATTTAATTTGTCTTAAAAGATTTCATAAAATACTATTAAAAGTTTAAAATTCGATAACATAATATGTATTTATGTATGGTGTATGATTTAAATGGATAAAACACTCTACTTAAATATATTAAGGTGTAGGTTTTTTTTTAATCTGCTATCAAAACTTTGTTTACGTAGAACAAATAGGTACTTACTGCTCAACGAATTGTAACTTATGTCCAATTCTTCGAGAGCTGGTAAGTTCGTCAACGCCTTATTTGCAATGGACGATATGTTGTTGTATTTAAATGACAATTTCCTCAACGATGTCATTGGCGGGAGTGCGAATATTTTTTTTAAATTGTTGTTTTCCAGGTTAATATGCAACACACGATTAGCAAGAATCCCGTCATCGTAGAACGCATGGTATCGGATCCAGTCTTCAATACTATAGGGATGACTCTTGCCAGCCATATTGGAACAGTCCAATATTATACCCGTTTTATCTTTGCCCTTATTATTGTCGAAACATTTGACTCTGGTTTGTGCCGCTGTCAATGATACTATGCCCATCAAACATATGCAAAGTATTAAATTCATATTTGTTGATCCAGTGACAATAGATACGTGATTTTTTGATATTATTTCTGTAAAACAGAAGTCATACAAGCTCAATAGTTATAAGGTATAGCTGGTGATATTATGAAAACGTATCGAAAATAATGATCAAATTATTAGTCGTTGTAGTTAATAGTTATTGCATACAATCCATACCCATTTTAAGAACAATAATCAATTGGCCTTATATTATGTTGTAGAATTGATTCATCTGGTTGCAATGTCTGTTGTATTTGCTGCGAAACAATTTCGTATAGCCTTAGTGTACGTATAGATGTTTACAAGTAGTATCGACAAGCATAATAATATTTTGAACATCAACAGTTTTCAGATTCATGGATAAAGCATAATGCGCATCATTTGTAACATCAACTACGTTCTTCAAATATATTAATTGTGCATTATAATATGTGACTGAAGGCGTGAAGATGCTATGGTACAAATATTATGTTGAGTGGTTAATCACGCAGTAGCTACTAGCTATATACGTATGCCAAGGTTCCAAGATAAGATAGGTACTGTCTGTAAAAAATGAATCATGTAGGTAGGTAGTTGTGAATTTGTTCAGTGCATACATTTTTATTTTTTTTTTTTAAAGTGCATAATAATAAAATTAGTATCATGTCCTTACCTATGATAAATGTCAGTATAGTGTTTTCATCAAAAACACTATATCGGGAGTGTATCCAAAGTACGTACCAACACTTCAGTTTTTTCAATCTGATACACGATATAGAAAAATTGAAATATTCACGTTCACATATTTTTCCTACTCACTACATCGCACTTCGAATGGTTATGTTTTTACCAATAACATTACCTATTAAAATCGTCTTTCAATTTATTCGCCGTCAGTACGCGTGCTCTATACAAGCCCTACACAGCGGTCGCTGGCTGCTTTTTGCAAACCACACATACTGTTATTATCGTAGAGTAAAATTCCGCAAAACGTGAAACGAATTAAAACCGCACATCATATCACCATTATTATTGCCCACTTTTCCTGGCTCACCAGCAGCAGCTATACAAACGATCCGGCGGGGCGAATGCGAGCGAGTCATCGACGAGTTATCCGCGACGGTCACGTTGCCAATGAAATCGTTAATTACAATAAAGTATAGGTATTGTTGTTATACGCTGTAATAATACGCGATCGAATGTATTCCCCGCGAATCTTGTGCACACCACGTTGCTGCGTTAACGTCATGCCCCGAATGGTCCTACGAATAAACTGAATCTGGAAGTGGTTCGTATTTTATATACAGCGAGACCGCATGCTCGCCATGCCTACACCAGTTCTCTGTACATTACACCTAGTCTATATTATGCATTTATACCTGTATGCATGATCGACTGTAATATCGTACCTACTATTACATTATTATATATTTTTTGCGGCCTTGAGTGCACATTTAGGCTTTGACGCGTCCAATGCCACCACGTGTGCGTAATACTATGTCCAAATAATAATGTTATGTATAGTAATACGACTATAATACGAGATGACATTTTGACTCGTCGCTGGAATGCTGCAGAACCAATACGAGGTATAAGTGACTCAGTGAACATCATTACGTTTATACCATTAGGTATACCTTATTTACATATAGTTCAATACATTCACACCGACTGATATCCAAAATTTGATAAACCGACGAATGCCCGTCGATTATTATATAAACTTACGCTGATGTTTAAGTCAGCTGGTATAGGTAAGTAGGTATATAATACAATGAAAGTATTTGCCAAACGGAAAAAATTGCCAGAATTCTGTGCAGTTAGTAACATGAAGTAGTAAAATACAACCGCGGTTATCCATTTCTTTAGCGAGAAGAACACATTGACCTGCCAATGTGTTTCTTATTTCAATAAAAGAGGAATACATATGGTACGCGCATTTTAATGGAGATAATGATAACTGATAAAACTATATAACATAATATGATTAATTTCGGAAAACCGCTTTTTCCAGGCGCTATACCTACTAAATAGGCAACCTAATCATAACGTATTGATGTACTATGTAGCAGAAACAGATATAAAACTAGTTAATCAAAATAATTAAAAATCGTTTTTCATAAAATACTTTGATTTATTGTAGAATCCAAATTTAAAACATCCATTATCGCAGGACCTATTCAATAACAAGGTTAGGTATACTCGACACCTTCTATCAGGCAAACATAGTTCCTAGGTTTTTTTTTAAATTGGATATTTGAATGTTATTCTTGTATTTTTTGATAGATACGTCCATCAAGAACGTTAATGGTAATTTGTTTGGTTGGGCTCGGATTTATATAATGTCATGTATACCATTATAATATCACGAAATAATGAATAAATTTTCAGTAAAATACGTCGTTCAAAACTATGCTTTAAAAATAAAAATTACAATTTTTATTTTAAATTATTATAAAACAAGTTATAGCAATGATAATGTATTCATTTATTATTGTATATCTAATTATAATTGAATAATTCATGTCATCCGATGTTACTCAGAAGCATATACCTAACTGTTGCCTGTTTCCCTAAACTGTTCTCTTTATGGGGCGAACCCGTTCTAATTCATATTAGTTGGTAATTGGTAAAAGTAAATAAGTATCTTTTTATATAATATGTTAGTAGATATCTTTATTTAATAATGTTGGAACATTTTATTGATAAATAAATAAATTTACATTATAGCTCAAAAAATATAATCAAAATTTAATCATTATTATTTTATAGACAATTAATTTTTATATTTTAAAAATGTACCTACTACCGAATTGGGCAGGAGCATCCCCCCAACGAAATTGAGGACACACTTGATTCAACTATTTATTATAACGTCATGACTGCGAATGACTAGTGAACATTAAAACAATATTTTATGTACATCACTAACGCCCTCACTGGTAATATCGTATACATTTATTGCGAAAGAAATATCACTTTCTGATCCAAGAATTATCAAGTACATTGTAGGTAGCTCAAGGTTGTTTTTGTACAGTACGTAAATATAGAAACAATAACAAATAGTTAGGACAGGTAACTAATAAACATATATGGAAACCGATATTGACACTCAATTTTTTTGTACGCTGTTATTCAAGATTCTTTTTTTATTATTATTATACTAACAGAAGAATAAAGAAATTATAATAGGTAATAGCACATTGTGGATGAACACAATTTTATAAGAGACACTTATAATAGGTAGTCAATGCATAATAATTTTATAGAATTGTGTTGGGAATTATTATTATAACATTATAAAAGTTTTTATTTATTTAAGTAGATTTGTACTAGGGCTACTTAATTTGGTAATTTATTTGCATAATAATATTGTTATAGGTATACAATATTGTATAATATCACAAAGATTCAAAATATTTTATTTATTAAACGTATTATACCTATACGGTACTTCCCGTTAGGTAGAAACGTAAAATTATATATATTGTACAATATAGTACATGATACATCAGTTATTTAGATGCATGTTAAAAGGGTGCTAAATCCAAATATTTTATCAGAGTCTGATGATAAGAATAAAAATTAGCCCTTAGTTTAAGATATTAGGGGGTGTACGTTTGATTTTTCTTATAGGTACTAATAAAAAGAACTTGAAACCGATTGAAAAAATTTCGGTTTCGGTTTCAATTTTTCAATACCGGTATGAGGAAATTTCGGTTTTGATTTCGATTTTGTATATCGGTTTCCAATTTTTTCAGATTTTGTTTTAGGTTTCAGTTTTTAAACAGTTTATACCGGTTTTTCAAATTGGTTTCATTCATAGTTTATTAATTTTTTTGAATCGCTGAATCGAGCGTTAGAATCACCTTTTGTGTAAAGTAAACTTTTCAAAATGTCAAAATCCAAAGATTTTTTTTTTTAAATACTGTTTTTTAAATTATTTTTTTGGTTTCAGTTTTTAATTATAATACCGGTATCCAATTTTTCCCGGTTTCGGTTTTGATTTCGGTTTTGAAACCGGTTTCAAACACTAGTTATAATATGTATCTGAGCGAACAGCAGGACTCGCAGGAAGCAGATACGTGAAATTTGACACAATGGTAGGTTAATTTTAGTATAATTGTACTAGATAAATTCGTATGTATTATAAATTCACTGTTTTATATGTATTACAATGAAATAACTAAATTTTTTATAAACATAAACAGCAATAATAATATTTTAAACTTTTTCTAAAAAAAAAATGAATTTAGTAAATTTATATTACAAAAAAATGGGCACGGGGAGATCAAACTATTTGACCCTCACTTCACTTCTTATTGTATATGCCACATATAGAGAACAAAACACTAACTCTAAATTATATTCTCAGTTTCCAAAATTGTTCTGATAGATGAACAAGGTATACAGTATAAATTATAACATTTATTAGAACTCAAACAGAAGATTTTATTATGTCACATCTGTATGCCAAGGATATATTTATTATTTATTGATTGGTTCATATTTCAAAAGCCAAAAATAGTTCAATAATCAATACCTATATGGCTATATATAATTTAAAGTTTTGCAATATAATTTTGCCAGGTGACATATATTTTACACATTTTTGTAGGTATGCATTGTGGTAATCAGTAAAAAAACGACAAAGAAAAATAAGTACGAAATGATAATTTTAAAGGTACACAAGAATAACAACTATAATTAATTTCAGCATATTTATATCATTCTATGTTAACAAATTATTTGTTCAAATTGGTTTTATTGCCAATAACAATAGATGCCAAGATTATTATTTTGATATTATTGTAAAAAAACTTTTAAATATTTTTTAATTTTAAGAAAATAATCTTTAAATGGGAAAAAGGACATGCCAATTTGTTTAACAGCTATAGCAAATGCTATACCTAGTAGTATACGACATTTGTGATTTTTTATTATTATTTACCTATATTTTTGATATTTTTATAATTTTTATAACTGGATAATTTACTTAAAACTGATATTTGTGATTTTTATGTAAAATACATTTGAAATTTTTTACCATGCCATTTTTTACTTGACGTTTTTTCCGTGTCGTTTTTTCCTAAATTCACGTTTCGTGTACGTAATCCATTATTTAAACGTTTAGACTTCGGTTAGGTAAGGTACCAACTTAGTTTATTCTAGAAAAAAATTTGAATAGAATTGTTTTAGTAGTTTTTTATTAGGCCAAAAGAAGCAAAAGCGAACATAACATTAATTGTTTTTAGATCTATAAATTATAATATAAGGGAGATTAAGAGTTATTATTTCGTAATGAGATATATTAATAAATATAGAATTCCATAATTTTATGAAAATTGTATGTGTAAATGTGTTAGTGTGACATGTGCTAATGTACTATATAATATTATGTACCGAACGTCGGAACGTCCGAACCAGTTTTGATTAATTGAACTTTTAGTTTTCATTAATACGTTTTATATTGGATTATTATATTCATAAAGATTTTTAGGTACTAGAATATATTTAAAATAATTACCAACTACGTTGCATATAGCTATCCGCCTATCCAGTCGAAATAACTATATAGTGTGTAAATCTGATGAAATATTTGTAACCATTACGTCATAAGTAGTTTACCATAATATTTTTAGTATTATTCACAAATTCACAAATTTGTATGTACATATCATAGAAAAATCTTAACAATCTTCGAATTATTGCTATGATAATACACTTTCCAGTGACGAAACCAGGATTGGGGGAGGGGTTGAGAGAGAGCAGATTAGGTTATATTATGCATAGGTACTGTTTTCTAAAATTCCAGGGTACGTAGGTAATATTTTTAATTTTGTACCTACTATTTCAGCTTTAAGAGGCCTCGCTACTGTCGTAAATTTTAGCTCAAAATACCTTATCTTCTGACAAAAATAAAGTTAGTTTACGTTGTCCGATTTTTATTGTGAAAAAAATTTGAACTCGGTAAAAAATTGTCTATAGATCGTACGAACACTTTGTATACAAATTAAATCTTATATTATTGTGAACTGTAATTAAAAACTTGAAAATATGAGTTTTTCAAGTCATAATTCATAGTTAAAATTTAAATTCATATTAAAAACGGAAAGTGTCTCTTATGAGCTACAGACATTTTTCTGCTGAATTCAAATATTTTTTCAGAATCAAAATCAGACAACGTTAACTAACTTTAATTTTGTCAATACAATAAGTTAGTTTTCGTGCAATTCGTATAGTGAATTTTATATTGTTATCTAGTTATTGACATAATGACATGTGTATGTACGTCATGTACAATGGTACCCACATTGAATTTCACTCACACAGTCACACTAATACATAGATCATGGGCGGCTAAGACGACAAATCAGTGGCGTAGCGAGAAACTTTGTGGCCCCAGGGACATAAGAGACAACAGCCAACCAGGCCCTCTTTAAGACGCCCATTTCCAGGTAGGTATAAATTTAATGTATAATATAATTAATTATCGTGTAAATTTACTAGTGCAATCTAGCGGTGTTTATTTTTGTTATTATCTTCTTTAGATTGTTACGGATAATCCTGAGATGTCCGCGCACAAATAAATAACAAACACTTCCGAACTAATTATTACTTTCTATATTTAAATTTGAAAAGAAAACTTACAATACATTTAATGAATTAATATAATATGTTATAAAATGGTCTGACAATAATAATGCTCTGGAGAGGATAACAATGCTCTGTCTTACTACTCTAAAATCCAACTGCCGCGGCTTGCTATACGAGCCGTGCCTATAGCCAGCGCTTGCCTGGAATTGCTGTCACAGCAATCCTTCCAGACTGTCGCCGCTGTACAATATTATTATACGCTATTAAATATCATACTAACTAATATAACCAGGGGTTCTTAACAAGATATTAAAGTGACATTTTAGTATTATATTAGCTATTAATATTATGTGATTTATTTGTTAAAGAGAGATGCAAAAAAATATGGAAATCGTAAACTTATAGCAAATATTCATTAATAATTTATGGACAATTTTGTTAATTAATTATTACAATAAAATATTAAAATATATAAAATGAAAGTGGCATACATTTTTACTTGAAAAATACTCATAGCCTCATACCTAAACTATATTGTAATTTGTAAGCAGAACACATTTTTACATCATACTGTTTTCCTAATTATTTAATAATTATTAAGTATTCACAAATTTCGATAGTTTTTGTTTTGTACTTAGCACGATTTGACATCGCTATTACATCGCACCTTATATTTTCACAGAATAGATTAAAATATCTATTCATAAATTCATTATTTATATCTTATTTCATCTATTCTGTGCACGGGCACGACTGATATTGATATACTAGATAGTGATGATCACGGTCTTCAGGTCTTCTATACAAGACCGTGGGATTGATGAAGATCTTGGATAATATCTATATTCTACAACCGTGGGCCGTGGCCACTTTGTCACGTACAACGTACTGTCTTCAGGGGCCTCGCTGCGGCTATTATTTAAGGGGCAACATTTGTAATCTCGTCTTAAACTTCAAGAACAGTATTCTTATTAGCTAAGTGACACCTTTTCGTGGCCGTCCTCCGACCCCCGCCGACCATGTCGTTTCCAGTCCATTATATCTTAGTCCGTGGCCGCCCGTGATCTATGTGTTAGTTGTAAACTATATTGTAAACATTGAGATAGATAAGATATATCTTATCTATCAGTTATTATTACATTTTAATTTTTACAAAATTCGTACGATCTACAATTTTTTCCCGAGTGCAAATTTTTCTTTAGAATCAAAATCGGACAAAACGTAAACTAACTTTAATTTTGTCAAAACTTAAGGTATTTTGAGTAATAATTTACGGCAGTGGCGAGGCCCCTTAATAGATAGCCGAGTTCGTGGTGAACACGAGAACATCACGATTTTAGATATACCTACAACCTACTTTATATATTATATACCCTAGTATGTATAAAGTGTATCTTAAATCGTGGTGAACATAAATAATAGAAGAATTTCTTAAATTTGGTTTTTAAATTCTCCACACATTATTTTTAATTTTATTCTGTGCTATTATCATAAAGATTTATCAGTTATGACTGATAATGTAATCTAAGGCCATGCGTCCAATGCGGCTATGATACCACAGATTAAATTTAATCTATTCTGTGCTATCACCCCTTTATATAAAATCTGTGCTAATAATTAAATAATTAGTACAGTAAGTAATATTTGGTAATAGATATGCAAGAAATTAAAAAAAGACCATATTTTAGGTTTTAAATGTTTATAGATTTATACCTATTGTTTGATATATTTTAGAGTAGTGCTTAGTATCGATTTCTAACCGTGGGCAATGATTTCCAAAGAAATATTTAATAAACTTAATAACCTTAGATGTTATAGGAAATATTCTCCAAACCGTAGATCTCTTAGTAATGATATTTGGGTGAGTACCTAACTTTAAGTATTGATAATAAATAATAGTTTATGTCGTAATTAAATATGTTCTAACTCATCAACATTTATTTATAGAACGAAGAGTTGACAATAGATCTAAAACTAAAAATTGAGAAATACTGGAAAGATAAACTATGTAAAGGTAGTTTTGATAAAAATAACATCAACAAAAAATTCTACGTGTTATCGATGTTTCCTTATCCGTCTGGTCACTTACACATGGGTCATGTTCGAGTATATGTAATTGCAGATTCAATTGCTAGGTTTCATCGCATGGACGGACAAAATGTAAATTTATTTGTCATTTTTATTTATTCATATTAAATAAGGTTAACATTTTATAAACATTTTTTCAATAGGTATTTCAGCCTATGGGATGGGATGCATTTGGGCTTCCTGCTGAGAATGCAGCTATACTGCATGGCTTACCAGCTGATAAATGGACTAGTTCAAACATTGATCACATGAAAAAACAGCTTCAAGAACTTGGATGCAGTTTTGATTGGTCTAATGAATTAACAACCTGTGATCCAACTTATTATAAATGGACTCAATGGTTCTTTCTAAAAATGTTTCAATCTGGACTTGTTTACTCTAAGGAAGTAAGCCATTTCCTTTGTGTCAACTGTTTACTAGCACTGACTAATAATTTACTTTTATTGTTGTTAAGGCAGAAGTTAATTGGGATCCAGTAGACGAAACAGTGTTAGCTAATGAACAAGTAGATGAAAATGGACGTTCTTGGCGGTCTGGTGCTATTGTTGAGAAAAAAGTTCTGAAACAATGGTTTATAAAAACAACACAATTTTCAAAGTTAGTTAAACATTCAATAACTTAGTATTTGTTCATTTTAATAATCAATGTTTATATAATACTCAGTGGTGTGGCGAACTGAAAATATTACAGAGGCAGGTTACAAATATCCTAAGTATTAGTGCATAATAAATAATAATATATTAATATAATATAACTAATTATCTTTCAGATCATTTTTAACTACCTATTGAGTATATCATATTACATATACTAGGGGACCTACCGGCTACTCCTCTATTTAAGCGTAATCCCAAAGGCAATTGCCTCTGAAATTACTGTTCGCCACGCCACTTATGATACTTAAGTATATGAACTATTTAATGCTAAAACAAATTGTTTTACTGACACTAACTGCAGTAGTGCTTTCCAAATTATAATTAGTACTATTTACTATTTAGTGATCAGAAATCAAGCACAGTTTGTACTTTGTAGAGGTTATTTTCAGTGTTCCCCTTAAAAATTCCATAGAAAATTGTAAAACAAATTAAAATGTATTTCAGTTTTAAAACTTTTTTTTATTAATTTACTGTGCTTCTTATATACTCCATTCCACAAGAGAAAGAACTCGTTTCATGATGTAACTGATGGCGTTTAATGACCTGGGTTATCATTTCCCCTAATAAAACATAGTTTGTAGTTGTAGTGCTATACAACTCTGCTGCCCTTGAATAATTGTTATAGTTAGTGCAACTAATAGATTTTAACCATTGTTTCTAGAGCTCTGTTTGAAGGACTAAATGATCCATCGTTAATAGATTGGAGGGATATTATCAACCTGCAAAAACATTGGATTGGAGAATGTGACGGGTATAAATTTGATTTTCAACTATATACTGATAATGTATGTAGAACAATACTCAATATTTGGACACAATATCCAGAACATGTACCATTAGCTGCATTTGTTTGTGTTAAACCTGATTCTTTTGTACATAAATATTATGTTCTGAATCATAAAAATGTATACATCAAGAATCCGATTACTGGCAGCAAATTACCGATTTTAGTTACTGATCGTGTTGTATATCCAGACGGGCAAGAATCACGCTTAGCTGTGCCACATGCAAATTCTATTGATAAAGAATTAGCTGAAGAGCATAATATTTTTCATTCTGTAAACCAAAGCTCATATTTAACTAGAGAAATAATTTGTGAAAAAGCAAAAGAGTTAAATTGTGGTGGTTATCAAGTAAGCTCTAAATTACAGGATTGGTTAATATCTAGACAGAGATATTGGGGTACTCCTGTACCAATTATTCATTGTACCAATTGTGGAGCTCAAGCTGTACCAGAAGAACAATTACCAGTAAAATTGCCAATGCTTGATGTACAAAGTGGTAAAAAATTTAAATCGTTAGAGTTAGTCGAAGAATGGATTAAGACTACTTGTCCAAAGTAAGTAGTACATTTAACACTTGCATGAAATACAAACATAACATTAATATTGTAGTTTCCTAGATGTGGTAAAGAGGCAAAAAGAGAAACAAATACAATGGATACTTTTGTGGATTCCAGTTGGTATTATATGAGATATTTAGATCCTAAAAATAGTTCTCAGCCATTTGATAAGACGTTGGCCAATAAAATGATGCCTGTTGATATATATGTTGGTGGAAAAGAACATGGTACATTTTACATTCTTAAAAGAATTTATGAAATTAGTTAAAATATTTTATTTTATTTTAGCTGTTTTGCATCTATATTATGCGAGGTTCTTTAACCACTTTCTACATTCCATTGGTTTGTCTCCTTGTTTGGAACCGTTTAAAAAACTATTGGTTCAGGGCATGGTGATGGGTCAAAGTTTTAAAAATAAAATTAATGGCACATATTTAAAAGAAGATGAAGTAATCAAAAAAGGTAAAACATATTTTTCTAAAGATGGTGATAACCCGGTTATTGCAACATGGGAAAAAATGAGTAAATCTAAACACAATGGTGTTGAACCAAAGAATACTATAAGTGAATATGGAGTAGATACCATGCGATTATTGATATTGTCTAGTGTTGCACCTACATCTAATAGAAATTGGAATTCTGATAGTGAGTAATAACTAATAATTAATAAGTTACATGGTAGTACAAATTTATATTGTTTAATACATAATTAATACTATTAGCATTTCCTGGAATTTTAAATTGGCAACATAGATTATGGTTGACTATAAGAGAATTTCGAACTGTTAGAAAAAATGATAAAGTCCAAAGACATACAATTGATTCATCTATATTCCAAAAAGAAGAAATTAAATTACACGATGCACGTAATTATCATGTCAAAAAAGTTTCAAGTAACTTCAGAAAATCATATCAATTGAGTGTAGCCATTTCAAAACTACAAGGATTGACAAATATTTTAAGAGTATATTATACATATTTAAATAAACTATTCAAATATACGTTTATTTTTATAGATTTTAATATATTGATACTTTTACAGAAGTCTCCTAAAGAATTGATTAAGTATAGTGCGGAATATGAAAGACTACTGGCTGCTCAAATAATAATGTTAACTCCGATGGCTCCACACTTTACATCTGCCTTATGGACTGGATTTGTATCTGCACCAGGTCGCATTAATCATGAATGGGAACAAATTAATTGGGAAAATGATGTAATTCATCAAAAATGGCCACAAGTGGATAGCGATTATATTTTAAATTTATATTGTGTGGTAAGTATTCAAAAAATTAAAGAAAACTATAGGTATTTATATTTTAAATTTTAAAAAAATGCTGTATATATATTGAAATAAATGTATGTCCTATTTTAAAATATGATGTTAAATGTTTTAACATTTTGTGTATTGTGTATTTAACTATTTTGTACAATTATATCGACGTTTTTGCATATTTGTTATCATATCAGCCACCTCGTTCTTCCAATTGCATACAAGTGTGTTAAATGATGTATTACTATAGCAATGCACGTCTGGTATTTTGCATAGAGTATTTTGCAATATTTTTTTGGGTTTGTTTAGTATACGATATTCATTTGATTTTACGTCTGTTAGTTGATTTACTCTGTTCGAGGTTTTAGAGTTAACTATGTTATTAATTCCATAATATTTTTTAAACTCAATTTTTTTTGGCAGAACTGGTTTTTCCTTTTTTTCTTCTGTTTTTATCATAATCATATTTTTTATTTTTTTATTGCATGGCTGACATAATTTCTGCCGGCTTTTTTGTTTTACCTAAAAATATATTTTTAATATTAATCTTAAATTAACGTCAAGTACAAAATTAATTTTTAACTTTTTTGTTTTCTGCTTTGTTCAACTCTCTCTTGATGAGTTGTTTCATTAAATTTCCTGGATCAAAAACTTGATTGTTTTGTTTTAATTCTTTGAGTAGTTTGTCGGTGTGTCGAGTTAATCTTTTATTACCTTTATTACACATGGAGTGTTCGTTTTTTTTGTTGACAATATTTGAATTTGGTGTATAACCCATTTTTAAGGCAAATTCATCATTTATTTTTTTTCTCCACGCTTCCTCTTCTTCTTCTTTAAGTGCTTCAAGTCTGCGTTGCCTTTCAACTTCTTTTGCTTCTTTTGATAATATATCATTTTCTTCTAACATTTTTTTTTTTGCTAATTCTTGTGCTTTAGCTATATCTTCCTTTTCCTTTTCAATTTTTTGTTTTCTTTGTTCTTCCAATATTTGGTTGTGTTTTAATTTCATTTTGATTTTTTCTTCCATATTTTTCTTCTGATGTTCTTTTTCTTTTTCTTTAGCTTGTATAGATGATTTAAATTTATTTTCTTCTTCCTCCCTTTTTTTATGTTTGTTTTCAGCTTCTAACCATAACTTTTTTTTTTTTTCCATAAAATCGTCTGTTTCTTGTTGATCTTTTATTTTTCTTAGTTTTTCACTAGAACTATCTTCATTTTTTTGAGCTAATGAGTCATTTTTATGTTTTAAGTCATCTCCCATTCCATGTTTATTGATATTAATATTTTTTATTTTTGTTTTATTGGCATTATTTGACATGGTTTTATCATCTATTAAAAAATTATTTATGTATACCTACACTATCCACAGAACGTAATTAAAAAATGCAAATTATATTTTTATTCTAAAACTTAAAGCAATAAGTAATTTTTCCATTTTTAAATTTTGCTATTTTATGACTAAATATAAATTTATCTTACTTTGTGAAATATTTTTTGATTTTTTAGATTTATAACAATTATTATTTATATTCAAAGTATTATTCATGATTCTTTGCTTTTGATTATTTATGGTTTGATTTTGTACATTCCATGATTTTCCATAATTCTTGAAAGTATGCATTAATATTATACAAATATTTAATTGCTAAGTATATTATTTTAACTAATATATACCATTTTTTGTTGACCATAAACATTATATTTTTCATTTTCTAGCTTACGAAATTTGTATGAATTATACCCTTTCTTATAGTATAATGGCATATTTATCCATTTGAATCCCCTGGGAGTTGAGAGCAACTTTAGATAATCACTGTGTGTTAAAAGACTTCTATCCACAATAGGTCTATAGCATACTGTATGGTAACTTGGTTTGTTGCATACATCATTTGTTAGGCATTTAATTTTTTCATAACAGGAATCAATTTTGTACATAGTATTTTTGTTTTTTGTCTTCATCATAAGTAAAATTTAAATGAGTTTGTATAAAAACTCTTTTTACTTGAAGATAAAGTATTAATTTATTTTAAATTTTGAATTTTTGTTATAATTATTTATATCAAACAATGTAGTAATTTGGCATGGCAATATACTAGGTATTTGTATATAATATATTTATTTTTTTGCAGGTTAACAATGCTGTTAAATGTGTATTACCAATGCCTAAAAGAGAAATGGCATTACTTACTAAAGAAGCAGCAATAAAATTAACTATGAATCAAGATATTATAAAAGAGTATACATCATCTTGGAATATTATTGATATTGGATTCCAGTCATATGAGGACAATGATGCATATGTGTTTATTAAGACTGACCGGAAATCTGTTGCAAAGACTAAATCTACTAGTTCCAAAATTGTTAAAAACAATATTTAGTTATAAAAACCTTGATATTACTTTCAACTCAATATTTATTACATATATTATACATCAATATAGAAAGTAGAAACATTAAATAGTATAAAAGCAAGAATATTCCCTAGTATCTAGATACTCGAATTACCTTGTTAAAACAATAATAGATTAACAAATTATAGACACTCCATGTAAATTGTAAATCGTAAGTGTAAAATTATATTGAATAAACCAAACTGTTTTACATGTTTGTTTAGGAGTAAAGTAGTGTTTTTAAGCTAAAATATATTACTAAAATATATCGCATTTTGTATAAAAAACCAAAGAAAAAAAATTTGATGGTTATTAGTTTACTTAACCAAAAAGTAAAGTGGTGAAGATATATACCAAAAATAATCTTAAGGTTATTGGCAATGTTACTCTAGTTAACAACAACAAGTAATTTAAAGAGCGTAATAAAAAATCTATTCATGTTTTTATTAAAGTTTCCCCTAAAATGGAAGTTTTTAATAACACAAATCAAGTTCCTAATATATGGAATAAAGATAGTGTATTATATGTTTTAGGAAATTGTATTCAACTTATAAAATTTGTAAACAATTCTATTAAGAAATAATCTCATATTTTAATTAAACGTTTGGCTCTATTGAAGCAAATCGAATAATCAAATAGTGTTGGAAATTGGAATGTTAGAACAATTTATTTTCATTCAGTTTATTTGATAATTTATTTTAATCATCAAAATATAATATTCAAATATGCAAGTAATTATCACAGAACCAAGGCTGGGTAAGAGAAATTTTTTTTTAATTTGTCAAGTTAAATTTACATAAGAAAAAAGTAATTTGAGTTAAGTTAAGTTATTTTAAATTCATTCAGTTTGTAATTAACAGATAAAGAAAAATGTTACTTATCACATTGGTAAAAAATATTGAGATCAAGATATTTTTGTTTTTTCAATAAATAATTTAAACAAACAATTTTCAACAGTGAACAGAGTGATACTTTATTTCTAGCAAAAATTTTAATAGTATACAAGTCGTGTGTATGAGTGGCGGAAATGTGCTCAGAAGGTGCCACGTAAACGGCAATGATACATCTTAATATGCTGTACTCGATCTGAGCTCCCTTATATGTGATGCTGACTCTAGTGGCGTATTTAGGGGTCCTGCTGCCCGCGTCGCTAGAGGTTAAATTATTTTCAAAGTTAAGTGATAACTTGTATTTTTTCTTATTATATCTTTTACATTTCTATACATATTTCTGTATAATATACACAGGTTGATTATTTTATAATTGAACACTCGTTATTTCAAGAAGTGTAAATGTCTTTGTAAATATTATTTTACATAGTTTCAAGTTACAAAACAACGTTTTTATTTAGAAATTATATTTTAAAATATTTTTTATCCTTATATTTTTTTAAGTTTTTCCTTTTTTGAATGATAACGTGAATTTTAATTTCATGTTCCAAATTAGAATATTTGTCTAAGTATTTGGAAACATAAAAATAGAATTTAGGGCAAGTAGTTTATGAGCTATAAGTATTTATAGTTTGGATGAATGGAGTAGTGGACAAATATTTTGCGGGGTAACACCGTACCACTCCACTCCGCTCATCAAAACATTAAATACTTATAACTCATTCGCCTTAAATTCAATTCTTATGTTTCGAAATACTTATACAAATATTCTGCTTTTGAATATTAAATTAAAACTTTGTTATCATTCAAAAAAGTAAAAAACTTAAAAATTATAAGGATTAAAAGTATAATTTTTTTATTAAAAACAATTGTAAACAATTTGAAATCATGCAAAATAATGTTTTCAAAAACATTTACACTTTTTGAAATAATAAGTGTTCAATGATAAAAAAATCACCCTGTATAATGTATTTTACTATATTGTCTTATATACAATTTAAAAAAAAAAAGGTTAAAACCTAAAATTATAATTCGTTTCATTTAGTTGTAAAAGTTAACTTTTTATTAGGAATAAATGGAGTAATGGTAAAATAAAAGTGTTCACTAACTAGTGAAAGCATAAGTGCAATAAGGGGAAAAATATACATTTTGGGGTAACGCTTTTAACAGAAAGATGAAGTAAATTTTCTAATTAGAGGGGGCTTAAAAGTTTTTTGTGACAATGAGCAAAAGGAAACAGAAAAAAAGGGACTCCAAAATTTGTGTACTTAGTACGCCAAAATCGTAAATACGCCTCTGGCTCACTTCTTTGGCATAAATGGCTTGCGTATGTTGCAGGTATTTTTTTTTATGTTTAATCAATAATTAAACGTTATTCAGGATATTTAAAATTTATTGAAAAATATATCATCATCTGATATCAAATTACTTATGCATTACTCTGAATTTATCAACTATTATATATATAATGTAATGAGATACAAATGATAAAGACAAACTAGTAAATATTGTACATGATCTTAAATGTTCTTTTTGTCATAATTTGTCATCCATTATAAATTTATAACTCTAAAATAAAGTAATTAAAAAGGAAACATTCAGTTGTAAATACATTACTTAAGCTTAATCTGACTAATCTTATAGGTATCTTATATTGTATTGTTATATTTAAACTATAGGTATTAAGTATAAAATCACCAAAAATTTTGTCTGTATAAAAACTGATTTTAATCAATGTCCCCTAACTTCCTTACATATTTTTTTTACAGTATCGAATATTATGGATTATTTTTATTTGTACACTTATAACTTTTTTTTATAAAATACTTTAAACTTAATTTACAATATATTTTAAATAAGACAAGAAATCAGTTACAACTCAGTAGTTTGTGGTTCACGCTTGGACCATGGCATTGTTGGGCCATCATTGCCATTATCAAGTATTTCACTAAGAAATTGTAAATAGTCCAATGGTAAACCACTTTCATTTGCCCCTAGTATTATAGTTTCTAGATATGCTTTTGATGGTCTTCTGTCAAGTGGCAATGGTATTTGTTTATCAGGCTGATTGACTAGCATGTAACAGCGACTTAATACATTATCCCCATTTGGTGTCACAATGTTTGCCTCAAATGGTGCATAGATTTTTTTCTCAACACCTTCTTGTTGATCTAGATTGCCCAAATCACTGGTATTCAGTTGCCACAAAACACCCCAAACATGTTCCTCAGGGTCTGGAACAACTGTTGATGGACATCCGCCCCAAAAATGTGAAAACCCTTTAAAATCTAAACGGAACGCCTACAACAAAAATACATTACTAAAAATAAGGGTTCATTTTCTAAACAGTATAGGTAACATACATTCAATTTGCCGGTTCCGATTCTTACAGCAGTTGGATTTTTAATATGAATCCGGTCTGCAAGCATGTTGCTACCATACGCAAAGTACATGAATTTATTCATATTATCGGCTGCGTCTATGGAAAAAAATAAAGCACAAAATAATAACCAAGTAATCTGCATTGTAATAACTAATAACTAAAAAGCGTTTAATTATTAACTACGGTTTTATAAAATCATTTAATTTACCCATAAAATATATCAATATTATTTATAGTCTTACTACTCCAAGCCTTCTATGTTACGTTTGAACAAATGATTAATGAACAATATATTATAACTAATACAGCGATTTATAACATCATTGATATTATAACTTATTGTAAATCGAATTAATAACTATCTATGTTTCATAAGCTGTAAGTACGTCTTTTCCTCTTGTCTTGAATCTCTAATAAGTCCAATTTCGATCGCCAACTATATTATACGCAGCTCTCGAACGATAACCAGATTGCGGACAACTGACTTTAAATTTTAATACTCATAATAGGCATTTTAATAATTTAATATTTTAATCATAATAATATTATAGGTACGAGATAAGTAAACGGCGTAAACAAATAAACTCGTTTTCATTCGCTTGCTTCAAACACGATAAGCCCACTCGGCGACTGGCCAAGGTTTATAGATAATAAGATAATAATATTACCTTGGCGGCCGGCATTCTGTGATGCAACGTTAACGTGATAACGATGACACGGTGCGGCATGACTGTGTTGTGCCGCACTGCCGTTGTAACTCATTAAGTCATAACTCATAATATAGTAGGTACAATCAGTGGCGTAGCCAAGAGGGGGGTCGGATGTTTAAACCATTTACATTTTTTCCCCTAGTGAATGTATTATTTATAATATACGAAAACTGTAAAAACTCGGTTTATTTATACTTAACCCCACCCCTCCCTCACCATTTCATAATCCTGGCTACGCCACTGGGTACATAGAGTTCGGATGTCGGGTAATCAGTGCATCTGATTAATTAGATACCTATTAACAACTTTGAGATGCAAAAGTGGGAAAGTAACACAGGAAAGAAAAAAATTGTTGCTGCTGAGTAAGTAATTCCTTATAACTTTTACTTCATGTTTTTATCAACTACACTTACATAACTACATAAGTAATATTAAATTACTGTGATTATTGTAAATACATTTACAGATTGTATAGGTATTTCTAAATGTTTCTTTATAAATTAAAATTTTAAAATTTAATACAAGGTACCACGTAAGTATGTACCATTATCAAAAAAAAAAAAAAATATCTATCGGAAAATCAAATTAAATTTTTATGAGCGTTTGAAGTTCCAATTTTTACAACATTGGATTTTTCATGAAGCGATTTTCTATTTGGTTGTAATTCAAAAACGAATGACTGCAGTAGACACTTGAAATTTAAACTTTTTGTTTATTTTATTATTTTCTATACTTTATAACATTTTAAAACCATTTTTGTGTTAACACGATAATTAGTCGAAATAATACTTCGATTTTCAACTTCAGTATCTTGTTCGATAGGAAAGTGAATATTGTTGGTGCATTAGGGAGGTCAAAATTTAAAATTCTCAGTAAATTAAAGCGCCGTAAAAAACAAAAAAAAAACAATCGTAATATGATATTTTATAATTGAATTCAAATTTAATACCATGATGATTACCATCCGTTACAGTGACCCACTTGTAAACAATACTGTACAGCAGAGCCACATCCACTTACCCACTTTTTTATTTATTACAATTTACAACGCTGCAGGTTAGTGTAACCATAAATTATATAAGTATACAATTATATTTTATATTTATTTATGTATTGCGAGTTAGTTGATCTTAAATCTCAATCAGACGACCGCGTCAGATAAGAATTATATAATCAATAATAATACAAAATATTATGTTATTGTTATGCGTTGTATCGTAATACATATATACCTACCTGTTACCTATATGGCTGTATATAAATCTCCGGATTCCTCAGACATTAGTCACATGCCTGACTGCAGAGTGCCGGTATATCTATCGACTGACCGTGTTTTACTATTGTTATAGACTGTAGTGAAAACTGAAAACCTAGATTGCCCGAGGCTGGATCAAGGATATGTAACCGGATGTGAATTATTCCTTTTGCAGCCACTACCAGTTCCGAATTTGAGTCATATCTTCCGATTTGTAACCCGTATAAAATGTTTTATGTTTATCAAATTAAAAAATATGATGACGCACATGTACTCCTGTGAATTGCGAAAAAATGGGGGGGGGGGAAATGTCAATTTACCTTTGGTAACATTTGGCTGACGGTATTTTCGGTATACCGGTGTTTTAAAATTATTTTGGTAAACGGTATACCGTAAAAAACCGAACTGTTTCGGTATACCTAAACACCGATATGGTGCGGTATACTGAAATAATAAATAAAAATCTATCTACTATCGATATTTTTTACTTTTATTGTTTCACATTATATAACTATACTATAATATTGCCATTGATACTAGAAAACAGCACTAAAACCGTTCATTCGGTTTTTTACGGTACCTAGACCATTTACCAAAATAATTTGAAAATACTGTCAGCCCTAACCGTACCATATCGGTATTTAGGCATACCGAAACAGTTCGGTTTTCGGTATACCGTTTCAAACCGGTTTCAATACCGAAAATTGTTTTCAATGCTGTCAGCCATACATTTACCACATACAACTGTCTGCTAAACCCAATTGCCGCAATGTATTTATTATATAACTAATTACAATAATAATGTATAGACATATAGTATGAACTAGTATAAGGTGGCAGTATGGGAAATGATGTATTAATGTTTAATATTTTTATGAATGAACAGTGAACACCGTGACCGTGTCATGCAGATGACCTGATGACGTAAAATGACCGTGAATGTCTATGACGCACAAGTGCACGACTGACGGTTCTATACGTTGTAGAAGCGTGAATTACATTAGGACATTACAAAGAATATCTGCAATGACGTATTGAAAATTTCGTTCACTCGATAAATCTTCCACGTGGTGTTTATACTTTAGTATAAAAATCGCTCTTTACAAATAACGCCGGGTCCACACAGGACAAGAAAACAAAACATATTTCAACTTTTCCCAACATAGACGGGACAATCTAAATCGTTTTTAAAAACAGAAGTGCAACAAGAACCAGACTTAAAAGAGAAAATAAATATTGCACTGACATTCTCTTCAGCACTTTTAAAACAAGAAAATTACCTCCAGCTTTTGATATTCCTAGATGAAAACCAGCTGTAGGTATCCAACACGACTACATATTGTTTATCGAATAAAAAAGTGATTGCACATATATGCAGTATACACGTTAGGTACCTGATTATAGAACGAAAACTGATAAGACTGGATAAACTTAAGTAGGTATAGCTCGTGAACCTATTATAATATGTAGGTTGTAGGTATATCTAAATATGTGCGCTCGACAACCTGCACATGGTCGGCCCCGCGTCTACATGTACCACGGTCGGCTAGGGTTAGTCAGTGGTCGGTGTCTCGGAATCGGGATGCGTCATTCACATATACAACGATTCGGATCTACGAAGACGCTATAATATACCTGTACGTACTGCACCACTAGTGTAAAAAGCCCATGATTCATTTTTCGTCAAACCATCGTTGGATTCGCGTCGATATGGTTTCAGTGTGCTGCAGATAACCATACCGTAATCGCACCCGCACGAAATAACGACCGTCAACACGGGTTCGTGAACCTTGACGAAAATCCATGTTATTCCTATACATAGGTAAACAATGAGGCATTTTATCTGATGTCGTTTAAAGTCCTCTCGCGAATTCGTTTTCTTCAGTTAATATACCTATTATAAAAAACCCAGTGAACGCGATGGGCCGACGCTCGCTGATGCTTTGCGATTTCGGCAGCTGCCCTCTGTTCCCGCCGTATTGACTTCGATGGAGGTCCGCTGCAGACATCAGCTACGTCTGCTACTTTCTGCACGTGATGTCCGACATCAACCGTGAAACTACAGCGCCCGAAGATCGAAACGCCACTGCTGCTGTCGTCTTGCCAAACGGTGAGTCTAAAATGTTACGCGCTTAATACGAACGTTGTTCTGTGACATTATTTTGTACATATCCACGTGAAAAGCTTATAATTTGAGTCAATACCGACTTAACGTAGAACTGTGTGGGTATAGGTTCGTAGTATAAACCAGGGCTTCAAAACGTTTTTATAACGTTATGAGTATAACGTTAAACAATTCAAAAAACGATTGAAATCGATAACGGATAACATATCGGAAAACGATAAACGATGGAAAACGGATAACGGATAACAGATAAAAAAACAGGGACGATAAACAATTGAAACATATAATTGCCTAAAAAAAAAATGTTTATAAAATTATAACTATCAGTAAAATATATATTATGGTTATTTTTGTAATATTATATTTTTCAAACACTCTGTTTTGTATAAGAAACAAGCTATATCCATCAGATAACGCTAAACGCTTCATAACGTTTAAATTTGTAAAACGTTTAAACGCTGAAGTTGAATAACGTTAAAATTTTTATAACGATTAAACGCATAAATTGAATAACGTTTGAATTCTTTATAACGTTAAACAGTTATTCGATCATAACGTTTAATATCCATATAACGGTAAACGGTATTATTATTTTTGGTTTAAGGCGTCTAAGCCCTGGTATAAACAGTGAATAGCATAAAATTAATATAGGTAATATAAAATGTAATAATATACGAAAAAGTTTCAAGTCCCCACGAACAATATTTTTGAACTACAACTTATACATCGTTTAAATATCTAATTTCGTCTAAATTTAAATTACAAATGTCTATAAAAAATTATTCATGGTTAATACAGGTATCATTTAACTACAAAATTATTTGAAAATGTTGTAAACAATATTGAAAAAAAAACTAAATATTTTTTAATTACCAAATTGGGCTACCTGTTAAATTAAACTTAGTTACACCAATAGCTTTATGTGAATTCTGAATTTAAAATACATTATTTTTACAAATATACATTGCACAGGCTACCTATAGGTAGTAATTTTATTAATTTTAGAGAAATTATATAAGTATTACTGCCTGTCTGCCTATTTTTATTTCTAAATAAAGATGGCTCTTGTATTTCTTACGTCTAGTAAGTACTTTAAAGTACTATAATTATGTCTTTATACATGATCGTGACTTTTGTTTAGATCCTTGGACTGGACTAACGATCACATAGCGGCATGGTTGAAATGGTGTGGCAAACATTTAGAGTTGTGGCCAATTCCGAAACCGGACGATTTTCCTAATACAGGTTACAATCTTTGTTCATTAGATAGGGCAGAGTTTGACCGTCGATCGCGGAACAGACGGTCCGGCCGATTATTATTACTGCATTTGTCATTACTTCGACAGCCTGTCACTGGAACGCCACCTAGTCCCAGCCTCACAAGACCAGAAGACGGTAAGTGACTATAATTGTAAAATTATATTGTATTTTTTTTACTCAAAAGTAGGAGGTAACACACTTAAATTTTCGTATACACTTGTTTGGTTAGTAAGAAAGCCTTAAAAGTCGCATAATAAATACATAGTCCATTTTTAGATGGCGAGTATTTTTCCTTATCATTAATGTAAAATTGTATTATAATAATACATCTCACTAGCTCTATACTAAATATATGAGTATGTGTTAGGTGTTGGTGTCATAGTGTTGGTCTATTGCCTGCGTCCTATCTGACATTTAAATTTTCAAAATATCATGACTCTTTTTGAGCTATTTCTATACTAATTTTTATTAGCATATTTTTAATGTTGATAAAAAATTTTTCGTTTGGTCAAAAAACTTAAAATGTAATACAAAGTTCTTATCATAGGTATTGTTGTTTCTGGAAATTCCAGAAGAGTGAGATATTTGAACTTTTCACCAAAATATTTATTTTATAATTTTCTCTAGGTAGGTACAAAATACAATTTTTGAAATATTTTGATTCGTTTACAAGTTTACACTCAAAATGATTGTTAATTTTTTACGTATTGTGGGATATAAATCAATTATTACATTGTTTCAATAGAAAACTCGTTAGTAATTTATACAGAGTATAGGTAATGACTATATCGTCTTGCAGTTTATACGACGCCCGGAGCTATTGATTTGGCTCCCAAACACAGGTAAATGATATTTTTATGTATTGAATTGGCTCCCTCGACATATATTTTATAAATTCATTGGTTATAAAAATTGTTGGAAAATATATTAAACTATACATAAAACTAATTTAAAATACAAATATTACATTTAATAGTCAATCAAAATTGTTTGAAAATAAATTAAAATAATAATAAAAAATAATTTAATAAAAATATACAATATTAGGTATACAATATTTATGTACTATAATTTAATATACAAATATTTACTGACCTGCACTGTTTTAATATTATTTAGTAGGCTTAAATTTGTTTGCAAGAATTTTTATATATTCAAATCTTGATACTATACCATTGTCATATTTCTGAATTTGACTGTCTATAAATTGTATTTTTTCTTGAATTTTTTTTTTGTGTGGTCTTTCTACATTGGAGCTTCTTATTATAATTTCAGTATCCGCTTGAATACCATACAATACATCCAAGAAACTGTAAATATTTGGGTGCGGAGAACTAAATTGGGAATTCAATTTAGAGTGAAAAGATTCACATGAATTAGTTGTATGACAGACACTACTGCTTTTTTCTGCCCAAATGTGAGATGGAAATAAAGAATTATTTTCAATATAATTTTCAACTAAGTAGTCCATAAATTTTATAATTTTTTCATTATTTGGTTATATCTCAGCTAGTTCGAATGAAAAGCAATCACCGACTGATTGCGGATCTAGAAATGGTAAACCAAATATATCCGTCAAATATTCACCAATTTTTGTTTTTTTTTCATATTCTGTAGAAAGGCCCAGTTTTTGGATTATTCTGTACCATGATTGCCCTAGGTGAAACCGACAACCACGAATTTCACTCAACGGCCAAACTTCATTTATTGCGTTATGTATAGCAACTTCAAAATCAACATAAATTTTTTTATTTCGAATTGATTATTATAATTTAAACAATAATTATTGATAATTTTAAAAATGTTTATGTACGATTCTTGATTTTTATCTTTTAGTAAAGTAAAAACCAAAGGTATATAGTGATTATTTTTTATTACGTAGACTGTGAAAAACTGGTAGAAAAATTTTGTACAACACGAGAAAGTACCATCAACATATATTGTAGTCAACTTACTTAAAAATTTTAAATTTGCTTCTGTGCTAAAGAATAACACTCCTTTTTTCGCATCATTCATTTGTAAAAATTGTTTACCGTCATATGTTTTTATATCCATGGTTTGTAAAATATCATGCACTTCTTGTCTATTTTTGGGTAATTTTGGACGTACTAAAGCTCGAGCTTGAAGCATATTATGTTTGATGTATTTAACATCTTGCGTTCTAATTGAATTTGTTGATTTTTCCCTTAAGTACGAATGCAACAATTTAGAAGGGCGTTCACATATACTTTCGATGGCTTTTCTTTTCAGTCCGTTACTAATAATTTGGCATTCAAGTTTGTTTTCTTCATCTGGATTGTGGCTATGATTAAGATTGGACGATTCCCATACAACATTTTCGTTTTTACAAATTCTTAAATAAGCTGTCCATCCTCGTTTAGTACATTTGAATCGTTTAAATTAATTTTGGAGAAGCTTATGATAGCTAAATTTTAACTTATTTAGGTACTATAAAAATTAATTCTCCCTTTTCACTAAACATTTTTTCGACCGAATTCATTTTATATTAAATATATGTAGGTACGAAATGTGACAAATTGCAATGAACTGCGAGTGATTGAGACGAACTGCGGTTATTGCGACGGATTGCGACGAACTAATGATATATGATATGATTATGACCATTTATAATGCGTTATCGGATTAACGATTAGATAATTGCAAACAGTATATCCGGCCCTGTGTCGCTAAAAATATAAAATCCGCGTACTTTTCCAACTTTTATATTATGAGAACCATTTGTTGTAAATTATATTGGGAGCCAATTCAATGGTCACCTATATGCCTACCCACCACACGCGTGTTATATTATGATAATGAGTATGATGTATGTTCTAAGAAATATTTAAGCCATCAACACTGTGAAATAAATCATTGAATAACATATAGCAAGGATCGGTAAATAAACTTTATAAAGATTATGAATATGTATATTGTGAGGAACGTGCCAACGTCAATATATTATATAGTCGACATAAGAAGCTTACACAAAATAATTTTCAAAAAAAAATTCAAAATTATACTTAACATAGCTGCATGACGAAAAAAAATATTGTATACCGACCAATAGAGATTTTTTTTCTGAATATTTCTATATCAAAACATGATTTTTGTGGACGTATCTGGTTATTGCACCGGGAATCTTCTACTACTTGAAAATATTTCATTGCGCGTATTATTAATATAAGACCATTAAGATCTACTCTCTATTTTATATCATTGAATTTAAATTTAATACCATCCATTACAGTGACCCACTTGTAACCTACTGTACAGCAGAGCAGCACTTACTTACCCGCTTTTTCTTTATTAGTATTTAATATGATTAATATTTCTCTAAAAACTATCAATACTGGACGCTAGTGAAAGACAGAAATAAATATCATAATTTTATTAGTAACTAATAATAATCATTATATCTAACATAATATTATTATAAATAATCGTCAATCGATTAGGTATTATCAGCGCACACCGTTAGGATAGTTTCTATATTATTTATTATTTAATTTTGTCGTCTTGATTCTCAAGATCTATACATATAATGATATAAATAGTGTGATTTGGCTTACGTTTTTCCTAAATTAAAACAATGTTTATCTAAAAAATAATATTTTGTATAAATCAATTTGTTTGAAAATAAAAATGACTAACCATTTCCAATTGATTGAACAATTTGAACACGCTATAGTGTACGATACTACACCGTAAATTGAAATAAAAATATTTTAGTTTTCAATATGCTGACAAAATAATTAGGATCGAATCAAATATATCTCGATAAAAAATATCGAGGAAATAAAATAGTACTCAATGCCATTTTCATTTTTGATTAGCTTATAAAATAGTAGTGCTATTTACACTACTTCTGCTATTTCTTACCATCACCAGTATTATATATATTCTATAATAGTAAGTTTTTATATTTTATACACATAGGTAATGACATTTTAAAATTCAATGTTTTCGGCAATGAATTACTTTAATAGAAATATATGATAAAATATACTTACTATTATATAGGTTGACTCACTGACAGAATATGTTTGTTCTGAATTATTTTTCGTATGCATTGGTTTTATATCAATATATCATTGAATTCAAATTTAACACATCCATTACCTATTGTAGTGACACACACGATATATAATGTACAGCAAAACGATACCCACTAACCCACCTTTTTAGTCGTTAAAAGTCAAACGTGGAATTGAGTATATCTAAGTATTTTTTATTTTTTAGTTTACTGAAAATAAAAGGTTATCAAAAGTACAATATATAATAATCATAATATAATAGTAGATTTGATTTTCACGATCATTTCAAGTTTTATTTTTTGACGATTTTTACTAATAGTGATAGCATTTTATCCTTATATTTTCTTCTTCCTGTTTCTTTAGAAAATGTCATCATTGTTGACAAGCTTAGTGGAAAATAGGGATAAAAATCCCACAGGGTCTAGAGCGTAATATATCACGGAGGGACACAGGTAATCCCCTTTAAGGCACGCTGTCGCTTAACCTCGGCCATTATTGCTTCTCGACATTTGACTTTTAGATTACTAGATTTTTTATCCTCATACCTCCTCCCGATTTTATTATTGGAAGGATCTCCAAGACATGATTTATGCAACAGTCACCCCGAAATAAAAGAACACTATAAGAACCGTTTACTTTTCATTTCTTTAGTCTTGGATATAGTGTATACGTCGAATATATTAAACCCTAATGATGAAATCGTATTCCAATAATGGTTTGCATGTAATTTGGCAAATGTTTATTTCTGCAAGAAAATGTTTGAAAGCAATGTTTATACTTTTTATTTATTTTGGAAAACCTGGTGATTCCCCAAGCATAATCGCCCTATTTTTCTTCAATAATGCAGTTACATTCTAAATCTAATTTTTTGAATTTTTTAATATACCTTAAATACATATTTTAAAATACTTTAAATGTTGTGTAGGTACTACTTCAAGATTGTCCTGTACTTATTTTCCAAAAAAAGGGAATCCCTCTTTTCTACTGTAAATTATATAGTGCCATAGTGGATACATTTTCTGAAAATGTTTACGTATCAAAGTCAAAACTGTAACGAGTAATTTCTGATTTTTTTCACTTTTTATACTAACTACTTAGGAAAAAAGTCCATTGTGATTTGAAAATGTTAATAATGAATATTTTGTAATTTGTAAAACTGGTCATACTATAAACCAAATATTACATCTAATTTATGGATATTATCCTTGTTATAGGTACATTATATACATGTTGATAACTCAGTAACTATTCGTTTGAATTTTGAATTACTTACCTGCATCAACACTTTCAAAAAAAATATCCAATAAATAATTTACTGAGGAAAAAGAGGGTTCTCATTTGAAAAACAGAAGATTGTATCTCTATGGTACACTGGAGAACTGTACACAAAAAGTCACAATAATTTGATAATATGACTGTTAAGCATATTTAAAAATTTCGAAAATCAAAATTATAATAAATTGAGTATTAAAGGGAAAAAAAGCAAATGATACTATATTATTATAGAAGTTATTAAATATTCATAAAATAATAAAATAATTTTATTGTTTACCAATGATTGTTGTTAAAATAAAATATAACATTAACAATAATATGAGTAAACTGTTGACATTTATAAATGCTTATAAGTTATAATTCTTCAAAATCAAAATATTAAAGAAAAACACTGGCAATTAAACAACAGACAATACTTTTACCTACTTCTATAGTCTAGTCTTAATAATATAAGTCAGTTTTCTATAATGTTAAAACTAATAATGTTAAACGATAACTTCAAAACGTATAGACTTGTTATACCTATACCTAGTATACCTACCATTCTACCAATATTATATAGTGCCTATACACACTTGTAACTTGTAAGACGGCGACAACACGTCGTATTTTATACTATAGTCTATATTATTATATAAGTGACAAAATTAAATTATTGTTTTCTTGCAAGTTTACAGTAGTTACCTATAAGGTTTTTACTTTTGTTTGTGGTTAATCGTTATAAAAATAAAACTAATACCTAGTTACACTTGATACTTCCCGGAGTTTAAAAAATAAGGCCGTTGAATGTTTTTATAGATTATACATTTTAATAATTGAAGGGTACCTAGAATGGGTTCTTTTCTGTTTAATATTCACAGCTCAATACAAAAACACTTAAATTTTAAATATAATACGGGATTTGCTGAGGGCAACGAAAGTACATCACCAGTAAAGGAGGGAAAAATAAAATAAAATAAACTGTAACTACAGGAAGGAAAGTATAAAACGAATACGTAAGGATTTGTGATGTAGCGATATATTTTCATTTGTTGACTGGGAATAGGTACGAGCTTTTGAAAGTTTTCTAGATACGAAAAGTAATATTAATATAAATACAGATAAAAGACAATTTGAATATTTTTGTGATATTTTGTTTATGCACGATATTAATAAAATAGGTATTTTTAAAACAGTTTTATTAGTTATGTTATATAATATAGGATATTATAGTATCTGGATAATCGTAGTTGCCCCCTTTCTAAAGTCGAGTCAGACTACGCCGATGACTAGATTGCTCTTCATCAGTCGTAGGCGTCAGACGAGTACAGGACGCGACCTGTGCCTATTCGGTTCTATAAATACTTGTTGCTATATGTATACGGCGTGATTTGGTATATATTTTCGAAAAGGGCATATTGTCGGTCTCGGGTCTTCACTTATTCCCGATTTTTCTTCGATTATATTGTAGTAATGCGTAATTACCTATTTAACTATACTACTTGTAGTACGGTCTGTTACAAACTCATACACACTTGAATACAAATATTATCACACCAAATAGTACACTGTGTACCTATGTTGTACACTTGTCGCTTATGCGTACAACGGTCTAAAATTAAAATAATATTTTTTTATACGACGGCCGCGTGATATCATTATCTTGTTGGTCTATAATATATTATAAAAGATTTACGGGCAAACGCGTATATTATAATATTATTATCATAACGGCACGGCGTCGTTAAAAAGAATGAAAACGCGTACCATATACAGCCGTTTTAATAACAAGCGGCGGCGGCGGCGACGTCATTCGTATATTATATGTAAAGCTCTCGAGACGAAAACGCATTGTCGCCACCGCCACCGCCGTTCACCGAAAGGCGGAGGAAACGCGGTTTAATAATGTCAAGACCCCCTCCCAGCGCAATAGTCGGCTGTCATTATTGTTATTATTATTATTTCGCCCTCCGCGCTACGCGCAATAAAGACATTGAATATATAAATCAAATTATAATAAACGCGCAGTCTATATTATACGCGCGCGCGCTCATCCACACACACGTGTAGTTGTGTGCGCGCGTATACACCCGAAATATTATGACGCGCGTGTGTGTATTATGAAACGGCTATTATAATGCCCGTATAATAACATGGCGACTCGAGTGTAGAGACTAGAGGTACATACGACGCGGCACGAGAGGGTAATAATAATAATAATTCTGCAAAAAGGCGAAGTGGCGGCGACGTAAATCTCTCCCGGCGTTGAGAATTCGCGAAGAGCGGCCCACCCGCGGCCGTGCGCTTAGCTACATAATATAAGATACCCACTCAGCCACTCATATTTTTATATTATATAATATTAATATATAACTTAGGTATTGTTGTATTATAAAATAATAATAAATACGCCGATGTATAATGCAGCTTACTATAGACGCCATATTAAAAAGGTGGGTAAATGGATGTCGCTCTGCTGTACTGTAGGTGACAAGTGGGTCACTGTAATGGATGGTGTTAAATTTGAATTCAATGATACAATATCATATTGTATAAGAAAAACGATTCTGAACGAAAACGAGCAGTCAGCCTATGATATTACCAAGTATATTTTATGATATTATTGTGAATAAAGTAATTTTTATATAACTTATATTTACGTGGAACCTTGTTTTAAATTTTCTATCCTTAGCTATAAAAGTTGAACATTTTATAAATTTTTAACTACAAAATAATTATTAAATTATAAATTTGATAAATTTTGTCAAAATTTGAATTTTAAATGCTTATAAAAAATAATTTTGCCTATGTATTTTTAATATTTTTCAACTGCTATTGTAAAAATATATCAGGAGCCTTGCATTAAATGTTCACGCTTTTTTACCCAACAAATACAATTTTATTGATATTTATAGAAAAAAAAACCAAACAAATTGAAAACTGACAATGTCCGTAAACAGCTCAAAATAAATCAAATTATTTTCAAAATTGTATGGTGTATAGAAAATGCTAATATAAACATTCAGTGAAATTTTCAAGTATCTACAGTCATATGTTTTTTAATTACAACAAAATAAGAAAATCGTTACATGAGATATCGAGTAAATATCAAATGTTGTAAGAATATGAATTTCAAACGCTCATAAAAATTTAATTTGACTTTCTAGTAGACATTTTTTTTTTTTTGATAAAGGTAGACAAACTTATGGATAATCTTGTATTACATTTTCAAATCTTAGATTTAAAAAGAAAAATTTTTATGAATTCTTAACTCAAAATAATTTGCTAATTTTCGTGATTTTTCCGTATTTTGTTAAGATTTGAACTTAAAATGCTTAAAACTGTGACTAAAGATTTTTAATTTTTTTCATCTGCTTTTGAAACAATATATTAGGAGCCTTCTATTAAATTTTCAAGCTTTTTTAACTAACAAATAAAATTTTATTGATATTTGTAGAAAAAAAAACTGATAATGTCTGTAAAAAGCTCAAAAAGAGTCAAATTATTTTCAAAATTTTATCGTGTATAGAAAATGTTAATATAAACATTCAGTGACATTTTCAAGTATCTACGGTCATTTGTTTTTGAGTTGCACCAAAAACCAAAATCGATTTTCTTGAAAACAGATTTTAAGTAAAAATTCCCGTTTTTCCTTAATTTTTCTTTTGTTTTTGAAAATAACTGGGAAATTTTTACTTTTGACCCCCCAAAGTACCAACTTGATTCACTTTCCTATCAGAAAAGTTACTATTGAAGAAAATCCAAGCACTTTTACTGTCCCAAAAGGTGATGATAGACAAAAAAAAATAAAAAAAAAAACACATATCATTGTAAAATCAATTCATTCATCGCTTCGCTCAGAATCTAAAATAAAATAGCATGCTGCGAAAAACACGAAATTGAGATCCGTGAATTGTATTGGTACCTATATAACATAACGATGCGGGTATGGGCGATTACTTAATACTTTATCGCAGAATAGACAACATCCCTTAATCCATTATCTATTATTTTAGATTCTGAGAGAAGCGATGAAAGCGTATAATGTATAATGTATATTGTAGGTATTGATATATTATTAGTTATTACAATGATCACATTTTGGGACAGTACAATTGCCTTGATTTTCTGTAACATTATTTTCCAAATGTTCTTACAATAATAAGGCTTTCGGAACCCCATTCATATACATTTTACGCTGCACCATCCTTCGAGACTATTTTTATTCAAAATAATTCGTGCCTTGTTTAGTTAATATTTACACCTTTATACTTACATAATATGAATCTTTCTCTTGTATAGAATATTCAATTTTAATAATAATAATTTAAATTGAATATAAGTAAGTACACTGTACAGGTATTATACATTTTTATTATTTTTTTTATTTTTATATGAAATATACAATCTGTACTTGGGGGCACAATAAGAATATGGGCTAAAATTACGTGAATATGAAGGAGATTGTTGAAAGAAGCCACTGAGTAGTGACACTTCCTAATTATACATTTTTAAACAATTAATATTTGTGGAACTTTCTTTATAGAAAAAACAAAGCTTTTATTAGATTTGTTTTTTCTTATTTTTTCTATATATTATATTATTATTTATATTGTTTGACGGTTACATTCCATGTGCATCTAGGAACTATGTAAAATGTATACCTAGATTATTTGTGTTAACACAGAGCTAAGGTCACTGCAACCGATGTGTTTTGACCGATTGTGGTCACTGCATTCAACATTTTATCCTCATTAGTCTTCAAATAATATATTCTAATACTGTAATCAAATTATATTAGAACCCATCAAGTATCAACTATAGCTGTTGAAAGTCCGTCTAAATTACCATGACGTATTTGGCGTTTCTGAAATCGCATTACATTGCGTGTTTAACTATTTTTACAAACGAGTAACATTATGATAAAATATCCATTAGGTAGTTTATGTTTGATGATTGATAATTCAAAATGATGATTGTCTAATGATCAATATCAATACTATAGCTTTTTTAATGTAATTATTTGTATTAAAGGCGATGATGCAGTACAATATTTTCATTTACATAATAACTGAACGATATACCAATGCATAAATCTATATAACAAAAAACCAAACATGCAACTGGCGTGGATCTGGTGATAGTTTTACGAATCTTATATTATGCTTATATTGCTGAACGGGTATGTATTAGGTTTTATTTGGAAGTGTGGTCTCCTTAGTCTTAAATGATTAATATTCATGATTTAAATTTTAAACTGATAACTTATCAGTCATTATTCTGTATGGCTATTGGCTGTATGGCCATATGTATAATATAAATATAATATATTGTGATAAGGCAACAAAGAAGAGTTACCATTACTAAGTCTATTCTGAGCACACCGCAAAAAAAATCTTACTCACTACTACGAGCCAAGGAAGTTTTCACGCATTTTTACAGGCAAACATTTTTCATTTAAGTGGATTTGATTGATTTTTGCTCAAAACAGATGCAAAAAAAATCGTTTTCAATAAATTGGAAACGAAATTACGACAGTCTATAGTTAACGTACGTTTATAAGTAGGTATGCAATGAGCCAATGAATAAACAACCCATAATAATGTATGCCCGAGTTTTATATTATGGGCATATCGTATAAACGTTTCAAGCAGTATTCAATTAAAACGAATGTGTAAGGGTGAATTAAATGATTATTATCTGTACCTATAAAGGTTAAACGTATATAAATTATTTTGCTGGTGGCAAGGGGGATTAAACGAAACTGCAGTAATAGATTCGTATTAGTATCGTGACGAAGTGTGGCGTGCGAAACGTTTCGAGTTTAATCTGCAGAAAGGTTGGTGTCAGAATCTCTACAACAGGGTCGACGCGAGGTCGTTGATTATTTCTATGCGTATACAACAATCGGTGGAGTCGTATCTACACACTTAAAATATCTTCGAGCAGTGGACGTTGGACCGTTGGGCAGTGCGTATATTATATATAGGTTGCGAAAATGGGAAAAGACACAGAAAAAAAGACTACGGTCAACACCCCAGAGACGCGATAACAACTTTAACCCCTACGCCACCGGATAACATCGGGGCCCTTTTGTTAAAAATGACCTCTTTTAATCAAAGCCCCTTCCGATTTCATTTTACCCATTGCATCCACAATAACGTATATAAACAGCGTCACATCAAATAAGAAACATTTATTTATAGAAACTAAAAAAAAAAAGCAACAAAAATAATATTGATCTATTTTCAGACGTACAGTATATTATTTGCAATATTCCATCAGTCATTACATAATACACAATCTACATTATGATATTATCATATTGTACCTACGTATTCGTAAATCGTAATGTTTAATAAGTCAACAAAAGAAAACTCTCCAATTTTATTTTATTTAAATATGCTTATACGTAGTTACATATTTACATAAATTATATTAAATTCACAGTTCTTTCTGCGTGCTATTAGTTTTTAAATAATTGTTTAAGACGGTTAAGTTTTATTAATTCTCTTGCCTGATAGTTATTAGTTAAATATTCTAAACCTAAGAAAATCTACCGAAAACTATAAAAAAAATTGATAAAAATTAAAAAGTAATTTAAACTACAATCTAGCATCGAATCTAAGATCAAAATTATTTTCCGATGCAATTATTACTATTAGATACGTACCTATGTAGTGATTTCATAAATAAGACTAAAATATCATATAAATGTGATTTCAATTTAATTAATTTATGAGACTTGTATTTAGTATTTATTCAACAACACAGTGGTGGATCACATATCAGGGAGGGGTGACTTGCGGGGAATCAGATACTGGTATAATACTTAGTAGGTATGTATAATATAACTGAAAAAAAAATATTATTATATGTCAAGTTAAAATACTGCAATATAATACCGAACTCATATTATTTATTATATTTATTATACATACTTACATTCCAGACAGTGGTTGGCTTAGTGGATGTAATTCAGACTTCGACCAGTTTACTCTTAGTCATTGGTCAATTTAAAAGTGCACGTACATAGGTACTAGATTTCACTATCCAAATTTAAACATTAATTAGTGTATGCATATTGTATTGTATAGTAAAAACTGAAAATTACCTAAGTCAATACGGCGTATATCCTATATATAGGTACCGACCGTGATTTTTTTATTCCAGCTTTTTTTTACAGTGCAACGGGACATAATAATTTGAGGAATTTACACTGAAAAGAAAATATATTTAAATTTATTATAGTAAAATACTAAATTATTCATATATTATTGGTATCGGTATGATATGGATTAATCATATATTAGTACATTATATTAGTTAATAAAGTATAGGTACACAATATTGTCCAAGTAATTTAGGTACTTTAATATAGGACACAGATAGATGAATATTATTTGTATTAGAAACCTTAACCTGAAACAATGTTTAGAAATGTATATTTGCTATAAAATGTGTAGTTACTATAGATAGACTGACTTAATAATGTAATGCGTATGTTATATTCTGATAATACGTTACCTTATTATATTTTCGTATATTCGTACTATATTTTATATACTGTGCATTAACTTTTTACATAGATTTATATTTTATACAACAATTTACAACAATATATTTTATAAAAATAACTGCATAGAGTTATAGAAGTGCTTATTGCATAGACGGCCATACCCTATGGTACCATAACCTAACCAAATAATTGCAGTGAGTCTACGAGTAAAGTATAAGTTATAATTTATAACAAGATAGTTTAGGTAAATTACAGCAGGTACAAAATTCAATTGACATATGCCGCTCAACAGCGGAATACGGAATAGATTTTTTCTCTAAATGTTTGGAGACGAATTTTATCTACAATATCACTGGTTACCCGGTTACCCCGTATACGGGGTACATGTATATAGGTACATGTGGTTAAGACATGTGTAGTATAATATTTCGTATTGGCATGAATAAATAAGTATAATATACTTATACATAAATAGGTTTCGATAAGTAAACGAGACTTTCAATCTTTAGTATTTTTCTCGGAGTGAGTGATGATTATAATATGATTCAATACATATACCTATAATTCGTAGATGCGATCATAATTACAAATCGTTTTACCTTGCTTTAAATTGGTCTATGCAGCAACAGCATTGGTGACATTCAGCAAATACAATCCTAGCGAATATAGCTGTATATGAATATTAACTGTAATATGAAATTTAATTACGCATATTTATACGTATGATGACATTCGCGTAGTCTTATAACGACATCAAATAGGCATGGCAATTAGCAGCCAGGTATGAGTAGGTACTAACCTATAGGTGCAATTGTGTGTACCTAACCGTACTTGTATAATATACAATTATAAATTGATATAAAGTCTCGCGACTCGGAGACATTTCTGCAGTTTCAATATCTAGACAATAATATAATATGCGTCGTGCGCAACTAAGGTATAAAAAAGATATTTTTAAAAATGTCATTTGGCGCCTTTTAATCGAAAGCGCGTACACATAAATCACATTACAAACCATATCTGCGAACCACAAAATAGGTGGCATAACAACATGCGCAACGACTAGACATAAACTTGGCACATTGTACACAATATGCGTCGTCGTCTGAGGGGCGCAGGAAAATCGTCGGGAAGGCGTGGACTCGTATCGGAAGCTGGAGGCGTGTATAGAAAAATGGTGTTTCCGCGGCCTATCGGCGGGTGGCTCGAATCGCCCCACACGGCCGGCGTGGTGGGTTAGGGGCGGGCGTGCAAGCGGGGATGGGTTAGCGTGGAGGTTTGCGTGGGTAGTATATATATATATATATATCGTGAAATGCGCGGAGAAAAATCGCCGAAAAACCGTTTATGCGGATCAGTTGCACCCTTATATAATAGATGAATATATATGGTTTAATCATCGCACCTAGTACGCATTGCTGTTGCGACAACGGTCGCGCGACGTCGTCACCAGTGTACACGCGTTCCGCTCGCCGACGACCGTCCGACATGTTAGAATGTGTGGCAGTGACAAATCATAATATTATCTTATTATTACGCGATATATTTCGTACGACGCAAATACATGTTCCACGTGTATATAAAAACAATATGCATTCTACGTAACGACTATATATTTCGTATCGAACAATAGTTATATAATATTTATTGCGACTCGAAAGAGTGTATGACATAAAATAGTATATATTGTGTGATTGTCGCCGTCGCCGTCGTCGTTAACGATTGCCGCCCGTGTTCGTCCGTGTAGTAATATAATATTAGATCATAATAGAGTATCATATAGGTATGCCGGCCGAGGAGATGTCCACCGCAACGACGTGAACATCGTGTGCTCTTATACGGCGGTCCGCACGTGCATAGGTATAGATGTGGCAACTGTCGGCCTGCGATCGGAATGATCTCAGGAGACACTTGCAGATGGCCACCGCCCTCAACCGGGCCAAACCGTTTGGACATTCGGCTCAACTTTTCTACAACGGTTTATATAATATTATACATATATAAATATATGTATTGACACGGGCGCAAATAAGGTGAGGCTGGGGCCCCCGCCTTCCCCTGAAATTTCTATAGCCCACCAAAAACTAATGGCTTGTAAAAGCGTCATAAGAGTATCCCGCAGTGTAGACCTGAGGTTCAGCAACCCCCCAATGTCAAACACTATTTGCGCCTACGTTCAATATTGACACATTATTTTACGATATAATATTGTACGCCTATATAATATTAACTATATAGTTAATGTATAGGTATACATTCATTACCGCGGTCATGCAATGTTTGACCTATCACTATTTTTTGTTCTGGTCTAAATCATTATGTGACCAGCTGATTTGTCCGACTTAACTTACAACAGGTAGATAGTCCATATATCACCCTATTGGGTATATGTTATCTTTGAATATATTTCAGAATAATATAATACCTTCATGAACTGATATTTATTCTGCATCAAATAACGGCGGAACTCCAGGTTTTCTTTTATATATTATATTGATGATTGTTCGATATCAATGGCGTATCCAGATTCCCCGTCGGCTGTATTAAATTAGTTAGTAATTGATAATTATTATTTATGTATTATATGTGCTCCACTTTGAAAATTCTAGATACACCACTGGTCGACATAACTATGCTGATTACTGTAGGTAGTAAGATTTTTAATGACGACTCTTATCAGATTTCCATCCGTATGTTGAGTCTATTTAAACTTTAGCATGTCATTCATCGCATGAGTATCATTAACTTTATCACGACCGTATATACAGAAAAAAATCATTTTTCTTAATGATCACATTTTTGTCCACACAGTTTGGTGGTTATTCTGACTTGAACAAAATATAGGCCACATATGAATGAAATTTAATTTAACGAAAGATAAAAAATATATTGGACCATATTGGACTATAGTACCTTAAAAATAAAATATAAAAAATATAGAACAAAGTAAATCGAACGTCCCTGATTTTTTAATGGTGCCGGGTCAATATATGGTAACTATATGCAAGGGTAAACATATTTATTACTTTTAAAAATGTTATTGCGGGTTTCAAATCAAGTAAAAACATATTTTCAATATTAGTGCTTTATGATTATATATAGGCATTAGGCTTTGTTACAAAATTACCTATAGGTATATTTAAATATTATAACATGTTAAAATTTATAAACTATAGATATTGGGGCTTATAAGTATATTCAGTGGGTCTCTTCTACAATGATTATTATTTAGTGCACAAAAAAAGTGAGTAGGAGGAGCACGGAAGTAACGTTAGTTATGTAAGGGGGTAGGTGGATAGGTGTTGGTTCTTTGTGGTTAGGATGGTGATATAACTATTAAGTGTAAAAAGTATGAAAGTTGACCACGCCACTGAACGTCATCTTATATAATATATATAATATTATATACCTACCAGCTAGTACCTATCTATCTGAGATTCTGAGATATACATAATATCCGCCTTATATATTTTTTGTTTTTTATTAGAAAACAAGAATATATACAATGTAATAATTTATACAGTGGGTAATATGGGGGATTCAAGTATACAAGACGGGACGGTATGATAGAAGAGGGGTCCAATGACCCTACTTCAAAAGACGTGTTACTTATACACATAATTTAATATAATATACCGAGTGTCCGCAAAAACTAAGTTCACTCTATTACTCAGTTTTACCTACATTACTCAGTGCCTACCTTATACTTTAGCATTCTGTTTGCGGGAGATTGATGATCCAATAGTCTATAGTTACATGTCCCGCAAACAGAATTCAAAAATATGTATAGGTTACAGAGACTGAGTAATTTGGGTAGTTTAATTATACAGTAAACCCTGTTTTTGCGGACACACGGTATACCTGCATCTGTTTATCATTGTTCGTGCTACGTACATTAATAATGAACAGTATATAATTATAGTTATTCTAGTTAATTTTACCATAAGCCATATTAGGTATTAATAATGACTAATCGTTTATTTTTAACGTGATGTTCAATTATTTGAGTTTGTTATTAAATTTAAAAAATATGCCCACCAAAATATAGGTATCTAAAATGATTTAAGAAGGTACCTAATATAATGAATGATAAAATAAATCCGTTCCTTGATAGTAGTCATACACTCATGTGTTATAGGTACTTCGCCTGTAAATTATTACAATAACCCGCGACGCGTGTAATTACATCTATAATGTTATAGATGCAACGTATGATTTATCTGCAGCTATAATGTAACCGTGGAAATTTAAATACGTTAAGAGGACGCACATCCACTATTTAAAGGGTTTGACAAAAGAAATTTAAATACAATCTTGACAAGAAATAAAATTTTAAATCTTATATTATATTTCAACAAGTACCGTCTACTGATTCTAATTATTTTAAAAATGGTCCCTTATCGGTATCAATGGTGGTTGCATATAATAACAAGGTCACTTAGAAAAACAGATTCATGTGGCACAAAGTTACACATAACAATACAATATTTCAGCAAATTGGCCAAAACCATTGTATTCATGAATAAATTATGGACGGTGTGGCATCTTAGTTTAATAGACTTTATTTATTACATCAAAAAATTTAGTTATACTTAATTACTCAATTATTTTATATAATATACATTAAACTTATAACATGTACAACCGGGACTATGAAGTTAGTGCAATACTGTCTAAGATAGTAAGATTACATTTAATCTTACATTTCGGTCCAAATCCCATAGCATTCTAATAGTGCACTATCTCTATAACAATGCGATCCCCCATATCTACATGAATCAATAATAATATTGTTCAAAATATTTAAACTAACCTTTTATTTATGTTAAAGGTAAATTTGAAACTTCCATAAATCAAAAAACTTCAAACAATCTCAATTAACAAAATAAAGGTTTCCAACTGTTGTATAATATTTAAAAAATGCTGACTAGGGAAGACTATATTTCGTAAGCATAAAATTACCAGAAGTTTTAATGTGCAATAATGTACCCATTAAATTTACTCTAATTATCTCAGATGACGCTGAACGTTCGTTTTCCTTTTATGTTAAAACAGCAGGTCTTTCACATTTTAAAATATAATAATCTCTTGCCGCATAATCTAATAATTTACAAAGTCTTAGCTACTTTATGCATTTGTATTATTTAAATATTATTAATCCAAATGTAGATACAATAATTAATAAAAAAAAAAAAGTTTTTTTTGTTTATTTGATTAATTTATAATTTGCACCTATATATTTATTAGTTTTAAATCTTTTGGATTTTTATGGCGTATTTTTGTATTTTACGTATTTTACTGTTTATTTAACTACATATTTTTAAAATGTAGGCCATAGGGTGTATATTTTAGAATTTTTACTGCTTAAATTTTTCAACCCAGCTTATATATTTTGTATATAGTTATATTATATTATATTACATTGATTAAGGTCGGCCAAACTTCAGTCAGGTACAAGGTACAGACTTATATAAATTATTATCTACAGTTGTAAACAGTTAATACATGATTTTGTCATATTTCTAACATAAAGTGATAAAATCAAAACAAAATGTTACTATCAATGATTTCAACTTTATACATCAAATAATTAATTCAATGATACAAAATGTATTGTTTTAATTTTACTCGGAGTATAATAAAGTATAAATTAAACTTGACTTGTATGAAAACTGTGATTAACTATAGATAATAATTAGACAATCCGCAAATATTTTTACTACATAATTTAATAGATTTCATAGGTGTTTAGTGTTATCGACTTATCGAATAGGTACAACAAATTCTCTTACTTGTTGAACTTAAAAGCGTAGCAATAACTTAATATAGCAGCTGGTTAATGCCCTTGAACCTTGATACAAAATATAGTATAATATATTATATATATATATACTCAAACTTTATACAGTGTTTTAACGTTTTACGGTAATCATCTCATATTTAATAAGTGTAAAAGTGTATGTTAATATTGAAAACTGTAAATTAGGTGCATGTAATATAATGTTAGGTATATACTATATACACATACGATTTAGGATAAATGTATGTTTCAAATATGCAAGGAATTAATCAAATACGACCTGTACTCGCGCTGATGGTTATAACTTATAATATAATAGCTACCTATGTCCTATTATACCTTTTATCGATATTTTTTTAATAGATTATGTTTTATTCATACTTACTTGTTCTTTACTTCTATAATTATTATTTTAATGATAACTTAGTGATGATGGCGGTGTTAGACCCAATCGATAACCCATTAAATTATTATTTTTATAATTATTTAGTATGATGTATTATGTACCTATACCTATTATATTATCATCTTTGATAAAGAATATTATCAATTTGTTTTTTGCAATGTGTATATCATAATTTGATTAACTAAAACGTGTATGGAAAATATAAAAAGTAAAAATAAACAGAGTTTTTTAATAAAACGTTTGAAATAGGTACTTTCCAATTATCTCTATAGTATATCTACGATTTAATATAAATATGTATTATAATAAGTAACGCTGATGTCAAGAAAATCCTATTTAAATATTATATTTTTATGGATACAATTTTATTATTCATAATACAATTTTTAAATATTAGTAACTATAGCCTATAGGTACCTACTTATCAAAATTGCGATAGCAATAATATATAATATATGAATGTTATTCATATATAAATATGATATGCTATAACTTAAAAGGCTTATAAAATGTGTTGTAGGATTCATAAATAGACTATATAGCCAATAATTTTAAACTTGGTCTATATCTTTGAAAACTTTGTATTATTAACTTGCTCGTCCAATTTTAAAGTACAGCTGGTAGCTTTTGTCAGGTTGAAAGGATTTAATCTACATTTCTGAATTTTGTTGGTTTTATTTTAGATGTAGCACCACAAATATTAAAAGCATTTAAAATTGAAATATTTGCCGAACGTAGCCATCCTTCATGGTTAAAAATTTTAAATGAGGTATTGTCAGGGAAAGTTGATCCTCCGTTCCTCTTATAGGTTTAATTAACTTCAAGGTCCCCCAACGAATCATCCAAACCTAAGTCCCTAGCTTTTATATTCCTCCTTGCTTCTCTAATCATTTGATTGATGAGCCGCTTAGAAGATTAATGTCTATAACTACCAATGTTGACATTTCATATTAACTAATAATTAATTATTTATTATAATATGATACTTTTTTTTCTTAAACAGTCTATAAGACAAATTGTACTTTTTATATTAAATTATATTTAAAGTTGTATATACCAGTGGCTTTTAACCTTTTTTGAAATGCAACCTCCCATTTTTTTATGTTTTTGTAATACGGCCCATTAATTACCGATAAATATAAGTATACAAAGTATACCATTTTCATTAATTTTCATTTAAAAATTTAATTCATTAAAAATCGACATCTAGGTATAGGAACTGATTATAATACATATTTGTGACTGAAATTTTTCAAATAACGTAGGTACACGAATACACGATGCGAGTGTAAATAAAGCCAGATCAAATAAAATATATTAAGATTACCCTAGATTCGGCATGTTATCTGGTTATCGTACCGAACAAATAATTAACTTTATTTTATTTTTAAAATAGTATAGTTTTGTTTCGTTCATAATTTTTGACGACCCCAACTATCATTGATGACGCCTCCTTCAGGTGTTGAAAACCACTGGTATACACTATCATCACTATACTCACTATCACAAAGGGTCATACCCATATAATAAATAAATAATTACTAATTAGTATACTTAGGTACCTATACTCTTACTGTTGTAACTTGACACACATTTGTTTTGGTATCACTTATCACAGTGTCGTATCCTGCAACATACCTACCACAATAGTTAATGGAGATTTTTTTAAATTTAAGTTGTCTTATTTTGGTATACAATGCAAAAAAAAAACAGGAAATTAACTTTAATGGTGTGCGTCTTATTACTTATCAAAAATTTATACAGAATTTCTTAAGATGACGTAACACGAAAATTGTTGTCTCTATCTTATATAAGTGCGTAACATGGAAAATTTACGCTCAGCAGATTTCGTTAGTTTAAAAATTAGAATGAATCGACCTATGATAAAACTTGATGAAAAAAACATTATCTGTGTATATAGGCTTTTTATCAAGTTTTGCGTACATAATACGCGTAAATTAAAAATGTTCATAACTCACTCAAAAACTAAATTATCGTAAAGAAACCAACACACAAACATAGATAATGTTCTTACCATCAAGTTTCATAATAAGCCAATTCACTCTAATTTTTTAAACAACGAAGCTAAACGTGATCTGCTGAGCGTAAATTTGTTATGTTACGCACTTTTAAGTCGGAGATAACAAATGCCACTGTTACTTCTTGCTCTTAATCATAAAAAATAATCTTATAATGTGGTCGGTCTCAGGATTTAAATAGACTTCTGCAATATATCTTATACAAAAGATTAAATTCTTGTTTTTTGATGCAGGAATATATTAAAATTAGATTACTTATCTCATGATTATTTTCCTGTTGTTTTCGATAGCTGACAGAAGAGTTCAAGCCAACTTGGGTTACCTAATGAAGTCACCATAGACTAGATACTTACTAAATAGCTTTGGTATTTTTTCATTAAATTATATTATCTAGATTCTAGAGTTTAAAACTCATACAAAAGCCAATATGAACAAAATAGTTGAATTAAACGGAACAATATTATTAAGAAACAAAGTATTAATACGATTCAAATTGCATTGTATAAACTATGTTAAGCTAAAAGATGAATTTTAATTATCTTATACTTTTCTATTATTGCTATTTTTGAAAGTAATATTAGGTATGACTAATGGGTGCCTACTCAAACGTTATAAATCACATTTTTATATTATTTATTCGTAATATAATAGATCAGAGGTGGTAAGTAGGTATAAGGTATATAAAATTTCAATTGTGTAGTGAATTTTTAATTTAGATTCTCCCCCAAAAGTAAAGAACGAAAAGATTCGTATTTATTTTTGTTAAATAGGATTACCAAGGATTGGGGACCCCTGTGGACCTGTGTTGCTTATAATATACTAATATATTATACATCACAATACAAGAGAGTGAACTCTAGTATATTATATATATTTATAATGCCTACTATTAACCCCTCAATATATTTAAGACATTAAGAGGGTGTCAGCACAATATTTGTTTTCTCTCTCTACGCGCAACAAAACGCAGTCACGTAAAATCGTTTTTTACAATTTTTGAGTACATAATCTAAAATTAAAATCAATTATTGCAAAAATTATAGAAAATAATATTGTGGAGGGTTCGATATTTTATGAATTACCTATTACTATTCAACTTAAAAATAAAATAAAAATAAATTGTTGTAAATTTAAATGAATATTAAATTGGTTCGAGACAAATATATGTGGCAAACTCTCAAAAATATTATTCTCTATGATTTTTATAATGAGAGATTATTTTGCTCTGATATTGCTTAAAATATAAAACAAAATATGTAAAAATTTTGCATGTGCAGGATGCGTTTTGTCTTTAATTGGTATGTTGTGTACCTATAGGTCAGAGAAGGAAAACGCTGATATCTTCTCAGTCTTGTAAAAAATACCTTTGCAATTGTATTTAAATACAAATCCAAAAACACCCATTCAGAAAGTATTTCAAGTACAAATACTTGGCAAGTATTTTATTACTTTTATAATACGTATAGTTCATATTTTTATTGTAAAAGTATGTATGGAAATTAGTTTTGTAATTAATAATTACTAGTTTAAATTTGTGATGTCGAATTTAACTAACATTAGAACTTTGTATTTCTTACTAACCTACTCCGTTTTAAACTGAAAAATGAAAAGAAATGAAAATTTTTTATATTTTAATTTTAAAATACTGAAGAGGATGTCAGCGTAATATTTCTTTTCTCTCTCGGGCCCACGCGCCACACAGATAAAAAACTTTTACCATGTTTTATGATTTTTAAGTTATCTTAGAGTAACTTACCTGTTACAAAATTTATAGAGAATAATAAATTTGAGTCACTAATGTGTGCTGCGGCCAAGCATTATCCGGCCCTTTCGGTTGGAGGATCACCCGGGTTCATTGTGACGAATCCTTGCCCCACATAAAAACACCTGTTTCAATCATACAAACCATAACCCCTGTACAAACCCATGTTACCAAGAGAAAAAAAATAATAATAAATAAATAATTAATATTCAAATAAATGTTTAATAATTTGGTTTTAGTTATAAATAAAATAATATAACGATTATAAAAAAACAATCTGAAATGTGACGAATTCTTTTGAATTTTTAGAAGTATATAGGTGTACCTCCTTAAAGAGTATTGTAAATACTAAACTGCTACAAGAGTATTTAAATATGTTTATTCAAATATACTTGACAAGACTGAATCTTCTTAATATAATATACGTATAAAAACGTTTCGATGTACATCATTGTAGATTACTTCAGAGATAATCTGACGGCATATTATACACAGTACCTATGTACTATTTTTAAACGCGAAATGCCCATATTATGTTTTAAAAGTGGCGACGTGTTTGTTTACAGATCCGTACGAGGTGGTCAACGCGGCCAGCAGTCGGCTTGTAGCCCAAGCGGCCGCAGGCTCGGGACAAATACAACTGTGGCAGTTCCTGTTGGAGTTGCTGGCCGATTCCAACAACGTTGGATGCATTTGCTGGGACGGCCCTGGGGGCGAATTCAAGCTGATTGACCCAGATGAGGTAGCCAGGCGTTGGGGTGAACGCAAATCGAAGCCCAACATGAACTACGATAAGCTCAGCAGAGCTCTCAGGTATTAATAAAAACATTTTAATATTTTCTTTCAGTGGCGTATCCAGGATTGTGCTTCTTTTTTAAGGGGAGGGGTCATAATTTTTCGTATAGCGGAGGTTAAATATAGGATCTCTCATCATGAGTTTTATTTGCTGATGTAATTAGAACATTTTATGAATGTATATTTAATTTTCTTGAAATTTCGTGGGTCTACAGCCTCCTTATAGTTCCTCCTATATATGCCATAATTCTTGCTAAATATTTATGTTACAAATTTAAAAGTAACGGTAATACCTATACTAACTTAAGACATTGGCATTGATCGATAGAGTATTTAATTTATTTAGGGGCCTCAGATTTGTCCATTACTTTTTTCGTTATAGGCTATAACACTGCATAAATCACCTAAATAAAAGCGATGATTATTTAGCGAGGAAGAAAGCTTGTAGATTATAATTTATAAATAAAGTGATACATTATTCATTATTTATTGCCTATGTACCTAATACCTACCTATATATATTTATTATAACAGGTACATAATATATACATTATCATTATTTTTTTCGTACAAGGGTCTCATTTAAAACTGAATAACTTAATCCGGGCTTGTATATGTATCTTCTTGACAATTGATTAATTTGAAAATTTTTGCATTTTCCACAAAAAGCATATAATCATATTATAATGATTTAATATTTTAATCTTGTCATGAACTGTCGATTATACGACCCATGGTTATTAATTATTATATATAAGAGTAGATAAAAATATATTTGTATAGAAATTCGCCAAAAACAAACGTCATATCAAACCGATAAAAATTAGCGAATTATATTACTAACTATAGGAGGTTGATCGGCATCTTTAATTTTGGGTTATTAAATCCGGTATGTCACTAGAACCAGCGTTATTTCAAGTTATTTCTACTGAATGTATAATATACGATATTATACTATAAAAATATTAATTTATAATTTATCTTATCAATAAGTAAAATGAATCGATAAGAAAAATTTCTTTTCACCGATTATTCGAATATGTTCCTACCTAATTTTATTTAAAACCATTCTGCATAATATGTTAATACCGTAATATGTTTTATTAAATATTATATATAATTTAAGTGGCGTTTTCATTATATTCGTACCATTTCCACAGGTACTACTATGACAAGAACATCATGACCAAAGTTCACGGCAAACGTTACGCGTACAAGTTCGACTTTCACGGGCTGATGACCGCATGCCACCAGAGCCAGCCGCAAATGCCAGCGGCGCAGTCCGGCCCCCAGGTGGCCGCTGGCCCATCATCGGTAACCATGCCGTCCACGCCGTCGCCTTCCGACTTTGCCGGTGGCCTGTACGGCCATCAGCACGCTTCCGCTTCCGGCCCGCCGACCGCCATATTTCCAGCCGGGCCGTCCTACTGGGCCACATCAGCAGCAGGCCTTTCTACGCTGTACCAACATCCTGCCGGGCCACGGTATCCTCCGTAATCCAAAATATCATAATATATACTATAGGGATGGATTCTCGAACTAATGTCGAACCCTCGAACACCCCGAACTTCGATAATTTCGTACAATTCGAAGTTCATAAGAAATCAATACTAGAAAGTTCTAAGCATTTTGAACAGTCCATTTCATAATCGCGTCGCTATCCAAGTTCGGGGATTCAATATGTTCGAAAAGTTCAACGAGTTTGATCTCAAACAGTTGGAGAAGAAGAAAAGTTCGAACTCGTGAAAATTGAAGTTCGACCCATTCCTGTAATATACGAAAATATCTGTATACCCGCGCGCTGCAGTTGTATCACAAATGTCTAGATTAATTATTATATCAAGCAAACTTTGTCGTTGAAATAATTTCATAATAAGTAATTATTGTTCAGGAAACTGATTTTAATAATGTATTTTGTTTGACATTGTGTTTTGTAGAAAAAATCGAAGTGACGTGTTGTTTTCAACGAACACGCGAACACGATGTATATATTATTATTGATATTTCGATTTGTTTGTTTCTATGCATGAAAACGAGCCTTAATTTTAATACCTATGTAGTAATAATATGGTCGGCATCACTTCTTGCAATATGCAGCAGTACGCCTCACCCCACTCCTAACTACTTGCACTCGGGGGGGGGGGGGGATTCTCTTTTTTCCTCAATGTGACCATCATTAAGACATATTAAGTGCTTGAGAAATTTTATTTGAACAAATATGTTCAATAATAATCATTTACAAATTGCACTCATGACTTTCGATTTTTCATTGTATATAATATTAAATATATTATATTGTCTTATACTCTTATTATAAAAAGATAACTATAAATATTACAAGACAATAAAATATTTATACATTTTATACATTATACACTACAATTTACAATTTTAAAACGCTCTTAACTCATAAGTCACAACTATTGCTTCAAAATTAAAATATTAAAATGAGTCTACGACCTAGATAATGATTCTTACCTTTAAATTTGATAATTTATCAATAATTCTCAATTCACTCTAAAATTAAAAATAATAGAATAAAAAGGATTATTCTGAATTGAAAATTTGATATGTGTTAATAAGACCTATACAACATGCGGGTACATCATCTTAAAAAAGAGATTTATTTTTTCGTACATTAATTTACATTAATAATATATCCAAGTCTTGAGCACCCTACTGATGGCAGGTATAATACTTTCAAGTAAAAATGATCTCATTAGATTTGACTTAAAATTAATATATGTGTAAAAAGCAATTACTTTAAATAACTGTATTTATATATTATAGGTATAGATACTAAAAAGTTTGTACGGAAAACTGGTATTTTATATTTTATCATCGAAATATGAAATTAATTAAGTGACTCGAGAGCGGCTTTTTAATGCATTCGTTTAGTGGGTCGATGCTCATGAGCTAGGTTAACCCTGAAATCCTGATAAATCCACTGCACTTACCAAGTTAAATATTTACGTAATATCTAAAGTCAAAAATAAATAATTATAATACATCACAATTATTACGCGTCAGAAAAAGGAATAATCTTCGGTATTGGTCTACAAAATTAAAAGAAAAAAGATTTACTCATAATGATAATAAAAATAATAATAATTTAATACGTTTACCTATTTTGAAATATTTATTGCACGGCAAACAAAAAACAAATTATGAGGTTATAAACTCATAAGTATTAAGTTCAAAAAATTCCCAACATTAATAATTAGTGGGTATAATAACGTAATGCATAATATAGTCAAAAATATGCAAAGGTAAAAAGTGCGCAATCGTATTGCACCGGTGCAACTTTCGACGGGACCCATTAAATTATTGTGGTGGTTTATTGCGTTCAAAAAAATAAAAATGCACTGTTATTAATAATACTGGACTAGCTATATAATATGAATTGTATACATTTTGGTGTCACTAGAAGTGATGAAGATCGTCACGCTTCAATTCCGTTTGAAGTTTGAACCATGATAATTCTGCACATAAATGTTGGATAATAACCTATTATGTCCTTATCGTTAAGTCATATTAAACAAATTAAATGTTTTTATTTATAATTGTATACTACCATAGTCCATAGACCTATCTATGTACCTATACTTACCTATTATAAAAAGGCTGCAGCGCGCGGTCGATATTAGATTATTAATAATATATTATTATTATGTATCATCTACAGTAAAAAGTTCCTTTAAGTCGTCAGAACATATTATATATAATTTGTACAATAATATAAATTGTAAATATATAAATATCGTCGTGTTATTTTTTAATTGTATTCTAATTATTTTTATTTCCACGAATAACCTAATTATTCAACATTTTATTAGTCACGTGTAATTGGTACTTCAAAATCAAAAGTCTACATTAATTAAATTTGGTTCATATAAAACGAAATATATGTTATAAGTTTATAACTGAATAACGTTCAATATGTTTTTTTCTCATTAATTTGAAATTATTATAGGTACATTCTTTAAATTAATGGTTAAATTATCATTTGGATAACATAATTATATTTAAAGTTATCAGTTTGAAAACAATTGTTTTTTGTTGTTTTTTTCACTGAACTATTAAAAATTATTGGTTTGTGCTATAAAAAAATTAAAACACTACAACACGGATAAAGTCCTTCCTTATACGTTGTGGAATTTTGGTAATTCTACTACAAATACAGAGGGAGTAAAAATGTCCCACGCAAAACAGTTTTTGCTATGTTGTATATTTGTAAGACGGAGACAACACATGTGGGTCTGACGTCCTCTTAAAATAATAGTAAATAAACAGTGGCGTAGCCAGGGGGGGTTTTTTTGGGTGTTGACTCCCATCCCCATCATTGACATTTTTTTCCCATAGTGAATGTATTATTTATATAGAAAAACTTGGTTTGATTTATACTTGAACAGTTAACTACCCCACCCCCACCACAATTTCATAATCCTTGCTATGTCACTGATAATAAACAGGGTTGGGAGTTTATAACACTTTAAGTTTCATAAATACCTACCTTGGACATCGCTAAATATGACCTAAAAATATGCAATAAAAATTACAAAATATGCAAAAAACAGAAATTTATTAATTAATAATTTTACTCCAACAAAATCAACAGATAACAAAAGTTTTAAATTAGAATCAAATAATATACTAAATTGTATTCACGTCGCCTCAGCGCGTCAGCGTATCTATCTGTCTATATTTACTTAATCTATATATGAATATAATATTTACTTTGACAATTCGACTGACAATAATCTAAAAACACGTTTACTAAAATATAATTTCATAAAATCATTTAAACCTTTTTTTATATAATATTGCACTAAAACCAAAAAAATCGCAAAATATTCAAAAATATGCATACATAAAGATTTAGTTCTCTGTACCATTATGAAACACACTTTTAGCTTACTTTGCTATTTCTTAGCATCTCATAGGATATATGCAAATGCTATAAATCCTAACCCTGCAGATAATAAAACTATTGAAAAGTATTTATAACTTTGTTCATTAATGATAAAATTGTTGAAGATACAAATTCCAAAACACAAATCCTCACCTTGAAGTTTAATTATCGACGTATTGATATTTTACCATGTTATAAATTATAAATTGTAATGAAATACACAACATAAAATATATTTTTAATATGATTACTTTATCCTCGTATAAAAACATCAAAATTATGTTAACTGTATTATATAGTTAACTATATTATTATGTTCATAATATTATTTAGTAAAAAAAATAAAAAAGGTTACTACAAGTGGGTCACTGTAATGGATGGTGTTAAATTTTAATTCAATGTATAATATCATTGTATATACGAAAAACGATTCTGCAGATGAGGGAAGGCGGTCCATGCAATGTTCGTTATCGTGGTCACCAAAAGGAGAATTCAATAAGCTTTTATAGCCGGTGTCGATATTTAATCGTTTGACGGTTTTGGGAATAGGAAACCAAAATATATCTAATAATAAATGCCAAGCCTTTACGTGACGTATACGCCATAATGTAAAAAAAAAATTACTAAAAAAATGGTAATGTTTTTTTAGAGTTAACCTAAAAAAGTTTGTCCCGTTTATTTATACATACAAATGGTCACCCTATAATGTAGTCATTAAATAATTATCACCGATCGATTTATAGATTTATATAAACAGAATTTACGGACATATTTTTAAATAAATTTAATTTATATGTTTTACTATACCTACAATTCAAAGAAATCCAATATTTTAATTATTAATGATATGAATATTTTAATACTATCGACTTTCTGAGTGACGATGAATAATAGAATGGTAGTATAATACTATAGTAGGTAATACAATATTGAACAGAATATTTGCCATAGGCAGGTACCTACAATAAGTATAAACATGGCAATGGTTCGAAATTGTAAGCATTACCATATTTTTATTAGATAAGTAGTTTAAAAAGTAGCTTGGTAAGATATATACATTCTCCACTTTTTTTATATTTTTCATTCTGGAATGGACATTATAGTTTTATTGCTGTCACAATGTTACATTGTTACCTATAACCGCTATAAGTTTTATTATACTAATATTATGAATTATTTTTACTAAATTATTATAATAATTATGTCTTATTGTTACCTATATAAACCCATTATTATACAACAATACTAGTTTCAACCGTGTACAATTTTTTTTTTTTGGCAAATCCTAAATAGTGCCTAAATACGCTATATATAAGTGAATCTCCGTTTGAGTGTATCTCAGATTTAGTGTACCTCAGTTAATGGACAGACATCAGTGTACATAACTTTGTGTAATAATTTGACCTAGATGGGCAACCGCAAGTCACGGATTGGATTTATCAATTGGTATATTATTTTTAACGTGGTTTTAGCTATTTAGTCTCTTATATTTTTAAATATCTCTAAAAAAAATCTTTGAAATTTTTGCCAAAATTAATAGAGTAGTTTATGGGTATATAAGCTACAAACATACATATTTGGTTTTAAGATAATAATATTATATAGTTTCTTTAATCGAGGTCATGTAAACGCGACGATTTTCTGCATGATGCTTGTTGTTACAAATTGTATCTGATCTGCCTGAGTGACCAATAGCAACGATTTATGTACAAACAGTAAAAAAATACTAATTTCTTCGATTATAATTTATAACATACTAATTACAATTATAATCTGCAACCAATGGCAATTATTTAAAAACAAAAAAAAGTTTCAATTTTCACTGTAAATCTCAAAATCTTTGTTTGGGAACCCTTTAAAATGCAAATTTTGGAAAATCCTTTCTTAGTGGGTCTTCACGTCTAAAACGAAATTACTGATCAAATTTTATACTCATAGCTTCAGTGGTTCCGGCTAGGCGATGATGAAACAGTCAGTCAGTCAGGACAAGTTATTTTATATATTACTAGCTGTATCACCTGACTTCGCCCAGAAAAAAATTAACAAGCTTAAAATGATGTGCTAGTGTGCTACGTATATATCGGCGTATCTCGATAATAGATAAAGTCTTAAAGACAATACATTTTAACTAATCGTTAAAGTAATGTAAAAGTTTAAACTAAATGTTTTCGATAACGCAATTTATGTAATTCAGCTAGTCGTGGTATATTAATAAAGTGATCGATGTTTTCCATAAAACTCTCATGTATTTAATATTAAAACTATGTATGTAACAAAATTTATATTAATCTGCAGTAGCTTATAATTACGACTGAGTGACGATTATATAATCTGTGCAAGTACATTTCAAATATTTCAAACATAATAACGAATTACAATTAAGTTACTGAAATTACGAACAAAATTGCGACTTCTTAAACAACAGGATTTGCATTTTCTTAAGTAACAATAAAATTGGAAATAATAGATCACTCAGAGAAGTATTTGAAACAACTATGTGAACAAAAATTTGAAAAAAGATCAATTGTGTCGTCAGAAAATTGGTACATAATACAGACCTGTTCTTTTATATATATATAATATAAGGATATAATATAGTCATATAGATAACTAGATAAGTTTTAAATGGATATTTTTCATGCTAAAATGTTCGTTTCAATGAATCGATTATTTCAAAAATATGAATACAACCTTTATTCAAGGTTGGGCATGTTATTAATATATTTTTTAACTCAGTTAAGTTAAGTTAAATTGTTTTCAATTCATTTAAAAATTAAGTTAATAGACATTTTAAAATTTAAAATACATTATACATTAATTTGACAAATACTATTAACTTAATTTTTAACTCATTAACTCGTTAACTCGTTAATGCCAAGCCTTGCATTTTTTACATATTACATTATGATAGCCCCATGTGGGATCCCATCCCCCTCCCATTCGCTGAATAAGTCTATAGACATAGATGAACGTTGATGATTTTACTTGAAACTATTAAGCAATGTAATTTATAACAGATAAGTATTCAGTTTCTAATTTCTAATAGAAAAACAATTTTCGAATCAAAAGTCCCATTTCACAGTAACGTGTATGATAATTATACAGTGTTATTCGATTTAGGTAAATGTTGTTAGAGTTCGTAGCTTATAATGAAAAACGCTTACGGCTTTTCATTATAACAGCTGTTTAAAATGTTCATGTTAATAGTATATGATTTTTTATTTATAAACGTATATAAAACTTACGTATTATGTAAATAAGAATATATAGAATTTGGAAACGTTTTATTATATAACATTTTTATAACTGTCAGGGGTATTTAGTTGTTCGTTTATACCTATATGGCTGTAGTAGGTACCTACTCTGTAGTGTTGTTCCTGTAGAAAAAATCATCAATATCACAGGCTAATTTTATGGCGATGCAATATTTTTGATAATTAATATTATTAATATTGGTCCTGGCTCTTGATAAAATTAAGCGGTGGCCGGTGGTTTATGAATTAAATGATCGATTCAAATATTTCCATATCATCGTTGTTGCCAGTGAAAAGAGAATTATAACTGTTAGATGTTGTTGGTGCGCTATCTATGTTTGGATGTTTAAGTTTAAGCGGAGACAGTAGACAGTGAACACGCAACGTGGGAGATATTGAAAAAGTTCGTTTATATTTTATAGGCTTTTAACTCGGTTTAACCACTGAATATATAACAATCCTAGTTTAAAAAATCTAGTAAATCTAGTTCATGAATCACGATATTAACTGTTATAATATGTCACAGCTGATATTATACAAAACGACTAGACTGCCTATATCCTATATCCTATACCTGACTGCAATATCTGCAAATAATCCAATTTATTTATTTTGGTTTAGTCATAGGTAGGTATCACATTTACAATTTCACTAAACAAATCTATACGGACTTCTTTGATTAGCACAGTCAGCCATTTTACCGACTTCAATATTAAGATGACGCTACAACCGCATTTGTTGTTTACGTCTTAAAAGTGCTTAACATATCAAATTTACACTGAGCAGTTAAGGCTGTTGGAGCATAGAATATTTTAAGTAGTACAATTTAGGAAATTGTGCAAAAATATTATTGGAAAATATTTGTCATTGTGTGAGTAGTAAATGAACCTTAGTGTGTGTAATCCATTATCTGGGCCATTTATCGTGTTATCGTAAAAAAATCGTTAAAATCTGTACAAAATAGTTTATGTACTTCCCGATATCCGATTATTATTTAAAAAATATGTATGAATTCATCATCCCCTTTACAGGTTATGTGGAAAAATAATTGATGTTTTAAAATTGAATGTAAGTGTATAAAATAAAAATATTTTCATAATTTTTTTTAAATTTTAACATATTTTTTAAGCCTTATTGAATACAAAAATCAAAAATCTGTTTCCTAGATAACCTAGAAAAGAAGATGATGAGTTCATACAATTTTTTTAAATAATAATTGGACATCGGGAAGTACATAAACTAATCTTCCGCTTATTGGTCTAAAACTACAAAAAATACGGTGTGCTCCAACAGCCTTAACGTTTAACTTAGTTATTTTAAAAATTATAGTGAATAGTTTTGCGTGTATAAAATAGCGCTATTTAAAAATGCTCAGAACTTGCTTAAAAACATAACTATCGTAAGATACCGGCATATGATCATAGATAATGTTTTTGGCATTACGTTTCATGATAGGTTAATTCACTGTAGTTTTTAAACTAACGAAGCTAAATGTGTAGGTACTGCTGCAGCAGCATAAAAAAGGTATCCATATAACACGCTTGTAAGACAACAAATGCGGATGTAGCGTCCTCTTAAAGCCAAACTTATTAAGTTGTATTATATATTAATCTGTGGGCGCATTGTGAAAATCATCATGATTGTGGCTAACTAGTTTGATAGGCGTAATTGGATTGTTTTTAGAGGATATGAGTGACAGCGTCGACGGCGGTATCAGATAATGGATTGATGGCATTTTTCTATTGGTGTTAATCAACATCTGCCACCTACCTAGTTACGAAGAATCTGGGATGGATTTTGTAGGATTGCCAGGCAGAAAGTTATAACCGATTGACAATTGTTCGACAAGAATCGGACAGACAAGAACCGGAAAAATCGGAATAGCATATTATACACTGTATTATCAGATTTCTTACTTTTTACACACTAGCGACTAGCTGGTACCATTGATTATAAATACTATTAGTATTTATAAATTATAATCAATGCCAGTACCTACCTTTTTTTAAGAACTATTGGTAAATACCTACTTATTTTTTATGTATCTGTTAACTAAATAGTTACCTACTGGCTATTCCTAACGTAATCACACGGACACAGTGCACGCTACGACACACTAGGAAGTCATCTTTCTTATATTTGCATAATTGTACAATGTATTTTTATACTTAGGATTACAGTAACCACCTAATGTTAGGGGGTATACCCACCTCTTAAAATAAGTGTGTTGGTCGCCACCCCTAATACATAGGTTAGGCGCCACTGTTATTCATTATAAATATTTATGTGCAACTTGTCAGAAAGCCTCTAATTAAGAAAGAAAATTATTCAATATAACATGCTACTTTCTAGGAATAAGCAATTAAAACTGAATAATTGAATATAAACAGTAAAAATATACAAAACAATAATAATAATGCTCATAGATATTAAACGTTTGTCCAGTCGTATAGTCATCGTCCACCAAGCAATAATAAAATTATATGCCACAACAGTCTTCTCAGAATCCAAATTAATTTTGTTAAACGCGAGGTAAGTTCACTATTATTTAACAACATAATATTTTGATGAATTACTTGGTATGGGTATTATAAATAAAATATTAAAACTTTCTTAACAGCTATCATTTAACTTTATTAATACATGTGAAAAGTTTTTGTATTTCTACTTTTACCTGTTCTTGCAGTAATAATAATTATTAATATTTAGGTCTAGGGACTTATAGTTCTAAAAAACACACCCAAATATGTACCATAAGTTACCAAATATAGGTACACAAAACAAAAAAGGTGGATGTCGCTCTGCTGTAAAGTAGGTTAAAACTTAAAAGTGAGTCGCTGTCTAATGGATGGTATTAAATTTTAATTGAATGATATATAGGTATAATATCATTGTACCTATACAAAAACGATTCTGAGCGGTGACGGTTTGTAAATTTGTCAGATATTTTTTATTTATAAATATTTATTTTTTGATATCATTTATTTTTAATATTTTTAAACTGCTATTGTAACAATATATCAGGAGCCTTGTAAACATTTTAAAGCTTTTTGACCCAAAGAACAACATTTTATTGACATTTATAGAAAAAAAATTAAAAATTAAAAACTGTTAACATCCGTAAACAGCTCAAACGGCTCGAACAGCGATAGACTTATACTTACATATATAGCCACAACAGCCAACAAGAAATGTATTATTTTTTAAGTTTCTTATCGCCGTCATAGACCTATAAACTATATTTACCTCTTAAAATTCTTTGAAAATAGATGAGTTCGCAGAGAATTTGCAAAAAATGTACCCGAATGATTTGGATAATACTTTTTCGTCAGAATGCTTACATTTTCAATCTTATTTACTAAACAGTGATATCGATATGGACATAGATAATTTAACTCCAATCACACTGTGCCAGTATTTGAGAGATAACTCTTTACATATCGAAATATTTCCAAATATTGACACAGCATTGAGAACATTTTGGTGAGTGTACCAGTGTTCAATTGTACCTACTATAGCGAGAGATCGTTTTTATGCCTCAAACGTGTAAACTATTTAAGGTTTACCCAAACTGATGACAAGTTGAATAATTTAGCATTGTTATCGATAAAGAATGAAATGTTAAGCAAATTGAATCGCGAAGATTTAATTGACACATTTGCAAGAACCAATTAATGTCGACGTAAATCGATCGTCTATGATAAGTATATAAGTAATTTACTATGTAAGAAATATAGTTTGTATTTTGTATACCAACCTTTTGCTATTTCTTATTTTATTTTCTGTTTTTCAACTCCAATATTGTTATGTTTTTGTATTTAAAATATAAATAAAAATTTTTTGCATACTTACCTTATTAAATTTTATTTTATCGTATTTAAGGATGGCAATTTTCCACAGGCCTACAAGCGGTAGATATATAAATACGCCTCTGTATACCAATATGCATAATTTATATATTTATTATTATTATTGAAATTGTTTGTATAATATGATTGTACTAGTACTATACATACTCTTAAATCGTAATAATAATAAACTGTAAAATATATAATGATATATAAATATTATAAATACATTGTATTAAATTATTTTAGCACAAAAATATTGTATAAAAAAAGTTGAAAATTACGAGACACTTATATAGCTTATTTCGTGGCTTTAATGACCCTAGGATTTTTCATCCAGATTTATTATATATTTATTTACTAAATACAGAAACCAGAAGGAGCTCATCTGACAAGATATTTACCATTGCATATTTACATTAATATCATAGCCCATAGGTGTCTACCATAATTTAGGTCCAAAGTGAAATACCAATTTTATATAAAAAAAATATTTATCGTGGCTTATTAAATTGGAAAAGGGTAGTTTATAATTAACTTTTTCAGAATTAACAACTTCTTAGTTAGAGTCTGTATTCTTGATGTTGTTAGTTTAACTAGTAAGTTTAATTTTATTTTGTTCGTTGATAATTTTATCTAAGTAGGTACCTATTATTAATTAAAATAAGTTTAGAATACATAGTCAATAATCAGTCGATATTTGGATATTCGGATATTCGGATTCAGTCGGAACCACCGACATATTACGAAAAAATCGCTAAAAATGGGATTTTATTTTTTAACGCTTTGTTTATCAACATAAAAAAAAAAAAAATTTCAATATTAATTCAACTTCTAGGCTATAATAAATAATAACAATATAAAATATCCAGACTGACAAACCGTCTCCGTTCAGAATCGTTTTTCTTATACAATGATATTATATCATTAAATTAAAGTTTAAACAATCCATTATACATTGACCCACTTGTAACCTACTGTACAGCAGAGCGACATCCACTTACCCGCTTTTTTTTAAATTTGTTTTGTATATATTATTATTTAATAATTAAAAACTCAACAATTTTATATCGTCTTATAAATATGGTATATTTATTTAATAAAAAGTAATTGGGTAGTGTGGGGGGCTTTGTCCCCCGCGGCTCTGTTTTCTGAAAATTATCTGGACCCTCCCCATGACAAATTCCTAAATACGCCACTCGCGTGACGTCTTTTTAAATCATATATATTAATAAATTATATAATAAAATTATAAATATAGGTTTCAATCATATATTAATAATAATAATTATAATTATAATTATAGATCACTAACTACACCTATTATAATATGATAGATAACCTGGTACGCCTAAAAAGAAGTAGTAGATCTGAGATCACCTGCTACACGAATGCCAAGATAACAAGATTACTTTAGGGATGACGGGCCTTTAAGCCTTTTATAGAGAATATGTCGATGTTTGTTAAATTATTGCATTCACGCACAATATGGTTTATTGGGTTATATTCAGTGCTCGAATTGGCGGGGGGGGGAGCTCCCCTACTATTTTTTTTTACTTGTACGGGGGGACGTTATAAACTGATGTCCGAAATATTTTTTATTAAAATGTGGATTTTAATTGATATCAATTATATAACAAGTTTTACTATTTTTCATAACAAATTTATTTTTTTTATTAGTTTATTAATTAATTATAATATCACCCTGTGTTTTGCCTACATAGTCAGTAGTTTACAAATTACAAGTATATTATCTAAGACACATACACTAATGTGTGCTTATAGTACTATCTTAAATCGTGTTCCGAATGAAATGTTATCAGTTTCAGTTATGGTTATCATTTATCGGTGTTTTTGAATTTTTAAAAATTTTTTATACTTATCAAAATTCAAAATACGCGGTCTCTTTTGAATTGAAAACAATAACAATTCATTTTTATCTATTAGTATATTGAATAAAAATTAACTTTAGTTAATAGGTCTATGGAATAAACAAGTAGATTATTATTTTTTTTCTATTGTAACAAGTCAAGATGTAGATATTGCTATCAAAATATATTATACCTATTTGGAATTCAAAATGTGTTGCTGAAAAGTGGTATTTAAAATGACAAAATGTATGTAAGGCAGGAGCGTGGGGGGTGTGTGTTGAGTAATTTCACCCCTGGAACGCAGTTTTTAAATCGTTGGATTGAGCTCCTCTACTTAATTTTCCCAATTCGAGCACTGGATATATTGTATCTATATGATGTTCGGTGATTTTTTGATTGAGAAGGTAGGACAGGATCAAGTCATGTATTTTGAGAGACATCGAGAGAATTGTACTAGTTCCAGTAGCCAGTGCCGCAACAACCGCAGGGGCAGCCGGGGCAATGCCCCTGTAGAGGGCCGCTAATCGTCGGTTCAGGAGCCCCGCATTTATTTTAAATTTTTAAATAATTGCATTGTATTGCAATTATTTAAAAATTATTTATTTTTAATTATTGCAATCAAATAAAATATATTAAATAAAAATGTTCATTTTTATAATATATTATGATATATTGATATATAATTTGTTATCGAAGATAAATATATTTATCCATAATAATATCTATATTTATCTATAAAATTATATTATTATAGCGTTTTATTGTTTATTGTCATTGAGTTACTTTTATGTGTGGAATTGGAATTTCCCGAAATAATCTTTGTAATCACTAATCGCCGACCGTAGCCCGTCAATCAGATGTAAGTTCTGAATTTACCAGTTAACTTATCTCTCTTAAGGAAATGATCATGGACAAAAATTTAAAAACAATTTGTGAACTTGCAACATTTATCCTAAAAAATGATTTTTCTATAAGTTACTCTGAAGTACTAAGAGCCTGCATCTATTCTTAGTATTGCCAGTTACAGTTGCCTCTGCAGAAAGATCATTTTCTAAATTAAAACTTATTAAGCACTTTCTGAGAAATTCTATAGCACAAGATCGTTTGACTAATATAACTATACTTAATGTTGAACAAATTCGTACATCAGAATTAAATTTAGAAAAGGTTATAAATGACTTTGCTAATTTAAAAGCAAGAAAAATGAATTTCTGTTCTTAATTTGAATGATTCTATTTCTATAGTACATATTATTTTAAGTATTATGATTTATGACACATTTACAATGACTTGAACTAAGTTATACAATTGTATTTCATATTGTTATTTGTTTGTAATTATTTTTTTTTCTATATAAATAGGTAGTAGGTACCTACCATATATTATGAAATTTGTTGAATTAATGTCTAATATCAAGTAATAAGTATAATAAATTGATATTTTATTAATTATTATTAGTTGTTTGTGATACATTTTTTATCATTTTAAATTTGGTAAAGATTTTTTTTAAATAATTGAATGTTTAAATATAATATAGGTGCAAACAATCTTTTTGCTTTGCAATACTTTTTAGAACCATATATTATTACAAAAACTTTAATTAATATTTATAATAAAAAAAGAACTCTAAAAGTGTGTATAGTTATATTTTAATAACAATATACTGGTCACTGGGTAGTGGACCTTCACATTATATTTTTAGACTTATTTAAAAAAAATCACCATTATTATTTATATTTTTATAAGTAACCTATAAAAAATATTATACATACAGACCTCGGGGGCCCCATATATTGACTTCGTCCGGAGCCCCAAGAATCCTAGTTGCGGCACTGCCAGTAGCTCAGTAGCCATTGACATATTTCGATACCTTGAAAGTTGAAGCCGATTGAGATTGACACTGCTCGTTCGGTTTATTGTACCAATAAGCAGTTCTCTCTATATTATATCGGGACAATTATCATTTGGATTTATGGACGTATAAGGAAAAAAAATTTACAAACCAGGAATGTATCACTGCTGCCAAACAATTATTGTCCCAGTACACAATTCTCCAAAATTTGGTTAAAAGTTTGTGTATCTGTAGTATTATATTATTCTGTAGTAGACGGTGGTAGTGTGGTACATATTTCATGCAAGTATACAGTAATATACAATAATATGTGCCATGTACATGTGGTAGTACCATATTATTCGGAGTTCACGCGCGTCTAACGCTAACGAAGGTTGGCTGCACCGGTTATCTTGCCGGGAAGACGCGACTGGCGCCCGCGCGCTACAAGCATACAGCTGCTGCAGTGTGAGCCGCGTTTAGTGCGCATTGTCAGTTCGCTAGTTGCCGCCGACAGGATTCCTGCATCTTCGTACATCACCCCCACCGGACACAGCCAACAGTCCGTTCCCACAAGTCACAACCGTCATAATATTGTTTACTGTTCGCGCAATACCAACTGCAACCACCCGCGCCCCGTCGTGTTTCAAATAGCTTCGAGACCGAAAGCCCCACCGTCGTCTCTTCGTCGAGGTACGGAGCACAGTCAGACGTCAATTAATTGTCACCGGTCGCCAATTGATAACCGCTACGGCAACGACGATATTGTTGTCAATAATCAATCGTCCCGCTCACTACCCCGTTTGTGTGTGTGTGATTTGTATGCACCTATACATCTTTACATCAACAGTCGACATATGCAATGAGGATCAGTATACGTATCTAGCCGTCCAAAACCTTGAGTCTCTCCAGGTCGACACCGTCGTTTTCACGTCTCATTCATCTCGTTGCGGATAAGCGTCGGCGCGCACTTTCGTCGTCCGTCATCCAGTGATATTAATATACTTTATGGTCGCGAAGATGAAGCTGGTCGACAACGTCGTGCGCAGCTTCAAGGTGGCTAAGGTGTTCCGCGAGAACACGGACAAGATCAACAGCTTTGATTTCTCGCCTGCCGGCGATTACATCATATCATGCAGTGAAGACGACCAGATCGTCATTTACGACAGTCAGAAGGGCGAGCTGTCCAAGACCATCAACAGCAAGAAGTATGGTGTTGATCTCATACATTTCGCGCATACTAAGACTACTGCCATACACAGTTCGACCAAAGTCGACGACACCATCAGGTATAATATACCGGCCAGCCAGCCAGCGTCTTACAGTCGGTGTCTTGCTTACTTAAATTATATTTTTGACCAATTATTATGTTTTGCTTGATTGTATTAGGCAACAGACGATCGCTTGAGTGGTTGAATATTATAATTATCGGTCAACACCAATAGCGACTAAGTCTCGTCTGTAACGTTTTAATATAGAAAATAATTTGGTAGGTGTCTGCTGTATATAAAGTATTTCACTTTGATTACCTAGTACTTAAAAAAGTATCATCTACCTATTTAGTTTCAATCATATCAGCAAACAATGTTAGTTGGATGTGAATTAGTAACTATGCAGGTATGTGCTGTTAAAGTAAACACTATTATAAAAGCATATACATTTTGAATGATAGACATATATGCTTTACTAGCATAAATTCCTTACATGTTGCTGTTCCTATTGTAATCATTCAGTTTCTGCTTTGATATCTATAATAACAAACATGACCGAAAATACCAATATTTTACTCAATGCCACGAGATAAGTAACCCATGTCCTGACCAAATCGCAGTCGAATCTGCGCATCCCTTTCCATTTTAACATGTGATCATTGCACGATCACGGTCAGCAACATTATATAGTAATACTATTAGTATGTATAATGTAGAGTTGGGGAAACGGAGCCTCGGACGGTTTCTGTCGTCAGTCTGCATCCGCGTAGCGGGTTACTTCTCTCGTGGCACAAAGTATAGGACTATCATAATCAGTCATCTTATAGAACATAGTAGATAAATAATAATACTATTATTCATATTAAGTAGGTATAATAATTCTTTATTTTTTATCAAGGTAGTTCAACCTAAAAGTTAAAGCATACTTAATAAATATGTTATAAGTAGCTTATTTTAAATCAAGGTATTGAACATAATGAGATAATAGTATACTATGCTGCTTTTTTAGGAGGAAAAGGACAAAGTGGGTTCATAGTTATTGTAGATATGATAATAATAGGTACAGTTTGTTTCAACCATACCGTCTAATTCTCAGTTCAAACAAATAATTTTTTCCTAATGTAAAATATTATTAATTACAAAATAATATCATTACTCAATTAAAATTCTAATATTATTTAATTGTGACTAATATAATATTACCTCAAATATTACTATTATATTCAGTGTTCAAAATAATGTATTCATCTATGTTACTTTTATTTAAAAAAAAAAAACACTTATGTTCAATTTCCTTAGATATTAACGTATTTATATTATGGTCGTTAATTATAATTAATCATTGGTACCTATTCATTGACCATTCATTACATACCCATAATAACATCTATGACTTATATTTATAAAAGTATTTTGTTAGAATTTTTTATGTATATTTTATAAAAGCTAATAACTTTGTCTTATAAAAAACAGGTTAAATGTATTATTAGCCTAAATCTTTTTAACTTAAGTAGTTTCAGCAAACACTTATACGAAGGATATTTTCTATAAATTTTATTTATTATGATTTTTTTAACCTTTCATGTCCTTTTTTTTATTTGTCTAATTATTCCTTTCAGCTCGTAATTTATCGGTAGTTGACTGATTTAATAAATGAAAAAAAGGGGTATGTTTGTCATTAATAATTAAGATCCAAGAATATCTGTTAGGTTAGATCTAAAAGAAAAAACTATAAAATATGAAAAGGAGTTGCAATCGACTTATAATCATGTCATAATTGACTGTATGGCCATCCCTGCTGTAAATATTTTGAAATTTAACAATATTTCAAATAAATTGGATCAATGAATTTTTTTAAACCATCACAACTTTTTCATTTTTAGATATTTATCATTGCATGATAATAAGTACATTCGCTATTTCACGGGACATGCAAAAAAAGTTGTGTCATTATGTGTGTCACCCATTGAGGACATGTTTGTTTCTGGATCATTGGACAAAAGTCTCAGATTATGGGATTTGAGGTCGCCAAATTGTCAAGGTTATATCAATGTTATGGGAAGACCAGTAGCAGCTTTTGATCCAGAAGGTTTAGTGTTGGCTGCTGGCATTAATTCTGAAACTCTCAAACTGTTTGACGTTAGGTAAATGTAATTTGTGTTTATTTTCATTGAATAAAATTAATAACTACCTCTGACTAACACTTTAATTTTAGATCATTTGACAAAGGACCATTCATAACTGTGAAACTTCCTCAAGAGAAAGAATGTGACTGGACTGACCTCAAATTTAGTCAGGATGGCCGAACCATACTTATTCCTACTAATGGATCTTTAATTAGATTGATAAATGCATTTAATGGTACTCCGATTCAGACTTTTACTGGTCACCTGAATAATAAAGGCATTCCTATTGAAGCATCATTCAGTCCAGATTCTCAATACATATTCAGTGGGTCAACAGATGGTCGTATTCATGTATGGAACGCGGTTACTGGCTATAAAGTTTGTGTTCTCAATGGTGATCATCCAGGTCCAGTACATTGTGTTAAATTTAATCCTAAATACATGATGATGGCCTCCGCATGTACAAATATGGCGTTTTGGTTACCTACAGTTGATGAGGTAGCCAATTTGGCATAAGTCAAATATTATTTATTTGTGTGTGCAATTTGCATTAGACTTACATTACCTAAGTACAATGTACTTATTTAAAGTTAAAACATTTTAATTATTGATTTTCCTATAATTTAAGTTAACTTATTAACTTTTATTCAATTATTTGAAAAGAATAAATCTATTTATTTTTTATTTGTAATTATTTTTAGTTATTGAGTAAACACTCATTGATGTAAAAGCCAGTTATCATTTTGTTTTATTACTCCTTTGGAATGCTTTAATGCATTTGACAAATTTTGATTTTTATACTTCATTTAAGGTTATTTATTAATTAAGTTATGAAATGTTTAGAATCAATTGATGTTTATTAGTCCTGATCTTATATATTATATTATTATATATGTGTTATATTTAAGATTAAGAGTTTTCTTGTAAATGTCTATTTCTTTCTAAATTACTGCTGAGCGTCACACTGTTACAACATACGTATTAATTGATTAATGGTGAAATTTTATTGAGCAAGGTCAAATTTAATAAAATAAAATAAAAATGTATAATAATTTTAATCTCTTTGACAGATATCTTTTTAACCGATAATCTTGAAAAGAATTTGACAGGATTATCAGTTAGCGGTTTGACATTCAGCAGTATTGGCAGTGTTTTGATACTTGCTATTTTCCAAATTGTCATATTTTTTAAAACATAATGCTCATTGACATTTATGACCAGTCAGTACCCTAACTAATGGTGCTTTAAAACATTTACATTTAATTCAGACACATAAACACTTAATTGAATCGTTTTTAAATGTATTAAAAAAATCATAATTTATTACGTTTTACTAAACGTTTTAATAACTAAAAGTAAAATTGAATATTTATATGATTACTTATATCCAGTGATTGACCAAAAACCATGATTAGCAGATGATTAAAGTTTTGAATAAATTACATATTTTATTTTAATAAATAAATAAATGTTGAATTTAAGAGAATGTTACCATAATATTTGTTTTCTTTCTCAGACACACGCACAACATAAATAAAACGCATTCACGTAAAATTGTTTTTGTGATTATTAAGTAATCTTAGAGTAAAGTCGCCTACTGCAAAAGTTAAATAATCAATATGTTATATTGTCAAAAATATAATTCCTTATAATTTTTGTGATTGGTAATTTAATTCATAAGATTATTCTTAAACATAAAAATGTATTATGTGTGAATACATTTTGTCTATGTCAGAGAGAAAAAACAATCAGTGCATTAACGTCTAACATCTTCATAAGTAATTTTGATGTTAAAACAAATAAAATTTGACTATGAGAAAAAACTAGTTTGTGAATTTAATCAGTATCACACTCTGTGACTAATTTTTTTTATTATTTATAACATGTTTTAAATTATTATTTTATAATAACTCACATTTCAAATGAATGTATATTTAATGAAATTCATGAATTTTAAATTATTAAGTACAAACTTTAATCATAGAGGTTGTTTTGTCCATCACTGCTTATGTCGTTTAAAATTGTAAATAATCTAAACACCATTCTAAATTGTATGTTGTATTTAATGTGTATTTTCTTAAGAAGACTCCACGCATCAATTTGTTATCTGTCAGTCAGGATCTTTTATACATCATTCTAAATTTAATTTTTGTAGGTAACACTGAGGCTGTTAGGTTGGATGCTATTGAACCATCTACTTTTTATCTAATGTTAAACTATCATGTATTAATTATATTAATACTTAAAAGATAATACTCTTATCTATAAATTAAATCATAGGTCAGTTTCACGGACTAAGATATATATTATATCTTAGTCTGTGGTCAGTTAATAACTAATTTACTGAGTTGCCAATTTATTATACACATCGTAGATAACAAGTTGATATGTGGCTGTCCTCTGAAGTAATAAAAGTTACTATTATTTTAATATACAACTACTATTATTTATTAATTTATAACTATTTATCAAAGTTTAAGAGTTAAAAAATTATATTGACTGCAGAAATTGTGGAACATCAGCGTTGTAATAATTAACTTGTGTTAATATTATAATAATAGTTTAGTACTTATGTTTTAATTGATATTTATTTTGTCAATTATTTATTTTAAAGATTTTACTATATTTATTAATGCAAGAAAGGAAAATCTTCGTGTTGAATTACATTTTGAATGAAAACCATTTTTTTTAAATAATTTTTTATGGTATGTTGAATTTTAAATTCTGAATAGTTTATTAGTAGTAGTATAATCATTTTTAGGCCTACATTTTTATACAATACTTTAATTTTATAAGTTAAAATGAAATATGTATACCAGATAATATTACCTAATTATTTAAAGGTATGGATGTTAAAGTTTATTATTTTTGAAAGTTTTTTTATTTATTTAAAACCAATTTTCTTGGATGTTGTAATTTTCCATTAAATTAAATGAAAAATTGTATACATTAAATATATCATATCATGTTCTTAACATAATATAAATAAAAAATAATTTTATGTTATACAAGCAAAAAAGAACATATTTGCTAAAGCTTATAAAAGTTATAATGTAATAACTAACAATCATTTTCTTTGCTGTTCAAATTATTTTCAATGTCTTTATTTTAAAGTTGTCTTATGAATAGGCACTATTTAGATAACTCACTGTTATTCAAATGAATATAATATTATATGTAATCAGTTGATGTATAACTTTTCCAAATTTCCATTAGAACGTAATGTTACTGGTCGTTTATTATTAATTAATATTCGCCAAAAACAAAAATAATATACATACCTATATCTTTCATGTTCTATAATTGTGAATTTTAGAATCTATAAAGATCATTATATAAGTTTAGACGATATACAGTAAAAATTAAACAATATACAATAATTACATAATGATTTGTGCAATTTGTTTGTGTAACGTAAAATACTAAAATACAAAACCTATACAATCTAAGATAAGTTTTAAAAATGAGTATTGTTGAAATGTATTTATGGAAATATTATCATAATAAAAGAAAATATATTATATTCATTAATTGTTTTGGCGAATAGCTGTAAGATTTTGTTGACGAATTTGTCGAAAAGACTATCAACAGTGGCGTATTTAGGTCGATGCCTGGACATAATATACCATATTGTGAAACATTTTATTTAGTTATTTTGTATGTACGTCAAGGAAAGACATCCACACAGCTATTTTATTAAACTTCCAAAGTTCTACAACTGAATTATCAAACCTGTATAATATTTAGTCTTCTAGTTAGTCATGGACCGTGGTCGGATTAGACGATTGTCTGATACACGGATATACGTCGCGTGGTTGGTGGACCGTTATTTCATGGACGCGTGATTGGCGGTTGCTGGTGTGTATAGGCGGAGCCCGTATTGTTGACGCCCTAATGTTGCCAAGTACGACAAATAAAAAAACGCTATTGGTACGGAAATTAATTTATCCCGCCAAAATACCTTGTTTTAAAAAACTAGAGCGGTACATCATTATTTCACGGGCAATCGATTAGGACGTTTCGCGCCAATACAGTTGACCGTAGCGTAAATTATCGCCCATGTATGTCTTATGTAGGTACTAGCAGCGGTACTCAAGTCGCGACCTATTTCTTAATTAAAGTTCCTGTTTTCTTAAAAATATCAACCAATAAATAAAGCATACAAACAATTATACACCATAACTCGATTTATATTTCTAACCCAATTACTTTTTTAAATACGTATAAAATAATAGTTTCATTACGATTAAATAGATTTTGTAGTGAATATGTCGCGTTTTTTACGTTGTAACTTATTGGTGACCTGGTACTTTTCGTACGATAGTTTGATAACCTATATCTTTTAAATAAAGACTATAGGTAATTATTCATATTATTTAATTATTGTTGCAATTTGCAGTACGTAATATGAACCTATGTAAAAAACCGACTGTATTCACTTAACATGTTCATCGTTCATATTATATATAATTTTTACAATTTGATGATTTATCATGACGTGCTTTTCATTCTATTATCAAATGTGCTTAGTGTATGTATATATTGGAAATATAATTTTTGAATGTTTGATGCATTGAATGTGTTTCAGAGTCAATTTTATCATATTTTAAATAAATAAATAATTAATGAATAAATAAATAAATAAATAATCTGCAATATAGAAATGTACCTACTAATTTAGGGGTTTATTGTTTTAATTATTATAAGTTATCGAATTACGTTGTACATTGATTACGCTGGTCATTTCATTCAACAGGCTTCTATTTATTCATATGTACCTAAGAGTAGTATAAATATGCCGATCCTGGCACCTCCGCCTCCGCCGCCGACGGATCGCGTACGTGAGTGACGTATAATATAACCCCACCCCACCCACCTTACCTGCCGCCCGATCGCGTACGTGTTGGACATACGTCACCCTCCTTATCACTCATTATTTTTATCAGTTATCATTTGTTATCAGTTATCATATATTTAAAAATATAATATTCTGCGGTAGAATCGAACCGGGAGGGTATGAACGTATCCCACCTCGCATTGAACAATATAGTTAATACTGATATATTTAAATACACGCTAAATAATATACACAATAAAATACGGACGTTTTATTATAAAAATATTTTAACAACGTATAGTCCCTTCTTGGGGAAATAATATACAAAATCAAACCTAACCTTGATACGATCTGCTTATTGTGCTCGACCGGTCGCCAGGATGTCGCACACTAATGATATTAAAATGCCTATTAGTGAATAATACACACATTAATAACCAATATACTTAAAAAATGTCATATTCTCTCATGTCGCCAGGATGTCGCCGACTCTTAATAGTCGTTATATATCAATACTTAAAACTCCACGGTAAAGATTTCAATCAATTAATCACATTCCAGCAAAATCCATTAATATTGAAAAAATATTAAAATGCCTATTGGTGAATAATACACATTAATAATCGATATACTTAAAAATGTCATATTCACTCGAGTCGCCAGGTTGTCGTAGGTATTATAACCTGCCATATATTATTTGTATTCAATTAAATATCGATATTCACACAATACCTTGCAAAAATTCTAAGACCGCCGTCCCGACGTTAGGCGTCGGATTTACAATAAGATACATTAGTCGTCAGGATGTGATATACACTAATAATACAAATATCTACCACAGGAAGCATTTGTTCTTCATCGCGTACCTGTGTTGCGTAGCCATGTTTAAAATTATTTTTGAAAATAAAAACACACACTTTAAAATTTAATAAAATGTATAAAGACGGAGCGAGCGAAAAATACGTGTACACCAGTTTAAGGCAGCAGACGGACTAAATGACCACCGACTCCTTAGGTCAGGAGTCTCTATAAAAGGTGGGGGCATTTTTCAATATTAATGGATTTTGCTGGAAACGTGATTAATTGAAATCTCTACCGTGGAGATCTAAGTATTGATATATATTGCGGCTATTAAGAATCGGCGACATGAGCGAATATGACATTTTTAAGTATATCGGTTATTAATGTGTGTTATTCACTAATAGGTATTTTAATATCATTAGTGTGTAACATCCTGGCGACGTACGTTCTTAATCGATTATCGATGAATTGAATATGGATATGTAAGGGGTGGTGTAGGGATATACATTATGAGTCGGCGCCATCCTGACGACCGGTCGGGCACAATAAGCAGATCGTATCAAGGTTGGGCTTGATTTTGTATATTATTTCCCCAAGAGAAAACTATACGTTGTTAAAATATTTTTATGATGCAACGTCCGTATTTTATTGTGTATATTATTTAGCCTGTATTTAAATATATCAGTATTATACAGGTAAAGGGTCTTTCAATATAAATGTCGAGGAAGTCTGTATTTAATGTACATTCGATATAGATACGCTATATGTATATATTATTTAGCGTGTATTTAAATATAGCAGTGTTGACTATATTGTTTAATGCGAGGTGGGATACGTTCATACCCTCCCGGTTCGATTCTACCGCAGAATATTATATTTTTAAATATATGATAACTGATAAAAATAATGAGTGATAAGGAGGGTGACGTATGTCCCACACGTACGCGATCGGGCGGCGGTGGTGTGGAGGCGGAGGCGGAGGTGCCAGGATCGGCATATTTATACTACTCAATTACATTAGTCTTTTTTTCTAAAGATGTCAATAAAACTTTATTTGTTGGGTAAAAAAGTTTAAAAATTTAATATAAGGCTCCTACAATATTGTTACAATGACATTTGAAAAGTATTAAAAATTCTTAGTCACAGTTTTTCTTTTTAAGCATTTAAAGTTCAAATCTTGACAAATATGGAAAAATCACGAAAATTACCAAATTATTTTGAGTTGAGAATTCACAAAAATGTTTGTTTTTCAATCTAAGATTTGAAAATGTAATACAAGATTATCCATAAGTTTATCTACCTTTATCAAAAAAAAAAAAATGTCTTCAAGAAATTCAAATTAAATTTTTTATGAGCGTAAATTTATATTTTTACAACATTTGATATTCACTCGATTTCTCGTGTAACGATTTTCTTATTTTGCTGTAATTAAAAAACGTATGACTGTAGATACTTGAAAATTTCACTGAATGTTAATATTAACATTTTTATACATGATAAAATTTTGAAAATAATTTGACTCTTTTTGAGCTGTTTACGGACATTGTCAGTTTTCAATTTTTTTAGTTTTCTTTTCTATAAATATCAATAACATTTTATTTGTTGAGGAAAAAGCGTGGAAGTTTAATGCCAGGCTCCTGATATATTTTTTCAATATTTTTTATAAGGATTTAAAGTTCAAATTTTGACAAAATGTATCAAATTTAAAATTTAATAATTATTTTGTTGTTAAAAATGTATAAAATGTATAAAATTTTAAAATTTTATAGCTAAGGATTGAAAATCTAAAACAAGGTTCCACGTAAATGGGTAATGTATAAATTACTCTATTCACAATATCATCAAATATATATAGCCTATATGGGCTATCCGTTTTCGCTCAGAATCGTTTTTCTTATACAGAGATATTATATCATTGAATTAAAATTTAACACCATCCATTACAGTGACCCACTTGTAACCTACTATACAGCAGAGCGACATCCACTTACCCACCTTTTTTTTGTTATACTGAATTAAATTTCATATTTTGTTAGTCAACGTTAAAAAAGAAATTTTCCATCGAATTCTCTACAAGTTTAAAAAGGTAGGTAAGTGGATGTCGCTCTGTTGTACAGTAGGTTACAAGTGGGTCACTGTAATGGATGGTGTTAAATTTGAATTCAATGATTCTATAAGAAAAACGATTCTGAGCGAAAACGGCCAGTCAGCCTATGATATTACAAAGTATATTTGACGATATCATTGTGAATAAAGTAATTTATATATAACCTATTTACGTGGAGCCTTGTTTTCAATTTTCAATCCTTAGTTATAAAAGTTGAAAATTTTATAAATTTTTACCTACAAAATAATTATTAAATTATAAATTTTATAAATTTTGTCAAGATTTGAACTTTAAATGCTTTTATAAATAAAAACTGTGACTAAGGATTTTTAATTTTTTTCATTTGCCTTTGAAACAATAACCTAGGAGCCTTCTATTAAATTTTCAAGCTTTTTTACTCGACAAATAAAATTTTATTGATATTTATAGAAAAAAAAACTAAAAAAAATGGAAAATGACAATGTCCGTAAACAGCTCAAAATAAGTCAAAATATTTGGAAAATGTTATGGTGTATAGAAAATGAAAATATAAATAACCAGTGAAAATTGTATGTATCTACGGTCATTTGTTTTAAAGTTACAACAAAAACCAAATTCAATTTTGTGAAAAATCGATTTTGCGCAAAAATTCCCGTTTTTCCTTAATTTTTCTTTTGTTTTTCTTGGCGCTTTTGAAAATTACTGGGAATTTTAAATTTTGACCTCCCCAAAGTACCAACTAGGTTCACTTTCCTATCAGAAAAGTTGCTAATGAGATTTTACATTGGTTGAAAAAAAACCGTAAGTATACCTGAACAAAATACCAAGAATTTCCACAAGCCGCATTAATTAACTTTACACAAACGTGTTGACATACTAATAATATTATCAAATAAAAACCAAATATTATATAACATGACACAATATTTTATTCAAGTAAATTTACAGATACAATGTACATTTTACATACGTCTGGTGCCCAAATACTTTCATAATAAAACCATTTTATCCGTCTGCGCGGTCGATCTTACCACAACAGAACATGCGTCTGACGAACCGCTTCGTCCGGTTCCAAAGTGAACGGCGCGGACGTCTAGGCGTGACCGTTGTTACCACCAGGTCCGTCTCCGCGTCATCGCTGCCACTGCTGGTTACCGTACCCGTTACTCCGGCTTCTAACAGTGGCAACGGCGACGAGACGGATAATGGCGTTTTGATCAAGCAGTCATAATCTTCCGCGGTATCAGGTGGCATCAACGATTCGGCACGTGATGGCGAATCCATCGAAACGGGCAATTCCGCGGACGTACCGAACAACAATTCAATTTCGTGAGCATCGCCTGAGGAATTTTCACACAAAACAAACGATTCGGCACGTGATGGGGAATCCATCGAAACGGGCAATCCCGCGGACGTACCGAACAACAATTCAATTTCGTGAGCATCGCCTGAGGAATTATCACACACGGCCACATTAGGTAAAGACACAGATCTCTCGTTCACCGGGAGACCAAGGACATCGCTGCTGTCCGACGGTTTCAGCATATTCGACCGGTGATCGTCGACAGCCGGTATCATCAAGTTGGGCATGGATATCCAACCGACCTTTGTAGGTGCTTCGGCCGCGCAATTTGCACGCAAAGCCATATTCGGTAGCGATATATATCTATTGAGCAGCGGCAATCTACGCAAAACACAACTCTCGAGCGGTCTTGGTCTATACGACCGAAGCTCGTCAAAAACCATATGCATCATTTCAGTCTTGGATAGCAACTTGATATCCGAAGACTTCTTGTCTTGAACGGCAATATTTGACATACTGATATGATGTAGGTAGATACGTGGAATAAATATATTACTCGAAAATTCGACTTTAACTTTTATACCGTAGATATTAGCAATTATTCGTGATTTTCGTAGCAAATGAATACTGATAATGTGACACAAATTATAAACACTTCCAAACACTTTTCTAAACACTTAGCAACAAGATGCTTGTTATTTTTGTAAATCTGAATATATCTAAATTGTTTATCATATGTTATACGGCACAACAACTATTTATTGAATTATTATTTTTACTTATTTTCTTAACCTCATTGCTGATATAACATTATCGCCAGACACCAAAGTTACTTTAACCTAATAAATTATTATCTAACATATTATTACTTATTGGGCAATTAGGAAAATTGTTATATAAATGAAATATGAAATATATTTTTTGAATGTAGGTATCTAGTATCTTTATCATAAAAAGATACTAGGTACAAGTCAACAAAGTATTTAAATACTAGATACAAGATACATTTATATATAAACTATTTACGTGGAACCTTGTTTTCAATTTTCAATCCTTAGCTATAAAAGTTGAACATTTTATAAATGTTTAACTACAAAATAATTATTAAATTATACATTTTATACATTTTGTCAAAATTTGAACTTTAAATGCTTATAAAAAAAAATTGTGCCTATGTATTTTTAATATTTTTCAACTGCTATTAGAACAATATATCAGGAGCCTTATATTACATTTTCACGCTTTTTTACCCAACAAATTGAATTTTATTGATATTTACAGAATAAAAATCTAAAAAAATTGAAAACTGGCAATGTTCGTAAACAGCTCAAAAAGAGTCAAATTATTTTCAAAATTTTATCGTGTGTATAAAATGCTAATATAAACATTTAGTGAAATTTTCAAGTATCTACGGTCATTTGTTTTTGAGTTGCACCAAAAACCAAAATCGATTTTCTCAAAAACAGATTTTGCGTAAAAATTCTCGTTTTTCCTTAATTTTTCTTTTGTTTTTCATAGTGCTTTTGAAAACTACTGGGAAATTTTTACTTTTGCCTCCCCCCCCCCCCCCAAAGTACCAACTAGATTCACTGTCCTGTCAGAAAAGTTACTATTGAAGAAAATCCAAGCACTTTTACCGTCCTAAAAGGTGATGACAGACACAAAAAAAATAAAGAAAAAATAATTATTTTAATTGTATTTTTTTTTTAAATGATTTATAACAATTTTAGATGTGAGATTTTTAGTTTGTGTAAAAACACGGCAAGCAGAATATTAATAATATACGAAATATAAAATTCGATATGGGTATTATGAAAACAATTTTCACCAACATAATTGTTTCCGTACCGATTATTTATAAATGGCAAGCTGCCCGGTTGCGATAAGAAATCCGGTTTGGACTATGGTGCGGTATGGCTACAGTCGAGCGCGGGGTAGTGGTATGAACACTATTTTTGAACGCTGCCGCTAGTGTCAGTAGAGCAGCACATGACAGCTGTAAAATCGTGTTTTTCTTACCGAAAACATGGTTTCGTACTTCACGTTTTATGTTTGAAGTGGATTGATATAAGCTAAGTTAAAACGTGCTATTAATACATAACTGCAGTTCAAAATAAAATCTAATTATAATACACATTTTTACACATACATGTAGATTTATCAATGCCCTACAATTCAAGCTCACAAACAATTATGTTGGCCCATCATTATTAAAACTTATCCAAAACGAAAAGGTGCCAACTATACTAAATTAAGCATATCGTCGTTCACGGGAAAAAATGTCCTATGTGAAAAAAAGTGTAGTTTTCACTTTTCAGGAAACACAAAAAATGTTTTGAATAAAAAAAAAATCTCCTAGGAGTTATTTCATAAGCGATTTATAGTAGGTAACACATAGGAGGATTTTTCTACGGTGGAGATAGCTCATAAGAGATTATATCAATAAATAGCTATTTTATTTCTGAATCCAGCCTCTAGGGATACCAAAACCGCAAAACCATAAATTTGGCACATAATAGGAGGTTTGTTCCCGTGAACGACGATATTCTATTGTGCTATTTCATACCGGATAAAATGTGTACGTTTGTAGACCTTTCGGGTTGTATTATGCTGTTAACTAGTGAGTAGTGACCAATAGGCAGTGTTCGGACTTAACTAGATGAATATCTAGATAATTATTTGTTCATCTTTTATCTTATCTGGATAAATAGTTACAAGGTATGTAAACGTTCCATAGACCTATTAACTAGTTAATAGGTCTATGAAATGTTCATCTTATATAATTTTTTTACTAATCTAAATAAATTCATCTAGATACATTTTTTATTGATAAAAATTGTGAAATTGTACAAATGCATTTTTAAATATGTATACGCAGGGGCGTAGGTATAGATTTTTAATGGGGGGGGTTTCAACTTAAATTATTAGTAATAGGCTAACGTGAAAAAACCAAATACAAATAAATGCGTATATTAGTAAAATACATTTTATTTTTTTTTTTTAAACATTATACAAGTAAATTTAATCGTTTCCTACGTTGTGTTAATTTGTTCACAATGAGTAAAGGATCAACAATTATATCTCTATAAATATTTAGAAGAGTTAGTCCAGTAAGTCGCTCTTGACCAATGGTGTTTCGTAAATACGTCTTTAAGCGCTTTAATGTAGAAAAGGAACGTTCCGCACTTGCAGTAGACACAGGAAGAGTGCCTAAAATTTTGAGAAGATTATAAATGAGAGGAAAAAACTGTTTATCACACTTTTCCAATGTTTTGATTGCATTTAACTCATTCAAGTCATCACTTATTTCTTCCCACTTCTTGGTCCATAATTGATACTCACACAACAGATTATCAACTTTTTCATTTATCAGGTACATTTTATGGATTTCGGTCAATTTTTTTTTTAGCATCATTCTTATTTTTCATAAATTTTGGAAGTAAAATCTGGAGGTTCCCGATCTTTTCGTGATGGTTAGAAAATCTGGCTGTTAGTTCGTTTAGCACATGGTCAAGAAATGGATAGTAAACGTTTATTTTATAATATTTTGGGCTGTCTCTGCAGGATTATTGCTTCGTCCTTTTTGTTTGTTTGTGATTCTAGGTGCTGTAAGTGACTCAATACCTAAAAATTCTTTAGAATCTGTCACAATTCTTAAAAATTCATCATCATTTCGTATGTCTTCTAATGTTTTTTTTACGATATCTACATATTTGCAAGCTTAGGTCAAATCAATATTTTGAGTTTGAAGAATTTTGTTGAGAGTTGATGTGAAGCTGAAAACTTTTCGCAAAATGAGCATCGATACTACAAACTGTGAGTTTTCTATTGCTGTTTTAATTGGTAAGCTTGTGATGCACATTCTCTTCGACTATCTTGTAGAGCTTGCAGTGCTTCTGTTATACAGAAAACATTTCTGCAAATCGTTCTACTGCCAAATGTTTTTCAGTCTAACGGGTTTCACAAAGAGAAACCAGATTAGAGTGAGTAGCTCCAGCTGACTCTGCTGCATCTTTAAGAATACCATCACGCAACGCGGATTGTCTAAAAAAATTAATTACAGTCTTAATTGTACCAATACAGTTTCGGATCATTGGAATTTCACAAGAGTGTGCCAAAACCAAATTTAAAGTATGGGCTGAGCTTTTGGGTATTTCTCTGAGATTATTGTGCGCACTCCTCGAAATTGACCACTCATCACAGCAGCGCCATCATAGATCATAGATAATCATTATTTTTCGTAACAAACGCTGAAACAACGCGCACTTCCAAAATTGTATTACAAAAATATTCATCTTCGCTCTTGATTACAATTATAATTAAGCAATATATTAATTGTTTTCTTATGTTTAACTAAAAAGTAATTTTTGTTTTTTTTTAGAAACTACATGCAATTTTTTCCTGATTATAATTATTATATATTATTAACGGATTGGGATTTTTTAATGGGGGGGGTTTGAACCCCCAAAACCCCCCCCTTACCTACGCCCCTGTGTATACGGATTCTCAAACAAAGTTCACAGTTTATAAACTATGTAATTATTTTTATTTATACCATTATTATTATTATGTTCTTAGAGCCCATCTAAAATATACCTAAATTTAAAACTATTTAAAAAATAATTGTATCTTTTTTTATCTAGATAAATATGAGTTGTTTTCTTTTATATATATCTAGATACATTTGAGTTGCATTATCTTTATCTAGATAAAAAAATACTTATCTAATCCAAACACTGCCAATAGGTTATATCCACATGTTAAAATTAATTAGTGTTTGCTACCGGAAATTCGTTACTTGTAATTGCTGACCATTGTCCCTTAAAATCAGGATCGGTGATAAAAAAGAAATTTGTTTTACCAAACCCACGGACCAAGATGAATATTAAAATATTAAAATATTAGTCCGTGACCAAACCGATCACTTTTTTGTGACCATCTACACAATGGACGGTTACAATTGATAATCCCCTCTCCTAATAAATGGCACATTAATATTATCAATATTAATTTAACAAACAATGTCAACATGATATAAGGAAGTAAATAATTGCTGTACATACATCAACAAAATAAATAAAAGCATCATCAATCTACATTGGTTTAATATTACAACACATACTTTTTTATCAACCAAATTTAGTTATCCAGGGAGCAAACATCTTATTCAGAATAAAAAAATTCTAAGCAAAGAAATAAATTAACAACCAAAAGGTTATTTTTTGGTTTTTAACTGAGATTTTTTCTATATATTTTTTTTTAAATTTTTATTAGACTTTAACAAATCAAGATAGTTTAGTTAATCTTTAGAAATGAAAAAAATCATTCATTTTAAAAGAAAATATTTGTTTGAAGTATTTTATTTATGTACAAGTCAATAATTTTTGAGATAGTAACTTTTGACTTTGTACACAATCAAATAAATAAATTATGCCGCAGGTTAAATTGGGTCATGTTTACTACACGTAACATTATTGGTTTTTTTTTAAGGGGCATAATATAACTTAATACTTATTTTATATTAGAATAATAGAACATACTAATAATAGGTAGGTACATCATATAATATAAACAAGATTATAAAAACAATTTAATCATTACTAAAATTAATAACATAATAATAAGTTAAGTACATATAAATGTATATACTAGTTTTAATAATAAGTTGCAAAAATAAAATAATAATTAAAATTAATAATCTTTGAAAAAAACAATAAAAATTCTTTTGGTTAATACATTTTTTATATTATTAGAACCTATTAGTGTTTTCTTAATATGATTCATTTTTGTTTAGTCTTATTCTTCTTGTTTTTATCCTCGCTAAATATGCAACAAAATTAGTTTTATTCGATCATGTAACTTATATATTATTTTTCTTACCTAGTATCAAATGTTATAGGGGGTAAATTATGCCTTCCTGCATTAAAGTTACACAAATCTCTCAACATTTTGATGAGCTTATTATCAGTTATAGAAGGTTTTTTAATCAGTTCTGGATCTTCAACAGCTCTTAAAATTAAATCTTCAATTGCTGGCCGCAAAGCGACAATTGCTGCAGCAACTTTAACATCCATTTTCAAATATATCCTGTAACAAAAAATATGATTATATATGACTTCATCACAATTTTTATAGCATAGTTTTTAATTTCACTAACCAATCATCCAGTACAATTAAACCATCAGTATAATCAACTTTCTGAGCCCCAAACAATAAGATGTGTATAGGACTCACCATAGTTGAGTTCATACATAGTACACTTATCTATAATTATATTTAAAACAGTAATTAGTGTCAATTGTACCTATAAAACATTTTTTGAATCACAAATTAATAATTATTAATACATCAGCATTTTTAGAAAGTATTTTACTTCCAATGATGAAATCAAATGAAAATTAATAAGCCAATTAAATGGATAATTGTATGTATATAAACGGATATAGCCCATTTGTGTCTCCTGTTTTACAAAATGGTTAATTTCCAAACGGCTCCTGTTGTACAAATACGTCAATTCCTAAAACGGCTTCCATTTTTGACAACACAAATTTCTTTACACTTCAAACATACTTTAGACTGTCTCAAAAGCGGTATAGTTAAACATTAGTGAAATGGTTTAGTATGATTTTTTTTAAATTTTAAATGCAAAGTAAATTATGAAGATGATTCATTGTGAAGAACTAGCATTTTAGGAATTTACGTATTTATGAAACCTTTTTAAACAGGAGTCGTTTAAGTTACACCGATATAAACGTGGGTTGAGGAGGTTAAGGATTAGATCCTTAGATTATGCATGTAGATATAACTTTTACTATTTTTTTTATGTTTACAGCTTACTTGTTGTTCAAATACAAAGAATGGCAACTGAAATTGAGCACCTGATCCCACTAAAGGACTATTTACAGAAGATTTACCAACAACAGCAAAATCCTTTGATTTTAAATTTACCTTAATAAAAAAAAAAAATATGTTATAAAATATTAAGTAGGCATCTAACGATATAAAATAAATAAACAAAATATATAGTTAATTTTATGAATATATTTTGTCAACGTTAAAATATTTGAAAAATAGTTTCTAAAAAGTTTATAAGTTACAGATAAAATATTTAAATCTTTCTACACTAATATTTAAACATATCAATTATCAAACATATGACCATAGGCGCAAATAGGGTGGGACTTAGGGGGGAGGGGGGCTAAGCCCCCTAATGTGAATTCAACCCCCCAGATTTATTATTGCATTAATGTAATTTTTGTAAAGAAAAAAATTTAAATATGACCTACGTCGTAAGTTTAATACATAAAAATAAATTTAAAAAAATCAAGGGTATACTCGCATTTTATAAAAATTGTTCCGAGATTTTGAATGTTTTGTACAGTGTATACATGATAACATATAAATGATAAACCTATTACTATTATCGGAAATAATATTAATAATTTTAGTTTTATATTTATGTTTAGCACGATAATGTAAACAATAGATATCAATTTCGTTTAAGTAGTTTGGGCTAACTTATAGTATAGAAAAAGACAAATTTTGATGTGGAATCGGTCTTAAATGATTTAGCCAAAACTCAAAGACTAATTAATTTAATTTTGTAAATATTAATTAAAATAAAATTGTGTACATTTATTATTTTATATGATTGTGATTTTTTAAATTTAATTAGGCTTTTATCTTGCAACATTACAGCTGTTAGTAAATAATAAAATAATGTAATTAATAATAATTCAATGATTATTTTGGATCATTTAAAGGTATGGGGAGAAAGCCCATACCATTTTTAATTAATAAATGGTAGGGCTGAATTCCCCCCTCCCCCACTGGAATTCTATATTTGCGCCTATGCATGTGACATATCTATATAGTTGAAATAATTTTTTTCTTATTTTATAAATTGATTGTAACTTGTTGACAATAAAAATATTAGTAATATTTAAGAGTACATGATAAGATAAAGTTTGAAATTTTAAGAAAAATAAGTTTTCATGGTTATACTATAATTTATTATTATTATATGGTTAAGGTTACCTTACGCTTTTCCTTATGAACATAAATATTAGGATAAAATGCCATTACAAGGAGTGCTGAAACCATATCCAACTTTGGCTCATCAGAGATTCCAGTTTTACCAAAATCAAAATGTTCTGTTTCAAAACAACATTTAGGAAAACCAAACGTCAGAAACCTGTTTATTATTTGTTTCTAACAAAAAAATTAATATATTCTATTAATATATTTACAAACAGAAATATTAAATTAAATTACTTTTATATTGTGTGTTGCTTTTAATACAGAAGTAGATACATTGTTGTCTCCAAAAGCATCATTCGCATTTGAATAATAACCAGATGTTGAGTCCCACTGCAAGAAAGCATTTAAAAAAGCCAACTGATCTGAACAACGGTTACCGGAATAATAATGCTTAGCAGTGTTTTCGCCTTAACATAAATTAAAATAGACTATAGAGTAATATTGTTATTCTTAAATAAGTCATGTGGTTCGACATACCATATTCGCCCACGAATAAATCATAATTTGTTGAAGAACCAGCTGCTATTATACTCAATGATTCACCAAGCATTAGTATATTACCCAAAATCATCATTCGCCCAAGCTGTGGTTCTACAGGTAACTCTGCCAAAATAATTCCAAGATTTGTGAGGTTTCCATTCCTATCAAGACATTTCATTTCTGGAAAAATAACAAAATAAATTTCCTGAATAAAAAGATTTTTATTGCATGATATGGAAAGATTAAAAATTACGGAAGGGCACATGCTTTTAGGTGCAAGTTTTTTTAAAAATACATACAATTTTATGGTATTAGCTATATTATATTTTATTACGAGTAGTTTTTAACAGTAGCATGTAAGGCCATCAATAATTGTTTAAATTATTTACTAATAATATTATTAGAAATTATTATAGAATATTAGTAATATTATAATACTATTATAATTATTCTGAAGTGAAATTTAGATAATTCAATGTTTTTATTACACAAATTATCATTTTTATTTAATTATTTTAAAAGCAGGAAACCCAGGGGTAAAATTTTTGAATCTGCCCAATCTGATCAATAGAAGTTAAAATTTTTTAAGTTAAATTTAGATATTTTGAGGTTTTAATCTGTGCAACCAATGCTCCAGTATTTGTTGGTTCCCGAACGGCTTCCGCAAGCACAACACCAAGGGAGGGCTTTTGATGGGCTTGGCTTGGCCCCCTAAGTAAAATCAATGGCCTCAAACTGGCCTTCTCAATTTTGTTTTTAAATATTTTAAATATTAAGATGTTAGGATATATTATAGGTACTCTTTTTAAATATATAAATATCCAATGTTTCAAATTGAATGTCCAAGTTCACAATATAAATTAATTTAACTAAACATAAAATAAACTTAACTAGGTATAACTAAAACTATTATTCAACTAAAATACACGAGACTACCTAGTTTCTAGTACATTATAGTAATTGTAAGTTGATATTTTTATGTTGATTGTTCTTATAGTTAGAATTTTAAGTGAAGCAAGGAATCAGAATAATGGTGAAATAATGTGTTTTTTATAAAAGTTTTTATTCTTAATAAATAATTTACATATTTACCTTGAAGGGTATCAATAACATTATATACAGATTTAGCAGGTGGTGGATCAATAGCTTTTTTCAAAAATGTATAAATATCACCCAAATTTAATAATTTGATAGTTAACCCAATTTTATTCAAAGAACAATGGCTTAGTTCTGGCAATATGTTATCATCCATTTTTTTAAATCGTTCCTAAAAAATAAATAAATAATTTTACATTGTGCCCCATACAAAATTATACTACTTCTCAATTTCCATTTGATGTTTACAAACTATTTTAAATTTAAACCAATATCCCAAGTATATAAGCCTTTGTTACCTTTGAGTATAAACTAAAACAGTAACCCTCTTGAACACGACCAGCACGTCCTCTTCTTTGTACCACATTTACTTTGGATGCCCAAACTGTGTCAAATATAGTTACATTATTAGTACACCTAACTATCTTAGATTTTCCATAATCAATAACAAACACAACATCATCTATAGTAATTGATGTTTCAGCAATATTTGTAGATAAAATAACCTGGAACATATAACTTGGTCATTAATGTGTATTTTTAAAATCTAATCAAATTCAAGTACTCAAAAATAAAAAACAAAAATAAATAAAAGTATAAAATTAAAATTTGAAATGATTATTATTGATGAGTGTTTAATATGATTATAACTAAGTTTAACTGAAACAGAAACCGATAAAACTTATCCCCGTGACCCTGTATCTACACTTTTTAAAACTGTACTACCAATGAAATTTTACTAATATTTTCACTTTAAAAAAAAATAAATATTGGTGTAAATACCTACATATTTTTAGTTGAAAAAAATGTTTACTATTATAATATGATTACAGTGAAAACTATCTCGCTGAATAAAACAGAAAACTATATATTACAGAATTTTTTTATGAACAAGGGTATCATAAAGCAACAGACTTCAGATAGTAAATATTCTAGTTCTAGAAAAATTAAGTGCTCTAACTGGCTACAAATTAGATTAGAGTATCATTTGATATAAAATCTAGTCAAATTCAATTTTTCCATTTTATTAAATAAAACAAAAAACCGCTAATTTATGGTTGGTTCCATCCAATTCTACTTTTGTCAGTTTTCACTGTATATAAAAATAAATATCAAATAGACATGACCAGAATCTGTATGTGATTATAACTTTGTTTATTTACATCTAACTTACTTTACGCTTTTCAAGTGGAACAGGCTTAAATACTTTCTGTTGTTGTGCATGAGATAATGATGAATGAAGAAGCAAAATGGAACAGTTTTGAGCTAGATCAAATTTAATTCATAAACTAATGATTAGATTTAAATTAATAAATTATGTGCATGATAAATAACTAAAGCACGGATGTTGATGACTTTTGTATATTATTTTGGAACAACATAGACGATGGTGCTTTCTTAGCTTAAAATATATTTTAATAAAATACAAGTGTATATAACTAATTTTGGTTTCAAATTATAGGTACTTTTTTTTAAATTTTAGTGCAGTTTTTGCATATTTTAATCAATTAAGAGAAAAATTATGAGTTATTTATTTATCATTGTTATATTTTTATTCATTATGATTACTAGGGAAAAATAATCAGGAGGTTTTCCGTTGTCTTCCTGATGGAATTTTAAATTTGGAGATGCCTTCTCCTAACCTTCGAGGATCCCTCTTTAGCATGCAAGGCAGATGTTAAAGATATTGTTAATTATAAGGCGAGTTACTTCACCCCACAATAACAATACCTTTTTCCTACTGGAATCACCCCCCTGGGGCTTTCTACCAGTAAGAGCTTGGGTCTATGGGTAAGCTAAACAAACTATGTGCTCCCCTGAGGTAAAAAATAAGAAAATTGAGGCATTGGAAATGTAGCTGTACTATCATATTTTAAGTTAAAGTAGGTTAAGTATAACAACAATTGAACTATTTTGATCATTGTTAGAAAGAGAAGCAATATTCAATATGGTTTCCAACATTAGAAACTTCAAGAAAAATATTTTTATATTTTCTACAAAACCGAAAAAAACCAACAACTTTATAATTTTTACGTATTACGTATGTTTATAAATTGTAAATCAATAAATTAACATATACAATTTGTATTTGGCATCAACATCCGGTCACTAGAGATAACTTACTGAATAAATAACACTTTTTCTTATATTTCTTAATACTTAGCTATTGATAGTCAAAGTCAGTAGCATAAATTAATTTCTATATACGCCAGTGGTCAAAGCACTCACAAATATAAATAAAAAATATAAAGTGCATAAAAAAAATATCGTTAGTCGTTAATTACATCATACACAAATAGGTAGTATAAACAGCTTTCACTCAAGTCATTTTTTGATTCACTATTATTCATAGTTATACTAAGAGAAAAAAGTTATTTACCAATTGTTTCGTTCTGTTGTAAATGATTATTGAGTTCTGAAATCCAAGCCCATCCAGGTAAAAATATTAAGACAGCACCTTTTATCTTTAATCTATTTTCAATATGTATCAACAACAGCTACAATTATAATAGTTATTAATTAGTTTTAAATAGTTACTTACAAAATACACACAAATCTTACTTCAATAATTTTTAAATGTTGACTTTCCTCACTGATCTTTGCAACTATATCTTTAACTTTTGTGGGATATTCATCAGAAACAAATAAATTACAATTAACTGTGGTTTGTATATTTTTTTTCTTTGTGATTTTAATTTCTTCTAAAGATGGTTTATAGTCTAACATTTGAACAATATCTTCTAAGAAAAAATCTACAACCAAATAAGTTGAAATAAAATTATACAATTTTTAATAAAAAATAAATCTAGAAATAATGTATAATAAATCATTTAACAGTTAATACTTAATTAATATGAAATGCATTTTTCCATGCACAACATTGTATTAACCATAAGGTTATATAGTAGAATAGTGGAACACTATTTATACTCTGTAACCTATGTATTCTACATAAAATTTAATTTTTTAATTTTTTTTTTAGTTTAAATTTTGAGATCTTAGTATATAACCTAATAATTTAATTTTAAAATAATGAGAACCAGGGTTTCCTAAGGTTGTAAGGTCACAACAAATTATATTACAAAATACAGGCACGTAATAGTACGTTTAGAGCGTCAGTGAATAGTCTAAAAGTTTTGGATGTTTAAATACTTCGGGAGCAGTTAAAGGGTTAACCCACATTGTTAACTTGTCTTACAAGTACGTAACATAGCAAATATTTTATCCTCAGCAGTTCATGTTTAGTTTCATTAGTTTAAAAATGAGAATGAATCAATCTATCATGAAACTTGATGGTATAAATATTCTCTGTGATTTAAGTTAGTTCTTTGTGATAATTCAGTTTTTAAGTGAGTGATGAACATTTTTAAATTGTGCTATTTTATTCATGTAAAACTCACTAAAAAATTTACCTAATTATCATAAAAAATGATATAAAAACACAGATAATGTTCTTACCAGTTTCATAATAGGTCAATCCACTCTAACTTTTTCAACTAACGAACCCAAAATATGAACTTCTGAGCATAAATTGTCTATATGCACTTGTAAGACGAAACAACAAAATATGAGGGTTTAGTATCCTTTTAACAGTTATGATTAGTATTTATTATTTCCAGGTACAAAAATATTAATTACAAGTCACAACTCTTAATACAATGAAATAATAAACCTGAAATAATAAAAAATATTAAATTTAAGAACAATTAAAAAAAAAAAATGGCTTCTATTTTATGAAATGACCAAATTTACTAAATGGCTGCAAACTGTAAATTATTTAATATGTAATCTTAACCTTTAACAGGGTAGCAATTTCCTTCCACATCAATAATTGGACAGTTGTTGAAATATTTACTGAATATATTTAAATTAGCATTTGCAGACATGAGAATAACTTTAAGATCTAGATATTTTTGCACCATGTCCTTCAGAATAATCAACAACAGTTCACAGCTAGCACGCCGTTCGTGTATCTCATCCACAATAACATGTGTTATACCAAACAAACCAGTCTTTAATTTCCGTATCAAAATTTCTAAAGATAAAATAATAAATTTAATAATATGTCTTAACATACTTATAATTAGGACTAGGAACAATCTATTTTTTTTATATATTTTTTGATAATACATATATTTGAAATCTAATTAGAAATAAAATTACTTTATGATTGTGTCAATGCATATTATATTTGTAGGAAGTTTTAATTTTAATGGTAAGTATAGTTTAAATATTAAAAAAATAAAGGTAATTTTTTTTGTTTTAAAAAATACATTTAAAAAAAGTAAAATTAAAATAAAATTACACAAACACTCAAGTATTTTTAAGTGTATTGGATTCAAGCTTAAAATATGCAATATGATTAATATCATTTACCAACTGTACAGAATAGAATCGCTCCAAAAGACTGTGGTACCATACTATCAAATCTAACTGTATATCCAACACTTTTTCCAATAGCTTCAGCTCTTTCAAAACTCACTCGGTTTGCAATAGAGATTGCCGATACCTTTCTAGGTTGAGTGCAGATAATGTTACAATTTGCTCCTTTATTTGCGTCAATAAACTCTTCAAGTATGAATTGACAAACCTATTTGTTTTAACAATTATGTGAAAAACAGATATTAAAAATGTCAAGACATTAAGTTAACTGACCTGAGTGGTTTTTCCACAACCAGTACCCCCATGTACAATAATTACAGAATTGTCTTTAATTATATTCAAAATAGCATCCTTTTTTTTGAATATTGGCAAACTAGATCTATCTTTTATCCTTTTTTGGAATGTAAGTGAATGTTGTTTTTTTTCATCAAATTCATTTTTTATCTTACAACTTATATCAAATAAAGATTTCTATAAATATAATATATTATAATACATTTGTAAACTAAATAATATGTTAAAAATATCTAAGTATGTTTCTCAGTAAATATAAAACCACCAACAACCAATTAACCAAATTTACAACACTTACAGGATTATAAATCTTAACAGATAACCACGGATTCCAATTTGACTGAGGAGGGCTCCATTGCACCACTTTAGAAGCATTAAATTGATATAAAGGTACAAATGGTTCAACAACCTTGTCAAGAAGCAATGTTGTATTATTTAAAATGCCAGCATAATTCTAACATAATGATTGATGATGAAAAACATTACAAAATACATTAATTATTATAGTAATTATATTATTTTAATAAAACTTAAATGTAATAATTATTACCTCATCAATCATTGGCTTAACCTTAAGATCTTTTAATAAGTCATATAAATCTTTTACTAGTTTTTCATTAACATTGACATCACTCAACAAATTATGGATACGATTTAGTTTATCTTTTTTCACTCTATCACTTGAGTAAGGTTCAATTAGCCCTAATTTACATAAATTATTAACTAAAGTAAGTTCGCATTTTTGCATTACTTTTTTCTTTGATTTTCCGGTTTCACGAGTAGAAATTGCTAAATTTAAAAATTATTTGATAAGACAATGGAACTTAAGTATACTTAAATTGTTTAATTTACTTTTATTTAGTTGTTCAATAAATATTGACATGCTAACAACAAAACTCCTAAAACAAATTAATATTTGATAAAACAATAACATATAATTAAAAAAAAATTAATTAGAAGTAAATTTACCTTCCAATAGTTACAATATTTGACTTAAGATTTGCTTTGTCATTAGATTGAATGTATTGTTGTAATCTTATATAAGCAGTATCAATAGTCCAATTGCCACAAACAACTGGTTCTAAACTATTTTGCTTAGAAGAAAAAAATATTTTGGAATTAAAAAATTATGTTTAATACTTTTATCCTTGCCTATATATTAGCACAATATTACCTAATGTTTATATTCTTATATTTACCTACCTTTTTATTTTTAGTTGAATCTATTTTAGAGTCCTCGTTTTTCTTATTTATTTTTTTCTAATTAAACAAATATAATTAATCAGTAAAGTAAACAAATAAACTCATATAATATTACAAATAAAGATTTTTTATTACCTTTGGAATAGCTGGTATTTTATTTTTATCTGCTAAATATAATAAGATATCTTTTAATGCTTTTTGTCGAGCAATTTCTTCAGTTTTTGCATTTCCAACTCCTATGTAGCTATAATTTGGTACTCTGATTTCAAATTTTACATTTTGATCTTCATTAATATCTAATAAACCAACAGAAATTCAGTAGTTTATAAGCAATTCATTTTCAATAAAAATTATATATTTTAAAAATTGTATTTCATTTATAATTATCTAATTATTCAAAAACAAAAAAAACACCTTTATAAAATAACTTAATTATAAATAATTGCATTGAAGTAAGTTATAAATAAATTTAAAAATAATAAAAAGAGTGCAAGAAAAAACAGTACTACATTTAAATACTTATTTACCAATAAAAATTAATTTTATTAGGTAGTAGGTAAGTACTTCCTAGTACCGTTTTAGGAAATTTAGAAGTAATCTACAATATTAATACATAGATTTAACACTGCAAATAACACTGCAATTATATTTGAATACCAGGTGTAAATTTGCAAAATTGAGGACTTTACCGAGTACTATTAATGTTTTATGACAAAAACAATTTTTTAGTTAGAAGCTTAAAGCCTTTATGTTTATGTTAACCCGTGTTTACCAATGAGTAAAACTTATTAATTATAATGAAGTTATCAAAGAATTGAAAAGTAAAAGTAAATTAATTCACAGGAAGCTTAGGTATTAAGTGCTGTATACTTATCATTGTATTTATCACTTAGGTGATAATCTCTAGTACATAATATCAGCCACACAGTGAATAAGAACTAGAATTTTCTGAAGCAGTATATATGTTGTGTATTTTGGTAGGAGTTTTTAAGGAAATTAAGAAAAGGCGAGTAATCGGTTAGAATGGAGAATTGGAGTTGTAAACCAACCTCCGGGATGAAAAAAAAAAAAAAAAAATTGGTACTTATATAAAAATTGAATTGCAAAAAAGTATTTAATTAATTATAAGTAACTACCTATTTCTAACTTTTTTAGATACTTAAGCGGAGAAGTGGAACAACATTTTATGGGATACTCTGTGACATTTACTAAATACATTTCACTCTGCTTCAGTGGCAAAAATAAGTCTGAAATCTTAACAATACTACACTAGAATGGTATGAAATTTCACATGTAGGGTTATTAAACAAATATAAGGGGACTGAAGTCCTCCTGAGAATTTCTCCTACTAGAATCTCTGCTGCTCATCTAAACTTAAAATTTTAAATATTAGTTATCTACCCACTCCTTTGATATTGCAGTTAATTGATTTTTAAAGTAAAAAAAAAATGTAATTATCTGTTGTCAATCTAAAAAGCAAGTTTTAAAAAATAATATCAATAAAAAGACGTAAAAATATAATTTTTTTACAAAAAAAACCAACTGTCAAAGAATATGTCAAAAAATATTTTTAAAAACTTATATTATTATACTTAAGTATTATTTTTCTAGATAATGAGTGTTTTATGTTAAAAGAATAAAAAAAAGGCAATACACTGAAAAGCAATAAAAAATAAATAAATAAATATTGTGTGCATTCCAAATTATATGTGGAATTTATAGAACAATTTTTTGCATTTTTAGGGAAATTATTGCTTTGTGGTCATTTTTTAGTATTTTTATTGCATTTTTGTACTTTTACTTTACATATATTTGCATTTTTCTTGTTGAAAGTAACATTTTATTGTAACACATTCAGTTTCCATTAGCTTGTCGATTATTTTTATCGTTTGTTGTTGCAATCTACGATTATTTAATTAACTATAGGCAGAAACTATTTTAGGCCTGGACAATCAGAAAAAGTTTCTCAAAAGTCAACTAACTTATTTCAAACTACAAAACAATATTTTTGAAGGCTTCTTCGAAAATAAAAATTTTTAAAGCACTAACACCTATAATAATTACGATTATGATACATAAATTGTATAACAATTTTAAGTCATTATTAGGTAATTTTTGGTATTTTTGTGGTAATTTGTTGACGTTTATAAGTCATTTAAAAATTAATTTTGATGTGCAATTTATAAAAAATTTTGGGTCATCAAAAGTTCTGGGCCCTAATTATAATATTAAGTACCCTATTTATAATGCTATCTATAATCAGTGGCGGTACGACGGTATAATTTCAGAGACAATTACCTCTGAAATTTTTCTTAAATAGAGGGATGGGTAATAGCTGGTGGATCACCTAGTAAACGTAATAGGTATGATATATACAATAGGAAGTCAATAATGATCTGAAATACAATTAGATGTATTATATTATAGTCAGTCATACAGTGAGCGGGCTGCCATGGTGTATGGGTATGCGGACCGGTTGTACTATTTTACAGTGCCCACGCATGCAACTCGCTTTCTGTTTGACTGACCCTTTAATACTTGGGATATTTATAACTTTTCTCTGTAAAATTTCCAGTTTTCCATGCCGCTGCTTATAATTAATGATAGTAAGTAGGTAGATAGTATATTATATTTAGTGTTTAGCACTTAAGCATATTGAATATTGATGAAATCAATGTTATTTACAATAGGTAGGTAATTTTCTCTTAGTGCATTTATCAAATAACACTTGATCTTGACGAGACCAAAAACAAAAATGAGTTGTTTAGAGTTAGTTGTTTATAGAAGTTCTGTATCTTATACCTATCTATCTATTAACCAACCATCTATATTCTATTTTAATTTAATTTATTCAACATTGTATATCTATTACATATATTAATAATAGGTAGTAGGTAGGTATCTAGGTATATAATAATAAAAATATATAATTTTAATTTATTATATTATGTGTTGTAAAATACCAGTTATTTTGTACTGTGGTTTCAAGTTATTTTCTGAACACCATTTCATAAAGACATCATACAGCTTGCCCACTGTCGAAGAATGTGCAGTCGTAGTACTTCCGGTGGATAGTTTAGCCATGGCTGACTGCAAGTCCGTCATATTGAACAATATACACCTTTAAACTATAGGTATGTACACTTTTGTATCGGGCTTTAGTGCGATATCGAAAAGGAACGATCGAAATATTAAACGACGAACTTAGTAATTATAATATAATATTTCACCAATAATAACGTATTTCTTTGGAGCCGTGATCGATAATCAGTCGTTAGACGGAATCGAAACGAATCGATCGCAATTCGCAACACCGACTGGTAGCGTACTAACGCGGCATAAATCAATAACGTACTCTACTGATAATAGTAATACTACTAATGTGAGTATGTGACATTAGTTTTGTAGCACAGATTAATGATTATATTATGATTAATTTATGATTATTAATCCGTAGTATGACGTAGTCTTGTAGATATTGTTGGGAATTACCCGCAAAACGAGTAAAGTAAAACAATTTTCGAACTATTTATAATTTTATGGATATGATATAAGCAGAAAGCACGTGTGTACCAACGTACTGATGTAAATAATGTAATTTATAGTGGACTCCCGCGAAAAATGTTATATAAAATTGTATCGCTGTGGTTTGGAAAACGACGGCTGAACAAAATAAATTTAGAATGGCAGAAAGTCCCGAAATAAAGACGATGTCTGGTTTGTGGTTTGTCACTCACTATATACGAATATTGAACAATAAAAATAGTAAGCACTCAACAATAATACTTATTGACACAGTCTTAGATAATAATATCAATCATTAAGAGGGGCGCACTAGTAGACAAAATATGGCATAAAAACATGGTTTCGTAATTCCTGGAATTCACGGCTTATTGAAGCGGTTTACAGCAAAACTACCTATTACAAAAATTGTAGAGAAAAACTTCATTAACACTTGTAAGAAGCCCGATTTTCGATATTTTTATTAATTATTTAGATAATCAGTTTAAAAAAAACGTGTTAATTTACCATGCGATATTGGACGGTTGAAACAAGATATCAAAAATCGGGCTTCTTACGTTTCTAGAAAAAATTCTCCTCTACATTTTTCGTAATAGGTATTTACACTGTAAAACGTTTCAATAGGCCGTATTCCTGGAATTACGAAACCATGTTTTTCGGTAAAAAAAAAAGTTTAATAATTACGCTCATCATGTGCTGCGGCCGTTATACGCAGATACTACCATACCACCACCCCGCGCGCGGTAACGGCAGTACCGCACCATAGGTCAAGACGGGTTTTCTACCGCAGCCCGTACATAGTTTATAAATAATACCCAGATGAGAAAATGATTGTTATATTATATTTTGTGACAAATAATATTTAATTTTGTTCGGCTCTATATTTTGTATTCGTATCCGAATTTTATACTAATAAAAACTATACTTTTGTTCTTCAAGTAATACGTCTTATTGAAGCGGTTTACAACAAAACTACTTATTATAAAAATTGTAAAGTAGAATTTTTTTAACAATCGTAAGAAATGCTATTTTTGATATCGTACTCCAATCGTCCAATATCACATGGTAAATTAACAAGGTTTTTAACTTTTTATCGATTAATTATTCAACTAATCAATAAAAATATCAAAATTTAGGCTTCTTACGATTGTTAAAAAAGTTCTTCTCTACAATTTTTATAATAGGTAGTTTTGCTGTAAACCACTTCTATAAGCCGTATTACTTGAATTATCGAACTATTTGGGTATGATAAAAAATACTAATTATTACGATATCGGAATAATTAATAATTATATAAGAAAAAAATCAAAATTAATTCAAGTGTTATTCCATTTAGTTTATTTTTAATTAAATGTCATATAATAATTATATTATAATTTATAATCGTTTGAATGAATAAATAACTATTACAATAATTAAAATATCAACTATGGTAGCGGAATATTTATGGAAACAAAAATAAACAAAATTAATTCAAATGTTATAACATTTATTGTGGGTATTGTACACAAATAACAAATATTTAATTATTACGAATTATGAACGAAATGTCATATTATAATCGTTTAAATTACTAAATAATTATATATTATATATATTTGAACGTTTGAATCATTCTTTGTAACGCGACTCCATTTTTGCAGACATTAGTTAGCTGCGTAGTAAGAATATTATTTTTATGACATTTCAAAGATATTGAAACCTGAGTCACATAAACCTTAAGAGGATGTCAGCGCACTATTTGTTTTCTCTCTCTGACCTACGCGCAACATAGACAAAACGCATTTGCGCAGAATCGTTTTTTTCCATGTTTTTAAGTAATTTTAGAATAAAATCACCCATAACAAAAAATATAGAGAATAATATTTTCGAGAGAATGACATATCGGTTTTATATTTTATTGTTATTTGACTTTGTATTCGACTTTCAAAATAAACAAAAAAAAGTAAATTTAAATTTTGTTTAAATCGTTTTGAAACAATAATTAGAGAAATCGATATGTCATTTCCTCAAAAATATTATACTCTATCTTTTTTGTAATGTGTGATTTTACTCTAATATTACTTAAAAACATAGAAAAAATGATTCTGCGCAAATGCATTTTGTCTATGTTGCGCGTGGACTAGAAAGAAAAAACAAATAGTGCGCTCTGAAATTTTTTTCTTGAATTTTTCAATATATTGTACGATATGTGGAGGTTCAATTATATCATTTTTTAATAAGCGTTTACTAAATTGAGAGTCAATTAGTTCCCTTCGTAAAATCTAAAATAAAATAAGTTTGTATGTAATTGTAAAATGTAAATAAAGTAATATTATATAAACCAATAGACTAATAGGTATAGTACCTATTATTAATGAGCATTCAATAGACTTTTGATTTGAGAATAATACTGTACTACTGTTACAACTTTAGAAGAGATTCCATTGTTATGTACGTCTACACAACTAAATAAATGAAACACGCAGTGAGGTATAGTTAACCACTATACTTTATTTGAACACTATGTTAATACAAAAAAACACAGATTTGTGGAGGCTCTGTTGGACTGACAACGACTGACTCGCCTTGGGGACGAGCGCGGTTGGGCGGGCCCGCTGTGACTCAAAAGTGCCCATGCAGCGGAATGCCATGCTCGTTCCCACGGCGGTTACATGGTTACATATACATGTCAAAGAAGTGCTTATATTACAAATACTTATATTACTAATGAAATGGGCTTATAACACCATTTTTAACGTCCAAAATTCGTCATTATATTTTATTACTTTCAAGTGACTCCATTTTGGAGCGTATATATAAAAATAACAAATTTTACGTTCAGTCACGTGTAATAATATTTATTGTTCTTGGATCTGGTAAAAATAATGACTTTCTTCTTTCAAAGTTGGTGCATTATTATTTTTAATTTTCATAAGGAAGCTGGAACGGAAATATACGATATCAATACAAAACAATCTTGGTCTTACACATCCATTATGTAATGAATAATAATTAATATTTGTAGGTACGACTGTATTCATTTAAGTTATTTCCAAAAAATATACTCATAGTATTTTAATCCGTTAATTATTAAAGTTTTAATAAATTAATATAGATTAGCTTTTTATCCAAAATAGCCAGATATTTTATTCAGATATCAAGTACATATATTCAAATATATAATTGTTAAATATTTAATACTTATATTATCTAGGGCGTATACTATGTCAAAAATCTATGTAAATACTAATGATTAAAATAAGGTGTACCTGTATAAAATATATACATAAATAATATTATATCGTTTTAAACAGGTACTTCACGGCTCACACGAATATAAAGTGTTGCCCGGCGTATAGCATAGGCAAAATAGGTACATTATTGCGGCGTTCATTATTGCCCATTAATTACTTGCAACGCCGTTCGCCGAGAGAATGTGGTCAATCAACCCAAAACGTTTCATACCACTCTGTACTCGTACACCACTCTAAACACCCTACAAACGCCCTACAAACGCCCTACTTAAAAAAATAAGCTATAGACACTATAGTGCATTTCATTAATAATAATTTTAAGCAACAATAAACAAAAATAACAATACTTGGGTATGTTTGTTCAATTACCAATTTTTCAGAAAGAACATGTTTTAATTTGATAATCAGTGTTTCTTACTTAAAAGAAGTTCTTACACTTAATACAAATGCACATGACGCGTGATTAGTCAAATCAATAAACGTCTATAAAATACACAATACATACAATGTATATGTGGTGATTATTGTTATATTTTAAATTATAACATTATAACTATTATACGATAACTATCTATATTTAAATAATATACTAGAAAATAGAAACATTTTAAATTCAAAAATATTACTTTTTTTTTAAATATTTTATATGAGAATTTTTTAATAGATACACCTACCTTAGAAATTAATTTATTTTTGAAAACTGAGATATTGAATATGACGTTTATTCAACAGTTTATTGAGATACAACTATCAGATCCGACCGTTCTTCTAAAATTTACAATATTTAAATATTAGAAAGTAGGTAAGTATTTATTTATAACAAGCTACTGATTTGACTAGGTGATAACTGGTAAATAGGAACCTCGATTTATTTGTTACAAAAGTGTTTATTTGAAAGTGTTTATAGTGTGAAGTGTGGCGTGTGCACTGGCTATAACTTATAAGGTGGATGGGTGGAAATAAGTATGATACGTATAACTGACTTAAGAAAATTACATACTAGACTTGGCATGCAGCGGGTACCTAAAATCCTGACGGTAATTGACAACATAAGAGACCTCATGATGTAGTTCATTATATAGACTCTAGAGTAAAGGCGATGTCGGTAAAAATAAATCGGCAAATAGCATAATAACATACTCACGCGAATCGAAAAATTGAGTATCATTACCTAGTGAATAAGTTAAATAAGAGCGCTGAAATAAGATGTGACTGGTTGTAATATTATAGTGCCAATTTTTTTTTCATAATAGTGGGCCAAATGGGTTCTAGTCCACCCCTGTTGCCTGTATAGAATGTCATTAATAAAACAACTTCCAGAAGATTTATTCTTCCGCGAAAATATCATTCTATACGGAAGACTGCTTGTTATAAGTTTCATACGGATCTTCTACAGTTCGTAGATTCATGATTAATAATATTATATAGGTACATATATATTATTTATGATATAGATCTACCTAATTATTTATGTACACCACGTTCACAACTCTGAAAATCTTAAGCACCGTAAGAGCCGTGCCCCCCTCACCCCTAAATAAATCATGGTTTTGTGTTGTAATTTAAAAATGCAATACTGACCCAACAGACCGGTACAGTGGTGGTACATATATAGTTAAACTGGCCGACGCCATCGTGAAACACACACTGATCGCATTTATCGCCTGTTCATTATTTTCAATTATTTCAAATCACTTTACATGGCCACCCAATTATGACACCAGTTATGTACAAAGCGGCAAAAAAGAATTGCACAGAGAGGAGAGGACCCGCTATGTCGTCGCTGTTGTCGTTGTGGTCGAAATTACAGAATAATGCCTAAATCTGCAGTTTATCAAATTGCATTTAACATGTATTTTATAGACTCCAAGTGGACTAGTGGAGCGATGATCGATGATTTACCACGATATGTGTTTTTTTTTTTTGTTTAGGTATCATCGCCTTTCGGAGCAGTAAAAATACTTCAATCTTTTCTTTCAGCATTTTTTCTGGTAGGAAACTAAATTTAGTTGTTATTTTGGAGAGTCGAAAGTATTTTTCACAATAATTTCACGTCAAGAAAAACAAAAAGGAAATACTGAGATTTTTATGCAAATTCAAGTTTTTGATAAATTCTAAATTGGTGTCCCTCTAAAAAAATTACCTTAGATACATGACATTGTCACCAAGTGTTTATAGTAAATTGTTGTATACACCATTGCATTTTTAACGTGTTTTGAATCTTTTTAAGCTATTTATAGGCATAAGAAAATTTCGTTTATTAGGTTTTTTAATTATAATGCGTTGATAAAAAATTTTCGTTTGGTTAAAAAAAACTTCCAAATGTAATACTAAGTACCTCGTAACTTGATGTTAGTGGAAATCAAAATAAAGTTGGGTGGTAAATCCACATTATTTTTGTTATAAGCGTCTGATTTAAGAATTTTGGCAAAATTCGTCAAAATCACGAACTTTTGCAAATTATTTTGAAATAGAAATTCATAAAATTGTTTCTATTTAAATCTAAGATTTAAAAATGTATTACAAGGTTCTCCATTAGTTTTCCTACATTTAACAAAAAAAAAAAAAAGTTTTATAAGAAAGTTAAGCTAATTTTTTATAGCATTTGGAGTTTAAATTTTTTTGACATTGTATTTTTACCCTTAAATTAACGGATTTCGAATGATTTTCTTTTATTGTTAAAATGTATAAACAAATAATCGTAAATACCTGCAATTTTCACCAAATGTTTATTTTATGATGACATTTTCAAAATATATTAACTCGTATTGAGCTATTTGTAGACAATATAAATTTGTATGTTTTTTTCTATAAATGTCAATAACATTTTTTTGGTTGATCCAAAATTTGAAAATGTAATACAAGGTTCCTCATAAGCTGTTCTAGTACAAGTTATAACCATTTTAAGGCTCAGTATGGCACAGTATTTTTATAAGGATTTAAAGTTTAAAATTTAAAATTTCACAAAATTCATCAAAGTCACAATAATGTATAAATTATTTTGTAGTTATAAATTTATAAAATGTTCAGTGTTTAATTTTCATAGCCAAGAATCTAAAATATACAACAAAGTATCTCAAAAATAGTCCAGTTACTTACTGGCAAAAAAAAATCTAAAAAAATATATAAACACAGTTTTTCTAAAGCTATTTTAAGTTTTTAAGGGATTTGATATAGGCAACTAAAATTACATTTTAGAGAATAATATTAATATTTAATCTTAAATATATTTAAATATTAATTTAATGTATTTTTATTATTTTTAAAAATGGTTTCATAACGTCACCAGGGGAATTTCCCCTCTCCTTTTCATTAGCGTGCCACTGTCGGGCCGGGTATAGGATAGTTTCGGGCTTTCATACAGTAGCTAATAAGTAATATATCTAGGTATCTCTACAAAAATTATATTATATAATATTAATTATTTCCCGAAAAATGGGTTATTTATGCCTATGATAGTAATCTTGGTTATCTGAGATAATAACTAGTAAGTATAAAATTATGTTAAGTTAGGTTTTTTTTTCAATTTTATTATGGGCAGTCAAAACTTTTGCCCCCCACCCCCCTCTTAAAAACTGATATGACGCCATTGATCAGTACCAATAATAACTAAATATCATTGAATTTCAATGCATTTGCATTTTTTTTCTGGATTGCTTTCCAAGATACAAATGTGTTTCAACTTTTTAGAGGTACTAGTGTGCTACTAATGGGTTTGTCTCTTCTTTTATTTTGCATTTCATATAATTAACTTATTAATATACTACTAATAGTATAGATTGTAATTATTAAAATTTAACTGTAAAAATTAAAAAAATACACAGTATGTTAACAAATTATTTTTTGCATTTTTAAACGTTTTTAGGGCATTATTTTTTTATTTTAGGTCATTTTTAACTTACCTCAAGTAATATTATGAAAAAAAATTAAAATATATCTGTAAATACACATATTTAATTAAGATTTAAAACAACTAAGGTAAACCGGTTTTTTAATAAAATTATTCACAAATTTATCTTGATTTCTTTTAGAGTTTTTAGGTCATAAATGCATTTTTTGTAAGGGAATTTTTCGATTTGTTTAAGAGCATTTAAATCTGAGCCCTTATCATTACATTAATATACCAATACCTATTTTAACCAAGAGAGTATTTAAACATAAGTCACAATTTTAGCAGTGCCCTCATTAAATTTGTGTTGCATAAAATGCATTATTTGTGTTGTTTATCTAAACTTAGTGCTTATTAATTAAAATTAAAGAATATTTAAGGTTAACATTTAAAACCAAGTCTATATAAATTTAACAACAAACATAAAGTTGAAAAAAATTATGAAGTATAAAATGTTAGAATTGAGCATTTCTTAAGTTTTCCAAGACAGTTTTTAAAAACATTGATGTTTTGTTAAAATAATCATCTGGTATAAAAAAGTAAACAATTGGTTTGAGAAAACATTTATTATCACCATAAAAGTATCTGCCAAGAAATTATAAATTTTATTATAAGAATGATAGTAACAAACAATTTTTGGGCAAGCACACAATATTGTTATTAATATATTATTGATAAAATGGCACGAAAGTGACTAACATTCCGAAGTTGTCAGGTAAAATATTTAACTTTATCCATAATAATAATAATATCAACTATAGCTTAGTCACTTAAACAAACATCACTAAACAGTTGACACTGTACCGATATGTGAATAATAACAAAACTAGGTTAGGCAGGCAAGAGATCGAAATCGTCACTGACTAGAACCATCGGTACATGCTCTTCATCGATATTGGGCTCTGAGCTATAGGTACATAACTGTAATTCTTTCAACTTCCATCCCCAGTCCATTTTCTGTACAGCATGTAAACTCTCCGCCTCATTGTGATGTCTCAGTAACATTGATTCCTTTAGAGATCATAAAAATCATTAATTTAAATATTATTTCATAGATAGTCATAATTTATGAAATTATTACCTTAATCTTTTCCCATTTATCATCTACATCTTGTAGCCATGACAAAAAAAGACGACCATTGTAACGGGATCGTGCATGTCTATCTTTCTCTTCTTCTTGCTCGGGTGTCATAATGTTATATACTTCATCGTCCTTAAGTATAGTACATACAGAAAATGGTAAAAGCTGATTAGCTAATGCACGAGCTGCCCGTCCATGAACCCTGAGTATCTCTTGTTCAACACTCAATACCAATTTTTCTTTTTCTACGATGTGCTAAACAAAATATAAATTTATGGAGGTCATGTCATTATATTATATTCTTTTTTTCTCTTTTTATTTAAGGTTAACTAAAAACCAACCTGTACACGAAGTCTTTGTCTCTCCTTCTCTTGTTCAACAAACAGTTTTTTCAACTGCTCATGTAAATTGGCTGGCGATGGGGTTTGTGTATTTACAACACGGCTATTAGAGTTACCAGCTAAAACGTATGTGCACCTGTTCATAAGATAGTCTTTAAATCCAGATGGTGGTTTTGGTTGCACAGGAAACAAATTCTTACGTCTCTTATCAATCTATAAAAAATAATTATGTATAAAAATAAAATCAGCTAAACATATAATTATTTAATCAATTTATTTACTTGTTTTCTAATGTTTAAAAACATTTGATAGCAATTGGTAACTGGAGCAGGTTCACTGGTTGTGCCGGACGGATTAGTTTCTACAGCAGTAACATTGGCGGCAGATGAAGTATCACTAGTTTCGGATTCAGTACGGCTTGCTTTTAATTTGCGTCGTCTAGGATGTAGTTCCATACCTGACAGTTCAGCAGTCACAGTAGATTCAGACGTTGTAGTTGCAGTAGCTGCAGCAGTAGTAGTTGCCTGTTTGTCATCTCCAGAAACGATTGCCGATACATTTTCAGTCTGTTCTGAACGAGCAGCAGATGGTGACGGATTACCTGATCCTGCATCCACTGTCACAGCAGCTGGTGAAGTAGTTTGAGCCAACTGTTCATCGGGAACAATTGGAGAAGTACCACGACTTGGTGCACCACTACTGTTACTTCCGCATCTGTTAGATGACCGTAATACTCTGGTTTGAGGAGACTTTTGCTCTTCTACAGCTATTGTATCAGTGGTCGCTTTCTGTGGAGACTTCGGAGAGTTAGGCTGATTAGATGCCGGTGGTGATTCTTCAGATGGCACTACATATGGTAATGCTGTATGATGTGATCGATTACCATTCTTGCCATTTGTTCTCGTACCTGTATCAGCATCGGTAGTAGGTATCACAATTTTTAATGGAGGTACTTTAGGGCCGCCTCCAGGACTGTCAGCATTAGAAGGCCCAGAACCACCAGACTTGTCCTCATCACTATCAGGTTTCGGACTAGAAGCCTCAGTTTTACCTAAAATAATTCAAACATTTAATAATTTTAGTAACTTTTTATTTAATAAAATAGGGATCTGTGATAAGTTAAATTATGACTGTCTGATCACTTTTAGGTTCCATTAACAAATCAACAATTTAGTTTAATACAACAATAATATAATAAACCACATATTATGATAATATGTTACATATTAATACATTATTATTAAATCAAAATACCTACATAATTCTACATTCTACCCGTTTCTCCCTACCTAAAATATCTTTTAAGTACATTTCACAGATCAATAAATATTGCATTTATATGCATAATATATTCAATTTTTATATTAATATTAATTTAAATATACACTGTATTACAAGTTACAACTTACTTATTAAATTACTAAAATCAGATGTTGCATATTTTTATTTTTTTTAAAATCTCAAAATTCCTATATTTATTTACTAAGTTATACATTTTTGTTTTTTTTTTAACTGAACTTAAGTCTGGTGACAGTATATTAGTTGTTGGAGGATTAATGAACTGTGGTTGGTAAGATTGGTACAGTAAAGCGTTGTTACGGTTGGTAAGTAATACGTATATGAGTGGTAAGGTTTTAACTACCTACTACAAACCCAGGTGGTCACCCATCTAGGAACTAGTAGTAGCTGGCTTTACTTCCTCTCAGTGGAATTGTACGACTAATAGCAGCCAACACGTCAAGTCAAGTCACAGTTATACATTTATAATATGCAAGAATTAATTTTAATAAATAAATATTAAGCTTATTTTAAGTTTTTTTTCAATTTGTTCGATATTTTTCTTCTGTAAAAGAAAGACAAATTGACACAATTTTTTAACATCATAATTTAATTTTGCATTATGTTTTTTATAGCCATTCCTACATATTTATTTTACAAATGATTTAAGATAATGTTAATGTAAGTGTAAACATTTTAAGTACATCAAAATTAAGGATGAATTATAATTATTTTAAAAGTCCAAATGTTTGATACGTAGCACCAATTTAGCTAACAATTATATTTAATTTGAGATTTAATTGAATAAAATTAAAAAAATATAATGACTCATAACATTTTATATTTAATCAAATACGTTTATAATTTACAGATCTTAGTACCTACAATTGTTCAGTAATTTTGTAGTCCAATACTAACTATTATTCAGTATTCAGTTTTAAGTACAATAACAAATCTGCAGTTCTTACTACTATAAGAAATATTATTGATTTTAAATTTAACAAATTATTATTTGATAAATTTAGGAGATTTTAAGTTGAATGCTGAAGTATCATTTTAAACCTATTGATAGTACCTAACCATAAACATATAAAGTGACTTATTAAATCTTATTAAACCCAAAAAGAGTAAGTCACCTTTAGAACTTTGGCTATGATCTTCTTTACGTTTTTTTGGTTTAACTTCTTCGTCTTCTTCAACTAGAGACCGCTTTAAATTATCTGTTTCTTTTAATGGTTTTACAGCTGATTCGTTTGATGAGCTATTTACAGTATCAGTTGCTTCAACCGAGCCACCATCTTTGGATTCAGTTTCTTTAGAAGTACTAGCTGATGTACTCTCTGCTGGTGCACTAGTCGATACATTTGCAGATTGAGAAACCGACTGGGTGGGTGTTTCTGGTTTTTCTTCAGTCTCAACAGTTTTCCTATAAGTGAAAAAGATTAGTTGTATAATATGTTGTGTATGCTAAAAAAAAATGTATCGTTTTCTTTTGTATAATACTTACGTATCGTTCGTCATGCTGGCGTTCTGTTCCTCAGCTATTTTCTTGTTCTTCTCATCCTGTCGAGCAGACGAACTCTTAAATTGATTATTACCCGTGTTGGTAAGTCTTAGTGTCACTCTAGGTGATGCATGTTGTTGTTTATCACTGTTCGCAGCATCTAAAATAAAAAATAAAAACTATTAATAACAGTATAAAAATTAGCAAAGTTGTCCAATAGATTTTTAATAAAATACAAAAACATTATGTTATATTTTACTACTCAGTATTCTCCAAAAATTAAAGACCAATATTTTATTTAATTAGCTATAAAATATTTAGGTACCTACTTATTTTATATTTATTCAACATAGAAACTGATAAATATTAAATAATGAAATACCTACTGAAATACCACAGACTTATAATATCAAACAAATCAAGCGATTTGATAATACATAAGCATAGAAATTTGATAAGAGACTAATGACATTATACAACTGATACCAATCAATTACTCACAAAAATAATAAATATACCACAAAATGATACATTAATTTACATACACTGCAAGTCATGACACTGCATGACATGGCAAGTCTGGACAAAAATATCCAAATCGTAATATTGTATACCTAGAAACCTCCAGGAATTACTAACTGGAAGTTTTAAAATTATTTATATCTAAGATAATACCAAATAAAATCAAGTGGAAAAAATTGAAAATTTACAACATAATTATTGTTTCCTTTGACATCATCTATAAAAATATCATAAAAAAAAACCAACTATACGGGGTAATTCACCAACCATGCTGCTCTCCCCCATTTTTTCATTAAGTAATGAATTTAATCAAATTATGATTTTTAAAATTTTTAAATCAACTCTGACAATTTTTTCAAATTCTTGAATTTTTTTGTTCTATTTAATGAGTGTCCTGTGACTAACTTCTGTTTATCAAATGAAAATGCCCCTTTTTAGTTTAAATTATATAGTGGATAATTTTTTTGTAAGTAATGTTGATGTAAGTACTTTGGTAATTCAAGATTAGAATGAGTAGTTCCTTAATTCTTAAAATGTTTGTACTAAGAGTAATAATTATTATAAATTGATAGATTGATATTAATGACTAACATTTTCAAATCACCATAGTCTCATAGCTTCTAAATCCATTACCGTGGACCTTTTATCCTTAGAACACAAAGTAAAATAACTTAAAAACTACTCGTACATTGATTAAAATATATATTTAATATATATTATATTAAATATATTTAACTCGTACAAATTTTGATTCTGATCAGTCAAACAATTCAGAAAAATTACCTACTGAATAATTTACGGTTAAAAAGGAGAGTTCTCATTTGAAAAACATAAGTTTGTATCTCCACAGGACACACCTAAAGTAGTAAAAAAATCTCAAGAATTTGAAAATATGGTCTTTAACTCAGACTTCAGAACCAGAAGTAATATAAAAATTTCAAAAATTATATTTAATAACAGCATTATGAAAGAAATAAAGGGGGTGCTCATGCTCGGTAAATCACTCTGTCTCTGTATTTAATTTTATAAGCAAATGGTAGGTAAGTGTTCATAATTAAAAATTAATATCATAAAACTGTACATTGAAATGTGAGAGTAAATTATTTCATTTCAAATTGCATTTACAAATTACAAGTAATAGATACATATTTTTAAAGCGCCAACTTGAACACATAACATATATTTTTCTCATTATTCTCTTTGTTTGATCGCACAATTTATAAGTCATAATTACAGAAATTATTATTGCCATAACTAATTACTAGAAAATACCAATAAAGTATAAAGATGGAATTAAATTAGAACCTACCAACCTACATATTGATAATATGCAAATTAGGTCAACCAGAAAACTTGTACTCAATATTATAAACAAATATCACAACAAAGTCCCATCGGAGTGTATAGTGTTGTTTTTTGAACAAAATATTAGTTATATATTATAATATTATATAGTACTATAACTTATCATATAATTGCATACAATTTGACGGAAACTAAAAGTTTTTTGAATGAGGAACCAGTTTAAAAAATAGATAAAAATATTAATCTCATCAATCAATAAGTCATAAGCTAGTAACTCGATGACGAAATTATTTTGTTTAGCCTCTTGAATAATAATAAAAAATAATATCTAATAGGTACTCGTTTACTTGTCAAGTTGTAGTTTTGTAAATAATATTACAATTTACACTTCCCTTTAAAATACATCAATTTATTGTATGTTCTCAGATCCAGACGAATTATTCGATATTCCTGATTTTACAAACTGTGACAAAAAACTATATTTTATTTTCAACGTAGACATTCATCGCGTTTGTGATGCACTGGTGATACAGAATAATGAACAGGTAGGTACTAGCTAGTCTGCAAGTTTTGTGTTTCCAAACAATATTATAATATAATTGTTTATGTATTATGTACGCTCTAATTGAAATCGATTTGCGTGGTTCAGACGAAGTACGGTACTATTTTTTTATAGAGTGTCCACACCATGTCGTGAAGAACACAATATTCCATTCGTTTCGTATTTGGAGTTTTTTTTCATTGCGTAGAATCGGTAGGTGTACGGACGACGGTAAACTGTTGTGTTTACGCTTCTGAAAACTGAGATATCGATAACCGGCAGAAAATGTCTACACTTCACGATACTATTAATGATGGACAAAAATTAAAATACAAGCGCTCTAACCCCGTTCGTTTCTCAACCCGCCGCTATCTCCGCAGTCCGTCGTATAACCTCCTCCTAATGCAACGATAACAGCTGAATGCCGTTTGCCCGCAAGTCTCGTACTGCGCTTCACCGGATTTACGGACGTCATGATGTCCGTCGTCTCAGAGGCCGGGAGGCGAAACGTGCTGCCAAGTCACTGAACGGAATTCGATTCGATTTCGGAGCCGACAAGACAAGGTCCATTGGGGCAAAAATAGGGGACACAAAGGTCGACCGTCGACTGAAGACGCGTATGGTGGTAACAGCAGGGGGGTATGGGGACCATAAGCGATTATATTGTGAAAAAATGTTGGACGGTATTATAATGGTATGCTATATCTTATATATTTCATAACGATGATACACAGAGTGATCGTAATCTTGTCGTCGGCGACAATCGGCCGGCCGACGCGTTTCGTTTCGCCTTACATTTCCGAAATTGTTGAGACTGGTTCAGTTGTAGAGCGCAGACATTTCCCCGTCTTTGAGGCCCGCGGAAACCTCGTCGGAACTATTATTTATATAATTGTATTGTGTAAATACAATAGGCGACCGTTTGAAAAAAGATAAATATGGGTTATGACGATTGTATGGAACGAGTGAAGAAAAGAAAAAAATTACGATAAACGATCACGCTGTAGACGATCATGTTGCCACACGAGTACATACAGGACCATTACATGCGGACCTTACACAAAAGGCGGTTGGCTTGGGCGGCAGGAAAACGTGACAACGTCGCTTCGACAAATCGAAATATTCTGCTCCCCACCCCCGGGTTGAAGCCGCAACAGCACAGACACCACTACTACCCGCTGGTGTTCCGTACAACACGCGGCACGTAAACATAGGCTCTTTTTTGTGCCCAGGACGTGTGAACGTATAGCGTGTGTGTGCGTGTGTGAACCCGTTTCGGTATAGTTTCCAATTTTGTACACACGTGAAAAGAAAAAGACGGACGGGGAACGAACAACAAAACGATAGGGCATAATAATATTATGAAGTATGAACGTCGGAACGATAATATTATTATTAATATTGTACATATTTTGTACTATTGTCAATTGCATATTAAAAGAAAAATCTAGCTCTAACCTCAGCTCATTCTGTCGCATCGGCGGAGGGTAATGCCCCGACACTGGATTTCGAAAGCTCAAAACTCGAAAAACGCGAGACGGACCTCCGAACAGCGTTTAAGGAGAGTTTAGAGTGGTAGTTGTAATCCCGGAGAGACGAAAACGACGCGGCGACGACTCGTGGATCCGGACGACGCACTATCGTTGTAGTAATAGGCTGATGGTTGTACCCGGACGCGTTCGCCTACACTGCCGAGCGCGTCTCCTCGTGGTCCGCTTGCGCTGCAGAGCCACCGATCGTACGCCGTGTCGAGTTCGGCGACGGCGTTCAAGGTCGGCGGCTGCGGCAACGACTACAACTACTATAATATTATACCTGTACGAGGCACTTGACGTTCACTGCATCGTACATGGTACATCGTCTATAATACGCGAGTGATGGTAGCTATATCGTAGGTATTGTCTAGTATCGTAGTGCGTCGACGGTTCGGCCTTCAGCGTTGTTTTAGATTTTCATGGGGGTGACGAAATAAGCATTTATTTTTGCAACTCATGCGCGCCAAAACGCTATGTTGTATGATTGGCCCTATCAAAAAAGGTTCAAGTAGGGAATAAACGCCGGTGCGCCTCGAAAGAACCCTTTGATATACATAGAAGATCCACGGTGTTGAGGGAACCATCAGCTCTCATTTAAAAGAAATTCGGGATGCGTGTTGCCCAGCGGGTGGGTTTGAGGGGTCTCATACTCTCATATTATATTATTAAATTGTATGTGCGACGGTGGTTTTTTCCCCGTGGAGATCTCTTCGGAGTTCGAGCGTACCTGTATGCAAAAACGCCAACGCATATGTCTGTCGAATTGGAAATTGCACTTTTAGATAGTTTTTTTTTATTTTCACTTGTATGTGTATAATTACATTTTTTATAAATGAGCGCGATAAAATAAAAGTGTCAAAATTAATCATTATAATATATTTATATTTGAATACGATGATTTATAATGTCCGTATGTAATAACAATTATACCGTCACTATCATAACCCGGTGGTTCGGTATCATTTCCGGCTTTTCATCATACTTTCAACTTCGTAGTGGTATTGTTGTTAGTATAATATATTTACAATTTTATTTCTGATTAGTTACATTTATATATTATGATTCATAAATTATGGACTTTCCACTTCTCCATTATAGAAACGTAATTCAGAATGCTTATCTGATAAAATATATATAGGTTAGTACCTATACCTATAACTTATAAGTATATTAAAAATCTATACAATAAATTTGAACTTCCGCCAATAATAAATAACTGGTCCATAATATGACGATACAGAGATTATGATGATTAAGGACATTTAAGGTCATTCGTATACTTATTTTCTTCAAATGAGAGTTAGAATGCCAATTTATAAGTGACCATTAAGGTTACGTTTATAATATGGTTTATTATAAAATAATTATAAATATTTAAAATATTATTAGTATAAAATTATTATTTTAACGAATCGAAACTACAAACAAATTAACGTTACGTCATTAGCTGCATGGATACATTTATAAAATTACATTTAATTTGAATGGAAATATTTAAAATGTTAACGAAGTAAACGTTCATGATGGCATTATGTTATTTAAATAAGAGAACAATTATAATATATAATGTTTACTAGTTTTTCCACAAAGAAAATGTCAAATAATATAACTATTTTTTTATATTATAATTTATTATTCTAAAAAGTTAACACATATAAATAAAAAATAAAAAGCCAAGTGAAAAAAAAAATTAATTATATTTAATACAATTTTAAAAAATATTGGGAAGTGGAAGTCGCTCTGCTGTACAGAAGGTTACAAAAGCGTCGCTCTAGAATGGATGGTATTAAATTTGAATTCAAAGATATACTAGGTACCTATCATTTTATACGTAAAACGATTCTGAGCGGTGACGGTTTGTCAGTGAGGATATTTTATAATATATTTATATTGTTATTACTTAATATTAATATGGTATTAATATTATGAAATTACAACAAAATAACTAAAATCGTTATTCTTGGTTATTTAATATCTTATTTTCGTCCAAATCATAAAATAACTATAAAAAAACTGCATCATTTTTGAAATTTTTTGGTTATAGAATAACCTACTTACGTGGAACCTTTGTTTAAGTTTTCAATCCTTAACTATAAAAGTTGAACATTTTATAAACTTCAAAATCATTTTTAAATTTTAAATTTGATAAATGTTGTCAAAAATCAAACTTCAAATGCTTATAAAAAAAAATTGTGCCTGCGTTTTTTTTAATATTTTGTAACTATTATTGTAACAATATATCAGGAGCCTTGTATTCAATTTATAATGCTTTTTGATCCAACGAATAAAATATTATTGACCTTTATAAAAAAAAAAAAAACTGAAAAATTGTAAAATCAGTACTATGATTATTAATTTATATAATTGTTAGTAAAAATATAGTTAAGAGGACATGATACCCTCATGTGTTATCTTCGTCTTACAAGTGCGTAACACAGCAAATAGTACGTTCAGCAGAACACGTGTAGCTCCGTTAATTTAAAAATTAGAGTGAATTGACTTCTAATAAAATCTAAAAGTAAGATTATTATCTAGGCAACCTCATGGGATTTTTATAATATTTTAATTTTAAAGCAAGTTATGAATATTTTAAAATTGAAAATTGTTTGTACATCTTAAAATACTCCTAACTCGCTTTAAAATTAAAATATAATAAAATGCCCATGAGGTCGCCAGATAATAATTCCAATTATACTATATTCAGTATATATTATTATAAAATTTAGTAAGAATATGATTCACATTCAATGTTTGTTTTATCGATATATTTTAATCATTGCATTATACAATATTTTTAATATTATTATATTAAAATTTAAAACACTATATAGGTACGTTATTATAAAAATACAATGGATTTTAACTGTTGTCTAATATTTTTTTTAAAATCTTAAATGGTAAGCCTGGTATAATATAGGTATAAATGATGAAATATTTTTTTAAAAAACAACATGAAATACTTGGCTTTTAACATAGCCAAAAAAATCCATTATTTCACAATTTTACAGATCTAACTTCAAACAATGAAATACCAAACAATAATTCGATATTAAACATTTTAAGACATACACGTCTTAAACTGTGCAAGTAAGGTACTGTAATGAATAATGATAGTATGTATATATAATATTTTATATTAGGTATTTTATAATATATAACATTTAATTTTAAGAAAACTAAAATTTATCTTAGCCATTTAATATAAATACCGAAATAATTATTCTAGTCAAATAAGTATGATAGAAAAAAAAATTGTGACGGCACCAGATCAACAAACATTGAAAAGAATAACTATACAAATTAAAAACTCATCCACACACCAAGAGTGCTCACTGCTCTCAGTCATGGATTATCATTTCTCTATAATTTTATTTGTTTTACAATACAATTGTAAGTACCTATTGTTTATTTTTTATAATTTTCATTCTCCGAGTTTACATCTATATTTTTGATATTTTCAACTTATAACAGTACTAATAGGTTCATACAATTTACAAAAAATACATAAATATCAATAAATCAATAAATAAAAATGCATTCATTGCCAAGAAATATATAGCCGAGAAAATAAACATCATCGTTATGCGCTAAAAATAAAATTTGCATATAATTCTTGTATTTATGCCTGTGTCCTATCATAATGTGATGATGTTTTTATCATATTTTTTATTCAGGTACACATATTAAAAGTAGAGTGTCTCAATCATAATACACAGTAAATAATTATAAAATTACTACAAATTATAACATAATGGTTCGAATGCGAATAAAACTAAATATAATTATTTAATTCACAATATTGTGTAACTTAATTATACAACGTGGTCACATACTTATATGTACTAGTAAAATTTTAATTTCATAAAAAAATCACAATATATTTCAAATAATTCATATTTTCGTAAGTCATAACAAATTTCCGAACGAATTTATTTTTGCAATGTTTGTGCATAAACAAGACTCAACATTGGCTCAGTAGAACCATTACTCTATTTTAAAATGTAGCAACTGTACCGAATACATATTTGTTACAACTATTTTAAACAAATTTAAATAAATCCTAGGTTTGGAAAGAGGATCAATACTAATTAATTATTTGTGCAGGATTGAAAATGACCATCAAACATGTCTTGGCCGAATACCGTATATGCAATACGTAGGAACACGTTACCTACACACAGTCACGCAGACTACGATTATTATTATAGTTGAAATAGTCGAATATATTTAACTCAACACGTCATGGTGAGTTATGAAGCTTAAGAGACCAGAAACACGGTTATCTAAACAGAATAGGTACAGATAGATAACCGTGACCACAGTCCACAGCTAACAAAAACATACCAGTAAACCTGCACTAATATACACTATATTATATTATGGTCATCTAGGATTTTTTCACGGGGGAGGGGGATAAAAATATTTTAATAGACATATTCAGTAAAGGACATATAATCATATTATTATATCTATGTTGTATTGTGTACAAAATTTGGTCTCCGGGAGGGGGAGTATGACCCCCATACCACCTCACACGTAGATACGCCACTCATTGAGACCAAATGAAACGAAACAGACAAATACTTAAATTGTTTTATCTATATGTCCCATAGCCTACAGGTAGGTAGTACCTAAACTGTACTTTTTTATATACGTACATGTTTGCTTCGTTTTGTAATAGTAAATATATCATGTAAAATTGTCAACAATTACTGTAGAATTTGCAGTAAAAAAAAACTAAATTAATGATATATTTTGAACAGCTATTTTCCGAGCTACAAAAGCATACAAGTGGCAAGCATACTATATAATAATATATGAACAAAAAACAAAAGTTTAAGTTTAAAAACAACCAAAAATTAATGTTAAATCCCAAATTAAATGAGTTATATTATATTATATTCAATTATTCAAATATACATCTTTAAAGCAAATCGCACAGTCAAGACACAAAATATAATGGGTCGTATCTAAAAAAAAATATGATATGCATAAAATAAAACGGTACATTTAATACATTTTACGTCAACTCGTATAATATATATACACTCTAGAGTCTAGAAGATATTATATTCTAAAATATATAGTCAAATAATATTTTTTATAAAATCCATAATGGCATTTGGCAGGTAGGTAGGTAACTATGACAACGGAAGTTGGCGGACGGATGGACACAGTAAAAATATAGTGTACCTATCATAATTTATAAACGTAGTATAATATTCTAACATATAGAAACATACAATTTATTATAACTAATTGTTTAAATCAAGTAGATACCAGTTGGTATAAGCCTTTTAATGAAGTGTTCTTATCAAGTTTATTAGATTAGTCGAGCATACAATTTTAGAGGCGACATGAGGGGTATACAATAGCTCAGCAGTAGACCCCGACGCGGTATTGCCATGTTAATAATTGATAAATATTTAAAATAATATAAAAATACAGGTATATTATGTTAAATATTAATCAACATATACTTTTTAAGTTTCGACATGATTCCTGTTTGTATGATGTGCCAGCTATATTATGCTAGGGTACTGTAGTTGTTGTTGTATCGTAAGCATTATAGCCTCTAAATAATAAAACTTGATGCCCGCATGACGTGTTCTCCCATCTTACAAATGTATATTTATATATAGAAGTACAGTGTACACAATATTGAAAATTTGCTTTCAGCTGAATGCCTTATGTGTTATTAGATTTTTATTTAAATAAACCCGCGGCAACAGTGACCATATATGGATATATTAATAATATCAATTGTCAATTGACTAGATGAAATTATTAAATAACTACATATTGTAATTGTAAATATAGATAATATAGAAGTATAACGAGGTACAAAATATAATCATTAAAATTTAAAAGGCAATTTAAATACTAAATGGCACGCGGTTGGAAGTTATACATCTATTGTGGCCCTGCTGCATCTCATCATAATATAAATGTTCATAAAAATAAAAATGTTCTATTTTATCATGAAAGTTATAAAAACAAATGCAATTAATCTATCAATAATAAATATAGATGAGTAAATGAGTTTAATGCCTTCGTATAAAATAATGTATGATAAGTAAAACAACTACCAACTAGACGTTTTAATACTTTGTTTATATTTCTTATCTTCATGACTATTTGTTTTGTTTTAGAGCTATCAGTTACGGTTTTTAAAATTGAAATTTTATTGAATATCATTAATACTGATACCTACTGATTAAATACAAATATTAATTTCGTCATTGCCCAATTTAAGTGAAAAATTATATTAGAAAGCATATAGGTAGGTACCCCATGCTGTTTGTACGTAACTTTATAATTTAACTCTAAAGTATCAAAATTATACCAAGTATGTCACTGAACTTATCCTAAACGGCTGGACTAATTATGAATGCCTAGTCTGTCGACCATTTTCTATCGAATATTTTTTCCTCGTCCACGAAGACGTGGCATTGTTTTATGTACGTAACTTATATGTGAGTATAATACGCTCAATATTTACGTAATTGCGATACATATAATATCAAAACACAGCGTACAAAAAAATTAAATGCATTGAACGAATACACTGATTTTACGGCAACCAATAATTATTATTATAATAGCTTTAAAATCCATGGCAACCATTTATAAATAAAAATTTCCACCGTAAATCTCTAAATCCCCGTTTGAGCACATCCCCTGGTTGGATCTAGGGTTATGATTTGTGAATCTAAACCATCCGGGGCGTCATCCAAACGCATACAAAAAAATTCATTCAAATCGGTCCAACCGTTTAGGAGGAGTTCAATCACAACACACGTACAGTAGGATTATATATTTAAAGATATTATACTAATTATAATAGTAATATTAAATATAATATTATGTAATTAATGGCAACCATTTAAATAAAACAAAATAATATTCTTTTTTCGTGGAAAAAAAATCATATGCCAACTACCCCTTAGTTCCACATATGGGTTGAAAATAAAAGCTTTACAACCCCTCCAAAATAGTCTCAAGAAATCTATTGATATAACTTTTATTGAAAACGGTCCAGTATAGTTTTCGAAAAACCAACATGCATTTTTAGCTGTATAACCTAACTTCGCTCGTGACAAAATGAAAAAATATAAAATATAGCGCCGACTACGCCTATATAATTATAGATGTGTCTTGGTTTTAGTATACCTCAGTTCACGGGTAAATCGGCGTTGGTGTATCTCGCTTTGTGAACTAATTCTACCGGGATGTGGACAATTTGGCTGTGGTACTTGGTATAAATCGAATGTATAAAACAATTTGAAATTTTCACACAATCAGTCAAGTAGGTGCTTATAGTTTTTGAGTGTATCAGCTACAAACGTAAATTCAACCCTCATATATTTGTACCAAGATATAATTTCATTATTCGAGGCCATAAACGCGACGATTTGAATATTTGATACACGATTTTACCTCATCCACCCGAGTAACCAATGACAACCCTATATATAAACAAAAAATACTAATTTCTACTAAGTATTACCTACTATTTACTATTATAATCTATGATCTATGAGATATAATCAATGGAAACCATTTAAAACAAAAAAAAAATTCAAAATCTTTGTGTGAGCTGAGTTAAAATATGAATGTTTACCAACGATCGGTATTTAATTTTAATTTATATACAGATTATTATTTACATTTTTATTATTTTTGGCAACCCAACTAATTTTTCTAAGACATATTATACATCAAAACTTTTCCCAAGACTAGGTCAATCCATTACAGTCGCGTAATTTAGTCATGTTTGTGGTGGGGGGAAATGAAACATTTACCCCCCCCCCCCCCGCCACAAAAAAAAAAAACAAAAAAATGTTATGTAAGTAGGTACATGTATAAATGCATGCATACATTAAAATAAATAATTACATATTATTTAATTACGTTTTAAAATGTACTTATTCGAGTAGATTCATGGAATTATATCTGCGTAGACGTAAAATATTAAATGTTTTATAATACAATATTATTTGTATTGGTTCAATAACTCTAATATGTTGTCTAATCAACAAAATATAGTGATATCGACGTTTTCAAAGAAATGAGTTTTTATTTTTTATCTGTGGATATTATATTAAACACCTGGAAAGATGATTAATCCAAAATAAATGCAAAATACAAATTATGAAACATTAAAACAATTAAATAGTAAATACCATATCTTAATTGGATAGTCGATAATAGATCAATGTCAAAGGTAACAAATTATTTATTTTAAATTCTGTGGTATGATAATTTACTAAAAAAAAATATGAAAACTAACTTCACTATTTGAATTTATATAAATTAAATTTTAGATTAAATCGTCAGAATCAATAATAACTGAATAAGAAGTAACAAGACGATGACCTTCAATCTTTGGCATGTATGTGAAACGTTTACAACACATCAAAAGAAGGGTCAACAAAATACTTAGAAATTTAGTCAGATAAAAAGTAATAACACCCATAGATAGTGTATATTATCATTTAAATAAATCGGTTGTATAATAGTAGTAAATTATACTATAGTATGACGTATATTATGGTATACTACGTGTAATGTATCTGTAAAAAACAAGATTGCTACATCAAAATTAGTTCATTAAAGGCCCAAAAATATTCAATGAAGATAACCCTTAAACTTACAAATTAAAAATAATTATTTTTTCTAGTAGTGATTTTATAATTATTGATAAAAACATGGGACTAACTAGCTCAGACAACTTTTAATCGAAATAATATCAGAGGCCAGCTAAAAAAAGATAATTACCCAGGTAAATTACAAGGTAAAAAAATATTTTAAATTGTGTAAATTATATTTGCAAATTTGGGTTGTTTGAAAAGATTGATAGTTTTGAGTAGGTATCTTCGGACGCCGATATTTTACTATGGTAAGAATGTAAGATATCATAATAATATAATCCCGGATAAAATTCAATAAATGTCTGTGCAGGGCTTGGTTTGGCATGCTATAATGCTGTAGCGAGCACCGGAGTACCTGTCCTAACTCCTAGTTTATTTGAAAATTACAGAAATAACTTTTAAAGCTGTCATGTCAGAGTTGAATGACATTAACTACAAAAATCAAAAGTGAAAAACGTAAAAAAAAATTTATATTTTCATAATGTCTATATTTTAAACTAACTTTATATTTTACTTTTACTTTAGTTTATATTTTGTAACTTGGTATATAAATAAATAATATAATATGCATAGTTTAATCGTGTTAAGATAGTTTAGACCTCTATGATGCACAAACAAATAGATGTAATTCACGTTTAAGTACATTAAAAAACGAACAACATTATAGCAAAGAAAAATCTAGTGCTCTAGAATAATTTTGATTAGTTTTAGTTTAAAAATTAATATTATTTTATTAGTGTTTCATATAATATGTTAACCAAATGGTATTTAAAAGAAACATTAGTGATTTAGTGATTGACATAAAAAAACAGATAAATGATAATTTAGATAAACTTTATGCCTGAAAAAATCTAATAATATGAGTATATGACGTATTATTTAAAATTACTATGGTAGTATGGTTTAATATTAGGTATATACCATATAGGTACCTACTCGTATATTATTCAAAATATGATTATATAATCAATATTGTGTAAATAGGTACATGTTTTAAATTTTTATCAATACAATTAAAACAATATAAATTATAAACACAATGTCTTACAACAGTATTTATTTAGTATAGGTATGGTATACCTACCTGTTTTTAATAAACATATATTTATTTAATTATAGGCTTGAGAAATTTTACGAATACTTTTTAATTATTTAACTAAGAATTTTTATTACTTGAACAAAAAATTATACAATATAATATTTTTGTTTTAGCAAATTTTGAGTATAATATTGCTATTTTCTATTGATGGGACTGTGTTATTACAAATTTCTTAAAGACCTTTTTAAAATTATTCAATATTAAATGATTGCGATTAGGTTATATATTAAACTTGTTACTACGTACTATTTTAATATTTAAGTTATCGATTTTATTTTGTTTTTTCTTTTATCTATCTACACAAAAAACAAATTTAATTGGTGTATAATATATACATTTTTTAGTTACATACTTAATATACAATACTTACTATTTTATGTAACCGTGTTTAGTTAGTATACTTTACTATATTTTAATTATTAATTTGTATAAATTCCGAAGTTAAATAAATATAAAAGATCGGGTATGTGAATGGTGCTCTGTTGTACAGTAGGTTACAAGTGGATCACTGTAATGGATATTGTTACATATTTCGAATTCAATGATATATAATATTATCATTATACATTTGTACCTATACGAAAAAAAATTCTTAGTGGAGACGGTTTGTCAGCCAAGGTTATATATTTTTATATTATATTTATATTGTTATTATTACGGTACCCGGTAAGTTGAATTAATATTAATTGCATATTTAAATATTTAAATATTGTTATATTACAACAAAAACACTTTGTCGAACTCCGTGAATAAAAAATTGCTAAGTAAAAAAAAACCCTACGATTTCAATGATTTTCGGAAAAAGGTCATCATTATTGCCCTCATTGCACAATTTATCTGATTTTTTTCAATTTATTAGGTATTAATTTATTCAGTAGATAATGAGTTAGAACTGGTTAAAAAAAACACCAAAATGTACGCAGTTTAAACGGGCAACTCCTGTTTCGAGATAATATACAGTATTATACAACTGTCGTGCCACCGCTATATTTTATTTATTTAGCTGGCTGGATAATAATATACTTGAGAAATACAACAAAATAACTAAAAGCGTTATTCTGGTAATTTCGTAATTTAAAAATCGTAATTTGGTCCATATTTGAACTTAAAATAACTATAAAAAAAACTGTGTTCATGTATTTTTAAGGTTTTTTGGTTACAGAATTAACTACTAACGTGGATCTTTGCTTAACATTTTTAATTAATTTTTATACTTAAAAAAAATTGTGACTGTATTTTTAATATTTTTCAACTGCCATTGTAACAATATATCAAGAGCCTTGTATTACATTTTCAAACTTTTTGACACTACAAATACAAATTTATTGACATTTATTGAAAAAAAAACTAAAAAATTGGAAACTGAAAATATCATAAACACCTCAAAACTAGTCAAAATATTCTGAAAATTGTACGAAGTATAGAAAATGCTAATATAAATATTTAGTAAAAATTGCATGTATCTACAGTTATTTGTTTTAGGTTTTTCCCGTCTAGGAAACTACTGGGAATTTTAAAGTAATTTATTTATAATACCAACAGAGAGTAGAGACTAATAATGTAATTATCGCATTAAGTTTCAAGCAAAAATTGAAATCAAGATTCTAAACATAAAAGACATGCAATTATTCTTATACGTATTACATAATAATGTCTAACATTTTTTTAAATTTAAAACTTATATCTAGTGTCTATTTATAATTCAGATATTTATCTGGATATAAAATTGTTTATAAACCATTTAATAATTATATTAAAAAACGATTTTGACCTAATTATACCACAAACGTCATGAAATTTAATTTTCTCCACCATAAGTTTATATTTTTTCAACATTTTTCCGAAAATTACAGTAAAACAGATATATATTATAATCTACCACAGTCTAGATGGATTTACATTAGTATGCGATATATTTCTAATCTATAGAGGTTTCATTGGGCCATATTTACCTTTTTTACTTCCCTCGAAAAAGTATACCTATACCTATAGAAATATCATTTAATACCTAGTTTTTTCTTCACTCCATCCAGGATGTAAAATTGAAAATACCATATACCACATTGCCAAAGTCATTTATTGTTTCATTGCACATTCGAATTAATGACATATTGACACTGTTAATTTGTTTATAATTATAAATATAAATAAGGTCTTAATTATACATTTCATTTGTTGACTGTGGTAGTGGGGTATTATATTTTAATACGTACCTAATGCATTTTAATTAAAATTGTTTACTATTTTGAAAGCAATTGTGAACTGACTAATAATAGAATATTCCGATTAAATTGTGCGTCTAGAGTCTAATCTCTTTTCTATGGTCTAGACTCTAGACTGACTATCGACAATTTATACACAAGAATTTATTTGTTTTATTTTTACTAGTATTTTGTATATTTTTAGTGTCTACGGGCTACGAGTATATTTATAGTAATATAATATTAATACACGCATTGAGTAGTGTACTCTGTATATTTACCGTTAAATGCCAGCAAAATATAATTTTTCATGGTACAAATATATTTTCATACCTCAAGGTTAAAAGAATTATTCAGAGGCAATGTAAAATTATTTCCAGGTCGACAACGAATAATTTTTATAAATTTCACCTCAAAATAATAACATGTTAAAATAATAACATGTTCTAACTTCCAATAATATTAGGTAATGACTGTAATAGTGATTAGGTCTGTTAAAAACCAAATCCTACACATGAAGAAAACCAAAAAAAACATTACTTTCCAAATAAATTATAGGACGTTTATGAAAAGAAATTCATTCATAATTCGCGTACACTGCAAAACAAACTATATTATTTGTCAAACAGTATTCGATTGTTTTGACAACATTCAAATTTGTTTCGTCTTTCGAATAAATCATTAATAAATTATTTGTTTTTGTACATACGACGTAATAAGCAACTGAAAAATAAATAATCAATCAAGATGGTAGCCGTTTTTTTCAAGATGAATCAATTCGTTTCCACCTGGTTACGGGAACACAGCGGGACGGCGATACTAACAACTATGGTTTAGAGAAATTCGTATTTCGTAGAAATCATACTGCAATGTATATTCCATAAGACGACACAAACAACAAAGTGCAAACATAATAATATCGATAATAACGGACATTATATTACGCCGTAGCGACAAGGAATTCGAATACCTGCGTGATGATATTATGAGCAAAGCCGGTTTTTGCCGAAAAAACAGATGGAAAACACGTGATTCATCGGTACAGCCGGGACAAGGAATACACCTATTAATCTATATTATACAATAGAGCTATTATAGCACCCAGCAATAATAAAATGCATCGTCGACGAAAGTCGTCCTGACAACCGGACCAGCAGTGATACTGGCCGGGAAAGAAATTTGGTACACGTCGCCGTCAGCCAAAGGAGACGTATGTACGCAGGACAAAAAAAATGTCGACAAACAAAGAACAAAAAGAAATTATTGAATTTAAAAAAAATTGGCAACAGCAAAAATATTATTAAAAAAACAAAATTTAGCAACATAAAATATTTAAATAATAATTTTAGGACTTTGCCGACACGTACTTGCGGTGGTCTTGTAACGTTTTTTGTACGCGCTCATGTTGCCGGTTTCCTCGACGGTTCACAGCACGGCCATAGCGAAACAACGCAACGTCGCAGCGACGACGGCGAGTAGGTTGGTAGGGCGGTAGGGCGGCGGTGGCGGCGGACGAAATAATAATAATAATAATAGTAATAGTAATAGAAATAATAAAAAAAAGAGAGTAACGAACGACGGCGGAGCGGGGCGGTGAGCCGGCGGCGGCGGCGACACACTGCAGTGGCGAAGCGAAAGCGCCACCCGGACCGTTTCGGACGACGGCTTCGTCGTTATGTACGCGGCGCGATGCGTATACGTCGTTAACGTTGGTGCTCAGCAGCGGCGGTGTCTGCCGGGTGCGCGAGCGCTGCGGCACGACGGCGAGCGACAACAAGCGGCAACCGCGCGGCCAACGACCAACGAAACCAGGCCGTGCGGCGCCCGCGGTTGGCGGCTTGTTCATCGGCCGCCCGTCGTGATGACCGGAGGGACGGTTCGGCGGCGGCGATAACAACGTTGCAACGGCGCGCGGCCGGGGAGGCGCGGCCTATGGCCCGCACGCCGCATCATCCGACGTCTCAACCACCCGGTGCCTCTCCGCGCACCACCCAGCCATCGCCCACCCCCGGTACCCCTCCACTCGACACTCGAGCACTTCCCCCCCGGTACCTCTCCGCCAGACGATCCGGCGTGTTCCCTACCGGTCGCACGAATTGGCAACGTCTATACGGCGACCGCCGCCTCCGCCGCAAACGTTTCGAGAGGGACGTGCACTCTCCTCCGTCCGTCATCACCGACCTTGGGGACCGCCGAGACATTGTCGCCGGACTCACCCCCAATCACCACCCCTTTTGATGGTTCGTCGTCCAAAGCAATAGACGTGATGTTATAATAATACATCTACGTCACGTTACTGGTACTTGCCCTGCAAAGGCCCTCCGAGAACACAACAGGTCCAAAACGGTTTTCGAATAGTACCTACGCTGCAGGGGTGGACCTGCATATCAGAGTGGTGTCTGGATATCGAAAACGCAACCCGCGCCGAAATAAGTACGAACCCCGAAGATTTTGGATCGAACAAATACCATTTTCTCACATTCTTCTTCCATTGTTTAACTTACACACGTTTGCAATGAATCATTTCGAATTCAGGGTTGGAAAAAAGTTTTTTCGTAATATAAGTTTTATTCGTTTAAAACGATGTTTTTTTTTTGTAATGTTTTAAATAATATTTATATTATTCATAAAAACTAATATAAAAGTAACAGCGAGACGATACAATTTAATTTTAATTTAAAACACATTCCAAGTTCCAACCCTGAATTCTCAATAAAAGATGATTCACGAGTATATATAGTATATATAATATATATATATATTCATTATACTAATACTTATATTATAATACTACGTCATTATACCTACTTTTCGAAACTATTATAACTAAAAACTATAATTTGATATTTATTATTGGATAATATTCCTCAAGTTTGTCTTTCTCAGAAATGATTCACGTTGTATAATACTATGATTCATTGTAAATTGCAATGCTTTGTCTACACTGTGATTACATAACGTTCCCGAGTTACTAGAGTAGTGACGTAGAGGAGATGACAGTTCCTATTTTTTACAGTCAATAAAAACAGTTTAACTATTCGGTAATGCTAGAAGCCCAGAAAACAAAATTAAACTTTAAAGTCTGATGGTGTGAATGTATATAGATACTATACTTGTCAATAGGTTTACTTGCAGATTATTATTATACATGTTTAATAAAATATTTTTATAATTTTTTCCTTCAAAACTGAAAAAGCTTTAAATTTTTTTTGACAGATATCTTTGTTACAGTAGTCACTTGTCTGTATGACAATTGACGAGAAACATTTATGCCAGAGGCCAGGCCCCCCAACCATCACTAATTTTATTGTTAGGCTAGTTGGCAGTTGCAACTTGTAAATAGTCTAGTCTGGAAAATGTTATTAACTGCTATGAACAATCTGTAATAAATAAACTAGACACTAGTTACAATGAATTTTAGTTTGCTTTCAGTAATTACTAATTTATAAATATCCGAAAGTTATGTGAATGTGGCTTTGTTATATTATACAATTAGTAAGTAAAGTATACAACTAGAATATATCAAATATAAATTGTGTATTTACATAGGTATTGTCTGTATTTATTTGATCATAATTCATAATGTACGGTTTTCGTTGTTCAATAACTTATAATTTGCACTTTGCGGCACTAGAATTACTCGTTAGTTGTTATGAAGGTTATTTAGTACCTATTAACTATAAAGTATGAGTACGCTTTGAACCAATAAAAATAATAATTTTTATAGCAGAATATAACGATTTTGTTTTCTTAAGAATCACACTTAAGCTCTAGGTGCCGACTGATTCAATAGTTGTAGGTAGGTACTATAAAAATAAAAATTAATGCAGCACCTAATTTGTTAACCTTTATAAGTAGGTATACTTACATATATGTCTATTGCTATATAACTATAATATACAAGACAACTATAATTGAACAAGTTGTGATATGAACAACTATTAGATGAATAATATAACACAAAATATATAACTGTTAATTAAAAAAAATGTCCATCGATTGGGTTTTTAATTTTCACTTAGATATATTGTGTCTATTTGATAGTGTTGACTGCAGATAAAAATTATAATATATAATATGTCTTGCGTAGTATGTTGTTGGATAAATACTGCTATACTTATAGGTATATCGATTAACATTTAACAACTGTATGTAGCCGTGTAGGTCATAATAATAATATTATAATGTACATAGGTTGACATTGTGGGAAAACGAGCACGGGGCTTAGCATCCCAGAAATTGTAATAACCCCCATATAGAATTGTGTGTACATCCGTGGAATATGTAAATAATAAATAGTAATCGGGGTTCACTTTATACTTTGGATAATACTATACCCCCTTCCACCCAAAAAAATCAAATATACACCAACATATGCATTTAATTATTATAACTATGTTATAACTTAAATTCAGACTGCAATAGCATATTACTTAATTAATATCTGCAGGCATTTAAAGTTTAAATTTTAAACGACTAAACATTATAGTAAATAAATATTTTTAACTTTTTTATACTTGAATACAAAATAGATAAAACAAAATAAACTAAAACATACAAATATTATTACTTAATTTTAAGATTAATCCGATTCCTTATAAATACGAATCAAAACAATTTTGTTGTGGTTTTAAAATTAGAATGAATTGAACTATTATCAAACTTAAAGGTAGATATACTAGGTAGGTATAATAAACTAATAATAATATTATCCGAGATATATTGTGAGTAGTGGGTTTTTATTGTTATTTCAATTTTAAAATGAGTTATTATTACACTTATAAGTTATAACTATAGTTATGTAAAGTATTATAATTTTAAAATACTTAGGTAATCTATAGGTAAAATAGGTTTAATAAAAATAAAAAAAGGATATTGGGGCTTTTTCTTCAGGGGTTTTTTTTTCCGAATACCCACATAACACATAGTTCAACATGTCTTATGTGAAACATAAATTGACTTTGCATTCAAATTGTTTACCTAATTTATTTATTTATATTTAATTTTTTTAACATAAATATGTTTTTGCGCAGGATGTAAAATTTTTTTTCTGGCTGCGATGCAAATTTCCGTAAGGTTTTTGCTGTCATAATTACTTACTTCCTAAAAACATATTTATGATTCATAAATTTTCCTTGTGCTAGGTAGGTAATGGATTTCCTTTAATATAGTTTTTTTTCTGATGAGTTAATCAAATCGAAGCTGGTAATGTTAGTTCTAAATGTATAATTATTAGTTGCAACAGCGATCTCTTGTAATATACTGTCAAACTAATTATCTGTAGAGATAATCATTTATTTCAAGAGAGTGCGCTTTATATCTTATATATACGGAGGTACGTCATAATTTATAAGTTTCCTATCAATCGAAATTTGATTAAGAGGACGTCACACCCGAATGTGTTGTCTCCGTCTTACGAGTACAAATGTAAAGAACGACGGAGACAACACATGTGGGTGTGACGTCCTCTTAACGTTTTTTTGACAAACCAAACATTTTAACACAACTTAAAATATCTTTAAATGGTTAATGGTTAAAATATAGATAATGCATAATGTAGGTACAATGTACATCAACATTGTTAATTGACGTACACGCTTAATTTCTGTTCCTAGATAAAAGTTGTAAGGTGTAAGTAATAGGAAAGGAAAAATGTGTTAGAAAATGTTTTCATATTTCATTTTTACCATTTTTATGGATTACAATTTACAATTCTCAATAAACTATTCTGATTTTGATTATAATTTATGAGTTATAACGTTACATATATATTGTTATATACATTTTTTTATTTTACTAAACATTCACAACCTATAATAGTATAATACTAGTATAATAGTAGTAATATATGATTTATAGTGTGGTATTAATGTGTTTCCTTTATTTGTAGTATCAGCTATCCATTTTCTGTAGGTATATAAGAATAGATGTCTAGTCTGAACGTCGGGACTGCCACAATCGATGTCCTTATTTTCTTCTTTGAAATTGTATCCGTGACTGGCTATTCCATATAAGGACCCATTGCAAATCATTGGACCGCCGCTGTCCCCAGGACATACCATATGAATGTCTGGTTTTGAACACAAATATTCATTCCACGTATCCATTATATTCGATCTATTTCAACGTGTGGATTCTATAAGTTGTAGGTTAATGATCTTCTTAATTATTAAATTATTTAGTACCTACGTATTGAACAATTTACATGCTGTAGGACCGTACGTGACACTAGAGTTGGTCATAAACCCCCTTAACTTAGGTTTCGTATTTTGTTCAGTAATTCCAAACCCAATGACCACACAACTCAAGGGTTTTCCATTAGAAAATTCATCAGGATGGCCAGATAAACTTATATAATGGCCGACATTCTTGAACGGTTTTCGTAGCTAAATTCCAAGTATAATTTTATATATATATATCATATATGTATATATCTATATATATTATTACATTAATACACACATATGGATATGTACTGATTAATTTAATTTATATAACTTAAAACCAAATACCAAACATATAAATTATAATTGATGTTCGGAAAGAAACCTTTATTAGAAAAAACATGCTAATAACAAAATACATTTTTAAACAGGTAACTTAAAAATTAAATTTTAGTTGGTACATATAATATATAATATACATATATCAATATCATATTATAAGTATATAACTACCTATATAAGCATATTATTTATTATATGTCTAGCCACAGATATATCTGTGTATCTAGCCATCTAGACACATACTATATCTACCTGTTGTCTTAACTCAGTGGCGTATACAAAGGGTGACGTAGTGGGGGTCAGATCCCCCTGCACAATTGGCTTTCTTGTGGATAATCTTCCATATTGTGTTTGATGTGCATTTAGAATCAATTCAAATTACATTCATTGTATCTTATTGTTAAATAATAAATATTTTCCTACCTAAGTAAAAAGTTTTAAGAGGGTGTGGGATTTTCCAATTTTCCCCTCCCGTTTAGCTATGTCTTTTTCTTTTTTGACCCCCCCCCCTTTTAGAAATCATGTCTACGCAACTGTATAAACTATTCAATTATTATTATTGTTTTTCTTTGGATAGAGACGTTGGGATGAATTAAAACATAAACAAATACATGTATAGTAGGTATACTTGTTGTTATTATGTGGAGAATCAATATTATTTTCTTAATGCGTAATAAGTACCCTTTACGTTAATTTTGGTGAAAATCAGAAAATCAGATAGGTTGTTTTTAATTGTATGGACATAAATATCAAATATATTACATTCTTTTCGAAAAAACCTTGGACTTCTCAGAGAAAATATGCCTGGCTACACATCATGATATTACATTAATGTTATTATATTACTATCTGATCCCGATCACTTCGTTGCCCGTAAAAACAAATTGCGATTGTTCAACTCCTTTTGGGTGAAACTCAGCCTCCCGGTAGGCAATCCAACTACGTCGGACCGCGGACAATGTGCGACAGCATATCAAGTAGGCAATGTGCGAAAATTTGATTTGATACATTATGCTTGCACCTGATCTGCCCTATTATAACCAATGGCAACCAAATAAAAAATACCTATACTAATTTATTAATATTTATTTATTTCTTTTATAATCAACAGCAACCATTTATTAACAAAAATGTCCACCGTAAATCTCAAAATCCCCGTATGAGAACCTCTCCGGATGGGTGGTAGGAGGGTGAAAAATACTTTACGACCTATTCTTGGACCTACTGAATATATACACATAAAATGTCATAAGAATCGGCCAAGCCGTTTACGGAGGAGTGCGACCATTAACACTGTGACACGGGAATTTTATATATTAGATTAAATATTAATATTATGATAATTAATATGATATAATCATTTTATTTACAAATTACAATGCCAGTCTGCCAGAGTGCTTACTTTCAACAAGCAGATGTCTGCCAAAAACTTTTCGGGATCAAACATATGATGTCGGTATATGCGCTGGACATGTTGGTGGCTTTTGCCGCTGTATACCTGTAAACAGTGTAAACGTTTCGGAAATTTTCGTAAAAAATACGATAATTTTTATCGTATGCAAACGCGGGTGTAAGCGCTAGAGTACATTTATGTTAGATGTTGTCACGTCAACGGTACAGTGTGCGGCGGTCAAAACGAACAACGGCGCTATCAACGAGCCCGTGCATATAGCCTTTCGCATGTTTTTTCGGACGGCTCTTATCACTAAGCACACTACAAACGGATATTTATCGACGTCATATATTTCTCCGTTGGCTATGAGACCTTTGTTTTCATAACTTGACACATTTTCTTTAAATGTCACCACGGTAGTAAAAAAACAGTTGAAAAGCAAAATGAGGACAATTATTTGAATCATATTATGTGATATGCTAAATGTGTGTACAACAATTGCAGTACAGGTACCTATAAAAGATGATAATAAACAAGACATTGATCAATAGTCGACTTTTAATAACCCCGGCAACTTGATATTTTCTTAACGAACATTTAACGTCTAAACGCATTATATCTTAAAATAACCAAACATTAAATAATAACATTTAGGATAATATTATGATCGTAAGTCTACACAAGTATTAAAAAAAAAACAATTATTAAAATAGGTATATGGTTTTTACAACTTAAACGTTACTCATATTATATTTATAGGTGTATATAATAAATTAAGGATATAGGTCTGCAATAAGGAATCGAATAACGGGAACGTTTTATAAATATACACTTACTCGTACTAATAACAAATAACTAATAAAAAATATGTTTTCAAACATTTTTAAATTGTAACAGATTATAGGTACACGTCTGGATAACAAGGTCACGATCGATACGGCATTCTAACGATCAAAATTTCTTTTCCAGCTCATAGCTTCTTCCAACAGCTCTAACATTTTGCGCCTGGTGTCCGTAAGAACTTGGTCGGACAATTCGTCCATTAAAGGCGACAACGATAGCAAAAACAGTTCGTTGCCTTTTTTGTCACTGGATTCTTTTAACTCTCGCAAAATTGTCCACCTTTATTGACAATTCATAATAGTACGCCAGAATTTAATTACATTTTTAGCGGATAAATGTACAAAATATATTTTACACAAATTACCTGTTCGTGTTGATCGATACTGGTTTGGGTAATGCAAATCCGGGATTGAACGTATCCAGTGGATAACACTAAAAATAGTAAATTGGTACATTATTTATATTTATTTATATTACTTGTTCATTTTTAAAGTATATTATTTTGTTCACCTCTTCCAGCATGAGCTTATCTTGATAGCACAACGGTTCGGGCTGTACGTCTTTTTTTGAAAAATGTATTGTGATATTTACTACACGAATGACATTATCGCCTGTAATTCGTATTTCAATAAAGAATTACTTAATTTTACTTCTATTTTTAGGTTAAGAGAAGTTCTAAATTGTTCGTAGTTAATTCCACTAACCAATGGCGTAAAAACAAAATACAATCAGAACGAAACCGCCTTCCCACAATAAATATTGATAAGGCAATGCCCTCGAACGGTTTATATGAGTCTTCCAAAATTCTCGATACCCATATTTGATAGGTAGTAATTCTACGTAACGTCTTCTAACGACCATGGGATTCTTCAAGACAATTTGACGATATTCTGGTGGTACGTCCAGAACAATCGGAGTCAACTGATACGGCATTGAAGCTGTGGAACAAAATTCAAACATTTAAATGTTATTTAAATTCACATCACATAGCTGTCAGCAAATGGTTTGTTTCTTCATATACAATAATTTGACTAAAATAAATAATATTATCAAGGAATAGTGATAATATTATACCACATGGGGACTATTAACTATACATACAGTTATAAGAAGAAGACAAATAATAATTTGTCAGTGGTTAGGTAATATAATGTTGGAATGCTTTAAATACTTTTAAGTTTTGAGTTTCTAATTTCTATTAGCGTTTCTATAGAAGTTGCTATTAGTAAAATTAATTTTTTTACAAGATAATTGATAAATGAAGACGTGAATTGTGCAATAATAGCTACTGCCACAATAAGTAATAATAATGTAATTTTACTGTCACAGGACAAATACTTAAATGCATTGTTGCGAGTTATAATTTATAATATTATAATCAATATATATTGAATTTAAATAAAAGTAAAACTCAATTATAAGTTAAATTCAAGATGCTTAGTAAAAAGGACGCTCAACAACTTGTACAACTATAGAGTAAACATATTTTGGTTAGTTAACTGTGATTTTAGCCTTCAACTGTTATTTCCCAAGTTTTTTTTTAAAAGAAGGTGTGTTAGAATAAATCTTAAATGTATATTTTATTCATTTATCGTAAAAAAATAATAATACTGTTCATTAAATTGCAATATTTTCATCGACAATGAAAGCACCTACATTATATAATAATACTTTATTTTGTTTGTGTGAATTATTCATAACTTCTTAGAAATACAGAATATGTTGCTGCGTTTTGCGTGCCTGTATATCATAATAAATTTGTGTAAATAAAAGTAATATTTGATTATTTTTACACAATACTGTTTGGGCGTTTGGTTTTTATAATTTTAAAATCAATTATAATAACAGCAGTCAGCAGTCGACGATATAACTGCTACTATGTTAATATAATATATTTGTACAACTATCATATCGTATTTATGACTATCGACTGTTACGACATGCAAAATAATATATCACTAAGAATATACCTAGATGTTAAATTAGATTTTAAAATATTTTCAATTTTACATCCTATTTTTAGGAATATTTTTTAACGTTTGATATTCCTACGAGTTTTACAAATTTTGGCTCACTCACTTAATTCCGGGTAGCAGTTTAAATATTTCAGCATCATAAAAAGCATTTTCCATCCGGGCTTATGAACCATGCGATCTCGGGCACCGTGAGATCCATCGTGAAATTTGAGTAAAGCCTACAAAAATAAATACATACATCGTATTATGTAAACTAGGTTCTTATAATTTCATATACATTTCAATAATATTTTTTATTGTTTACATAATATATACAATAAAACTACTTCAATTATTTAAGTATACATGATAAGTCAATAAGTACTGCAAGATGCAACTGGTAGGTACAAAATTTAATCCCGAGCAGTTGAATATTTATTTAAGAATTAAGTGTAGGTACTGGAGACGTATTAGCAGGGCTCAGATTTTAAAGCACTAATATGTATTGATAATTACGCTATAATATGACCTAAGAACATAAACAACTAATTTATTTAAAAAAAAAATGAATTTATAATTGAATATACAATATATAATAATTATTCATTGATGATAATACAAAACTTGAATTGAGACAACGTTTAATGCAATGAAATGTTGGTTTTTTTCTTATCTATTCATATATCATTTTTTCCTAAAATGTTCATTTACATTTTAGGGACAATCAAATAAGTAAAAATAAAGGATATAAGTTTTAAAAAAATATAAACTTGAAAAACAGTATTAAAAATCTCTAATGCATTAAATATAAAATTTACAACTTAATATTTGAAATTATTTTGACGTATAAAATAAATGTACCTATGCATTACTCCTATAATAAATGTATAGGTCACACAATCCTATATAGAATCCGAACCTTGCAGTTTATAAGTAATATTACTGTAATGTAAGTGTAACAAAACAAAATGCTATTTACATAGTTATTTTAACACTGCAGAGTTGAATAGTGAATACAATTTTAAAGCCAGTTCTAGATATATATTTGCTTAAAAAATGTAATTACTTTGCTATTTTTTAGTGTAAACGGTTTAAGAATATAAGAGTGCACTTCTTTTTCTTTCTCTTTTCATGCGCGTTTCAAAAATTATTGCCTATTTAGACAAGACCCTATTATACAAATAAATTACAATTTGTTATTTTTTTTTCAAAAAAATGTGCTGTCGACGTATTGGATTTTCATTGTTAATTAACAACAAAATATTATTCTCAAAAGTTTCTGGACGCACTTATGACTTATTAATATGTGTTTTCCGAAACGTGCAACTTGGATTTGAAAAAAATTTATAAGTCAATCCATATAAAAACACATGGTGTTCGCGGCGATTATAATAATAATAATATATTAATTGTTGGTGATAGCGACATACTTGGACGAGATCGTATCCAGCCTCCTCAGTGGTTTTCGTCATTTTTCAGCAGTTATGATTTTGCAGCGTTCAAAGTGTTTATATCGCACTCGGCGGCACTACCTGTTGTATATCTAAAGGCTTTAAATGCCTTAAACACCGTACGAAGGTTGGAATGCACACAAACACAAAAACCAAACTGCCGCGGCAAACAAAACGGTCTATTTCTAGACGTTTGACGTCTGCCAACTTGCGCGCGATCTTTTTGTCATCGGACATCGATTCAACTTTACGCACCGGGACTATGTCTGTTCGCGGATCAGCTGTTTATAAATACCGATTATTGTTGTAATACCACGTTTTCGCCTTAAAATAACACACCGTAATAGCAGCTACCCATAATAACTCGATGGTGCAATGTTTTTTTCAAAAAAATATTATTACTTCCGCGCGTCATCAATAATAAACCATACGAAGGTCATCGAGGAGTGTGTAGGGGGGGCTCGCTATCCGTAAACAAGGCACAAGCCCACGGGATGCGTATAACTGATAAAAATATACTTATTGCCGTATTCGACGACACTAATTATGTTAATATTATGAACTATAATGATGCGTAACAACTAACAAGACGTAATAATGTTTAGTGATCAGAATTTTCTAATTTTTCATCTCCACATCTAGTACCAACACTGTGATATAATAGCATACCATCTATATATAATATGTATGTAAAATCTATACGCATAAAGTCATGACTCTTGACTGACTGACTGAGTTATTGATCATCGCCTAGCCGGAACCGCTGAAACTGTGAGTATGGAATTTGGTCGGTAGTTTTATTTTATGATGTAGAGACTAGAGAGTGGTGACCCACTATGAGGAAAGATTTCCCTGAATTGCAAAAATGGAAAACGTTTTTTCTAGGTAGGATTTTTTGGAAAGGGATAATGTTATAACAACGACGTCGTAAGAACTTATAAAATCTGATAAAAAAAGTCTTAATACAAAAAAACTGTACACGGGTGAAGCCGGGTATTCAACTATAATATTATATATGTATCATATTATTATAATAATATGTATACGTCGTTGGTATATTAAGCTGTATTAGGTAACTATAAAATAAATTAAGCTGTATTACTTATGTGGTATGAATGTAATCCTGAAAGTGTAATGTACTAATGTGTACCTTCGAGGCTTCAACCTGCTGTTTTTTTAGGGTTATGTCCTGATTTAATGCCCCTAGCAATAAAAATTGTATATAAAATATATGCGTTAAAAAAATAAACATAGGTATTTATAAAAAAAACTGCAGGTTAAAGAATATTGAAAAATACGGGTACTACATTTCATAACTGCGGGCATTTTTTTTGGGCAAGATAAATTTTTTGACTATAATTTCTTAACTTACATGTCAAATAATTGCTCTTATGAATCAAAATGAGTGAAAATGCAATAATATTTTTTCTATGAATGCTACTAAAATACTTTGTACTACTTTTCCTCCTGGTATTACCAAATACATGATTTATTTACAGCACATTACTAAATATAGGCGTTATAGCTATAGTCGCCAGTGTATTGCATAACAATAATATGTTTGAAATAATTTTAACTGATTATAATTGAAAAATACATAAAGTCCTTAGCCTTAAATTGTTCATACAGATTATTTTTTATATTGTTCTGTATGTTTAAGTATATTACAACTTAAAACAATATGTTTAACCGTCATAACCGTACGGAGAATAGCTTTTAAGCGGATATTAGTGCATTACATTTTATTTTCTCACCCTCATCTTCGCACAACATGGCAAATTTACGTTCAGCAGAACCAATCTTAAAATCAATCTTTAAATTTTCCATGCAAGTTAAGAGTACCTATGTAAAATAATTTAGTTTACAAATACACTCATAAATTTCATAAAAATCCAATGTATACAAACAGAGATAATAATATAATATTCTTAACTTTAAGTTACACGATAGTTGATAAGTCAATTTACTTTAACATTGAAGCTAACAACACAAGATTGGTTATCTTTAACGCAAATCTGCAATGTCGCACGGGTCAAAGAGCTATGAAAATAAAATGTGAACTGACAAATCCTCTTAACAAACTCGAAATCATTAGCAAAATGCAAAGATCGGAACTCACATGCATGTCAATCAAACCGTGTATAATGTACACAGAGTGTCTTTCCGCCTTTCCTATATTGAGTTCTGTTCAGTTATCTATCTATAACTATATTATATAAACGTGGAATGTGTTTTTCAACAACAGCTAATATCAGTAACTACTAACTACTGAACCCATTCCAATAACAAGTTATATTAGTAGATTATTTGAGACTCGTAGGGCGGTGTTCAACCACTACAGGTTGGCTATAACATATGAATTTCATTTTGGCTCACAAAAATTGAAAAATTGATTTGTTTATGTACAGGGTTCCAGTTGAAAAAAAATGAAATGAAAAAAAAAAAATTGGTATAGAGTAGCCGATCCTTATATGCGTTACTATGGATTTTTTTTTTATAATATTATAAAATAATATTCAATTTATTGTTTGTTATTCAAACGTTCGACAAAAGGCAATGCTTTTATATGTTTCTAACTTATGGACTCGAAAACTACTTGACCGATTTTGACGAAAGATTCAGAGATTGTTCATATTAATCAGGAAAGTTTAGAGAGTAATTTTAACCATATAACTATATCCAATCTTGGTTGAATTATTTCACAAAGCAAGTACACCGAAATCGATTAGCCGGTAAACTCAGGTACACTAACTGAGATACTCGTATATTCGTACCTATACTTGTTTGTTCATTTTTCACTGGTGAAGTCTGTTTATACAGCTGGTAAATACATATCATGCATATAAATGTACAGAGTGCTGAACTGTAAACAGCATATTATTTTAATTTTTAAATGTGTTTAATATATTGTAAGATATTTATAAGTTATAATATTGTACAGGAATGAGTTATTTTTATTTACGGTTATCGTCTCCGGAAGTCACCTAAAGATACCAATCTATATTTCGTTTTTATTTTTCACTTACGATTTCTTAATAATGTATTTGTTTGTACGCAAACAGACATAATAATAAACATAGATGAGGTAAAATTTAAATTAGACACTGACACACTGTATGGAAATTTGTGTAGGTCGTGTTGTGAAGACCGTATATGCGATACAGCATGCTGCAGACAATCCTAAATTTTACAACTAAATTCCCAACAACTCAATGAAACGCATTATACATTTTTTATGGCCGTTTTTGTATTATTATTCAATGGAGCGCACGGTCTCACCATTTGACCTTCGGCCGTAATAATAATTTATTGTTTTCAATTGAAATACTTTCCAACATAAAAAAATAGCCTTTTGTATAGATTATATGATTTTAAATGTATGTCATTCGCTACAGAACATTCCATAAAAGGCATAAAAAAATCTAAGTATTTAAAATATGATGTTCTTTAAAATATACTTCAATTTGAAAATTCTAGGAAATCAAAATTAGATTAATCGCATTATTATAAGATAAGAGGGGTAAGCATGTTTGGTAAATCACCCTGTATATAGTGGTAGGCGTTGGCCATCATCGAAAATGAGCACTGTTGTGGATTTAATGTACTGAACATCTGTTCAATTAGCATGCAGTTTTCCATAGTTAAAAAATGACAAAATATGTACAAATAATGTTCAAAAGTCATAACTCCAAAACATGAAAATATTTTCAAAATAAACCTTTGTTCTATACCTGTTGGATGTTAGGTACCAATGCTTGTGGTTATTTGTATTTATCTAATTTAACTATATAAATAATTGCTGTGTAAAAAAAAAATTAACAATTGAGTACTGGTGCATTAGCCAACAATAATATAATAATATTAATTGATAGACGTACGTTTTTTAGATTCTGAGTGGAACGATAAATGTATTGATTTTACAATGATGTGTGTCTTAGATTCTGAGCGAAGCGATGAATGTATTGATTTTATAATGATTTATGTTTTTTTTTGATTTTTGTATCTGTCATCACCTTTTAGGGCAGTAAAAATGCTTGGATTTTCTTCAACAGTATCTTTTCTGATAGGAAAGTGGATGTCGCTCTGCTGTATAATAGGTGACAAGTGGGTCACTGTAATGGATGGTGTTAAATTTGAATTCAATGATATAATATCATTGTATAAGAAAAACGATTCTGAGCGAAAACGGTTAGTAGGCCTATGATATTACCAAGTATATTTGATTATATTATTGTGAATAAAGTAATTTATATATAACCTATTTACGTGGAACCTTGTTTTAAATTTTCAATCCTTAGCTATAAAAGTTAAACATTTTATAAATTTTTAAGTACAAAATAATTATTAAATTATAAATTTGATAAATTTTGTCAAAATTTGAACTTTAAATGATTATAAAAAAAAATTGTGCTTATGTAATTTTAATATTTTTCAACTGCTATTAGAACGAAATATCAGGAGCCTTGTATTAAATTTTTACGCTTTTAAACCCAACAAATAAAATTTTATTGATATTTATAGAAAAAAAAAAACTAAACAAATTGAAAACTGACAATGTTCGTAAACAGCTAAAAAAGAGTTAAATTATTTTCAAAATTTTATCGTGTATAGAAAATACTAATATAAACATTCAGTCAAATTTTCAAGTATCTACGGTCATTTGTTTTTGAGATGCACCAAAAACCAAAATCGATTTTCTCGAAAACATATTTTGCGTAAAAATTCCTGTTTTTCCTTAATTTTTCTTTTGTTTTTGAAAACTACTGGTATATTTTTACTTTTGACCCCCCAAAGTATCAACCAGATTCAATTTCCTATCAGAAAAGTTACTATTGAATAAAATCCAGGCACTTTTACTGTCCTAAAAGATGATGACAGACACAAAAAAAAAAAAATAAAAAAAAACACACATCATTGTAAAATCAATACATTCATCGCTTCGCTCAGAATTTAAAATATAATACTGGAAGCTGGCCCATTTGTAGCTGAACCGTTATTTGATATTTCTCACTATAACAGTGCTATAAGAAATATTGTAATAATAAATATCCAGAACACAATTATTGTTTGACTGTTGTTATTAGTAAAATAAGAATTTTTAGGAAATAATAAGTTTAATAAGTTAAAAAAAATGGATTTTCATTAATCAATGAAATTATTGGCAGATTCCACTTTCAAGTGTAAATATTGTGCTGCACGAGTTATCAAATTTTTGGAAATAACTGGTTTGTTTGGACTTTTATTTTTGACACTAGTAAATCAACCGGCCTTCCGATATTAGATATTTACTTAGGAAGGCAGTAGAAACTCATTCAATTTGTCGTTTGAAAAACTAGTACGCGTTTTCTAGATTTCCACATCGAAACGACGAGCGACACTTTAGAATTAGTAAAATGATATGATATCATAATATGTTATGGAGATCGGTCCCTTGTAAAGTAAAGGGACGTCCAAAAATTGTGTCGCAACGCACTATGGCGCTGGGCACGGGCAATTAATGTACGGGTGTCAGCAGCGCGGGCTCACTATACGATCATAGATCGCGCCGCTCCCCTAGAACAAGGATGGTCGAACTCCTTGTCGGCCACCGGTACTTGTGCACGGCGTCGCGCGCGCGGGCCGTGCAGCGGCCTGTTAACCGCGGCGGTGCGCTGCACGCGTTACGCGGCCATCGAGCGGCCACGCGTGCCATCGTCGAGTGCGTGGCCCATGGCCTGCGGGCGGACGGTGGCCCCATCGGTAGCGCGCACGGCCCGGCTGACCGGGACGGACGCTGTGCCGTGCAGTGGCCGGTCACCGTCCGCCGCGCGACCGTTTAGCGCTATCTACCGGCCGGTGGCGGGCCTGACGATGCGACACGTAACGCATTTCGACACAAATCTGTTTTTGTTCAGCCTTCCAACCACAGACCAAGATATCTTAGTCCGTGCTTCCAACACTAGTCACTAGTAACTGTTCATCCATAAATCAATTATAACATCGAACGAACGCCGATAACGACAATAATATATTATATTATTAGAGCCGAACAAAACAACAATGCGCTCGAGAAGGATTTACGACGCTTTCGTGTCGCATCACGTCCGTCGAGTGGTTCGGAATATCCGTGTGTCGCGATCTCTTGGACGACAGATTGCCTAACGATTTGCTCCCCGAGTCTAAGCGTGTCGACAGTCCTTCCAACGATCGATTCTGAAATAATGTAGGTATAGGTCCTGGACGTGTAAAATACATGTAAAAATACATTTTTCACGTAACCGACAGTATTATCATCAAACATTGGCGCGGTACTTCAAAAAAAAAAACGTTTCGTGCAGAGGCTGCACGTGTTTACCACCAGGAGACGCCACAAATACATACCTAAAATGTTTAAATTGTAAACTATTTATTTCGATCAACTGTTTTAAAACAAAAAAAAAGTATTCAATTGTTAGCTTTCGAGAGCGAAGATTATTTATCAATATTTGATCGCGATTATAACACCACGTCAATAGCTCAAATCACAGGAATAAATATCAAACAATCGTCATCTATATCACAGTTACTCGCACAGTTACGCTGGTAATATTGAATTATTGTACAACCATTACATTTTAATTTTTAACCATATTGTACTAATACAACGTTCAAACTTAACCCTTATCGAACGCCAGTTCTCCTACTCACAATAGTCTTATATATTTATTTTTTATTGGTCTTAATTATTACCATTTCGGCTACTATAATATAATATTATACTGCCATTAGTTACACATCTAATTTAATATTATTTTTCGATGTACATAACAGCTAGTGCAGTGATGCGGGTAAACTATAACTACTGTACGCCGCCGCACGTATACAAATAGTATGCTACGATGATCTCAAGAATTCGACTCTATTGGCGTTATTGAAACATATTATTTTGTAACGCTCTCTAGGTTATGCGTATTAAAAAATACACGCACGCGTCGATAATCATTAATTATTATCGGCGGATACTATTACATTATTTTATATCAATCGACGGACCAGTTAATTAGGTACTGCAGCGTGTGTCATAGATTTAATTCGTATAATACAGCCGTGGACGACCGAATGAGTACAACTTACTGGTATAGTCTTACAAAGTTATACCTTTATGTCCTGTTTTTCCGCATTATTATGAGCGCACGAGCAGGTACGGGTACAATCTCGAAAGTTGAAAATCCACATCTTTGAAGAACTGAAAGAATAAAAGTTTTAGTTCGCAGCTGTAGGCACTGAGGTACCTACCTACGGTCGTATACACTTATACACACTTGCACACAAACATGCTTTATTATTAATTGTGTGTTAGGTAGTAACTTTCACTAATAGTTTTCATTCGATATATTTCGATACGTTTATCAGTTATAAAATGTTCCGTACTAAATGCGACGAGTAATGGCGCTATGTTTGCATTTTTATGAATACTAAAAACAAACATGTTTGATAAATTTATTTTGTATTTAATAATAATATTATGTAAAATTATGTGCCTAGTTGCCTATATTAATATAAATACAAAATAAACTATGAAGATATCCACCATTTGACAAAAATGAAAATAAGCAAAAAAGTAGTAAATATCAAGCCACAAACGAAAATTGTAGCAAATATTATATTGATATACTTACAGCGTACATATTAATATATTATTACATAATATACAGTGATTTACCTGACATTCTCATACCCATTTTTTCTTTTAATAATTAATTTACTTAAATTTTGATTTTTTGGAATTTTATAGTGAACTTAAGCATAATATACCATTTATGCATACTCCTTATCCTGTGGTCTTATAAACATGTTCTTTTACATGAGAATCGCCTTCTTTTCCTGTAAATTGTTAAGCAGATGACTTTTATTTTTTCAATTTTGATGTAGGTATTTAAACAACATCTCGAATGAGTAAAGTTTTTGAGTTATTTAACTTCGTGTACCTATTGAGGATAACAGGTCTATGATAATAATATGATCATTATAGGTAGACAGGTAGTAATTAATATTTATCTTTTATCATTTTATTATGTGTACAAATTGTCAGAGTATCTATATACTAAATTAAATATTATACATGCATTATATATTTTTGTAAAACCATTCTTAGGTACTGTAGTACTTAGTATATACATTTTAGTAACTCAAAAGTTAATAGTTTAAATTTTGCTTTTTCAAAATTGTCAAAAAAATCATATGATTAACAATTTACAGGAAAAAAAGGTTGGTTCTCATTTGAAATAAAAAGTTTATCACATCATCTATTTTACACAGGACCCGCAGGACTTCTATAAAACGAGAACTTGAATAGTTAAATTATTAAAGGGAGAACAATAATGGTGGTGAGCATGCTTGATGAATCATTCTGTATTTATTAGACACTAGGTATTTACCTATGATAATTGATACCTAGTCATCATGATCATCCAACGCAATCCGCAGTGAACAATTTGGAAATCTTTAGCTTTATTTTATAATAATATCCAAAATCGGAGTGTGCGCATATAACCAGACAGGTACCTATATATACCGGTATACCACACATATAGGAGTATGAATAATATGGATTTGCATAGTTTGTAATATAATATTATATTACATTATACGGTAAATAATTATGCACACGGCACGATATAACTAGTATTTATATAAGGGGTGTTCACGTTTTGGCTTTGAGCTTTTGCGTGACTTCCATCAGTTATATACATCGCACACACACACACACACATATATATATACATTATAAATAGCTGGTATACGCAGTGTACCTATACTTATATCGAACAATAGGAACGTACACACGAATATGGGCGTTCACTGTTCGGGTGAAAATATAATTAAGGAAAAACAATCTACCCAAATTAGGTGCGAGTACTCGTATCCCACGTGCCATTCTGTATAAATGCGGCACACCGCACAATGGGCATAGCAGAATTTAGCGTCTCCGATTTTGTTCTAGTCGATAGATATTATGTTCCTATGTTATTATTAATTGTAATTTTTGTTATAGGATGATACGGACGATTTAGTCACGTCTGAAGTAGTACATATATTATACTTATACATATATAGGTACCAGACTACCAGCTATATATAAATGGGTGTAAATTGGATCAGAAAATTTAAAGAGCTTATGCCTTTCTACCTACGAGTACATAAATGAAGATGTAGCAACCAGTGATTGGACCCCTAGGGGAGTCCATCGATGGATTACTCGGTGGTTCGTGAGTAGACTTTATTATAATATCTATGTTTGTGCGTATTTAGTTTCATAAGTGTGTATGAAATTCTTATAAATTAAACTCGTTAAAATTAAAACTAAAATATAAAATAATAACCAAAATTAAAAAGACTACATTTTATATAATAAGGCGAAAGAGGTCCATAATGTAGTAAAGGCTGAGAACTCTATCATATATATAAATATAACATTAAATTAAATAACAATTAATAAATATCGGAGAATGAATTGGAAAAAGTTCCTAAGTGAGGCTCGTAATGGTTCAAGGAGTGTTATGCCATCTTAAGCCTCCCTTATTTGTGTACATAATATATATTATGTACAATAGGGTCTGGAATCATTTCAATACTATAAATTTGGTAATTTGCAGCAGGTGTAATATTCGTCTTGTATACGAGTCCCGGTTACTTTGTACTCATGTATTTTAATATTCATACATAATAACTATATTGTTCAATGTAATTATCAAAGTGCCCTCAACAAAATGTGTATGGACTTTTGTTTTTATTCAACGTTATACTTCTAGGTAGTTAACCAATATTGCTTGCGCTTCAATATCACATAGTATGCGATGCGTATGCGTTGAATAATCCTATTACGAGAACACTCGAGACTGCCGAGAGTGTATAGAATAATATTTTATTGTTGTTCGAAACATTTATGGTTCGGTACGTGGTTGAAAAATTTCTATACTACTTGTTAAAACAGGGGCTGTTGTCCGTTTGATAGGGATATGTAAATCGTATATAGTACATTAGTACATATGAATTCATCGCGCATTCGCGTTGGTGTGTACTTGAAGAGACGCTGAAGAACGAAAATCATAATTGAATTCTCTATAGTAAACTTCTGCAGTGTGTATAATGCATATATATATCTGTATAGGTATAAGTGAAATCAACCAGCTAAATTCACGCTAGGTGATTTCAATTTTATCGATGCATATTCATTATTCATCAAGGAGTTTAAGAAGACTGCTAAATAGTTTATAATATAATACTATCGCTGCACACGAGAAGTCGGGAAACATCACGGAGTTATTGGTATATTTATATTATATACAGTCTGTCCCAAAAGAACTGTATCGCCCTTAGGCCTTAGTATCTCCGTGGAAAATCAATATATTTACATGTAGTTTTTTTGCCGTAATAAGTATGGAAATTCTGATTGAATAGCATAAGATACAATAAGATATCTTCTTCGATTATTTTTTAGACAAACCTAAGATAATTTAATGTCAAACTATATGTATTAAATTACACAAAAATTGACTATGCTACGGCTTAGGTAACATAACTATTATTCTAAGAAATTCAAAATAATAATTAGCTCCAAATTGGTCGATTTTCATAAATTATAATATTTTTTTATTTTTTTATGAACTGTTATAAATAATATGATCAACAAAACGGATATCTTGGGAATTAAAAAAAATGAATGGCTAAAAAAAATATTTGGTAATTTTTGAAATATTTAAAAAAATAATCAAATCTTATGCTTTCCAATCAGAATTCCCATACTTATTACAGCAAAAAAAAAAAACTGAATTTAAATATATTGATTTTTCACGGAGATACTAAGGGTGATACGGGACTTTTGGGACATACTGTATATATGTATACATGAAAGTCAATCACAATAGCAATTAAAAGTTGACTGTTAAAGTGTTATTAATTTTAACGATTTCCGATGAGACGCTTTTTAGCAAAATGTTATTTGGTAGTAAAATCAGTTTAATGCTATTTAAACTTTACGACGGCGACGGCTCTGTACACCAGTTGGGTCATAAAAAGTTTCCTACTGATTTAGTTTAGTTGGATATGAGTATATTATGACTATATACAAGTATGAAGTATGTACAAAAATAGAATAAATATTATATTATAACGACGTTAAAAATATGCACAAAAGTAATTTTATGTGTTATATACATTATGCAAATAGGTATTTTTCAAAAGTACACATAGACATAGTTATGTATGACACATTGGAACGTTGAACGATAATACTGGCCAGTGGCTATACATATTGGATGCATAGTAGGCACTAAAGCAGTGGCTTTCTTTGTAGAATTTTTTAATGGAGGGAGATACAAAAATTGATTACAATGTTAGCCACGGGGTAGTAATTTCCACACTCTCTCCCAAAAATATAATAATATTATGTACATATCTCGATTAATTTTATTTTTAATATGACTCATTTTAAAAAAAAAAATTAACAATAGTTTATAAAAGTAGGTTTATCAATTTTTCTTGATTTTTGAGTGAATGACATTTCCCCGTTGTAAATCACTTGAGTAAATTTACTTCTTACTTCATAAATCATTGTGTTTCTATTAGATAGCGTTTCACTATTTTCATACAGTAATATATTATATAGACATATAGTAGACTTTGCAAACAAATACAAAAGTACAAAGTATGGGAAGTATTAAATAACTACATAATCCATAAATCATTTACTGTTATTTGAAATGTGTATTGTGTTTCAGTTTTGACTGCAATATTCTTATTAGTACATATAGCTTAAATGTCTGGGTCAAGGTAAATTATAAAGTTTTTTTAAAAAATAGTTTGTATCCAAAAAAAAAAATTTGAAAGATAACGAATCAAAATTGTTTTGTCAATCATCAAAAGTTATATTTTATTTTCCCCTTACAATAAATGCAATAGCGAGTAGCAGTTTTAATTATTGTTAAGCTGTAATAATTTTATTTTTCTGGAAAACTAATAAAAAAGGTGAACGAAAAACACGATCACTCCAATATTAAAAGGGTATACCTACCTACCTATTATTTGGGATTGTGAAAAAAGTCATATGTGGTCCATCCCAACATCTTCCAAAACTCTTCGTCAACATGTTCAATTATTTACGCGTGTTCTGTAAAAAATACAAATGTAAAATACCTACAAGAGTAAAAATAAAAAAAAACGTTTTTCAAAAATACCTAGACTTCATTCAAAGGAATGTCGAGAAAAGCGTACAACGATTATGCATAAGTAAAAGGGATTTTTAGCGGATAGCATTATATGTTTTATCTTTTATACTTTCTTTTACTTATATCCATAGGTACTTACGAAGGTACCTATATCAGATTAATGTGTGACACACATAATGTCACATAACGTACAAAAATATGACATTTTTAAATTCTTCGGCTGTCTTGTACCCTATTAACAATTATATTTATATGTAAAATATAAAGAACGCACCGAATGGAGAAATTTAATTTTGTAATTAATATAGATACGATATTAAAGTCAAATTATAAGATGTTTTTTAATAAGTATTATAATATATAGTGCAATAGTGCATAAGATATAAATTAGAATGTAATAATGTATGCAGTCATGTCTTTATTATGCGGTTGACTTAAGTGTTCATAGGACGTGATTTAAATTACAACTATATGAAGTAACTTTAACTCTAAAATCTAAATCATCATAAAAAAAATTTTAAAAAGCTGTTTTTGATATTTTGAACCGTATTTCGATTATCATCATGATTTGAATGACATTATACATTGTCATATAGTAGCACCTTTTGATAATATTGGCGGTATCAGCTCCGTATAATTAGATACCTAAATCTGGCATCGGCAATCTGGTTTCCAGACGGATGACCTGTTCATCAAAACGAACTGTCTTAAAATACATAACATTATACTATTTATACTTATATTTCTAACAGATAGCTCTTGACACCAATGTCCGTGTGTACGATCGTATTGTGTAGTAAACATGTAATTAATGTACAAATGTGTGTTCAGTTTAGACTTAAGTTAACAAATATAAATTATAATCGTATAATGAATAAGACAATAATTATTAAGAATTTGAGGTGCATACACATATCCAACATATTTTTATATTTTTAAATTCAAATTGTATAGTATTATGTTTTTCTATTATAAAACGTATTAAATCATCATAACTACAAGTTATATAACACAAGCACGTCCCCACGGACCACTATATCAAGTTCTGAATCGATCACTTAAATGTGCCTGCCCTACCTATATTTAGTATAAATAATATTTAATAACACCAGTAGTCTGAAGCTGCAGAGGACTTATACGTTTCAGGGATAATATTTAGATCGCTGATCGAGTAAGTTCAACTTTTTAAAATATGAGAAAGTACCTACTTACCTATATGTGTAAATATATAGACACTTGTATATTGAAGTCCTTCAGTCATGTGTTATAAATATAATATAATATAATATAATTATGAAGTATTTAGCCACATAATTTGCCGGAAATGTTCCTACAATATTTCGGTATACCTATTGTTATAATTAGTTTTTTGACACATTAAAATTAAAATCGTTATCAAACGATAATTAATATGTATGGTATAATATAAATGCAATACAAGGAATGATTAATGCAGTAATAATTTGAAATATACAATATCAAATATCCTATCATATGAGAGTAAACGCAGAAGTTATGATAATTGATAGCAACGCTAAAATAAAATGTTTTAACGCAGATATAGTCAATCTAATATAATTCAAGAATTAACTGCATCATATTATATTATTATATTCTCGTGTACAGTTGAAAAGTGGGTTACTATTGTTTCGCATATGTTTTTTTTTAATCGTAAAACGGTTCTATTCGTCATACGTATATATGTATATTTATATATATATGTTTTTTTAGACATAATGTTAATTTAACGTCATTTCCTGTCTGTGCTTCCTGCACTTTGTCAATTAAACACGTTAATAACCGGCTGTACCTGGGTATTGCGGCCGGAATTTCAACCAAGTACGTTTATATACGCATGTACACTTTATACAATGGAAACAATATTATTGCACATATACAATAATATGTGTTCGAGATGACAGGAAACACTCGAGGAGATCCTCTTGTTTTAAACCGATTCCCATTGTGTGTTTGTCGAACGCGATAATGTAAACGAAGACATAACATAATAACACAATAATTTAAGTCTTTTTTTTAATTGTAATTTCGGCCTGTTTTGATGCGCGTAATTTTTTTTTATATCGAAACGACCTCCTATGGAAACGACGATATATCGTCAGTTGAAAATAATACTTGACACCTACTTTTTACAGCCACAGCCTACAAATGAAAACTGCTATGCATAGGTAATAATATAGGTACCTACCTCAGCGCACGCGCATCAACAAAATTAGAGTAAAAATCAATGTCACAAAAATACATATTTCGTGTACAAACAAAATAACGTTCAGACTAATGCTTGGTTTTATTTTTGTATAATACATCGTCAACTCCCGCAAACTGTAAAAATATCCTCGCTAATTTTTGCTTTTCTGTGCTTATTTAGTGAACTCGGCCGATTGGCGGTTTTGGTCGAATTAGTTCACACCGCAGCTGGGTACACCGATGCCGATTTTTCCGCCAACTGAGGTCTGATGAGGTACACTAAAAGCGAGATACACCGATAGAGCGCCGTATTTTATGTTTGTTCATTTATTGTCGGGCGAAGAAGGGTCACATAGCTGTAGTAGGTAATATAATATATATAATATGAAATATTATGAAATATAGCTACAGCGAATATTTACACGCGTGTTTCGGAAACGGTCACGTACGAGTGCAAAATAAATATCAATAATAACAACGTGTAATAATGTCGGATATCTATACCACAGTAGCGCGATGTAGGCAAAATCATAATACATCGTGTGCAGTAGGTATACATAATTACAGTCATATATAGGTGTAATAATATTGTCGTGGACATTATTTACGACGAATAATAATAATTATACAAACGTGGTCGAAAACGGTATATCATGTCGGTACAGTACGCCCCAGGTACTCGTTTTAGCGGCGTCGTTGTAATTTTTGTGAAAAAAAATTCGTTTTTCTGTATAATATTATTCGAGCATTATATGTTACCTACACAGCCACCGCTATGCCGCGCGAAAAGTGTGTCGGTGCGAAACGAGGCCATCTCGTGCGGCAGCGATGGCGTAACAAAACCGCTCTCGGTGCACGTGGAGTTGCCCGCCCGCGAGAGGCCTCTTTTCTTCTCTTCCTCGCCCGCCAAATACGCTCAATTCCCTGTCCACCGCCACCTCGTCATCCGCTGCGCGTTATCCTCCTGAGAACTCGCACGTGCAACCCGACTGAACAGGACGGTGGTGGGGGGCCCTTATATTGCAGCCTACTATATTTAGTAGTCAGTGCTCCAGCTAGTATACGCATACGCGTTACAATATCGTGATATTATCTGTATGGCCATTAGTCATAACTCACAAGTCATGCACTCACAAGTCATAACACTGTATAATAATAAAAAACACATTGTATAAAAAAAATATATTTTCAAAAATGTTGATATTTTTTTAAACAACGAGTGTCACACGTTAAATATATCACCTGGTGTACCTGTGCACAGTACTTGGTACCTACTAAATCTTGAATTGGGAGGGGGGGGCTTTGCGCCAATGATACACCCTACAAGAGATGCGGTAAAAAAATTGATCGCTATAAGTACTGACGGTACTGTCATACTGATGTTTACTAAAAATACCTTTAAATATCGAATAAATATAGGTTTGTAAATTGTTTTCAGACACGACTGTGGATATTATAGTATGGATAGAATATTATGGACAAGGATGATTTGTTGGATGATACATTGAAATAGTCGATGTTTTGACATATTAATTTGTGTTTGCTTGTTCGTGGTAAACATTATTTTGTTGTTATAGACATATTAGGTATAAGAAATTAAGAACATTGTATTTTAATACATGTACCTAATACCTATACATATATTGTAAAAGGTCATTTAATTGCTACATGATGACGTATCTATGTGTATACGCTTTTAAACTTATATATTGTAAAATCATTGAAATTAATTAGCCGGAAAAGAGCAAAGTAGCATTAAATTATTTTATAATCATAATTCATAATGTATAAATAATGTCTTATCATCCGTATTGAATATCGGATTGATTTGATTTTTATAGATATCGCATAATTGATAATTTTATTGTATTTATACATAGTAGTCAGTAGATACCTAGCTTTAATATACCTACCTATAATATAACGTTTTATCTTTTCTTTGTATAGTTATATATATTATATTATATTCTTGATTATAATATTATAATGATGTAGTCTGAAAAGCAGAATAAAGTAATAAACTATTGTATAATAGTTTAGCTATACGAGTTTCATAATACGATTAATACAAAAGCATAATATATTGTAGTGAACTATAGTGTCATAATTACCATTACCATAAGATGAGTTATTCATGTCAGTACTTACATATTATAAAAAAATTATTATGGTCGTTGACAAATAATTCCTTATAAGCCCCTATCCGTTTTTCGAAATAATAATTATTTATTTTATAAATACAATATAATTTATATACCAAATAATTCTGTTTTATTTTAAAAGCTATATCGAAGTTTATAAATTATAATAATAAATTACAAAATATAATACTTGCATCTATTATACTATTATACAAGTTTGTAAATGTTTTTGTTTGCTTTAATTTCGTCATGAAATCATGCAGTTGGAACATAGTTGACGAAATTATAAGTGTACAACGGATTCACATAATAAAATTAATATTGAATGGACATTAAGTACAAGACACAAGTGTACAACTGCCTTTACAGTATACATACGAGCATAATTATATCATGTTAAACATACATTTTCACTACTAATGCGATTTCTATAGGTATAATCAGAGTTATCCACGAGCATTGAACAGTGAACGCTTTTAACGTCGAAATAGTATACCTATTATTAATAATATGTTTTAATAGTTCTGAAATCTAATGTTTTATTGTTAATTATTGAATATATATTAGGTAAAGTTTTACTAAACAAAACAATATTTATATGCTTTAAGTCTTTAAGAGAAGCTTGTCCATATTCCTTTTTGTTTTTATCATGTATAAATATATAATTAATGTTTGATGTATATTTTACTCTCAACTGGGGATAATACTATACTATATAAGTACACGGAAAACAATAAAATATTAATATAGAGTTTATTACTTTATTACAATAAGACGATTGCTAAGACATTCGTAATGACAGTAATTTGGTATTAGGTATTACAATATTTACCGATACATAAATTATTTTTTTTGAGTCTGTCATCACCTTTTAAGATAGTAAAAGTGCTTGAATTTTCTTCAATAGTAACTTTTCTAATAGGAAAGTGAATCTAGTTGGTACTTTGTGGGGTCAAAAGTAAAAATTTCTCAGTAGATTTTAAGTGGAGCGATGTCTGTGTCACAATAAGTAATCGAAATAATAATTCGATCTTCAACTTCACAGTATCTTTTCCGGTGGGAAATCTAGTTCATGCATTCGGGAGGTCCAAATTTAAAAATTCCCAGTATAGTTTTTATAAGCACCAGGAGAAATAATTTTTATTAAAAATTGGTTTTTTTTATAGATATCTTAAGTTTAAATTTTGAAAAAACTGCATATTAAATCCAAAAATAAAGATTTGAGTTATTTCATTGTAATTTAAAAATGTTATTAGTAGGGGCTTGAAACTTTTAAAGTATATAATTATAATGACATCCCTATTCAAATGTATTTTTTTTTGGTAAAAATGAATTTAACCTGCTACTATCGTACTAATGCCTAATAGTAAAATATATTACTTTAATCACAATACAATTTTAAAATATACCTAGTAATATTACAGGGTGACAATGAGATAGACCGTATTCGCTCAGAATCGATTTTCGTATACAATGATTTTTAATTCAAATTTAATACATCCATTACAGCGACTCTCTATAGAGTCTAGATACCCCACATAGTCGTGCGCACAGAGTGTGCCAGGTATGCCGTGGCAGTCTGAGAAGAGGACCCACTCAACGAGAGGTCTCGGGCGGCGGACTTTGAAGAATTCGAACACAGCCGGAAAAAAATATAAATATAAAATGTATAATATTATGTTAGGAGATATAGGGCGGCACATGTCCCGGCTATCCCCATGTGGTCATAGCTACTGTAAAGTGATCGTATAAGCTTTCAAGGAGCTTTGGAGAATACGCATATATACTAGCTTTCGCTATAAATGTGGAAGGTGTATCCTATAAAAGCTCGAACAAAGATGTGTATATTTTTGGATGAATAAACGTTGCTGCGTGGGGGCCAAGCAATCTGAAAACAGTATACGGCTCCCATGTATAGTGATTTACACAGAAAAAAAGGTGTGCCGCTGCACACATCGTGGCCTGTGGCTATTTGTATGACTTTTATTAATTTTAACCTCTGGAGCCTTGTTTAACGTTTAAGCTACTTTAACCATCAGTGATTCAACAATTGGATGTGCAAAGTGTCTACACAGGACTCCAGCTCTAGGGGCCTTTAAAAACCAAAAGCTAAAATTAAAAACTGGCTGTTTCAAATGTAAAATTTTTTATCATTCATAAATTTTTAATTTATATAGATTATTAAGTAGAAGTAGTATAGGAGCTTTTTCTCTAAAACTGGGCTTTACAATTTATTTAAATAGTGATCTTACGCGATGATAATACAATTATTACATATTTTACTTTTTTAATTTTTCGGTCGACTCATTTTCGAGCGAATTTAAATACTAAGCTAAATATATCTAAAAAATATTTTTACACTTTTTGAGCTATTTTGTAACTAATTAAAATTTATAAAATGCTCATTATTTTTAACTAGATTGAAAATTGAAAATTGATTTTTTCTACTTTCAACTATGTACCTATTTGTCGATATACAATAAAGTATGATATAGAGCCTAGAAACACCAGAATTTAGTATTATTGATCAATTTATTAAATAAATATGTTATTAATATAAGATTATTAAAAAGTGTAAAATTTTATCTTCAATTTTGTATTCATAAATTATATTGTAGCAAAACTGAACATTTTAATTTTATTTTATTAAATAGTCATTATTATATATTATACCTATAGGTATATAGATGTGTATAATTATTAATTATATTATTTTATTTTGTTACTCGTTGACTTTCTCCTAACGTTGTTTTTAGTTTGACATAGTATTTTTCAATGAATTCATTGTATTGCATTTTTGAAGTTAAGAATGATGTAAAGGATTTCTCATTTTTTTGTGTGTCAGACATGGGTTTCATTGTCATTACTAAAAGTATTGAATATCACCAGGATGTACTTTTTAAAGCATTTTTTTTTAGGACTTATTTTTTAAAGAATTCCAAATCTCTTCTATATTACAATAAGTACTTAAAAAGTTAAGACTTACTTACTTTTCTAATAAACAAAGAGGAGAAAACAGAATTAAAATCGAAAACAAAACGAAAGTTTAAAAAATCCCATTAAATCTGCCAACAGACTACAAGAAAAAACAACATGTTTTATCGAAACCTTTCAGAAAGTAAAAAGTAAACTATGGATTTAATTAAGTCTGAGACTTCGAGGGTTTTCGGCAAGATTTACCGTAAAATTACTCCAGGAGAGACAAAGTATATATACGCGGATGGCATCGCAATTTATTTAGAGTTCACGGATGTGCTGAGTTTGTAAAACAATATAATTTACATTTTCAAGCAATAAAATACTCCAAAAATCCAAATGATTTATATGAACACCATATACACACTCGCAAAGAAACGGATACTTACCGGACAAAGACAGCATGTGGACCATTTTTTGAGGTGATTTTTTCGTTCGGTTCTTTTATATAAATTTCCGTGCACTTATACTTCACTATTTCATATATTTATAATTTATAACTTATTAGTTATAACTAACATTTTATATAATGTATACATTCGTATATTCTAGCCTATTGCAAGGCTGGGATCACTTGAATCGCCCCACGGAAAATACAAGGTTCCTAATAAGTTGTTATAATTGTAGTCGATAAATACTAAAGATCCATTAACACGTTTTTTTTTTAATAAGTATCTAAAGTTCAAATTTTGATAAAATTTATCAAAATCTCAAAAATTTTCAAATTTATTGTAGTTGAATAATTATAAAATGTTTAATTTTTATAGCTAACGATTGGAAATTGAAAACAAGGAATATCATATATAGTTCATACTATAACCAAAAAAATCAAAAAACATTTATAAACACAATTATTTTTTACAGACATTTTAAGTTCAAATTTGGACAAAATTACGTATCAAACACAAGAATAACGATTTTAGTTATTTGGTTGTGATTTAAAAATATTATTCGTGAGTACTTGAAACTTTTAAAGTATATTATTATATTGAATACACACAATTACATTACCAATTATAATTTTTTTGGCAAAAATGAATTTAATACCTACTGAGGCACTTATGCCTAATAGTAAAATAAATTACAATGGGATTTCAAACGGACAGTGTCTAAGGGGATTGCAGGAAGCGGTGATTTTGTGTCGTCGTCTAGCACTCGTGCAGGAACATAGGAATTTAGATGTGTTTTCATTCTAACGTACCGATTGATCAAGTGAAACGATAAGAATTCTAAAAACAGATTTTAATTTGTCGTCAAGTCTACTTGAAATCGTCTTTCCTAGATTTTTAATTTTTTGATTTTATTTTATATAAAAATTTAAATATTTAATTTCACTTTTTAGCAAAAATTTTTTAGAATTTAGGGGAATAAAATCAAAAATGTGGGAAAGTCGATCTCAAGTAGACATGACGAAAAATTCAAATCTGTTTTTAGAATTTTTATTTCGTTGTCATATCAATCGGTATGATATAGTTGGTAATACTGGTACATTTTGGTTGAAATAATTAAAGTTATTTAAATTCATTTATTAAAAGTCATTAAAGTATCCCACTTGTAACCTAGTACAGCAATTACCCAATTTTTTGATATTTATGTTATTTTTACTAAGGCATTTGAGTATTTCTTTATGTATACATTTATATTTTTTATATTTTTTTAAATTGATGTATTCATAAGAAAGGCCGAAACGGATTAAGATCGTTATTACATTATTTTGCTGTGTACTAAAATCATGAAAATACGATTCTTTTTATATGGTGCAATGTGCAATGATAATTTAGCGTATCACGCTGCAGTTAAGTCATTTTTCATGATTTACGATTAAAAACATTTTATAATAGTTTTAGTTTTAGTTATAAAGTTTTAATAGTTACCTACGATACGCGTAAGGATATATTATAGTGGAATAATGTGACGCTATTTACTAGAAAAACCTGGAAAAACCGCTCGTTATTGTAAAAATGTATCATACTATTGAGTTGCGTGTTGCAGGTTTTTCGGAGGCGATTCGAGTAAAAAAAAAAAATGTAATAAACTATCAGAACATTTCCCGGCAGTTAACTCGGGTTCTCCGCAAATATGAGCGCATGCGTGGGTACCTTTATTTTATATTATGTTCTTTTGTGAGTACATCATACGCGGAATGATATACTCTATATAACGCTATATACCCATATTCCATAATAATAATAATATTATAAAGCTACCGTAGAAGTCAAATTCGTGATCATATAATAAATCATTGGGATTCCGGGATGTCGATCCAGTATACATCATATCATACATATATGATATAAAGAGTAAATACACACAAACAACGGAGGCGTAAATAAATATACATGTATATATGTTACACGACAGTATATCCTATACGATAGATTATGTATAATGTAAATATATATATAAGTGAAATCCGTCGCACACTTTGAATGTAGGTCAAACTTCCGACGCTAACGCGGTTCGTAAATATACCAACACAATAATATATATATATGTGTAAGTGGTCGGCCGGAGCGCATATTATTATGATAAAATAAATAATATAAATCATCATTGTCGTTATTATTATTAGTATTATCACAATATCACTAATGCGTTACGCTGACGACGATGAGTGCTGGTGAAAACAAAAACGCAAAACAAATAACAATTCGTTTACCGTGACATGCGATCGTGAAATAATACAAAAGTACCAATAGGTTGTTCGGGAAAAAATTGATGAAAAAAAAAACCTTCGGAGGAACTAGAAATGTATTTCATCAAGTACTTGCCTATATGAAAACGACAACGGTGGTATCGTGTATATTCGTGTCGTTGTAATACATATACCTATCGTGAAAAACAATAATAATATAATATAATCCTAATTCCAGACCGTCGTCGCTGCGCACAAGTCGGAACAAAAAGAAAATAGATGGTCCTCTCACCTCCCCATGCCCCCCCCCGCACGCGATCCGGTCGGTCGATTTCCCCACCATCGGTCCCGAAAAATATAAAAACGGCCTTACGGTTGACCCGATTTCTCCGGGATTCGTAATCGCATATACACATATATATATATATATATATATATATATATATATATATTATAATCGTGATATTTACTTTACGTGTCACTACCGCTACTGCCACAGTATTATGTATACATAGGTATAATAATATACACAACTCTGCACGCAGTATACATCATTATCTATATAGGCATGTGTACAATATAATGTAATAAAACAATGCGATGTGTACGCGATTAAAGCTCGAATGTATACGACCGAACATTACTGTGCAGTATAATATTATAATGTCGTATTCGTGTTTGGTGCATATTATTCGTGGGTATATAGGTATTGATAATAGGTATAGTAGAGTATGAACGTGGTTCATCGTGGTATGAGTAGAGTTTTCGTCTGATAAATAATAAAACGATAGAAAAATTAGCTACTGAACGCACAAGAACGTTGCAATAACAAATCTGCCAATATTTTGTACTATTTTTTCGTTTTTGTCGACAGTTTTCAATTTTGTACATCATATTATATCTAATGTTGCAAACATACTTACTCAAGTCTCGAGAATAATTGTGCATCGATTGTATTATCTATTTAAGTACTTATTTACAGTTTTATAGAATACACATCATAATATATACGGTAATAATTGTTTCCAGACGACCTTCCGCTTTTCCTATACATCTAAACGTAAAACATTTATAGTTAGCGAACTGTCAACAATTTCATATTTATACCAAAGCATTCACAGAACACGTCAGTGTTTTATAAATTAAAATAGGTTGTCCAGTGGGTACCACTCTGATGTACAGTATAGTAGTCAAGCATATCGTTGGAATGAATGTGTTATATTTGAATTCAATGATAAATCATAGCGTAAGAAAAATGATTTTGAACACAGACGTTATTGCGTCCTCCTATAAAATAATCCTTGTATAAATAATCAAATTTAATAATTAAAAAAAATAATAATGAAAATCGGAAATATCTCATGGCTATGAGTATAGCGTTAACTTTCCTGTTAAATAGCTCAAAAATAGTCATAATAGTTTGAAAATTTTAGTATAATTTTAGGAAAATGCTAATATAAATACTTGGTAAGAATTGCAAGTGTCTGCGGTTAATGGTATTAGAAATACAATAAAATATCAAAAATGTATTACGTAAATGGGAATACGTTAATTTACCACTAAATATCAAATATCGTACAAATTTTATATTCAAACACTCATAAAAAATTTATGTTCCGTTCTAGTAAGCTTTTATTTTGGTAAAGGTAGAAAAATGTGTGTGGAATCTTCTATTAAAATTTTTAATGTTAACTATGAAAATAAAAATTTTATAAATTTCTTGTGGAAAAATAATTTACAAAATTTAAAAAAATTTAAAAATTTTTCATGATTAGGTAAATATAGTTAAAAAAAGACAACATTTTTGTTTTGTTTTACAGACCATTAAGACTTTTTGCTTGCTTACAACAAACTTCTCCATCCATTCAGGTCCATTGCGTCATCCAATCGTTTTGACTCGTCTGTACCTGAGTTATTCTTCTTCACCCCATCGATACATCGCTGGCGAAGTCTTCCTCTTGGCCGCTTTTTTGTTGGGTTCTTGATCCAGACATTTCTTGTAAGATTTTCTCCAGCTCGCCAAACATGTACAGCCTATATAGTTTTTCCAGATCTACCTTGTCTCATATTTCAAACTATTTTTTTTTTTTAGACAAGATGCTCAGCTCCAGAATGTAGTTCAAAAAGACAAAATAGTTTAAACATTTAGGTAAAATTAATATAGGTACTTGTCTCAGTTGTCTGCAAGGGTGGACTATTTATTACTACACATAAAAATACATATTATATGTATATAGTATTTTTCAGGTGGGCCACGAAGGTAAATATCTATATAAAACTTACATTACAAATTGCAATTCCTATTTATCAAAATAACTATATTCTTAGTCACGGTGTGTCGATTTTTGATGTTTCGTCGGGAAGTATAATATCGTTTCCTCGCTTTATAGTTTTATACAAATAGGTACAAATATATTAAATAGTATTTGACTATATTTCTAACCATATATGCACTATATGCAGCCTCTCTAAAACGAATATTGCGCGTGAGTTGTGTCTCCCACCTTAATACCATTCATCCCTCTTTCCGCTGCAGATAAATGTGTTTAATTATATTGTATGAAATACAACTTTCAAATAATTAATTAATATCACTACTAAAATTAAATGATCGATGTGGGACGTGCTACAGCAGAGGAGCCATCCGTATCGAGAGCAGTTGTATTAACCAATATTAAACGCCCCTTCTGGTCTAGCTTTGCGTTATACGCCTCTGCTGTATATTAGATGTATGATGCGCGTTTTTCATACAGTGTAATATTATATATTTTCGTAAATAATATCGGTCGTATAATATTATATATTATGCAGATATCACGTTGGCCGCTTATTACGCGCGCGAACGTGTACAGCGTATGAATATTAAATATATTATACTTATACCTACCTAACTAACGAGCGTATACATATACACCAATATAACCTACAATAATATTAGTAATAAAATAATATATATATTTATAATATTACACCTACATGCGTACGACGACGAATGCGGTCGCCCGCTCGTAGAGTGTGTACGAAGACTTTGTAGTGGCGGTATAACATGTAGAAAGACGGACGGGGTGCGACTTTCGGGTGGGGGTGGACCCGGTCGCGGCGAAAGTGCGAGCGCTCGGCCGCGGCGGTGCATGCGCGGAATCGGCGTCTGCGTGTCCCGCAATCGCGGGCAATAGTCGTTTTTTTTTTTGGGGGGGGGGGACTCGCGGGCAAACTTGCACGTGCAGTTTATTGATCCGTGACCCAGTTCGACTAGAATCGGCCGCCGCCGCCGGTGTTGCTGTTGTTGCTGTCGGGCGAACAAACGACGACGCCGCGACGGCGCCTCCGTAAATATTTATCACTACTATAATAAAAGTTTTCCACCGATTGTATATAATATTATAACGTACAGAAGTTTACGCTGGCTAACCCCTTGCACACACATGTTGTATGTACAATGTTGTAGGTATACATATAGAATATTGCGTGTGTATAATACTTGCGTATGTATACCTATAATACCTATACAACCCATTTAAGTGTCATTAGAACTTTGTACTATATTATGTGTACAACTACTTAAATTTATACTAGAAAATGAAAATAAATACAAACGTTCAATATTTTAACTATAAATAAAATAAATAATAATGCAACGATTATTAAAAAACAATTTTAAACGTGACAAATAATTCTTTTGAATTTTAAAAATATTTGATTTTAAATATAAATACGACCGTCGTCCAAAGCAGTGGGTATTTTTAATATTTTGCAAATAGGTACTAATTTTAAAAAAGTATTCTTTAAAAGTATTTAGTTATACATTTACTCATTTATTATAATAATAATCTCAATAAGTAGTTGCTTCCAGAACATTTCTACACAAAAAATTATTGGTATATTGTTATTTCCTCTATATGCTGCACTTTTCGGACAAACTGGTATCGATTTACTCCAAACTACCATTGCTGAGACTTTTTACACTTCAAACAGTCTAGTAATAACTTATAAGGTCTAAGAAAAAAAGACTTAGCAATGGGATATAATATACCTATATGGCACTCCAGGGGTCTTGTATGCAATAAAGTTCTTGAGGATTGAGTACCTTTGTTCCCAGATCTCATCCCTGCAGCTATATAATTTCGAGGTATAATATGTTATACCACTTCAGGTTATACCGTATAGATGGCGTAAACGCACCACGCGTGATATATTATGTACAGAGTCGTCCGATAAATTGCGTTACAGATTCGCGTAGACTGTATATAGGATACCGTGTTTTATAGGGTACTCAAAGTCGAGTCACACAACGTAATTCGTATTTGGACGACCCTGCAGTTGCGGAGTTCGATGCGGCCTGTAGGTGGAAGTCTTTTTCTTTAAGATAAAAAAACAAAGTTATCAAAATCCGACTATTCTACAAGGACTGAGAATTATTCCCGTGAAGTCATTTTTTTCAATATAATAAAGGTACATTGTATTAACCCCTCCTAAATATATATTGGGCAATAGATTAGTGGAAAAGTATTCAGGTGGCAACTAAAACATATAATTTTATAGGATCGAGGAAAATTATTTGAAAAACTGGTACCGGGCTCATAATAGAAGAAGAACAAACCTTTACCCGATGATCTCGCCCCTTTGGACCTTCCGGGAATTTAGTAGGGACGATACGAATAATGTATATACAATCAACGCATTACATCATTTATATTCGTCTCGAAGGTTTATAATTTTGCATCCAGTTATATAATACAGACTGCAGGTAGAATGTTTATATATATTATATTATATAAAGTTTATTTTCCAATTAACCGTCTATCGATTTTCGCCCTACGCCGCTGAGCGCTGTCTTTCATCTCCTGCAAAGTGTTGTAAATTTAGTTATATGTATAATATTTACTCGCAATTATACCACTATAGGTAACTTGAATGTTTTACACGACATCAAGACTTGATCTCAATGTTTTTATGACAAACATAGAATATTACAATTAAGCAAGAAAACAGAATCATCGCCTGTGAATAGGATATAATATATCGAAATTTATTATAATAATCTCAATGAATTTCGGAGTGTGTCTCATTTAGCTCACGCCTCGACGGAGCTCGAGAATTACTCTGAAATATAGTTGACGTTTTGTTTGAAAAACAAGAGTTCTGTACGTTTTACTATCCCCCACTTTTATTGCAGTCTCAAAGTGTTTTCCGAAAGAAAAAAAATAATACCATCGAATAAACAATCAATAGACAATACAAAATATAATAAGCACTTTAAATAAAATCAAACAATACAATTATAATATCGTCATGAAATTGATACATTTCACGTAATTCAATTAAACACTAACCAACAAAAAAATAACGGTCATTTAAGACTTATAATTTATATGTAGGTACTAATAGTACTATGTAGAGATAAAAACCGTTGAAAATAATAATAGACGGAGTTTAATTTTTAAATAAAATAATAAACAATAAATATTAACTGATGTATAAAAAATGTATACTATTCGAAAAAGTCATGTTCTTTTCCGTGTCAAATGTCATTTATAAAATTATATTATATTCGTATTGCATAAAAATAATGCTCCCATGGCAGGAATGAAAACATTAGGTTTTTTTTTTTTTGTTTATTGATTTTTACCAAATACGCTTTGAATTTAATTTGCATACCTAACAAAAATTAAAACTGGGCTTTTATATTATCATTGAAAAATAATAATGCATTCTTAATCATTAAACATACAATATACGAGGTAGATACTATATAGGTAGTACGACCTATATACAATTGCTGTAGAATACGTTCATCGTAAATCGTAATACTTCAATATCAGCATACGATTGCATCCCCATCTATCTTCCGAATGCCCTTTATTTATCGTATCCACTAGGTCATTAATGATTGTCGTGGTCTTTTCAATTTAGCTTTTTCGCAAAAACGCTCTTGGTATAATACGACCATCTGTACATCAAGTAAAACATTTCCCACACATTTTATCCAGTCCACTTCAATCATCAATCTATTTATTTTGAGGAAATTCCGTAGTATATATATATACATTCTTTTGAAGAGAATAATAATACATTTTTTTCTCTTGCGCCGGAATTGAAAACTGGACCTGTTTAATAATTTGAATGAAATATTTCATTAAGACCAATAATTATAAATATGAAAACTATAAAAATAAGTTTAGAAATTGCGAACTCGAAGAACGACCTTCTAAATACAGTTGTTTGGTATACTTACATGGTACACGTATAATTTAATAAATTTGTTTTCTGTTTTAAAAATATTTCAACTATATGTATAATATAATAATATAATATAACATAATCAAATACTTACTTATTTATAATATACTACGATTATTTAAAGGTATAGTATATTTTCTTAATTATTCAAACATGTTTGTTATTACTTATTAACTATTATGTATAGGTACCTATTTTCCTATATACCTGTCATATAATTACCTATAATGTAATACATAAGGCATCGAATGCCATCGATTACTGATTATATTCAACACGACTACCTTATACTTATGATTCATAAGCCGTATTTTACAAAGGGCATAAACTTTGGTAATAACAAATAAGACAATCGTGTTTACAGAATTTAAATTGCATATGGGGAACAAAGTGTGAGGCAATAACTTCTAACCATACTGTAAGTATATGTCGACCAAATATTTATACGTTTGAACACAAGTTTAAATAAAAGTTGTGCAAAGAACTTTTCTAAAGAAATCAATTTGTTGTATTAGATTTAACCAATACGAGTTTCTCTGCTGTGGTAATACTCGGTAAACTTTCAAAATAATGAATATAAAAAGAATAGTATTTTTATTTTTGACAGTGATGAGTAGGTAACGGTTGGAATTAATTTGTTTTTCGATATTGTTTAGGTATTAATATATTAAATCGACGGAAATGTTGTCAAATGTAAAAATTGTATTGTTTTCTGCTTATTGTAATTTTTATAAAAATCCAAAAAAAAAATAAATAAGTTATACATTTTTACTATCATTTAAGTAGGTAATTGGTTTTATTATTTTATCATTATTTGTTTTTGTTCGACGAACGTGCACTGCAACGGTGAAAAGAAGAAAAATAAAAGAGAAAAAGTCATAAATATGTATAGACAGGTACACTGTACACTGTACAGCAGCATAATATTATAATAGTGTGAGGTCAGCGGAACGCGGTCGGTACCTATACTAATAATATATTCCTACCTACTATAATACTAGTATATTAAACTCTATATACGCATATTCTGATGCAAACATATTATATTATATACAATCGACCGCGAACCGCACGTACATAGTTGATACGGTGGTTATCTATATTTACCTTTACCTGGCTACCTTTATATACATATATAATATAGGCAATGGCCTGACCTGTGAATTTAAATTAACCAAAAAACAAGCTTTATAGATTATTTCTTAGGGGGGGAGGGTGCTTAAGATTTCAAAAACAAATTCTCCCAAAAATTACTTTCAGCCTTCTGCAGTTCTACGAAATATTTTTTATACACGCCTATGCCTATATATGTCTATACGAATATTTCAAATAACCAGTTTCGGTCGGACGCGGACGACGACGAATCCGCTGCCACCGCCACCGCCACAGAGAACGGACTTTCCGGTCGCCCACCGCAAAAAAAAAACAAAACCCATTAAATGTTGTACACACGCACTGCGATTCACGCACAGCCAGCGTAGGTATACGGTTCATACCGCCGACCGACGGCATTTACAGCCTATACAGGTACACGGTATAGGTATATAATAGGCAGTAACAATATTATAACAGTATAATGGGTCGTAAAGTCGCGTAATTGCGTTAGGCGGCCTCGGAAGGAGAGAGGCAGAGCGAATGACGGAAAGAGAAAAAGGGGAGAGAGACAGAGAGATATAGAGAAAATCGGCACACGCACAATGTATAATGTACATACTTTATATACATACAATATACATATACATATATATAGGTGTGTGGGCAGGTACGCATTTGACACACATTCAGTCCGCGCCCGACCAAATAATAATAATAGTGTAATGTGCGTGTACGCATTTCTCGGTTGCGCAACAACGGTACTATAATTGCTGGGGCGACCCCGAAATCGCGGTGCGGACCGGCCGCGGTGGATGACGCCAACCGACGCGAACGCCCATACGCACCGCGAGTATCACACGCCCCCGGGCACCCGTTGACCTAATTTCCGATATCGATATAAAAGATATTTTTATAATATTTTAATATTCGTAATTCGTGTACCAACTTATGTCGCTGCTGTGGCGTGCGCGGTGCCCATATGGCTATATTCCAATAATCTGCTTTGTGGTCGCAAATATATGAGGGTCCTCTTTTTAAGGACAGAGCAAAATTTTCCGTGCGCAGGATCACCTATACTTGGAATGCTTAAAAAGCTATTAGTTAAATATTTTAAATGACAAAAACAAAAAATATTAATAATATATTATTATTAAAACGTTATTTTGTAAATCAACATTTTTTTAAACAGTATAAAATATTGATATTACATCTTACTTAGGTACATTTTCAATAAAAAGATAATAATTTTCAAAATAATGAGTATTGTATATTCGCTCTGATGTATAAAATATAAATATAGGTAATAGAGTGGTCCACGCTTACCTATACATTTCTATTATTTATAATAACGTTCGGAAGCCGGGGCCATTGGTAGAGTTTTATATACTATGTATAGTTACATAAAAATAGATACGCGGCTAACAAATATGACAAATATGTATATTATATAATAGATAGGTACTTATATTGTATAAAACTACTTCGACGTGAATATCGAAGTATACCTACATCAAAATTAATCATTGGATGCAATAGGTATCAAGGTATGTATAGTTCTATATCAAATTATGGGTGGGTTCGTATAAATGTGGTATTCAGGGTCTTAGCTCTAACGTTTAAGCTGAAAAACACCCATACCCATGGTGCCGTTGTGATTTGCACGCATTGCTCTAAATAATATATAATCAAATGGTATTATATATTTTTATTATGATGCTAATATGCTATTATTATATTAAAGTGATATCGTTTATACTTTATATATTAATATAAATTTTTACCTATTTTATATTTAATGATTAATCTAACTTGAGTAAATTATACATTAGGTACCTACATAATACTTATGCCAAAATAAATATAATAGTTGTTCACGCTATTTTAAAAGATATGCTATTTTAGCATGCGACTAATGGTCCATAAATTATACTGTAGTTTTGGGTGTGGTTTGATATGAAAAATATATGTAGACATGTAGTTAGTGAAGAGTATGTTAGTTAAAAGAAGCAATAAAAAAATTAATTAATTTTAAAGTTCTAGACAATTGAATATATTATTTGAAATTGAATTAATTAATATGTATAATCTTACGAGCAATACAAGTTTAGTTAATATATTAATCGTATAAATATTATTATCTTAATAATATTAAAATAAGTAGTCTAGGTTATTGTTTGAATAAGAATTATATTTAATATTAAGAGTCAATATAACTTTTACTACTGCGTTGGTAATTATATGCATCTTTTTACTCAAAAAACAGTTTTTAAAAATCTAGTGTTAAATTGTTTGACAAGCAAATCTATTGTTAACAATATTTTTCTTCATTTAAAATCTACAATGGAAATATACCATTTTAATACTAAAACTATTTACAGCTATATACAATGAAACTTCCGTATATATTATATGAAATGAATATAACGAACGTCCATCCAACAAAATTTTCTGTTTAATGAAATATTTTTGAAAACCAAACTAAATTAGATCCAAATTTATTTAATTATATTTAACGAATTTTTTTGTTGTCCTTGTGACTTCGTAATATGGAAGTTTCACTGTATATTACCTGCATGACTTATATAGCTCCAATTATTTTATTCAACTATGAACCAATTGCCAATAAAAATGGCATTGCAATATTGCAAATAAGATCTTTTATAGCTTCACTTATAAATTATTTGTATTTATATAAATTTAAAATTGTAAAACTTTAAGTAATATTTGAATAAAATAGCAACAAAACATCAGTTCTAAATAATTTTGTGAAGTACAATCATATTAATTTTACGAATTTTCATACATTTATTAATTCAATCATATTATGTCATGATAACATTAGTCATGAAATCAACAAATATGATACTATAAAATCATGCTTTTTAGTTGTCTACAATAATAACAATTATTAAAATTATTTTAATCGCTATTCTTCATTATTTTTTAAAGAAAGAATAAAATTAATAATTCATCTAGAAATTAAATTAAATTTCTTCAGATCAAAAAAATAAAAATAAAATGTCTGATGAAAAATTAAATTAATTTGATTATGAATCCGTCCACTTTTTTTCTTACATCATGCTGACTTGTATCAATATTTAAACAGATTACGATTGGTTTTAATGAATTCCCGTCGTTGGATAAACACAATGATAGAAATATAATTGCGATTTGCATTGTGCATTGGAAGTTATTTTACATATAAGTAATAAGTATAAAGTATATGCACGGCATTCTGGAACACAGCATACTATCGAATCTGACTGGTTGCTAAGGGTAACCATAGTTACCGAGTCCAGAGTCCAGTAAAGTAAAACTCTGTGATATCATCGATCTCCGCTGTATACAAATATACCCGCGGGAAATACGTAAAATCGACATTGGCAGAGTGCGTATTTAATTATGAATTCCAAAATTAAATTTAAATTAAAAACAAATACTCTCTTTAAATAATGTTTCGGACGTGCTTAATTCTTTTTGAATACTGAAGGATTTGTGATGGTATTTAAATATACAAATTCATTTTTGTATATATTTTAAGACGATTTTTAAATGAGTTTTGATATTAAGCATTCGACATTTTTAAAAATAAAAAGGTAAAGATACTGTTAAAAATGATGAAAATCGAATAGGTATTTGTCGTCTAAAATTATATCCAATATTTGAAAATTGTGCTTTAAATATAATAATATATTTAAATGATACAGGACATAAAATATTTTATAAAAATATCATTATGATTTATGATCATCGTATTGAAGCATCATGCTATAAAGCTTTAGAGGTACTAGGATTTTTAAATGGATATGTAACGAATTTAATGTGGTAACTTTGCTAAAACCTTTATATTATGCACTTGTAAGATCGATTTTGCAAGAGTCTACCAGGGTTATATAGGAGTCTAGGACTCTCACACTGCAAATGATAGGAATCAGCTTGAAAAAGTTCAACGCAAATTTTTAAGTTATACTGTAAATACCAATGGCGTGTATCATAAAAACAAATTGGTGTTGCTCAAATAATTTTAGGTGACCTACCCCTAGTAAGTCTGTTATACCGACATATACAATTTTCTATTTTGCTTCTATCAATACCCACCCACCCATATCTAAGGTGTTGCCTGAGCACACTTGGACCCTATGTTACACGCCACTGGTATATACCTACCTACTATTATCATTGAAAATTGAACATGTGGATATCACGACTATGAACCAGCTTTTTGAACTTTTTTTGAAGAACAACATACATTTTATATTCATTTTTTCCAAAGCAGAATATTTTCTGAAAACTGTAATACATTAAAATCGAATTTCGAGATGATAATTAATTACCTACCTAGTTATATATTTTATTTATTTATTTATTATTTGGTTTACTCCTAACGGGTTTTAAATTTATATTTATATCATGAAAATATTATTTACATATAATTAATATTTAATATTACAGTACAATATAACTTATAAAATTAATAGTAATTAACATTTGACACATTAAAATAGTATTATAGGTACCGGTATAATTCAAGGACTTCATAAATCTGAATCTAGAGGTAATTTTTTTTATAAAAGTTAGTATACCTCGTAGGAGTATAAACATATTCATCAATCTGGTACATGCCTTAAAGGTACATACTTTAAAATTTATCCTTTTAACAGTTTCAAGAACTCTAATAGGGCTGACGATTTTACCATATCAAATAGTTTTAGTATATAAACGCAATTTTCAGTAATTCTCGTCTACGGTCCAGACCCCTGCAGTGATGGTAAGCCTATATATATAGTTGCTGAAATATCGAGTCATAATTATGATTGAGAGTTAAATCCTGAAAGTAAACTGATGAAACTAAGATATCTGTTTTAGATACGATAAATTTGCTTTCATATTGTAAAGTGTCATGGGACAGGCCGGGCGTAGGTTTTCCGGAAAATCGTCCACTACTCCGCTTATCCAGTTTATATACTATATATGTATAATATGAATTATTTATAATTATTTTTATGTATAAAAATTATCAGAAAACATTTTCTATTCTGCTTTGGAATATCAAAAACATAGCCTAGCTTTCATTCAAAAATATGAAAATTTAAAATTGATAAACATAAAATATGGTAAAAATGTCTTGTAATGAATTCAAAATGTATGTAAACATATTATATTTTTCAAATACATTAACACTTTTGAGATAACGGATGTTTAATATTTATACTGTTAAATGAATCATTCAGTAGTAGGTACCTATTATAATAATATAATATGCTAATATGCATAATATTGCATATATTATATTATATACCTATATAAAATGTAGCAATTTTCATAATAACTGTAAGACTTTGTTTACTTGCATAATATAATATATAGATAATGTATGTGCGTGTGTTATAAATATTTATTAATATTAATTAACACATCACGCGTTAGTGCTCTTTCAGCCGGACTGTCTTAAAGCTTGGGCACATAATATACATATAAAGCGTAATACAAATTAAAAATTAGTAATTACTATTCAGACATTCAGTAACTTATGTAGTATGTACATTTCACATATATAAGCTGCAGTCAGTACTGAAATGCAATTATAATTGTGTTGAATTTTATGCTTATTATATTATTTAAAATGTTCTGTTATGAAATAGGTATACATGCGATACCTATAATTCGACATACCAAACGACATATAGGTACTCTGAAAGTCTGAAACCTATAACAATAAGTATTACCTATAGTCACTAGCTAGTATAGAAATTCTATACTGCTGTATAAAATTAACTCGAATGAAACAAAATGTGTAATAGATTATTTGTCAGTACGATTACGACTTACGGCTCATCACGATATACTAACATAATTTGTGTGTGCATTTTTCCATTTCATTACCTACGTTATTATGTGTGATATCGTGGCAATCTATATTCTGTGATATCAGTTACCTATTAGTAAAATACTGGAAATAATGTAATAGTAATTTTATTAATAACTAATATATAGTATTATAGTACCTATGTTTTTTATTATTATTTATGCTTATTTTATTATACTATAGGTATATACCCAAATATTAAATAATTACAAGTCACCATGGTAACGTGCACATTATTTCATCGCTCGTCTATTTCCAATAGGCAATATGTATCGATATAGAAAATAACCGGATGTATGCAAATCACGGAATTATAAATATTATATTTATATATATATATATATATCAGGATTATATTTATTAAGTAAACCATTCAGCGAGTTGTTGACAGATGTGTGTTATCATTTCAAATCACGACCCATACTGAAACAATAACACTGGTCACATACAGTAACTGTAAATGTGGCGTTTTAGATCATATTTGTTATGTTTTATTGTTATTTTTTTATAATATAAAAATGATGAAAATTTCACAACTATGTGTTGTACGTGTGTATAAACAATAAACATATTAAATATAATACCAATATTTACAATTTCCATCCGATCGAATGTATGATTTGGAGAATGATTATTATGAAATTCGTTATAAGTATGTATGTTTTAAAAATGTTTACTGACTACAAAATTATATACATCATACTACTGTAAAAACAATATTTACACTATCAGTGGAAAGCCGGAAACGATATATTTGAACAAATAAAAAAACGTAATGGTCGTTACTCGTTATTCACGTAAGAAAAAAATAATAATAATAATAGCTATAAGTGACCATGTAAAAAAAAAACAATAGACCGTTAACCTAATTTTCAATGTTTAGTTGTAAAGACAAGGACACGGGGCTATACCTACTTTAGCCAGTAGACCTTTGTTCAACGCTTTCCGTCAAAATTAATACAAGATCAACACAGATACAGTTTAATTAAATACTTGGCGAAAATGCGTACGTACACTTTTATAATCGCCTATATTATAAATAAGAAACATAATATCCATAAATGAACTTTAATCATATACAAAAATCATTAAGTACATGCAAATAATGTAAAATATAATATTATCAGATACCTACATTATTATAGCGACTTGCGAGTCTGAAAACTACAGTGACCACCATATACTATATACCATTATACACCAGTTATTACTGGTGTAATAGTATAAGCAATTTGATTTGATAATACTTTTAAGTGAGAAATCAACTTTTTGCTTTAAGATTTTGAATGGTTTGATTTGAGATAGTGATTAATTCGAGGAATGTATCAATTTTACAACGTTTCATTCATTTTAGATTCTGAGTGAAATGAAATGAATGTATTGGTTATACTGAAATTATGTTTTTTTTGTGTGACTATGTACATGAAAATCGGTCGAAAAAAATTAAATATGCTTTGATTTTCCACTTTGAGGGCGGTTTCTATAGTTGCAAATTTGGATCTAGTTGATACTTTTGAGAGGTCAAAATTTAAAAGTCCCAACAGTTTTCTAAAGCTTTTCTATTTTTTTTTCATACATATTAACTATTGGGTCAAAAAGCTTGATAAGTTTCCTCATAATTAATCATAAATTGTTATAATAGCAGTTTAAAATGTTAAAGATACATAATCATGATTTGATTTTATACGTATTTAAAGATCAAATTTTGACAAAATTCTTCAATATCATGAACATTTTAAAATATTTTTTTAGTTAAAATATATAAAATGTTCAATAGCTGAGAATTGAAAATATAATACAAGGTTTTTTATAAGTAGTTAGGTAATACTGTAATAAAAATATCTAAAATATTTATAAACACAGGTTTTTTTTTTATAGATATTTAAAGTTAAAATTTGGATGAAATTAGATATTTAAACGAAGAATAACAATTTTAGTAATTTAAAAATATTATTTGAGGGCACTTGAACTTTTTGAAGTATATTTATTATTTTTATATTTTATACACAAATAATGACGTTTTCAAATGCAATGTTTTCGCCAAAAATTAATTCAATCTATTGTACCTATTATATGTACCTATACATATACTAATAGTAGAATAAATTACTTTTATAGCAATAACATCGTAAAATATATTTAGTAATAAAGCGTCTTAGCCCACAATCGTTTTTCGTATACAATTATTTTATATCATTGAATTAAAATTTAACACATCTATTTCAGTGACACACTCGATATCTATAATGTACAGCGAAGAGCGTGGTACCACTTGCCCAACTTTTTTAATAATCAAATAGTACCTATATGTGACCGCTATGACGCTATTTATGACGAAACTAGTGTTCCATAAGTTTCGGGTAATTCTTAATATTGACTTTAAAATTTAATTTAATTGGTAGGTATCTATCTACTTATAACTTGTAAGAGGTCATTAAACTACTAAGGAAATACTAACGTTAACTGCTAAAACACATAAAATAAATCTCATCACTGTTTACTGTTTAACAATATTTAGTTAGACTTTGAGTCGATTTAATAAAAAGAAGTACTTATTAATTTTTCAATCCATATAACAGTAATAATTAACTTACCGTGCTTCATGAATACTTTATTAGGACTTTAGGAGATACAACATAATAATTAATAATTATACACATTAACACTCTGTTAATTGTTATACGTGCATTTATAGGCAAAGCATATTAAATTAGCAACTGCCACAGGTATTTGGTATTATTCTATGATAATTATGTTGACTGAATAATATTCTAAATCGTTTTAAGCCCGAGGCGGAACAGTAATCACACAACTATAATATTTGTCTTTACATATTATTTCCTTGTATAAATTAAAAATTATAATTCAGCCATAAGTTCTGTGTGCACGATTATGTGCATTATTTTATTGCAGAGAGGGTGCTATATGCACATAGGATGATTTTTTTAAACATAAAACACTCGCATTATCCCAAAAATTACCTATTAACGTTTTGGAAAGTATTTTCCAGTCAAAAGAATATTTGGAAAAACGTTAATACTTTTGAAGAAAGTGAGTGATAACCGTTAAAAGAATCAGAATAATATGCTTTAATAGTTTATTATAGTTTGTGTAATTTGTTTTTCATATCTAGGTATAAACAGTTAAAATTAATTGAACGACACGTGAAGATAGTGAAACGAATATTGTTAGACATTGTTTATAGACCAGTTTCCATGCTTAGATAGTCAGATTAATCTTATTTGTGTATAATATATTAATATGTTACTGTACTTCGTTAAGTAAATCTATAACTACGTAATATTATATTTCTTTTTAAGCAGTACAGTATATTATGGTGCATATTATTATAATTTTTTTTTTTGTAACGAATAATTTCGAACCCATTGACTCAAATAAATTATAACTTATAAGTATCTAATGTCAATACAGTATTATTATGAAACTGTTACAAGGGTTTTTACGCTCAGTATGGTGTAGTATATATTATAGCTATAGGTACCTGTATTGGATCCGGTGATTATTTTTCGACGAACATCTTATTTGTAATTCTATATACCCGTAATCTATTCTATGTTTCTACCTGCTATGTTTCTTAGTTGAAAAATAATAAAACATTGAATTATTTCCTTTATCTCGTATTATTTTCCATTCCAGTAGTTTCATATAAATAACCCTTAATTTATTCAAATAACTAAACATTATAATGTTGGTTTATTATTTCTATATACATTCTGTGTGAATAAATAATAATACACAGTAAAGAATATTATTTTATGGTACAACCATTATTTTATTATTATACCTTAAATAAATATTTAAAGTTAAATAATTTAAGAAAAAGTAAAGAAACTGTTACAAACCACAGGTTATATTTATATAAATACCTACTTACTTAGATTTATTGGCATTTATTCTATGACCAACATGCCATTTTTTTTTGCTATATATGAGATGGGATAAGCTTGTACAGTCGTTGGTTATTTTTATAATTCAGTAGAACATAATATGTTGATAGAAGCGAAATTTGTTCGTACCAATATATATTATATTATTCAAACTGTAAACTATATATTAAATATACGTACATAATAATATAACATATTGTTATAGCTCCTATTCTTCCAAAAAAATATAATTCTAAGAAAGATTTCTTACACTCTTACAGTTTTACTCAACGGTTTTTAAATTTGAATAATATTATGTTGATCATTTTACTAGATACATATAATTGTACTGTAGAATTATTTATACATAGTTAATTCAATTTTAAAAGGTTCTTAATAGTTTGAACTGTTTTAAAAATCACTAATACCAGCTATACTGTAGAAGAGAGATGAGTTCATATACGGCATTGATGTGGTTTAAGTTTAAATTGAAAAGAAATTATTTAGATTATTACTTTAGATCATCACTATAGGTACTGGAATAATCTTTACTAATATAAATAGAGTTTAAAAAATGTTCGATATTATGCTAAAAACAACAAAAACGTTAAACGGGGCACTATTATTCTTATATTTGAATATTTCTTAAATTTGTTCTGCAATTATCTTGAGAAATACTTCTCTTATAAGACATTTAAAAATAAAAATAATCTAAAAGCTTATCTGTGGAATAATCTAAAAATTTGAATGAGCTGCAGGATAAGCGCTTTTACTGCTCTTGAAGGCTAAACAGTGGTCTATTAATATTAAGTATTCGGTATAAAAGTACATACAAAATTTGAAGTACTAGTTATTCTTCAGCGTCTGAGAATTTATATATTTTTATAATGATTATAGGGTAGTAAAATCAAGGGAGCTCAATTTTTCACGCAGGGCCTATATTTATAAATCTGAAATTAAATTGATAAGGAAGTTCTGTAGAAACCAAAAAATAACAAATAGTAAAATGCTGAAGTAATATAAGTCAAATATATGCAGGTTTTCTTTATTTTTGAATGTTAAACTGATTTTTACTCAGTATCCCTTATTCCCTTATATTTTAGAACCCAACAATAGAACTATATATAGGTATATACAGTACACTGCGATGGCCAATCAAACTCATGCAGTGTCACACGGTTTTTTTTAATATACATGATTTAGGTTCTCTTTCAATATCTTCTATAATATGATTATGATTTCATAATGCATTATATCCCCCCCCCTTACGGTCATACCCGACGTTTTATAGGTGGTACTTATACGACACAGGATTTATTATACTAAACAATGTTATGCTCATGACTTATATCTGATCATAAAAAAGCATTATTTTTTTATTGCTAGTGGAGCGATGAATATATATTGGTTTATATACATTTTAATATTGTATATGAGTTTAATATACAATGATAAGTTTTTTTTATATTTACATCCATATGGATTGAACGAGTGTTCCCAACTTTTAATAATATTATATACCTAGCTATTACCTGTATATATGTAGTTTTTCTGCGGATCGAACATTTGGAACATATTTTCCTATTTTTATATATTCATACGAACATTTACCATCGAATTGTAATCATTAGTTTGTACATAATATACATATGAAAAATAAATGATTCGTACATTAATATTATAAATAATAATACAGGTACTTCAATTTAATATAAATATATCTCTCAATTGTTAAATTCGAATTTGTACTCCACTATATGCCTACATATCAAACAAAATATATAAGTTTGTGCTCTAAATTAATTTGCCCTTTTAAAATGTTAAATGTTTAATTTAGGCAAAAAAATTAATAGCTTAAGCTTGAAAATTGAAAATGACAAAAGTGTATAATATGTGATAAATGTAATATGTATTATTTTTATTATTATTTATCGTATGTATCAATACTCAATAGTATCTAATATTATAAATATAATAATATAAATAATATTTTTATATTTAATATATTATGCGCGTTTATAATATAAAATAAAGCCATTTTTAAACTTAAATTTAAATTTAATTGTATTCATATACATATAGGTCATTATAAAGACCATTATAGGTACTTGACTATATTTTATATTTGAAATATTACATTATATATATTTAAGCTAACTGTTGTACACTTTGCGTTATTCAAAAACTAATTAAATAACAAAAATAGGTATATATTTTCTATTCAATAAATACGGTGACATTATTTTATTTGAAAAACATACAAATCGAACGGTTATTATATAATAGATTTGATAATGATTATACAGAATAATAAAAAAACATTCCAATTAGCCGATATTTTAATATGCGCATTTATAATGTGTGCAACAGTTAGGACTTTGGAACCAATACCCAATTTACGTTTATTTTATTAATATTGTGCGTCTTGTAGGTACATATTTTGCTGTCGGTTGTTTCACATTTCGTGAGTGAATTTTATAATAATATGATTTGCACGTTAGTTGTTAGTATAGTATATAGTATTGACATTGTATAGTATGCGATACATATAATATTATACCTATGTTTAGCGCTGTACAAGGTATCTCGCATCGATTGACTCTGGAGCATCAACTGACAAATACGACAGTCAACAGATATATATATAGGTTTATATACCTACAATACGACCTCCTTTAAATCTTTTGCACCCATACACGTGTTTGACTGCGAAATATGTGTTTCGTTGGATATAAATATATAATAGCCATGGACTTAACGAGTATTGTCTCATTATAACAATCGTCAAATATATTCGATGTCTCAAAACTACAAAGTGGTGTCCCCAGTCCCCACGTGCACCATTTCACTGCAGTACAAACTTCAAGTATCTAACACAAATATTTCAATATGTGAGTATATAAGTACAAATCCTCGGGTTTTGCTTAGAGTAAAAACGAGCGTCTATTTATTATTTTAATTCAGAATTTTGAAGTAACCCGAAATTCTGCAAAACATTGAAAAAATTTATGTTATATAATATTAAATATTATTTTCATCACAACTTATATGTTATAATGAGTAATTATATTTATATTATTATATTTTTCCAGAAGATCTTTTTAAAATGTTACATTGTGTGTTACGGATTTACCATACTTAATGTATATTTTAGGAAGTGGTTAACTATGTGATCTACCAATATAATACTAGATGTATACAATGATTAAATACTAAACATTTTTTTAATTCATAATTAATTTTTTTCATTAATTATGCATCTAAATGGGCGTTTTTAAATCAATTTTGCATATCTGGATAAGAGATATTTTTTGAGATATCTCTTGTATGAAATCAGTTCCCCCTTAAAACATAAATGCACTTTTGCATTACATAAAACAAAATGTACAACATAAAAAATTCCAAAAAATAATTTTAATTCAATTTAAATTTGCATTTAGCCATTGCAAGAGTGGCCAGATACGTGCAGATCACACGTAATCACTTATGAAGTTATGTATATACTATATACAATATATATGTAATTATTTATGTTTATCACGGTATGATTAATACCTTTAAGTAATTACTTATTATTAAATATTACTTATTAGTAACCGATGGTCTGTCGTGTATCGTTCACTTGTTCCACGTTTGTAAAAAAATATTAAATAATACTGGTCTTACACTAGGTATGTTGTAATTCATATTTGAATTTTGAGTAGAGACTAATTTAAATGTTCGTTTTATATCATTCATAAGTCGCCAAAACCGATAGTTAGTTCTGCAGATTGACAGGATATCAAATTTTCTTCAAGCTACCTGTGGCAGTGTGGCGTGATAAACAATGAGGCTATTTTAATTTGAATGAATAGTAATACCTATTGTTATTATTTATGAATATAAAAACAATAAAAACCGTTCGCATAGGTATATTGTAAGTAGCATGCTATAATATTATAGTCGAGACACAAACGTCGAAATGCAACATTGCAGTGTGGTTGGTCGGCAATAAATTTCATTCGACAGTGTCGCGAAATTCAGGAATGTTTAGGTGGGGGCTATACCACATTTTCAAAACAAAAAAAACATATTAATCATAATTCACAACTCATAAGTTAGAATTATTTAAATCGTCCATTATCGGCCGTTTTTGAAGTTCTGTGTACCGTAGGTATTTATTTTGTATCACGGATTGCAGTATGAATAACATTCGTCGCATATTTTACCGACAATACGACCTGTAGCCGGAATAAGACTCTGGACATGGGCGCTCCGGATGGGGTCGTTTAAAATATTTTCAATCAATATAACGAAGTGAAACATATTGACTGGCTGCAGGTAGGTAGGCCGTATAGGTATGTTATTCAGTGTGTATATATAAGTACAATGGTGTGAAGAATGCGTGCGCTTTTGTACGCCGAACGACCGAAAAGACGCATTATTATTACTTATTATTTTTTTTCATTATTTGTACAAGCAGGTGGAAGACTACGAGTACAACAACTCAAATATTCATCTGGGCGGTGAATTTGAAACCGACCTTGCCATAGTCGCGCGCCGGAGCGAATGACCGTGCTGCGACAGTCGTTGCGTTGGCCACACTGACCCGGCCAGATCCTAGTGCGCAATTCAACCACCGGAGGTCACTGTCGTCGCTTCAGCCGGCGTAACGGAACAGAACGGCGGGCCTCGGCATCTAGCCAATGGCCAAATGACGCGCCACCGTTACATTTTCACTACGGGCGCCCAGCGCTCGTCACGTCCGTCACGAGCCTACAATATTTGTGGCGTGGTTCTCACCCAGTACTGTCGTTTCCAACGATAACGTCATCACGACCATCTCTGCAGCCGTTCACGGAACCTCTTCGGTCGGTCTCAGAAGTTTCGTTGAAAAGCACCGTCGCCGATTCCCGTTTCAAGGAGGAAAATTAAAACAGAAATCACGATCTCTGCGATCGTCATTTTTGCAGCCCATTCGAAAACAGCTCCGACGGAAGTACGCCGACCGTCGATAGGTGAGTAAGTATCGAATGAATCGGTGCTCTCAAAATGTTATTTTTCAACCGAAAACCGTTACCGTGGAGCGATGCGCGCGTACGCCGCGTGAACGCGCCCTAAGCCTAATGCCGCGGCCGCCCGTTGACCCCAATCGTCGCAATAATAGTAATAATAATAATACGAATTTCTGCCCCCCTTGCCCCCTACTCCACCATCAATGTTTGTGTCACGATCACACTCGCCGAGCAAAACGCCATCGCAGTCGTATAACATATTTTATATTCTGTGGCCGTCAAAGGCTCGACAAATTCTATAGAGTAAAAAATACTACGATTGTTGTCACGACACCAGTAGTATTGTTATGATGGCGGTCGACGGTCGTACTTGTTGCACCTTTACGTTTTATCCGCTCATACAAGTCGGTTTTTGCGTCGCATCTTTCGTCTGCCGAAAACATTCCGTCGCGAAACCGACGCGCATTTTCGGCCGTGGCGGCGCCACCTCCGCGTCATAATTTACAAGAATAATATATTTTATTGATTCGCGCGCGCGGCAGGACGTGGAAGCGCAACGTGTCGGCGGCGGCGGGAACACCGGCGACCTCTAGTGTGACGTGCGCGCAGTGGTTCAGTGACCTCGGCACGTGTACCAGATGCCGCGGTCAGTCGTTCAATCGTTATCAACCGTCGTTTCTCGGCGGCGGTCATTTCCCCGGTGTGTGCGCGGAGCGATGCGCTCACTTGAAACAAGGTCGCAGCGATGACTGTCCGTCCGTTCGGTTCTATCGCGCCCAGTCGCTGCTTTTTGCCCACCGAAGTCGCCGCGTACACTGTTTGTTTTTCGTTCCGTCGACCGTTTCTCGACGATTTTCCTCCGATCGTCCTCCCCCCCCCTCCTTCGACACTTATTGCTTTTCACCGATTGTCGTACGTACAGACCAGGAATGTTCTTGGACTTTGCCACAGCGCGTGCGCACTCCCGACGGCTGCAACAACCGGTCAAAAGTCGTCCGTGCGCAAACTTATAATAATAAATTCGTGTCCGTCATCTGAGTACCTATGACATATACGACTTGTACGTGACATGATGTCCATCGCAGGTGTCCGCCGTTCAACGCAGATAAGTAGTATTTACGCAATAATGCTGTAATCGTTAATTATTATACCATGTGTCGGGTATTTAGGTAAGCAAGTCAACCACGCCTTGTTATTTGTGTACATTTTTGGTTTTAACGTTTTATAATTTTTACAGACTGACAACGATAATATGTCGTAAATAAAATATAAATCATTATTGGCTATAATTCTTCTTCCTTCCTATTTAGTATGATATTATGCATGTTGTGTGATGGACTTTTACGATAATCGCACTGAAATTTATTGTATTACATAAGTTTGTTATCGTCGTCGTAGTATCAATTCGTTTAATTGCGCCGTTTTAATTATCGGGGCGCGTGTATATTTTTTACGTCGTTGCCCCCTATTACGATTATTTATCGGTGACAGGTCAAACTGTTAACTGTCGCTGCATTTCTGTATAATATGAATGGTACTATAATAATACTACTACTACGTGCTTGTTCTTATTGTTGCGTGTTTATTGTTTGATATAAAAAAAAAAGTAAATCATTAACTTCGGGTACCTAATTAAGTTAATGGTTAGTGATAATTTACTATATCCATTACCTACTGTGTAATCAATAAATGTATATTATAATAATCACTTCAAAGTGTGAAATAATATGCAGTATACAGAGTAAAATCACACCGTTTATACTATAGATTACGTCGAACAGTGTATGTAGGTACTGCTATCGAAACAATTCTTCTGTGGTCTTTAATCAATTCACTATAATACATTCTATTATGATTTACAATAGTATTCGTTGTAGGCTTCTCAATGTATTCATTATTTGACCTATTTTTATGTACTACTAATTATGTACACAACTAGACGAGTTGATTATATATTGTTGGATCCTATTTAATATTTTTGTATTTATACACGGGCGTTACAAAAATAATATAACCCATGTTCTCGTCGTCTCATAGACGATAATTTAATATTTCTAATCATTTTCAATCGAACGATGCGGCATTGGACGTGTCGTGCTGGTGTATAATATTATATATTATTTGTTTCATAATTAGCATTGGCCCTTCATAGCTTACAACGTGTAGTTATAGTAATTCGTGTGCGTATTTAACGATGTTTACCTAACCGTATAACAATTCTACCATTGATTTATGAGATCTGTGGTGGGCTATTGAGCTCGTATAGATACACACGTGTTATTAGGACATGTAGGCTTCTTCAGCTGCTGCAAAACAAGTCGCACAATATATTATTACAACGTGAACTTTGTCTATTCGGTAATGTTTTTTTTTTTTTTTACCTCTTTGTACGGACGCATATTTTCGTGTGGAATTTTTACGAAATTTCTTTTAAATTACATATTGCTTAGACATCGTAAGTACCGATAATATGATGCGTTTAATATATATGGCCACTTGGTAGTTAGTACTTGCAGTTATTACCTCCGCCGCAGCGAGAGACAATTATCATTATTTTATTTATTTTTTCGCAGTGCGGGCTTCTTCGTCGCGAACAGCGGCGGTATATAAGTTATAGGTGTGCGCGCGCATGTGTGTAGGTGTACACAGGTGCGGCGTGCACGGACGTTTTTAAGCTCTCGCGTGGTGTTGCGGGAAGTGATGATGATGAGGAGGAGGTGGTGGTGGTGGTGGCAAGCGGGGCTCGTGCGGAATTGGGTTTTTACCGAACGAACGTAGTTGTAAAGTAGTGGCAGTGTGGTGCGAGCGGAGCGAGGTCGACTGAGTAAAATACTGTATATATGTGTATATAATATAGTATTGGTTACATGTTGTGTACGGGTGGCGGTGTGCGGTTGGACGGGTTTCGCAAGCGGAGGAGTTTGCGCGATGGTGATGAGGGAGCGTTCACGAAAAAGGAGTGAAAGGAAAGAGGTATTTTTTCGTCGCGTGTGTACGTATAATAATAATATATTGCGCTGCTGCTGTGTTTGCGACGTTGCCGAAGCAGCTCTAGGAGGAACACAGACGGAGCGTCGGTTTAACGCTCGCGAACCCCCCTCCGTCCCCCACAACTACCGCCCGTTGGGTTCCGCTTACAAACGCGCGCGCGCGCGCCGCGCTCGCTACTCCTGTCCTGTGGAGGTGCGAGTGGCGGCGGCGCGTAGGCCATACGCCGCGCGCGCACCCGCAAATCGTGCGTGTTGATGGGTGGCGGGTGGCGTCGGTTTGGTGATCGGTGAAGGGAGGGAGAGTTACGCTAGATCGATGTGTGTTCGGCTTCGCACGGCGGCGGTCCGGGCCAATGGCAGCGCATCAAACATGGCCGCCGCCGCTGCGCGCGCGCATGACCGTGCGAATAGCGCGCGCCCGGGACCCGGCCGTTCAACGGCGACGACGACGACGCGATATTCGCTTCAGTTCTCTCAATCGCGCTGTACGTTCTTTCTCTCCGCCGTTTTCGCTAATTTATCATTTCACACATATTATGAGTTATTTTTTTCCTCTCTTCATGTCAGTCAGTATTTTTTTTCTAAGTTTCAATTCGCTGTACAATCATAAGTTTTAACTTTTTTTTTTTTATTACAATAGTATCTTATTTTATTTTATATTTTTTGCGCAATTCGTTTTGTAAATTTTTCGTTGTGATTTTATTTATTTTACAAATATAAGTATTCACACACAAACTATAACAAGAAGACTTGTGGTGAGATTTTTTTTCTCATTGATTTTGCATCCAACCATTCAAGAGACTGCACGGTATATCTATTATATATTTCATAAAATATTATATAATACGCACATATGTACAGGTTATATATATAAAATTTTTTTTACTTTTATATAAAATGTGTTTTGTAATTTTTTTTCCGTTTTTATAACGATCAATCGTAATAATATCATATTCATATTGTATCATACCTACCTATACCTAAAATGTTTTTTTTTTTAGAAAATCATAATAGATTTACAATAATTGCTCGGTTTTTTAGGACATTTACCTATACAAATATATAATTATGTCGTCGTATAATAAATTTAAGGTTATGTTGTAAACTCCATTGGCCGTTATGGGATCAGATCTGTATGTGTGTGCAGCGGGTGCGCGTGTGATGTTTATGGTCATGGGCGAGGCAAGTAACGGGAGCGCGCTGCGCAATAATAGAGTGAACAAAAGGAAATGTTAATATTAATTGCATCGTCGTCGTGTAAGAGGCGCGCACGTAAAACGCATAATATTAATTATGATGGCGGGGGAATTGGCGCGAGGTCAGCGAGTCTCGTTGTTATAACAATTATACTATATTATGCGCTTGGCAAAATAAGAAATGAGAACGGAAAAATCGTCGGTCGAAATATCGCGCGCGCGCGGCGTTAAAACAGCGGACAAGAAGACTCTTTCGACGCATAAAATTTTTTTTTCCATCCTTTCAACTGCGGACCTCTTATACGACCACTTCCCTTTCCGCTCGCCGTACACTCGTGTGTGTGTGTATATATATATACGTATAAATACATGTCCCGCCATGTTTTCGCGCGTGACCTCATATATGTATATAATGTTATAAACGTGCCCGTTCATGCGATGTAGGATGACGCCATTTTTATTTCGCATTCCATTCTCGCTCGGTAACCCCCCTCTACTCGTCCTTTCATCATTCGTAACCGTATGACCGTATACGATGAGGAGAAGGAGAAGGAGAAGGCATCGGCGGCGGCGGCTTTCGTTTGTGTCGGCGGCCTGTATAGTGTGCGTGTGCGTCGTATATTATTGTAGTGCACTACTAAGGTTCGTTTGGTCGGCGGTTATTATATACTATTGATGTTGTTTTTTTTTTGTTCTCTTATTATCTAGATGTATTTTAATTTGTAAGTCGTTACGATATAATAATATATTATAATACTTTTATTGTGTTCATTATCGCGAACGCCATATTATGTACCTATACGCAATACGAGTGTATACGATCGATGTTCGCACGTGGATATTATATACCTAACCTGTTTGGCTTCAATGAAGTCTTCGATACATCTCGCCGACCGGACTAATAATATCACTATATATAGCAAACGTTTTCAAAAACGGTTTTGCGATGTGTAGGTATACGTGTTAACTTTTGACGAATCATCGCGAAGACAAGAAGACTACATATATAAATCGGAAGGGCATGCGTCGGAGAGAGATAACAGGCTTTGGCTTTTTATGTATTTTATTAGTCAGTCTTTTTCTCTCTCCTATTTACCCACCGAACATTTCTACGTGGGCTTTTATACATACATATACCTTGGATGTACGAGTCGGACTTCAACTATATTATATTATATGCGTATGTGTAAGTTATTCGTTTTTAATGAAAGACTACGTTATAGATTTTAAGTGTGATGTATATAATATAATGCATTTTAATATAATAATACCTGAATAATATGATTCTTATTTTGAGTACCCATTATACATAATATATATTATTCAATGTGCTGTGTTTATACATTTTGACCTTGGTGTTTAGTGATGAATGATCACAAGAGTTATACATGTCTGTAGATGTACAACTAAACGAATGATATATAGCTATAAAGTAATTATTTGGTAATTAATATGTCAGTCTTAAGTTTATACAATGCGTTATAATAGAATATATTATACAGTCATCAGAAATATTTGTAATTGATTTGTTAGCCTAAACAACTATGCCTAATAGATTAGTATGAGGGACGCGAGATTTTTTTTTTATTAATATTAGGTATACACTTATGTATACTTTATTCACGTACAAATCAATAGTGTTGTAGGTACCTATATATATCTAATATCTATATATATATTATGTATGTATATTACTGTAAATTAATCGCTGTGTACGATATAGGCACTTATAATTGTTGTAAGGGTAAATATATTTAGGGTAAATGCGTATTGGTTTATGAACAATATGCATATATTATAATATTTTATTACTAACTAAGAAAGTATGTTTATCTCATAAAAAAATATATATATAGGATTATTCATACCTATATATTATATTTGTACCTAAATACTTTTTCAAGTGTCACACGGTCTGTTGCTATAGTGGGTATACATATATGTATAGGTATCATGGTCTTTAATTTAATAAGGTATATGTATAATTTATTGTAATTTGAAAAATAAATAAAAACAAACAAAAATATACAATCAACCGTATATAATAGTTTCTAATAGAAAATAGTTCGTTAGAATTGGTTTTTACTATTAATTTTATAGAAAATATAATATATAATTATGCTGCCATCACGTACGTACAATAGGTACTGGCAATATTTGTTCTCTCATTTTTTACATTATTATATCGTAATGACGAAATATTATCAAACATTTTGAATTTACCTATAATTTATAAAATGAAATAGGTTCCTGGTTTAATTACTACTTAAATATAGTTATACTATTTTATTACAATTATTCATTTGAGTTTTATTAAATAGTAAGACTACCGTGCCAAGTAATATATTACGTCTTAAAATAATTATAATAATAATTAATGTTGTTGAATTATATACATAGTATATACAATACCTTTATATTATTATGTATAGATTCAATGATTTTAGACATATTTCTACCTTAATTACGCCTATAGAATTATATATATAATACAAATTATATCATGTGTGCGTTACAGTTAAAACATTTTAGACGAGCCAAAAACACGAACAATGTGGACATATTCGTGTATAATATAATATGGTACCTATATATATTATGTAGTGTACGTTTTTAATAACACTTGAATGGTTTCAATTTAGCCCGGTTCCTTGAATCCAATTGAGTCCCACGACGTCCTATATTAATTAGTTCGTTATACTACCTACTCCTCTTTTGCACCAGTAGATATACACAATAACATACTCATCAAAGGATTATATAACGTGCCGTTCGTATAATATATTATATTATGTCCATAAACTATAAACCTAAGTATCTACAAACAAACACACACGCACCAGTTGCTTAATGAAATTGTTACGTGATCTGGTATCTTATTTTAACATCGTTAACATGTTAAAAAAAATATATTTATTACACAATTGTATATTATGTAGTGTGCAATGCGAATATAAGTAAGACGAGAAGTGTATAATATAATTAATAATAATAATATATATATATCTATATTAAAATTAAATATAGGCATATAGAAATAACAAATCATAAGAATATATAGAAACTTGATGATGTAGTTACCTTATACTATACATATATTTTGTTCAATATGTATGTATAGGTACGTTTGTTAGAAAATGTCCCAAGACACACTACTACATGCGTGGGAATTAAAAACTGATATTTATATGTTTTTCGAAATTGAGTTTTTAACGACTAAATATGAATAATTATTATACAGGTATATCCGCGGGGTTTTTTATTAAACATATACTTACCTATATTATACATAAATAACATTCGTAAATCGTAATCCCACTGATTTCTGCGGGGGATATGATTTAAACAATTATTATCGTGTCGATTTTATTACTAATACAATCGTGTGAAACAAATTACGTTATAAATACATATAAAAATAACATTTTACGTATCGCCTATATATAAATGATAATATATCTCGCACTCAGAATGCAGACCCCCATTTTTCTTTAATAATGCAAATTATTGATTCAAGTTCTCATTTTCGAACGCTCGGATTTTTATGTACTATTTAAGAAGTATGCTGTACAGCTCGGTAAAATACGATTGAGAACGGCATTTTTTGTAACACGATTGAAAACGCTCGATATTTTATTTTTTTCCCAACGTTTTCAAATTTAATTGAACGATAATTTGAGCACGATAATCTGTTGATATTGAAATCATCCAGTAATATGTTATGTTGTCATTAAAATTATAATTGAGTTTCAAGCAGAAACAATATTGAAAATTGCTATGATAGTTAGAGTCAAGGTACTAAGAATAATATGTCTATGCCCAATGGCAATAGGTTAAGTAGATTTGGGGGATCAGATGATCTTAACATTTTAGTAATTACTATATTGATCTATCAATATAAATAATTTGTAAAAATTATTTAAGTGTAACGAATACTACCTACATCTAATATTACATAATATAGGTAGTTTATATTTTTGTAAAACCACATTTAAGAATTATTATTATTAGTATGAATATTTTAATAACTCGATTTAGATACTTTAATATTTTCAAGAGAATCACCCTCTAAATAATTTACAGTAAAAAAGGGAGATTTTGATTTGAAAAATTGAAATTTGTATCGCCACAGAACATTCCTTTAGTAATACAAAATTATCAGAAATTTTAAAATATGGTCTTCTGGTATACTTAAAATCAGAATTTGAATAAAAGTATTATAAAAGGGATACATGGAAGTCAGCATGTTTAAAAAATCGTTCTGTATATTATATATATTACATATTTTTATAAGTTATACATCTTATTTTACATTTTTTATTCATATATTTGTATTACATATTGTTAGGTGCCCATATATTTGTATAAGGTTATAATTATTAATTGATGACTTTTTCAAGAATATTTATTTTATATGCATACGGGCATAAATCTTTCAATAGCCAAATCAATGATATGGTAACATTGAGTGTAAATTCGTTTTCAATCGTATTCTTTTTTATTTTTTTCTCGGGTCAACGGTAAGTTAATTGATCATTTTAAGTGTTCTCAATCGTTCGGCCAAAAAGGTATATCGTTCTCAATTGCTTGATAGCCGTACAACTTACTTTTTTTTCAAAGACTTTTGTATCTAAATCGAAATTTGAACGAGTAGTTTTTTAATAATTTTACTTTCTGTAATATAGCTAACAGATGGCCCAAGACAATGGATTTGGGAAATATTGGGCGTGATGATTTGAATATTTTAGTAATTATAATATTTTATAATTTGTAAAAATTGTCCACAGTATAATAATAAATACTAGATCCAATATTGCATGCATTTCATATTTTTGTAAAATCATTTAAGTTATACATTTGAATAGAAAAGAAACTTCTCAAGCTACCTTCATCGAAATTTCAACCAAATAAGTTTGTATTGCACATTTGCATTGAACTCCTCAGATAGTATAAAAATCTAAATAATTGAACAATTAAGATTCTTTAGTATACCTATTTAAAAATCCTAATCAGAATTTGAACATAGGTATTAATATTATTATTTATACCTACCAATTGAATAGGTTAAAAAGAAGCTTAGCATATGTTTGGTAAATCACCTTGTATATATTACTATTATAACACTTTTATCGGATATCAATTTATTATTATTCACATGACAATAAGTACGTACATTGTACAAGATTATAAGTAAATAATATGCAATAATATTATACCCTGTAGATATAACAAATGCGTTGGTTCATCGTACACATCATAATATGTCAAGTGAGCAAAGTGGATGTATGGTGATGTTTTAATACATTAATTTTTAAAATAGATACAAAACTTTATACCTATAGCTTATGATTTATAAGATACTTATATTTACCATATATTTGTTTATAGTTACCGTTTTGAAATATAAATTAAGTTTATCATTGTAGTTACCTGTCAGAATATGCCTATAGTATCTAATTTAAAAAGTGAAAATCATCTAAAAAAAAAAATAGTGATGAGAAATATTATTTATTATCTCTTTATTATTTCACGTGGGTAAATGAATCATCCAATTTTCACTTAATTACAATTGCAGTATAAAGTTAATGGTGTAATAACAATTATAATTAGATAACAGTTAAATACTAAATATGTATAAACTACTAAATAAACTATAGGTACCTATGTATATTTATTAGTACCTAAATAATATAGAAGACTTAATTTTTGAACTTTTGAAGTGGTATTAAATATAATTGTAATACGTTATTTATAATATTGTTATATACATATATACCTAACTTAAAGTATAAAGATTAATGCACCTGGCATTCAGAAAAATAATTATTTTTGAAATATTCGTTAACAGGCTATAACTATAATATTATAATATCAATACTGTTCTATCATACAATAAATATACTTGAATTAGACAGCTTCAAGAGTGTTGAGCTAGTAAGATAATTGTCTATAAATAATAGTCAGCAATTAATATAGGTAATACCATAGTTGTTTATATCAGTGGTTCTCGACATTTTTTAAATTATCACGACCACCAAATTAATCATTTGATATTTTCGTGACATATTAAAATATTTTTCTTGTGTATTTGCATATAGGTCATAATAATATATTATTTAACCTACTATTGTACTATCATATAGGGCCTATATTATAATATTATGTATCCACTTTCCTCCAATAAGGAATTAAGAATACCTTTTTAGTCATATTTATTTAATACAAATAAAATAAACAGCAAAATAATGTTTGTTATTTTTTTTCATATTACTTTTCATACAAATAATATCCTTTTATAATACAATACCGGACACACTATCTATCTGCACTATAACACTGGTGCCGCTTAAAAATATCAGTCGTTTGATTTAATTTTAATATTTGTAAGAAACTTGACATAATATGTTAGTTTAAGAAAATGGAAACCAACCTTTTTTGTGGAGGAAAATGGCCCCGCCCATATTAGGTGACCCTAAATTTAATAATCAGCTGGCGACCTCCAAATTTTTTTTTAGAGGGGCGAGGTCGTAATCTATAATCTATTGATAATTAGAAACAGTGCAACATTACCAACATAAAAACATCAAATATAATCAGTTATTATAAATCAAGCATAGTATAATAATTAAGCGTTCAGATATTCTAGGGTAGCTATGTAAGTATAAGTATTATGTTTTTGAAGTCTTTCTCCACTAATCTGAAAAAGTATTTGTGTTTTTTAAATTATAATTGTATATAATATTATATAGGCACAATTATGGCACACGATATGTTAAGTACCTATAATCTATACATATATATATATATATATTATTAATAAATTATAGATACCTATGGTATAATATATACTTTATAGGTACCCACCTATATTATACTATCGAATGAGCTTTCAAATTCCAGTTATTTTTTGACGGTGATTTAGAATAATAATAATCATAATAATAAAAATGTTTTGAATTGCTGTATTATATGAAATATTTTATAATATACCTATATCTTATATATTATTATATATTATTTAATATTTACACATACCCATACCGACTATATATGTAATGATGTGATTGGCAACAGTCTAAAGGAACTATACCCATCATCGTCGTTTGATATTTCATGAACCACCGAAAAACAATATTTATATAATCATTAATCATTATATTATATGATATATTATATACGCCCCTGAAATACTATTGGTTTTTGAATAATAATTCACTCCCGTATGAAAGATGCATTTATTATAGTTAAATATTTTATATTTATGTATTTTAGTCTTATTTTTTATGGAATATCAAATATATTATATTACTTATACCTACTCCAGTTTAAATCAAATTTTATTTAGACTCGCAAATTTGGCTGTGCTGCAAAAATAAGAGATTCAAATCATATTATTTATAGCCGTAAAGGTAAGTATACTCGATGCGGTAACAAAATATTAGATTTTTAAAATGTCAGTCCAACTGTTATTGTTTATACCAATACCATAACGGATAGTTTATAAGGGAAGTATTTTGTCGTACAAAACAACGAATTTTGAAAAAATTTAGTTAATTTTAAGTATTTACATTTTAGATGAGTAGAGTAGTAAGTAGACCAATATTTTATGGGGTACCTACCGCTGTTACTCTCCACTCCGCCAGAAACTAAAGTTTAAATATTCACAAGTCATTACTCATTAGTCATAACTAATTAACCATAATATTATACTCATTCGAAACTAGGTTTGATATAGGTACCTATATCGAATATTTTACTTCTGAAATGAAGTGATAGTTATTTGTTTATTCCAAAAGTAAAAAAAATAAATATTGTTTTGCCACGATATCAATAGTTATTATACGATTATTTTTCAAAAACATATTCGACACCTTTCAAAACAATAATGGAGCGTATCTCATGAGTTATATCATAGTATCATACGCATACAAATATAATAGAATATAGATGTTTTTAGTGATTATTAAATGGATCGATACTATACCAGATAGGTAAGGTGCCTATACTTGTATAATATATACCAATATACAATTACCTATTGGCGATTTGATCATCTCTCGTTTGCTGCACGCAGCAGCGATATACTGTAGTAGATCAAGATTGCTGCTTGTACGTGAAACGTTCGCGTAGTGTAAGAGTGGGGGTGGGGGGTGCGGGGGGGGGACATTCGACGAGGCTTAGCAGTTAGCATGCGGTGAAGCGGGTGCGAGTTTCGTGGCGGACGTACTACTTACACACACACACACAGGGTGCTAGCGATTAGTCTGGCCCTGGTGCCGGTGTACGCATACAGGGGCCGTAATCCAACATGGCGGCGTCACGCATACACGTATGTGTATAAAGATACATATATATTATGCTATACACACACACACACACACACAAAATATGTATTTATATACAATATGATTTATAATGCCTATCCCAATCGAAATGGGCGTGTACGACTGTCCCTTATACCTGTAATAGTGAAATATATATTATATAGGTACACAAATATAATATAATACATATATTATGAGCAATGAGTGTGTATATATATGTTCAATATTTTCTGTATTCGTATGTACCCACGCGTGTTATTATATATATATATATCTGCACTGTTCAACGGGCCGAGTACAATATTATTGTCTATATGATGATGACACTGCGTGATCCTAACAGCGACATATATATTGGGTAACACGCCGTGGTATCGAGGTCCCTGCGAAATTCCCTATATAATATTTGTAAGTTCATAATTAAATATGTGACCATATAGTTATAACGATTGCAATATCGGTGTATTTATTCGAACCGTAAAACGACCATACAATTATATCATAGTTATCGCATGTATTTGTCTAATATACTATCGAATATTATAAAAATATACATCCCAATCGAGATGGGCGTGTAATATACCTACCCATACAGAATATGAACAAGTATGTTCAATAGATATTTTCTGCGTTTATAGGTATAAGCGTGTTTGACGGGCCAAGTGTATGATATAGTGTATATATAGGTAAACATATGCGTTCGTATATATAGTATGCATGTTTATTTATTTTATTTATAACGTCCGCGAGAATATAGAGTATACACTATATGTCGATATATAAGAACAGTGGTGAAAAATACTATTATGACATGGGGACAGTCAGACAGAGCGGCCGAACGGACTACGGAGTCGGTTCGAATCTCGACCACGGGCGACTACTATCTCTGGACAGGCCACTATCTAAAGAGTGAGGCCGCCATCCCCCGACCGGGCATGGTAGAAACGTACGGGTTTTCCTCTGTGAACAAAATCGAACGAGATGGGAAATCCACCTATAACACGTCTCGGTATATTTTCGAACGTGGTTTGCTGGTTCAAACTATATACTGCAGTCTGAACTTTCTTGATAAATCTGAGAAAAATTTGAAATTTTCATAAAAATCAGTCGAGTATAATTGTTGAATCTATAAAGTTACAAACATAAGGATTAAGGACATTGCTTTTTATTGTACATTTAAATGATAAACAATAGATTAAATTAATTAATATTAAATATTATTTTATTTTAGAGTCTAAAAAAACTCAGCGAGTCTCAAGGAACGAAATTCGTGCCATCCTAAGGCGACCTATATAGCCTATAGGGGTTGAAAAACGAAGCTATGAACACTCCTCGAATCTCAATAGAAATATGTATGCAACATTTGGTAGGTACTAATAATAATTGGTTCAGTGTAGTTTCCAAGTCTATAAGCCCCGTACGTTTGTACATTAATTTTTATGTACATATATAGATGATAGCGTGATAGCGAAAAATACATAAATAATAACACACATAATCATATTATACCTATATGTATGCGATGTAGCATGTAGGTACCTGTATAATACGAAGGTAGGTATTGTACATATTATGTGCACAGCTGAACGGCGATCGCATATAATATGTATATGCGCGTTGATACAAACATTTTTTTTTTTGCAAAATGAGAACGCATACTTCAATCACGTTTAATTTGGATCAGCATAAAATATGTCTCTCCCCTCGTACACACATATCATACTAATATAAAAATACCGAATCCCCCTAGTTAGTATATTATAGTCTCTGCGTTACGATACTATGCGTACAGTATCCAGATGTCTGTTGTAAAACCGCTTTCGATATATGTTTATACATATTAAATGCACACTCCAATCTCCATATTATTATATAAATATACTCTGTATATTAAATTGTGCGTCTGAGATAGGAAAGTATAGTTCCCGATTTCTATGGTTATGTTTGAAGAGTATTATTATTGTATTTGTATATAATATATACATTTGAGATGGATACATAATATTATTGAAACGGCCATGTAGAGAAACGTTTTTCAAAAACATTCAAGACAATATTACACTGTAGAAACTATTAACGTTAGTATAATTGGTATATTTTGATTTTTGAGTATAGGCTCATTCAAAGTTCATCATTCGGTTTTCGTTGGATTTACTAATCATATAATTTTAAATATACTATATAAATGTGTAACAGTAGGCATCTATAATATAATAATATAATATGTCTATTGTCCAACTGTAAACCATAATAATAACCCGTATCAGAAGTTATAATATGTATACTATATATTTATTAAATATATAGGTGGAGATATATACATTAAATAAAAATTTCAAATCAAATAATATTTTTCTGCGTCATTATTTCACTCAACTTTATATCATATCAGTATAGATTTATGTGATCGTGAGTAATATTTAATATTATAAGATGTTTAATACAAAATCGATTTAGGTGTAATATGCGTTATACATTTATACCGCACATAGACCTGTTTGTACGATTATCAGTATATATACGTAGCATAATCCTACAAAGTAGGTACTAACTACATTGTCACGAATTCCTTATACGACAAACCAACTATTAATTCGGAAACCATATACTGATATATTTAGGTACAATATGTACCTAGTATACCCACCTATATAATGTATAGGTATTAATTTGGTACGCGTGCCTTATACCGCATATGAAGTGTCTGAATAAAATATGTTAATCGTTAGAATCTGAAAACCGACCAAAAACAAATTTGTATAATTGTACGGGATATTTGATATGGGCAAGTAATTCGTATAATATGATTCGGCATAATTATACAACAGCCTGTTTGTGGTCAAACGATGAGCGTGCGCACGAGGTAGACTGGTCACTTCTTCCGAACTTAGTTTTTATTTGACGTAACTATATATACTTTAAAATGTATACCAGTTATAAATTATAATATTATATCTGTTCTTTAAGTCATAGGTAACTACTAACTAGACTACTAAAGCTACTTGTAGTTATAACCTACATATCATAATACGGAATTTGCAAAAAAATGTTGAAGCCTCCTAGGCTCTTTCTGAATATTTGTTGGGACAGAACGAAGTTTAAACTTGAATACCTATGCTTACACTATGTATATATAATATATATATATATGAGTATATGACTAACTTGCCGGTAGTATACCGATATAAGCCCTCAGGATCGACTATAAGGTACCTACTGTTGATTCTTTTATCTGCAGTTGACACTCACTATCTTGAAATGTCTTAATATTTTTGAGCATAATTTTAAATCATTACAAAACAATACAAATTATTTATAATATATATTATTATATTTCCATTGAAACATGTAAAAACTTAAAAAAATGAAAAGGATAAAAACAAACAATATAAAAATATAGGTAATGTAATTCAATAATATATTATGCGTTGTTAAATTACAACTTTGTAAAAACAATTATTTTCAAAAACGTTAATACTATTTTCGATATAATGAGCGTTGTTAAAGAATCGTCCTGCAGTATATATCCATCAAGTATAATATATAATATATACATAATATATTAAATCTATGAATTTTATATATATTATACAGTCTCCGCTCTACGCTAAAAATATTATTGTACTAGCCTATTGTTTCCCCGCGGCGGCTGTCAGCTGAAATGTATTTTATCTCACAACTAGGGACCCTGCAGTCGACTGCTCTATATATAATATAATAATATATGTACATCGTTTACTGTTTTTGTATGGTTATTTTTGTTGCGTTGCTCGAAAAATCTTAAGTCGTGAAACACGTGTGCGTTTCTGATTTTTTTTGTTGATATTTAGACATTATTGTAATACATCTATATTTACCGTGAAGCAAACAGTATATACGTATATACTCGATAATATACGATATTATGTATTGTACGAAGCTCTGTTCTTGATCAATCGCGAGTATCAAAATGAGAAACGCATACCGCACTCGCACATATATAAGGTATACGTATAATAAATTACAAGTGTATATATATGGATGATGATGGTGTTTCAGAATGGCAGCACCCAATTAACTTATAATTAAACCGAACGGGTTCGCGTTTCCGTCGCATATAATAAATATTTATAAATACGCATATGTATCATATGTATCATATGCTGCAGCTGCGATTGAGAATTTTTATTTTCAGATTTCGATGTGACATTTGTTATAACTTTTATATAGCAGCGATTTTTAAAATGTCAAACCTAACCCCTATCTAATACTGCAAGGATTTCGCACACACAATTTTACTTTTCAAGCGTATTTGTTTATGAAAAAATAAATTTAACACTTTGTTTTTAAACAGTTGTTTTTATAAGACAAATGTTATACTGTTGAGCAACTTGGCAATTTTCCTGACTGTCATATTTTATGTCTTTTCAGTTAGTAGTTGAAAAATTGGGGTTTCGTGAAACACAAAACGTTTTTCTAAGGGTGCCATGGATATAACAGTTTGCAGGGAACCGCTGACTTATAGTATAACACTATTATAACGGTATACTAAATTTCGAATAGGATTTTGTAAATGCATTTACGTATTAAAACTCTATTACATATATACGGCATAGCAATTTCCATTATAAAGTTTTCAAGAAAGCGGCAAAAAAATATCGATAGAAAAAAACTGTGACTTTACATCGCTGCATGTACGTATTGCCATCGTTTAGATAAAACAATTATTCTACACAAATACACTTCGAATTTAGTCAGTTTGTACATAGTGTAAGTATCATAGCGTCTTGACGATTACGATTCACATCGGTTTGATATGATTTGCATCAATAACGATATGTAATGTATATTAATTAATTAACAATAATACATTAGTATGTTATCTTACACCAAGTCGAGATGATCGCCCTTCACAGCTATTCCACGCACCGCCAAGGTTTTTAAATTTTACAAAATATAATATACTCGTTTAAATCTTATGAAATCGTTTTTTGTTTTTAAAAATGCTGTTAGTAAACTTTAAACCACATCGTATTTAGGTGTGGGACATTTAATGTATTGAAATAGGTATATGGGAAAATATAGTTTTTCTGTGCTCGACGATGAATATGTTTATAATTTCCGGATATAACCTAGCTATTCAATCATCGAATCATCATATTAATTGTGTATAGACATTTCAGTGGGTCGATTTTGTTTTTGTATTTTAATATTGTAATTAATTTGTTTTATTACATCACCAGGTGGTCAGCCCATTCAAAAACGCCCAATTTTTCCCAAACATTCTATTAAAAAAAAATCCGAAATACTGTGATGTATTATAAAACAGAAATGGAAAAACGGTTTTTTTACGTTATCATAAATTAAACTTACAAAATTGTTTTTATTTATAAAATCTTATTATTTACCGAAATTTAATTCAACAACTGGCTTTAGTTGGTTTATTACAATCATACATCATATAAATCGATATATATATATGTATATGATATAATTTATGACCAAGTATTATTTGCTATCCCTAATTATATAAGCTATTTAAGTCATAGGCCATAGGATGACATTAGGTTGAACTTTTGGGTAGGCATTATCTAAAGTAAAATGGCCTACTCCCGCGATTCCTATTCAGGTACCTACAATATGTACATGATCCACGGTCCTGCGGACATGCATAATATTCCATTTGAGCTGGGGTGCTATTTAAATTTTGAATGCTTAGTCCCCGGAAACCCTCACCCCCCCTAATATCTGTTTAAAAATTCAAAGTTACTATGCACGTTCTATACAATACATTATAATATATTCATAGACCATACCATATTGCACTTGTACATCATTAAAGTTTTAACATTGTTGGAATATAGTTATTACTTATTACCCATAGTTTTTGTCAATTCTGTATAATAATATGCTAAAGATAATGTTTAGTTATTTTAATTGCAACGTTAAATGACACGTAGAGAATCAGGTGCGAATAAACCCAAGGCTGGTGTGCCATAAATCATCATCTACTGCAGTCTTAAATTTCATATCAGTCATATAGAAATATTTTTATTATTAGGCACTGACGGTTGCTGTTTGCGTTTACTGTTCACCGTTTTAACTGTGATGTCCCTACTCGAAGGTTGAACAAATATTATTAAACAAGAGCCTGCACCTACTAACATTTAAATAGTTGAAAAGAGGTTCATGTATTTATAAAATATATAAACCACATACACATCTTAATATTTTTATAATTTATATGTTATTGTGCTTTGTTGGCAAAAATGTAAAATATTATTTTATGTAGAGCTTTCAAATAAAATATTATCGCTGGTAATAAATCGTTAAATATAGCTTAGGTACCTAACCTATAAAATATCCATACAAATGATTACAAGTTACCCTGACTTCATGTTTTTTTTTTTTTTTATTAAATAAAGCCTCGACGACTATGGCCATTGTTTGAATTTAATTAACATACGTTTACCTACACGTTAACTTAATTTAAATTGAAAACATAAACAAATTACCAACGATGAATTAAATTATATATTATATATACTGAGGTGATTGAAAAAAATAATATAATTTATACTATTACAAAAAATAGGTACACATATTAACACAATATTAAAGAAAATATTTCCGATTCGTCATCGATGATTACATTTTATCGTCCGATAACGTTATACACATACGTGTACTTAAACTAATCTTTCAATTTACCTCATATCTGTTATAGATTATTTATGATTCTCAGACGAAATTCCCACCATCGTATTTGCAACACGTATTTCTGATCACCGCAGAGTCACCTGCAGCGAGTAGGCATATCATATCATACAATATGTATTTAAGTTATTGTGCATTACTCGTTGTTTACCCAAGAGTATAAATTAGTATACAAGTTTCAAGAACATACCTGTAATATTATAATGTTGTCGAACCGTTATTGCCATTAATATACTGTGGTTCAACCGATGCAGATGCATCATATAGTAACAAAATTAAAAATTAATTTTGTTTTAGTGTTTCTTAAAAATCCGCGGATTCGCATAAATGATCGATGTGAACATGCTAAAAATTGAATAATAATTCATTGCTCAACCAGTTCTGTTTTGAAAGTTCTACTCAGCTCAATAATTGTTATTAATATTTCCACTGAGCGTTTGAACGTGAGATTTTAATTAGCCATAAATGTCCATATGTGACAGAGTAGAATATGGGCAATCATTGAGAGACATCCTGTATATATAAATATATATACACACGAGTATAATATTTATATTTATAACTACAGCTGAACAAATGTACTGCACTTAACGAACAACCACTTGTACTCGATTTTCCAACATTTCATTATATTAATATGCTGTTACAATTGTAAGCGTCGTACATTCGGATATTGTACCTAACATAGGTAGTTTAAAAGTTATTGTCGACGGCGTGTTATATTACATACCTATGATATCGGTTGAACTAATGACATGATAACAATTACCTGCTATAAGGGGGCTTATTATATTTGTGAGATTTTAGCGCACCAGGTACGTAAATATTAGCAGGATCCTTTGAAAAAAAAAAAGCACACCAGCTGAATAAGAAAAATATCGGGATCTGTGATGATAATATCACTGCAGTACTTGTGCCACTGATCGTAGGTATATAAAATATTGTCGTCGCGATAAACGGATCAGAGGAACGTCTAGCTGAAAAATTCCGGTTGCATTTTTTTATCGGTAGATTTTCTGTTTATATAAATTTATACGTGACTATCCCACTCACTGGTTTTATACGAATCACGTTGTGATGGAACAGAACACGGGAACGATCGGTAATAATATTTCTTGTTGATACTTGTATGATAATAATATATAATATTAATATGATTGGAATTCAAAATGTTCGATTTTGTTTGGACTTTAAAAATATGAGGCGAGTAACAAAGATCGACATATCACTTATATTTCATCTATAGATGCACGCCTGATTCTGTTATATACCTATATATATATATGTAATATAAACATGATAATATATATAATTATACATAGGCATAAGACGTATATGTGACAGGCTTTTGTATAACGTATAGAAAATGTTTTTTTTTGTATTTTAAAAAAAAAATACTTACCTACAGTCGTTTTTTAATACATAGTTCGGTTTAGTCGCCGGAGAATTCAATTTAAATTCTTAAATTTATACCGTGTTTGATCATACAATATAAATACAAACGAATAGAACTAATATTTTCATACTGTTTTTGGTTTTATAACACACTGAAATTGCTCATATAGGTACTGTACGATAATCGATATTGTTGTGGCTTAAGACATTTGCGTATTATGTTGGTAAGTTAACTATTTAAAAATAATTTATTTTAAGATTTTGGTTTTTTAAGACTCATTAGCTGGTCCATTGATGGTTATAGATGAATCTGCATATTCTGTGTTCAATGCTGCACGAGCGATGCTTTTATGATTATTTCTGTTTTGCTCTTGGACCGTTTTTGTCTTTCCTTTAGGTATTTATGTATACATGTTCAAAACTCGATTTAATAGATGTATACAATTTGTAAACCCACCAACACTTAAACTATTCTACGTATACGGATATACCGGTTGCTAATCGGCATAGGAAGATCAATTTTACTTTTGTATATTACAAAAACATCTCGTATTTTCAAAACTGTTGTTTTTGTATTGACATCAAATTACCTATATGTATAAATAATGATATTTGCCTAAACGTTTACTTTGAATATAATGAGCGTTTATTGTTAAAAGATTTCCTCATTATATATTTATATAGGTATACATAATATATATTATATACTTTAATGCTAATAGCGATGTATAAAGTGATGGATACTCTACAGTGATGAAAGATAGTAAATATTTATATAGTATATATTATTATTAATATAGGTACAGTATATTATATACAACTGTTGAACTGTATATGCTTTGATAATATGTATATGTATATAACTGATACAATATACTCTATACGTCTATATAGGTAAACTGTATATCTGCTCGACGATAAAGGTGTAGCATGAAATACTTTGAGTGTATAACCTTGAATTTGATTTGTGTTTTTTACTGCACCAAGGATTAATTTATTACTCTAATTTTCAAATTATTCAAATTTTCAACCTTTTTCTTTAAACATTTTTCGAATAGCACCTCTCTCTGAGTTTGAATTTCAATTATGTGTATTATTTTTTTTTAACATATTCGACTTATGAAGTATTTTTAGACTTATAATAAATTAACTGACTGAGAGTGAGTTAAGATTTCGATTTATTAATGTATTCATCAATTTTTTTAACAGTGCCTTTGATTTTACAAATTTCCATAGCAATTTTATAGGAATCGTCGAAACTTCAATTTTATACTTCTCAATTAGTCAATTTTTCAAATAGAAAAAGTTTAGTTTGGTTATTTAAAAAAAAAATCATGTAATTTAAAGTTGTTTAAAGACAATTATGTAATTCAAATTTGAACTCATAATTAATGAGGGTTGCCCGGTTGCAATTCAAACAATTATTCTTTAACTGCACATCCGTGATAAAAAACGGTTACAATTTGAATTTCTTTAAGCAATAAAAAAAAACCGAATCATATTCAAGGTTATTGGCTATTATTGCGTTCAAAATACTTGTATTACCTTTATGACCGAACACATTGCATCTCATGTATGTGTATAATGTATTAATAGATATATGATGTTTATGACTAGGTATCTATATGCGGCTATATGCGTATGTTCTTATTCGTTTCGAAATCAAATTTATACAAAACAATGTTAATTTTATTGTACACTTGCATAAAAACAAAAAACATCGCAGCGACGTTTAATAAAAAAATAAACAAGTTCTATTCACGTTATTGAAGAAATAATATTGAATTCTTTAATTTTCTAATGAACATTTTTCAACTATTCAAATTTGATATACCTACAACCTACTCACGTACTATAATATATTATATGCCTATGTGAATTGTAATACACGGTTCACGAACGAACCATAATGATATATGTGTATAGTTTCATTTATTCACGCGTTTATTAAGTTTGATATATTGCTGCAGTTATGGTTATTGTGGGCGACGGTAAAGTCGTTTTTGTGATGATGATAATAATAATGTCTGTAAATATTACTCGTTCATTGTTGTTAATAAATTAATATTTACTATATACCTATTATTATAGTTATCGCCGTATAGAAATGTCGATATTCTCGTGTTCACAACAATATTATACATAAAGTCAAGTCATGAAATTTAATACGCGTGTCTCAAAAAAAAAAAAATAAAAATAAAAATAAAAATGACATTGAAATGTGGAAAAACAACACCTTGCAGCCGTTCTTGTATAATATTATACCTACCGATCCAGTTCAAGATCATATTTTGAACGATTAACAAGTATATACGCATTGCGCATGCACATTATATAATAAAGAAATTAAAACAGGGTACCTAACCTAACTGTACATTACATACTATACTAACTATATATTTAATATTTTGTATTATTGTTTACTTGACACGTTGTTATTATTTCGGAATGCCGATAAATATTGCTCTGTTTTGCTGCAATTTATTATAATATACCTGATTACCGGTAGGTATGCGGACGACGCATAAATAAAAAACAAATTGAACACTAGCAGCACTTTATTATGTGCATATTATTAAATTCTCTCTCTGACATCGTATAGTTGCCTACGAAAAAATCACAAGCAGCGCAAATGTAATAAGATATTATCTATATAGATTATATCTGATATAATATGTGGGGGACATAGAAAAACAAATCAAACGCCAACGAAACGTTGTCAATGCCGGTTTTATATTTCATTCCGTTCGAATTCATTTTTCTTCGTATTATTGTATTCCGTATTTCCGTGAACTCTAATAGTACGAGTGTGGCGTAGTACTGTGCAGAAGACTCTGTAGACGAGCGATTGCGTTTTGTTATTCGATTGCCACATTCGCGATTATCTATTGATTTTAGCGCTTGTAATATACGTGTACAACAGTAAAAACGATAATATTATTTTATTGGATCTGCACTATAACCTTTACATGACATCAATACAATATATTATTGTATTACGTTATATATCTGCAGAGCTGATTTTATATTCAATTTATATACGCTCCATGAGTATACTGTACCTACATATATACGTTTGATTTTCTAAGACGCACTAATGATATCAAACCGATCGTTTTTGTTTTTTTTTTTAGTTTTTTACGACCAATCGTTCTCACTAGTTTATTTTGGCCTGTTCGTATAACGAATAGTGTACACTACATAATAGTATAACTATTACAATGTATAGGTACTCCGTGGAACATGGCGCATAACTCTTGCAAGTGCAGATTGGGTAGATTTGTGGTGCGTCGAATGTGACAAATAGCGGTGATATTGCGATGAAAAGCTGGTATGCGCAGGTTAAAAGATTTTCGACAAATTGTCGAATGATTCTTCAGATTCTTGGCGATATAAGTTTCGCGAGCGCGTCAAAATTGGCTGGTATTTAAGATATTGCAACGCGCACTACGCAGTATATTAAATTATCTTATGCACATATGACTGCATACTGCACCTGCAGCACGTACCTACCTATATGCACATTGCATATAACAGTACGAATTTATGCTGCGCACATTATATATATATATATATCGTTGTACGAATAGTAAGCGCATGTATACATCTACGTAAATATGCATAATTTATTCATCGAGTTGCATCAGCACATCGTTAAGAAAGCATATATATTTACTAATGATAAATATTAAATTATAATATATAATATAGACCTATATACGTATATAGGAGCATTATTCGCTTCACGACTGCACGTATCATAGGCATACTGAAAGTGCTTATAGCATATAATGTATGATGATAAATATACTGCACGCGGCACAACTGCGATTAAAAATGTACAAGTCTCCTCCAGACTTATTAGCCGAAGCATTGTATTTTTATCAGACGAAATACGAATGGGTTTTCCGCGTCAAATACGTGCATCCTCCTTTACGATTTCGCCGATGGTATTCATACTATGCAACTTACATTTTAATCGACCGCCAAAAGGGGGGGACACGGGTGATTTTTTGTCGCCACGGGACTACATAATTTCATAACGCAGTATAGCATTTCCCCCCTTTGCCTTACCCCGCCATCCGTGCATCCGTCGCCGGGCGAGTTTGTACATGTATTTTAGTCAGCGTTTGTTTCCGTCTTTATTCGTGAGAAGAAATCTACTCCGTGCGAAATCGGCAAAATGAGGTTTTTGGTATTACCGTGGCGGAATGAACGTCTGTGAAAGTCCTTTTCTGTACGTGAACTCAATTAATACTTACGGCCGCTGTTTGCTTTGGAGGTATTGACGAGCATATGCATATATACATAATATACCCATGGGTAAATGTATACAGCGTGGGAATAGGTGCGGTACATATATTGGTATAATGTGTATGTAGTTTTTCCGGGTGATAAATATTGTTATCTTAGCAGATTATCACTGTTTTGAAATTCTTCTATGTCTATGATGTGACTTATCATTTACTCGACAAAAAAAAAAATCTTACATACGACCATGTCAGGTAAACGCGTATACCCAAGTCATATTGATATGACATTATCACACGATGTCAAAAGTCGCTGTCACGCCGCAGTGGTTTTATAATTTTAAATCTTCAAAATGTTATAGTTTATCTGCTACGGCCGAAACAGGAATCCACAACACCACCACTGGCAGTAGTCGTTTTGCACTACCTGCACATAGAAACAGCGGCGTTCGCTTACATATCCAATTGATGGTTGGGCCGGAGGGTGGGGGGGAGGTCATATGAAAAAATACAAGATTTTATAAGAACATTTTCGGGTTCTTCTACATGCAGTGAAAAAATCCAAGGGGATATTGTGTGCTACTCCCCCTCGTCAGCGTGTTCATTTAAGTATATACATGTTACGCGGCTGTAATTATGTTAATGCCTATAGGAACTATACTCTATGGGTAATAATAACAGGAAGAGAGCTTCACTCTGTATAATATTATGCAGTATGACTGTATATACCAGCATTATGGACTATATATAATATTATATTATATATTAAGTTGTATATTATTATTTTTCCACCATTAAATTTTCGCCGTCCGTCTGCTGCTGCTGCTGTTGGGCCCCCCTCGTCTTTAAAACAGTCCGCCACCGCCGCCAACACCACCGCCATCTCCTCCTCCTCCACCACCTCCTCCTCTCGACACCATCGACGGCAGCTATAGTCCTCTTCGCGGTCCGCAGCCGGTGCAGTTTTCGGTTCGACGAAAAATTAAATAAAAACCTAGGCGGCGTCGTATGCGTGTGGTGGAGGGGCAGGATAAGGAACAGAGGCATCGCATGCACACGCTCGTCGTCTTGTATTGTTATTGGTGGCGGGTATTACATATTATATTATATTATATTATATACTTGTATATTATACGCCCGGCACAACCGGTTTTATTTTTCGGCCCGCGCCGCCACAGAGTACATTATGTACACCTATATATGTATATATTATATTATATTATAATAAAATATATTATAATACGCTCTCTGGTCGAGTGTTTTTTTAAACGAAAACAAAAAAAACTGTTTAACCCTTCCGCTTTTATATCAGTCGCCGCGTATCCGCGAAGTCGCAGGAGGCTGCAGCAGGCTTGCCAACCCACGTACAATAATAATAATATTATGTAGGTAATACTAGGTAGGTCGTGGGTAGTTATAATAGTATTATATATATAATAGTGTTTTTATCTATAAAATATAAATTATTAGTGTACAGTGGTCAGGCTGCGTGAGCATTGCGCGATAATTATTTATGTATATTATCAATAATGTGAGTAATCTATATAACATAACCTATGCACATTATAAGTTTTGTGTATAGACCGTATGTTTATAGTATTATTACGATCGGGAGTCGGGACACAAACGTTGTTCTTGAGAAAAACTACGAATAATTGCATAATAATGAATCAACATTTAACTTTAAACTAAATACCAATATTTGTCAAAGCATTTTATATATGTACACGCCTTTACTTTGAATATTACGTAGTGATGAAATACTACTCGAGGCATGTCCTCTATTTAATATTTTGTTCTCTTTCAAAGCTTAAATTTAAATACATAAAGTCTATTGTATTCCATTATGTTTGAAGCTATTCTATCCTTATAGGATAGATATGCGGCTTCATTGATAGTTGTACTATATTGTTAATCTATAAAAAGATAGGTCTAAATATGGTCACAGAAATTAGATTATTGATATAGGTGGTGTTTGACGATTGGTGACAAATAGTGAAAATGCTGTATATATGTACTTAAATCTGAATATATATTAAAATATATATATCAACTGCAAACTTTGTGTACGAAACAGTTTGCGTATACTCGTACAGTATAATATAGTATACCCAGTGTGTGTGTGTGTGGGGGGGGAGGGAGGCTGAAGATTATGATGTAGAGATGAACATTTTTCCACACATTCCCATGTTGTATAAAAATTTGTGGTTTTTTGAGCATCTTTACAATGGTGGAGACATGTAGCTCCCCCGCTAATTACGCCTATGAATATATTTGCACAAAATGGATGACTGCGTGTATACTCTTATTATATTATGCTCTGTAGAATGATGATGGCACCTTTATAAATACAAACTAATTGCGACAAGCATTCACACACTAATATATTATACATCTGAAATGAATAAACCTATCTTGTCACTTGTACCTATACATTTTCGCCAATTTGCCTATAAGAACACTGTTTGAATACGGTTACGTAGGTATCACTAATATCAGTCAGGACTCATGTTAAGGATTTTCCTCTATTGCCCTATGATATATTATGAAGAAAACTCTGAAAAATAAAATAATATAATTATATGATCATTTAATCTAAATATTTCCTTATTCTACAGTTGCGTTTTCGGCTTTTCAAAAACTTCCCGAATAGCTGCAACAGGGCCATTATAGGGTCGAATCACGTTTATATTGGTCATCTTCTCGCCTGCAACAATAAACGAACAAATTATTCGAAATGATAAAACGGGGAATAAGATAGTGCGCATTGCGAGTATGCAACGATGACATCCGATCCTCGTATTATAATATAATATGTGCATTGTATATTATTATGTTTGTCTAGTCGTCAACCGTACACAATACAATAATGTCGTGCTGTACACCTATAGTTATTACGCCTCAAAATAAAATAAAACAGTAATACCTACTACGGATCTTCGTGTTTTCCTATACAGGGGAAACGATCAACACAATACGTACAACATACGCACAAAGCATGTAATGCGTACATAATAATAATAATTAATAATATAACACTTAAAAAGTCATGGGCTCAAGCGTGTTGTGATGTGTATAATATTATTACAATATTATTGTCGGACGTCGCGCCTGCGTATTATTGCGACGACCGCTGTAGCCGGCTCTCGTTGTGCGCGTAATTAACATAATAATAATAATAATAATACATTACACAACCCATTCCCAAATGTGTCCTTGGACGCAGCAGAAGTGTGCGTTTTTTCCTACCGTTTATATATATATATAACATGGCTTATATGTGGTATTTAGGTCTACAACACTGCACTCGCACAACGGCAACCGCTGTTCGTCATTATCATCGTTTTGCAACCTCGCGCGTCTCCACCGTTGCTCATAATAATTCGTAGTACGTGACGTGCGTCCGTCCTATAACCTCATATTATAACACAGTATAGGTACGTGTTTTATAATAAAATATGTACGCGATACGTCTAATATATTATACATCATAGGTATATCCTCAAAATTCACTGCCTCTCTCTGAGTTCGTCGTGACTGCAGCTCTCTTGTCCGTCCAAAAAGCTTTAAATATATTGCAGCTTTAATGCTTTCGCGTGTCCATTGTACAGTTCTCCTCAAAAACGGGAACCAATATATTTTCATTTCTGTGTTCCCCCTTTTTTTTACCAACTATCAACTATAATATTGCACCGTCTCTGAGTGTCCCGAAGGCCCGAACACGTCTGTATGTGCGACTTGCAAACGAGGACCATCGTTTTTCTTTTTGAGTTTTTAAATTGTATGAGTGTTTAAAATGTATAATAATATTATCAGCTATTGGTATTCTATAAGTTATATTGTTCATAATATATATTATCTATTCTTGTTTCATTGGGCCTCAGCCTGTAGTCTGCTGTACTGTTATAAAATAAAATATGATATTGTAGTATACCTTCATACCTATAACGCGTCCAATAATCCAGCAGGGATTGCGCTTGAAAAAGAAAATTGTGTGTTATGATGTTTTAATAATTAAAATGTTGCACGACTTTTGCAGTTTTGCGTGGATCGTTTTTAGGATTGAAGTGTTTTGGAATTTTTACATTTGATAACTAACTTCATACCCACACATATTTGTTGTCTCTGTTTTATACTAACGCATAATAAATAATACATGGCAAATGTTACGATAAGGAGAATCCAAGAAACTAATATAAATTTTATTTTTATAATATACAGACATTTAAAATGGTGTTAATAATTTTTTTTCGTTTGTAGTTTTCTGTTTTAATTAATTTGAAAATATCAGTTGTATTTTATCATGTACCTATTACGTTTGCAAGCTCTGGTTATAATATACCTATATATATATATATAATTACTCACACATATTACAATATGGTGTGGATGGGGCCACAGGGGGGGGGGTATATCTAAAGGTTTTGTAGGTAATTTAAATAACAATCTGTGTATGCAGACAATGAACAATTTTAATTTTTTATTTATCATCTACGGTCTTTATTTTCACTATGTGATCTGAAGCACTACAACATTAATCTTTACTAAACACAATATTATGTTGATGTACATAAATACTGTATAATATATTGAACAAATATTTATTTTAATTTTGTATATAAATACCTATACCCCGCTATAACGTTTAGAAGTGGATATATACAACGTAAAGCTTTTCATTATTGCCATTCTATTCATTCGTATTATATCAAAAGAAATGCTTAGGTAGTAATAAAAAAATAACTAGGTACTTACAATTAGTCAACATTACAAATATATTATCGATATTTACATTACATCGTATTAGGAAAAGTATTCTGCTTCGGATTGTGTGTTCAGAAATGTAAATCGTCCTAAAAAATTAAAAATCTAAAAAATCAGATTTTTTTAAAAATAGTTTACTTAGTATACACTTATAAATTACCTACAATTTTAAACTAAATTAAAATGTTTTAATTTATTTTTACCGCTAAAATCCACCGTGATAATAATATAATGAGTGTTGTTATTGTGTTAAAAATAAAAAGCCTTTAGCAGCTCAGCTGCATGTACTATACAATGTAGAGCGTATACATTATATTTTATCATTTATATTACACGCATTATATGTATATATTTTCCGCCTATTGGCTATATACCTATTATTATATCTTATAATTTTACTGCAGACAATATAATTTATAGGTACTTGCAAAAATATGGAATGAAAAAAATATGACAAAAGAAGTAAAACTTATATCGTAGTATATTGTAATATAATAATTGTGACGACCTTTTTTTTTTTCATAAACGGCTTTCGACGCGGACTATACACTTTGGCCACTTTTAGGCGCGTCTTTATTTTTTACTCGCGTTATTATTACGTTATTTTCACTGCGCACGTCATATTATATTATAGCATTACTCACGCCATGTACGATATTATTGCTATTGTAATAATAATAATAATAATATTATTATATTGCATAGATGTAGGTGTAGTATACGGACGTTGTGACGGCGAGTCGTTTCTGTTAATTTACGCGCTGCACAGTACACGCTGCGCGCGCACCCGCATATATATTATACCTAACCTACATTTATGAATACGACTGTAATATGTTATATTATTATAATTATGTACATAACGCAGTTTCGATATATGGCGTGTGTACACTGTGTACACGTACTAAGTGCGAATAATATGCTTGTGCGTTGTTTGTGTGCGATTACGCATAAATAATATAAAATAATGCCGTTCGAATGACATCATGGTCTTCCCTTTGCATCGCGCGCATATTTCTGTAATAAACTTTGCAACCGACCGGTGTCGTATATATATACGCGTGTGTTATCGCGAGATATGCGTAAGCATTTCCCCGTTGGACAGAAACCTGCACTACGATTTTCATAAATAGTATATAATATTATAATATTACAGTTACGAGCATTTGATCGCACCAGACACCTTTGGCGAACCGTTTATTCGAGAATATCATTTTTATTAGTGCGCCTGCGCATCGCGCGCTATAAACTCAAGGCTGTAGTCAAAAACGATTTTTTTTTCTTATGAAAAACAAAAACCCTTAACCTCCCACCACAGGCCACTGGTACGGCCCTTATTCGCATATAATACACGCATTATAATGTTGTATCCATAGCTATTTAGCTGTTATTTAGGTACCTAGGTATTTATTTATATCCGTTTGAGGCCCCGTGTGGCCTGATATGCAGAGTCTTACAATTTACAACAAGCAATAGAGTTAACCTTAGTGTCACGGTTTGTAAGATATTATGGAGATGGATTAATGCAGGTATACCTATATTATAATACGGTATAATTAATAATTATTACAGTGTATTATTACGTATTTACGTGTACCCACATGGAGCGCACCGTAGTATCACTTGCCGCCGAACGCGCTTTTCACACAATATTATTATATTATTTTCGCAATAATTATATCGACGTAAACAAATTAATTAAACCAACACACACAGATTTTTTGCGTTTTAACTTAATAAGTATAACGAGGTAGGAACTACTCGTACGACGTACCTACGCGTCCGGTGACCGTCTCGAACATATTATTATACTATGCATTGGTATTTTGTACGCACGCATAGATACCTACTGCGGCATGCTACTCGTGTTCGCTATTTTCTGTTGTCCATATTATAGTATTAATAATAATAATAATAATATCATATGGGTACATATTATGTATAGTATATACTTAAAATTATAATTAATAGTTGTCTAAAAGTTGTATGCATAGTACGGATTGAAAACGTGCTGTATTATACACCGTTTTTGCATGTTATACTAATATTCGCACACGTATTATATAAAAATAATAATATGTACAATAATTTATAACACTACAATATAGGCATACAAAATTGTGAATATTAAGCTAAATATATAATATATACTAAATTTATACTTGTATAATATTATACTACGAAAACAGTGTGATGTGTTCAAAACATATAATAGTTATAAGTTATAACCAAAATAATGCACGTCAACAAGATACAATACTCCAATGGTCAGTTGGTATATTTAGGTATACATTTTAAGTTGAATAGTTTATCTACCTACATAATTCAGAATTCAGAATTTTTTCAAATCACCGATCATTATAATACTCTAATTATGTATTCGTGTCAATCATTTCCAGAACATATTATATACAAATATTTTAAAAATACCATTGTACAGACGTTCAGTTGAAACTTTTTCTCTCTATGCAGGTATATAGTAGTAGTAGCACCTATATGAAATGATATATTGTGTATCAATGTGAATTTGAATAGATACAAAGAGATAAAAAGACATCACAAATATAATATTTATTATGCATGCGTATTTAATATAACGTCGAATGCAATCCTCGCATGATGCTTATCAAATAGATACACAAGTCATATCGAACATCTATAGTTCATAGTTCGAGAACAAAATTCATCACCTGCATACAGTGAAAACACGGCTACTCTTCTTGTGTAATGTATATAGAAGATCGCAGTATTTGTTTCGAGTTTTATAGAGGTATTTTTATACGCAGTTTTTAATCACTAGCATTTATGAAATTACATAATATTAATAAAACTAGTATCCAATATTTTTTCCTTTCAACATTTCATCCGTTTCTATTGCGCAATAATTTTACCCTTTCAATCTTTGTTGGACACACATTTACGCTTATGTAATATATGCAGCTGGAAAAGGGTGCGGATAATAGTATAATAACAATAAGGGATGTTGAAATATCTATCTACCTCACATTCTGTCAAACTATATTTCATGTAACTTACTGTATAGTACCTAAAATGCTCCCTCTCAAACGGTTACTAATAATTATTAATTATTATCACTACTGATTATGCAGGGGATATTGGTGGAGAAGTACATTACTGAGAAGAAGCGAGCTACCCTTCTTCCACAAAATGGTATTATGCATTTATATTTTTCTTTTTATCATTTTTTTTCTTCTTTTTTATTGTTAAGCGTCCTTACTATATTTTATGGTACGTTGCCACAGTCGTGGCACGTAATCCTATTTGTCACCTAAATAAAGTTGATAAAACAGATAATATATCGGTTTTGTTATGTTGGTAACACAATGATAACTTGGCTCTCTGGTGCATGTCTGGTATTTTTTTATAAACGTAGAAATGTTGTTGAAACTTGAGTTTGAGTGTCTACATATGGATATAGTCTATATAAATACATAACCGGGTCGGCAAATCGATGGCTGTTTGGGCTATCCACTTGCAACGTATTGGATACAGCCCCAGTGTACTTCGGTTTATTTGTATATTTGATGGGTGTAGGTGCAATTCGGTTCTGGTGAAATTCGCTTATGTACAAATCGGACAGGGCTACATGAGTAGTCAATCAGCATATGGCATTGTGGCGTATACGGTTTTTATATAAAAAATGGAAGAAAGTCGAAGTTGTTTTCTATCTATATAGATAACAGTCAAATTGTATTTCAGTTCAGGCTGGGAATTCCGTATATGGTGGATAAGATCCATTGCCCTGGTGCATGTCTGGAGTTTTTTTTGTTAGTTAAACAGTGGAAAGTCAAAATCTGGCGGTATCGAATCATAAAATGTTATTTGCGCGTATTATACATACATATTATACTCTATAGTATACCATTTAAAACGTAACTATTTCATTTTTAAGTGTGTGCCAGAATAAATAATAATATACGTTGTTTCTTAAAGTAAGTATAATATTATAATAGTGGTGGATATAAGTGTGTTTCTAGAAAACGTGTTGATGTCTGGTATTCATCACGTCCATTTGAAATGATATCGTCTATATAGATATACTATTATGTAATAATTTATATTTACATTTCTCGTCACGGATTATTGTCGTTCAGCGGTGGCTGTATGTTTTTCCCTGTCGGACATCATATTTCTACCGCTCGGCTGCCGCAGTACCTATACTATATGACCAGAGAAGTGGAGGCGTTTATTTCTTCTTCCTCCATAAGAAACCTGAAAACAAAACTCCCGGTTCGTGTATATCATACAATTACACAAATAACGGCGTCTATTATTTTTCCGGAAAGGTTTTGTGCGACAAAAATAAAAGATCTCGCACCCGGAAATCAAGACGTATAAATGGAGTTTTGCGCAGTCACCAAACCTATTTGCATCTCCAACGACAACGATAACTTTTATATGTTTTTGCTTTAGGTACTTCGAGCCCGTCCTTTGCAACCACGGCCATAACGGTCAAACGTATACGTATAATGGTATTATAAATTAACAAATTTACAACAAGTGCGTTTCAAAATAAATGTCCCTCGATACCACGGCTATAGATAGTATGATTGACCATCGACCCATGATTCCCATACTTGAAAAGTGTCTACCGAACTGAATCTCTGTAGTCAGTATTAAAGTTAAATTAAACAGCTGGAGATTTAAGCACTAGCGCAAATATGTCATAGTGGTTATCACGCAACTACAATTTACATTTGAAAGGTACCTACATTTATAGTCACTACAACAAATAAGCGCTAGTGCGGAAATCTCTAGTTGTTTAATACTGATTAATTATGGAGATTAATTTCGGTAAACACTTATTTATAGATTCGTTGGGCAACCATACTATCTGTGATTGTGCTCGATACTAACGCAAGGCGGTTTTTAATCAGACTAAGGATTAAAAATTTGGGCCAGCATTCGATTTAAATTTCACGACGTAATTAGATGCTAGTTTTGGAAACCATAACGAAAAAACGCTAGCTGGTGCGTTAGTATCGAGGGACAAACATGTGAAACTCATTATAATATAGGAATTGTTATATGGTATCATTTATTTAACGATGTATACACACCAAACGTGGTGCTCATGTAGCTCAATTACCAAATACAATCATTGTTTTGCAAATTAGTTTAAATTGTTATTGATAAATGTTTATGTAAGTAAACAATAAGCAGAACAGGGAATTGGTATTGCGCCGCAGCTTGCATTAGAATAGGTCCTATTCGACTTAAGAGTACACCGGACGGCGGTCAAAAACACGTCGTGTCCGCGCATGACTTCCCAATTACCGGTTATCGGTACCGCAGCCTTCACTCACCCTGTACCCAACACTGTTACCACCGATGTACGACGACAACATACGACTAGTAACGATTATTTCCGACCAATTAAACAAGGGGTCAGGCATCGTACAGCAATCACTCGCCTATGCGTAAACCGGTGTAAACTGGTATAATAATATAACACTGTAAGTTGAATATCGTATAATAAATGCAGAAATGAAGAATAAGGAGTAAGACAACACTCTACAGACATTGTACAGCGTGTAACTAATTTTGAAGATTTCGTTGTGTGGTAATTTCCCTGAGTACAATATTATTATATTTATCATAACAGAAGTCCAGTATTATTACAGCTTGCTCCCATGAGAATAACAAAATTACCTAGTGCTAAAAGTATTTTTACCTTACCCATCCAAAATGATGATAATGTATCTATATATGTATATATAATATGTATATCATGTATTAACTTTATTTTTGTTATCAAAACTTCGGTAATCGCCCACAACCTATATTTACAATATGTGAGGTATCGTAATATGTTCTCGAACCATCTAAACTAACCCTCCTTCCGTAGGTTCCTCGGGTATAGTTCACAAGCAACGCAAATATCTCATATAATATTAATTCATATATACCTATTGAAATAATACATGTACCGGGTGCTCCATTTACTGTAATAAATTCATTAGCTTAAAAACTATTATCGTTTTTGAAAAACTTTTCTTACGGTATTTTAAGTTGTTAAACAACAATGTTTTTCTAGATCAATTTTTACTATTTTCTTATTTCAAATCAGAATATTTTTTGATGTACTTACTTCAACATATAAAATTTAATTTTGGACGAGTAATTTATGAGTTATGTATTTAAAGTTTTGATGTGCAGAGTACATCGCGGTACCCCTTGAAAACTATATTGGTGCACTACTTTGTTCATCTAAGATGCCGACTTATAAGTTATAAGTTAAACTAATAAATAACTTGCCTGAAATTTGATTTCGAAAGATATACTGGCCAGTCAAATTAGGTTTGAATTCGGAATTAATTAGTGGAAAGCTGGAAATTGTTTTAACTGCTTAAGCATGGATCTGTTATTAAACGATCGGAAATTATGCGTTTCAAATACATTTATGACAAATTCGTATATAATTTTTCATTAATTAAATAATTATAAGTTTTAGTTCAACTAAATAATATTTATTAGTATAGTAGTTATGTAGTATACAATCCCTACCCTCTCTCACTATTTAATGAAAAAGGAATGCGAAAGACTAAAATATCAGTTTTATGATTTGTTTAATCCTATAACTGGATTTTGGTTGTTGATACTTTAATTGTTCGCAGTTCTATAGAGATCGCAAATAGTATACAGTGTGTTGTTATGATTCGCGAAGATACTGATCTTTTGGTTCTACCATCAGCTCTAGCTCCATTATCTTGTGCAAACATTTATTATTTAAAGCCAGGAAAAGGTAAATCGGATCATACATGTGTTGAGTGCTAACAACTTCAAATATCTAAAACATGTTAAGGATTACGTATTATTTATCTGTACTTTCAGTGGATATGATACAACTTAGCATTTTTAAGACAAAGAAAATAAAATTCCTGAAATTGTTAGATAAAAATAACCAACTGCAAGATATTGTTTCCATTTTCTTAGATGACAAATAAATGTTTGCACAAAATGAAGGGGCTAGAGCTGGAAGTAGAATCAAAAGATCAGTGTCTTCGCCAACCATGACATCAAACTTTGTACTATTTGGGATATCAATAGTACCGTGAACAATTAAAATATCAGCATCCTCAACAGTTTGCTTCACAATAAAATTTTCATTCCCAAGATTTTCCCGTAAAATAAGTATAAGACCTCGTTTGTTTTCATCGCATTTGAAAAGAATTGCTCTTGAGATATAGTTTCACACATTGTTTCGTCAAAAATTACATTTTAAGATCCATAAATTCTTGCCCTTCGATACTGATTTGATACCTTTAGTTAACTTATCTGGATATCCATTATCCATCAAATACAATAGTGGCACCACTTTTGTAATATTGTTTTACATAAAAGCGACGTACCTACTTAGTGAAAATTGAAGAAAACTTTTCTCTTGTTCGCTTGTTTTCTTGTTGAAAAAGAAAGCCACCGCCTATTACGTAAAAAGCGTTTTCAAAATTAAAGTCAGTTACAGGATTAAACAAATCATAAACAACTGATTTCTTAGTCTCACGCATGATTACATTACTATTATACTATAGTAACTATTATTTAGTTGAACTAAAACTTATAATTATTTAATTAAATAATAATTTTTTCTTAGATAACTAATAAGTTATTAATGTAAATACTAAATTGTAATTATTATAACTATATTTACTACTATGTATAAATTACGTTGGTATTTTATGAAAAATTATATACGAATTTGTTACAAATAACGCATTTGAAACGCATAATTGCCGATTGTGATTTGAGGGTCTAATTTCGAAATCTATTATTTAACCTTGACACTTTGTCAAAACTATCAAAACTATTGAATATTAGATGCGAAATTACAATCTCTATAAAGTAAATAATATGACTTTTAGACGTAAATTTGATGAATTCCAGAAAACAACGTCAAAAAATCCCTTTTTTAAAAAACTTTAAAATAACAAATTTTCAACGTCGATTATTAACCTTAGTTTTGAACCAAGCACAATATTTCTGAATTAAATTTTGTAGAGAATTCAATGTTTTATATTTTAAACTCAATTAAGTTTTTTGATTAAACTTATAGTTTCGGGTTATTATCAAAGAACTAAAAATACTTTGATTTTAGAGCTTTGTTTCATGATGGTGGCCAACGCCGATCTCAGAGGTAGGAGAAAAACATATTTTCCTAATATCAGACCTATGCCTAAGCAATTAAAACAATTTCCAGCTTAACACTAATTAATTCCGAATTTGGTAATTTGTTGGTCTAATTTCACTGGCATTTGGCTTCGAAATATGGAACTAAAAATGTAAGTTATTATTTAAAGGTTAAAAAACTTAAGAATTATAGCGATAAAAATCTAAAAAAATATACATTTTTTCAATAATGTTGTTTTGTAACGAATTGAATTACGAAACATTTCCAAAAACGTTAATGCTTTCTGAAATAATACGTGACTAGGTACGTAAAATAGATCACTCCGTACATACACAACTATTTGGGTACACGCGTGATTCCCATCAAGCTGTTATATACATCTCATGTTGTACTGCAACATCCGATGATGCGACTTTCAGACTTTATGTACCTACTGTATATATACAGTGTATACACCATATATACATCACACATGTAGGTACTTACTTATATGTTATATAATGCCGTAGCCGCGACATAATAGGTTAATGTGTCTGGCAGACGACGAAGGAGAAGTGCCAAGAATTTCTATGCGGGGAAACATTTATTTTTTTAAACTTAATAAAATGGTAATGGCAGTAAAAAAAATTCAAGCTATAGCTATAACTACATGTATAGTACTTGTATGAGTCGAGACGAGAATATAATGCATGTACCTATATTATAATAATAATATTATGTAGGTAGGTACATCTTACTTCTTCGATCTTAGAATACTACCGCCGATACATAATTTATAATATATTATTTACGTCATATAGGTACGTATATCTATATAGATTTTTTCAAACTTATGAGCCGATACCTGGACTGGCCATTGCCATACGTATTTAAAATTGTATTTTGTGGTAGAAGGATTTCCTAGTCAATTCCACAATCAAGCCATAAAGTTTACGGAAATGGTAAGCTACATTTTTTAATAAAAATAAAATACGAAAATGTTAATTTTTTTCAAACTTAAGTGCAGCCGATACTCGTTACTATACTAAATATGTCAAAAATGTAACTCGTTATACTATGAAGACATTACAAGTCAAAAGTAATAATTTCAATTAAATTTTCGTTACTTGGAAATAATTCTGATGAAACTAAGTAACGCGTTACTTTCGTTACGTTACTACCCAACACTGCCCATAGCTCATAGGCCACAGCACAAGTTGAAAACGTGCAGTTTGTTGTCAGATTATTTTACCCGTCCAACATAATTCTCTTTTTGTCTTTTGTTAGTACTACTGATAATTTATTGTAAATATATTCTATAATAAATATAATTTTGTTCAATTGGGATTCTTAATATGAAGTAAAATATGAAAAAAAGGAAAAGTGACTTTTTTCCGAAATGGACTTTACTCTCACCAAATTTGGATCCACCGGAGACTACCTATACATACATAATATAGATAATATAAAATAATATAATATGAAAAAGATACCTATCTAAAATGGTTAGAATTTAGAAATATTATGTATGAAAGACTGTGATATTTTATGCGTTCGTATCTCATTAAGTATTGATTCTTACATAGGTAGCCTATATACACAGATTTTCGGCTAAGTATACAAATTAAAAATATATTAGATAGGTTACAAGTATAAAGGGGAGATTTGGTTCGCGACGTATTTGAACGTATTCGGTTTGCTCTTAGATCTTCAAATTTTCGACAGTGAACCAAAATATGTATGTTTATAACGGAGAGGACAATTTACCACAAGTTTGGCATTGACCTGGTCGTTCCAAATTTTTCATTAGGCGTCCTTACGTTGTGCCAACCAAATGTGTCCGATTCGAAGCCTGTTGATTATTGCATTCCGTCGCATAAATAAGTTGAAAATTGGCCATTGGTGAGGTTTTAATTTCGTATTTAAGTTTAGTGATCATGGGGTTGGTTGCCCACCGATGTTACCAGCAAAACATCATGTATTCACGCACAGACGGATACAAGAGTGAAGATAATTAAATTCCAAATGTATAGACCTTAAGGTAAGCGTATATTATATATAAATCAATATATGGTATAGTGTGTGGTACATAATAACGCACAGTGCCAAGAAAACCCACCGTTGAAATTAGAAACTATTCGTAGTATATATTATTAAGATAATAATATATTGCGTTCCCGTGATAAATAATTCGGTCACCGCGGTTGGATCATAATAGATCATTCGTGAACAATGTTCAAGCAGGAAATGTTGTAATTGCGTATTGTAAAGCCCGTAGTCTTCGAATATACCGAACTAATTGTTTTCGTATACATAATATAATACAGTCAACAGGACGTGGTGACTTATAACAACCATAGTCGTCGTCGCTGTATCCGATTTCTATTACAATGTGTTGTTAATATAATATACACAAAGTTTCGAAACATGACTTATAATGTATAATAATTTATTAAATGTTAATTAGTAAACCGAATACTACCGACGTACGTTTGTTGAATTTCTCAATATTTCAATCGAATGAGCAGGTTTCCACAAGAATGATACCAATAGTGGAAACAAGTGTAAAATCAATTTTTAAAGCAATTAAAGTAAGAATAAAATATGTATGATATAATATACTAGTAATGGAATGTACTTTGCTAAACGCTAAAGATTTAAAATACTTACGCGTTTAGTGTATACATATTTTATATGTTTGTTTCATTGGATTTCTAAAATTTAAATTCGATTAATTTAAGTCGCATGAGGTCTTATCTGTACCATATTTGCATATTGGGTGGTGAGGTTGATTTTCCGGAAGGTTATTGGATAGTGCGTCAGTGCAGCAGGTAGTCAAAGGGCTTGGAGTGCTTGGTCGGTCATCATGGAAACGATTTAAAAATATTTTTTATTGGAGGTAACTGCATGCATAATAGTGTAGGTACACTGTACATCTTTATATTATATAAAAAACGTTTTGTATATTTTATCTCCGTTGTATATTATTTTAAATTTCACGAGACAAGGAGAGGGGTTGTGAGGGGCAAAGACCCACGTGTGGGTGTGGGCTTACATTGGGGTTGGTGAACGAAGCAAGTGGGGGGCAGAGGCCCCTTCTAGTATAAATATAGTATAATATTATTTTTATTCAGTATTGTAACCTATATAGATAGCTACACTCCACTGCAGTAGATAGTGCAGTGTCACTTATTCGTCCATCACTGTTTATAAAAAATATATTATTTGTTTGCACTTTGGTGCGAAGGTGATGGTACGGGAACTTTCTAGCAGTTATAATGGCTTGAGTTGAAGAAGAGTTTCAAATTTGGCATCACAACTAGGATTCAACTTAGAATATATACAAATGTTTTTTTTTAGTTGTTGACGGGATGGTGGACAGTTGTTTCCCTCACCATATCATGAATTTACCACTGCTTGCGCAGTGTTAAATAGGACGAACCCAAAATCAACAATTATGAACTATACGTGAACTGTGCACAGTGCACACCGCCACGTATAATATAACGAGTACGATAAATTAAAAACGGTCGTGTCGAAACCGAACACGCTTGCGGCGGTGGCGATGAGACTCGGGAAAAATCGCGTTAATCACGTTGCACGCCCTCCCGACGAGTCCCGCGACCCCTGCGAAAAAATCAAATCGAAAAACCTTCCAAACAAACTACTTTATAACCATAGGCATTTGTGTTATATCATAAGCTTGCGTCTTATATTGTGTATTAGTCATACGCGCGAGGATTCGCCTATTTAAATATAGCTCGTCGTCGTTCCAGTTGTCATCGTGCTGATGTATCATGTGTGTCGGAACTTTTTTTGCATTGTGCGTCTCGCAGCGTGTACACACACACACACACACGTTTATACAATATCAATGTTATACTGTAAGGTTTTAGGCCCCTCGGAAACCGTAATGAGCTCCCCCCCTTCAGCACCCACCTATTTCCAGATAATCCGGCGGTGGCTTATTTGACGGGTTGCTGACCCAGTTCGCTTTTTTCAATTAACACTCAATTGGTCGTACAAATTGTTTGGACCTTGAGTATGTGCAGTGTTAATATTATACATTACAGTCATCATGCGTATATACCATATTATTATAGGTACATACAAGCGCGCACTGCTACGAACGCTCTATCGACCGCTTATTTTCGTTGTCGAGACGCGTGCGCGCACATATACGTTACGACTTACAAATTATTATAATGCAATAAATATATACTGTTCTTAGTGTATAGTAAAAAGGTACTAATTATATAAAGGCTGGGAAGTCGATGGGTACTTACAGTGAAGTGTTATGTTATATATTAGCACATACGGCATACGCACAGAAGAAATATCTATATATAGTATTATAGTATAATACACTATATATACCTATATGATGTAATTTCAAGAGTGATGAACTTCTCATTATTCAAACGATAATAGTTTATTGTGAATTATTAAGGAGATGATGATTTTTTTGAATAATAAAATGTCGATGTATATTAATGAAAATTTGACCGAGTGGTTTCTGAGTCATTAAAATGTATGAACTACAAGGATTAGAAGATGTGGGGGCTACGAGATTATGCCTACATAAAATATTACACAGATGAAATATTATAGTGAAGTCAAGTAGGTACTTATAATATATTGTACTCGGCCAGTGTTTATAAATTATTATAAAATATGTTAATGTATTAACCACAGTGGGTTATATATTCGCTACAATTTTATTTTACTCGACGGTGTGAATATGAATACATATATTGTATAATATTGTACTACAGTAAGTAAAGTAACCTATATGTATCAGCGATGTAATATTTAGTATAGGCATATTATTTTTTTTTTAAATCATTTTGTTACTGTTGCTGCTCGTGATATTACAATAGTTAAGCACATATATACCTACTATGCCGACAATATTGCAGTATCTAGTGTAGCAATTTACAATTTTATGTTTTTTTGTTATTTTTTTTCTGTGATTCATGCGCAGTCGCCCGAGATCAAATGAAACTAGTATACGCAATACACGGAGTGAATAAGGCATGTGCGAGTGTCCGTAGAGCAGGCGACTGGCAAGCAAGTATAAAATAACATGATAGGTTCCACGTTGATTCGCTAGTATTTCCACAAAGCTCGAAAACAAATTGGTTAACCGTTATAAATATTTACTACGTCACTCGAGGAATAGAGAACACATTCGGGCGGGTTAACGTTAATATGCAGAAGGTATATATTGTATTCAGTATATAATAATATGTGTATAGTAATATGTACAGCCGTGGTACTATGTGGGTAGGTTTATATGTTTATGGACGTGCACTACCCTATGTGTCGATCGACGAAGTGTATTATAGTCGCCTCCGATGTAATCAACGATTCCATAACCATTAGTTTTCCCGCGAGTATACATAAATACATTCAGGTGTATATATATATATATCTATATTCGAAGGTATGACTCTTGTACACGTAATAATATATTATATTGTTATATAGGCCGTATCTGTTTTCATCCAATAAGGAATTAATAATAATAGTGTGTGTGTGTGTGTGTGTGATACAAAATAAAATAAAATTTGAAAAAATAATATTATTTTTTTTCATGTTCTATTTGATTGTAATGCATATGTAATATGTAATAGCACAACACTGGTGACTGCTATAAATATTTTTTGATTAAATCAATTTTAATATTTTGAGGAAAATGAACATAATTTCAATTTTTAAGTCCATAAGAATGTTTGAAGGAAAATGGTCTCATCCACTGTATTGTATAGTATTTGGACCGACTAAACACTATGTTCGCACTATAGATGGTAAATGGGAAGGAGGAAAAATTGAATAATTTAACTCAACAATTGTAATTTTCTTTGTAAATTCGTATAATACATACTTTTTTTGATAAATTATAGACTTAAATTATTTTCTTTTTTTATTAATACTTGACATGCACATGCCTATAAATAACGATTTTTTACTTGCATGTAACCGCATTATGCTAAGTTATGGTGAGTTTTTTTGACGGTAAATTATAATACGCCCAAATGCCCAAACTTTAAAAATGGTGGGAAAACATGAAAAATAAAATATTCATCATATATTCGTAGCATTAGATCAATATATTAGTTTTAACTTTTAAGTAATTATGACGAATTTCAGATTTATTGTAAAACATTTTAACACTTGGAGTATGCACATTGCATACAGAACATGAAATCATACACTTATTAAATATGACTTTAAATTTCAAATTTTAACATTTGTTTTTCGTTTAAATCAATCTTTCCTGGGTATCAGTAAAAAAAAAATATAACAATAAATACATTATATTATTATTATACTTCTTATAATTATTATACTGCAGCTGTTTGTAACTTTACTACTGAAAATAATCGTAAGAACGACTAATTATAATTTTTTAATATCGATAGCAGGGTTCTATGAATTTGTTGTTTCGATACGCACATCACACACAGAAAGTTAATATACATTTCCTTATCTCTATATTCTATACCTATTATATACCTACCATTGTATTTAGTATATTTTTTTATCTGTGATACAATCCTTTGAATTTAAGACCGCCGGCTGTGCACGATGGTAACCGATAACGTCGATGAATTCTGTCATAATAGTATTATACAGGTACCGCTACGTTTGTTTATAATCGCATTGTAATTCGTAAAGGTACCTATATTGTATATTATTTTACTTTAACGAGAACTCGGTCGAACGAATCATAATACTGTCGTCATAATGCGAACAAACGATTTGAATATTTTTAGCAAAACGAATTACAATAGCTTTATTATGATAATAATAACGACACGATTTAACACGAATATATTTGTAAGATAGAACACACAAAGAACGTTTTGAAATTAATTTATGTTAATAACCACATAGCTATATTATAGACGCGATGTAGTTTTTTAAACTCTTATTAGGTAACACGCGCGCATAGAAATTTAAAAAACAATCGATTTTAATATTTACATATTTTTGTGTCTTACACTAAGTATAGTGATAAATGTATAGTATAATAATATTATATTATGGACATAGACCGCCGCCGACGACAGTAGAAAAATAATCAAATTGTCGATGAAAAGTTTTTGTTCGCCGTTCACTTTCCGACTCTCGCGTTTATGATATCATAATAATATAACATTATGCCCACCTAGGCGCCAATACGTCATATTATTATGTACAAATTGTGTTGTTTAATAATTATTATACTTGTTTTCCGTAAAAAAAAAAAAAACATCGTATGGTGTATAATATTTTATTGCGAATCGCGTTTGGACACGAAAGCGTATATAATCGTCTTTTTGTTTAAAGTCTTATCGATCGACGAGATTTTCATCAGTTGTGATATTTTTTCCCCCAAAAACATAATTGTTCTGAACTCGTGTAAGATATAGGCTGCGGCGAGTACTCATGCTACCCATTGTCCCATACAATATAATATTACATAGGTGTGTGCGTTTATATACAGCGTGGCATACGCAAACGAATTTCGTGGCTATATTACGAAACGCTTCACTACCCCTTCGTGTACAATAATAAACCGATTCGGCTGCATTATAATCATAATAATAGTATACCACATACCTGTGTATCACTCTTCGCGGGTGGTGCACTGGTGTACGGTGTACCTTGTGACATACTATATTATACTATTATAGTATAAACGTTCACATTACAAAACGTATATTTTTTTAGACCAAACAAAAGACGTTCAAGTACGAGACAAATAAAGAGAGGGAGAGAGAGAGAGTGAAAATTAAAATAATTAAAACAATCATATTATTAATTTACGCATACCTATCGTACAAGACGACGAAACGACTTATTATCGTGTATCAGCAAAAATCAATTTGTACTGCAGCGTACACAGCAGGGTATTTCGTTGTGTTAGTACCAAAACTTATACTACCAGTCAAAAACTTTTTTTGATCGGTACATTTTTAAACATGAATTTGGAATATTCTATACATGTATTTTTCGATTTACCTTAACTCAAAATAAAAATAGATAAGTATCTTATAAAAAAAATAACTATATAATCGTTTACCAAATTTATATAGCGTTTTTTCATATAAATTATCTTAAATGTTCAATTTATTGATGTATTATGCCAGTATAGTAACTAACTTTTTAAAGTGTAGGTAGTAGGTGGATTGTGGAGCAGACGAGCATGTGTGTACGAGGACAAACACGGCGAAAAAATCCTTATAATTTAATCATAACAGTGAATAAACTTTACTTTAAAAGAATAGACAAATTTTGAATTTATTGATACCTATTTCTGGTCAATTGTTCGATGAATAAGTTTATTTTTATTATTTCACTTTATTATTTATCGCGTGTGTACTATAATATTTAAGAGTTTAATACCGCCAGCACAGGACCAAAGAACTCTGCTACAAACTACGGTTTACAGAAAATAATAAAATAATTGAAATGACAAAAGTTGCATTTAACTTTTGACAACAGAGGAGAAGTTGTCACTACTCAGTACTCGTTGATGTCATTGAGACACTGAGTTCTGAGTACTGAGTACTGACGAGCAACTTATCTTTATTCTAGCTGTCGGTTTACGGAGCCGGGAAGCACACAAACGGCATAAGCAAGAATAATAACTACAGAATAAGGTTGTATTGAATTGTGTATTTGTGCGTTGTACTGCTGTCATAAACTCATAACAGAACAAAACATTATCAAATAGCAATATCTGAGAAACACCGATAACCGATAAGAAAGATCGAGCACCAAGTGGAGGTATAAAATATCATCACAGATTTTGTAATTTGTAATTTATTTGTAGTCGTGGACTCGCCACTCGTGGTTGAAATCATAGAAATATACAACCGTGGTTGTTGTATAGAATGTTGTAGAAGTCTGTGCCCCACTGACGACTGACCTGTATAAATCATAGATTTACAAAAATATTTTTATGGTGATTGGTGATATAAATATCGTAATGTAATTGCAGCATTGAGCGAGTTTTCCTCGACTCATCGTTGCACCAAAAGCAAACGGTTTACTATAAAATTCATTCATCACAGAACAATAAAAAAAGAACACAATATTTATGATTTAAATAACAATTGTTTTTATTTACAAAAACAACAAAACTATGGAGGTAGGTAGCTATATATAATATAGTTATGTATTATAAAACCATGAAATATGCCTTATTATATTATAGTACTAAGGCACTGAGCCGCCATATAATTTAATTTAAAGTAGTTATAGTAGGTACAATTATTCAATTAATATACTAATCTTATCATAACGATTAATGAATTAGTCTTCGCTCAAAATCGATTTTCATGTGCAATATATATTTAGTAGGTATTAACGTTTTTAAAAAGTTATTCAAACTTCAGAGTTAAATTATTAGATACCTTTAAAAATAATTTTAGTTTCTGAGCTGAGCGATGAATGCATTGAATTTACAATGGTGTGTTTTATTTTTTAAAAAATTTGTGTCGATAAAACAATAATCAATTCTTTTGATTTTTTTTCTATAATTGTCAATACAATTTTATTTGTTAGGGGCCAAAAAGCGTGAAAATGTAATACAAGGCTCCTAATATTGTCACTATATAAGTAATATACTGCTATATATAACAGTTAAAAAATATTAATAATACATAGGCAACATTTTTTTTATACAAACATTTTAATTTCGAATTTTGACAAAATATATCATATTTAAAATTTAAAAATGTATAAAATGTATAAAAGGCTCCTATATATTGTTTCAAAGACAGATGGAAAATATTAAAAATCCAGTCACAGTTTTTTTTCATAAGCATTTAAAGTTCAAGTATTGACAAGATACTTAAAATCACAAAAATGTACAAATAATTGTGAGTTAGAAATTCATAAAAATTTTTCTTTTTAAATCTAAGATTTAAAAATGTAATTATAAGATTCCTCATAACTTTGTCTACCTTTATCAAAAAAAACAATGCCTACATGCTAAATCAAATTAATTTTTTATGAGCGTTTGAAGTTCATATTTTTACAAGATTGGATATTCACTCGATTTCTCATGTAGCGATTTTGTTATTTTGTTGTTATTGAAAAATGAATAACTGTAGATACATGAAAATTTCACTGAATGTTCATTTAATCAATTACTATATTTTGACTCTTTTTGAGCTGTTTATGGACATTGTTAGTTTTCAATATTTTTTTTCTCTAATTTTATTAAAAATGCATGAACATTTAACACAAGATTCCTGAAATACTGTTACTATAGCAGTTTAAAAATATTAAAAATACATAGGCACAATTTCTTTTTAAATATGCATTTTAAGTTCGAATTTTAATAAAATGTTATAATTATTTTGTAGTCAAACATTTATAAAATTTTCAACTTTTATATCTATTGAAAATTTAAAACAATGCTTCACGTGAAATGTAAATTCGTTATATATAAATTACTTAATTCACAATAATATCACCAAATATACCTATAGTACCTGATATCATATGATAACTGACTGAACCACCTATTTTGCGGTTATGCCTATAATTATAATATTATTGTACACCTGTCAAAAAGTGATTTTCTAGTACAAAAGATTAGGGACAAGTTTTGTTCATATTAGGATATTACAACTCAAGTCAATAATTATGTTGAAAATAATATGGTATCGGTACATGCACGTATATATGGGGGTTTAAGGGTTCAAACCTCAACCGAAATGTTTTCAAACAATATTATTTTTTGACATGCAGCTATTATATCATATAAATATTACATTATAATTTTACCTAGGTATGTAAAATACAATTTTTAATTTTTTAAAAAATTATTTTGTGTTAACTATTCGACTATATTGACGTTCGCACGTTCTACACAATACATATTGTTATTTGAACCCTTATATAGTATAGTTTATAAAACTGTCCATGTCGTTCCCGCCACGGTGTAATGCGTTATTTTATGATTTATTTAGCAGTTTTCGTCGCCTTTAGTGTTTGATGGCTTAAATATTTCTTGGTACATATTATAATATCCATGTAGCGTTTATACTTTGTATCATTGACTAATGAGTTTTTTTATTTAAAATATATATTTGAACGAAGTTTTAGTCGAGTTTTGTGTTCAAAAAATATGTTTAATAATTACAAAAACAAAAAACAATACAAAAATGTATAAACAATATTTTTCAAAACAAAAACAGTATTCTGTATGAAAAAAATGAGCACATTGGCTATCAATAATATTATATGTTCATAATAAAAAAAAGGGCCGAGAATAAGAAAAAAAAAATCGAATTTACAATGTGAACAATTTGAAATAATTTAAAGAAAAAAAAGGAAAAAAAAATACTTCGGACAGGAGACAGGACAGGACAATAAATACGGGGGGGGGGAGTATGCGAGATGGCGAATATTGGTGCGGATATATGTAGTGTTATTGGCCACTGGTCACCTCTGCATGTTCTCACGACCTGTCCCGCGGGTTGCCGAGTATGTCGCTGGCGCGTTTCCTCGGACGCTTGACGACCTTGCCCAGCCGGCGAGGCCAGACCGATACGGCCGCGGAGCGACCACGGATGTCGGTGACGAACGGCGGCTAGTGCGCGATGTTGTGCGCGTTGACGGTCGATGGCGCGACGACTCTGCCGACGGACGGCGGAGACCAAGACACGGAGAGAGCGAAGGTAGATTTTGTGCCGCGGAACCGGCGGGGACGAGCGAAGCGGCCGATGTGGGATTACCGCGGGACGAAAAGACGAGAGTAAGCGGACCGCAGCGCGATCCTCAACTCTCGGTAATTTTCGCCCTGGCGTTGTCCCTTCGGCCGCTTCTTCATTCCGCCGCCGCGATGGTGAAGTCGCGCACCGCCGGACCCTGAAACCGTTAAGTTTCCTTGGATCCGGCGGCGCTGGCGTCTCCGTGTTCCTAACACGCAATCTCCATACCACTCACCCCGTGCCAAGGTCTCCGCCGCTGCCGTCGTACCGAGTCGCCATCGTCATCGTCGGTGTACCGTCGGGGCGGAATCGTTGCCCGCGCCGGTACCTCTACTAGCCGCCGTGTCGTCGCCGTCGTCCGTCGCCGCCGCTCCACGTGACCGTAACTGCAGCCGGGCGCTCGCCGAGCCGCCAGAGGGTCTCGCGCGTCAAAGACGACCGAGCGCGCTACGCCCGCGAACCCGTCGCGCCGCGGGTGGCCGGAGAACGTGCGTGGGTGACTTACCGCCCCGCGCACCATCCGTGCTCTTTCTCACATACTCCCCTCCTGTGCGTCACTGTCATTCTGTCCGTCGTCCACGGCCAAGGGGCGAGCTGCGGACGGGTTTTCACCGGCAGCAGCACAGAGCGCGGAAAAAGCGTCTGACGCTTCTCCATCTCGTGCGAGGTGGATCGTTTTTTCCGGGTGCTTCCGCCGGGTTCATCCAACCGACCAGCTCACCAAGACTATTTTTTACAGCTATACCCCTGGCCGGCTCAATTTTGTCATCCAACACGTCTTCTGTACGCAAAACGTCGTCGAGTGGACCGCCCTCGGGGGTCGGGGTGGGTTCGACAGGCCCCGATTCCGAGGACGGCGCGTCCTCACACGACGACGTACAGCTGCTCTTCAATAAAACGGAATGGTCTTCTTCTGCAGCTTCCGAAATTTTTGAACTGTCTTCTTCCTGGCCCGTGTTGTTGTTGCCGAGCGGTGTTGTCTCTGAGATCGAAGCAAGCTCCGACTCTGCTGCAGATGACAGCGCATCGCCGCTCGGCAATCCATCACTGTGCAAAGAGACGGACTCCTCGGCGTTTTCGTCACACTCCTGTCTATCTGCGCCTCCAAGAATCGGATTTTGTCCTTCCGACTCCGGGGTTTGATCGTCGCCTGCACTCGCAGTAGTTGCGACCGAATCAATGGCAGACAGAAGAAGGGTAACTAAACCCGTGTTGTGGTTGCCGAGCGGTGCTGTCTCTGGGATCGGAGCAGGCTCCGACTCTGCCGCAGATGACAGCGCATCGCCGCTCGGCAATCCATCACTGTGCAAGGAGACGTCCTCGGCGTTTTCGTCGAACTCCTGTCTATCTGCGCCTCCAAGAATCGAATTTTGTCCTTCCGTCTCCGGGGTCTGATCGTCGCCAGCACTTGCAGTAGTAGCGACCGAATCAATGGCAGACAGAAGAGGAGTAACTAAACCCACGAGATATTCGTCACTTTCGTCGGCGTAAGTGCCATCCATAATGTTGACTACAATGTCTTCTAAGATTTCGAGCAATATGACGTTTACCGCGTCGATGTTATAATAGTTAGTTGCCATCTTTTGTTTTAGCGAAGATAATATGTACGTGTATGTTGGGATTTAATTGAGAATTGCTAATGAGCTAAATACAAATCGTCCAACACAGAGACCGATCTCCGGGGAAATCTCCCAGACGACGACGTGTATTACTAGGCGGCCAGTAATATGTTTATCGTTCTCGTCGGCCTGCAGCATTAGAATTTCGAGCGCATTAATTTTTCTAAAGACCATTATTGACCTATTATACCTATAATATTTTAATGAGGATAGTTTCTGGTATTAAAAATTGTATTATTCTGTGACTCGATTTATACTTTTAGGTGATCTTATATATATATAAATGTTACGGGCAAACTCGCAAACTGCAGGGGCGTCATTTCAACTTTTTCTTTGTTGGTGCCAAAATGTTTGCAGGCCATTCAAATCATTACCAGGCCAAATAGAAAACCTTTTTTTTTTTTTTTTGGGGGGGGGGGGGTCAATTGGTGACAAAAACTGTAAATATTTGTATAATTTATTTAATATGTCGCTTATATTAGTATGAAAATAACACAATATTGTTACTATTTTTGACGAACTATGTGTAGGTACTTTTAACGTATTTATTTTATATTGTGGATACCAATGCGCAGTGGTATTTACACTTGGCAAATAAATGTATGGGTAATGGCCATATACCTATAGTGCCTACTAGGATATTATAAATTTATACGGAAACATAATAATGTATAATATATTGTTTCGTGTGTGAAAAGTGCGTATAGTTATAATGGAATATACCAACAGCATTTCGAATATCATTGTCCGGTCGATAACGCGTGTTTACACGTTTAGGTATATATTATTATGAATAAAGTACCTATGAATACATAATATTACTACTGTATGTACGCATATCTATACATTATTATATCGCATCTATATATATAACGCATACCTACATTTCAACAACGTACCTCTATATAGGCTCCATAAAATGTTATACACGCGTATAATATATATCTAAACCATCATACATATCATTATATCGCAATGATAATATGCAAACCATTTCTCGAGTCACAGACTATACACGTCATAATAATATCATATATAAATATAACATTGTAACAATATGGGCTGCCTCAGTGCCGGAGTGGAAGATATAGCGTCGTAAGATTGGAGGTTCCTATATATATTCTATAATAATATAATATAATATATTATAATATAATCGTACATTAAGCATGTTTATATGTATATACTTTATACATTATACTGGATGTCTCTACAACTCGACGTGTGTTTGTCCGGTCGATAACTTTTTTTTTTCAAACATTTTTTATGTACTATACCACCACGTCCGATGTCGGCGAGAGTGCCGAGGAAATGTACCTATAATATTTTTACGATCACTATACGTACGTGTATATAGCTGAGGCATAGGAGTAAAAACGATTTACTTTATTTTCACGTTGCTTGAAAGTCTATAATATATTATATGACATGTAGGAAATCCGATTTGCAGAGCTGATGTAGTACGTCCCGAACGTAAATGTTTTGAAATAACACTAATTTCCTGTGATATAAGTGTTCAAAAGTATTAGAGTTATGGAAGTTATATTTGACTATAACCGGCGGATACCGGATGATGATCGTGCAGCGGATATTATATATAGTATACGGTTGGTTAAAAGCACGCCGATGAGATGACACACTTTGCTGTATACTCAAGGTGAAACATAATAATACTTAACAAATTAAATAACTTTTGTTTTAATCAAAATTTAAACATTAATTTTTTTTTATATACATATATGCACACGCCTGCGCTGAGGTACCTACAGTATACCGTTTAATATTTTTTTATATTCTGAAAACAGTTTTAAATTGTATCACGTTATTTCTTCAGAAAAATTTATAATAGCCAATTTGTAAATAAAATGTTTGGATAAATTTGTATTGTGGAAACGTTGATTTAAGTCGAGTAGTCCATTTTTTTCATTTTTTTTTTTAAAATTTCACTATTTTTGTGGAGTAAATTAATTGAAACGTAATTACTTTTTTAAAAATATTCTTTTTGGAATTTCCTGACATAAGTATATCATTACTTAAATTATTTATTTTCATAATTTTTGTCATACGTTTAACCATAATTCAATATACAGCAAAACTCGTTGGCAGCAAGGTTTTGAATTACCCAGAAATTATCTATGGGTACACTATAATTTTTTCTTGGGACCTTCTGCCGCTTGGACAAGATTATGACGTGAGTCACCGTAGTATTTCAATATTTATTCAAAAATACACGCTAAATTCATATAAAACGAAGAATAGAAAACTGGCAAATGGGCACTGACTATAACCTGCAGCTATACCTGATGGGAGGCATAAGTCATGCGTGTCGCATACTCGCGTCATGTTAAAAAAATTCCCCACTACTATTGAAAAATGCTTTGAGCGCGACGGTGCAGCGAAGTGACACGATATTATATATTGCAAGACATCAACAATTTTAGACTACGATTGTAGGGGGAGAACCCTGCTGATACTTTTCTTGACTGCACGTTGATGTGTGTATAATATACATGAACTACCACTGAAGTCGAATATTGGACCAGCTATTATAGTCTTTTAAACGTGCCAACTTAACTGCAAGAGCCTTATTTGCATTGCAAGTGTTGATCGACGGGTTAATATCTATGCATACAGACGATTTACGCCGTGAACATTAAATAGATATGGGTAATAAGTTTACGTGCAACAGTACAAACGGTAAAAAAGTAAAGTCCGAGGAAAAAACCTGAGAAAAAACGTATTTAAAGTAAGTATATTTTAACTGTGAATCATCAAACAGGACTGCAGGAAGAAAAGTGTCCGCCACAAACCTAATCGTTCGCTTTGGCGGTTTAACGAAAACAATAATTGTCGTCCAAACTCAAAAGCGAAGATGATCGTTCGACAGGACCAACCGATATCGTTTCTATAAAAGCGTCGAATCGTACGTAGAGAGCGCAACATCGCCGGTGAGTAGTAACACTAAATTCGGATGATTTTTGAGATTTTTTCGGATGATATACTCGACTCAGCAATGTTCTCTTTTGCCGTCGGACTTTTTTTCCTTACACACCTCGCGCAACAGCAGCGGCCAGCGACGAAGACGGTCGCGGTCCTGACGCTAATATCGTATATCATTATAACGTGATACGGAGATTATTATTATTATCATCATCGCCGCCGCCGCTTATACGACGAGAGGGGCACACACAAACTCACGCGTACATTACACAAACACGAACAAACACACGCGCACAAACGCGCACAAACACGAGTCCGTGGGCTCGGAATGCGCCGTGCGCTGCAACACGTACTATTATTATTATTATTGTACAATATAACGAAGGCGCGGTCCGCCGTATTATTTTTCGATCGTAACAAGTGGCGGTATTCCGTCGGACACTGGTAAATCGCACGCGCTGACGGCCGCGAGAATATGATATTTTATTAACGTTATACTACGCGAGTACTCGCTATGATATTATTACGCCGCGTTACGATATCGGCGCGCGTATACACGCGGGTTAAGAATTTTGACTCGTTGTGGTGGTAGTGGTGGTGGGTGGTGGTGGGTATGGTAGGACGACGAGAACGATAATTTTTAAGCGGCTTTTATTTTATATTATAACACGATTCCATAACGGTCAGTGTAAGCTCTGCGTACAGTGTACACGGGACATTTTTATTTCTGTTTTGGCGCTAATATAATATAACGACACACATATAGTCTATTACAACAGTCGAATAGGTATAGGTACACACTTTTTGAATTCAAGTGCCTACATCGTTCGGTAAATTTCGTCAAATAAACTCGTTTTGTATATTATGCCGAGTGGAGTGATGAATGTATTGATTTTACAATGATGTGTGTTTTTTTTTCAATTAAATATTTTATATTTGTGTCTAAAGACTCATTTTGAGTTTATGAACTTCGATGGTAGGTATAATTGAATCTGGTTGCTACTATTAGGAGATAAAAATTGATAATGCTCGGTACCTAGGTACTTTTTGTAATAGTCAAAAAAAAAAAACCGACCTTAATCTGTTTTTGTTGAGATTTTAATATTATTATTAAAAAAATAACTCGGTAACCTTGGTGACCAAAAAGTTGGACCGTCTCCGCTCAGAATCGTTTTTTATCGTATATTATTACAGTGCCTATTTAAGGTGGACGAGGTGCACTCGACTCCTATTCCGTACAGCAGACGAGTGGTTACCTACTTTCCCCCTCATTGTCCTGGCTATAATAAATAAATAAATATTTTTGTTTTCTGTATAATATAAGTTATATTATGGGTGTTACAGCCAATAATAGGTCAATCATAATACCTATGCGATACGTATGCAAACCAGCTATTCAATAACAGTAATATTGAATTACAGTGTGTACGGTCTCGAGTACGTGTTAGGCTGAAACAAAAATAAAAAATTCACTCGGAGATCTATTCATAACAATATCATCTCCACACACCCGACAAACGTACTAATCACGCCACTGCCGCACGTTTGCGATGTGACTGTGATATTTCGTGAGCGTTTGTGCGGACACAATTTGCGTGCTTGCGCGTGTGTCGAGTTGTTGTTGTTGTTTTGGCATTCGTGTGTAGCCCGAGAGATAAACGCATTGACCTTGGCACGAGTGTTGGCAATCGAACGAAAAAATTATTCGCACACGTGTACCGTTTACGCTACAGTTTAGGTACGACCGGCAAACAAAAAAAAAAAATTACGTCGTTCCGCGCGTGGCCAACTTTCCGAATCGTACCCATTCGGCACTACAATGCTGTTATCGAGTTACCGAGTTACCACTATTCCGTATATTTTTGCCGCGAAAATATTATAACAGGTGTATAGGACGTAGGTACACGGTAACATACGGTATAATGATCATAATAATATATCCGTCGTAATTTACTACAGCAACAGTTGTACCAGGAAAGTTTTATCCAATGTGCAACAGTAATAAACGAATAAAACTATTGACATTATATGTGTATTGATATTATAATATTACCCCGACAGTAGCACCACTCGAACCTCGGCCAGCAACAAGCTATATGGTGAACGTTAAGTTCAGACGAAAACTGTCTGGCGTGGTGTTACTGCAGCTACGGCGATGTATGATGTAAGCGTAGGGTCGTTTTATTTATTTATCACTATTAGATAAAACTTTCCCGGTAACACGATAAAGCGGAATAGTCAATCGACATGCGATTATAATATTATTGATACTGTACCGAACGTGGTACGACATATTGCCAAGCGTACGTTCGGTACACCGATTATAATTATAATTATTATATTTATATACAGAAAACGTCGATGGATCGACCGTCGCCATCGGCTGCATTCGTTAGGAGCGGAGAGTCGGGTACGAGTGAAGTAGACACTGGTGAGTTAGTGGTTGTGATCGCCGAGTGTTCGGCGTCTGTGGTATTTAAATCAGGCCAATTAGGGTATTAACGTCGCACGTGATAAGTAAATGAGTTTCATACGCGAGAAACGCGATATTCTGCACGCGTTTGAAAAGGAAACGAGGCCGATATATTATAAGTGGTCAAACACCCCATCTTTGCGACGAATACCGGAATACATGGTCGTGAGAAGCCGCCATGATCGCAGTACCATAATCTGGGATTTGCCACGAGTCATTTGAATAAGCTCGTGCGATGAGATAAAAGTCGGCTTTGAGGTCACGAATGACGGAATTAATGGCACCTATGGAGGTGGTTTGGGTGTGCCCTTGATGGAATAATTAAAAGTAATCTTTACAGAAAAACGGTTTTTTCCATACGAACATAATACCCATGTCTCGATATTATATCGTCGGGGTTATACATTGTGTACTATCCTACCACGCCGAGTAATGACGAAAGTTTGATTACTGGATACATATATTGTTATAATTATGTTTTATTTTTATAGAGACACGTGCGATAAATAAATTAAAATCCATTTTTAAGGAGTTAGTGTAGGCAACCCTATACAGATTATCACTCGCCGGAAGTGTACGTAGTTAATGCTCATTATAGTCATTAGGCATTAGTCATTAGTGTGCGCGCGCTATCCCGGATACCGATGCAGCTCTCGCACACGCACATAATTATTATAGGCAACGCGTTTGAAAAATATATCTTTTGTTCCAGTGCCACGACGGAAGTTGAAAAAGTATGATATATATTACAGGTACAATATCTACTATCAATAGGAAACGATGGATTTTCTTTCGTAAAAATAATATTCTTTTCCAGATGAATAATTATATATAATATGATCATTCGATCTCAAAATCACGCTGCAGTTTTTAATATAGGTAAGCGGGTCTCCGAGAACGGATGTAAGTGCACTTTCGAAATGATTTAAATCGGACGCAGCACAACCTTGATTAATTTAACGCTAGGTATATCTGAGTAATTTTCACCGTTCACGGTATAAGCTATAAGTGCATATAACCATCGAAAATCGAAATGGATACCGAAATGGTTACCTACTTTGTTTTTCGTGTATCGTCAATTATCTGTACGCGTGCTTTGTGCTTATGTGTAAGACGACCTATCTAAAGACTGCATCAGTAAATGCGACGTGGGTATTATAATGGCATAGATTATAAATACTTATAGTATGGTAATAGGTACCCGTAGCCAATACGACCATAAAATACAATATAATTATGTATAAATCGTTAAGTTATAATACGCGTAAAGTGTATAATATAATTTAAATATGTTTTTCGTCCAATAGGAGCATTTTGAAAAAGACATTTTTGACGGAAGGTATATATTATAGACATTTACGATACTTCTTCGTCTCAAAGAGCAAACAGGACGTGTTTTGACCTTATCTTAATGTCATGCAATTATTCGTGTATTTTGAAGTATTTAAACGGCGACGACCGGTCCTCGGACGACATTAACGCCTCAGCGTTTTTTTTTTGTTAATAAATGCTATATTAACAGAGTATACAGAGTGATTTTTCAAGCGTTTTAAGGAATTTGTTTGGAAAATGATTTCTTTATTTAGTTTGATGTATTAATTACAACGTGGTTTCGGATTAATGGATGGATTAGAATTTTTAAAAAAATTGTGTTGAAAATTAGCAAACAAAAGTGAGGTTCTTGTTATACTTTTATTTAATTGACATAATACAATTGACCATACACGATACGCCCATACTAGTTGCAAGTATTTGAAAATATGGTTTTTAAAATATGTACATACAAATTTCCAAATTCTGGATTTGAAATATGTATACACTTAACTTTAATTATAAAGATAAGGTGGTCACTGGTCTCTGCCTTGGCATGCTTAAAATATCACTCTGTATATGCATAATATATAAATATATAATATATATAATTCAATCGTGTCTGCCACGCATATACGATTCCAACAGGTTAGAGCAGGAGTCTCCGAACTGCAGCGGCCCGCGGACAAGTTTCAGACTGGTCCGGTGAACTGCAGCGAACAATCCAAAAATGATTTAAAATAAAATATTCAAAATATTCTTGTTTAATTTCATTGAGGTTATCACGAAGTCTTCTACAGTACGCATCTTCTATACAACAAAAAATCGCGAATGCGGTTATACACATAGGATGGTCCGCAAAGGGTTTTTAATTTTTTTTATACACGGCCCTCGAGTAAAAATATTTCGAGACTCCTGGGTACTATGGAGACATGCAGACATGAATCTTATAAAATATGCATAACGATTAACGAATGTATACCGCCCGAGATAAACAGACTGTATCATCTAATCACGTTGTCTCGTGGTTATCGGGACGCGTATTTCATCGCAATGTTTCCAACGTTTAGAATACTTCTCGCTTGACATCTAAAGGAATCGTTTCGTCTTATGACTCGTAATAATAATATTATGTTAGGTGTATACGCTAAGGTCCCTGCAATTGGCTTCAAGCCGGTGACCGAACGCAGGGACGCGTCCAATCAGAAATGCACAACGGACGTGTAACACTGTGCCAGCATTGGTTAATACTAGAGCAGTGGCGTACTACAAGCAGCAAGTGTTGACACCGGTACTGTCATATATCTGGGGATGGTTTTACCAGTACTGTTCGTGGGTTCGGTACTGTCGTACTGACTTAAGAGGACTTCACACCCGCATGTGTTGTCTCCGTCTTACACACGTACGACATGGACCAAACGCTTTAAGGCAGTCTGAGTATAATTCGCTCAATTTTGGTTCTGGAGTAAAAATACCTATTATGAAATTGAATCGTGATGATATTTCTAAGGGCAAGACGCTACGGTTTTTTCCATTATGCCCGATATGACGTTCATTATATTGTTTAGAAATAGAAAAAATTTCAACATTTTTAAAATACATTTGACTTTTAAAAAATTGAATTTAAAAAAAAAAAACGCAGCGTCTTGCCCTTAGAAATATTATCACAATTCAATTTCATCATAGGTATTTTTACTCCAGAACCAAAATTGAGCGAGTTATACTCAGACTGCCTAAACGCGTTTTGTCCGTGTCGTACGTGTGTAAGACGGAGACAACACACGAGGGTGTGACGTCCTCTTAATCTGCCGGCCTTGCGCAGGAATCCCAAATACGATAAACAGTGGCCGGCCGCATTGCTATAGCATATCGAATGGGGCCCGAAATATGCCAAAATTGGTGTAGTACTGTTTAAAATTGTGGCCAGTACTATGTGGCCCGCGGTATTTTGCCCGTTGGGAGTGCATGTCGGCGTGAGTGATAGATTTCAGATTGGACCGTGGTATCGGTAGGTACCATATGGTGGCACATTAGTCTTATGTATAAATATCTTATTACTAGACGCGTGATTTTCAGTGGTAAACCAACGACATTTTGTTGGCAAAATATCTTCCGGTCGTTCCGAGACATTTTACGACGAAAAACGGTTTAATTCGAAGTAGGTAAACGTAATCGAACGATGCCGATATAGGTACGTATATAGTTACGTGAATAAACGTAAGTACTTATGTAGTTGAATTGTCGAAATGCACTTACGATTTTCTGGTATATGGGACACCGATTTATAATATTAAATAACTGAATAATTTTTTGAAAATGAATTTGAAAGTTTTTTGTTTTATTTTTCGTCATTTCGACTGGTTTGACTTAGTTTGACAATTTTCATACAGCACACGTGCGCGCATATAATCATGAAATGTTTTCTTGCGAACGTCGTCTTGTCTTTTGTAATCATCTAAAGTGAAATTTTGTATAAGAGTCAAACATATCTAACGTACAGTTTTTTATTTATGCAATATAGATAATATTAATATTGTAATTTTCAGAAAAGTACCTATAAGTACCAAAGAAATTGTAATATACACGAACAAGATGTCCTAAGGCGGAAAAAAGCGATTTAACAATAATGCTCGGTCGTGTTGTAAAGTAATAAATAATATCATATTAAAAAATACAATTATAATAATATATTATGCAATACGTATTAACATAATATTTTCCAATATAGTAAATATAATTGTGCGTATTATATTTTAGCTAGGTATAATGTATATATAGTATTAAATATGTATATACCAGATACCTTAGTCGTTATCGCTATACACACCCGTTACATAACGCAAATTTGTTTAAAGTCTGATGTTTTAAATTGTATTATAAAAAGCATGCAAGAAAAATCACATACGATAAAATGTAAAAACGATGATTGACGAGTGACAATTCAATTATCAAACCCGCCTTTACCACGCAAACAACGAAATGTATAATATTATAATATTATGACACCCGATATTTGTATTGCATAAATCATATTACTATAATGTGCTACTGATCTGTGATTGATTACAATTATTATTTACTATTTCTGTTTAATTCAAAACCGTATATTATTGTATATTTATATTATAATATTATGTTTTAACTGTATGCACACGCACGACGCATAAGCAATCTATGGCATGAGCTGCAGCAAAGGGCACATAAAAGGTGAAACACGTCGCACTTTAATGTATATAATATATACATTAAATATATATATATATATATTAGGTATATAATATCATATATGTAAGATTGGCGTTAGAGAAGAAAAGCTTTATGGACGAATTAATATTGAAATAAAACGTAGACAATTGTCATGCAACACGTCATTATATTAGATATTCATGTACAAATATAGCTCAAAAAGATTCAAAATATTTTGATGTACATTTTATGGTTTATAGAAAATACTAACATACATTTTCGGTGAAAAGTATATCTACGGTTAATTTTTTTTGAATTGCACAAAAATAAGAAAATCGACTTTTCACATGCTGTTATCTGGGTCACAGGGTCGACCCATATACATTTTCGTGAGAGCGTGGCGTGTCGTTCGACCCATTTTCTATGCAAGTGTACAACTGAGTATATACTGAGTTATATGTATATACATGTTGTCATTATTATTATCATTATACACGAAACTGCCGGTGGCTGCAGCCGAGCCTAAAAGTAAACTTTGGACCGGTGTCAAGCTGACCGGCGTATGCTGCATGATGATCAAAAGTGCCGGCCGATGCGTTTATAAATAACCACGATATTATATATTAAAGCTATACAGCAGACACAACAGTAAAGCACGCACGGCAGAACTGCAGCAGGCCTAGAAAAAAAGGAAAAAAAAAAACACGGCGTTCGATGTGATTATATATATTACAACAGTTTATTGGTTTCCATCCGCATACACTGATACGTGTATTAGTAATATATTATTTATCATCACAATACGCTGGATAATCGTAGAGTTCTCACGTCGGTTTTTCCGCCCTCCCCGTAGCATACAACTACGTCCAACCCATATAATATAATATAGAGACGTACATAATTAATATAAAAGTATAATCGCATTGCGTGTACACGTTGCAAGCGTGCCGATTCGGTTATATAATATAAGAATATACAGTGTTGTAAAGTGCATCATGAATGCTGCAGAGTGCAGGGTGTCTATTCGTACAGTATCCTGCCCCCGCAATAATCTTTAAGAGTTGGATTCGAACGCTTGATTATTGACGATAACGCGAATTTCATTCAAACGTTCCTATATCATACACAATTGCATCGTGACATGTGATGTACAATAACAATTAACTTGCTAAAATTTAAGAGATTTTTCATAACGTTTTTGGTTTTGTTCGTTTTCAGATTGTGCAAACCGAAAAACTACTTCGAGTTATAACGATTTATCTCGACCCGACAACCCTGCGAATGTGAGCTCAGAAATAAACCGGATATACGATATACTGCATGGTATATAGGTCAGGCACGAGTTTGGAGGCATCGATGGCGAAAACCTTCAAAACATCCATGATATTGATAACGTCGGAGTTGTTATGATGTGGTGCATCTGCGGATGGGATAACGATAATAATATTGAAATAATCTACCGATGTGTGCTTTTATAGTGTTATTATCCATTGTAACAATATAATGTACGCACGTGGACGACTTCCGGTGGACGCAGCATCTATGAGATGTATACGATCTATGACTGTGGCATACCGGATAGCGAAAGGACGAGCGCATGATACGTGTTTGGCCAAACTCTGTCGTCAATAATATTCAAATTCAAATTCAAATTAATAATGTGCATATCGGTTGGTATATAATAACGATCGTAATCGTACAGGTATTATACTCGCAGAGATACGATACGCGTTATTTCATCAAATTATTATTATTATCGTTGCCGCTGCGCGACTCGGCGTCGTGAATATAATAACGATTCGAATTTCTAAGCGAAAACCGAAGAAATTCCGAAACGATGAAACCCTTCGCGTCTGTCTCGCCTCGGCTTCTTTTATAATAATATTATTGAGTTTTCCCCCGTTTCGGAATTTTCGCAACGGGCGTGTCCAGGTCGCGCAGGTCTGTGACATTTACGCGAGTGATCCGCACGCATTCCGTCGCAGAAAATCTGCCGTCGCCCGCCGTCGACCTGGCAAAAGCCTCGCAGCGATAAAAATACATACTACGACGACGCCATATTATTAATATTAAAAATAATGTTTTATACGAGAAAAATGAGTATTACGGCGCGTGCGCGATCTATACGGCCTCGTTTGCCGCAGGTTACGTCTTGTGACGCGACGATGACTTCGCGCAAGCACGGCATATTATTATTGTGTACTCACAACTTGTATCTACTTAGGTTGGTATATCTAATATTATAAATAAGTTTATTCGGACGATTGGGCAACACCAGCCTAGCTATACTACATTACCACCGATAAGTTTCATTATTCACGATCTGTCGATCTGTATAAATAGTATGCATAATATGATAATATATATGTGTATTATATATATTTAACTCTTTAAGGGGCAGACGATATTTACGTTCACCGTAAGTACTAAGGATTTTCATATTAAAACATGACATGGTGGGATTACGTAAGACCATAAATAGTAAATCTCGAGACTAGATAAGTGCGAAACAAAACGGTACACCTATAATAGGTACCTACAATATAGTGTGTTAAATCTTCTGTTAAGTGTAACAGTCACGAGTCGTTGTCATTACTATACTAATAATATTGTTGTAATAAAATGTAATAACACAACAATTATTGATGATAATTAATAATAATAATAATGAGTATACATTGAAAAATTTAAAAATTTAATTCAATTTCAAACTTTATTTACCTATATTTTTTCATTAATAGGTATACTTATACTGTAGTCGAATAATATAGGTATATATAGGAATATATATGTATATAAAATCAACTTGTATTGTAACATAATATTATGTTATTATTCAGATAGATAAATGTTTCCATTAAATGAACCCAAGAGTTCAACGAGTTCAATTGAACTTAATAATAATATGATTGTATAGTTCATGAAATGAATATCAATTTTTTGAAAAATGAGATTTCACTAAGTGATTGCGACATAATATACATTTGTTTTTTCAGTAAGCATAATTTTTTGGTTGTTAATTTTGACATGTAGTCTCAAGGAACATGTCACTCACTAGTCACTATATTATAGATAGACCCTTTCATCCATGATGAATGATGCGAATCATAAGAAAAAAAAATTTATTTCCATATGATATTATAATATAATATACTAGTCACTATAACTCGTATTTCGATATATAGTTTTTCGTTTCACTCGTAAAATTCGATAAAATCGAATTACGCGGGTTTACGACGTTGCCGGCGAATCATAAATCATCTCCTACCGACGAGTATAAAAAGTCTATAGAAAAGTCTATATAATCTATATTAAACATTATGACGTATCGCGTATGACATATTAAATATATTGGATAGGTATAAGTTTCAGCCGAACCGTTTTGTATTTTATAAATAAATTCACATTCGTGTCATACATACATATACCTACAGTATAATACATCCTTTTAACTCACTGATATATTGTAGAGGGAGTAATATGATTAGTTGACAAATGTAACGATCACTTTAACTACTTTATGACTATAGAAGCCTTTGTTTTTATCAAACGTACGGAGTGTTTTAATTTTAAATTTATAATTAACAATACCAAATCATATATATAATGTAAAAATTTAAAAAAAAATAAAATAAAAAAATTGACGAGAATAAAATCTATTGGAGAGTTAATCAATTATGTTGTATAATTAAATATCTGTCTGCTATTTCTGTTACGCCCTGCATGACTACGCCAGAAATAGTCACTCAAAACTCACGATAAGACTTGGAATGTCGTCGCTTTTCGTATAGTCCCTGCAGCTGGACCGGAGTGACGTTGGTCGCAGTACTACTCAATGTTTATATTAATAATACAAAGTGTATTACGATAAAAAAAACAGTATTTACATTTCCGTTTTCTTAATAACATATTCTCTCGTTATATTACATTATTTCTCTCATTCAGTCAACAGTTATATTTGTTGATATCTTCTGTCGAACGGATGTATAATATTTATTTAGTGTTTTCACCGCGCGTTTAGCCGTAATTGGTGCACAATACGTGTACGGCGGTATTTACTCGTTAGTGAAACCATTTCGTTTACACGATCATCATTATGTTAATGTAAGGTCATTATTGTCTTTGGGTAATTACATTTCGTATAAATAATACTCAATTAGTTATAGCAACTATACACTATATTATTTTAAATGCGATTTACCACTCGCGCATAATCGGTTTTAACGTGTGGGTAAAAATAATATGAAATAGAATTTAAAGTAATAAAACTATCTAAATTAATCTAAGTAATTACGTAGAGGATATGGGTAACTATATCAAGATATAAGATATTATGATATTTTATCACAATAAATCATAATTATGAAATTCCAACGTCTTAATGAACGTTGGAATTTCATTATTAAATCGTTACGACGTTATACTTGTTAAAGGCAACACATAATTAAACACTTTGTGTATGCGTTATGCGATGACATTGATTTAATAACTTTAATATTTTCAATATCAATATGTCAAAAAGTCAGGAACCGCATTATTTTTTATCAACGCACTTATTATAATAATATAATAATATGTTGTACACTCTAATCTTCTCCAGCTATAATATACATTTCTTTAGTGATAACTGATGATCATTGGCATATATGTATGTAGCATTGGCCGTTGAGATTTCTATAAAATTCTGTTCTCGTCCATATAATTATATGATGTCGAGCATTTGGTTGTTTAATCACGCGTATAGCTGTAATTATAATGGAAAAAAATAAACTGAAAACGATAAACGATATGAAATAACAATATTAAATATTTATATTTAATCGATTGATAAAATTAAAAGATTTCAAAAGAATTTCAAAAATATTTGCTTCGAGTAAGTTTACTATTACACAGTCGTTTAGATAACATTACAATATTACATCGGAATTATATTTTATAGTGTTATATTATTGTATTATATTAAACGCTGGAGAGATATTTCTGATTTTTTTTCGATCTCTATAATCGAATTAAATACAAAGAGTTGGTTTGTTACGCTTGATCGAATATACCATAGTATATATATATAATAATTCATACGTAAATATCATTGGAAAACAATTCAACGAATTCAGAAAAAAACACACTGAAAATACAATATAGACAGTAGGTTGGTACAACACTATATTTAAATATTTTATACTTTTATTGTCGTTTATTATTTTGCCTATATGGGTAGGTACATGTAAAAAGGTTCCTATAATATAAAATAATTTTGTATTTATTGTATGTACGAAATATTTGTTTGCAGTGAAAAAAACAATACAAATTGTCGGGAAAACGATAGAAAAAATGGTTAGTATAAGTTCTCGCGTACATGCACAAAATATATATTTCAACTTACATTTACGTGCACTCAAATATATACGGTGGCCTAGTATTTGTTATACAATATTCAATAGGTATTTATGTACTTGAATACTTCTAAAAGAACAAACTCCCTCGTTTGAAGACTGGTGTCTTCAACCGTGAAAAAATCTTAGCAAATAATACTGTACTAGTAAGTATTAATATATGGCCATATGGGTATAATAGGTATACTATTTCAGGGCTGAGCGTTTATGAATGTTTTTTGAAATTTTCACAGCAACCTTTTTTGCCGATCCATTCAACATTTTGGTGTAGTATAGTTATATGTTACAAATTATTCGAAAAATTACAAATACTCAAACTTAACCAAATGCATAATAGTTCGATTCGAAAATCAAACTAACCAAATCAAAATGTAGGTATGCCAAATTTGACGAAGAATAAAAAAAATTAAATGGTCTTACTGTTTAGGCAAATATAATATTTTAGATTCTGAGCGGAGCGAGGAAGTTATACTGGTTTTAAAATAGTGCTTATTTATTTTATCCTGTGTACAAAATTTTCAACAGAAGGAGTGCTTCGAATTCATCATATTATAGTACCTTATTTTTTAGCGAATTGGATCAAGATGGTACTTTAGAGAAGTAATTTTTAGATTTTCTCAATAGTTATTTAATGTCACGGGAAAAACTACCGACAAATTACGAAAAACCGCTAAAAATGGTATTTTAATTTCTAACGCTTTGTTTATTACCATAGCAACGAATAAAAAATTATTATATTATAATATTAATTTAACTTACATGCTATAATAAATAATAACAATATAAAAAATTCCAGACTGACAAACGGTCTCCGCTCAGAATCGTTTTTCTTATACAATTATATTATATCATTGAATTCAAGTTTAATACAATCCATTACACATCGACCCAATTGTAACCTATTGTACAGCAGAGCGACATCCGCTTACTCGCTTTTTTCTTATTTTTGCCATAATTTTATCGATGTATATATAATGATTTTTAAAGTTTTTAGAATTTTTTTGATGATCAGTTCTGGTTAATTTTAATTTGATATAAAATACTATAATAGTCGGTTGAGTTCGGGTTCGAATATAAAATAGTGCGTTTGATTCTGGTCGTGTGCGTTAAATTTAAAAAATAACGGTTCTGGTTCGTCATCAAAAATCAAGTTTAGAACATGAAAACTGTACATAAAATATTAAAATATAAGGAATTTCGAAAATTCTGAACAGTTAAATAATTCGTATAAACGTCAACGTCTAAATAGGAAAAACTGAATCACTTCATTTTGACTTAAGCACGTTTGCTTGGACTGGTTAACCACCAGAATTTTCATTTGTCTTATAGTCGATTTTATCGCAGAGCATACCTAAAGGTTTAGTACATACGATATGTATCGTTTTAATGTAGAGAATGTCACCTTATAGTTAATTCAGTATGTATAACAAATTGTTTTATCATGTCTCTTTGATGTTTTGATATGATTTTTATTCTTTTGGTTGCGAATTGTGTAGATAATTATTGCGTTCCAACGCAAAACTGGTAATTTTGAATTTTCTAACGCACTCAGACACGGTGCACATTTGCATAAATTCCAAAATCGGTCATCAAGTTCCGACCCGCGTAGAACTGAAAATGTGCACGAAATACATAAATGGTAGAAACGTTTTTGAAATGGTGATAAACTTATATTGGAGTACTTAACTTTAACGAGTACTGGGAACTATGTAATACCTAATGGGTACCGTACCTAACTAATGACTTGAGACATTATATACATTATACTGACACTATATATGACGAAAAGTAACATTTTAAACATATAGATTATTGGCGATATAAGCACCTATACTTGTACAAAAAAAAAAATTAATAGAAATAATTAACCTATATTATTTATTATTATTATACACTATATTATATTTTTATGTTATCGCCTACTTCAGATTTTCAAAAATGGTGTAACAAATGGCGATGAATATATTGATTTTACAATGACGTGTGTCATGTTATTGTTTCAAAGACATATGAAAAAAATTAAAAATCCTTAGTCAGGGTTTTTATTTATAAGCATTTAAAGTTCAAATCTTGACAAAATACGGAGAAATCACGAAAATTGGCAAACTATTTTGAAAGATTTGAAAATATAATACAATATTATCCATAAGTTTGTCTACCTTTATCAAAAAAAAAAGTCTACAAGAAAGTCAAATTAAATTTTTATGAGCGTTTGAAATTCATATTTTTACAACATTTAATATTCACTCGATTTCTCATGTAACGATTTTCTTAGTAATTAAAAAACGTATGACTGTAGATACTTGAAAATTTCACTGAGTGTTTATATTAGCATTTTCTATACACGATAAAATTTTGAAAATAATTTGACTCTTTTTGAGCTGTTTACGAACATTGTCAGTTTTCAATTTGTTTAGTTTTTTTTTCTGTAAATATCAATAAAATTGTATTTGTTGGGTAAAAAAAGCGTGAAAATTTAATATAAGGCTCCTGATACATCGTTCTAATATCAGTTGAAAAATATTAAAAATACATAGGTACAATTTTTTTTATAAGCATTTAAAGTTCAAATTTTGACAAAATTTATCAAGTAGTTAAAAATGTATAAAATGTTCAACTTTTATAACTAAGGATTGAAAATTGAAAACAAGGTTATTGAAATAGGTTATATATAAATTACTTTATTCACAATAATATCATCAAATATTCTTGATAATATCATAGGCTGACTGACCGTTTTCGCTCAGAATCGTTTTTCTTATACAATGATATTATATCATTGAATTCAAATTTAACACCATCCATTACAGTGACCCACTTGTAACCTATTGTACAGCAGAGCGACATCCATTTACCCACTTTTTTTTATTATTTTATTTTTAAATTTTCATATTATACTATTTATACACTATAATTGTATAATAAGCATATTTTCCATTAATGTTTAACAAAAATACTGGAAAAAAGGAGTCACTCGTTGATGACACTTTCATGCGAGTTTCATCTATGAAATTTTACCATAATAAGTCACGTCACCAAATTTTTTTGTGATAGCTAATACATGCCTATAAGTGTGGATTTTGGAGTAGGGAGTGGTAGCGATGTGGTTTGCATTTAGATATCACTATATCACGATGGATATAATGGTTTGTGAGTTTGTAATTATAGACAAAAGATTTTTGATTGAAATGTTTGGATTTTATTAAAATTGAGTTTTTGGCAGAACCCCATATTTGAATGCTATATACTGTGTATATCATATGCCAATATAATTATTGCGATGCATTAGCTTGTGTAAAATAAAAAAAAAATTTCCCCTTTCAAGAACACATTTTGAAAAATATTCTGACTACACATAGGTATTGCGTCAAAATATACAATGTATAATAGGCACATATTATCCAAATTATAAGCTGTAGTACTGTATATTAAATAATCATAATATATTATTAAATTATAATTAATTATAATATATGTATATATTATAATGCACGCTGACTATAATATTGCTATTGTAACAGCCCCACGTGCTGACAATCGTGGAAGAAAAAGATGTTATGTAAAGCTGTTAAGTCCAAAATATTTATTTTAAACCAAACGATATGGCGACGTAGTATTATTATATGAAAAGTTTGCATCAATGTAAACATATTACGTATAAGATAAGATTATGGATAAATATGTTTGTGTTTCTTATTTCTTATCCCCATAGTTCGGCGGAAGAGCGTGGGATAAAGCTGTCCGGAGAAACTATTGCGTATTAGTTCAAAATAAATAAATAATTATTTCGCAAGAAAAATGGTACTAAAATAACGAAAAGAAGAAATTATTGTAATGATATTTTAATAGGATGAGTGCTTCAAGTATTATAATAATAAATACGAAATATATTACATAATGATATTACTCTTATAAAGACAAAAAAAAAAAATAAAAAAAATAAAACAATTAACGAAAAACGTTGAAGAATAATATTATTATATTATAGGTTTTGAAATGTATTTTGAAGATTGCAGCTCGCGCGTACATTCGTAAATAATTTATTGTGAGATTGTAGCGGCCCGCCAGAATGTTGAAATAATAATCACATTATACTACAGCGTACCTTATTATTAAAGTGCGCCGCTGCAATAAATGGACCGTCGGCTATGAGAAAATTAAATATTTTCAGTGGCCGAATATTGTATTTAATGCTATATGCACACGACGAGGTGATTATATGCGCATATTATTTCAGGATAACTGCGAAGATGTTATTATAATTGTTATTATGTCATATATATGTACGTCATTGCTCATTAGGCGTGTGTGTTCCTCATAATATGCGATTTCAGGCGTTTCGGAGAAGAGAGCTGCTGCTGTAGATATAAAATATAACGGAGACGGGTTTTGTTTCGTTATTGTTACCTATAATATATGATAACAGTACGTGCTTACGTCGTTCAAGAAAATGAACACTGATTTAGTATAGTTGTAGTAGGTACGGGTTTCCGCCAAAAATGACCTTTCCGTTTTCCGCCAATACCTTTTTCCGACAAATTAGAAAAAACGTCGTTCCTTTTCCCGCCAATTATAAATTATAGAATTTTAAAGTTTGGGAACCCTTACGTAAAGATTTAATAATTTTACATATTTTTTTAAGTCACTATAATAATATATTGTATAGGTACACTCTATAGAGTTAAATAATAATATTTTTTCCAGTTATTACTTATTATATAATAGTAATGATATTAGTGTACCGACAAAATAAGTCAAAAAATATAATTCTATCATAACACTTATTAGGTAGGTACAATAGATATAAGTATTAAAAAAAAATTATATTTATATTTGCATTGTTTTGATAACAATATGTCAATATGTCAGCGGTCGATTAATTGGTTGAAACTTGAAACTGTAATCACATTGTAAAAAACTGAAACATAGTTGAAATAAAATAAAATATATATAATATAAGTATATAATATTTTAAATATTTTATTCGAACCTTATTCAGCATACTGATTTGATATCAGTTTTACGAATTCATATCTACTGATTTCATCTCGTTGGTATTTTGAAATTATTTCTTCATTTCGTTTACGTTTATCATTCATATTTTTTCTTGGTGTTTTACATTCATTAATAAATACTCTTTAAAGTAACATAGACATTAGTTTGAATATTTTCTATAAGTACAGTAATCCATGGTATTATATGTGGTGTTCGTTTATAAAAATGATCTTTGAATACAGCGTGAAATGATTCACACGCGTTCGTCGTCCTATAGTTAAACTTCCCGATAATAAAGCCCACAGTGATGGAGGGTAAGCACAATCGTCTCCTATGTAATTATCTACTAAGTATCCGGAATATTTTGTTAATAGTTCAATTAACAGGACGATCACTCATAAAATCATATGAAAAACAGTCGGATACTTCCTGCGCATCAAGAAACAAAAGACCAAAATTTGGTTACGACACACATTAAATGTAGCCATTTGTAACCATTTGCCGATTTCGGAATTTTTTTCTTTTTATTCAATTGATAAGCCAAGAGATTGTATTTTCTTCCACCAAGAATTAGTCAAATGAAATCTACAACTAATTATATTACTTTCTGGCCAAACTTCAGTAACTGCATTTATAATAGCTGTTTGAACCCCCAAACTCTAATATTATACACGTGCTTGCTATATACCTAATTATGTCAACAGCATCGAGCTAGCATTATTATGTACAGACCATCAGCTATTATGGTATAAAATAATATGTCCATCTTCCCCCGATACATTTTTGATACTGACAATAACCCCCCATACTTATTTTTTAAAAATGTATTATTTTTTATTTAAAAGAATTTATAAAATTAATTTTTTTGTTTAATGTCTAATAAAATATAATGCATTTTAGGTGTATATTTTTTAATAAAAAGTACTATTAAAATAATAAGTTATGTTTAAAACCTGGATAATAATATAATCACAGTATTTCAAAAAACCCATTGCAATTTTATTTTTACTTAATTTTTTTTTAACATTACTTTTTATTACTTTTAACTAGTAAGTATTAAGTATTAAAATATTTGTTTTAAACATAACTTATCATTTTATTATTGTTTCAAGTGAGCGCAATGATCGAAAATATATAATATCTGTAATTTATTATAATGCTTATGAAAATATTTGGAAATTTGTTCTGTATTTAGACAAAATTAAGGCATTGCATGGACAAAAAAATAAATAGTTTCATATTTATTAATAAACTTTCAAAAAATATAGGGGGAAATGTTCACAACAAAAAATGTATCAAACTACACTACACTGGTAGCAGTTAGGGGGGGGGAGGAAAGACCGTGATTCAGCTATGATATAGGTATATATAGGTTCATATAGGTACATATATAATAAATTCACGTAGAAGCAGTATGGTGTAGAGTGTAGAGCGTTTATGACTAAGGATTTTGTAATTCGAACCTCAAAGAGCTTTAAGCTGTCATCCTCACTCAAAACTGTATCCTGTTCTCTTGTTTGGTCATTACTGACGATGTAGTGGAGTCTGTTCTTTGCAGGGATCCGTTAACGGCAACAGAATCCTCACGTTTAGGGTTTTGAGTTCAGAGCCGTTTTTTTATCATCCGCCGCTTTTATTTTGAAAATTAAACATTTTCATCGAGATAACCTCTTGTATTAAATCAGCTTGGACTTATCTCCTTATAGCAGATGGACTAGTAACAGTCAACTTGGTATTATTGTGAAAGTTTATGGTTGGACATATTGATGTTCCTTCTATCCTTTCTCAAAATAACTGAGTTCCTACTCGTTCTCTAGAGTCTGGATCATATATTTCTTTTGTCGTTTCTTATCTGTTAGTACAAATTTTAGAAAAAACAAACAAATTTATCAGATGATACATCCTGCCAATGAGCAACCTACTTTATTCATTTTGTAATAAATAATTATTAAGGATTAGATTTAATATTCAACACGTTTGTGTTTGTTAATTATATATAATGGTTTTATCTGTCAAGTCAATTAAGTTTAATTTTTCTGTAAACTAATATTATGTATTTTTTGCTAAACTGTATTATTCAGGCATCATGGCTATTTTTCAATAATACATAGTGGAATATTCATTTGTTGACTGGCCGTGGGGGTATCCGGCAGATATATAATATATACACATTTTATGCATCGTACTATGTGCTTTCTGCTCGTTAGGTCTCTGGACCGTTTACGACTCGTGTGTGTCCGTTTCCCACGTACGAAAAAAATAACATTAATTTACAAAACCTAACAGGAAAATGCGCGTTCCTCCCCACCTGTCGGCGTTTGGGTCTTGATATTTTCTGAACAAAAAAAAATATATAATATATATATATAAATCGTTTCCGACGATACGCTTGTGGCCGCTATCGTTGTGTGTGGTACAATAATTGATAGTTAATATCGTGTACTGTACGAGAGAGTACAATATTAATAATATTATAATGTATAATAAAAATATCGTATATTATAGGTATATAACGCGCGAGACGGTGGCGTGCTGCACAATATTATAACGACTGCTGCTGCACATTTATTATAGCTGAAACACCGCCTGGGAAATTTGCATTTTCCATCCGTTTTCTAAAATATTTTAAAAACGCATTAAAACTTTACTTTATATACGTTTGTAAGACATTTGTGAAGGTCAGCTAAGACAAAATGTTTGTTAAAAGAAAACCAAAAAATGTGTACCTGAGCATTTCAAAATGGGGGAGAATTGAGAAATGGATGAAATGTGCGACATTTGGAATACACCACTCTTTTCGGCACAATCGTTTGTATAAAGCTGTTTTTAAAGGATCACATAAACGGTTAGCAAACGAAATTTTCGCGTTTTTAAAAAAATCTTAAGTGGAAAATTTGTATACTGTTGATGCAGTAGTATACAGTCTACGCGTGGACATTTTCCTTTAAAGTGTTTGATGATTTTTAAACTTTTATTAAGGTGAGTAATGCATATGTATTTGGACAGACAAGGTGATACATAATGCACTCTGTATTATTATGGTACTTATATAATATTACGTCGACTCGGAAACACATCGACGACACACATATTATTATCGTAATGATCCCACGTCGCGATGTGGACGTATATAGCCGATGACCGCCCGAGTGTATAATATAGGAACTCGTTTTTTGGTTTTTTTTTTTTTTTTATTCTATACCTACCGTTTTACGACCGTTGGTTTTCTAACGGTTTTTTAACGTCACCAGTAATTTTTTTTATTCAACTCATTATATCGCTGCACCTGTACATAGGTAATATATAATTACTAAGTTTCCGATATAGCTAGTTATAGGTATTTCGATACGTTGTTTGGATATAATCATACTATATTTCGCGATTTTTTTCGATTTATAAATGTACTTTTTCGTTCAACGACGACCGATCTGTATCAGTTTTCACCGCGAAATTACCTACACATAATTTCACCGTTGAATATTATATATTCTCAACATCGAGTATCGGATGATTAATTACACAACATGTATTGGTATAGGTACTATAGGTAGGCACGTAAATGTTATTCAAAGACCGTAAACGAATGTTCGCTTTGATTGTTTTTGGGGTTGAGAGATTTGATCAAGAAAGACGAAAACTGTATATTCCTGTGATATGGCTATATTGGCTTTATAATACTCGGAACTGCAGAAATCAGCAAAAAATAAAATGACGTGTCAAATTATTTTTCTTGAGAATAAGTCATTTAGTCATATAATAGGTAAACAAACACTATAAGTACACACGCACACACACTCATATATTTATACATGTGTTTCGGTATTACCGTAATCAGATTATTAACATAACAATGGCTATAATGACTTTATGAACAATACAATTATTGGGCAATTTAAATTTGCCACTTTTTAACCGTTGCCAGAAGGTACACAGCAGTGTTATAGGAAGTACACAATGCACATGCAATTATAGTTCACTATAAGAAAAATTTAATAAGATTTTATGGATAAACTCGTACGGTGATATTGAACCAACGAGTGTATTGTACACTTGTACCTATATACTACCAATACGATATGGAATATGGACGAGGTACTCAAAGTTACAAAACGAATCGATGGCGAATTAAAAATAATGAATAAACTATAAAAGTGTTAATAAGCAAAGTGATATTATACTGTAATATTAATGTTCTTCTGATTATGACTACAAACGTCAGAGATTATTCAAGTTATAAATAACGGTTATTGCCTGCCTTGAAACTATATATTATAATTTATATTAATATGTAATTATTGCGGCCAAAGTATTCTTACTATAGAGATACCTTTTATATGTTTTTGTTTATAATAATATGTTGTGCCTAATAAGCTTAAGTGTTTGTAAATATTTCATGACGTTTTTGAAAGAAAAATTACACGCTTACGACAAATTTATTATTATAATGAAGTGCTTTGGAAAGCATAAACCATCATTTTTAAACGTGAAATGTTACAAAAGAATCATTAACCTATTTGTTTTATTTCACGTGATATTATATGAATGCACGTAACGTAATAGCTACAATGCCACAATGAGTATGGGATATATCATATATTTTAGCTGTTTGAGATAATACTGCACAATCGATTTACGTTTAAATCGTTTTAAATAGAAGAAAACAATTATACTATATTGTATAGGCGTGAAATATATTGCATAATTTTTAAACTTTCGTCAGATAATAAAAATTTAAATTTAAAGTACATCAACGTAACCCAAAATGAACTCAAAACACGTTGAAGATAGATTACAAAAAACGGCGGCCTGGTACGATTACTGCGTTTAAAATAGGCAAAGTACAATATAATACTGTAAGGACCTAGAAGTCTAGAGTCTTCTTCGATTGAAATTGCATTAGTAGAAATTAGTTAGGTATTATACATTTATTGATAAACTAAATAAACAAGTAGTAACAACGCCGCAACACAGTCATACATAATCGTAGGTACCTATAAAGTATAATATCGGATTGGCGATTCAAAATAATAGATAGATGATTATTCATAATAATAGCGTAGTTGAGTAAGTTATCAATAATATACATAATACAAAAGTTATACCATTAAAGCTATAGGTATAGCTGTATAGATATCTCACAATCACTTTTCGAAAACAAAATGTTTACGTCGAATAAATGATTTGACCTAATTTTAAGGTGGACTTTAAAACTGTTTTTTTTTCCTGTAGATAAAATGTATCAAACGAGTTATATTCTTTTATGAATTTTATTTTTATTGTTTTATATACTTCATTGTTTTTCATTGTATTATATTGTGTACTATGTGTATAAATTATAATTTATAATAAGCAAAATATAGATAATATATTAATACATGTAGACCAGATTAAAAAATTAATTAATACTATTTACTACTCAATACATTTCTATATTAATATTAAACCCTAATAGTTGAATATAAACTGATTTAACAGACAGTATTGGGATGATCCCAGCAGCACCCCTGTAAATTAATTCTCTTGAAATGAGTTGTATACATTATGCATAGTATAATATACACAAAACAAATTTGGTATGAAAGGAAATATTCGAAATTCGCTTAACAGAATTCGCTTAATTAAAACGAACATACTATATAGTACTTTTTAGATCACGTCTTGTATACTATACATAATATTAATCAATAATTAGGTGTAGTTGAAATTATAAATTGAAGATCTAAAAAGCTATCATCGAGGTATTTTAACGAATCGTTTTGATTTAATAATTTAATTCATATTTTATAAGCCTCGTTTAAAACCTTAATAAATATTTAAACACACAAAGGACTTCACTTTGCATACACATTAGGTACACATCTTTTGTGTGGAGTTATAAATAATAATATTATATATCTGATATATCCAATGACAAAATAATATTTGTCACTTATTTTGGCATCATTTGGCTACTATGTGCGATTGTAAACACAATTTTGTAATCAGATGAAAACAATTTTAAGCACTAAACATATAATATATGGTTATTTGTTGGGTGAATGTATGCATATTATATTTAAATATTTGTAGTAAAAGCTATTTTGAAATAGTTTCTTTGGTGAGCAAAATATAAAAGCATATAACCATAAAACTATTTCATAATATGATAAAAGACATGCATACATCCATCTTATCCGACAAAAATTATAAATGAATAAATAATAAGTGGTCGGATAAGTTTATTGACACATGTATTGATGTATACGACCGAATGTGTTGAGAATTGAGATAAATCGAAAAGATAACCCGTAAACTATTATAATATGAGTTTTTCGATGATTGAAACTATTGCGTACATGGTACACATATATAACCTACACGACAATTGAGCAATTATACTGTTGAGCGCTGATATAATGGGCACGGTATGAAAAAATATATAAATAATTAATAATTATACAGTGAAAAAGTCGTTGTGCAACAATGACACAACGCTGCACTCTGCACGCATATAAAAATATAATATTATAATATGACGCTATATTATATCTTTCCGCTTCCTGCTGCAGTATGACATCGACTGGTTGTTCTGTATATTATATTATTTAGATTTAATATTGTATAACACTGTCACATGTAGGAGGATTATTCAAATTCAAAATAGCTAGCTTATAGAGATTTCCTTTACACCACAATATTCAAATTTCATTTTTTTTTACCGTTTAATTGTACCAATGTATATTTTATGGAAACGCATACTTAGCTTACAGTTTTGAATCATGTTATTATATTATATTACCACAGCAAGGCGCACGATGCAGGGAATCAAATTCAAAAAAACGTTTTATAAAATTCACAATTTCAATTTCAAACATCTCACAATTTGATACATGAGCACTGAGCAGACTATTCTAACTACCGGTACTAGCTGTTTACTACGACTCAAAAAGCATAAAATTAAATTTGGAAACGAGAATTTTTTTTCAAGTGTTTTATTTGAAGTGGAATGACAGAAAAATGTATTGATTGTGCGACGCATAATAAAATACAATTTTATTTATCTATAATATAAATTGTATTATGTTGTTTTGGGTTTTATCATAGAATCTCAACGAGGAACTGAAACCATTGTCCGATTACGCAATCTGCGCAAACAATATAATATACTCTTTATCAATTTGTTGCATCAAATAGAAATATCTGTACGAGGTCGTAGGGGGTAATAAACTGCGACATTGCCAGCATTCATGTTCCGGATTTACTGTATTCATTTAAAAACTTCCTGCAGAAACGTGTCGAGCTGTTATATGAAATATATACCTACCTGCTAAATACCAATATAGTAATATATATATATAATATACATGATAAATATGAATATAATTAATATCGAATAACACGCCGGGAAGGTTTGCAACATGCGGAAAATTGAAATGGAAATGTTCAATTAATATATATTATAATATATACCTATTATTTATTTACGATTAGTATTTCGTATATATATGATATATATATATAGGAAAAGGTATATAAGAAAAGCGCATCGTAATATAATCAATAATATCAATATATATCAATATATTATAACATCAATATTATGTATTACAGCCTACAGGGATATTATTATATGGGCCACTGGGCGTAAAACTCCTTCCGATCGACGATAAAACTTTAAATTTATTAGATGACGGATGATCTGATGATCGGTAGGTAATTACATTGTCGGTCTATAAGTACTGACTTCGCACGGACCACGATACTTCGTCAATATTAATAAATCACTTATTTGATCACTTGTAAACTGATAAGATTGTCACAGACCACAGTCCGTGTAATATAACGTTATAATTTATAATTTGCGAAAAATAAAAGTCACGTTTAATGTATTTTAATATGTCGTCAGTGTTACTTTTAAATTATAATAACGGATCCTTAGGTAAGTTTGCGAGTATATCAGCCCTGATACATTATATTATTCGCATTACGTCGGCACAATACTGAATACCTATAATAATACGTAATTATACTTGTTATAGCGCGTTTTATTATAGTTTATAGGGATGGCCGATGATTGAGGGGTGGGAGGGGTGGGGGGAGTCGTCATGCTGCACAATGCGTGCCATTTATAAAACTTACCCGCGTACGTGGACGAAACAATGATAATATTAATATCATAAAAGTAAGAAAACATTTTTAAATCCACGACAAAATAATAAAAGACAATATTATTATATTATATTGAACCCGACGCAATATTATATCGGCGTGCGCATTAATTTTGTCCGGCGCGTAACCCCCTCACGTTTCCGCCCACCGACAACCGCCACAACCGGCGACCGCCAAGGTTCGTTCTCCGCGTGCGTATACATTATATACATTATATACATTATATGTATATATATATGTATTTTATATGTGCGTGCGTATATACTATATAATACAACACATCCCGAACCGATTATATATACCGCGTGCGTGCGGCGGCGGTGTACGTATATATACAGAGAGAGCTGCGGAGAGAGGTCTATGACCGGACAACGTCCTTTCACTATTCTCCCGCGCCGCCGCCACCACTGGTATATAATATATATAATATACACGTATATAATAGTATTATATATATATATATACGCACACACTCTCCGACGTGTATATTATGTATATATGTATAATATTATTATGGTTTTTTTTCTTTCGTTCTTTCCTTCCTCTCTGCGCGGGATTATATAGATAAATATTATATACATGTTATTTCTCTCTCTCTCTCTCTCTATCTATCTCTTTATCTCACTCTATCTCTATAAAACGGTCTTTCTTCTGCCACAGAATCATATTCGTGTATATATATATATATATATAAATATACACGGGTTCGTGATGCGGCGCAGTTGTGGCGCGCGCGTGAGACCACGCGAGACCGATGACCAGAAAACACACACACACACACACATCGGCAGCGGAAGAATGGAAGGGTATAACGCGCCGACGTTAAACAGTATATACCTACCTACAACGTCATACAATGCATATTATTGTATACACGAAAGAAAAAGAAGAGGAGAAGAAGGAACAGAGAAAAAATAGGAAACCGTGTACGGGTAAAAAGAGCTAGCGCGTGTGCACGAACGGAGAACGCGTATAGCGAACAATCATCGTGGAGTCGTGGACGGAGAGTGGCATCGAAATGTGTATATTATTATTATTATATTAAACGCGCGCGTTGCGTGTGCTCCGCCGCGCGTAACACAAAAGAGTTGTGTGCGGACAGTAATAATAATTCGCGGGCCGCACACCTTCGCGCCGGCCCAGGGGGCATGTTGATGGTCGGCGGCGCGTGAAGAGAGGAGGAGGACCCGGTCGAGTGCTCGGCGTCCTGCGTGGAGTGACGTCATGTCAGTCGCTCTTACGATATGCGTTCCCACCAACAGGTATAAGGTGGTATTTACCTGACGCATACCACTCGGGCGAAGAAGGAACCGGGGAAAAAAAATTGCAAATTTCCATATTTTCGGTTTTCTGCGTTTGTTTTGCAACATACAAGTACACAGTATTTCGTGATATCTGGTGGGCGGCTTCATAGTTCGTATATACGAATTTTACCGAGACGAATTTTTTGCAGTACCATATATGAAATTGTGTACACGCCAATTTTAAAACTCAACTATTGTTCTGAAGTGACTTTTTACTGAACTTTACGGCGGTACAATATTAATCCATATCCACCGCCTCGTGCCGCACAATCAAGATAATTGTGTGAATAGTTTTTATTGTGTATATTATTGTGTATACATGCTATACAGCAATAATTGATGACGTGATTCTACAGGTTGCAGCATTCGACTATGATATTTTCGATATTTCAGTTGTCAACGCTGTCATAAGTTTTTTATACATTTAATACTATCGATTTATAAGAGATTTTTTCATTATTATCACTCGAATTATGAATCTATAGTTCAATGTGACCTTTAGAATGTTAAATTCTATATATAGAATATATAAACATAAAAAAAAGTATTAACATTTTTAAAGTCCGTATATAGGTTTTACGGCACCAATTTAAGGATTTCAAGAAACTGCCTTATAATTCTAACATTTCTAACAACAAAATCCAATAACACTCTTTCATATAAAATGAACCTATCCATATTTTTTTTTATAGAATATTTTATCAGTTTCATACTTTCATATACAAAGAGATTATTAAAAATGTATTAAAATTAAATGATTTGTAAATTAAACATAATATATAGGTTATAGGTAACTTATTTTATTTTAAAATTTTTTTATTGTAAAATATAAGTAAGATGATTTACATATTATTAAAATGTTTGAAATAAAATATCTACCTCCTTTAAGCGCAATGCTTGTGATGGTGGTAGAAAGTTACATTACATAATAAGACACAGGAACAAAATACATACTAAAAATAATACAACTTAATTTCAATAAAATAACATATAATAAAAAGACAGAGTAACACAAAAAAATGTTAAAAGTTACATTCAACGTCTTTTAGCACACTGTTTCATACTTCATATTAATAATTAAAATAAATACCTTTTTTATTATTATTTATATACCTAATATACACATTTTTGTGGTTTTATTTCATAATATTTGCTCAAATTGTACAAAAACTATATTAAACCTAGTTAAAAAAAACGCTAAAAAAATGACTGACATGTGAAAATATTAATTTTTTAATCAACCAATTTGAAATTATTATTTTGCACGCTTTTTAGCTATTAACAGGTGTTTCAACGTGTGCTTTATACAAATAAAAAATTAAACAAATGTGTTGAGGCATTTTAAATATTTGGTATTATATAGATATAGATACATGTTATATGATGGTTATTATCACATTACTGATATTATTTTAGTTATGATTCTTAATACATTTAACTATTTGAGTACCAATATAATTTACCAGCATATTTTAAGAATACGATGTTTTTATATACTTTTTTGGAGTAAAATCCCAGATTTAAACCCTTATCGAATAACTTCGAAACGTTAATATAAGTTAATATAGTGAGTGCGGTATATTATGGTTAAATTTCATATCTAGCCTAATTATTTTAAATCATCTACGTTGGAAAAAATATTATAAACACTATGTCATTTTAAATACCTACGTTGTTATACCGCCTGCAGTACTGCTTACTGAACACCATATAATATAGACTATATAGTTCAAATTCCACTTGATAGTATAGCTGCTATAATACACTATCGAATAATATACAAGAGAGTATTCAACACATTTTCTTGCACATAGGTACCTACAGCTAGAAATGTCAAAAACGTACTTGAATGTTATCGAAATATATACTCATTTTAGGAGTTTGTATAAATAAGACCATCCGGAAACAAAGAAGAACTCCATTATTTAAGTAACAAATTAAACATTAGACCTGTACCATTCCTAATTAAAAATATTGTGACCGGAAACACGTTTATTTCATTCGTAAAACGATTATAATACCTATGTTATTCTCATATATATTATATATAGGTAATACAATATACTTGAACAGTTGATAAAATAATGATAAGCTATTATATTATAATATATTATATACAATCCAGACAGTTTGTGTTTAAGTATAAACTATTATTTGCCTATAACAAAAACCAAATATATACATAACCAGTAGCGTACGCAGGACTTTAGTTTGACTAGAGTTTTACCTGAGTAAATAATTTACATTATTTTTTTATACATTTTTCATATAACAAATTATAGTTAGTCTCAAATTTAGTCTACATTTACAGTATTTAACCTGGTCATCTATAGCGCCTCTTTGGGCCGTAATAAACGTGGTAATAATCGATGATACACTATCAATTATGACAGACTTTTAGCAATGTACTAAATCAGCCAAAAAAAAACTGAATCTATGAACGTCTTTGTCATATTCAAAAATGTATTTTATATCTGTTAAAAACGACTAACAATTGATCTGTGTGCATCAAAATGTTGGTAAATATGATTTTTTTGTAGAAAAAATTAATTTCAGGAGGGGGTCAGAACCCTAGAACCCTACCCTTACGTACGCTACTGCACATAACCGAGAAGAAGAGTTATGAATGTATGATCTAACATATTATGCATATACAGAGTAATCCACCAAGCCTGCTCCCCCCCCCCTTTTTTCTCTTCAATAATGAATTTATTCAAATTCTGATTCTTGGAAATTTTATATACTATACTCAATAATGACCATTTTTTATTAAAATTTTTAATTTTTTTGTGCTAGGTATTTTAAGGAGTGTCTTGTGGATAGAATACTGTTTTTCAAAAGAGAACCCCTTCTTTACTGTAAATTATTTAGTGATTATTTTTTTGATAATGTTGATGTAGGTACCTTTAATTCAAAATTCAAACGAGTAGTTTTTCAGTTATTGTCATGTTTGTACTAAGAATAATATCCCTTAATAGTTTTACAAAATATAAAATATATGTAATATTGGATCTAGTATACTTATATATTTATTTTACTTAGGCCATTTTTACTAATTATTTATGTTGATCGATTAATATTGATCATTAAAGTGTTCAAATCTCTATACCCCCTTTTCTTATAATTTAGTATAATAGTTAGTATATTATAGTTCCACCTATGCTTATAAACCCATTAGTAATACAAAAAATCCTAACATGGGCTTAAAGTTTATTAAAAAATTCCAAAAATCAGATTTTGAATAACTGCATTATTGAAGAAAAAAGGAGTGAGTATGCTTGTTGAAATACGTAAATATATAAATATTATACTATAATATTATGTAGAAATATGGACCTATACACGGCAACAATATTTAGACCGTGTGACGTATTGTTTATCTATGTTAACACATACTTGTTTTCCATTTGCTTTTCGTGTCCTATGCGTTTTGGACATTGACTTGTAAATATTGTCAGATATTATCTCTGTACACCGTAAACAATGTTTTTAATTTGCGTGCAGGAGATTATTTCAATATAAGCTAAAGAGGAAATAACACGATTATAAAAATTCAACTATAGAAACTATGTATGATGCAATTGTTGTATAAAACGTCCGTGAAAACCATCATTTATGCACCATTACAACCAAAAATATAAATATATATTATAACTAAAATCAAATATAAACAGCCAATATTCAAGTGTATATTAAGCAACAACTGATATATAATATTATCAATATCATTACTTATATTATTATGTTTAAAATTTAAATTGAACTTTTTGAATCGGTATACGTACGCCGTACAGTTTTGTCAAACAGAAAACGATGTAATATAGATATTGCTATAAGTCAGTATGGCAATAATATGTTTGTCTCTTTCGGTAACTTTTTTTAAATTAACATTTTTGAAATAAGATTTTAGAAAATTATTGCGGTATTTGAAATTAGAAAGCCACAGTTATTATATTATGCAGGCCTATATTATACACATATATTATGCGAGTGAACTGATTCGTATACGAGGATAAACACTGTGAGACATCAGTACATAACTGATCACTCTGTAGTCTGTACCAGTGCATGTTCTCGGTATAGTCTGTTAGTCTGTGTATTATAATATGTATTGTCGATCTAATATTAATAAATCAATTCGTGCTTTGAAATGCCTTTGGGCTTTGACGATCAATCATTCGAAATCATAATACTGCGATACTACGATAATACTACGATGAATTCGCAATAATAAATATAGTATAGGTATACTGGAGTCGGATGGGAATGATGTGTCATGCCCGATAAAACAATAATAATACCTATATAATATGATATATCATTTGCAATAATAATAATATATGATGTACCTATATTTATATATTGTTTCCAGTTAATCAGTAAACTAGATAAAAGATGAAAATGTATGATTGCAACAAAATTGTATTTTTTGTAAATTTTGGTATATTTATATTAATATCAATTTTATGATTGCGCTATATACCCACACGACATGTATAGGTACACTACGCGACGTTCTGCTGGAGTTGCTGTAAATGTAGACAATTAAAACAAAAAATACCGAATATTATTTCTTACAGAAGATTGTGTGCAAAAAGCTTTAAGTATGAGTAGGTACTTACATCGTATACTGCTTTAATTATTCAAAATGGAGTTTAATGTTTTTATTTCGAGATAAGCGAACAGGGGAAAAAAATGATTGTGACAAGTGACAACGGATGACAGATGTTCGTCCGTCACGAATTTCCATACTTATGCAAATTAAGATGACTGAAATTTGGATAAAAAGTATGCATATTATAATATACGTTCTATACGTGATGCACGTTGATAATATATCATAATAATATATTATAATAATAGGTTTTATATGCACGTATAAAGTCATTGTGTATCCGGTCACTGGTCACTAAAAGTCTGAACAAATGTTGTATGTTTAATCTTGTCCAACATAATATCATAATATTTTGTACTGTGATATGTAAAATTGCACGGACGTTGTGTTATCTATTATTTTGACGTTAAGCGAAAAAATATACTACACGTCGTGCATTTTTTATTGTTATGCAGACATCTGACTGTCGTTTTTAATATTATGTTTGTTTTATCGTCCTTTGGTTTTTATCAAAGTACATAGTTAGTTAGTTTTATACTAAAATGTATAAACATATAGTTGGTTTTAAAATTATTTACGAACAATTATATTACTAGATATTATTACATATACTTACTACCTGTATTATAAAAATATGTACCTGTATGACATAACTGGCGGAAAACGAATGTAGCTAATATATATTATACATACATGTAAATAAATATGTATAATACATTTTGAAATTTGTGTAATTGTGTATGGGTACTTATCTAAATATATAAAGTTGGTAAAAGAATAAAAGAATAATATTAAAAACTGATACATTTTTTCAACCAAGTACAATAAATACTTAGGTTAGTTTAGGTATAGATAGCCAAAATACGGGAGTCTATATATTTTTTTCCTTCTTCAAAAACCATACATAATTGAGAAATCGTATTTAGATTTCAGTAATTTTCTATTCAATTACAATGTATGTAGGTATGTGTTTTTATTTTACACGTGAATTTCGTTCCTTTGTTCCCGTGTAAAAAAATCCACTTCGACTATATATATGTGAAAACCGTGTACCCGTGTACTGTTATTTTTCAACTTGTTCGACAGACCATGAAGACATTGTTGGAAAAATAAACCACTGTAGGGCCATCGGAACTAGAATCATTTCAATCATGAGAGAATATTATAGTAAGTTTATATATAATATCATGTTTTCTAATTTATATTTCACGACTATTATATAGGTAGGAAACGAAACTAAAATATCTTAAGTACTAAGTATATACTCTTATAATTTCATCTATGTATATACAAACAATATACATGGACAATAATAGGCTATGCGTTAGGTTATATAGCTGGTATATAACCTTGTAATTCATAATACTCGTATAAAAACATTTCGAAGATTTTTTTTAATTAACGAACCATTGAAGTATTCCTCGGTAAAAGTTGAAGAAAAAATTATCCGTTTGGTAATTATTACGTTCGGGTAATCTTCTTCGTGACTTTAGGATTCTCTAAGTCAAAGTAATTTTATAGATAATTACGTCGAAAGCCGTTCCAAACGTTTAGGTATTATTCTTACACTGACGAGCTGTTGTTATTACATTCTTGCACAAAACGTAATATCTATTAAATACATCAAACTTATTGCAAATTAAGTCTCTATGACTATATGATATGGTAAATTATATATAATCTAAACTGGTTATGTATCAATGAATTAGGGTCTTAAACGCTATGCCAGTAAAAGGAAGAAACCAACCGTAAATGGTACGTTGAATATTATTTTATTGTTCGTATTTTAATTTTCGTCTTCCTTACTAAGTATATTTTGTATAAGCCCTTTTATCGGTATACCTGTAAAAAAAATATATACCAAAGCATATTATTATATTTAAATAATATGGTTTTTTGAATTTTTAAATGTATACAATTTTGTACAGCTATACATAACAGATTTAGCATACCGATACTAATATCTTAATTGTTATGATTTCATTATAATATAATAGGTAATATGTATATATGACGGTTTTAATGTCGTAGAAAGGTAAAACTCTGGTTTAATAACAGTTGATTAACAACCAAGTGCATTATTGCGTGTACTTACATAGTTATTATAGTATTTTACATACATTAACCTATTTATGCACGTGACAGTGTCGATTAGAAATAAATTTTAAAATACACCATAGGAATAGCGTCGATAGGGGAACAAACTTATATACAATATACCTACAATTGGAATAGTATAATTAGAGTGTTTTATACACATATATTATATTAAATATTTATCTACTGTTCGGCATCAAACAGTTTGTTTTGCAACAACATTATTATGGGATACAATTTCGTAGGTATCTGGTATATACTTATATTCATAGGCGCAACTAGGGTTAAAATTCTGGGGGGGGGGCTAAAGCTCACCTAACAAAATATTAATTTGAAATAACCCTAAGGTGGCTTGTATCTAAATCAATAAGGAATATTTTTGGGGGGATAAGCCCCCCTCCTCTTGTTGCGCCACTGCCTAAATTAATTTTTATTTCTACATGTTTTGACAAAGTTCAAAATGTATTGAACATCAAATCGAAAATATAAAAAAAAATATAAAATAATATTTTGTTAAGCATAAAATATAACAATACATTTTTTAGCCACTAAGATTATTAATTTTAATAATATTAAACAATAAATTATAAATTACAAAATGTTTTGTTTGTTATGTAGATACCAATAATTATAATAATAAGTTAACTATTTAATTTGTTTTAAGTTATTTTTGAGTCATAAATTTATAAACTTAAATTGTGAATTTTTTTATCACATCGCACAATTTAAAGTTTTTTCCTAGGATATTTCTTGCATATTTTCACGATTTTGACTGTATATTATGTGTCATATTTTAACACATTTTAGTGCATAAAAATCCACGTTCTTTTATATTAACATTTAACAGACCCTATAGAATCTATATGCTGTTGAAATGGGCTTGTCTGTGTGTACAATTTGTCTGAGGGCCGTATCTGGCCCGCGGGCCGCCATTTGGTGACCGCCGCTATAGATCAATTCGAGACGATCGTTCTAAGAAAAAAATCAAAACAAAACAGTGCAGGGTGATTCACTGAGCATGCTCACTCCTACTTTTTTCTTTAATATTACATTTATTCTAATTCTAATTTTGAATATGCCTAAGGACTCATTTTTTAAATACCTACCTCATATTTTATACCATTTAAGGAATGCCATCCAGACTCCAGTGGTGATACAAAATTCTTTTTTCCCAATGAGAATTACCCTTTTTTCTTGTACATTTTTAAGCAGATATAGAAAAGCAGGTTCTCATTTGAAAAAAAAAATAAGTTCGTATCACCACAAACTCCTTAAATAGTTAAATGGTTTATAAAATCTAAATATTTGAGAGTACAGTCCTCGTCAAGTATTATCAACTTGAAAGGAAAAATGGTGATTGTCATTTCAAACAAAGTCGGTAACGGTCACTCTTTAAATGGTATGAAAAATCCAAGTATTTGAAAATATGATTCGTAACTTCGTAAGTGCCTATACTAGATAGGTACCTGTATTTAAAAATTTCAAAAATCATAATTTTAATAAATGTATTGTTAAATAAACGTATGCTTGGTGAATCAGTCGGTAGATCCGAGTCAGAGTGTATATAATATGCAGAACTAGCATTTTTTTGTTAGTATAGGTATTTAATGTACTCGTCATTCGCGGCGCGTCGATCGGATTCATGACGTTTTCACAATTGGGCGATAAAATTAAAATTTTTTTTCTCATAAAAACCAGTCTCAACTGCTCGCGAGAAACCAGTTTTTACGCATACTTTTTTCCTGCCCCGAACGCGTTTGCTGTTATTCAAACTGCAGCGCACTGCAAGCGCTTCGGGTAAAATAATATTATTATACATAAATATTATATTTATAACGTTGTGACGTGTAAACGCAATAATATATATAATAACCTACACGTTAAAATATATATTATGGTAATATACTTATATGTGTAACGAGACATGCAAGTGCAGCGACGGAGTGCCCATGTATACCTTATATTTACTTATAATATAATAAATTGTAACATGCAATACGGACGACGAAGAGACGCGCTTGAGGATAGTAAAAGCAATCCATTAATACAGCTATTAAAATAATGATAATTTTTTATAAGGAAATTGGGCTCGGAAATTGTTGCATATTTTTCATAATTTTCACTGGATATATAGTATTTTAGCATATCGATTGTTTAATATATTTAATAATACAACATTTGATTCATAAACATCAAATCCCCTCTGGTCATATGGTATTCAAATCTGGGGACAAGCCAAACCATCCAATATAAGACCCATTCAAGCTTTCCAGTCTATGTGTCTTAGACAAATAACTGGAGTCCCATGGTATATGACCAATGACGCATTACATAAGGATCTACAAATCCCAACAGTCAGCGAAATAGGAACTTATCATTACAAGAAGTTTCACTCAAAACTGCACTCAAACCAAAACCCTCTAATTTCCCGCATGTCCTCTATAACCATCCCCAACAACCCTCCAAGGAGGTTCAAAAGAAAATGGCCAAGAGACGCTTTTGCCTAAAAAAAAAGAAAAAAAAACGGTCTCCATAATATATGAACCCATCAAATAAATAGGAGGTACTGTTGGTGCACGGTTTTCCCCCCACAAGACATTCAAGTCATATTTGACTCATGTCTCAAATTTACGTATTGTACAAATTGTATAGATTGTAAATATGCTTTTCAAATAAATAAAAAAAAAAAAAAACATCAAATATAACTTGTCTTTACTCAAATAACTTGATTTTAAACTTTATGTGTTCTTGTACGATTTTAAGAATATAAGCATTTTTAATATTTTTAAGATCGTTTTAGAAAGAGTTGAATATTTATTTTTGTCAATTACAATCACGTAATATTAGAATTTTAAACATAATACTGTCGTTAAAATCATCGTTCATAATGTTTGTAAAAAAAATTACAAGTTTAAAATAGTATGATGGTAAATAATAATACTAGTTTTTAGCGTTTTATCATTAGTTGAAATGCATTGTATTATATAATATTAAAGTTTCACATTTTTGACTAAATCTCATAAGTCATAACGCAACGTTTTCCTAGCACTAATAAATAATATTATTTTACGATTACCTATATTATAACGCATGACGTATGTTATATTCTCACGATTAGTAAGTCGGGTTATAGCGCAGATGACGTCGTGCAGTTTATATACCTATAACACTGCATTATACGGCCAGAGTGCAGTCGTAAGTACGTTTTTCGCGTTTCTACGAGCACACTGCAGTATTATAATATAATATATATATATAGATGCGTCAAATTATATACCTTTATGATTCTCCCGTCACCGCTCCCGTCTCCTCCACCCGTTAACCGTCCCACCTGACCCGAAAAGAATAATCGAAAAAGTAAAAAAATTCGACAACCTCCCATCAACCCCGCTCCCCCCCCTACACCACCCCATACCGCAACACCACTACCCACCCGCCGCACAGCCGAGTTATTTCGCCTCTTTCCACCGAGACGGCTACTGTTTGGCGGCCTGTATTATAGTTGCATCGCGTTCCGGCGGCGACGCACGCGGAGCTCGTTTTATCACGCCGGGGTCGTCGACCTCCAAATATTTCCTGAAGGCAACGCACGCAGCGGCGGCCTACACCGCCCCTCCACCACCACCGCCACCGCCGCCGCCTTCACCACGACTCCGACGAATGCGTTTTCGAAAGTGTGTGCGCGCCGCCCGTGGAAATCTCTTCACGCGCGTCCGGCGGACGCTGCAGCACGACGGCCGAAATATATAATGATGATGATGATGATGATGACGGTGATGATGATGATGATGATGATAATGATTACGGTGACGATGATGATAATGATGATGACGATATTCGTACGATTATTACTACAATGCGCGTGGCGTATAATAAACTCTCCGCAGCTGCAGCGACGCATATTATACACTCGGCGAACTCGATAGTATAATAGTGTTATGTCGTAGTATGCTGCTGCAGTAACAGTGGCAAGCCGAACAATAATTTTTAAACTCAAGACGAGACGCGAAATTAAGAGCCCACTATAGGTACCGAAAAATATGGATTTTTATATTCCGTGAATAATTTTTTACGGCTAAAAAATAACGTTGTTTTGTTTTGTTATATGAAATATTTTTTTTTTTTTTTTGGATTTATTACGTTTAATCACACGCCCGCCCGTTTTAGACTTGAGGGAATTACTTCAAAAAACCCTTCATCGGCACGCCACCGTTCTGTAACGAGTGTAACGTTGTATAATATATTATATTATATTATATTGCCGTTGGCCGTATAATATTATTACACGTTTGAAGAGTCCTTTGCAAATGCGCGTCGGAAACGATTTTTTTTTTCTGTAGGAACATAGTCAGTAATTCGTGCCATTGTTTGGCCGACGTTGTTTTTCCGGATCAAAAACGTGTAGTTAAAATAACACCGTTAAATTCACAGATTTACAGATAAATTGTCACAAATTACACACATATTTGACCATCTTATATGCCACCACTGAAAAGTGTCATGTTTTTTGTACATGATTGGTGGCTGAAACGCCGGCAAACGAATACAATATGGGCGTATTATCCAATATTGTAGTTTTATTACATCTTTATAACATTATACGGTCGACTGAATTTAATAATTACGATTACTGTTTTTCGTTTAAATTGATCATAACACTTCACAATCATGATATTGTGTATACCCACGTCCCACACCAATAACGTTTCCGCTGCAAGATTAAAATACAGTTCGCTGCAGCGATCAGATTTTAACTCGAGAAAAAAAAATCAAAACTGCTATTCGACTTTACAGCTTACTCGTGCATAATATACGATCACCTACTTATACGTATAAATAAAATGTGATATACGATCGAGTATAACTACGATATAACATAATAATGCATTGCCCGTCCATAAGGATGGATATAATGATTTGTGATTAGCAGCTGCAGCATAGACACTCCACGTGATTTGCAACCTGCACACACTATTACACCATCGTATATAATAATATAATATTAACAATCAAATAGGTAATAACTGCAGCCGTCCGGTTGCAAACTGTATGGTTTTCCACGTGAACATGCAATTTTGTTAATTTGCCAATATTATAACCGACGACGGCGTGAAACATTATAACAAAAAAATATAAACGCGCACTTGTAACGAATATTATATAAAATATTATTATGTTTGTGGTCCGCTGTACAATATCATATGAAAAATATGATATAATATATACCGGAGCGAGGAATTTATTATGTACCTACAACATTAATATTATTAGGTTAAAAGTCCCCCCCCTCCCAAACAATTATATAATATTTAAATTTCGTCAACCGTATTCATCAGAATGGACAGCACAACGATGATTCGATATAAATATTATCACATTATGCATACAGATTGAAACAAAACAGAAATCCGGACAAGTGGCAACGTAATAATAATATAATACTTCAGTATAGACATTGTCTGCTGTGATGATTATTAATTAGAATATCTTATTGCAGTGATAAATCATATTCGCATTCGAAAACTGCAGATAATTTTTAGAACTCGGTTAACCGTGGCGGTTTGAACCGTTCCAGCTTGATACGAGATTACTTAAACAGAGATTACTTTTTTGAGATGTCAGTGTATATATTATAGTATAATATATATTTACGACTTTTACTTACGCTCAAGGGAAATCGCTGAGATACCGATTCGGTCCGTCGAAAAACGATTGTCGAAACTCACGGGGCTTTTCCAGATTTCGGACAGAACGCTGTACAATGTACATATATTAATATATAGTATTAGCCATTAGGTATCACGAGATCGTTCAAGGCACGATGCGACGCAGTCAGGGTTAGAAATCGTTTTAAACAAAATAATTTAATAATATAAATAATTAAGTACCTAATAGTTTTTATAGAATTAAAAAAATTAAATCATCGGGGGAAAACATTTATCAACACAGATGTTTTAGTATATGGCCCATTAGTTAGAATTTAATTGTAATTTAGTTCTGATGCAAAACAAATGCTATAGCCTATAATATAGTATAATATATAGGAGTATTATTATCAAGAAATTGAATTTTTTTAAAAATAATAATTATTATTCTCTTCTCACATCGAAAAGACTATCTATTATTATTATTATATTATAATATAGGTAATAAGTAGGTATACACAAAATACATATTATACGTACTTAAATCTGCGTCACGCTTTGTATAATAATTAATACAGTTGAATTGTGTAATTGATATTAATGTCAAGTCGTATACTTTTTAATAGAAATTATTCTACAAAGAGTCGTATACTAATATACTGTACACTTGTTTTTAATCAACTACATTAATTATTATTATTTTTTAATATTTGATTACCTAGTGAGTGGTTAATCAAACGTGTACAAACCAGCAAACAGTGTTCGATATCTATTTAGCGTTCGGTTAATTTATGTAGGTCGTATTATAAAATATGTTATGACTATTTTATATACCGGAATACAATTATTAAAAGTGTTGAGTTGTAAAACGGCGGTGGGTGGTGGTACGATCCCAAAAATTCTATAAATTATGTTTAATTGTTTGCTTTTGGTCCATATGCCCTCACACGCCCATACCGAATTCGATTATTATTGTTATTATTAGTACCTATATTATCTTATTTTCGGTTGCAACTTAATTTCCAATCAAGATCTTAGACGCAGTCGATAATATAATATGAGCAGTGTGCACCGTTTAAAGCGCGCGTCGAATCTTTTACTCTGCGTGAATTGAGATGGCCGGAGATGAAAGCTGTTTTAAACGATAACAATAATTATTAATATAATACGTGTTATGGGGTCATCATACGGTGCAATGTCGGATGAGGAGAAGCAGATGTCGACACGTGTAAGGCGATATTAAAAATCAATTATTATGATATAATATTATACCGTGCTCTTAAAATGTACTAACACAATAATATATTATTATATACTCGTACAATTTTGTACTGGTTTCGAATAAATATCTAAACGTTTACGAAACAATAACGTTATAGTACGGCATTTATGACAATTTTCAAGATTCCCCAAACATCGTACGACTGCACTGTAATAAATTTATCTAAATCATTTTAGGTACAGTGTAACGCGTATTAACTCGCGAATCTAAAACTTTTACACGGTCTACATAATGCGATTCTTTTTAGTCGCTGCAGGGCAACTATTATGTGCTTCGCGTATTTCAGTCATAGGTACCGTGTAATTAAGTATATAAGATTTGAGGTTTACTGCAATGTTGTACTATGCGATTTATTATTGTGCCGGATAAGTCGACGGAAAGATTCAAAAACAAAGTCTGACTATCCTTCTTAAAAATCTAACCGTTAGACGGTCAAAACTAACAATAATATAGGTTAGGCCGCGTAAGGCAGTTAAGATTTAAATCCGATAATCTTCAAACCCAAATACAGACGTCATTCAACATAATAATACCTATTTTATACCTGACCTGCCGTCGTTTAAAATATTTATCGGAAGTTTATATAACACGGATCGTGTCGATACTCGATACCAATAAACATTATAATAATTTAGTAACGATTGTGCCGTCGAACGAACAGGCAGTCGATTTTTTTTCGTACGCCATAATGTCATGCCGACGTTCACGTTTTATCGTGCCGTCTATAATAATATTATATTTGCGAGTACCATTAAATACGATATTATATTATTACATATCGCGACTTTACGCAAATCGACAAAGACCGTATTAATTCTCGTACGGGACTTTTCGTGAACGAAATGCGTTTTTAGTGTGCTCGGACCGACCGCGGTGGAAATTTCGCCGGAAAATCGAGTCGCGCGAGTTGGGTGAAATACGCGTATTATTATATTACACACACACACGACGATACTGGTAGCGTAAGTGAAAACGCGAAAAACCGGAAAATGAAAAACCTCCCGAAATGTCGTGAAATCGATAGCGCGCTTACCCGCCGTTTTACCTGTGTGTTCGGCGCGACGGGGCGCCGTGCGTGCGTGCGCGCTTGGGTTGCGCGTGCGGCGGCCGGGCCGGGTCAACGAACTCGCGGAGAAATGCGCGCGTGTACCACGCGGCAACGGCCGCCGACGGAGCGCGAACGACGGATCGGTTCGGGGCCGATTCCGACGGCGGCCGAACGCCGCCGCCGCGGCGAGGTCGTCGAACCCGGCGACGCAACAAAAGCCGCTTTGTGTCGTGGTGCGCTCAGAACGCTCGCTCGATCGCTCGTTCGCCGCTCATCGCTCATTTCGCCGCAGCGGGCGCGGCGTGCGCGTACGACGACCGCGGCCGCACGACAATAAACGATATTATGATAAAAACGCGACGGCGGCGGCGGCGTCGGTGGCCCGCGCTCGCGAAACGCACTCTTCCCCCCCGTCCTTGCCCGGCCAACCGGCGGCGATGAAAATGTTAATATAATCGCTCGCGCTCGTTTCGCCGTACAGCGTAATATTATTATGTTGCAAATTGTGCTAATAATATTATATTATTATGGTTTATGATGCAACAGGAGTTTGAAATAATAATAATAATAATAATATGATAGTGTTGCACGGGTCCCTTTTTCGAGCGGAGTCGGCCGAGGTACGGTCATCGTGGCTTTTGCAGAATATCGGCCGGCTCGAGTCTACTTTTTTTCGGCGTTCACATTTTTTTTTTCACGAATTTACCGAAATATTGCGCGATTATATGACGTTACCGTTCGCGACCGCGAGAGCGGTGTACGATTATGGTTCAAACCGGATGCCGGACGTTTTTAGGGCGTTCCAACGTAGGTTTGATGTTGTACGCCTTATCGAGAAAACAGATCCCATCACACAATTCCACCTTCACGAGTTGACGGAACCGCTGGGTGCTGCGTATTGCATTTTAAACGCACTCATAGGCCATAACTTACGATTTAGATTTTAAATTATGTTGTTCGTACCTACTCTTCACATTTCGATATATTTTTAAAAACGCATTTATATTAACTATAATTCTATAATTCCAACAGACAATTTTCGCTATAGGTATCAAATGGTAATATAGATATACCTATACTATTAGTTATTATTTATTACTTATTACCGAGTTATTTGTATGTAATAAGTAATAACACATGAAAACATTATATTATAAGACATTTTTTTGTTAACCATGTAACGAGGAGAGCACTTTTTGAACAATTCGTGTGATGATTTATAATGACCGTATTATACTCGTCTAACATCGAAATCGATACTTAAATGTTGATTCATAGATAATTTCCAAGTTTCCGGAAACGCGTGTACACGAACTTGACGACGATCCTTATACATTGCTATACGTTTTCCTGTCCAATACATTTTATATATTATAAAAAATATAAAAGATATGATATATAAGAAGAACAGCGGGTACACCACGAGCGCGGTATTACATCCACTCGTGACGTTGCTTTCGATCTTTGGGATATTCCTCTGTTTTCGCGCTTGTATATTTTACCCAAAATATCGTGCAGGAAACATTTGTGTAAACATTGCGTACCGCCTTGACGGGTTTTTTTACAATAAAAACAATCGCGAGAAACTAGCAAACACGAAAAAATGTAATCACACAACCACACGTAGGCACAAATAACATTATTTTGATGGCTTTTGTTATGGGTACCATCGCGGAAGCAAACGAAACGAAACGAACGATTTCACTTTACAACATAAACCCATGCACGGTATTAACCGGAGCGGTAACAAACTTACGATATATGCCTAGATATGTTTTATTATAATATTGTAACATCCAACTGATTTATTATTACCTCAATATTTTGTTAAGTAGAATAATTATTAATTTCCGTTTAGCACATATTATACAAAAAGTTAGGTAGTTATGACTTATAAGTTATAAAGCTTTTATAGGTAGAGTAACCGGGTAAATCTCCACGACTTCGGGTCGAATGGAAACCGTGATTTTCCATGTAGAAACTTATACACCACCGATATTGTATATTGTATAATATGAAATATGATATTGTGTGTATATTGGTAAAGGCGCGTGCAAACATGCAAACAGTGGAAACGGTGTAACATTTTTGGGGACTGCAAATATTTTTTCAGATAAATCGTTTTTACGTTTTTCTCATTTTCTCAACCCATATAATATTATATACAATACAATTATAATGTAAAATACTATAATGTTTTTCATAATATTAATGAAAGGCGTCATATTTTTTTTGAATTTTGTGAATGTTTCCACGATATTTATGTATTCAACATTAAATGTGTCCATAATCCATAATAGCCCATAATCCTCCGATTCTGAAATTTAGAAGATACGGCCGAACAGTCCGCCTTCAAAATGGCGTAACAAGATTCGACCGATTAAAAAATCAAATAAAAATACCCATCACTGCAATCGTCACTATTATATTACACTATATTTGGTAGAGACAAACCAACCGTGCACTGACGTAACGTAGCTATTTGTAAAATAATTGAACTGTTTCACTCATGTTTCAAATAATAATGACAACAGTCGTTTTCATCGAATTTCACGCGAACAAAGAGGATTTAATAATATTTTTTTTTCACCATTCTTACGAGAAGTAAAACCCTAACTATATAACGTTCTTGCACTATAGATTTCGGTACATCTACTCGAACAATAAAACAACGATTTTATATATCATAATAATAATAATAATATATAAAATACAGCGAAACTTCCATATAACGAACTTCCATTTAACGAAATTTTCTGTTTAAAGAATTATTTTTTAGAACCATATGACCTTCGTTGTTAAACATAATATGTAATTCTATTTAACGAATTTTTCTCTTCCCTATGAGACTTCGTTATATGGAAGTTTTACTGTATAGTATAGATATTGAATGACGATACATATACACATAGGTGGGTACATCGTAAACAGTGATAATAGTATAATAGTACCTAGATATACAATTTTAACGGCTGTGCATTTAAATGATAATGTTGTACACTGGCCGTGAACTGTATAAATACATGCGAGTAGAATTTTTCATTGGTGCATAACGATGGCAATTTTTTAAACGGTTGTTTAATTTATATATTTTAATTTGACCGTATATTATATAGTAGATAATAGTGACCACAAAACGCTGTCAACGTTCCACCTAGGTTACTCCAGGGTAATCGACGAGGCACTCATATTGGACGAAGGTTTTTTTTTTTGTACGATAAACTCACCGCGACCGATCGTGATTTTCACTCTGGCTCGGAGATTATTCCAAATTATAATATTCATACCATTATATTATTATATATTATCGTTTCGTCACGAACTGTACAGCCGACCGCCGAAATAATCGAACGGTCGGTCGTTTTTCAGGTATCTCTATAGACTTCGAATATTACTAATATCGTAGGTACCGAGATATCCGGTATGCAGAGAAATGGAAATGACTAAGTCACGATACCGACGACAAACTGCCGCTGTAGCAGTGAAGAAACATACGATATTGACATTTCGGAAACCAACTGAAAAAAGGATAAAATGTATACACTTAGCAATCGCTAAGAACTTACTACAGTCCGAAATAGCCGAATATTTGGGTTGTGTACTTATACCTAATGACGTGCGACCAAATGTTATAGAGTGGACTCGAAAATGTGTGGAATGCATGTATTGTAATCAAAAGTAAAGGTTTCGTAATGCAACTAAGTGATGGACACATCGTTTTGAGACATTTTTTAAAAGCTTTCGGTCGTTTCGTACGATTCTATTGTGTATTGTTCAAACGTTTCAGTATATTTTAGCTCAAAAACTAAACAACATAATTTTATATCTCTGCAGAATCGGTTTTTTTCAAACCAAACAGTTGAAACGAACTCGAGAGACGTGTGAAAAGTCGTAATCAAATATTTTCGATTTCACCGATCTAACCCTTTGTTGGTAGGTACGGTGCGTAAATATTATTTTTTTAGTAATAAAAATACCTAATTGTCTATATTTTGGAGTTATCTTGCAGTACGGTATATTATTATAGTTTTACATACTAGGTAATAATATCGATCTCTGTATTTTACGCGCTGTTTATTTTTATTTTTGTTAGCATATTATTTTCCTCGTATAAAATGTTTATTTCGTAAAATTGTACAAAACAAGTTCCTCGTAGTTACTCGCCGTATTTTCGTTATGATTTATATTGTAATTTTTTTATGTGTGATAAAATAGTCCATTTAATAATATTAATATTATGTATTATATTCTGTTTTTACGCCCGTCCAGCCACTGACATGAATCATACGCTGCAGATTACTAAATGTGTTTCCGTGTAACGGTGGTTGCATCGAAAACTATTCGTGTATAATAATAATATAACACAACACACGACCGGGCAAGTCGCTGTAATTTATTATATTTTATTCATATACGTAGATGACCGTTTGCGGTTAAACAATACAACACACATTTAATGTCACGGGATTCACGCGAGGACGAGTTCATTTGTTTAACACTGTTATAATCACATAAAATATCGTTCCATGTAAAACTACACGAGTTCTGTTTTATTCGAAAAAAAAAAAAAATTGGCAAGACCATGACGACCGACGAGCGTTTTATGTATTAAAATATGCATGTATGACGTATGTATGTATCTATGTGTCATGTGTGTGTGTGTGTGTGTGTGTTATTACATAATTCCAACACAAGTAGAAAACAAAGAATTTAATAAAAAGCGCAGAAATTGTCTATGAAGAATTATATAGAATGATCAAGTCATGGCGGGAAATGTAAGGCATGAAGTTATGTCCATAGCAAGTTGTAGAATTTATTATTAAATTTTATTTCGACTAGCTATTTCCCATGGTTTCGTTCGCATATCTGCAGTAGTCTGATGAGTAAGGAACTAGTTTAAGCTAATCGTGTTTCATTATTCGTCTCGAAGAGCATTAGTATCAAGTTTAAAGTAAAATATGTTACCATACAAATATTATTTCTCATACAAACTTTGACAACCCCTTTCGTCCTTTTAGGGGACACATTTCTAAGAATCCCCTCCTCAACGAACCACTCTCCCTCCAAATTTAAAATTTCCATCCACGTAGTTTACTTTCAATCGCATTGTTATTTCGTTTCGCATTTAAGGTGTTGATTTTTTGTTTTTAAGTAGCTAACTACTTTATCAGGGTCCGAGCTATTTTTATAAACTAAATTGTATCGGTTCAGTGGTCGAGACATGTGAAAACGTGGCAACAGACACACTTATACTTTCGTATTTACAATATTATATAAGTAGGTTATCGTTTAAAAGTCGTCATCGGTATAGCGGTATATTATTGTTTTATGTTTATATATTATATTCTAGGTATATTTGAAAAAAAAATTATAATATTATACATTATTGTTTATTGCATGTATATTTTAATTATATAAATATAAGTATCATTTAGGTTAGTTAAATAAAAAATATTTTACAATATTTTTGACTCTATATTAGGATCAACGGGAATAATATTATCGGATGATTACGACATTGAGTGATTGACTGCGATAGCTGATATTTTTTAATGTGGCTGACCGATCATTTATCATATTATATCAAGTGGGTTATGATCGTATGAATGTTTGTTAATCAATGTGATTCGGTGCTTATGAAATAAAAAAAAAAAAAAAAAATAATAAAAATAACGTAAACAATTTTGCTTTCAAATATAAATATGCGTTATTGTTATATTGATGAAGACCTAAGATTAGGCTGGAGTAATTAAGAGTAAAATCCAATGAACCCAATGCGTATTCGATGTATAGATGAAATGTTTATCATAAACATGGGAATCGAGAAAATCAGATAGTTTTTATTAAGGGAGACATATTATTATATAGCTAAATTCGAATTTTTATTAACTAATGGTTGTACGACCAATAAGTTGAAAATAAGTTATAAATTAAAGTTAAATTCAACGAAATTACCTATTCTAAATGTTCTTAAAAGCAGACTAGAAATTGATGCAGAAATATACTTAAAGGTATATTACCCAACCTTACAGCGATATATCTCCCAAAGTTCAAGCTCTGTCTGTGCAGCACGTTGTAAACTCGTAAGTTGTACGTATACAGAAATTCGATCCTATTTCGCTATACGCACAAGACATTTTACAAAACAATAATAATTAATAACGTCATTAAAATACGGTTTACGCACTCCAATTTGGTACCTACAGCCTATAGAATAGAAATATCCAAACAACGAATAATATACACGAACATCGCTAAGGTTAACGAGCCGTTAATAATGATGATTTCTATGTGTATTTTTTGTTTTTGTTTTAGGTGTTGTCACTGCTTCGAAAATTCCAAAATTTTATTGCCAAAATGATATAGGTACACGTACGTGAAGTCGCGAAGCGGTAAATCGAAAATTGCGTTCGTTATTGTATATAATATCTGCCACTAAGTAAAATCCATAAGTCGTGTTTTTTTTCTTATATTTTCCTACTGATTACATTATTATTAAAAAACAGGAACGCAGGAAAAAAATATTATATATAATGACCGCACTACAAAATGTCCAATGAGTTACTAGGTATATGAAATGTAATAATATAATATCATTGGAAAATGTAAAACCCTGTGACTTGTTTTATAGACAATATTTAAAGCATTATCTAATACTTTATTATTTTATATTAGTGTATACGAAACCTAACACTTGCCTATAGCTCTACATAAATCAGTTAATTATATATGCATCTATGCCATAATATATATACATCGGCTGTCGGGTAAAAATAATTAGACAATGATTTTTCCTATTCATAGTGGGCCACAACTGAATTCTATTCATATAACCGGCATCAAGAATGTTTTTTGTTAGGCGTTCGGTTTTCGTGTAATTTTGAGTTGAGCTATAGGATAAAAATCGTTATGAAGAATAACATAATAATATGTACCGTGGGAATAATATAATAATATTCATCATACTAAAAGTCATTATTTTAATAATATGTAAATTTAATATGAATATAAACGTTCTATTATAATGTATATATTAGAAATATTTCATAAACATTTTAAGTGATTAATATTGTCCTACGTACATAGTTTTTATTTTAAATTATAATATTTTATTATTATAAAATGCATTTTTTACTTGTTTCTTTTTTTTTTAATAATGGTTTGTTTTTACATACAATTTACGACAAACATACAGAATATCTCGAGTAAAATTTAATAATTTAATTTGTTCACAACACTCACAAGTCTCCATAAATATATAAAAAAAAAAGCACAATAAAATTAGAAATAACTGAAGAAAAAACCCGTACCCGACCTTATAACTTATTCAGATTTACTTTCATGTATATACATTCGTCCTCTTTTCTAATAACAATAAAAGCCAGGCCGGTTCCATACAAGTACAATGCGGTGCATGCATAATACATCCGTTTTTCTTTTGAGATGCTTTGTTGTATATTATTCGGATATTTTATATTATATTTATTACGTTTACTGCACATAGATCAAAATTATTTTAAGATACAGTGTTTTGTCTGTTTTTTTTTTCCAAGCACATTTACTTTCGAGTTTCGTACGTGTACTGCACTGTACCTATTTCATATATTATGTATTTGTGAACATTTGAAACGCAACGACCGAAACATTTTTATTGCAATAATAATATAGTGTAGTGTGTGTTGTAATAAAATCAACGATAATGATAATAATAACTTCACAAATAAGTAACAACCTCATTGTATGCCGTACGTGGGATCCAGTGTATTATAACACACGAGATACTCGCGTAGCAGATTAGAACTGTTTATTGTTATAATATGTCCGCGTTGAAATTGGCCCCTTAGAATCTAACTCTCTTATTATATATATATGATTATCGATTAATTACTTGATTAATAGGTTGTTCTTAGGAATTAATTCGGATAGTAATTAATAATATTATGCACAGCCGATCTTAGTTATCTCCGAAAGTTAGGAACTTAGGTTCAACACATATTATTATATTCGACGACTCTACGGTATTATGTAGATTATATTCTGGAAACCGCGCCGAAAAGACTTCCAACTTGTCTATACTGTATAGTAAGTTTATATCTAGAATATTAAGCTCATAATAAACATTCGTAAGTCATTTTTTACACTGTAATCGGTCATAATTGCAGTGTACAGCCGGATCGTTTTTTACGTTAATGACTTTATATCGTGCGTAATATTATAGTATCCTGTATTATAGTAATTATGTACTTAATTTGCAAATCTATCCTCTATCCTTATCAACGATTTTATTATATTGTAGTCATAGATAAAAAATAAATCGACTTTGTTCATCACGCGATAATTTAGTGATAGGCTTTTAATAATTTGGGACCCATTATGTTCATTGTTTTTTTATATAACCGCGAGTAGCCTCATAATGTCTGTCTTTTCAACAAACGCCAAAAACTGTCAAAAAAAAACTCTTCCTCAAAAAGGACAAAGACTCTATGCGTAGTTGATACCTATATTATGTTCGTCCGATGATAGTGTCCACACCTTTATTATCTATTATTGCAATAATATCGATGGATAAGGAATTGCACTTTACGTACATTTACCACTATATTACAGATGCAATGAGCACAGGTAATTGTTTATAGAACATAAAACATCGTCATATATATTATTGGCACGTCCGAATATCAGTGTATTGTATACCAGTAATTTCAATTATAAAATGTAATCAGCGGCCTGGCGGTCAACCAAACTTTCAGGATTATGTAAATATGTATATATATCAAAATAAAGAATATCGCTCTTAGACCAATAATAAAATAACGTAATTATATAGTTACCTTAGCAGTGGTTCACAGCCAGCGTATCGCGACACATTATACTTTAAGTTTACCCACTTTTTTTTTGCGCACGCACAGTATGATAATAATGTTGTGACAATACAGTTCACTATGTATACACCGCGGTGTTTTGTTTCGCGACGTGAAACTGTAAAAATTGAACTGTCACAATACGTTTTCACCGTACTCTGCGTGCGCAAAAAACAAAAAGTGGTTAAACTTGCGGAGAATAAAGTATAGTATTACCGTGATGTGTGTCACCAAAAAAAAAAAAAATTGTTTATTTATACTGCACGCATGTTAAAAGTACGAATATATGAGATTATTATGGCACACAATCGTGAAGATGATAGTCTCTTTCTCAATTTACATATGGTTCATAGTAATTAATTGTTTTAAGTGTGTCGCTGAGTTTGCATTTATTTTTCAAAGCCGTCCGTCGACCCTCCCAGCACGCCGTTTCAGATGACAAACGTGTCCATAGGTAGACCGACATATTTGTTTTTGGACATGACAGTAATAATCACAAGACTTACTCATGAAGTACAAGAATTTCAGAAGTCTTTGTGTGGTAAAAAAAATTACGTTATGCCAAAGTACATAAGTTTGTCGTCAGTTAAACTTCAACGGGGATAATCTCGCATGGTGTCAGCTGAACTATTACTTACATATGAGCTCGTGCTGACAACCATAGACAAGGGGTTTAAAGTATATATAAATATTATAATATTTAGTGACTAGAGTTATTCTAGAATATTTACAGACATCGCACTAACTATAGAATATAAACTCACGTCTTGTTGGAGTTTTCAGTCGAAATGAAAATTCCCGTCACTTATCTGCACAAGGAAAAAAAATTACTATAATATTATAGACTATAGTTAAACAAATTATATAAATATAACTATTTATTAGGTAAAATAACTAAAATGATTTACTTATTTCAGCTCAAATAACTATAATAACTTGACTATAATATTTTAGTAAATTTGATTAATCTTATAGCTTTCCCTATAGCAATTATAATGTACAGTCGATCCTACTATTTGTAAAGTACAAACAACGGTTTTGTTTTTTCCGCGCAGGCGCTGGCGATCAGACGATTATTCAAAATTTTCTTTCGTGTTCATGACTACGCTATGGCCGTGTTGAATATCTGCACAGGTTTTTCGTCGCTTAATCGTCACTCCGTGCCGAATTTCCGTCCCAGGAGGACTGCAGTGTATACAATTTCCAACCATTTACAACAATTTGAAGACAAATAATAGTTATAGGACTTTACTAACCACCACGTCTAATCGTCATGGTTTTTATCAAACATGACGATAATAATGATCAGGGAGTAGGAATCATGTTACATTCCTATATCTGAATCGGGATGAGGAGAATCTCTTACACAACTGCCGAATACAGCTGCATTATATTATAAAGTCGTCGTGCAGAGTATCTGAAAGAGCTACACGGGGACGGAGAATTACGGAAAAAAAATGTAGCTGCAGTGTCAAAATAATATCATATCTCTTTTGGACGTGTATAATGATTAAATGATATTTTAAAATTGAACGAATTATACTATGGAAATAATTGCATTATACCTTTAGGACATATAGGTAATCTATGACAATTCTATGTACCTATATTTAATCTATTTTAACTCGTATTTTGTTTATTATTCAAATTATTAATTATAGCCCAGCGAGTATAAAATATTATTTATCTAGGATTTTATTTCCTTGTAAGAGGATTTAATTCCCAAAATCCACGGAGACGTTATCTAATTAGTTATTTGTAGTCGAGAAATTTACTCGGTTATAGCCTACTATATCTGCTATTAAAACATTATTACTATTGAAGTTGTGCTGTGTGCAAGTGCGACACCCAGACTGGAAACCGTGGCTGGCATATAATAGGATACCACGTTAAGATCTGTCTTATTTTATATTACAATACTGTGGATATAAGTTTCCTTAACAAATCCATACCTACACCGGCAATGAATGATATCTGCACCGGATGGGAAGGGCCGCGAGTGGCTGGTGCGTACCATGTCAAGCATCCAAAAGACACTGCCAAGCATAAGTGTTTCTACAATTCTTCTAGAGTGGGCAGTATGCCTCTCCAGCGAAATTTGCTATACTCAATATGTTATATTTTAATAAATCTCGTGGACAAGATTCCAGAAATATTCTATCCTATACGGATGTATTATTCGCCTCTCCAGCCATGGATGTCTATACTTCCGAGCTCATCATCATCGCTTGCAAGCGGTGGGTTGAGGCAAGAGTGAGTATGGAGAGGCTCCTCGGTGGAACCTCCAAATCGTGGACCTTATCTACGGACTTGCTGTGTGGGCCTAGGAAGGAAGACCTACCGACTGACCTTTACCTAAGAATTATTATTTTAGCTGAATCACTGTTGGATAAACTCTACCATATTATAGTCGTAGACATCATGAGCGAGAAAGAAGATCTGCAGGAGAAGCAGTGACAGAGGGCGCGTCGCCATTCAAGAAGGTGAACGGGGGTCCTCTATTATTTTAATTTACTTTATGTGTATGTAGGTATTTTAGATGTAGGCTCTGGCAGTCTGGCCACCACAGCGGCACAGCACATATTATGATGTACCTATATAATATTATGTACGAATGTATTTGTTTAATCTATGATTTTCTGGCAATTACCGATGCAACGAAGGTGGAACTCGTGGAAGTAATACTATCTTGGTTCCTGCCTCAGCTGTGAAAACCACACGAAAAAAAAAAAAATACGTCTATATCATAAAATATAAGGTCGATCGGAAGTCGCTGGCTGAATAACCCTGTATAATATTAATGTCGGTGGAATGATGTAATATATTATGAATCTAACTTTGATGAATTTAATGTACAATATTATGTTATATACTGCACGTTGACGACAACGTGCGATATTAATATACTTATATATTACATAATATGCGACACAGGCACGTGTTGACGTCGTGCGTCGCAGACGTTCACTTAAAAGTTAAAATAGACACCAAGTGGCATAATTATATTTTATTTATTAAAAATATCTAGTTTGATCACTGTAATAACATTGTCCAGAGACCATAGAACAAAATGTTATCTTTAAACCGGACGTGTATGAAGTTAGAACCACCGCGTCGATGAAGTAAAAATGTTTATACGTCTTTATAATCAATTATCAAAATACTTTTTTCGATACTTGCCTTCAATTAATAATAATTAATAGTTTCTACATTCTTGAAAATCGAAACATAAATATGGGTACACGAGTGAAGAGGCTATTTATTTATTACTTTCGTAAGTTCTAACGAATTTATCTCTATTCGTTATCATAATATTACAAGTTTACTGTTCATTAATTGGGAAATAATATTTTATACTCGTGTTATTCGGCGCTATCCTGTAAAATAGTGTAAAAACTTAACTATTAAAAATATTATAACACAACATTTAGATATACATTGCGTTACATTACATAATGTTTATTATTTTATATACATGTTTAACTATACAGTAAAATATATATAAGTGCAATGTGGTGGGAAATTAAGCTTATTCAAAAGTTTTGCAATGAAATCGTCACGCAACGACAAGACTTAAAATTGTTAACCTAATTCAAAAATAAAATTTTACATGCAAGTATGACGCGAGGGGCAAGTTTTAATTTGATTTATATAATATTATGTACTTGTTTGTTAAACATACAAATGTCAAAGATCACGAATTAATGCAAACAAAAAAATCTTCATGGCGTGAGCGTATAGGTAGAATATAGCGTAAGAGCGCCCGCAGGGTTGGCAAAGAGACCATCCCTCGGGAATTGTTTACTACATTTACTTTAATATCAATATCACTATAGCTATTATTAGATTAAGAGTAATTTTTAACTTTCCCCGGGTGTGATTTTATGCTGCGTGAGTGCTTAGCGTATAGTAAGTATAGGCACGTTTTATATAATTATTATAACTAATTTATAAGTGTGCCCACATATTATGGACCTACGTATTATATTAGTATACAATTTGATGGAAAGAAATTCCAAAAGTGAATTTGACATCAGAAATATGGATTTGCGTTCAGTTGTAGTAAAATAATCATTAATCACTGCATATAGTGAAACACGGACAGACCAACAATTTTGGAAGCGACAATGAGTGAACCAGCAAAATGGGTATGGGCCAAAACATTTTTCAAAATAAATTGAAAAAGTAAATAATCACTCAGTTGTATAGTCGAGTTTCGAGTGTACCTCGTAATTTTGTAAAACGCTGTAGTCTACAAGTTAAATTTGAATTCAATGATAATTTCTTCCATAGGGGAAACTATTCTGAGCTAAAACAAGTCTATCAGCCTATATTACTAAGTATATTTTATAATATATTTTAATATGATTTCTTGTACTTTTATCAATACAACAAATATAATGCCTATAACATTATATTTATTAAATTATTATCATTCAATTATTATAATAGTATATGTCCCTACTTATATAATTTATTATTATTATGAACTTTGAGTCAATAGCCAACATCGACTTTCATGGAACAGTATGAATATGTTTATGGTATAGATGATGTCATATAATTAATTTAAACGTTTTGAAAATGTCATTATGTATAATATATAGAATATAATAATATATGTAAAAAGTTTGAAATCTCCACAAAAATATGTTTGAACTAAACAACTAAAATCGATATTTTTTGTTTAAATATCTAATTTTGTCCAGATTTTAACTTTAATTGTCTATAAAAAATTTTTTACTGGTGTGTCTCTATCATAATAACTTTAATATGAAACTACTTATGGGAAACCTTGTATTAAATTTTCATGTTATGACATTTATTATTGACAATTATCGAAAAAATTGAAATTTTCATTTGCCTAAATCAAAAGAAATGAACATATTTGGAAAATTATACCATATACAGGATATTGTACTTTTAAGGATCTACTTTAAGGTCATTCGTTTTTTAGTCACTCGTACGCACCAGCAGAAATAGAATTTTACCGAAAACTAATTCCTTTATCTATAATGTATTTCCCCAGTCATTAAGGAAACTGTAATGGTACATTTTACTTTTGCTTCGTTTGAAAATACCAACTAGATTCTCTTTGTTATTAGAAAAGATGCTCGAATTGAACATCAAAGCATTTTTTCTATCATAAAAGTGTTGAAAGACAAAAAAAAAAAAAACACATATCATTGTAGAAATCTCCACATGCATTCATCGCTCAGCTAAGAATCCAAAATGCGCCGAATATAGTAATTAATTTTAAACGTACAAGTTCATCTGCAGAAACGATCTACAGCAGACTATACGTACAATATAGATGTATACGCATATATAGTATATTATGTATAGATGGTTTAATACAATATACATACAGCTGTTGATTTGGCAAATTCTAATTAAAACTTTCATCGGTGGGATATAATACACGCGTATTATACATATACATAATGTGTTATATTCACAAGAGAGGTACTCGCACTGGAATTGGCGTTTCAAAGTTAATCGACTTCATTGTAAATAACATATTACATTATAGTACGCACTTTATGCGCGTTTACACTGTACGATACGGTTTTAATGGCGAAACGCTCGACAAGTTTTCGTCGGCAAGTCGCCTTTCTTCTGACTTAATTAATGTAAAACGGACATTTTAATTTCTTAGAAAACCATAGTAGGTTTTCAAACAATTATGCAATATAAAATATCGTATCGAGATTGCCGTCGCAGGTTTCTCTAAAACATAATTTCGTCGTACCGCAGCACTTACTTATATACGCGTTATTTTATTGTATAATATATATAAATCAGTCCGACAATGAAAAGACGAATTTTACGCCATACGAAATCAAGCCGCACTTATTAAAACGAAACTACTGGTGCGTTTAAAACTCACCCATACCTGCAGCCCACCTAAATATAATTTAATATTAATTTCGAACAGTGCATGAAATTACGACGTTGGTTTTATTATTGTTATTTATTATAATTATTTTTTCGAGTCATTAACGGCTATTATATACGCGCGTATTATATTATATTATTATTATTATTATATTTACGAGGACAAATGATAATTTTTTTTACCTTTTAACCGCGGTTGTATAGTCGCAGCGCAGTAGGATTTATTTATAAAAATACCTTTTAATGTGAAATTTCTACTCGTGTTCCGAGTAAATTATACGCTATAATTATTATGCTCGACTGTTTAATAATAATAACATGAACGTTGCGCGTTCGGTAGACACCTGTTCAAAACCACGTCGTAATGAACGATAATTAAAAATAATAATACTAGAGAAAATTTAACATTAAAACGCCATCACTTGCTGATAATATACTTTATGGTTAATACCTATGGGCAAGATAAAAAAATCCGTCGGACAGATAATTCTATAATATATCAGTTTACCTATCACGGTGATACCGTTGCCAGATGATGAAATTGTATAATGTTATAAAAATATCGACGCTTATTCGGCGCGACTTCGGTTTCGGTAGACTTAGGATCCGGTCTTGGAGGTTATTGCGACATTCTGACATTGGTCACGCGGGATGAAGTTACTGTTGTAGAATGAAAAAATTACGATTACACGGCGTCTTAAGTAAGCCACATAGCTACACCACTGTCGTGGGTCCATTTTCACTGTATAGGTACTTACCACAAAGAGTACCTATATTATATTATTATTATAACAACCCGACAACTAATCGCAGAATACATTCGTTATCTAAAATTTAGCGATCTAACGATTTTGGCAAATGATTCGTGGCTTATTGGATGACTACAACATAGCCTTCTATATAGTGTGGGGTCACGTGAAATAAGAAGTACCTACCTACCTATGACTTTGACGAATTATATTTAATATTATCATATTTACACATAACCAATACGGAGTTGAACGATAGAAGGCGTCTGCAGTCGGTGATTTTAGACTTTAACTGCCCCTCAGTTTTATTGTAATGTAAAATTACAAATAATTATAAATAGTGTTTCGATATTTATTCTTATAATATGTTTATGATAAGCTAATGACGATACCTAATCAGATATGAAAAGGAAATCATGGGGTCATACAGACAACTTAAATTGCAAAATGCCTATTAAACAAAAATAATATATTTTCAATAACTCAACACTAATAAAAAAAAAAGCTAAAATAGTTTTTATCTAAGGATGTAGTTATCAGCTAATTATTATTAATTGTTATTATAACCTACTATTTTTTTTTTTATTATTTATTTATTCAGGCTAGGAGGACATTTACGATACGGAATAATAAAACTAGAGCATTTCAATAATAAAAAATTACTTTTCATGATAAAAGATGACGGCTTGTATAAGAGTCGGACCCCGATAATTTTCTTTTTGTTTGAAAGAGGAAAACATTATTCAGGTCGTGTAATTGGACTTCGATTTTTTAATTAACTTTCTATAACGCCAATAAAATAAAAATTTAAGCACTGAAAAATATTTTTATAATAGACGTTTATAATTAAAATTTCTGAAAATGGTGTTTTTAAATCGGGGTCCATTGCGACTTGCATAATTTTATCATATTTCAAATAAAAAAAATCGAAATCTGTCTAATTTTTCCTGTGAAGCAAGATTTTCATTTTAGTACTAAAAAGTAAAAAAACCGGAGTTTTCGATATACTTGATTCCAATGTTATTTATAAGGATGGATGGTAATTTTTTTTCTATAGGGCCAAAACCATTGTACTGTATATTTTTTTATATGATTTGTTGGTAAATATAATGTGTATTAATTAAAACACCATGTATGTCTATGAACAAGCAGAATTCTGCAGAATTTGCAATAGCCACATTTTTTTTATAATTAGCTAGCTTTACTTATGAAAACCTACAACCTCCAATCATAAAATAAAGTGGTAATCGTCAACTAAAAAAAAAATCAAAATTTTAATATATAAACATATACGATTATGACGTCGTTTATTAAAATATTAATTATGATCATCTTTTAAAGTTTATATTGAACAAGTTTCCACTTAATAAACAATTACGAGACGTTTGAAAAGACATTTTCCGAGAGTTGAGTGACGTAACCGGTATCCTGCAGGTGAAATATTTTAAGTGATTACTAATGAAACTTTTAGAGCGTATACCCGAAAAAGCTGTCACGTACATGACTGACTAAAAACTAAAAAAAACGAATCGTCGTAAAACTAATAAACTAAAATCTGCTTCGTTTTTTATTTTAAATTGAAAATAAATAAATGCAATCACGATAACATTATTCGTTTCAGCTTCAACTATATGTAGTGAAAATGTAGCAAAAATATTATTTTGTTTTCAAATTCATATTATGTGAACAGAATAATACGTGCACAGATGTTTCGATAAAAATCTTCAACGAACGACAAACAAAAAACTGTACAGCGTTAAGTGCGTAAACAAATTATTTGTTGAAAATACCATGTCCTAAAACAATAATACATATATATATATTGATGTTACATTTTTAACAATGTTTATAGGTCGCTCAATCGTGTTTACAGACCATGATGTGAAAAAAATATAATGGACTTACAGTCTTGACAATATAATGGCACGTCAACAGGTATTCAAATATTCAAATATCATATATTATTTATCGTGTTTTTATGACCACTACATCAGTAGTTCAACAATATTAACTCTGCAGTAGTATAGACCCTATTTATTTGGTCTTTTCAATTTTTTAATAATCCATTTGGTTTATTTACCTTTAACTTTATTATGAATGTACCTATTGTAAGTTGTAATTATTTGTCTGTTTTGTTAATAATTCACATACTATGATATGGCGTTATAGGAAGTATTATTGTGTTATAATTACATATTTTATTTTATTTTATTTTTTCTCATCTCGCTTTATTTGTATTATATTTGTATTTATTATATTGAATATTCTATACTCTCTACATTGTTATCACCAAACATTAAAATGTACGCCTAAATGGTGAAGGTTTAAAAGTCAAGCGTAACATAAATGTAAAACCGATGGAAACGGATTTATTTACGATTAAAATCAACATGGGTTATTAATATTTAATATTTTATTTTTATATTTATTATGTACTTAATACTTTATAATTTTATATACGTCAGTGATTCTTAAAAAAAAAAAATAACACCAGAAACATTTTAGTTTTAAATGTAAGTGTGTATGTGTGTATGTATTCATTCATTTATTCATTCATTCGATGTATTTCATTCGAATATATTAATATATTATATAATATTCTCAGTTTATACGAGGTACTTATATATAAGTTATCGCTTTATAGAGTCCCAAACTTGATGCATTTGAATTGTTTTTTTTGCTCTAAGACGTCGCTCGTTTCAACACAAATTTGATTCGTTTAATGTAGAATTTAGTGGAACAATCTTTATTTTGCATTTTATAGAAATTAAAACTGTACTTTATTCTACAAGCGTAAGTTAACTTATGGTACTTTTTCGATATTATTTGATAGTTGAATGCATTCAAAGTACAACTTTGCATTCTCTTAATTTTTTAAATATTCAGTACCTATATAAAATATTAAATTAAAATGAATACAGAGCTGTAGTCTCGTGCAAACACTGTATCTATGAAACAAAAATTATGAAATGGTTGTTCTAGTTTATTCCTTTTAATATAAACATTGCATTTTCTTATAACCTAAATTGATCAGAAAATTCAAACACACATGTATCTTGTATTTTTTGACATTTTATGTCATAATTTGAGTTTTTCCATTTGGAAACATTTTAGGTCATCACATTCTGGTCCATAATTATGATGGAGAAATTAATCTGACCAACTGTTTGTTTAATAGGTAGGTAGTAAGTACTGGAAAATTGTCGTTCAGTTTTTATTGAAAATTCTTAATATTCAATGTAAGTTTCTAAAATAATAAATTGTAAACTATTAAATAACCTAAATATTATACGCCTTTTAGACATAATGCCTGTGTTAGATTAAAAAATTAATCTTTTGAAAATAATATATTATTATAAGGGTGTGGCTGAACTAGTGACATTGAATATATTATTTAGTGAATGCATAATAAATTACTCGAAAGGGAGGCTGTATATTAACACGGCGAATCGTGTAGGCAATTGTGCAGCATCCATGCGTAAATATTATATCGTTATACACAATGGCTCAGTAAATCAGAAAGAAAATAACATTAACGGATTATTTATCGGATTAGCTGCACGCTGTGCTGTCAATAAACCGCAATGACTAAATCATACTACGGAAGGTGACAAAATAACGAATTCACGTTGAACGTATCCTAGCCGAAATTCAGAAACGGTCTTAAACCGGAAAGGTGGTTAAAGTCCGATGCAAGAAAACCTTTAAATCTGTGAAACAGTTTGTTTCACTATAACGACGGATTATGATGAGACAATATTCCCGATACCAACATAGTCATACATATTATGTACACTTATATATTATGTATTATTCTTTTACGTTTTGCACAACCTGACAGCAATGTATACAACCATAATTTCATGTCTTTTGTTCAGACACGTAACACAATTTAATAAATAAGGTACGTACCTAATTAAAATTTAATTAAATTTTAAAATATTAGTTTTTGAACAAAGCGATAGTATAGGAGAGGTGTACTCATTTAAAAATAAAAATGCTTTGTATCGCCACACGTGACAATTCACCCGAAACGCCGCATGAAAAGTCCAAACGATCGAAAACTTCTTCGACCATAATATAATATTATATATACTATCGAAAATACCAAAAATTAGAATTCGAACAATCTACGGTACCTAATGCGTGATCATGGTATATCATGACAATGATGGTAATGTGTAGGTATGCGTGATGTTGGCGGAGGGCTGTCGTGCCGGTTGTGGTTTTCAGCCGTGAATTTCGGCATCGCATCGCCAGTACGGAGGACAGACTAGTATCGCGATGTGGGTGAATATAATAATAATATATGGCCAAGCAGACGTCGTCGAGCCGGCGGCCGCCGCGGGTTTAATTTTTACGTGTATTTACTCTCTGGTGTGTAATGTGTACAGTGCACATATATTACGAATGCACAATATATATATTTCTGGCAAACTACGACGGCTGTGGCGGCGGCGAGACTACTGCGGGCCACGGCGTATATTAAAGCTGCTGCTGCTGCTGCTGCTGCTGCGATGAGTCATAGTCGTCCCGAGGACGACGAAATTACGTTATTATTATTATTGCTTTATATAGAGCACGTCGCCATCGTCGTGATATTTCGGAACGACCGTGAGCCGATGAGAGGCCGTTGCCAAAAATCGCCAAAAAACCATCGTCTCTCCGCGAAAACATTGCACGAGTTTTTGGACGCGATTCAAAAAGCCGAAAACGTTTCGTTGGCCAGAGACGACGGTGGCGCGGCGGTGACAATCACCTATATATGCATACAACATTATGTACACGTTCAACACACACACACACACATAATAATATGTTACATAGGTACTTAACCGTGCTGTATGGTCGCGTGTATATACATCCTAATTATCTTCTTCTCTGCGTGTCGGTCGGTGGTAGATATTTACATTTTTAGATTCCATTCTCCTCCCAAAACTAGACGATTCGAATTGCATTGTCGCTTATTAAGACTCGTCCCAAAAAGTTCTATCTTCGTCTTTATCTTACTGGTGACACTAAACTCCAATAGAGATGAGCCGACGTTTGTTCTTATACTTTCCTGCACTCGCCATCCGCTTCGGTGTATGTACATCATACTATATTGCATTTTTCGTTAAACTCCAGCTGATCAGTAAGTGGAAATGGCCTTTTAAGTGTCTTGTACGGGCGCCACAAACTATATTACACTATACTATTATACAGCATCTTCAGCAGGTACGCGTACGGAAACATTAGTCGTTTTGAAAATGCTTTTTATATACATTGTACGACATACACAATAATGTTTCAATATAATATCATTAACTACAAAATTGAGATAAAATTATTTATTGATACCGGCTGGTCGCTATTCTCACTGTGTCGCTAATGAAGATACAAATCAAATACATTTATACGTCATATATATGTACTCATATTGTTATATAATAATCGTTTACGTATGAATAACAATATAAATCTGTATCTATGTACCCTACAAATTGAGGTGTATGTTATTGGAGTGGTAAAAGTTTTAAACCTTACGTGTTTTCATTTTAGGAACCGCTTGAAGATCCTACTCCCACGACAGACTTCAGGCCTTCTACGATGATCGTTTCGGTATAATAAATTATTACTGTTTACTAATAGTTATTACTGATCAACGTACATGACATGCAAATTACCGACCATGGTGTGTCACGTTTATAAATGTACCTGTAAAATGACGACGGTGCAGTTATTATAGACATATCAACCACCGTCGTAACTCGTATAAGTAATTTGCGTTATAAATAATTATTGGCAATATACCTAGGTTAATATATATTAAACCAATCGTTTTTTATTGTCGCTTCTCAGATTCCAAAGCCGCTATTGTATAATGTTGTAGTTATATGTCGGCCAAAACTTTTGTCGGGACCCAGGTCATTATATCCCGATTCCCAAGACCCAAGAACCATGTGGTACACCACATTTCCAATTTAGAAGATTTCGTTTGCGATCGATACCATTGACTCTTACATTTGACATATTACAGTTATCATTATTTTATCTAGTCGTCAGGAACATGCTTGAACCACCCAGAACATTCGCTTTTAGTATGTTTGGTCGGCCTGTACTCGATTCCTTCCGAAATTACCACCATTTTTCTGCGTGATAGGTACTGAGAGCCAGAGAAAATTAAAATATCTAGTCCAGATGTAATGAGATCCTTGTGTCTGCATCATGACGGCCGAGTGGCAACAAGGGAAGATGGATGTCACATCGCAAAAAAAAGTAATCAACCAGATCGAACTCTAACAATTATATTATTCATATTTTAAACGAGTTCACGTACAATAATATGATTTATTTTTTATTCAAACTACACAGCAACCGACATCATATGATGCAGAAGCCATAGATTTCGTTTAATCATGTACGCATTCAGCGGAAGTCCATGATCGATTTTCGTTTACAAATAAATCCTATGGTTTCCTATTCTAATAAGTAATATCTAATGTACCGTAACGTCAGTTCACTCTTTTCCCTCCAAACTCTCCCTACTACAATAGTACAATAATATATAATAACACAACAGAACTAAAATAGTTTACCATAACGCGATCTTCGCATAGAATATGTACATTACTACGTTTTATGAAGAACAGACGAAGTGACGATAATGCACAGTTATACTATTAATATTTATTATGTATCACTAGAATATTTTACGAAGGTTTTTCTTGGATTTTCAAAATCTGATACGGAGGCTACCGTTCAATACTCGTTTCGCCAAAAATGTCAATTTTACCGATTCATATTTGATTCGAAAATCGCAGCACAGTCGATCTGAATATTATGTAATATATATTATTGGTGTTCTGACGAACATCGAATGATATTTTGGGTAGGTGTTTGTTGAGTATTTTGTCAATCCGCGACAAATCCTATAATAAATACATATATATTATGTGTAACTATACTGTGCATAACTATATAAGTAAATACTAAATATTACATACCATGGCTAGGTATTACATACATACATACATTCACTATAAATAAGTAATTATTATATAGGTAGTAACTACCTGGTAGTTAGTTTATTTTTATTATAATTACTAAAAGTAAAATATGATTAACAAAAATGATAAAAACAAAAATTGTATGCTTGTAGGTACTTCTCAAAGCAATTGCATGTTTTCCACTGTTCAGAATATTATAATTGCTGTGCTTTCGAATAAATGTCACGTAATATATTGTTGGGCTAAAGCTCAAATGGGTCTCCAACATCGATTAAATTAAATTATCTTTTTTTTTCATCACTATTAACTTCACTCCAATCCCTGAATTGTCTATATTAATTGTTACATTTATAGACAAATATGGCATTAATTTTATATAATGTTATAAATTAGCAATGATGGGAGAATCCCCATCCATATACTATATGGCGTAATACCACCCACGAAGACATGAAATTAAAAGCCCCTTCAATAATTAAAAACACATACACCTATAAACTTTTATATTATTAATCAAACAATTAAACCTTGTTCATGCGCAGACATGTATGAATAACGCAGACATTTAATTATTAGTAACTAGAGGGCTTTGCCCCTTGTTTGCTCCGGTGACCAACCCTGTGGGGAGGAGAGCGTCAAGACTCCCTGTCGACCCATGCCAACCCCCCATGGGTCCTTTACATTTTGAAATATAATAACTGTAATTTAAAATAACTATACCTACACGTATATTTATATAATTGAGCGATATAATATAGTAACACGATATTTCTATCTTATTAATTATTAACAGTAAAAAAAAAGTAAACAATTATAATACCTAATATGTAATTTGGGGGACGGAGTGGCCGAGCGGACAACGGCGTCGGTTGTAATGCGCTCCGTCACCGGTTCGAATCCCGGCCACGGGCGGCATCACTCTCTGGGCAGCAACTGTCTAGGCGGCGAGACCACTATCCCCCAACGGCCCAACCGGGCATGGCAGGAATCTACGGGTGCCCAAATAGAAATTCTGCCAAATAGGCTTCCGAACTAGGCCTTCGTGTCTACTCTTGGACAAGTGCCATTTGAAAAAATAATAATATATAAATGATAAATATGTATAAAATATATTATGCTATAATTAACAGAATAGTTATCTCTTACCTCGGGCAAACATTTTTTGCTCTTTCTCAAATATAAGGCTTTTTTTGTCTGAGGATTAAAATAAAGGTTAGTTGGTAGCAAATGTGTAATCATATATTATGTGTGTTTTTGTTCACATGGAAGTGTGTCAGTGGACTGTATATTTTTTTCCATTTGAGTAGCACGGCGATAATGTTACCAAACTAACTTTATAGCGTCTAACTGTCACGTTTATAAATGGCTGAAAAAAAGTACAGCAGAAAGGTGCTCTCAAAATATGTGCAAATAATCCGTGTCTCAACGTGTCATGAGGTGTAGGCATAAAAATACTCACTTAACGTCGTTTCGGTGAATTTACCATTTAGGCACCTAATGTTTTTGTCGACTCGCTGCGTCGCATACAATACTTCATTTTGCGATTGTAAAACCTTCAGTTGTAGTGGACCGAGCAAATTTCGTTTTCAATTTGTGGACCACAAAAATTCCACCTCGGTTACACAAATACGCGTACAATGTAACATACGTCATGTATAGGAACAACGTTTATTTGTTACCAAACAGGTATACCTGTTAATAATAAATAACCTTATACGTCATCATCTACACAATATAGTGCCTATAGGTAAATATTATGCGAAAAATCGTACGCAAACTTAAAAAATGTATTTTTCAAACTACCATTAAACATAAATTTACGACGTGCAGTAATTATATTATATTCCAGGTGCGCGTCGCACGCGCGTGTTTAACAAATAACAATATGTACAAAGTTGCGTTGTTCGTAACGGCGAAAGTTTGGTATTTATTTATAAATATTTTATAATATTATGCATAATTACCGTCCGACACGCGACACGCGACACCCAACAGTGACCCTCACAGGAGTACAGGTACTTTTGAAATGAATCGGTTATTTTATGTGTAGGTGCACTATACACGTTTTACTTGCGTAGAATTATATACAATTATTGAATTATATATTATACATATCATATAAAATATACGTATAATACGGCGAAACCTCTCATCATAATGGACACCTCAGAATATGGTGTACGTTTTTTGAGAACCAACAACAAACTAAACCCTCTGATTAGCGGACAGCATTTCAGCGACTGAGATTGTCCGGTATTTTGAAGTTCCAATATATTATACATTTATACACGTCGATGTGGTAGTCGGGTCTGATGTGTGAGGTCCGCGGGTATGTTGACCATACACTAGACGGCGATTGTATATCGTATATATAAATGTAGTTCTTCGGTGACTGAAAAAGTTATGGAAATAATAAGCTCAAATAATTGGAGTAGTCAATATGTATAATAAAAACGTTCAATTGCATATAATTGGTATATTAATAAATTAACGAATCACATTTAAAGTAACTCTTAAAGTCAAAGCGTATAATAAATATAATATATAATTTAGAATTATAATCAACTCTTTAAGCTGTTATAACGAGGAATCGTCCAAATGACAAAAACCTCAGAAAACAGTATATTTCAAATTTGAAAAAAAATTGTACTCAAATAATTGTAGAACATAAAAACACGTCGTGACGCCCCAATACACGGACTCACGAATATATCAAGCAGTCTTATAAAATAAATATTTTATATATTATGGAATAATTTAAAAAATAAAAATAAATTTTACACAATATATATATTTACGCGCCGCATTGAACAGGCTGATTGTTTGGATTCGTCGTGGATGTAGACGTCAGTCGTCGTCATCAAACCGAGTTCGGTCTTCGTAGACTTCAGCGGGGAGATGGATTATCGACTACGTGCAGTGCGGAGAAGATGATCGCTCGTCGATCGGCCGACCATTTTCCGCGGCGTATCACGAAGTCTCCATGAACTCGACGGGCGGCATCGGCGACGACGACGATTCGCGTCCGCCGCCGTCGTGGCCGTGGTCTTCGCAGTCGTTGTCATCGTCGTTGTCTTCCTCGTCCTCGTCGCGACGGTGACGGTGCCGACGATTATGCGATTCCGACTTGCACGCAGTCGACGCGGACGCGTTCTTCCGTCGGCCGGTCGTCGGCGTCTCGATCCTGGTGTTGACGTTCAACATGCCCATCTGGCCCAGGAACAGGACTTCGTTGACCAACCGCTTGGCGATGATCACCGACTGCCTGTCCATCTGCCGGAGCTCGTTGGCCGCGTACCGGCCAAAACCGTCGTAGTAGTCGGCCACCGGCGGATCGGTAGGGTCGCCACCCACGCCCCCCAATATTTGAGGTTCGTAAAAGTCGGCTGCTCCGGCACTGCCAGAAAACCGGTCCGGTGGCAGCGGCGGTGCTCTAGCGGACGGCCCGTTCTGCGCCGGCGACACGTCCAACACCCTCCGCCGTCTCTTGGGTCTCCTGACGCCATCTGCGCCGCTGCCGCTCAATATGGTTTGCAAGCCGCTGCTGGTCGCGGTACAGGGTTGCTGCAAGTACTCGGGTTCGGTGGAACACGAGTCCTTGTCCTCGGACCCAGCTCGGTCGTCAACGTCCTCGTACACCATGATGTTATGCGTCTATAATTTCGTTAATATATTTTATGAGTAAAGCTGTGAATTTGTAGGAAAATAAATTTTTGTACCCAACTGTAAGACAAAAAAGACAACATTTCCTTGACACAAATATTGAATTAGGTACTGATGAATTCGATTTTGAAACTTTTTTTTTTATATAATACAAGTTTTATAGGTATTAATGCATTACTATAGGCATTGTAGGTGGATTACGATTATAAAATGGTCCTCATAACACATAAGCCAGCTACATTAAACATTATTATTCTTTAAAATGTTTAAATAACGCATAGGACAAATAGGAATGGCAATGGCAAAGGAACGGTGAAAGTTCGGAGGAGCGACTAGAAAATTGACATTGCCTAATTTTAATACTTGAGCATTTATGTCTGAATTAATATTATTACCAACCCTTCTATTATATTGAATATCGTATAGTAACAATAGTTACTAATACAAAAATTGTATGTGTAAACTGAAGTGTACATAAGTATTTAAGTTTGTATACGCAATATAGTACAATAATGATTATGGGAATAATGTATTAACAATGAGGAAGTTTCATCGACGCAATATATGCTGCAGAATAATCAATACAGATTACTGATATTATGATATTGTATAACTATACGGACGGAATCGACTTAGTAACATTATTGTTTTGTACATTATACCTATATATGATTATCTCTATATTGGTTATAATATAATAATAATAATAATATAGTACACATGTACATTATTTTATAATTATATATGCCAAGAAATTATTTATTATGTGAAATAATATTGTATTATAGATGTCAGTACCTAGATATAATGTAATATTACAATTTTAATTATTAATTTCGACATTAATATCATTATTTGTTGGTAGGAATTCGTTAAATCGCATAATATAGGTAACACTGTATAGAAGCTGTGTCGTCGTAATAAAAAATTATGTCACTATAAATCATCCATATAATATCGCTAGTCATGCAAAACGCATTTTTCAAATTATTACATATACTGGGCCATTAGGGTTATACATTATATTATGCTGACGAGATGCATGTCATCTGTATATAATTATTAGGACCAATTGCTTCGTAATCGAATGATCATAGCTAAGTACATTTACATACGATATTACGATGGATTAAAATTAAAAAAGTATAAATTATTTTTGTCGATAGCAAACGCAGACACGAGTGATTAATATACAGATTTCCGTGAACCAATTATTAGTGTTCAAAACTGTTTGGCGATGTTACTTTTACATTTCTTGTAACTATACATGATGATTTATACCATGTTTATCATAATATTATGTTCGAACAACATGATATATTATGTTAGTTATTCGAATACTCAAAGTATCAGGTTTATGATTTAATTGATTTATCGTCTTCAAAATAACTGTCGATGCTCTACAGCCATCTTGATTTATATTATGAGAGTATGTTTGAAAACTTAATTATTATTATTATTATTATTTTGTACTAGCTTTTTTTTTAATAATTCAAGTTTCCCTGACATTGTCATCCATAAATTTATTGCTAACAGAATTACATATAACGGTACTAGCTAAAACTAATTTTTGTATGCATATCACTATATTATGTCTATATCACCGATCACAATCACTATTCTATTTGTACATATACTATAGATCAACATCACCGCTGTACACATTTTACACCTACTATAAACCCAACTAGCAAAGATCCCCAAAACATAATGAATGTACGGCTATATCGCTGTATATTACTATTATTACATAAAAATTATATATGTATGTGCAATTCAAAGAAGACACGTAAAATATAATATATGTAAGATATATAAATAGCTGGTTATAGAGGAAATCCGAATTTTAAGACGAGGAAGGGACTGTGAGAGAGATACTATTACGCGGTCGTCCTCGTATTAGGTACTTTTCTAATATTTATAACAATTAGGTATGTACGTAATTATTACAGAAATAAAAAGCTGTTTCTTTAGATGCACATATGCATTCATACATACATAAATATTATCTATATAAATATGTATGGTTCAATAATATATAGTAACTAGTACCTCGTTTGACTCGTTATCTTCGTCACTGTTATCCGGATAACTGCGGCCCAACCGCACTCTGTCTTCGCTGTGATGCTGGTCGTTTAGGAACTCTAAAGATCTATAACACGATTATCGACATTTATTACTATAGTTAAGCAGTGTATAACGCACGCGTAACAATACGCGTTCGATATTTTTCACCATGTGCATACTTAACAGTGTGGGTAGTAACAAAACAGTATATTGTATTTCAATTCCCCCCCCCGCAAATGCTGAAATAACCATATACACTTTAGGGGTAGTTATCATATTAAATATGCGTTTATTATTGACATGAAACGTAAAACATTGATATATATATAAAAGTGTATTAACTATTAGCATATTGGTCAAAAAGTATTTTTGTTTGTATGAAAAATAGTAACATTCATACAATTTGTGTGTGATTTATTGCGTACTATTATTCGAATCATTAAACATTTAACATTTTAAATTTCTCCACCCACACACTGTTTTTAAATATCATTTTTTTGTTATTTTCTATTGTTGTTAAGCATCCGTTTAAGTCCTCATCTTCGTTCAAATGTTGACACAAAGTGATATTGTGTCTATATAAGGTTAATCTAGTTGTGTGACTTAATAATAATCGCGTAACTCGAGGACATAATAATGTATAAGTCTAAAAATCAATTAGGCAAATATTATCTATTATCAGTGTGCTTAACATAAGTTAAAAAAAATTGAAATGTGATAATATGACCTAATTATCCTCAGTAACATGTTACTTTTAATTGTGGAAAGCAATGGAATTCAATGTGCGTGTTATGATAGATTAACGTAAAAGTACCTAACTTAATTACTTTATTTCAATATTTATATGGTAACGTGATTCTATTACTTTTCAGAAGTACCTAATATACCCCCAACAATATACAGGTGTTTAATATTATATCACACGGAGTGTTGACATACGTGTGTAATTATATGATAACATATTATAAAATACGTACTACCTACTATAATATTATCTAGTAGTAGGGTATCTTACTTGTAATACCACAAACTGGGCTCGTATACTCCACCATATCTTTTTGCGTCCATCACTTTTTTGAATTCCCGCAAGTAACACGTTCTAAGATTGGCTATTTTACGTTTCAGGTCGTCCATTGTACAGCTCTCGTTATATCTAGATGCAATATAAAATATTATAACAGAGCACATAACGCATCGCATAAAAATATATAAAAAGTAATAAGTTTGTGTCAACCATATTCTAAAAAAAGATTAAGAAATCTATGTATCTCATTCATTTTCAAGCAGATGGTTACACTCCAAACTGCTGCTAACCCGCCTGACCCGATAATATCAAACTGTCTTTACGTCATATCGATGATTTTCATTGCGTCGACTAGCTAAATTATTATAGCGATTGAAATTAACTGATTTGACTCACTGATCAAAAAATTTTTTCCTTTATTTTATAATATATTTCGAAATTATAGGCCCTTCGTTATTGTGGTAAAAAATAATATAAACGTTTGTTTACAACTAAACAACGAATTCGTTTGTAGGAAAACATGAGGAAAAACAGAGCCACTAAGGTTTGTATTGCTAAATTGTTTACTTTTTTGTGATATTCTTCTATGAATACAAATATATTATGATTGTAGGTACTAATATTATCATGAATCAATTACAATACATTATTCTTGAATTCTTATAAGAACAATAAAACAGCAAAAAGTTAATTTTACAGGACGTCCAACAAACATCGTGTAAGATGAGATTGATCGTATTATAGAATATAGATAACCGAAACATACGAAAAGCTAATATTAAAAAATCACTCAGAACTTAGCAGCTCCAAATCAAAAGTCAGCAAACGTACATCAGACGTGGCCTTCATCATAGCAGCCGTTGACGACGTTCGTCGATAGTTCTTAAAAACAACGGCTGACGGCGGCGGCGAAAATCGTTATAGCGCATGTGAAATAACGCCTATTTTATTATAATGATATTAGTTTCAGGCGGCAAAATAACGATAGATTGGCGTGAAGCTACATACAGGCAGTGGTGAATTAAAGGGGAAAGTTCAGAAGGTCATTAGATTAGTCAATTAATCAATTATATATTGGCTCGTAAAAATATAATGTACTTATCTATATTGTTTAATATAAAATCATTGTATATGAAAACGATTCTGAGCTATCCGTCAGCCTTTATATAACTACCTATAAGTATATTTTATGATACTATTGCTATTAAAGTAAACTATTAGTAAAACTATTAGTAGGTTGAATTAATTTTTGCCGAAAACATTTTGTTTGGTATACCTACTTTAAATGTTTCAAACAACCATGAATAATATTTTTAAATTTTTAAAAAATAACTAAAATTGTTATTCTTTGTTTATATATCTAATGTCGTCCAAATTTGAACTTAAAATGTCTATAAAAAAAATTGTACTTATATTTTTATGGTTCAAGTATATCCTACTTATGAGATCCATGTTTTAAATTTGCAATTCTTAGCTATAAAAATTAAACATTTTATAAATTTTTAATTACAAAATCATTCGCAAATTATCAATTCGATAAGGTTTATCAACATTTGAACTTTGAATGTTTATAAAACAAAATAGTTCCTATATATTTTTAGTATTTTTTAACTTCTATTGTTACAATATATTTGCGAAGAGCCTTGTATTAAAGTTTAAAACTTTTTGACTTATTGAAGAAAATTGTATAAATTAAAAAAATTAAACAAACTAAAAATTGAAAATATCTGTAGATATCTGAAAACGTGTCAAAATATTTTGTAAAATCGTTCCCGGTGAATATTTAATTTTGAGATTTGAACTTCAAACGATCTCAAAAATTTAATTTGACTTTCTGATAGACATTTTTTTGATAAGGGTGGACAAACTTTTGAGGAATCTTGTATTACATTTTCAAATCTTAAATATATTAATAATATAAATAAATATAAATATATAAATCTTAAATATACTAATTAGTGTTTAAGCTGTCCAATAAATTATTTATGTACCTATGTCAATTTATGAAATAATATTCTAACACCTTGGGTAGGCAGGATTTCCATTTCTGACCTTTTATGTTCAAAGACTGTGGGTAATACAGTTTATTCCGAACGACATTGAATAGTGATGTATCACAAAATTCACAATTTTAATACCTAACTAGTATTTAGTAACCTGACATTTATAATGTACAAATATTATAATAGTTGTCATGCGTCAGTTTGGCTAAACCATACAAAGCATGCAAGGCAGGTCCATCAACGTATAGAAACAAGAAAAAACTGTTATCGAAGCTAAAAAACCCTGTAAATTTGATGTTCTGATTTTATTGAAATAAAATAAGTGAATTTTCAGAAATAAACCCGGATGTTATTTCCTTTTTATGTAAATTCTTAATTTCCTAAAAACTCCCCCTCCCACTACACATGCATACATGAGTTCCGTAATCAGGACAATATTCATTAATTGTAATACGCCTTCACACCCTGTATGTATACCTGAAAAGTTTGCACTAACTTTAAAAACTACTGAACCAAAGTCAATAAAAGTTATAACAATACATTTCTTTGATACTCGGAGTGCGATTTTAGCTTCTATTTTGTCAACCACTATAGGTTGCTATAGGGTGGCTCACACGACACATATGAATTTCATTTTGGCTCACGAAAATCGAATAATGTTTTGATTATAATATTGGGTTATTGCTATAGGGTATTGCCATTGGTTACAGAAATAAAATTTAAAAAAAATCGTTTAGACTAGTTGCACCGCCATGTGTTGCTACGGAATTTTAAATAATATTAAATGTATTGTTTGTTATTCAAATGTACGACAAAAGGTAACGCCCTTATGTTTGTAGCTCATAGACTCAAAGATTAGTTGACCGATTTTGACGAACGTTTTAGGACATCAGAGACATCTGGAAAGTTTAGACAGCAATTTGAACCATGTTCAAAAATATAACAAGTGCACGTCTCGGTCGAATGAGTTCACAAAGCGTGGGACGATGATGCCGATTTGCCCGTGTACTGTCGTTCACCAAATCCGATATATACCGCTATGGCAATAATTTATAAATATATTGACATTTTTTATGTCAATTCATTTTTTCCGGGCAAAGTCGGGTTAACCATAGATACAGCGAGTTTGCTATGTAATTAGTATGTATACTATTTACATATATATATAATATATTTATAATAAAGTAAACGCCGACGTAGTAATAGCCGGGAGGTGTTGACGTGTGATCCCTTACTATTGCCCAAGTAAATGAGCGGCAGTAGCGGAAATGCAATTGGTAAAGTACCTACGTCGCAACTCGCAATCCAAGCGCGCGAACTATTATATCATTTCAAAGGTCGTCCGCCACCGCCGCCGAAAAGCGCGGTCCCCCTTCCCCACACTCCCTTGCTCATTCGTATCCCGCCGGCCGCGGTCTACACTCTACAACTGAGGTCGCTGACGACCTGTCACGCGCTCCGCAATCGGCCGCCGCGTCTTTTTTCGTAATACCGGTGATGTTAATATTAATATTGCGCTCGTCCCGTACTACACGTTCCAATGCTATTATTATCATTAAAATTATTTTTATACTTTTTTATCAACTGCAGCAGCGACTCGTACGCCTCGTTCTTCATCTCTTTGTTCTTGTAGTCGGGGTCCTTGATCCTCCACAGGCAGGTGCACGTCTTGTACTCGTCGATCAGTTCCGATATCAGTTTCCTCTCCATAGCCACGATCATCGGGACGTCGTTCAGGCCCTCGCGTGCCCCTCCTGGGTCGTTTAAAATCGATCGGCGTAACGCGCTGTGTTCTCTGCGACGACAACGACGACGACGACGACGGGTACAACCGAATGTCGTGCACGACTCGTACGGACTACGGTCGGGCGACGGCGGCGGTCCTACGACGGTCGAGTGTGCGCGGCGAACACTGTTACCACCATCGGTCGCCCGCCGACGGACGAAGACGACGGCGGCGGCCGCCGCGACGGACGTATACGGACGGTCGGTCGGCCACCGATTTGTCGTCGACACGCGGTTGGCCAACCTGTCGGGCTACGCGGTGCGCGTCGGCGGCGATCTGTCACCCGGCACCGCCGCCTCCCCCCCGCGCTGCACCATCGTTACGGCTGCACACCGCGCGCGCGCACGTGCACACACACACACACACACACACTCAGCCTTGCAGCCGGCCCGGGCACGATTTGCGGTCGGGCGGACAATCGAGCGAGAGGGCTCTCGAAAACGAACAATTTATTATAGGCTTAACAGCGGCTTGGCTAACTGCTACATGATATGGTGACACATTATCGGAAAGCGCATCTATGATAAAAATTGCAGTTAAACGGATAGGAGAGAACTCGCTGAGGCCTATGATATAATATAATATTATATATGAGCGCGATGAGTGATAACCCTAGATTACCGCTCTGGTCCGGAAAATAAAAGTCTTTCTCGCATACGAATACATCTCGTACATTGTACCTAGTATTAATATTTAGTGGTAACTGTATGTATCGAAGATATTATAGAGAACCAGCTGAACAGAGTCAGAGCCCGGAGGAACTGTAGGCATTGGTTCATCGCTCGTTTTAATAATTCATGGAAAATCGTAACTATCGTATTTTAACGGAGCCTAAATTTTATCATAACTTAAGAAAAAATAAAAAATTTAAATATTTTAATTGAATGTATAGCTAAAATTAGTATAAAATATTAAAAAAAAATAATTGTGTACCTATAGAAAATGGCATTTACAGTAGGTTAATGTGAAATATTTCAAGTGTCTCAAGTGATCAATATTTTTTGATTTATAGCAAAAGGAACAAAAATCAGTTGGGGTTTAAACATTATTATACCAGTCACAATTTTTGATAATCAGTAAAATAGGTAGTCATTTTTATAAAATTACTATTACTATTATTAATATGGTTATATAATAATTGATAGACAACATGTTGTCATAATGCATTATTATTATAAAATTAAACTTAAAACCAACAAAAATGTAAAAATATATATTTATTTCCGATGTATATTATTATTTTCTATATATATGTCTACTTACAATGAAATGTTCATAACATTTAGATTAATTACAAGCTATTTATAGCATGATCTGTTCACACTGTTTTACCGAGATACGTCGGTTTGGTAATAACTAAGTATAAGTCACATTAAGAGCTATAGCAGTATACCTAATATGAAATTATAATATAATATTTGTGATTTTAATAATTATTAGCAAAAATTAGTTCAACCTAGCGTATTACTAATAGAAAAATAAACTACTAATAGCAATATCAATAAATATAAAATAAAATATCCCCAGTAATATAGACTAACAATAACAGTCTCCGGCTCAGAATCGTTTTTCGTATGCAATGGTTTATCATTGAATTCAAATCAAACACATATCCATTACTGTGACCTGCCTATATACTCAATGACGATGAGCACTTTACACCAACTTAATAACAGAACGACTTTTCCTTTTTTTTTATTCGTGTTCCTCGCAAATAGTATTAACCACTGGCAGGGTACCGTGACTGCATATTTTGGTACATAAAGAGGATACTGCCAGCTAAAAAAAAATTAGGAAATCGCTGCTCCTATGATAATAATATGCTATTATAGAAATTATAGTAGGTAGGTACATAAATACATACATTTCTTGATCGATTGGTTATTTGACTGTGCAACAGTAGATTGTAGTTGCTGTTCATAAATCATATTATCTGAAAAATATTATATTTAACGATATTATTATGATTTATGACATGTATAATATGTATAATATTTGTTGATAATATTGCTAATGACCTTTAACACAAATTAAATTATTTTCAAATACACTCACATACATTCAAATTAATACAATTATTCATTGTGTACTGTTGTAAATTCGTGAAAACTGCCCATAATTATTCATGTTCTATTAATCATGTGTAATTATTATTATCGAACCAAACTATATTCATACAATTTATTCCAACAATACGGTTAGATAATAATTGTCTAAAAGGTTATTATCGAACTTAACATAATATATACCTACTAGTTTGGTTCTATACTCGATCTACGTGTCTGATATGTTGTACAACTATAATACAACACTATAAAAGAGTCATCGGAAAACAATTTATATTTGAAATTGGCCTATATACGGCTTTTGCTATACAAAATAAAAATATAATATCATATATTTTACCAGTATCCAATGCGCAGTTAAGTAATAAATAATAATGATGCAACAAACGTCATATTAAGTCTTTTTCTCAGTTTTTTTAGTTTTATTATTATTGATTGGTGTACCTAATCTATTTTATATAATTATATGAAGATACACAGAGAGAGAGGTCTATTAAGTGTTAACCTCGATTTACGACTGGATTACAATGCTACTTGTTCACTGCGTTTTATACTAATATTATTAAATCTAAATTATCTAAATTAGAATTATTCAGTTACCTACATATTTAACTTTTATTTATTTTCGATAGGTTATAATTTTATGAATATTTAGAATATAAAGACAAAATCTTCAATATGTTTATCATCAGTTTTATTTCCAATTTTAATGTCTAGGCCTGTATTTCAAAATATCAATAATGGAACTCGCATAGGCAATTTGTTGGGGGGGGGGGGCTCACAAGGTGCCAATTGTCCGCCAAACTATTATGTTCCCTGTCACCTAATAATGGCGTAATTTTATTTAGTTTTTATAAACAGGAATTTTATTTTTTCGATATTATTTCTTTGAAATATTAATAGGACAATAATTTCAATACATCATATTATTTTTTTTTACATTGTTGTAAATGTACATATAATATATTAATATATTATTTAAAAATGTAAATTTGTTGTTTTAAAGTTTAAAAACATACTTTGAAAAATATTAATGTGTATACACAGTATTCCTAAAGATTTTTATTCTTGCATTTTGATACAAAATTACTCACAGTATATAAGTAGTTTCTATTATATGTGATGTTATGTCTATGTGTCTATATATTTTGTTTTCCATCACTTTAAATTCACTTTTTTTTCATTTCTAAACAAATATTCTACTTTTAAGGCTTTAAATATCAGTATTCACTAAGGGCCAGTTTCACCATCTACTTTAAACTTGGATTAAAGTTAACCGGGGTTTAATCGGCCGAATTTTCTCGGTTAAAAATCTATTATCAGTCGATTAAGCGTAATCGAAGTTTAAAGTAGTTGGTGAAAGCGGCCCTTAGACATGTGTTGTACTGGCACCATTTTTCTGTAATTCTATTACTTGTTTTGGTTAAATAATATTTCAGAACACATTCGGTTTTTAGTTTTTTAGCTTAAACCTAACGAAATAAACGTTTATTTCGTTAATGGTTTCACAAATTTCCAATGGACCGGTTGCCACTACCTGCAGTTCACATATACGTTTCTACGACTTAGGACTCGACGACCTTGCAGGTGATTTTCATTCCACGCCAGAGATAAGATACCAATATTAAGGCTGTTGGAGCACACCGTATTTTTTGTAGTTTTAGACCAATAAGCGGAAGATTAGTTTATGTACTTCCCGATGTCCAATTATTATTTTAAAAATATGTATGAACTCATCATCTCCTCTTCTAGGTTATGTAAGAAACAGATTTTTGATTTTTGTATTCAATAAGGCTTAAAAATATGTTAAAATTTAAAAAAAATTATGAAAATATTTTTATTTTGTACACTTACATTCAGTTTTAAAACACCAATTATTTTTCCTACATAACCTAGTGAAGGGGATGATGAGTTCATACATATTTTTAAAATAATAATCGGACATCGGGAAGTACATAAACTAATCTTCCGTTTATAGCTATTTTGTACCGATTTTAACGGTTTTTTTTACGACAACACGATAAAGGCCCGGATAATAGATTACACACTAAGGTTCATTTACTACTCACACAATGACAAATATTCGTCAATAATATTTTTGGACAGTTTCCTAAATTTTACTACTTAAAATATTCTATGCTCCAACAGCCTCCTTAACTTAGGAAAATAATTAAAATCTCTATTCCAAAATCATATAACATATATTGTTTTTGAATAGTCCAATCAGCACAATAATATATTTATGTGATGCCTATAACACAATAATCGACGCGGGCACGTGGCTAACCGTTGACGCCGTGCGCGATTCGTTTAAAATTGTATTGCTTACAAGAATTATCGTTTTCATCGGTATCGGTTCGTTGCATGTAGGTACAATTTGTATTACTTACATCGCACCCTTTCGATAGTGGAGAATTTAGCGGCTACAAGAGTTAGTGTAAAATGAACGTTTTAAAAGACAATAAGGCGATTTTTCAAATATTTTGTTTAGGGCTTTAAAATGATATGCTCGCCACGCCACTGTATCATTGGAATTAATACTATTTCACCTGCTACGAGTCCAGTCAGAATGGTCTATGCTATTAGATATTTGTGGTGATTTGTATAGTGTTGTGCCGTTGCAAAGCTGCGATGGTTTAAGATTCCGAAGCGGCGAATAGCATTATTGGAATGTATATTTTTAATTTTAGGTCATGTGGAGGTAGTCCTGTGAATTCAATCAGATAATGGAGGATTTCTTCTATATTTACTACTATATCTATGGATACGGTATCACGTACGTTTTATGTATTTGGCAGTAATCTTTTGATAAATTGCTTTGTTAATTTCCTCTGTGGTTTGATTTTTCGTATTTAGCTACTATGAAATACGTTTACAAAGCCAATTAGTGCCTTTTTTCTATTAGATGTTCAACATATAAATAAGCAATATCAATAAGTTGATCAACAATACAGACGCAAGACCCCCCAGCTATCGGTAATATTAACATAATAATCTCCAGAGGTAGATCCGTCACCAGTTACAAGCAATTAAATCATGTGCAAATTATTCTTAATTTTGGTTCTTTTAAAATACAATTGTTTTTTTTTCAATACTGGTGCATTATTTAATTTCTTCAGGCATGGAGAAACTTGCTTTTTGGATATCCTTTGTACGTATTTTCTCTACAAAAACAAAATAAAGCCCCTTATTAAAATACAATTTTTCAATGATGTATTTTTTTTTAATTTTTAAAATTAGGCTAATAAAAATTGTTAATTGGAAATGTTTATCTTGCTGCTCATCTGTACATAATTTGTTTTTAATATTACTTTAAACATAAGGTATTTAAAAGGAAAAAAGGGGAAATATTGCTAACCACTCAACTGTGTCGTATATAGGAGCCGAGTGTACCCATCGTAATTGAGTAGGCAGTGTAATGGATGTGTTAAATTTAAATTCAATGATAAGTCATTGTATACGATGAAAAATGATTCCGAGCGAAGTTTTTTAACTAAGATTACCAAACAATTTTAATAAATGTTCGTAATATTTTAATTTTTTCTAACTATTTAAGAAGTACTACGATTTTTAATTTTGACTTTCCAAAAGTACCACCTTGGTCCAATATGCTACAAGAAACGACAATAGAATTTAATGATCAGACCACTTTTCTACTAGAAAAAATTTCTTCAGACACAAAATTAAAAAACACATCATCGTATAGATATGCTCGGAATCTAAAATATTATTTTAAATCAATATACTTATATTGTAATATTAAAGAATAAAGGTATATATATAGCACTATAAACTCATTATATAATCATTCATACCCATGTAATATGCTACATTGCTATACCTACCGGAAAACATGATTTAAAAATTGTATTATAATATAATGATCGTTTTAGGGTGGTTAATTCCAAAGCTCATTGATTGCATTATTGCAGAATGCAGACGCCGTAAAATTTTCATTGGAAGAATATCAATATCAACCATCAACCATCAAGATATTCAATTTAGGTATTATATTATATTATTATCGATTTAATTAAGTTTTGTTGGATGCTGTGACTAGTGATTTGTCTTATAGATATACGATAACGCTGCCCACGAACTTATATCATTGTACTTATTATAGTGCTTACAGTAGTATTTTTTTCCAAACAAATTATTATAATAAAATTGACCGACGAATTTTAAAGTACAGAAGAGTTTGTACCTATACGAGAATGATTTTCTCGTCATAGTCTTCGTCTAACTTAATTTCAACCCGTTTACCGACGAGTGACTGGTACGATATATATTATATTGTGATCGCTAGACCAACACAAATCAAGTCCGCCTTGCGTAACTATTATTGTAATTAGTAATCGCATATATATAATATATACCTATATACTATTACATAATATTGAGCAAATCATACGGCCTTTCCCTCGTCTTGAAGAACAGTGTCTATTTTTTTTTACTGGACTTACGTTGTAATAACAAGAAAAAGTATCAGGAATAAGTATTACAAAAAAATAATTTTAAAAACAAGTTACCTATAAGAAATATGCATGTTGATAAAAATAAAATAATAAAATAGGAAATTATACGAACCAAAAAATTTAAAAAATTTATTTACACAAAAAAATTTACAAAAATGTGAAGAAATGGAAAAAGTATAGTTAAAAATTCATACAACTAGAATTGAATTACGAAGATGGTGATTGATGAAAGATTGTAATGGAAAAAAATTAAGAACTAAGAAGACGTACATTTTTCTTAGGAAAAATAAATCATTAAGTTTAGGATTTGACGAAAAAGATGATAAAATAATAAATGATGATGAAAAGTGAATAACTATGTTGAAAAAGAGAGAACATGTAAAAACCAGATAGGTAGATATAATATGATATATTATTATAAACAATAATTAATATCGTATGATATAATTATAATTATCTATTAAAAAATAATAAACATTATTTTTTTTGCATTATCTAAAATATAAATATTGCTAGCATGAAAAACACGTGAGTTGTACCTACAATGATTATATAAGCTACATTAATCACAATAATAATGTTAATATGTTATCATTAATTATTACACACAAATTAACGCACAACTTGCTAGGATGAAAAAAAATTTGTAATAAAAACAAGCAATTGCACGGTCTATAATGGTCAATAGGTCGACAAAAACATCATTCGTGTGAATTATACAATATATACCTAAGCATAATATCAACTCCTTTATCGCCGCGCACCGACCAGTTAACGATCAATACTTATGCCGAACCTTTATAGTATAATATACGTTTCTACGGCCAAGGATTCGACGACCCTGGTGGTTTTAATTTCACGCAAGAGAAGTAGATACCGAAATTCACTTACGACAATAATTGATAAATCTATTCCGAAAACATAAAATATTATATGATTTATGAATATTCTAATCGGGAATTGGCACAATAATGCGAAGCGGCCGACCGTTGAACCGTTGTGTTATTCGTTTTAAATTTTTTTATTAAGTACCTAAAACAATCATCGTTCTCTTCAGTATCTGTTTCTGCCGTGTACTATACCCAATTTTTTTTTTTTGTCGCGCGTTCGATCGTGGAATATTGACATTACGATTATTAATACCTACGTGAATAGTATTAATACCTGCGTTAATAGTATTAATACCTGCGCTAATAGTATTAATACCTGCGCTAATAGTATTTACTTACATGAGGTAAACGGAATAAATGACAACGGTCTGAACGTGGTTTTAACGGTGGTCTTCCGAAACGGATAAAAGCTGCACAGCCGCCGCCACCGCCACCACTATGGACCATTGGAAATTCATAACGGTCATGGTCACCGTTTTCACGTTCACGGTGGAAATACGACCGATGGACTCGTTTCTGACGGCGTACTTGACCGGACCGATTGTCAACGTGTCTCTAAACGAGGTATATAAACACAGCTATTAACACACACACACATATTAAGTATTGATGCCAATAAGTACAGGGTATCTGCTACGTTAAAAAAGACGAATACACCTACTATAATTGTATAGGTACATTTTAGTTAAATCGATTTTACTGCCGGAAATTTGAAATGTTTTCCATGCCAATTTGAAATAAAAAAATTATGTGGTTATACCTGTCGACTTTATTTTTTTTGTCATGCGATACAAATATTAAAAAAGTGGGTAAATGGATGTCACTCTGCTGTACAGTAGGCTACAAGTGGGTCACTGTAATGGATGGTGTAAAATCTGAATTCAATGATATAATGTCATTTTATAAGAAAAACGATTCTGAGCGAAGACGGTCATTCAGCCTATGATATTACCAAGTATATTTGATGATATTATTGTGAATAAAGTAATTTATATAACAGCTCAAAAAGAGTCAAATTATTTTCAAAATTTTATCGTATATAGAAAATGCTAATATAAATATTCAGTGAAATTTTCAAGTATCTACAGTCATACGTTTTTTAATTACAACAAAATAAGAAAATCGTTACATGCGAGATATTGAGTGAATATCAAATGTTGTAAAAATATGAATTTCAAACGCTCATAAAAATTGAATTTGGCTTTCTTGTAAACATTTTTTTTTTTGATAAATATAGAAAAACTTATAGATAATCTTGTATTATATTTTCAAATCTTAGATTTAAAAAGAAAAATTTTTATGAATTCTCAACTCGAAATAATTTGCTAGTTTTCGTGATTTTTCCGTATTTTGTCAAGATTTGAACTTTAAATGCTTATAAATAAAAACTGTGACTAAGGATTTTTTATTTTTTTCATCTGCCTTTGAAACAATAACCTAGGAGTCTTCTAGTAAATTTTCAAGCTTTTTTACTCAACAGATAAAATTTTATTGATATTTATAGAAAAAAAAACTAAAATAAATGGAAACTGAGAATGTCCGTAAACAGCTCAAAATAAGTCAAAATATTTGGAAAATGATATGGTGTATAGAAAATGCTAATATAAACATTCAGTCAAAATTTAATTTACCTCCTGGCATTTGTTTTAGAGTTGCACCAAAAACCAAAATCGGTTTTCTCAAAAATAGATTTTGCGTAAAAATTCCCGTTTTTCCTTAATATTTCTTTTGTTTTTCACGGCGCCTTCGAAAACTACTGGGAAATTTTTATTTTGACCGCCCAAAGTACCAACTAGATTCACTTTCCTATCAGAAAAGTTACTATTGAAGAAAATCCAAGCACTTTTTCTGTCCTAAAAGGTGAAGACAGACACAAAAAAAATAAAAAAAACACACATCATTGTAAAATCAATAAATTCATCGCTTCGCTCAGAATCTAAAATATGTAATACTATATAATGCACTAATAATAGTCTAAAACTAAATTATACATCCGATATAGTTTGATGAACCGGGTTAAGTAAATACAATGAGGTTTTAACTTTTAACATTTATAACTATACAGGCATATCAACCTATTTGTAAACCTGTTCAAGCTTATTTAACGCGTAATAGTTTATAGTTATATTATTTTCGTTATATATATGCGATTGTGTACGACTTTAATAACAGTAAAACGCTCGATGCAGCAGTAATAGTTGTAGGGAAAATTGCATCAATTTACATGCCAACAAAATACGCTATTGAGATGATGGTTTGCAATTATTTGCGATGGTTTTCGCTTCGCGATGTTCATTGTTGCAGCCCAATACGATAATTGATATTATAAAATGTATGTGCACACACACCGAGTTTACGTACGTTGATTCTACCATTAGAATATTCAACGGTACTATAAGTATACTCTTCGATGAGTAAACTTCCACTAAATAGCTGAATGCATGACTATATAATTTATACATATTGATATTTGAATATATCTCGCATAATACGTGCATATCAATATTATCAATATAATATACATTAACATAACATTCTATACGTGCATGCAGATTGTTGTTTGTCTTTGTCCGCGTTGTTTTATAAAAGAAATGCGCTAGATGCAACCACCGATGATAACAGTGTATAATGGAAATTGAAGGGTAATGAAATTTACATTTAAAAAAAAAATACGTAATTGAACTATAGTCTAAGTCTATTTGCGCCGCGATGTTCACTGTTGCGCACCGATGCGATAGTGATTTATTATACAGTTTATGAGCACTCGCCACTCCGACTCAGTTTCGGTAAGTCTATGCCCTTTTCAATGAGTAAGCTGTTCCACCGAGTGACTAAAGACTAGACTATATACATATACCTACATAATATATGAACAGTTTACGAGTACGTGGATATATAAATAAATTACGTGATCAACTCGAAATTATATTAAGAGGCAGGCCCAACCCTGCAACCACTGCGCTGGACTCGACCCCTATCACTCCACAATAATACAGTCGCTACTGAGCTGAGATGTTAAAAGTTACCAACCGTTTTTTTACGCCACGTTACACCTAACTTTTTTTTTGTCATTTTTCAACATATCTATTATATACTTAGAAGTCAATAACAGTCGTATAATATTATATTCTATTACAGAAAGCACTTTATTGTATTACAAACTGTTCTATTGAAACCTATAGATATAAGTTACGCTTATTAGGTACTACGTTTATTTTGTTTTTTTAAATACTCTGAAAGAAAATTTATACTCGCCCTGAAAGTCCTGAAAATCTCAAAGGCGAATGAAATAACCCTTCGCCACAAACTGATCATGAGTGGTTAATATAACTACAGTGTACTTTCGATTAGCCGCGGTCTTCCGCGACATCATGTACATAAAATGATTTATACTATACATACAAAATTAAATGTTTTTTTACCTAAGACGTTTATTATTATCCATCATTGCGGTTGCATGCATCGGTGTAATTGGATTTGCATTCAATAACCGATAACCCGATAAAGCGGTTTGTACATTAATTGCATATTTGCATTTATTTAGACCTGATACACCACTGACACACCACGTGATCGTAATTTAATGCGATTTGTTTTACTCAGAATACCTACGTGCCTAACCTATCTACAAATACTGTGCGAGACACTGCACGTATTAACCAGAACTTAGCATTATAGTTTCGTGATTTTAGTTTTAACATTTTTTATTACAAGGCTATTGCGAAATGTGCGAAAAAAGAAAAACTCGAATTGATTGAAAACATTGAAAAGGGTATACCGAAAAAACAAATCATCTCGCTGTATGGGATGTGAGAAAGCACTGTCATCGAAATTTGAATCCGCATCAGACAACTGCTCATCATTGAAAAAAATAAAACCATTTGTGAAAACTAGCACTTATGAAGAATCAATTTGATTTTTGCGGGTTATCCGCCGAATTCGCTTATCCCCACGGATGCCACTCCGCTCTATTCCGCAAATAATCGAGGGTTCACTATTTATTACTAATAAATACGTGGATTGTGCGTGTAAATATCATCCAATATTTAATGTTTAATATTCTAACGAACAATATTATTGAAAAATCTACAAATTATAATGTATTATAGTGTACCTACTACCTTATACATTATATTTTTACAATGATATCCGTCTTGTAAATAAGTTGAAGTCGGACCGACTATATCGTAAATTAAATATTGGATGATATTTCCACACACAATCCACGGCCCCCTTAGATTTTACCGACATTTATCCACTTTGTCTATTATGCGTAGGTACTTCCCACCTATTTGGTTTTCATCAAAAACACACGTCACGCGTTTATTATTCTATAGTTATCATATTTATATTTTTCTTTCTATAACCATCGAGTGCTGTTGTACCTTCTGTATATTCAATCATCGTTGTTGACGGAGCCCAAACCGATACATTTTTTAACTCGCATGAAAATATATAAAACTGTGAATATATATTGCTGTACATAAAATATGAAATTATATAACAATAATTATACATATTATAATATAATATTATATTATAGTATATAATATGCACTGAAGCCGTAGTGTACACTCAAAATCTTTAACGAGTTATATTCGAGTAGTATCATATTATGTTGTCAATATTATAATAAAGTCACTCGAAAGTTGTTTGTTTAAGTTCAAGTTTTGTCAACCATATAAATATATAGATATATTTCTCTCAAGACGATGTCTCATATCCATATTATTATTATGACTCTTTTCTCTACACAAATTTCTTGCAGTACGTCAATCTACTTCAGGTGGAGTTTTTTTCTGTACTTTGTTCAATCTGTTGTTTTGCCGTGATATATTATTACACTTTCAGACTACTCAACAATAACGACATTATTTAAGTTAGCTGAAGTTTTGTTTTCTAGTGATTTTTCTTTAGATTTAGTATATAAAACATAAGTAATATAACCCTTATATTTCCTACTGTTTATATCTCAAAATTTTAATTATATTTTACCCACTTCATGTACCTCACTAGTCACTACCTATGTAGTACCTACTCAAAATGTGTTTAATCTTTGTATTTCGACTCCATATTTTACATACTTTCATAAACCTGCATGGCTGCATACATATAACATAAATACATACATACATTATTATTACTACCTAATAAAAAAATATATAAGTCATCGATCCCCAAATAAAAAATATACCTATTATAAATTATAATAAATCTTATACACATCAGAACTGAGTCCCAAAACTAAAAAACATATTAATTAAGTCACAGAAAAAACTGACTTTCATAGAATTGAGCAACTATACCGATATTAATGTTCAAAAATATATAGGGGAAGCAGTGGAGTATATGGAAATAATTTTTGGAGTGGGCTATAGTAGATAGAAACTAGCAAGTGATCTATTACTTAGAGGCTACTGCCTACTATATATTTAACAGTTTCTATAAATATATTCGTATTTGTTATTTTTCAACAGGCTATGAAATATTATAACTTATAATAGCACCTAATAAAATATATTATTGTTCTATTTAAAAAGACTGTAATTTGAAGGGGGGCTGCAGCCCACTAGACCCACCCCCTATATACACCACTGAGGAGAAGGATGGGTAAGGTTACCTAAGGTTCGGTGAATTTTTTACACTTTTTTCATCAATAAAAGTTATAAAAGAATATACCAATAACCAATATCAACTATAACTTCTTAAATTTAACATATTATACTACTTTATTTTTTTGAAATCAGTTTGATTTTAATATGTAAATTGTCGGTATAAAAACTACAATATTGTAGTATTATAACTTTAATACTTTACCCACACCGGTTGGGTAAACACTGTAAAAATATTACTAGGCCTATAGTTTGACTAAAATTACATGTAACAAATTGCAATGTTATAATAACCATTTAATTTGTTAAAAATAGTTGAAATAACATTATATTACGTTCAGTGAATAGTAAAACCTTTGTCAATATACCACTTATTGGGTGTCCACTTAGCCCGAAATGACGCCATTAAAAAATCAATGCCCTATAGGATTTTGTCTAGACGGCCGAGTATATTCAAACAAACATTATTTGAAAGCTTAGAAGATTCTGATCAAATATCACTAGGCAGATCGTATAAAATAATACAATATAATCCTAATAATTATCTATTAATCTATCTATAATAAAAAGTATTCATTACTTTCCTAAAAAAAAATCGAAAAATAATATTAAAACACGAACGCGTGAAACTAGGCAAAATAATATGACTGATTATACTGGTCAGTGATTTTAATATAATTTGCATTAACTCGCATATTTGCAGCGCTACACAGCGGAGAACACTCAAATGGCCAATTTACCTTTTTTCCCTACCCCTATTCCCTACGTGGCTACACTTGATTGTGTAATACGTATATCTAACGAGTATATCTAATGTAATATCTAATGAGCCACGACTCGAAAGTCGACATATATTTAAAAATCGGTACTCAGTTCACAAATGGTTATGAAACTCGAGACTCGACTAGGACACTTTAAAAACTGTGTTTTTTTTTTAGAACTTAATTCTAATGCAATGTTTTTATAATAACGTTAATATTTATGTTAATAGTTTAATACCAATGTAGGTAGTTTATATTTATTTTTTCAAGTAAAAAAACGTATTCTTAGAATTGTTGTAATTACGCGCTGTAAATCCCCATAAATCCAACCTCAAAATCGACTACCTGTAAATTGGTATAATTTCCACGCACCCATCCGAACAATACTTGACTTGTCGATGTAGTTGTTTAAAATCTTTTTCATTAATACATTGTATTATTATTCTGTAGAAGTTCGTCGAATCGATAACTCAAACAAACTCAAAGACCTTTTTTTTTGTTGCCGACGCACACGTGTCGCTTCTGAATTATTAAGCATTTTCAGTTTTGGAAAAAGCGAGCAAAAGTCACGTATATAATAATATGACTGTCGTAAAATCAATTCTATATAATGTAAATAAACAAAGCCAAAATCATCGAACGGAAGGAAGGAAAAATAAAAAGTGAAAAAAAAAATAAAACCATTCTTTGTTATAATTTCAAAAAAAATCTATATTGTGTTTTGTGTTGAAGGCGGAAGGAAAAAACCAAAGAGAAACAGAAGCGTGAAAATAACAAAATGAATCGTGTGGAAGTATTAAGCTTTCGTGACGAAACAAGCGGAATCGTTAATGCAATTTCGAAAACCATTATTGTTGCGTCGGCATAATAATATACACAACAGCAATGGCGGACATTCAAATATTATAAACGTATTTATTTATTTTTCAACTCTCGAAATTCGGTGTACGTCGAACGTTTTTTTCCCCCTCATCGGCTGTACGCGCTCGTATCCGATTGTATGAAAACAAAATACAAATAATAAATATGATGATAACGATCGCTGGAATATTCACGACTTAATCCAAAATTGGTTTTCTATGTCTATACGTAGTTATTTTTGAAAAAAACAAATCGGGACGAATATATTTACGAATATATTTTACGAGCTTATGGGTTTATATTGTGACATCCCGTATCATACCAGCATGTGTTGTCTCAGTCTTATTCACACGCGTATTATATTATATCAAACCTACGTTTTGGATTTTTACTACAGCTCGTTTAAAGTTAATTTACAGTTACATAATAATATTATTGTAATCAAATGTATAAAAAAGATATACGAACTGCGTTCGAGTGATAAATTGTTTTTCCATATTTTTATTCTATTGTGATTATAAGTGTTTTAATAATTTAAAATTCAAAATCCGCCGAACTCGTTCCAAAATATCCGTATAATAAAATAAAACTCTGCACGAGCACAGTTCATAATTTCCTCTACAATACATTTTTTCTTTTATTAAGTACCTATAAATGAGTTGTTGTAAGAATCCGGTACGCTTAACACAGCGGTAACTCATATGCGGGTACAACGTCCTCTTTATCAGCTACATAAAAATAAAAGTTTATCTTGGTGGGTTGTTCAGAAGTAGGTACATAATATATTTTGAATTCTTCACTAAATCAAAAATCCTCGTAATCCGAACGAACATACCAACTATACAGTATGCAGGTGTTTCAAAAGACTTCACCAGTTCCCAAAAAATCATATTTATTTAAAAAAAAATAGATACGGTTGTTGAAGTAAAAAAATAAAAAAATATTCTTAAAACAATAAATTTTTAATAAATTTTGCTTACAAGTGTTATAATAATATATGACCTCTACTGTCTGCCCTACGTAAATTCATATTATATTATACGGTATTCGAATAAAGAAATCCCTTGATTAGCGATTGTTGAGAGCTACATAAATTCGTAATCGGATGAAGACGTTTACAAGCAAATTAATTAAAACTTGATTATTCCACTTCAACCCACCCCCGCATTTTCATTTTTTGAATAAATTTGATTTTTTTCGGATGATGACTGTTTTAACATCCAATAATACTTATTACATACTTTTATGTAATATATTATAATGTATTGCAACGGAGTAGTTGGTCATTGTTGGTTATTGCATAATACGATATCATAATCTCATTCAGAATACACTTGATCATATATACAGCTGCATCGACGACGGGCAAAACGGTTAAGCTTGGACTTATGTTTTTTTTCACTTCACACAAACAAATCACGAGTAAGTCCAAAACTTTGTATTATATTATCGGTTGTGTTACTGTTGTACGCAGGTTTCAAACGTATTGACGCCGATCAGGATCTACTTCGGAGTGATCGGATCGTTTCTGGTGTTCCTGTCGTCCGACTACTTGCGATACAAGCCGGTGATGATAATCAACGGGATGCTGGGTATGGCGGCATACGTCAATCTGATCAATTCACCAACCACGTTTCGAATAATGGTATGACTCGAATAATTCGTATAATTCGTATAATACGTAGGTATATGAAACTATGAAAGAGCACACAGAGTACCTATATTTTGACATATTTATAGTGAGGTGTATATTATTACAGCGAGTTGGAAACAAAGAACCAGCCACCGCAGGGGTGGCCTAACTTTATTATTAAATAATAGACATATCACTGCATAATATTAGGCACCAACTCCAAAGTTAAATATGAGGTGTACGGCCTTATAAAATAAATACCTTATAAATATGAGGGAAGTTTTATTTCATTCAAAATCATGGTTTAGTGATGGAACGTAATATTTCAGAACGATATCTCTCCCATTTTTACACAAGTTTATGTGATTTTCGCTGAACAGTAATATGGCATGGTGTACAATGTACATACTATATTATTTTTTCGTTATTATCAGATTATAGACAATTATTTTCGATGTAAAATTATTTTGAATCAGGCTAAGGTTCCGTCTCAAAGTCTTTAGATTTCAGACTAACAATAATAAATTTGATAAATAATATTTTACATTATATTAATTTATTTATGCCTAGTGGGATAATGTACCTACCTAAACGGTCGTGTGTGCGTGTGTCCAACAGATGACCGAAATCTGCTTGTCATTGTTCGCGTGCATCGAGATGGCGTACTACGGTTACCTGTACTCCAAGATCGAGGACAAAGAGCACTATCAGATAGCCACGGGATTCGCAAAATCCGGAATGCTGAGCGGCACGTGCGTGGGCGGCATCCTGGGTCAACTGGTGGTCTACTTCAACAATTGCAATTACTCTGTTCTGCCTTACTACAGCCTCGCCTGTACGGTTTTCGAAGTGGTTTATTTTTTTTGTATTTTATTACTTGACGCACAAGAGACGTCTAATTGTAAACTCGGGTTAGGGGGCAAAAAAAACCATACAAATATATTTTTTCAGAATGTGTAAGTTTATTCGAGCTATGCACGGAAAGCCATAAACAAAATTATTGGATCGAAAAAATAATAACTACATTGTGTATTTTAATATTTTTAACATTTCTGTAATACATTTTCTAAAACACATTACCACCAATTATAACACACACACACACACACACACACTCTTACCATATTATTATCATATCATTATTTTAATATATACTCACTATTGTAGCGTAATTACAGGGGGCGATGTAGGTGATATATTACATTATAATCAACCCTCTAGAACATTTTTTTACTATGTTAACTTGTTTTTAGTTTATACCGTCTATAATATTTATCATTTTGGTATAAAAATGAATTGGGACATGTCCTGTAAACTTTAGATGGCATGTTTTCTATTAGGTATAGGTTAATATAAAGTTAACACGTTCAGTCTTATGATAAAGATTTTAGTATCTCGATTCTTCTGTTTGAGATTATCCAGTATACTCGGAAAATATATTAATATAGTGTGATAAGTTTATTGTATAAACTATAAGCACGATACATTGATGCACATTAATTATTATTATAAAATTAATAAATATGTAGCTTTGAATATATACTATTTTTATCACCTTGTCACAAATATGAAATATAAATATCATATATCACCCCCTCCCCCAACCAAACACACATACACAAAGTGGTCTTAGTTTCGACACTGATACTCATCGTCTGCGTTGCTGTTCGCGAACCTATATAGTAATATTGATACGGACATAACTGATTTATTATTTTTCCAGTCATGACATTTGCGACCACGTGGGCGTGCTTTTTGCCGTCCGTCGGAAAAAGCAAAACGGTAATTCATATAGGAGACGTCGGCGACGAAGGTTTCTTAAATTCGGCCATACGAGACCCAAGCATACCCAAGTACTCATCTACCGAAAAAGCCAACAAGCCAAACGTGAGCACTCGAGTGACATTTGCATACGATGTCGTCTCGCCAGGGTGGTAAAGTTTTTATCCAAAAACAGGCATTATAATATATTTTCGCCCAATGCGAGTATCGAGATTAGTTTTCCAGATCTCTCAAAAGTGTTGTCCTTTCCCTTTTCGATCACGTTTCTACAGTCAAAATTTTAGAAATCACTCACATACCTACATATTTTAGAGTACCTACTTATGTTGATCAACAAAATTAGCTTATTAAAACTTTTATTTAATTTAAAATATTACCCATCCAGCTATCTAGAGACGACATCAAGAAACTAATAATAATAATGTTAAAATCAATAATTTTAAACACAATACTTGCTATGGAAATCTATTATATTGCTAATAATTAGATCACTATTAACGTTGGTAGATCGCATACATACGACACTGGTAGGTTTGGTTAGGTTAGACCCACAGATCTCATTATATACAAGACATATTATTTTATTTGAATACTTTCAAATTTCAGATCGCGCCGTCTGCGATTCTGTTCAACCATTTCAGCGACTTTAGACATTCATACGCAGACCGTACAGTCTTGATGTGGTCCATTTGGTATGTCATAGCCATGGCCGCATTCACACAAGTATGTACGTAGTATTATTATGATGTACGGATAGAGTTATAAAATTTCATGAAATAAATTTTTCGAAATATTTAAACTTAATAATAATAATAATAAAAAAATATATTGAATTTTTAAATTAAAAAGTATTGTAGTAACTATAACCTAGATACTTACTTAAGTGAACACGGTGATAGAAATGATGAATACAAAAATATTCATCTGCTTTATAAGTTAATTTTTAGATATTTTATTCTATTCATTACATATTTACCTATATACATGTATATTCATTTTTATTTAAAAAGTTCTATAAAGTTTTATAAAGAAAGCTAAAAGATAGTATTATTTTTAAATCAATGCAGGTAAATACTTCATCAATAATTAAATATTTATATAATATAGTATAAAGTTATCAGTTTGCAAAACTGCACGAATTTCATACTTAAACAATATTTTCGTAGTTATTTTATAATTATTATGTATATAATATGTTAATAACCTTAGCCGTTGCTTTAATTATATATATATATACATAGGACTGTAAACTATTATATGGGTTTGTATTTTCAATTAGAAAGAATACAAATTTTTAATTTCTAAAATAACTACCTATTGAATTGAAATACTTCATAATCATAAAGTCGTAACCCTAATGTACAGTGTTAAAAAAGATCGGAAACAAACATGCGCTTACATGCTTTTTGAAAATTCTGTAGGTATGATATCATATTAATATAATAATATATATGTACGATCAATCGCCATAATGATCGTTTGCTGTAATTTCGTTAATTTGTTTTTTTTCCTCCGCAGACGAATTTGTACGTAAATATTTTGTACACTTACATCGCAGACGAAACGGACGATAAGCACATGTTGCTGAATGGTTTGGTCGATTCTCTGGCCACCATGTGCGGTGAGTGTAATATTATACATTCCGTTTGATCGAAATGTCCCATATTTTTTTATGTTATACAACACGATTAGCCAGATACATGTTATGGTAGTTAAAAAATATAACGTGCGCAACCCTAAAACACGGACAGTTCGAATATTATAAAAATACCTCCGGTACAGATTATCTGCATTTGTGACTAAAAACCATGTATCATGTATAAATGTATAAATATAATAATATATAGTATAGGTACAACGAAAAAACAAAATAGGTAAAATTAAAATGAATATAGGAAATATAAAAGGTGCAGGATATATAATATTATGTTTTCTGATACATTGTTTTTTAATAATATTCCCCGAAGTCACAGTAGTTTTGATAACCTATCATGCAAATTCGAACTAAATTTAAGATTATTATAGGGTACCAATAACTCAAGCGTGTGTAAAACTTTGAGGTAAAACTATTATTTTAAATATATAAATTACATATAGGTATTGTATTAGTGTGTTATTTTAATCAGTTTGTCAAACAGTGGAAAGTATTATTAATTAATTTGCATGTATACCTACGTATTATTATTATCTGTACCTAAACGGTTTGAATTATAATATTGTCATCCACGCCGTAAGCCGTTACTATCAAATATCGATGCCTTATCTGTCAATAATTGAGCTGAAGATGAGATCCAGCAGTGAGAGACCTATATATTTTATCACCGACCGGTACATACAAACGCGCACACTTATAATTATTCTCTTGTTCACAAATGGTACATAATATAATCTATAAAAGTATATTGTATTATATAAGTACCAAAAAAAATCCATTTAAAAAAAAGTTGAGTTTATATTATATTGTAATATAAAATGCATATAATCGGGTAACTGATATTATTGGTAGGCAGGTACTCACAATAAAGTCGGCGTGCTGTCTTCGTCCAAAAACAGTTACTGTCCAAAATATAAACAAATTCTTCACAAAACACCGAGATAAATAACCAAATGTAATTAATTGGCACTTGTGTATAAATGCACAATTTAAACACTTGTGGAATGTTGCAATAACAAATGAATAAATAGCCTGACTGTTCAAGCTGAAATAATGATATTATAATTTGTAACACAACTTGACTATTATAGAGTTGTGTCCCGGTGTCCGTAGGAGTAGATGAGCTATACCAACCGACAACTGTTAAACATATACACAAATAGCACAGGTATTATTTGTCATACTAGAGCCACTGTACTATGCACAATTATTTATTGTGTTTATTTATTTATTGCATAAATTGCAAAGGGACCGCTAATGTTTAAGGGACCATTAGCTCACAATGGATTCATTAAATATTTAGTAATTGTTTATGCGACCCGGAAATTGAGGCACATTCACGGTAGAACAACGAGAATAATAAATATCAACGTTGTACAAATAGTATATTATGGACAATGTACAAGTATTCAAATTAATTATAATTGTGTATGTGTGTGTGTGTGTGTGTGTGGTGTGTGTGTGTGTGTGTGTGTGTGTGTGTGAGTGTGTGTATCCGGTCGGCGACAAATATAGGCAGCTCATCGCTAGATTTTCTAGGTTTTCCCGGAGACAACATCGTGGTATGACATGGTAATAAACCAACTTGTTATAGACCTTTGGCGAATAAATTCACCACCCTGTACGTGCAGTCATTTTATACTGTTTTTTACTCGTTTGTTTTTTTTTACATTACACACATACAGTATTCTACTATATTTGTTACTATATTTTCTCGTGTTATATATTAAAATATGTCGACGGGGACCTAACCATTCTGCAATGTGCATTGTGCACCGTCGCAAATTTGGACCCGGGTTCCGACCGAGAGTTTCACGACATCTCTCTCTGTCTGGACAGTAAACTGTCTAGGGAAAGACCACCCCCCCCCTCAAAGCTGGACATGGCAGAAACTTATACGCTTGGCCATATTAAAGATTGTGCCTGAAAAAAAATAATATATTTTTATGATACGATGTCTATATATTATGCACCTTTATATAGCGGCGATTAGTACTTATCAAATCGGCAAGGTGAACGTGAACTGGAATAAACACGGGTCCACGTTCTTGGCTTTCATTTCTCTGGCGATCGCGTTGCTCCTGTCCCTAGGCTACGGTTCGAAAAACATCCTTGTCGTATACATGATGTACATCTGCTTCGACACAATAGTGCAATCCACCTTCGTCATCGCCATGTGAGTATATGAGATTATCGCTATGTATAATAAAACATTTTATAATATATAACAATACATTACGGCTATTTATGGGTATCCCGCGAAAGACCACACCTTCTTGAAGCGTTACATATTCATTCGTTATTGAATATTGATACATACCTATACCTAACTATTAAAAACCGGCAAAGACTTTTCACACTAGCATAATAATAATATAGTATCTAGAGCCACGAAAATCAAAATTCAATAACAACTTTTATGAATAGACGATAGTTGTTTAATTGGCCTGCTTTTGAGTATTTTTGATAAATTATGCTGGGATTTCAAGTACTTAATAGCTTCAATTTGATTTTGTGTACCTATTATATATTGATGAGTACAATCAATTAATTCAATAATACAGTTATACCATTGTTAAATTTTTAAAGCCAGAGAAGAGTGTCAAATCCCAGATAACCTTTATGAAGCTATAGTACCCTTTGCTGACACAAAAAAAATTATTACCTTTAAAAAAAATGTAATTGTACATCACTAAAACTCAATAAAATGTCAGTACTAAGTAAGCACTTCTCTATGTATAAAATAATCTTAACTTAAACTATAATTGTAAGCTAATAACCATGTAGTTTATGCTGAAACAATAAAAAAAAAGGTGGGTAAGTGGATGTCTCTCTGATATTACAAGTGGGTAACTGCAATGGATGGTGTTAAATTTGAATTCAATGATATAATATTATCATTGTATAAGAAAAACGATTCTGAGCGAAAACGGTCAGTCGGCCTATGATATTACTAAGTATATTTGATGATATTATTGTGAATAAAGTAATTTATATATTTACCTATTTACAAGGAACCTTGTTTTAAATTTTCAATCCTTACCTATAAAAGTTGAGCATTGTATACATTATTAACTAAAAAATAATTATTAAATTTTAAATTTTATAAATTTTGTCAAAATTTGAACTTTAAATGCTTATAAAAAAAATTGTGCTGATGTATTATATCAGGAGTCTTGCATTAAATTGTCACGCTTTTTTACCCAACAAATAAGATTTTATTGATATTAATAGAAAAAAAAAACTAAAAATATTGAAAACTGACTAAGTCCATAAACAGCTCAAGAAGAGTCAAAATATTTTCAAAATTTTATGGTGTATCGAAAAAGAAAATATAAACAACCAGTGAAAATTTCATGTATATACATTCATTGGTTTAGAGTTACAACAAATACCAATTTTGTGGAAAAACAATTTTGCGTAAAAATTCCCTTTTTTCCTTAATTTTTATGTTGTTTTTCCCGATTTGGGTGCATGTTTTCGAAAATCAAGTTTTAGAATGCTGAGTTTTAAAATGACAAGATTTAGAAAATCTTTATTTTAGAATATGTAACTTTAAGAAAATCTGTGTTTTAGAAAAATATTAAATGGTGTTTTAGATTAGAAAATAAAAGAAATAAATACAGTTTTTAAATAAAATATTGTCTTTTTTTGTAATAGAATTTGCGATACATACGAGATATATCAAAAAGTAGTCTTAGTCTAGTGCCGAATATTGCGTACGTAGAGTTACGTTAACTACGTAGAATTACATAAAATTTTATAAATTGTTGGCTGAAATGCAAAATACAATTTCATAATTTATTATAAATATGTAAACGAATAGTTAATGACTCTAATTATAATTTAGATGAAGTTATGAGAGCTATTGCTAATAATCTTAAGTATTAACAATTATTTTATTTAGAAAATATTTTATATAAGTACGGGTAAACAGTAAAAAAAAAAAAAAAATTAAATATGTAAAATATATAAATAAATAGTCGATGATTCTAATTATAATTTAGATGAGTTTATTAATTCTAAAGCAGTGTTTCTAAAACTTGGTACTCTAAAAGTTTTATTTTCTAAAACATAGTGTTTCTAAAACTTGGTATTCTAAAACTCAGCATTCTAAAATATGACTTTCTAAAACCTGCCTCAATACCGTTTTTCCCAGCGCTTTTGAAAACTAATGGGAATTTTAAAATTTGACCTCTTGAATGCACCAACAATATTCACTTTCCTATCGAACAAGATACTGAAGTTGAAAATAGAAGCATTATTTCGACTACTTATCGTGTACACAAAAAAAAAAAAAAAAACACATCATTGTAAAATCAATACATTCATCGTTCCACTCAGAATCTAAAAAATACAATTAGGTATTTTTTTTTTTAAACCACCTGAAGGCTTATTTACCACCTAAGGCTTTATTATTACGATTAATGATCTTTAACAATACATTTAAGAGATGTACAAACATATTAAATATTAATAAATTAATGAATAAATATTTAGTAAATATATGCAAAAAAAAATATGTTTGGGTTATCACTCCCAATGGAGTGGTCCCAGCCTTAGTCTAATAATTTATACTAATTCATATAATGGTCTTCGGCGTTTGAGACGCCTAATGTCTTGAGAGTTATCAAGTAGTTGAATTGCTGCTGGATTGGTGTGTTTATCTAGTCTTTTCTCGAGTAAACAATTAGGTATATCGTATATTATTTGTCACTAAAATTATTAATTTTATTGTATACGGTGTTAACTGCTTTTCGTTCCAGGTCACAAATCGCCAAACAACTAAAACACGATTTCTATACCTCAGTACTGGGATTCAATGCTTTTTTGGGTATCGTTCTATCCACTTGCTTGTCGTCACTCATGATACGCATTGGAACGTCCCTGCCAGTCCGGGTGAGATGATATTGATATTGACGTTTTTGTATTCATATACAATATTATACACACATCCACATAGGTGATAGGCATACGTATATGAAATCGATTTAGATATAATATAATGCTCGCGTATCATGAAAACGGAGTGATGTAAACAGGACACGTGACGTCATTGATGTAAAAAGAATATGAAATGCGATTCATTTTTTATTTTTTTCGATATATCATACACGAGCCGTGAATAAATTAAGCCAATGGTAATAATACCATAACAGTTCAAAGTTATCTTATAATATTATCAGTTGACAGTTCACTGAAATCTATTCAATATATTATTTCATAACAACCCACTGCTATTCGGGTGGAGCTTCAGCTACCGAACAATGTGTATAAATATAACAGTATGTCAGCCTATCAAAATGTATGACTTGGTAAGACTTCAGACTTGGATTTCGGTATGCTGGTTAATTGACCTTTGTATAAAACGTTAGCTTTCGACGTGATAACCAGTGATTACAGTTTGGTTGATGCGACAAATATTTATAATAAAAATATATTACCCTCGAATACCATGATATGCCATATGCGTTAGAATCATTATATAATCATACCAATTAACAATGTAAATTATGTACAATATTAATACTACGTCTACATCGCAGAAAGCAAATTTATTACTTTTATAGTTTTATGTTCAATCTTACGCTCATAAAAGCGACCGAAAATGGTAAAGGCCCACCTGCCATCGACCTACAATGAGTACAATGTTATACAATGGTAAAGCAGCAGGTACCAGTGTTCCACCATCGTATTAAAATCAAAGTCGGTGCAAACTTTCTTTCAAACAAATTGTATTGTTGAAGAACACATTAATCCATTACTTTATCATGATTTATTATTATTATATGTTTCACCAAAAAACTTCTATTCCAAGTTCCGGAAATTTAACAAAACCTTATGAAATAATATGACGTATATTATATTATATTATACCTACCACTAATTATATAATATTCGATTCAAAATAATATAAATATCAAATATAGACTATAACGTATATTTGTGTTACGGCGACGAGAACGGTGTCGAATAAAACGATTTTTTTTTGAGACGTATTGTTTAGTCGTCTCATTTATTTCAAGTGAGCGCCGCATATATCACAGGTGGGTGGTACCTATATATACTTGCACGGACTGCTTTTGACTTCAAACGGTCGATAACGACTATAACGAAGTCCGCGTTAAACACGTTTACTTGACTTGATCGGGACATTTCGTTGTATGGTTGCGATATAAACTAATGTCCGGATTCGTGTGTTTCAGTTTTTGGTCTACAGCAGTACGTTCGCGATTCTCGGAGTCGTGTACGGGTGCGCAGCGATCATTTTCGCCACGAAGGATAGGTCGGCGAAGAGACGTTTCAGTCGGCTGCCTTGACAGTATATATTGACGGAGTGGATTTATCGCGTAAATAATACTATCCGCCGGTGCGACCCACATAAGACTCGAACACAAAACCCGTAGTGTACAGGATTACTACGTGGCTTTACCGTGCACAATAAATTATTCATTCAGGATATCTCATAGCCTATAGACACCGCACTCAGGCATGAAAAATGATGTAATTAATTTTAAGAAACAGACAAAATTGTTCGATCTTATATCAAAAATAATATGTAACCCAATTTGTATACCTTATCTTTGTATTTAATCAAAATAACTCATACCATTCTTGTAACTAGTGGCCTCTGTTGCCGATGTTAATATTTCTTAGAAGTCAATAAAAAAAAAAATAAAAATATTTGTTCGCTAGACTTTTAGTATGAAAATCGACAATACTTTTGTTGCTATACGTATTGTTAACCAACGACTTGTGACGGTTATCGCAGATATTATAATTTATAATAATATATAGTTCAGCGAAAATTACTTAGTATATGGAAAAAGTCAATTGCAAAACTTTATTCGAGTGCAAATTGCTTTCGATCGAGCTTTATGTCGTTTTAAAATTCAAATACATATTAATTAAAACTCAATATTAAGATATCGTAACAAAGTATTGTAATTTATAACCTTAATATTATGACGTCATACAGTGACGTATATAATATAGGTAATATTTATATGTATTATAGTGTTAATACTTAATAATATATTAGTCGGGGTGCCCCGACATTTGTTTTTCTAAAATTATATTTATACATAGATTCCTAATGCATTTTTTATACCTGAACCACAGACAATTGTATAATACAAATATTATGTTTGTGGCCTGAACGTACTTTGTAGTTTATTTCAATTATATTTTTAAAAAATCGTTAAAGTCAAGAAAATTTACATATTATTTTGAGTTTTAAATTCATAAAAAGTTTTATTTTAAGATTTAAAAATGTAATGCAAGATTCTTCATAAGTTTTTCTATCTAAAACAAAAAAAAAATGTTAACCGGGAAAATTAAATTTATTTTTTATGATCATTTGAAGTCCAAATTTTTTTGACATTTGATATTTACTTTTATTTTAACTCTTCTCCTCGATCGGTTTTGAATATTTTGCTGTTATTCAAAAACAAATAACCGTGGATACTTGATACTTAACATTTTTACAAATTGTCACCTAATATTAGCATTTTATAGACGTAGGTTAGGTACTAGGTACACGGTAATATTATGTAACGTTTTGATATCATATCAATTTAAAAATATAAATGATAGGTACATAAGCATAATTTTTTTTTAACTAACCGAAGCGACCAGGGGCGGCTCCAGGGGGGGGGCCCTAGGGGCCGTGGCCCCCCCAAGGACGTATTTCTGAAAAATTGTTTTGGTATTGTTAAAACATAATAACAACAAAAACTTTATATATTATAATATCGACTGTACCTATGTGTGCAACTATCAATCTGCTATCTTTGTTACGAAGAACCTTTAATATAAAGTATAAACTAGAATAATATGAAATATTAAAATATTATACTATCGTATGATCGTAAATTCGTAACACACATTTCTGTACGAACTCGGAGAATCCTAAATAATTTGAGGAAATACCACAGTTTATATGAAAATAATTATTATATTTTCATACAATCTGTGGCAATACTAAGAACATTATCTTGATAAGAATATTGTTATAATTTTATTCTATAAATAATTTTGGACCGTCGCGCGTCGCTCGCACGTACATTACGTCATTACCGTGAACTCGCGTCTCGTCGTCTCGACGTATCGTCAATGCTCTTCGCAACACTGTAATAAATATTTAAAAATATTATTTTCCAGACTTCCAGTTAATGTTTTAATAAATTGGCATTGTTGACGCTAAGATTTGTATTACTTTTATATATATTTTTAAATTGGCTTTTAAATGAGTGATCCAAAAACAAAACTTCGCAAGTTTTTGTTTACAAAACAGGTATGTGTTATCCAATTAATAATTAATTTAAATAATATATTTTATCATAAATGACTGGATTGTGTAATGTGTTATAACCGAGGTTATAACTGAGCACTGAGCGTCTGAGCAGTGCGTATCCCTTGCACAGTTGCACAAAATATTACCTACTTTAAGGTAGGTATATAAAAACTTTAAAAACACATTTCATTGAAGAAAAAATACTAATTTAATTATAAATGAAAAATTGTTTTTATTTGATTAACTTGTAATTATTATCATAACAGTAGGTAGGTATTTAAATTAATATTTTGATGAGTAATTGCTATTGCTATAAGTTTTATACTTAATATAGCTGTATATATGTTTCAAATATATTTTAGTGTAATGACTAAACTGTCAAATGTAGTTTATAAGATCAATTTTACTGAGTACCTATTTAAATACTTCTTAAAATATATAATTTGTAGGTATTCTGAATTTGTTTTGAATTTCTTAATACACAGACACACAGTACACACATTACTGAATAGTATAACCTGATTGAAATTTGAAAAATTTATTTAATTTATATCTTATATTTATATTTTATATATTTAATATATTATCCGTATTGTGTGATGTATAATCTCAGCAATACTTTAAATTTTAAATAATAGAAAGAAAAACCTAAGCAACAGGAAGGAAATAATGACAGCGTACAATGGAAAAAAGATGAAGACACAATCACTAATACCAAAAAAGGAGTTGGCCAATTAGATACAATAGATGAAGTTAGTTTATGTTAATTACCTACTTAAATATTATACAATACACAATTGATTGAATAGTGAAACCTGATGTAAATTTGAAAAATTAATTTAATTTAATTACCTATATAATATGTGATGTATACCTAATCTCAACAATATTTTTATTTTAAATGATAGAAAGAAAAACCTAAGCAACAAGAAGGCAATAATGACAGTCGAAAAGGAATATAGATGAAGACACAATAAGAATTTCCAAAAAAGGAGTTGGCCAATTAAAAACAATAGATGTAAGTTAGTTTAAGTTTACCATTAAATCAAAGGTGGGCATTAACTAGTTACACAGTTAAAGCAAAATTAATAAGTTCATTTTTTTATGTTTGTGTACTATTAAGTTATGGCTTAATTTTCTAAATGTTGACTTAACTTACTTACTTAATTAACTGAAGTTCATTTTTTTACCTTTGCCATAAATTAATAATTGTTAATGTTATACCCAAGTTATTAATATATAGTTATTGTTTTAGGATAATGTAACATCAAGATGTATAATATCAAAACCAGATATTGGATCATTCATTGGGAAAACTAACGTAAATGATTTTATTAAAAAGGCCATACTTGAAGACCATTGGTACCCACCTGAAAACTATATTTTTCCATATTCTGAACAACTTCGTGGTGGTAAACTTAAGAAACGGTCACCGTCATTTGTTCATTTGAAACAATTTCATTGGTTGGTTATGTCTGATGTAGCTCATGGATTATTTTGTAAATACTGTTTTATATTTGCATCATATAATAATTGCCTTCAAAATCTCGTTATAAAACCACTTCAAAAATTTTCAAAGTTGACTGGCAAAGATGGTGTTCTTAGTGTTCATAATAATAACAAGTATCACTTAAATGCTGTAAATGCTGGTTTCTATTCAATCATGTTCGATGAAACTTCAGACATATCTTGTGTTGAGCAACTTAGCTTAACTTTGAGATATGTCATTAATAATGAAATCCATGAGGATTTTGTGTGTTTTGTGGATGCTTATAGATCCATAAGGACAAATGATGTATTAGCTTCTGGAGAAACCAAACTCACTGGAGTGGCTCTTGGTCACATTGTTTTAGATATTTTAACTAATGATTTGGGACTTGATTTAAAACGTTGTGTTGGAGTGGCCACTGATGGTTGTGCTGTAATGGTATCTGAAGATTATGGAGCAGTTACTACAATAAAGAAAAAGTGTTCAATTGCAGTTTACTGTCCTTGCTATAATCATGCATTGAATAATTCATTGGCACAGACTTCTAAAATTGTGCCCATAAGGAATACAATAGGAACTCTAAAGGAAATAATTGCATTTTTTAATGCATCAGCTAAAAGGCACTTGGTATTGAAGAATATTTCTACAAAAATACTTACAGGACTGTGTCAAACAAGATGGATAGAGATGCACGATGGTGTTCTACAGTTTAAATCTGCTCTTCCAAAGGTAAATATTGTTTTATATAATATATAATATATGAATATTTATAGTGTTTAGCATATTTTAATAATTTTATTTGAAATTATATTTTGTTATAGGTTATTGAAGCACTTACAGACATTTCTAACTGGGCTGATCGAATTTCTTCTTCGAAAGCTTCTATATTATTGGCAGCTATATGCAACAGTGATTTTGTCATTTCCCTTTTGTCAACTGCTGATATTTTGAAATTAACGCTGCCAGTATCTCGACTCCTTCAAACATCATCATTAGATTTAGCTAATGCTTCGTCCGCAATAGAAGGAATCAAAGAAATATTTCAGGAAAAACGTACGCTGTGTGTAGGTGAATTTCATAAAATTTTCTTGGAAGCTAGTAGCTTAGCAGAAGAAATTGGATGTGAAATCAAAATGCCAAGAAGAGCAAAAGCACAAATACACCGTAATAATTATCCAGCGACGGATGCTGAACAATTTTACTTGCGTAGCATTTACGTTCCATTATTAGACACTATAAAATCGGATATAACCAACAGGTTATCAACAGACACATTGGAAGCATTTGATTTGCGTTTACTTATGCCAAATATTATTGTTAAATTAAATGACATTGATGGTTGGGACCGACAAAGAATATCTGTGAGAATCATTGCAGTAGCAAAAAAGTTTTCTCCACTCTTCACTGTTTCCGAAAATTTAATGGTTGATATGTTAGAAGGTACCATTTTTATTTTACTAATAAATTTATTTATAATTATTAATAGTTATAAAGTAGCAGTAATAAACCTTCTATTATTTATTTTAGGTGAAATTAGTCTGTGGCTTCACAAATGGAAACAACAACCAATTAATGAACGTCCATGTACAGCTTTGGAATCGTACATGCAATGTGATGAAGATATGTTTCCAACTATTAGAACATTAATGCAAGTATTAGCAACTCTTCCTGTAAGCGTTGCCTCTGCCGAAAGGAGTTTCTCCACACTTAGGAGAGTTAAAACCTGGCTTCGTTCAAGGATGACTGAAGATAGATTATCAGCATTATGTCTTATCAATGTGTATAACAATGTAGATGTTATAAATGAAATAGATCGTATAATTGATATTTTTGCAAATTCTAAAAATAGAAGAATGGAATTTGTGTTGTAAAATTTTTGTGTTTTTTTTTTTTGAAAATTATGACTTGGCCCCCCCCCTAACCAAGGCTCTGGAGCCGCCCCTGGAAGCGACGGTGAAACTGAACGGAGTAAGAAGCGACGTGGCAACTGGCAGTCCACAAGAAGCGCGACACTATACGCTTTGACCACGAAACATATACATCACAGCAAAAGCCTGAAAAAGCCGGCAGTGCCAAATCAGCCCAATCCGTGTCCAAATCAAATACAAGTACTACCAAATTGATTCACTTTCCTATCAGAAAAGTTACTGTTGAAGAAAATCCAAGCACTTTTACTGTCCTAAAAGGTGATAACAGACACAAAAAAAAAAAAAATTAAAAAAAAAACAAACATCATTGTAAAATCAATACATTCATCGTTCCACTCAGAATCTAAAATTAATCAACTAGTCACTAATGGACCACCGGTGGTGCTACTTTGATAGTTTAATCATACCTTTCATGTTATATACTACTCTTATCATATAAACGTAGTGTGCTAATTTGCATAGAAAAAAAAATATATTTATTTGAATGTACCTAATTATAATAACACCTACAACAGTATAACTTTGTGTTTAGTCCCGCGGGCTCACCTACTCTATCTATTTCTAAATTCACCCTTGTCCACAGAATTGACAATACAATGCACTGTAGTATTATAATTTTGAAGACACATACCGTGCTGCTCTGACAAAAAAACACAATACGTATAAAAATACAAGCACATGCGGTCATATACATAATACATTATAATATAGATACCAAAACATGAATGTTATTGGTCGGTAGTTTTATTATGCAGCTGCCGGTCCGCGTTCAGTTAGAGTAAAACTGTTTGACTTTAAAATGTAATATTAAAATACATACTATACGGTTAAGAATTCCAAAATCCAATACAATCCGACTTGCATAACGGTCGAGTCGAAATGTGTAGTTTGTGTGTGTGTGTGCGTCTGTGAGTATGTCAGTGTGTAGTGTGTGTGTGTGTGTAAAACGACGGAACTTTACAGTCGGAAATGCTGGTGGAAAGCACGAAGCTACAGTGACGCGTAGTACTTCTTTCGTTTCCATTTGTTGGCGGACTGGCGGAGTGCGGTTGCAATATGGATAAAAGTTAGTACAAGCAAAGGTATATAATATTATACCATATATATAGTAAATACGTGAAGACTCGATGCGACTATAATGTAGTCAGACGGTGTTTGATGCGTGCGCGTGTATGTGTGTGTGTGCGTGTGTGTGTGTGTGTGTGTGTGTGTGTGTGTGTCTGTGTGTCTGTGTGTCTGTGTCTGTGTGCGTGTGCGGGTGTGTGTGTATACAGTAATATAATATAATAATATACAGGTACTCGTGTTTCACGTGGACGGAATATCTAATGCAATGTGTAATATCAAACACGATTACGACGGCGTCGATGAATAATATATTATGATACCGATAATATGACTTTATTGTAATATAACATAATATGACCAATGCACACACACACACACACACACACACACAATAATATTCACAATCACAATGGACATTATTCACGGTAGAAACGTCGGTTTTATAATGACTTTTCCGACAACTCGCGCCGTGATATCCTTCGCAAACACGTGAAATATAATATCGTACTCCAATATTTACTATTTGTATATGATTATTGTTTACTCTATTAAGTCGATAAATCCAGCAAACAAGACCTGATTTTCTATACGGTTTCGACATTTTTGGTGAATGACAAAAGAGGATGACGGGGGAGAGGGAGACCGTATGAGTACCGGGATATACAATATACCACAATTTATTTTATTTATGTTCATTTTTTTATTTGGTAAATTTTAAACGGTAAGACATTTTAAATTTTACCAAGTTATTTTTGGGAAAATTCAAAATAGCCATTGTTTCGAACAAATTTCGATGGTAAAAAGTTAGTTAAATCGAATAGTTTATTTTATACTATTTTTAAAATAGTTATCAATATTTTTTCGGAGTACATTTATTTTCATCGTTAAAACTTTTTTTCAAAACAATCTCTTTTCAGGAATTTCCTGACATAAGTATAATATTACATTATTTTAAATTATTTATTTTCCGTATAATATTCATAATTTGTGTCATATTCTTAACTATAGAGCAAGTTTTTTTATTTTTATTTATCAAGTCTTTCTGTTATACCCTGTATGCATATTAGTATAATGATATGTTAAATACGTGAATACGTAATATGTCAATTACGTTATATAATATTATTATGTATAAACTCTATGTCGCATATATTTTAATTGAGTATCATTATACTGTGTTGGCTAGTATATAAATAAACATATTTAGACGTGTAATACTGTAATAATATATTCATACAACTAATAATGCGCTGACTATAGATATTATTATTATTATTATAGGAATCTGGTGACTACATTGTTTATTTCGTTTGTTGACGACGATTGTGCCTTTACAATTTGTAAATGTTTAATCGAATATAATTAGTTTATTTATATTGTAATATTTTGAAATTGTTTTCATAATTTTATCGAAAAAACTTTTTAACTTTTTAAAGTTTGGTTTTGATATTGTAATGTTTAAAGTAATGTGTTAAATTAATTTAATTTGTTTTCCTTGGCAAAAAAGGTGCCAACAATAAGTGCTTAGCGCGGTAAGTTTCACGCGTCAAGCGATATTCTATCAACCAATTAAGATGTGGCTGCAGGTCGTAGTTATGCTAAAGGTATAGTTGTAGTTAGATTCTGGTTTACGTGCGTCAATATTATACTTAACGTAGCTAAAATTAGTTTTAGGTGCACTTGGGATAGATTCGATATTTCGATAAACCGGATTTATTCAAACGCGCTTTTAGTTGAAAAATTTACCGGCGGAAAGCCCACGGGCTTGTTATATTATGTTTATAATTTGTACGAGACTAAATTCCTTTCAAAATCCAAATTGTAAGACCGTCTATGGTTATCATAGTAAATATTAGAACTCATAGGTACGTTACTTATACTTGAAAAACAGCGTATTTTGATATTTTCTTCTTTTCGAAGTAGTCTGATTTTAAAATGTCAGTAATAATAGTGATAATATGGATATAAAGTATAATAAAAATAAGGAAAAAAATTCATAATATATATTAAATACAACTAGATAATGTAAAAAAATAGATAAATAAATTATGTAACAAATTCGCTAAATCTAATAAATAAAAATCACATACCTATATGGTAACTTCCTAAATATTGAATTTTTAATGTAATTTTGTTATAAATTATAATTACTGTGTCTAAGTGGGTACCTCTAGTTATTAGGAATCTACGCAGACTTTGAAAAATGTAAAATAATTTAAACATTATATCAGGATAAGTACCTATGTTATGCTATGTAATACTTTAAGTATTTGACTAAGATTTTAACTCATTAGTGTTAATTAATTTTAATTAAAACAAAAACTTCAAAATAAATTTAGTTCCAAACTGGTGACGCGGAAATATTTCCGTTTACCACTCTTTATTGTTACCTAGTTGTTACTTATTAATTATTATTAATAAAAGTATAAACTAGAGTCTTGACCGAATATTTTACCAAAAACAGCCCTCAATATGTTTATAAAAGATTGCATCAAATAATCATCTACTCGAAATAATATATTTACAGAAAAAATTGATGTCATGCAAATTTATCAGTCTAAATACATTTGAAAACAAATTAATTTTAAATGTTTTTAATCTTTTCATAATTTGCAATTTGAGTAGGACAGGTGTTAAATAAAACTTTTTTTCTTTCTATCTATTTCATTGTAATGAATAATGATATTACCTATATTAAATAATTAAACACATTTTTGTTGAAAAAATAAAATAAAATATATATTTTACTCATTGAATATGAATAAAAATAGATGAAAAATAGTTTGTACATGTAACAATAGTTTTTAAAAATGTTACAATAAGGTACTTTTTTTTTATTAGGTTTACTATTAAATGTATCAAAAATTTAATGATTGTATACGGATATGATATTCTAAGTATGTATTAATTTTTAAATATTTTTATATTTTTTGGTATTAAATATTTTTTATTTTGATATGAACAAAACTACATAGCACAGTACGCGATGATAAGTATTACAACCGACCGTTTTACGAAAGTTATATCACAAGTTCAATTTTTAAATACTTAATTACCTACATTCTTTTTAATGGTTAATTTGACAGCTAATTTTGGCAAACTTTAGGCAGTATTTAAAACTTCCAGTGCAACCAGTAGAATAACGCCCATGATAAGATGAAAGTGCAAAATATGAAATGTAAATTTAAGTTTTAGTTTGTCGTTAGGGTTAGGTACTTACTTAATCGGTTTCCAAACGTATTGAAGCTGTTCTATTGTCGGTTTATTATTATAATGTTAAATTTTTTTAGCATAGAGAAACCAGAATTTCTTAAGAAAATTAAAAAAAACCTAAAATTGCTAAAAATTAACATGACGTGTAAGGTGTAACTTATTTATTTATGGAAAAAAGAAACTCCATTTACAAAATTTTGAACGTTGCAGCAAAAATGCAACAGTCTTACAATAAATCGTCTTAATAGCAACAATTCATCGGCTAGTCGCTAGTGCGTGCGTTTGATAATTTAAATAATACATTTTAGTCTTATAGTATTTTTTTGTCTCGTTTTTAGATTTTTAGTTTCAATTATACAATCTGTGGAAGTACATAAAAACAATAATTGTAGTTACAGAAGATGGCGACTCACGTATTCTAACTCCACGATTATCTTGAGTTTCAACGCCACACTTTTAATATTTTCGACCTCTAATTTTGATTTATTTTGAACTATATCTGCAACATGGTTTGATGATTTCTACATGTTTTATATTTAACGCCCTTTACATTGTTTGAATTTTTTGCATCGCCAGTATTTAACATCTTTATACATTTTTTCTTTACAATATAAGAAACTATTTAACTGTAGCAGACATTTTCCTCGCTGTGATTGAATATTAATTATTACATCTTAACTAACACACGTTAGAGCGTTAAACAGTAAGTCAGTATATAGGTATATAACATAAGAACACTGTCGGACGACTAAAATGACAAATTCAGCCTAAGTACGAAGACTGATGGACTAGTTACCACAAACGTAATCTTAACGAATCGTTACCGCGGACTTATCCAATCCTAAAATATTTAACTTTAGTTTCACATGGTTATATTAGTTACTGGGATCTAGGACATTTCGGCACAGCCGTTTCGGCACGGCCGTTTCGGCACCGCTATTTCGGCGCGAAGACAAATCGGCGCTGGGCATTTCGGCGCGAGGAAATTTCGGCGCCGCAGTAATATACAATTAAAAAATACAAAAGAAAGAATAGGACCTACATCATTATTCCAATATTACAAGGGGAAAAATACAAATAAAATATTATTCCAAGATTACAATTTTAAAAATACAAATAATATTAGGCCAATATTACAATTTTAAAAAATACAAATAAATATATTCCAATATTACAATTAAAAAAAAAAAACAAAAAATAAGATTACCTACATCATTATTCCAATATTACAATTTTAAAAATACAAAAAATATATTATTCCAATATTACAATTTTAAAAATACAAATAAATATATTATTCCAATATTACAATTTTAAAAAATACAAAAAAGAATAGGACCGAACAGACCACATACAAAAAAAAAAAAAAAAAAAAAAAAAATAAAATAAATAAAAAATACAAAGAAATATATCCAATATTACAATTTTAAAAATACAAATAAATAATTATTCCAATATTACAATTTTAAAAATACAAATAAATATATTATTCCAATATTACAATTTTAAAAATACAAATAAATATTATCCAATATTACAATTTTAAAAAATACAAATAAATATAATGTTAGATAAAATGTATTTAAAAAAAAAAATAATTAATATAAATAAAATGTAATAATATACAATTGAAATTTATTTTAAAGAAATATTATGTGCGATTCCTTTTAAATACTCAATGCAATTCTTATATTATATTCGCTTACTATTTTACATAATCGGCGATTTAGGTCAGTGTTTTTTTAATTTTTAGGGGGACTCCCTCCAGCAGTTAGTTGCGCTATAAAAACATCGTGGCCTGTTTGAACCCTTCTCAAGCAATTTATAAATGTCCAAATTGTTGGACCACACACTCCCATTTCAATATTTAATCTCCTATTTGCTGCCTCAGCATGATTATTTGTCCTATTTTCAGAATTTAAGACTCTATCATATAGATTCCAAATTTCTGGAGGGAAACGCGCATTTCTTCTTCCCCGACCATTACGGTTAGTTCGACCTATATAATTATCTTCGAACCATTCTAATAAGTCATTTAATTCTTCATCAAGATGTTGAGCCAGTGAATCAACTGCAAAATCAAGGTCTTCTAATCTTACAAAAGCTAATGAAATTATCATTTTAACTGATATAGAAAAATCAGCGTCATTATTGTATCGAGTTGTGAGATTTAATACACCAACTTGTTTTTTAAAATTTTTCGACAAATGAAATAAACACCCATATATTTTAACACCAGAAAATGCTTTTTTTATTGATTTTATGGCCGCTTGTTCGAAATCGCATGAAATTGATTTAGGTTTTAAATTAGGTCTTAAATTTTTTAACATTAAAAACATATGATCATATGTGACTGATTGTTTATCAGGGAGTAAAATGTAAACCATAGGCACGATACCGTGTAAATATTCAGCTAATATTACATAAACTTGACTGAATAATGTAGGTGCAACTTTAAATGTTCCATCCATGTACCAAATTTTTGAATTCTCCAAAATATCTAGGCTCTTAGATCGAGCAAAAATTAATATTCTATTAGGTCCCGGACCACTATCACTTTGTAAAAATATTTCCTCATTACCGTTTGATGGAGAATACATAGTATAAGCGGGTGGGATGTTAAGTGTAGTTAGGTCAGCTGGATTATTTGGAGCCATTTGGATTTCCTGACGTTTTCGGCGAACCGTTTTTTTCAATGATGAATTATTTGGCAAAGTGGCCTTAAAACAAATAACAAAAATATCTTTTTAAATAATTGTGCGTGTGTCGGATTATTCATTATTCAAAATTTAAATTATCGGGCCTTGTAAAAATAAAAATATTGTCTGAAATTTGTACTTACTTTAGCTGCTGCGGATAAAGGTCCAACACATTCGTTTATTACAACTGATGTAGGCTCCATTGTTTGAAGCGCACGTGTCTTAATTTTGTAATTGCAGCCTCTACTTCAATTTTAGCTGCCTCAGAATCATGCGTATGGTCGTTAATTTTTTTTCGAATAATATAATCATTGATTCCTGTATGAATTCGACAATTACAAGAATCTTTATTGCGACACCTCCAAAATCGCACTGTATTATTAAAATTAAATTTATCGAAGACATACATGAAACCGTCTTTCGGTAAAATTTCACGTCCACGATTTGAAAGTAAATTATTTGACATCTTAATTAGAAATGTTTATAACTGAATATCACTGATCGACTATTCCACTATGACTGACTTACAAACTACAGTTAATACTCTACACGTTTACGGTCAGACGGTCGATATCGCTTTATCTTAACTGCTGGTACCTACCTTTATCTTACCTATTTAATCGGTTTTTACGTTACACAATAACAGCTATATTTGACTGGATTGTACTATTGACAATTACGGTTATTTTTCATAATTTTATTTAAAAAAAAAAATATTACGCCGCGCCGAAATTTCCTCGTGCCGAAATGCCCAGCGCCGATTTGTCTTCGCGCCGAAATAGCGGTGCCGAAACGGCCGTGCCGAAATGGCCGTGCCGAAATGTCCGATTCCCTAGTTACTGGCTACTGCACAGCTGGTGTAAACTATTTGAGGACAAAAACGTAAATGATAGATTCTTTCGCTCTTTTGTCGGAACACCCTTTTAAACGGCATCAAATATCCCAATGTTGTCGTCTTATCTATGTCTTATGTAGTACCACTATTCGTACCTATTAAAGATCATTATTTTATTTTTTTATTTTAGTTTCGAATTCATAGGCGGAAATTTGGTGAAATTACTGGGGGGGCTAAGCATTATACTTCCCATTGTACCTATAAAGGCACTATTGCACTAGAGTCGCTTGCAATTATTTATTTGAACAAGACAATTTACAAAGTTTGACATACTAAACAATTTAACCTTAATAAAGTACAAAAACAATAATGTGCCATAGGTACCTTGAACATTTTATTCTAAACAAAAATAGCATTAAATTTATTTTATTATTAAGTTATTAAATTAATTGAATTATAACCAATTTAATATAAAATGTTAAAACAAAGAAGCCAAGTATATAACATAATAAGTGTACACTTATATATTTATTTCAGCACAATATATCGGTTTTTATTAGAAAATGCATTAAATATATCAGTATTATTGATCTGTTTTGCCAAATCTTTTTCAATATTGATAATAGAAAGGTCATTGAATCTATTTTCAACCATTGTAGATCGCATCCAAGTTTTTATTCGGCGCATTGTAGAAAAAGAGCGCTCACAAGTGGCTGAACTTATTGGTAAAGTTAAGGCTACCTGTAGAAGTTTGTACATATTTGGGTAGACATTCACGACAATACAGGTTTTTAGATCCTCTAAGGAGACATCATCTTTTCCAGTTGTTAATGTCAAGTAGTTTTTTACAACAGTAATTTCGGATTTTAAATTATACGAATTGATAACTAATAAATCCTAGAAAATAAAAAGGTATTTATAAGTCATAATGTGTTACTAATTATTATTAATATTTAAATTTAGTCAACTATCAACATTTAGGGTATACCTTATAGTGATTAATAAAGAATTTGCTTTTTTCAATGTTCAGTTTAAAAAAGTTATCAATAGATTCAGCTATTTCCAAACTTTCTATGGAAAATTGTTTCTTCATATTGACAATAATGGAATCTAAAACTTTAAAGTATACATTTACACGAAAATAATCTTCAGCAGTAGCATTATCAACTTCATTGGGTTCTTCGGCACCAGTAGTAGTCATCAAAACAAAATCATTAAGTCTATTAGGTTCTCTTCTTATTCAATTTAATCCTAAGATACAAAAATACTTATAATTTTTAATTTCTGCACCTAACTATAAAATTATTTAATGATACTTACTTTGTGTTTGAAATGGTATATCAAAGTTAATGTTGTAGTCTTTAACAAAGTCTTGGATTTCTAACCATAAATGATTAAAAGCAAGAGTAGATCTACTATTTTCAAAAGTTTGTAAAACACTCTTGATAAGAATTGCTGCTTTGCCTAGTGCAGCATTTTTTTCTTGAAACATGTTGCAAAGAATATTAATTGTAGACAATATATTTTTTTAAATAAACAAATTAACAACAAATGAGCTTGTTGACATATTTGTAAGTATACCTGGAAAAAAAAACATAAAATATTATAATCCTATTAATTAAATGTTTTATACCATTTACCTAAAGCTTCATTTGAATTTCTATCTGTTTGATTGTCTATTTCTTCCTGTAAAATGTTTATAATAGCTTTATAATTGTGTAATATTGCTTCACAGTTCTTAAACCGACAATTCCATCTAGTATCACTTAAGCAACCAATATGGATACTTTTTATTCCCAACTGTTTTTGCATGTTAACAAGCATCTGGTTTTTAGTTGGATGAGAAAAATGGACATATAACCCTTCAATAGTATTGAAAACAGTCCTAGTCTTCTATACAAAAAAAAAAAAATAAATATAGCTAAAATAGCTAAAACATACTTTTACAAAAAATTACAATTTACCTTAACATATTTGCACATATCAATTACTACCAGATTTATACGATGGGCCATGCAATGCGTATAAATGGCATATGGACATTTATTTTTAATTTTAGCCTGAACATCATTGAACTTTCCAGACATTACATTTGCCCCATCGTAGGATTGTGCCACAACATGAAACGTGTCCATGTTATTTTTAGTAAGGTAAGCAAATATATGGGCACTTAGGGATTCAGCATCTTGTTTGTCAGAAACGTCAATAAAACCCAGAAATCGTTCAACAATATTAAGGCCAACAGTATACCTTACACATAAAGTCATTTGTTCTTGCTTAAAACACCTAAAATTAAAATTAAAAAATCCAGTTAGTGTGTGGTACCTACTTCTCCCAATAATTGTCAAACCTTTACTAAATTGAATTTTTTATACTTGTAATTTAAATGTTAGATTCTTAGCTAGCTTCATCACACATTATACCAAAAACTTTAGTGTCTTCAATTTCTTTTATAATTTTATGTCTTATGTTTTCAGCACATAAATTAGCTAACTCATCTTGCACAGCATGACTAGTGTAATTGGTAGTATTTTGAAACTTTTCTGCAAATTCTGGATAATGTTTTGCAATCAAACTGCAAATTTCTTTAAAATTTCTTGTAACAAGAATATATTATGTCTATAGGTAGTGAAAAATGTATCTGGTATTTTAAATGTTATAATAATGATAATCTAATAACGTAAAAATACCTGGTGTATTGACACAATTATTCTAATAAATAAAAATATTAGTAGGTACCTTGATTTAGTGAGAGTTTTGATTCTTCATGTCCTCTAAAAGCTAATCCTTGGCAGCTCAAAAATAATGTTATATCAACAAGAGTTTTAATATATTGGACATTTTTTTCTACAAGAAGCTTGTGGCTTGATGCTACTTGAGAGTGAACACTTCCTGTTGTTATAGTTGGAATATAAGCTTCCCATTTGGCCATGCAAGTTAAATTCTGTTTACTAGTGGAATGTCCGTGCAGTTTACTCTGTTTATTTCCTTTTTTTTCTCTTGACCCGGATAACTAAATACAGTAAACATTTTTAAATATGATAAAAATTAAAAATACTTTAAACATAATTGAAAAAATACTTGTATTTTTCCAGTTGTTGAATCCAATACTCGTAAACGTAGAATCATTATAATCACTTACTATTCTAAAATTGCGACAGCAAAAACAGTAATTAGCATCATGTTTTATACTATATTCTAGCCAACTGAAGATTGAATAATAAACGGAATTAAAACCACGGTTTTGTTTCCCAAAAACAGTTTTTGGATACGACTATAGTACAAAAACATCAATATATCATTATAGTATATAATATAATATACAATAAACTCTAAAAATTTAAAAAAAATTTGGTTTTATACTTGCCTCAAGTACTGAACGAGCTGGACCTGTCAGTAAAGTTCCTAGATCACAAGTCTCAGGTTCAGGTACTTTTATAGATTCAACTGTAGCAATACTCCCTTGACTACTATTGTCTATGACATTAGTACAAACCGAGACCACAGAAGACGACGAAGGCGGTTTATTCACATTAAAGATCGCAAATAATTTCTTAGACATAAATTTAACTTGTAAGCTGTTAACCACTCAAATGACAAATACTCAATGCGATATTGAGATGTGCGGCGAAAAACAAAAATACATAAAATTCGTCGGTTATGACATAAATTGAATATACTAGTATATTATGTAATCTATGATTATGGTGACTATCGATTGTGGTGATATTGTTTGTAAAAACCTTCATGATTATAGTTAAAAATAGCATATTATTACGTAACCGTTTATACGAAACAGGGACGACGCGACGCGAACGACTGCTGATAAACAACCAATGCGGGTGTAATTGTTTATTATTAATATTTTATATTACATTAATTACGATCGTTCCAAGTTTATGATAATAAGTTCGTAAAATTTTACGAATTAAATTTAATTATTATCATAGAATATTTTTTATAATTTATTTTGTAATTCAGATATTAAATATGCATTTTTTAATTATACTAATTATTATATATTTTTATATATTTAGTCACATTAAAATTGTTAGGGCCAGGGGGGCTAAGATCTGTACTTTAAAATTCTGAGGGGGCTTAGTCCCCTCTAGCCCCCCCCCCCCCCCCCCCGATTTCCGCCTATGGTTTCGATGTTAATTAAATCAATTGCTGCACAAATTTATAACACATGACGTGTGAAATATTACAAATATATTATATACATTGTTCATAGTTCACTATTCATAACTATCATAACTATAATTAGACCTATTTTATAACGTACCTACATTTCGTACTGCCTCGCCACCAAATGTAAATTTGAAAAACATTTTCTCTTTTTTTGTTAATTTTATAGAATATTAAGGAGGTTACATACATATCTACTATATCAAACAGATATTCAAAGATATCAAAGGCGAGCGGAAGTCCTAAGGTGTGTCGTCTTCTGTGACCCTCGATCAAACCTTGTCGGACATTGTGTGCTATAGTGTGCGGAGATCGCTACGTAACCTGTAAGACGAAGCTGAATATCATTAAAAGCAGACATCAATTTGGCCATCGCTGACAAAAATCTGGAATCTGGCGTTCTGACCGCGTCAACCATCAACTGTGATTTAGAGTCTATGTATGACCTGTCCAACGACGTATCAGACCGGCTTTCCACCGAGCGGTATCCGACCGCTGTCCACTGCGAGCGAGGCAATCGTGTACACCATTGTATACCGGGTACATAACTATGGTGAACCAGGTTATACGTTGCGTGGTGCACCACCAAGTCAACATTGCGGACGCCAAGGTATACCGTGTTAAACAGAGGTAACCGGGATACACTACGCGGTGCACCGTGTTGGCGTATACCTCGGTAGCACGATTATACCGCACTTCTGCGATTCGATCAGTACCGTCGCCGCTTGGCGATAATTCGGTCGGAAGTTCGTCAAAAACGTCTTCCCGCCGAGCGGTATCCGATCGCTATCCACTAGGAGCGAGGCAATCGTGTACACAATTGTATACCGGGTACATAACTATGGTGAACCAGGTTATACGTTGCGTGGTGTACCACCAGGTCAACATTGCGGAAGTCAAGGTATACCGTGTTAAACAGAGGTAACCGGGATACACTACGCGGTGCACCGTGTTGGTGTATACCTTGGTAGCACGATTATACCGCCCCTGTGCGAGTCGCTCGGTACCGTCGCCACTGAGTGATAATTCGGTGGATAGTCCGTCTAAAACTCCGTCGTATGAGTCAATAGATTCCTGACACTTGTTGATGTTTAGACGTCATAATTACAGTTCCCGCCGCGATGGTGGCCAAAGTCGTCTGGCCGGTGGCTGTTATACTATTTATAGTCCACTCCGTCTAGGTCCACCGAAAAGATAAGATTTTCATTTCAAACCGATGACTAGAATACATAATATTTGGAGGCGGAGTAACAAACAAAACCAGCTGTAGGTATGTAAAAATGTGTGATTACACACTACGTCTTAATACTTGAAAGTAGATCATTATTTATTATTAGGTAAGTTTATTTAGTTTATTACCATATTAGGGGCCGGATTTGAATGCAAAATAATGCTTTATTTTTTAAGAAATCTCGGACAATGCTTTTCAAGTACAAAATCTGTTTCATACATCAAAGAATTGAAAACTTAAACTTTTATTTGGCAATTTTTATAATTTTTAGGTAATCCCGTTAATTTTTACATTAAATGAAATTTCATTAGTAATTCAAAATAATAGCTCAATAAATTTTGTTCTGACCATTTATTATTTGCCGAACGTTCTATTTATGATATCGATACGTGATACTTTTATTTCGATAATTTCATAATTTCGTTTGCTCAATAAGTGCTTTGTTTGGTCATTTTTTAAGGAAATTATTGCATATTTTGCTATTCCTTAGAGAATTTTTTGTTAGTATTTAGGTCATTTAAATCCGGGCACTAAATATAATAAAAGGAGCTGAAACTGGTAAAAATAACAATTGCATATTGGACCTACCTACTAAAATACATACCTTTGAAATTAGTATTAGAAAATAATATTTAGTAATAAGTGGTTACGTTTCCACAATTTACACCAAAAGTTTGTGTATACACTGTACAGTTTTATTGGATTCTTCATACTATTATCAGAAACAATAATATATTATGACACTATGACAGGTGTGGCCAAACTAAGTCGCTATCGTTTATATTATCAGACCCTAAAAACTAAAACGTATTTCTGTTTTAATTTAAATTACCTTTTCTTCACTCATTCGATCGCGGAAGAGAAAAATAAAATATACATTTTTCATGGTTCCTGGTGAAAAGAAAGTTTGACCACCCCATTGCACTACAATGTATATACAGTATGTATATTTTGAAAATGGGCATCGTGAATTTTTGGCCGGAAACATTGCGACTGCAGTATGCGCCCCACCGTTTTTGCTCTTTTGCTCCAACGGTTATTAATAATTACTGTGCATACAAGACGTGCGTTGTACATCTTTGTAGAAGAAAAATTGCATCGTTCATGATGGTATATATAAAATATTTCGCCCTGTAGAATCATTATTTGGGGACGCTCTGGGAGGCTATTTTTATACACGCTGTGTGTATATAATATTATATAATACACCTGGCACCTGATATATATATATATTATATCCATATACTACGGGCCAGGGTGATGGAATTATTACACGGTATACCGGCGCACAATCGCAGTGTCTCTGTATTTTTATATCAATCCCTCCGATTCGATACTAATAACATTATATAATAACGGCTCCCGTTACGACGCACGATTATACAACATCATATAATATAACATGATGACCTCGTTATAATATATATATATGGCTCTGCGGGGATCCGAATAATCACGGTAATTCTGTCTCCGGAGACGAGTGGCGCGATGTATAGGTATAACATACGTATACAATACACGTGGGGTAAATATAAGTATGTCATTACGTATACAGCGTATATAATAAATAACGCGACCGGAGTTTGTCTTCCACCCCTGCGGACCTGTCGTCGGCTCGCTCACAAGTCCGAGCTAATAACGCGCGTAGGCATGCCGAATATATATATATAGCCATATTGTTTAGGTACCTGCGCCTAATAATTGGTGTCGTCGGCTGGATTCCATGTATCCATATATAGGTATACGTATCGTTACATAAACGTGCACAAAATAAACTGCAGACGTACAACAATAACCGTGTGTAATAACCTTCTGTTTCGTCGCTATATGATATCGTATGGATGACGAGTTTAAAAATGTACTACACGATAATAATAATGACGTGATATCGAAGGCATGTCGTGCGGGCGGCGGCGGAGGACCGAGGAGGCGATGGCGGCGGGCGGGGCCGACGGGAAAGTCGTTATATTATTATAATATTATTTTGTCTCGGCGAGTGCCGCCGAAAACTTATAATTGGACTGCCGGCTAATTGGCGACAGTGAGCATTTCATCCCTCCGAGCGCGTGTGTCGCATTTACAATATATGCGTCGACAGGAGGATATTACGAGGGCAAGGTGTAAGGTATCATGTCAACGACGAACGACTGCGCAATTCGCGCCTCGCGGTCAATAATGATATAATGTGCACATTAAAAAACCGCGTAGTCTCGACCGGAAATCGGCTACGAATTTTGGTGGAGGGGAGGGGGTCAGCTATCTCGGTATAGCCCCCTCTCGATTCGTTATAATATTATTATAATTATTGTACGCGTTTTCGGGAAATTCCGAGCGAATATTTTTGGTAACCAAGACGACCGAACGATTATTATTTTAACAATAATATTACATTAGCATTTAACAAAATATGTTTTTTTATTTTTAGTTTTTCCCGATCATTTAAAAATAAAAAGTACTTGCAAAGAATTTTCAATTTTAACCTCCTAAAAGTACCGATTTGATCCGATTTTCTACAAGAATTGATGTTCAGATCACTTTTTTTAATATAAAAAGTTTTTTTAGAGACAGAAATAAATAACTAAAAGCACGCTTCATCGGAATAGGAATGAATCGCAGTTGCGCTCAGAAACTAAAAAGTCGTTTTAAATAAATTTATTTTTGTTATAATTGTATAGGTGAGGCGTAGCGCGTAGGTATTATAATACAAAATATACAATAAACTTGTTTTATTATAATATTGTCATTGGTACCTAACCTAACCTACTCGTGTAGTATGCTATACCTACAGGAACACTAATTGTAATCATTGAATTTGAATTTAACACATTCGCCATTACTAATGTGTACCGTATAGGGGCGTAGAAATCGCTTACTCGACGGCTATTTTTTAAATATATAAGTTCTTTTTCTAGCCCTGCAGTAGTCTGATGGGAGTAGGGGCTTTGTAATATTGTATTATCAGGAATCATAATATAGTTCTATAATATACGCCAAATTTATTGACATGTGGCCTCCCCATAGTTTGTTGACGAATTAGTGTTGAAATTTACCAATTTCTCTCCACTTAAAGATAGACGCATTTTATTATTATCTAAACGTTTAAATAACTTGCTAACACATAGGGAAGATTGATTGTCGAGAGCTCCTTTCCCTTATTCGTTTAAAACAAACTTTCATAACAACATAGAAATAGAGATTTATTCCGTCCCATCTCTTTTAAAACAAACTATAGACAGTCCCTCTAATATCTTAATGGCTGCGAGTGCCTACACTTCCATTGCGTTTGATTATGTTTAGCACGTCTCATTTTTACATCTTTCTTTGTTGTTATTTACCTTTACGTTTTCCCTTATTTTTATCTAAACAACTGTACAATCGTAACATCGTGTATCTCGGCTTCTATTTCGCATACTTTTACCGCGCTTGCGTTTATAATATGTTGCACGGGACTTATGAATGGATGTATGAACGAATGAATAAATAAATGGATTGTCAATTATCATATCGGACGTTTGCAGGATGTCGGCTGTTCGGACGTTTCACGGTGTCCGTCTGATGACGACCTTATATATATTATTATTGGCATGTCATCACTAGAGCGTGTGTATCCGTGAAGACGTGCAGTGTATTTATATACAATAGCGAATGGTGTGGGTTCATGATGGAGGCGGCGAGGCGTCCAGGAGACGGAGCATAATAGTGTGCGACGCAAATCCTGCGCGCGAGTCCCTTATATTAGGTTCCTTTGTATAATATCGCGTGTGTATACCACATTATAAAGTGTACATATCGTATACGTCATATACCTACTCATATATATACAATATATAGTGCTATGTACACGCACAATATATATCGCACATGTATATAATATAATATGTATATTATACGGTGCGTGTTGTAAACGTAATGATAGATGATGCATATATATATAGTTACCATGTACATATGGTCGTACACACACTCGATCGGGAGCGCGCGGGCGGTTCATGCGCTGTGACCTTCGCCCGGCGTTCGTGACAGGATCAATAAACGACGGGTGCGAAGCTGCCGGACTTCTTTGGCGCTCTCCGTATATCCTCGTCGCCTGCCGGCTGCCGCCCTCCGAGTTCGACGACTCTGTACATAAAAATATATGTACACACGCAGCGCGCGCGAGAGAGAGAGAGAGAGAGTGACAGAGAGAGAGACAGAGGGAGGGAGAGACACGCAGAGCCGGAGACGGAGACTGAGACGACATACAGAGAGACAGAGACAAAGTAGTGGTAAATATTATATTAAGCTGCCATAGTGTGGTAGGGTTAAAGTGGGGAAGGCGCTAGGGGACACGTTACCCCAACTTCTGCACGTGCTTAAAAAGCGTCCTCTTTAATAACGTTTTCTTTAAAAGGAATAACCTAGATCGGTCAAACATCGAAGTTGAATCGAAATAACTTCCTCCGTTAAAATGCATCATTTGTTTTCGAAATGTTGTCATTTTTTGTTTTATTTCATAAAAAATATTATTATATTATAGAGTCTTTTATCATCTCACTATTAAGGTATATAGAATCCGATACATTTGATTATACTTAATTTTATTATTTTATATGTTATATATTTAAATATAATTATAGTAAATATATTTAAAACTAATTCGTATGCAATATGTATACTATACATATCGCTTGAAAAATATACAATTTAATGTTCTGTTAAAAATTGCTATTATATTATTTAAAAACATACTTTATTATTCATTACGCTATTTATAAATTCTGAAATAGCTAGAGTATGGATTGAAATATTGTGAGAAAAAGAAATGAGAAATTTCCATGTAAAATTAACTAATATTATTATTACTATTATTATTATTATTACTAATTCAGAGATTAAAAGTACTAACAAAGACAGAGATCTTCATTCTACCATTGATTGTGATAACGTATACATATAAAATTTAATTTTCAAGTAATAAGAATTATCTAAGTATAGATATATTACGTACCCTTTGCTATTTTAATCCACTTTAAGCTCTGTTGAGAAGCTACAATATTGGTAGGTACCTTTATCGTTTTATAATTAATGATTTTGAGAAATTATTATTACGCGTAGTTCAGAGATCCACAATTATTAAAATTTCTAATACTCTCTGGCTCGAAATAAGAAAATAAAAATGATTTTCATGGTTCTTAAAATACTAAAATGGCCTACAATTCATAAAGGTTTAATTTATGTAATTCATTTTAAAACTAGAGTTACTAAATTAATTATGAACTTAATAAACAAATGCGTACCGATTATGATAAAAATAAAATAGACAAGCTAATAAAAAAAAAAAAATTGTCAGCTATGTTTGGTGTATTTATTTTTTATTTAAAATAAAAAATTACAATCCATAATAAGTGCAATAAGCAATTTTTATTACATGTCTAAAGTATCGGGAATATTTAACTAAATTAGGAAGGCATTCTCCGCCAGTGCCATTTTACAGATTAAATGAGTAAATTAGTCTCTAAGCCAGGTCCGTTTGAGACGTCTCTGGGGGTTATCAGGGATTATGTGGGAGTATATAATCGATTAATAAGTGGGTTTTGATAGTGGGTTAAATTTGAAAGGAACGGGAGGTATTATTATTTGGTTGATTCTATAAGTGTTTGAATTTTTAAATCATTATAAAGATTATTATTTGTAGTGAACCAAGGAGAATAATTTGGACAATTATAAAGAGATATCTTGAATCGGAGAACTGGGCGGATCAGGTGGGTCTGGTCTGGAGTTGACTGATTGTATTTAATTGTTAAGATTTTGAGCCAAAGTTCGTCGTCTATCAATCGTGAAACCTAAATATTTTATCGTAGAGATAGTGGAGATTAACTTATTACCAAGGGTGACTGAGGGGTGAGGTAGCCACCTAATCTTAAAGGAAAGGTGAAATAAACAACAGTCGTTTTTTTTCAAATAATTAAAACATTTAAAACTGTAAGCTAGGCCCTTGTTTTTCTTTTACATGCATGACGTGTTCATTATTATAAATGTATGTTTCACTATTTTTTATTTTTAATCTTGTTTTCTTACAACTTTCACAGATTGAAATGGGTCATGTCTACTATCGTGAAAAATTATCTTTTTCGAATCGACCTTTTTTTCATTACCTTGTATTTGGGCCATGTAAAATACACCGATTCCGAATTCCTACAAAATTTAAATTCATATCCAAAGTTAAAAATATATGAATATTGAATAATTAATAATATTATTAAATAAAATCGTACCACGTGTACCTATTTTGCCTATACAACTCGCCGTGCAACGCATTAGGTAGGTACATAATATTGCAATAGTATGTCTAACAACATTTTTACATGAGCAGCACTGCAGCAGGTGTTGGCGACTCATCTGGATATTTTGCGTAAATTTCGTAATTTATATACACTCGCACCTAGATTAATGAACGAGCGAGTAGAATCCACATCGTCTTTTTGTTGTTTAGTTAAGTTGTCGGTGGCGTTTACATAGTACTATTGAACAGTGTGAGTGGAAGGATGGGGGGGGGGGGGAGATCGGTGAAAAAATCTAACCTTTCACCAAAAAGATAAACAAACTTTTTTTTGATTTTTAATTCTCAAGCTGACCGGATATGTGGAATTTAAAAATGCTCATGTCTCGCTTGAAAAATAAAAATCCATAAAAACATGTATCCAAGTTTGATCATAATAAAATTCATTCTGATACTAAAACTATTTATTAAAAACACAAAGTTGTAATGGCTGGACGCAAATTCCTGTTGAAAACATGTGTGGCATCATCTTTATAAGCAGGGTTGGAAAAAACTCATTTTTTTAAATAAAAAAAAAAACAGCGTTTCAAACGTTTTTTTAACGATTTTTTTCCCGGCTTTTTAAAAACTATTGGGAATTTTAAATTTTGACCTCTTTAATGCACCAACTAGATTCACTTTCCCATCGAACAAGATACGCTGAAGTTGAAAATCTTAGCATATTGTTTCGACTACTTATTGAGTACAAAAAAAAAAAAACAACAGACATAATTGTAAAATTAATACATTCATCGCTCCGCTAAGAATTTAAAAGTATCCCAGAGTAGAAAAAATCCAGATTATTTTAATTTTAAATTTCCTAAAAATATGGTTTTAAGCACACGTTTTTTACTGATGTATTTTTTTAAAATGTGTTTCAAACGCCTAAAACAAAATCAATATGTTTTTCTGATGTTTTAAACATAACAACCCTGTTAACAAGTGATTAGGCGATTCGGCTATTACATCTATCGTCTATTCTTTGTGCATAATATAGTACTTTTCTAAACACAGGGATGAAGTCTTTTGGATACACATGTACATTTTTAAATTTCTAAATTGAATCTATATATCTTTTTTTATAACATTGAAATTCATATTTGTGTTTTTAAAATAAACCAAAAACTGAATAATTATAACTTATTCAATTATTTTTTGGATTCTAATGTGTTGATTTTATTATGATGAGTGTTTTTTTTAGTCTGGCAAGTATGGGACTTGTATGTATATTATACATTTTAATACACGCAATGCGATTTTCAATAGGTTTATATCAATTTTAAACTTATCATCTATTTATACCATATACTAATATAGGTACACTGTTCTACGGTAAGGTGGTATATTGACTAAAAAGTTAATCATAATATAATATAATGGAAATATATACTATTAAAATAATTTAACACTAATTAATAAAATAAATGCCATTTTCGGCAAAAATGAAATCAACCTACCGTAATACTAATAGTAAAATAAATATATGTAATATCAATATCAAAAAAGGTGGGCAAGTGGGTGTCACACTACTTTACAGTAGGTTACAAGTGGGTCACTTTAATGGATGGTGTTAAATCTGAATTCAATGATATAACATCATTGTATAAGAAAAACGATTCTGAGCGCCCCATAGACTAAGTATATTTGATGATATTATTGTGAATAAAGTAATTTATATATTTACTTATTTACGTGGAAACTTGTTTTAAACTGTCAATCCTTAGCTACAAAAGTTGAACATTTTACAAATTTTTAACTACAAAATAATTATTAAATTATAAATTTGATAAATTTTGACAAAATTTGAACTTTAAATGCTTATAAAAAATAATTGTGCCTATGTATTTTTAATATTTTTCAACTGTTATTAGAACGATATATCAGGAGCCTTATATTAAATTTTCACGCTTTTTAACCCAACAAACAAAATTTTATTGATATTTATAGAAAAAAAAACTAAAAAAATTGAAAACTGACGATGTCCGTAAACAGCTCAAAAAGAGTCAAATTATTTTCAAAATTGTATCGTGTATAGGAAATACTAATACAAACATTTAGTGAAATTTTCAAGTATCTACAGTCATAAGTTTTTTAACTAGAACAAAATAAGAAAATCGTTACATGAGAAATCGAGTGAATATCAAATGATGTAAAAATATAAATTTCAAATGCTCAAAAAAATTTAATTTGACTTTCTTGAAGATATTTTTTTTTTGAAAAAGTAGACAAACTTATAGATAATCTTGTATTACATTTGCAAATCTTAGATTTAAAAAGAAAAATTTTTATGAATTCTCAACTCAAAATAATTTGCTAATTTTCGTGATTTTTTGTTAACATTTGAACTTTAAATGCTTATAAATAAAAACTGTGACTGAGGATTTTCAATATTTTTCAAATATCATTGTAACAATATAGTAGGAGCCTTATATTAAATTTTCAAGCTTTTTTACCCAACACACATAGTTTTATTGACATTCATAGAAAAAAAGACTAATAAAATTGAAAACAGAAAATATTCCTTAACAGTTCAAAACAAATCAAAATATTTTGAAAATGTTATCGTATATAGAGAATGCAAATATAAACAACCAATGAAAATTTCAAGCAAATACGTTCATTTGTTTTAGTTACCAAAATAGACTTTTTCGAAAACAGATATTCCGTAAAAATTCCCGTTTTTCCTTAATTTTTCTTTTGTTTTTCACAGCGCTTTTGAAATTTTTACTTTTGACCCCCTAAAGTACCAACTAGATTTACTTTCCTATCAAAAAAGATTCTGTTGAAGAAAATCTATGCATTTTTACTGTCCTAAAAGGTGATAATAGACACAAAAAAAACACACTTCATTGTAAAATCAATACATTCATCATTCCACTCAGAATCTAAAATATTGTATAATACATTTTTATGCCTTTGACCAGATATCTTAAACTGTTGTCCCTCAGTATTTAAAGGTTGAACACCAAAACACTGATATATGTGTGAGGTCAATATGAAATGCCTAAGACTCAAGAAAATATAACAAATAGTTATTCTTTACAGCCCACATATTTTATTCAACATAAATGATTCTACAAAGCATTATATTATTATTATGATTAACTAGCCAAGATATGGCAGACAATATAATTAAGGTATTAAAAAATTCACTACCAAAATTTAAACCAATCATACACACACGGCATACTCAATATTATCTTCAATTATTTCTACTGTAAAAAGTGTGTATTATGTTACAACAATAATTATGAAATGTGGAATATTTTTTTCAGAACAATATAATATCTTTCAAAAGTTAAAAATGTTGTATAAAATTTGTAAAATAATAATTACTAGGCCTTTTAAGTTTTTCCTTATTTATATTATATGTAATTAAAAATAAAACAACTATTGTACTCATGTGTGACAAAAATCACATTATATTAATATTTATGGATATCAATCATCATCATAATAATATTATACAATCTTACAGTTAAACATTGCTATGCAAGAGTCAATATTATGAATATAAAATAATACATGTATATAACATATTATAGTGTATACCTCGACTAAAAACAATTATGACAAAAAAAGATCAGGATCAGGATTAATTTTATATTCGTTAAAACACGACCTAAATACTACTATATACACGGGCAAAAAAAAAAAAAAATAATATAAAAAAAGAAAAATATTATGATTTTTCTTTTATTTTTATACATACACAGATTGTATATAAAAGATTAAGAAACCACAACTCTTGAAAGTTGAAAGAGATGGATAATATTTATGTTCTATTGAACAAATCTTCTAATGAGGGTTGATATTTTAAGCATTTTTCATGAAAGTTGACATATTTCTTCCTGAAACAAAAATAGTTATCATAAAATATTATAATTGTATTTAAGAAAAAACTTTAAACAAATACAAAATAAAAATAAATAACAGTAAAATATGACTTAATCTTTAATATTGCTAACTATTTATTTTTAAAGAATGTTTTTATTTTATTAAGAGCTAAGAATGGAATATACAATTCAGTAATTAATTTAAAATGAATGTCTTTTCACAAAACTTATTATCAAAACTAAATTGGAATCATATTGCTATAAAATATCACCTAACTTTAATATGAAGAACCATAAGAATTTAATACATTTTTAGACTTCAATATATAGGTAAATATAAGTTAATCTATGAATTCACGATATATAAACCAATTCAATATATTTCATTATATAATTGTTTTAATCAAAATTTGATCATTTCACTTCTCGCATCGAAATGATTTGTTTTTAATAATCATAAACATATTGAACACTATATGAAATGTAAAAGAATAAATTTTGAATCACTTAAAGCAGTACATTCATTGTTTAATTGTCAAAGAATTAATAGAAACCATAATTTTCAAATTTTAACCAATTAATCTAAAATGTAAATAAAAAGATTATTGGATAAAAAGAAATAATAATCTTATGTACTTATATTATGTTAGAAGAACTTAAAGATACAACTTTTCCTTTACACTTAACAGATTTCATTTTAATTATTGTTCATTAAAATTATCATTCTACAACTTGCATCGCTGTAAGTTATTTATCTTCAACTCTTATCTATCCATGTATACCAGAACTATTATTCAATAAATTTCATCATACTGTTATTTTAATCAAGGATTTATCATTCCACTTCTCGCATCGAAATGTATTTTGTTTCATGATAATCATTAATGTATTGAACATAGTAATAAAGTAGGGTTTAACTCAAAATAATACAGCCAATCTTTAATAACTAACTTTTTAGTATTAATAATACCTTAACATTAATAATTTAACATATAAGTGTAAAATGGTAATTATTTGACTAACTATTAGATAAAAAAACAAATAATTAATACATGAAATTTAGAGGAGCATAAAATGTTTCTTCTACAATGAACATATTTCATAATTGTAATTATAATTCATTTAAATTATCATTCCACTACTTGCATCACTGTAAGTTATTAATCATTAACGGTTGTCTGTTTTTGTATACAAAAATTATATTCAATACATTTCATTAAATATTATTTTAATCAACAATTTATCATTCCACTTCTCGCATCGAAATGTATTTTGTTTTATAATAATCATTAATGTATTTAACATAGTAATAAAGTAGGGTTTAACTCAAAATAGTACAACCAATTTTTAATAACTAACTTTTTAGTATTAATGACGCCTTAACATTAATAATTTAACATATAAGTGTAAAATGGTAATTATCTGACTAACTATTAGATAAAAAACAAATAATTAATACATAAAATTTAGAGGACCATAAAATGTTTCTTTTACAATAAAAATATTTCATAATTGTAATTATAATTCATTTAAATTATCATTCCACTACTTGCATCGCTGTAAGTTATTAATCATTAATGGTTGTCTGTTTTTGTAATAAAAAATTATTTTCAATACATTTCATTAAATATTATTTTAATCAACAATTTATCATTCCACTTCTCGCATCGAAATGTATTTTGTTTTATGATAATCATTAATGTATTTAACATAGTTATAAAGTAGGGTTTAACTCAAAATAGTACAGCCAATCTTTAATAACTATCTTTTTAGTATTAATAATACCTTAACATTAAAAATTTAACATATAAATGTACAATGGTAATTATCTGACTAACTATTAGATAAAAAAACAAATACTTAATATATGGAATTTAGAGGAGCATGAAATGTTTTTTCTACAATGAACATATTTCATAATTGTAATTATAATTCATTTAAATTATCATTCCACTACTTGCATCGATGTAAGTTATTAATCATTAACAGTTGTCTGTTTTTGTATTAAAAAAATTATTTTCAATACATTTCATTAAATATTATTTTAATCAACAATTTATCATTCCACTTCTCGCATCGAAATGTATTTTTGTTTTATAATAATCATTAATGGATTGAGCATTTTAATAAATTATAGTATAACTCTAAAATGTAAACTTAAGTTGTTAACCAACATTTAAGAATTAATTCTAAACATCTACGATTAAACTCAACACTTAAACATAAATTATTAATAATTATTGGACGAAAAAGAAATCGCTGTTATGAAATTTTATTTTATTTCTTTTGCTAAAATTTAGAGAAGAATAAAATGTTTCTTCTACAAAAAACATATTGATAATTTAAATTATCATTTTACTACTTGCATCACTGTAAGTTAGTTATTATTAACTTTTGTCTGTTTGTGTATACCAGAACTATTATTCAATAAATTTCATCATACTATTATTTTAATCAAGGATTTATCATTCCACTTCTCGCATCGAAATGTATTTTGTTTCATGATAATCATTAATGTATTGAACATAGTAATAAAGTAGGGTTTAACTAAAAATAGTACAGCTATTCTTTAATAACTAATATTTTAGTATTAAACGATACCTTAACATAAAAAAAGAAATAATTCAGAAGAATATAAAATGTTTTTTCTACAATACCTAAACATATTTCATAATTGTAATTATAATTCATTTAAATTATCATTCCACTACTTGCATCGCTGTAAGTAATTAATCATTAACTGTTGTCTGTTTGTGCATTCAAAAATTATATTCAATACATTTCATTATATAATTATTATAATCAACAATTTTTCATTCCACTTCTCGCATCGAAATGTATTTTGTTTTATAATAATCATTAATGGATTGAGCATTTTAATCAATTATAGTATAATTTTAAAATGTACACCTAAGTTGTTTACCAACATTGAAGTATTAATCCATGACTGTAATAGCATGCATAATATGCTGAAACATTTTAATTGTAATATATATATATATATAAAAAAGTATTAATTCTTAATCTAACATCCATTATTGAACACATAAATTATTTATAATTATTGGATGAAAAAGAAATAATTATTATGAAATTTAGAGGAATATAATATTATAATGTTTCTTCTACAATAAACAAATTTAATAATTTTAATTATAATTCATTTAAATCATTATTCCACTACTTGCATCGCTGTAAGTAATTAATCGTTAACGGTTGTCTGTAGTATATACCAGAATTATTATTGAATACATTTCATTATACTATTATTTTAATCAACATTTTATCATTTCACTTCTCGCATCGAAATGTATTTTTTTATGATAATCATTAATGTATTTAACATAGTAATAAAATATAGTTTAACTCAAAATAGTACAGCTAATGTTTAATTGTCAACATTATAGAATTAAACGACATGTTTACAAACATTGACAAAAAAAAGTAACGGTCGTCTGTAGCATATAACAGAATTATTATTCAATATATTTCATAATACAATTTTCTAATCAACATTTGATCATTCCACTTCTCGCATCGAAATGTATTATTTTTTTAATAATCATTAATATATTGAAAAAACATTAAATTCAATCATACCATAAAACAAAACAAATTTAAAATCACTATCTGAAAATTTACAACATAGCAGGTGTGTTCATTCAGCAGACCAGTTTTGTGTTGTTAGCTTTAATATTTAAATTAATTGACTATTTATCAAACTTTAAGGTAAGAATTTTATCTTGAGCATTCAGTGCGTTTTTACTACTGTTCAATCTTTTAAGAGAGTTAAAAGTATTTCTTTTAAAATTTAAATATTTTACAGTTATAACTCCAGAAGATCTTAAAATTAAAATATCAATAAATACAAGATTTTGTAAATGGTTTGACAAAATATGTTTAACGTATTTTAAATCTTCAATAAATTGATTCTGCAGAACACAAATTTTATATGTTTTATATGTAAGACAAAGACAACACGTATTGTCCTCATAGTAATTAAATTTAAAATACTAATCCTATAACTATTAAATGGATAAAAAAAAGTAATAGATATGAAAGTTTTATTTATTGATTACATTTATTTTACTAATATTGTATTATTGAGAGTTTTTAAAGTATACTATTCAGTACTCAAGTTATTTAGTAAGTTGGTAAATTATTACTATACTGTAATACATATTAGCAATGTACAGATTAGTTAAAAAAAGTAATTTTACAGAACATATATTATTACCAATATTTATTTATGTATCTCATATGGTTATAAATTAAATCACATGGAATCAATCCACTTCTCGCATCAATATTGTATTTTAATCATTGATATTTTTTTATTTTGGTTAATACTTAAGTATAATGAAAAAGTACTTACAAAATAAACTATAAGTTACCATTTACTAAATATTATTACTAATCAACAAAATTGAGTGTGTGAGGAGCCCACCATTACACTCTGGAGAAGTAAAACTTCTTTCATAAGTGTTGGGGCCAGTAAAATTATAAGTCAATTAGGGAGAGAGTGAGAAAAATCAATACAATTAAAATAAACGTGCATGCCACCGCCGTGCATGACTTGCAAAATAAATAAATAAACAAATGTGTCGTTTCATCTTCTGTTGCGATTTTTTTTCCACCCATACCTCAGGAAAGAAGTTTTCATTCAAAAGGTGGATTAGTTGGTACTGATCTGCAGTACAGTAGTTGTAATGGATGCGTTATATTTGAATACAATAATAAACCATTGTATACGAAAAACGATTCTAGGCGGTTAGCGTAGTCCTTATAATATTATTTTTTATTTGTTACTATGGTGAACGAACATGTATATATATAGGTGTACAATTTACACGTTTATTTTAATTAATAGATAACTCAAATGTTAATTAACTTAGACAAGGCTTTTGCGATAGGAACCTTCTCTGTGATATAATCTTTCATTAAAAAAAAAATTAAGACAATCTGTCGAGTAGTTTCCAAGAACATTAGCATCAAAGATGTTTTTCATTTTTCGTTACAATTTTTTTTCCACCCACACCTCAAGAAAGAAGTTTTACTTCAAAAAATTGTTTTAATTACTAATATTATACATCTAAACACCTATTAATCAAATAGATTTCATAAAAATAGCATTCCAGTCATTAACCTTTTTGATTTATCAGTAATAATGACATAACAATTAAATTATTTAAAACCAAATTTATAATACTCACAAAATGTTTAATAATTTTCCAGGGAAAGTATATGATCAGGCTTTTCACCTTTGTGATTCTTATCCCACATTGCTCTATACAGCCTTTCCAGGCCATTTGTGTATATTGAACAATTAAACAATGGGCTTTCAGACCGTGCTCGCCAGACTTCTGCTCTCATAGTTTTCAGACTAAAAAATATAATTAGAAATAAAATAATCATAAATATTCATCAAAATAATATTTATGATTAAACCACTCACTATTCCTTATCAGTTCCTAGTCTGATGGCAATGTCTTGATATTCCTCTCTAGTCCGTGCAATGAGTTCAGGGCATCCAAGCGTTGCCAGTTGTGACGCAGCTACTCTGGATGCCAATGTCTCTCCTACACAAATAAAATGATTATAATGTATCAAAAAACTATATAATATGATCATGTATAATACATACCTGGCAAGGTAACAACTGGTGTGCCTGTCCATAACACATCCATACTGGTAGTATGGCCATTACAGAGAGGAGTGTCTAAGCATACATCAGCTAATTGTCCCCTACGTACATGTTCTTCTTTAGCAGCGACATTACTAAACAATATACGGCCCGGTTCAATGCCCAAACTAGCAGCTGTGCTCTGAATATGGGTTTCACCAACGGCTGGGAAACGCAACAACCATAATACAGAATTGGGCACAGCTTTTAAGATCTAAACACAAAAAACATTTTTAAATACAGAACAAATTGTATAAAATTAAAATAAATAAATATCCTCCTTACATTAACCCACATAAGAAGAGTGTTTGGATCTATTTTGTATAACTGATTGAAATTACAATAGACGACGGCGTCTTCAGGCAAACAATACTGCTGGCGTGAAGTAATAACAATATTTTGGGGTACTTCTTCTCCTGTGGCTGTTTTGCTATTGCCATTGTCTACTACCGCTAATCCATTTTGTAATACAACTCCATTGACTGAAGTTTGTGCTTGTCCAGAAGCAATCATAGTCTGTAAATTAAACACATGTTAAATAAAACACTTCACTAGTTTATTTTAAATTTTAAGTACTTCAATAGGTGTAGTAGTTGGCAATTCAGCAAATTTAAAATTAACCTCAACGGGTCTAGTCTGTTTTGAATCTGTTAGTTCAGACATGATAACTTGTTTTATTTCTGTTACATTAGTATTTTCAATAATTGGCGATAAATCTGCAGCATTTATGACGGCCACATTGTCCGCCATATCTTTTCTGCAGGTCACCTTATCACATAAAATGATTCGTTCACTCAAGTGAGGGAACATTTGTCTGTGATCACCGACAAAATAGGTATGTGGCATGTAAGCCAATTTCTCACTGTACTGTGATGCAAGTTCAATAGGTGATGTAACCATATCAGTAATTAAGTAGTCCATGAAGGGAGCACCACTGGTGCCTGGATATCCAAGCCACATGACCTAAAAATTAATTTAATATAATAGTAGTCACATAATGTACATAATATTATACTCTTATCCTATACAATTTAATTTAATAAATTTAATGTCATTAAATCAATTTACTTGGATTGGAGCAGGACGCAGTGCAAATATTTCATTTCTTGCACCTTTTGTATATCCATTCATATTCACTAAAATGTGAATACCGTCACTATTTATCTTATCAGCAGCTTTTCCATTACAAGGTATCTATAATAGAAAAATATGGTAAATACGTTTGAACATTGAACATTATTGTAAGTACAAAAAATAGAATTAATGTAGTTCAATTGAATTCTTACATTTGATAAATCGATAAAATGTTCGGCTTCTCTAGCGATTTTTGATCTGAACGTAGTAGTATCATCTGTTGATAAAGCGTAACAGAATATTTCAACCTTATCTTTGTTGTGGAGACCTGGTATAGATTGCATTAAATGTGAAGTAGGGTGATTTCCAAAATCTGATGACACGTATCCAATACGTAAGCGATTGCCAGGAGCCAAATCTTTGGTATATTTGTATGGAGGTTTATGCAAGACTTGAATTTTTTCCAAACACAGTGCAGCATGTCTTCCAGCAATTGCCTTTCGGAAGTTGTGTGATAATGGGTACAGCATAGAATGATGAGGATGGACAGAAGGCAGACGGTTTTTCTCCAATTGTTCAGCAACGATGCTAACCAATTTCTTCATGCGAGATTCATAATCAGTCCAGTCACACACAATTTGTAAGCAATGCGCAAGATTGCAATAAGCATCGGGAAAGTCTGGTTTTAGTCTCAAAGCAGTTCTATAGGAGGCAATAGCTTCTGGTATATTTCCAGAATCTTTGTGAATAGAAGCTAAATTACTGTGAGCATCAGCAAATGCTGGGTTAATCTGTATCGCTCTTGAATAACATTGTAGAGCATTCTGTATATCTTGCATCTCTTTGAGAGTGTTTCCCATATTTGAGTAGGCATCTGCAAACGTAGGCTGAATACGAATGGCTTCTTGATAGTGGTTTAAGGCTTCGGTTAATTTGCCTTGTTGCTGAAGAACAGAAGCCAAATTGGAATGAGCGGCAGCAAATTCGGGGAAAACTTCCAGAGCTTTTAAATATAGACCAGTCGCCTCTTCTATGTAACCTTGTTCTCGTTTTATATTGGCCAAATTGTTCAGAGAATCTGCGTGTGTTGGACATAACTTCAAAGCTGTATTGTAGCATTCTTCAGCATCTACAACCTACAGTAAACAATATAATAAATTATTATGTTAGTTATTTTATACATAGGTTGTAATACAATTATTATTAACAATCAAGGCACTAAAAACTTAGAAAAAAAATGTTTAACATGCCTGTCCTTTTTCTTTTAAAGCATTAGCCAAATTGCAATAGGCATCGGGGAAGTTGGGTTGTAGCTCTATAGCACGGCGATATGTATCAATAGCTAAATCGATAAGCCTGAATAATAAAAAAAAAAAAAAAAAAAAAAAAAATGTAATTTTTGAGAAATAAACAAATTTTTAGTTTAACTCACCCCTGTTCATAATAAACACAAGCCAAATTCCCATGCACAACAGCGTTGGTTGGGCTCAATGCTAGTGCCCGAAGATAAGCAGATACAGACCTGAAACAAAGTTTACATTTAGGACCTTGTAGATGAAGTTGTTATAAGATGTTTTGATATAATTTAATCACAAAGTGGTACTTATAACATTTAATCATCTAAAGTTTTAATACATTTTCAAAATAAAATCTCTAAAGAATAAAAAACCATATATATATTAATATATCATACAGAAAACATAATATTAAAGTACTGTACAATGTACAAATCCGATACTAAACTTCATAAATCCACTAAGTAAAAACACAACCGACAATAAAGAATTCAGTCACAATTTTTTTTATATATTATATAAAATGTATGTTTGTTTATGTTGTTTAAATGTATCTTTGTAATTATTATCAATTAATTTATTGTATTTTTGTGCTCTCTATAGCTATGTGATGTAATAAGTTACCTATAATCTTTAACTGTTAATATTATGTATTTGTATTTATGATTGTCACTTAATCTGTTTTACTATGTACACTATGCCCTTGGGCGTTTATAATTAAAATAAATATTGATGTTGGGATAAATTAAATCAACTTCTCTACCGAAAACAAAAATTACACCGACACTTTGACCCTAATACCAGTTTTATTTTTCTTTGAAAATCATAAATCATTCATACCAAAAGATATCAATTTCGAGGCGACACAATGAAAAAAAAGTAAAAATGAATTTTAAAACGAATACACGCACTTTCGATTGTCTACGAGACATTTTAGAAGTGCGCGACCTATATAGGCTATAAGTCGTAAGTCTAAAAAATCTTTATTACGTTACAAAATGATCCTATTCGCTTGATCGTTTCGTTATCTGTTTCCACAGCTCATCGGAAAGCGTCGTTCGTATTACCCCCGTAGAAGAGGGTTTTAAACAATGTAACACACTCCAGTTTACCCTGTCCGCATACGTACAGTCCGTATTATACAGAGTGATTCACTTTAGTAATCATAATCGAAAAAAAGAACGGTCGCTCAAACGGATCACCCGTATATTATGCGTACCATACCGTGTCCGCGTGTGTGAATACTTAATATTATGGTGAATAAATCCAGTACAGTTTTGCGACGACACGCGAAGTTTAATTTGCCTAGCCTGAAAAGACGACGGTAGTTTCCCATCCTCTTACAAAAAAGCTGCCTAGCTTAATGTAGCCGAACGACAACGATTTCATACATAATATAGTTGACGGGCCCCGAACGGGGGCGGAATATTGTTGTCGGTGTGTAATAATATTGTATATTGTGCATTTATGCGTGCGAGTCTCGATTGTCAGGAACAGAGTTCCCAGCCGTCGTGCACACGCTGTTGTTGTATAGGTCTATCTATATAGGTTATATACTTATATATACATAGTCTCTCGAGAGGGTCGATATTACCCCACCGAAGACGACAAACAGCGGAATTTAATTTCATCCGATCATATGATATAACGTCAATAAATTCATCGGAAAAGACGAAACGTCGAGAAGCGAAACACGCGTAGTATCGTGAACGATACACATTCAACGGGTGCAGCGTCAAAGTAAAAAAGTTTAAGAAAATAACAAAACAGTCGACAAAAATAATAAACCATTCCTCTTTTAGTTACCTATTTTATTTTTGAAGTCACGTCGTTCCCTAACATTGAACTCATTATAGGTACTTTCATATTTAAACTATTTTATATGAAATCGTTTATACTATAATTTGTGTTATGTATACCACAGACTTCAAAAACATTAAGTCTAAAGCAAAGGTTCGGAGTTCAGAATAAAATGATATGGACGCAGTCTGTATTCTTATAATAATATTATGTATGATATAAACTGTATAATATAGCATATTATATTATTATACATTAATACATATACTTTCATGGAATAATATTATATTAACCACCCCTAAATAGAATTTATTATTACTTTGAGATGAAATTAATTGAATTAGCAGACTTGTAGAATTAACATTCAGGTACTGCAAGCATAGCCTGCGGGGAAGTATGATTTATAAAAAGCAACTAATATTCATTAACCCTCAGTAGGTAATTATTAATAAATTAACACTGCTTAGATTTTTTCCTGATGTTTTTTTTTAAACAATTTAACCTACAAATTAATATTTTATGACAACAATTTAGATGATTTAGACGATACCTATATCAAAATAGATGTATAGACGTTATAAATCATACATTTCAAAAAGATATATTATAAGAGACGGGCTATATGGAATCAATATCAAAAATAGGCCCATTGCAATATTATTACTTATTAGCTATTTAGATTAGGTTAGACTAATTATTAACTGCAGAAATTTGCATAATAATTAATGATGTTAATGATATACATTTGGTACGATCTATGTATAAGTTTAGGTTTTAGGTCAAAGAAATTTGTTGTACTACTAATTCAAAATATACAATTATTATAATAATAGAATATTTTTTAAAATACAATATCATACTAAATAAAAGTATTGATCAACAATTATAAATAAAATATAAAATATTATTCAAATGCATTGTCACACTGGAGAAGTGGGAATCGATAAGTAAATATGTATGAATAAATATGTATTTACAACGGGAACGGGGGTTTTTTTTTGTAAGTGAATTCAAAGTTACTTTCATACGTTTAGTTATTTAATTTTAATTAAATAAACATTCTTGGTAATTTTCTCCCGATTACATCTAAGTCAAACGTATTTCCAAATTAAACTTGATTGTATTACCTATTTCATATTTCTAAGTAATTGATGGATATTCGGTTTATCGGCTTATGATTGACACTATAATATACAGAACTCTCTTTTTTGATTTATGTTTTCAAACCATCCTAGACCCTACTTGATATATTTGGTCGTATTCAATGTTTAAAATATGTATTTAACATTATACTCGAACTTGTTCAATAAAAATATTTAGTATTTTATTTACTTTATATTCGCATACGGCGTACTCGCATATAAACTAACAGCTTAGGTACACAGCACAAATAAAGCATTTAGCACACAAACACAGTCTATTATTTCGAAATAAGTTTTAGAAAAATAATAATGTATATTATACGAGTTCAGTAAATTTTAGTAACCAAATAAACACAAAATATATTTATAGTGATATTGTGCTAGCAGATTATTACAGAAATGTCACAAAATATTATATTTAAATATAAAACATTTTAAGAATTTTAATTATAAGTACGATAAAAGTTTAAAACAATAAATTATTATGAAATCAAAAAACAACAATCAATTGCTGGGGGGTTAATAGGAAAAATACAAAAAATAAGGAAATTTCTTATACAACTCCAACAGTTAAAAAAATGACTTAAAGCTACATTATATCGATTCGTAAACACGAATAGCGCGTCTTGTATATTATAATACAGTTATCTACTTATTTATAAATGTACCTATTATAATTGAAATGTTTTGGTTTAGTTTGAAAAACACGCCATCTCATTGAAAACACGAACGAATTTATGACAATGTTACGGATTTGTGAATATTTAAGTTCGTTTTTACACGAAAACCTATAGGTGGCATCCAGTATACACACATTTACGTTTTGGATAGTATTTTTACTGGAAAAAAAGAAAAATATATAAAGATATATCGGATATTACAAATGTTGAAACGGTTAACAAGATTGTAAATGTATTGTACAAAGAATGGGAAGAATGGAAGAAAATAATAAAAAGTCCTAAGCATACAAACTGTTAGTTTTCTACAGCATTATTTGATGAAAAATATTGTTCAGTATTCATGAGCTCGTGTTGTTAAGTTAGGTATATTGGTATCTACTAGTAAAATATATTTTATTGTCGCATACTTCATAAAAATTGAACTTTAATAATGAAACGTGAAACTTTATACATATAATAACACAATAACAATGACAATGATTATAGAAAAAGGATATGACTTGATGTCAATATTTTATAATAATAAAAAGCTTCATTATCGTAATCGTATACAGTTTATATTTTATAGCAAATACCTTATACAGTTATACTACTATAAGAATATAATATAGTTTATAGTTAAATATAATGGACTGTTATATTATTATAGTATCACAGATTATATTGATGGTGAATATATTGCAATAAATACAAATTAAAATAATAATACATATTATATTATTATAATATAACGGACCTTATTCTAAAGATTTGTCTCTATTGCTCTAGAATATGGTAGTCGGTATAGAAGGTGAAATGCTGATATCAGATAACTGAATGATTTTTAAAATTAACAAATTAGTATTTTTTGATATTATTATGAAATAAGATTATGAGTACGTTGGAATTGAAAAATATTAATGATTATTTAATTTTAACCGCCTATATATTCATACCAATAGCGTACGCAGGACTTTAGTTCGGTTAGGGTTAGGGTTTTTACCTGAGTAAATAATTTACATTATTTTTTTCTTAACAGTTTTTATATAAAAAATTATAGTTAGTCTCAAATTTAGTCTACATTTACAGTGTTTAACCTGGTCATCTATAGCGCCTCTCAACAAATTCGACAAATTTTAGAGGTCCGTCCATCCAAATTATTAATAGTCAATAAATCAATAAAATGTTTTGTTGTAACCGTACACACGGGAATAAGATAATCAAAATCGTGACCTTCAGACTGCCAGTTTGAAAAATTGTTGTACGATACGTATATTAATTTATTCTCTCAGGGGTTCTTCAGATAGCATTATGTATATTTTATTCTCATTTATAAACTGTGAATAGAAAGAAAGAAATGTGATGCATTAAACAAGTCATATTTTGCACATGACAGATAATATTTACAGACACAATACGAAATAATTTATGGATTATAATTTATAGTTTATACATTATATTACAAATGGACAATGTGTTTAATGGAACTATTAAATAAATCATGAGTATAAATTACGAATAATATTCGATTAAAAAACCAAAATGTAATTCAAATTTTTCCACCCCAGACCTATAGTTTGTTAAAAATTGGAATAAATAACCAAAAATAAAAGCCAAGAGAAAGAAGTTAAAAACATTTAAGTCCAGGGATTGTGTTTTAGAAAGTGAAAAACAAAAAACAACGAAATACGTATACCAGAGATCACTCTTTGTCCACAGATATGTTATGCGTGTATTGATATTTGCAAAACAATAGTGTGGAGGAACATATTAATTATACTATGACGTTAATTCTGTTTAAATTGTCATTGTTGTTTGGAAGCAGGACAAGCGTTATAATGGGAGTTTAATACGAAGTTGATGTAATCCTTTTAGACAATATATAAAGGTTAATTCTATATAATTTTCTGTAGAACGGTCACATCACGAATAAAAATACTTCTGCAGCATACGCGCAAAATGACGATATAACCTTGGCCTAACTTTTATATACATTACGACTTAGTACTCTTATGATATTATATAGATACATCTTCAAAAAAAGATTAATAACGTTTTCCAAAAAGTTTATATTTAGATAAAATCCTGGCGCGAATCCAGGCAGTTGGCGGAATTTAAAACGTTACTACGGCGAGAGAGTAACTCAACTAAATTAATATTATGCTTATTTTATGTATGTACAATTATGTATATATAATTATAAATACATGGGTTTTAAAACTTTAGATCCTGCACAAGTCATGAATAAAACAGTAAACAAGAACACGCCGCGCGCCGCTGCTATTTTAGTTTTAATCTATTAATCGGAAGTTACACGCGAAATTCCACCGCCACCGCACCATACATACCCCACAACGCTGCAGGGGGTGTATATCAAGGTTCATGGTGAAACTCCTCTAGATATATTAATACATTAATGTTGCGAACGGAAAGTTAATATCGAAAATGATTGCTTTCGTACACATATAAATTATACTATATACATACCTATTATCTTGTGTAAAAATATAATATAAAAACGGTGGCAGGCGACGCGACGCGCAATATTGTTGGGAAAACGGGACGCACGTGCATGCACGCACGAAGGTTCGACGAAGATGACCACGTACGGCGGCGGCAGGGATCGTTAATGTCACTGACACAACAACTAATACATAGCAATAGCCCTACTATTCCTCAAGCGGGGGGCTTTTCCCGCGGGACAAAAGACCAACGACGCCAAAGGTATAATAAACAGTAAATGCGGGTGAGTGTGTGTGTTCAAGTGTATAGGTCGGTCCTTCGCCTCTGCACTAGCGACTGGGCGAAACCCTTCAAAGAGAAATCAATTCCGTTCTTACTACGGTTCGAAGAGCAACGACAGGTCGAGCCGAGGAAATTAAAATCGTAATATAATTAAATGTTCTCGAAGTTCTTCGGTTTTCAGTTCAATTTGTCAAGCCTGGGGCAGAAAAACAAAATCTACCACTATTAAAACCGTTTGGACCTTTGACCGAACAGCGCAATGCGTACACTATAATATATGTTGAGGGTTTTATTATAATCTAGCGGTATACGCCTAGTCAATTAACGTCTCCTTCGTCTTTGATCCCTGCAGTCTACAAGCCATCAAGGCGTAGCTAATCTTTTAATTGGGAGAGGGTTTAGGTAATCGGGGAATAGAAAAACGTATTGTTTTGTTTAGGGGGGGGGAAGGTTTTTATATTAATTCAGAATAACTAATTCACAGCCTACTCTGGTGCATAATAGATAGTAACTAGCCAAAATATGCTTATTCTGCACTTTACTAGGTAAAATAGTAATATTATATTATGGCGACGGAAGGACAATATTATATTATACAGACCGGATTTCTAAAACAGGGAAAACGGGAGCCAAGATTATATCCAACGACCGGCAACTATATTAATAGTTAATGGGACCTTCTTGTCCCGGAATATAATAGCACATTTTACCTGATGAAACTAAATGTCGTTTTATTTATACTGTTGATTGAAAGAATGACAATATTATAATACTGAATAAAGAAATGTGCATGGACAATACCTACAGTTTTTCACAATTAACGTATTTTCGTCGTGTGCGAACGTTCTTTCTTCGGCAAGAATCCCGAACACGCACCCAACCCCACCAAAGGTGATTAATGCGTTTGTAATTATATTATTATGATGACGCCGTGTACCTTTTCATCCACCGTTTAACGACTCCCAGACATCCGTCGGCCGGGCCGTCCCGGAGAGCAGCGGAGAACCGCGACTCGTCGTACCTGCGCTGCTCATCGGGCGGCAGTATCGTTATGATGGTGTACACGACGATGCACTGGTAGTCCATTGCACACTACCGCGGTATGAGATTTGCCACGCCGACGTAACACTGCAACGGACATGCACCACGACGATAGGTGATTGGTGGATGGGCGATTGGGGGGGAGGGGGGAAGAAGTGACGTACCAAACTACTATATGGGCATATGATATTAAAATACTCGCCAAAAGTGGCCGCGGACGACGTTGGCCGTCGGCCACTCTCCCGAAGACACGCGTGGGGGTCGGCTATATCGTACGCGCGCGGTCGCCGCCGCCGCGAGCGTAGGAAAAGCGCGCGGCGAACGCGACTCGCGACTGCAGCGGCGACACGGACAGACGGCGCCGACTTCGGTATAATATGGCGTACCTCCGCCGTCGCTCTGCCCGCTCCCCCGTACAACAAGGCATGAGCGCCAGCGCGCGCGCGACGCAGTGCAACAGGCGGCTGGCGACGGTGGCGCGCCGTCCTCAGCCGCGCCGCGGTCGCCATGGCAATGTCGCAAAATACCTATATTATATACGCATCGGGGACATGAAGCTGCACGCTCGTCACGCGAGGAGGGTTCGACACGGTGCTCGAGGTGGCGGACAGAACGGTTCGATCTATGGTTGCGATTTTTTTTTCTCTCAGCACTCATTCACCCATTCCACTCAACAAACCCCTCGATTCGATAGGTGTATAATATATAAATAGTAAAATATATTTTATCGTTGTCGCTGCCTTAGTCACCGACCCCGTTCGTCCCGATGATTTCTATTATTGAAAATTACTATAGAATAAGCAAAATCCGCATTTTACACAGCTATATATAAACCCCCGACGTACAAAATTAAATTCATATTGTAAAAGCGGCACAAATCTATGAAAAAAAAATAAATAAAAAAAATTGCTTCGTTCTTTGTATGAAGCCCGTTTTCGCTGTAGGAAAGCCTACATAGACAGTAGACACGCATTTCACGTAGCACAACCCGGTGTTTGTCAATTGCGCCGATTTTTCTAGACTACCTGAAATTTATACATCTTTTGCGCCGGTGGATTTATCCCAAACGAAAAAGGTATACGTCTTTTGCGCCAGTAAATTTATCACCAATTAATTTGGTATACATAATATATATCTATTGTGCCAGGAAGATATTATAAAATATTATATTATTATACTATAATTAGATTATAATATAACTATCAAACATATAAAATAAAGTGTAATTTAAAAAATATAAAAATTTCATAAAATTAAATCATAAAAATTAAAATACATATAAATAACGATGATAAATTACATATGAATAAATTGTCAAAAGTATTAAAATTTCATTTCTTGTAATGGTGACTTACCGACTTCACAATTGAAACATATTGATAGTACCGTTTTTATATCTGAAATATGATCATCAATGTTTGTTTTTTGTTTTTTATACTTACTATTTTGTATTTTATTTTCTTTTTGAATACTATAGCCTAGTGTGTAATCAGCCATTTTTTCAACTTCAGTATTGCCGGCGCAATTAATGTATAATCTTTTTTTGGACCTAAATATCGTCCGGCGCAGTTGATGTATAACCTTTTTGAATCCCATAATTTTTTTTTCCTTACCTGTGATTTCTGGCGCAATTGACATATACCCGCACAACCGCCCCCGCAACGTTTCGAATTATGTGCCGTAGATAAAACAATATTAATATATAATGTCGTATAACCTACGTGTACGCGCGTGTTATTATTATAGTTAGATTACACGGGCGATAAATAAAAATATAATATGCACCCGTTCGTTGTAATGGAATTTTTTTTAAATTACTATTTAGGGATTGGGGATTAGGGGTGGATAAACGCCCAAGATAACGACGTAAAACGGTAACCTTATTCATCTCGAACGCCATTTAAGACTGACAAGTTACCGACAACGCAAGCGCAATTCCAAATATAAATAATTACCCACCATTGCCTTTGGCGAAAAGACAATCGTATTGTATTTGCGAGAATAATATAATGATAATATATAGGTACATTCGTGTCTAAAATTTATGTTTCGATACATTTAGGTAAAAATATCGGATATTAAAAATAGTAATTATTATATGGCTATTAAATTGTATTAATTCAACTAAATTTTACAATGCCATAAGTCATGTCATCAAAATTCAAATTTGAAATATCAATAAAAAATACAAATTTAAACATTTAGAATGAACATTCAAGAGATAAATTTATAAATATATAATATATGGAGTGCCACAGTGGATCAAATACTATATTATATATACCTACAATTTAAGTCTTCTGTTCTTGTAAGTTGTAACTATCTGGCGTAAATACCATCACACTAATAATATTTTTCGTTTTATTTTTTAAGTTCTTTCTATGATAAATGGTGTATATAAATAAGAACTATTTTAAGTCAATATTAGTAGCATTAAAGTTATAATATTGACCCATACAACAATAATTATACTACTTAAGTTAGTGACACTGCTAACTAAATAATTGACAGCATTTTACTTCTTTCGTGAGAACACTTCATAGAAAATTAAGACTTTTTTAATATTTTAACAGGGGTATTAACATAAATAATCCTAATTTTATATGAAAACTATTGGACTGAAATTAAACTAGAAATTGTCAACAGTAAGACCATCATTGTGATAGTAATCCGTACTTATTCTATACCGGAACCATAATATAATATAATATTGTACGGGACGATTCGATGACCGCAGCTGTTGTTTTGGAGATAAATAATAGAAACTTTGCTATCCCAGAATTACGCATTACTAAATAATCATCATACTTATAAAGTAAATAATCCCGATGTACCTACAGGATAATTCACCAACCATGTTCATTGCACACCCCTACTTTCCCTTTTAAAATGAGTTTAATCAAATTCTAGTGTTCAAAGTTTTTAAGTATAATAATTAAGGAGCATAATATCAAAATGTTTAGATTTTTATACCATTGGAAAGAGTATCATTTGTGACAACACACAAATTAAATGAGAACCAACCAATTTTGCTATAAATTGTTATGTAAATGATATTTTTTAAAATTGATGTATCTAAATTAAAACTCAAACGAGTAGTTTCTAAGTTGTTAAAATAAATATATTCTAAAAATAATAGTCCTTAAAAATGGTTTTAAAAAATTAAAAATAAGTGTTAGGTATATTTAATAAAGTGCTGATTATATTATACTCGGTCAATTTTTACAAATTATAAAATTTTAATAGATTAATTAGTATTTACTATAATTTTAAAACTATTATAGTCCTCATATTATCTTCTAAACCATAATTAATATCCTTTGTGGGTACACAAAGTTAAATAATTCAAAAACTACTCATTCGAATTTCGATCATATACTTAAAGACGTATTGCGGGAAAAAATATTAATCACATTTGAAAAAAAAAACAAGCTGATACCAACTGTACCCTCCTTAACGGTATTTGAAACAAAATGATAAACAGTTATTTGATATTTTGAAAGTTTGAAAAATTAACAGAAATTTAATTTACATTTTCAACAAAAAAATGTAGTAATTAAAAAAAGAAAAAATCTTACATTTCGTATATAATTAAGCTTTTTTCTGCCAGTTGAATTCAACTGACTCACATTTTCATTTAAACTAGAAACAAAAAACAACAGAATCTGGTGTTCTAATTACCTTTCTACTTTTCTAATTGTTACGTTTATTAATTAACGAAAGTAATAAAAGAAGTTTATGGAAGCATAATGTACGAAAATAATATAATACAATTAATTAACTTTCGAAGTACAAAAAACAAAAATATGTATATTTTAATGTATACACAATATTTATTTAATTAGGTAAACCTTCATAAATACAGTAATTTATGGGAGGAGGTATGATGTGTACTTTTAATTACCTAATTTATATTTCAATATTGAATTTAACCGAAAGTGATAAATATGTACTATGTACATTTTAAAATTAACACATTTTAGAAACTCTAAAGATATAATACGAATAAATAGGCACATAATGCTGTATGCATATTAATTATATAATATAGGATTTTCGTAGAATTGGACAGATTGCTAGTCATCAGTATTATAATATAATATTATACTTATATCAAAAACTGTAAATATACAGGGTAGGATATACGGGTAGAGCCTGTAATGCCCGTAGTTACTATGGTAACGGCCAAATGTTCAACAGGGGTTTCCAAAATACGTACAATCAAAATAATATATTTACTTAAAAATTGGAATTTAGTTTTTCACTGATTTATAAAGCACTGAAATAAAATGTATAACAAAACATAATTCTCAAGAAATTCATTTAACACAATTTACATCTTTGTGAATTGTATATTGGATATTGTGCAGATACAGATAAAATATGTATTTTAACATTAATTTGTTTTTAAAATAAAAATGTCCATTATTGTTTTTATTTAATTAAAAATAATAGAAATGTTTTTCTTTTAGTTTTCTTCTTTAGAATTATAGATTTGTTTTTAATTAAAAAGACGCTAGACAGTTTAATTTAAAATAGATCTAGGTGTACTTTGTTCAACAAAACAGATTTTTGTACGGTTTAATAACAATTATATTTGTACATTATACATATTATTATTATGTTTTTTTTCTATTTTAATTTAAAATAACCTAGCGAATAGTTTTAAAAACGTAATTATGTTAAATTACTATTAGTTTACTCTATGTAATCCACATTGACAATGTAATAATTTTTTTAGGTTCCAAGCAATTGGGTCACTATAATAACATTAATTATTTACTCATTACTAATGGAGTGGAGGAACTTATCCAGCAGGAAACATTCAGGTAACTAATATGTAGGTTTCCAACTACCATATTTTCGTCCCGTTTGTTTAAAATTTTAGATTATCTTTATATCATGCTATAAGTCCCATTTACCATCAATATCCCCTGGGGAAAAGGTACGTCTAAATGCAATTTGTCTGATTATTGGGAAATTCTTTTAATTTTTTTGTAATTTTTTGGGAAAGGTAAATTAATTAATAAATATAATTTAAAATGTCAAAACGCCACTATAAATTATGACTAGAAAAATAGTTTTCATTTTTAAGAGAAATCGTTGTTGAGATATAGGAATAGTGTTGTACAACGCATATATCGATTTTCTTTATTTAAAATTGAAATAGCTTAAATATCAAAAATTAAATTAATTAAATTTTTTTTGGGAAGGTTTATAAATTAATTTTGTATTTCTTATGGTAATTCTAAAAGGCCTTCCACTTTTATATTGTTTTGTTTTTTTTCCAAAATAAATTATACCACAAAATGCATATGATATTATAAAAACAAACCTACAAAAAAAAAAATAGACTCCTAAAATTAAGTTCAACATTTCTAATTAGGGTATAATTAAAATAAAATCTAGCTATAATTATTAAAATAAATTAGGTTTTAATTTTGAGTATTATTGAAGACAATAATACACTTAAGTTAAATTAATATTTATAGGTATCATTTATAGAATCAAATATTAATCAATAAGATAATCCACAATGATCTCCTATTCTCTGTACATTATTCATTAACAATCAATTTGAGACCAAGTCACACTATTTCTTAATTTAAGAATACCAGTTAACAAACATGAGTTCATAATATTATGACAAATAAGTTAATATCGGAATTGACTTCTACACATCAGACTTCACTCAGCTTTTAATTAGCAACCAAAACAATAAATTTAAACTTATAATATTATTTTTAAATTTAAATGTGAGTTAACAATTATCAAATCTTAATGATAAATATATCATATATACATATAGCAAAATAAAGTAATTAGCAACTTACCTATCAAATATTCTTGATTCTTTTAGTACATTCCCAAGATTTATGTATGCATCCAAAAAGTTTGGATCCAAAGCCACAGCTTTCTCAAAATGATGAATAGCTAACCATATTTCATTCAGAGAGTTGAATACACATCCTAGATTGCTCCAAGCAACTGCAAAGTCTGGTCTGGTTTCAATTGCTTTCAAATAGCATGCCTGTAAATATAAAATGTAGAAGGATCCCAGAGGAAATTTAAGGAAAGGAATAAAAGGAAAAACAATTAATAAAAAGCAATAGCTGTGTCTTATAGTTTAAGTGTAAACGGAAAAACAGATTGAAAAAAGTGTTATGTACAAATTCCTCTCCAAAAAGTTTTAAAAAAGTTGGGAAAGCGCAGAAGAAGACATGTAATATGCCAGTCTAAACCAAGACTAAATTTGTCTGTAAAGGCTGCTAAAATAATTTTACATGGGAAACTTGTGAAAACAACTTATTTTCTTTATTTAAGGGGGGAAAGGCATTTATAATAATTTTAACAGCCAGCAGACAAAACGCGCAACTACGCAGCAACATAATACGACAAAAAAATATTCTGATATTTTTAAAATCGTACTATGTTTATCAAGGGACCTAAACGCGCTTAAGCCATACTTTATATTTTATATTTTAACACAATAGAAGTGTTAGGAGAGAAAATGTACACTAGCGCGCATGCTTCGTCATTAACTTCGCATTCCTTGACACATTCCTATAAACAAAAACAAAAAATGCACTTGTTAAGAAAAAAAAATCCTAACATCTAATATATTTGCCCACTTCAATTAGAGAAAATTATGACTATTGATAACTTAAAATTAAGTACCTATACTTTAGTGTACTCATTACATTAATAAAATGAATTAATGACATTTAATATCATAATTTTCTCAAAGAAGTTTTGGAGAATTATGATATTAGAACAAAAATAAAATAAATTTTTGGCCCTTTTTATGAAACCGGCATTGACACCGTTGAGATGAACATTGTTACGAGAGTGTGAGGCGAGTGGTTACCAATAAATTAAGTACTTTTGGTGTAATTTCCCGTTTACAAAATTTGATTTTAAGAGGTGTGAATTACTTTGTACCTATTAATGTATGAGGTGGTAGCTATTCAGGAAATAGGAACACACTCGCCGTACATCCTCATCAACTAAATACACAACATTTTTCGTATCATGGACCTAGATAAATTGACGGATGGTACCTGAAATTAAAAAAAAAAATCCCAATGATATTAGTATGCACTGCTTGTTCATAAAATATAATTATAAGAAACTAGTTCTTTTCACGAAAAATAATTATCAGAATTTTCGAATTTAGAAAAATTGTTTCATTGAAATTGTTGAGATGAAGTTTAATTTAAAAATTATTTTTAACTTCAAGACTGTATTCATTCAGATTTAAAAATTGTCTTGTTACTTTTTATTGTAGAGTGAATTATAAATATAAGATTAAAGAAATCATAAGAAATTAAACTATAAAAGCAGTGTTATAATTAATAAGTTTAAAACAGTAGTAGGTACAATAATTTTAATGAAATTTCAAATTAGCTCTAAATTGAGTCCTAAATACAGCCTTGATAGAATACTTTCTCGATCAAAAACCCATAATCAAATGTTTTTGAATATTAATTGAATTCATACATTAAAATAAAAATATAACCAGCTTTTTTTCCCACAAACAAGAAATGAATAGAATTGATTTAATGAAAATATAATTATTAGATGATAAAATTCCCAGATCGAGAAAGTTGCAAAGATTTGTTTTAATTACTTACCATCAATAATAAGGAAGGCAGGGTTGTCCATCACTTTTCGAAACCAGGAAAACCATTTGGATAAAAATGAAAAGAAATTGCAGGAAGGTAGACAAAAGATGAAAAACAATGATAGGTACATTGGTAACTTTTTGTTGTAGATCGGCGCAATGAAAACTTTAAATGAAATCTCATCAACTAGATGAATCAAAGTTATTGATATGTTTATCTATTGTAAAGACTTAAGATTATTATAAATATTTGTATTGTAATTTAAAAAGTTAAAATAAATCTTTCATATATACAAATAACTGCAGTAATCTTAGTAATATATTGCAGAAACAGCAAATGGAATTTGATGAATACTTGAATTAATAATAAAAAATATTAATATTGAATTAAATTATCTGACCATGTTTTAAGTAACAATAACATTAATCTAACACAACACTGATATTTTCTGTTATCAAATTATTTTAATAGTTAAATATTTATTGTTATCTAATGTTTTCAATGTGTTACACATTTAATAGCCATTATAAAAATTAAAATTGTACACAATACAATATATAACATATATTAGAAAAAAAAATAGATTAGGCTGTTTTACTAAAATTGAATAACTTAATCAGTTAAATGAACAATAAAAACAAACAAAATAATAAGAAATACCTACAAGGCATATAGAATTATACATGGTCGGATTTCTAAGACTAGTATAGATTCATATGATAGTTTTTCAATAAATATTTTGTTACATAAATTTTTATCATTTAATAAATTAAAATATTAGATAGTAGGTATATAAAAAAAATAATTTTAATTGCTTTACAATAGATCTAATGTAAATAAAAATATACTTAGTTGTTTAATGCTGAGTAAAACTTACTCTATAAAAGTTAAAAGACAGCTATTGGATATTCATCACCAAAAAACACATAGGTTTCAATACTTAATCTGTTATTTATTTCTAATGTAAGAAATTTCTAAGTTCTTTATTTAACGATAAGTAATTACATCATATACCGGTCATGATACAAAATTAATAAATTATAAATGAAACAAATACAGATTAAATATTGCAAACTAGTGCTTTATCTATATTCATAGAATACAATGAAAAAAATCAAATGCTCATGTTAAAAAAATTAGTAGTTTATAAGCCAAGTAAGCAATAAACTAAAATTACAAATTAAAATTTGTTTGAAAATTCCATTAGTTTTAATTTTTTTAAGCAAAACATTTAATTTCTTTCCGCGCGAAAATAAAAATATGCAAGCGCCGCGCACGTCAGTTGAATCATTATGTATGTTTTCAAAACTCATCTAATTTTTAAATTATAACTAATGACAATAATGAAAAAAATTATTCGTTTAAATATGCTAATTTTACATGTATATATATATAATAAAAAAAAACATACATAATGATTAAAAACTGAAATTCCGCAAACAACCAAAAAAAATACATAATTGTTCACGGAATAAAATTATTTTGATAATACTGAACATTTTGAACCAATCAATTCAGAATAATAAAGCCACAGCTAACAAAATTCTTTCAATCATTTGTTTCAAAAAATTCAGTCATAATTCGCGCAATAGATGAGATCCAATTGCGGTCTTGAGATGTTAAAATAACAAAAAACTATAATTCAGTAAAATGTATACTATTTTTTATCAGTGACCGATCTACAACAGAACACCTGAAAAATTAATTAAGTAATACAATAAGTATTTGATTTTACCTTAGCCTCGTCCAATCTGCCTAATGCTTTCAACAAATTTCCAAGATCACTTCGAACACAATACAATTCCTAAATAAATTAAATTTATTAACCATTAATTTTATTCAAGAAATAATCAAATTAAATGAAAAATTAAACTTACAGGGTTATACTGTAATGCTGTAACATATGCTTGAACTGCTTGTTCCATATCACCTGCAGCTACTAGAGCAGCAGCTAGATTTATGTAACCATCAATGAAATCAGGCTTCAAACGTACAGCATGACGATAATTATCAAGTGCATCTTGAAGTTGTCCGCGTTCTTTGAAAACATTTCCTAGATTACTATAAGCTTCAGCTAGTAATGGATTATGTTTAATAGCCATTGATGAAAACTGGGCAGATCTAAAGGAAAATTAAAAAATTAAAAACAAGCATACAATATTTAAATAAACAGTGAACTAACTTATCTAAACGTCTGCATTGGAAATGAATTGATGATAAAAGTAATAATACACCAGTATTATTAGGTTCTTGACGCCAGAGCTGCATACAGTGTCTTTCAGAACTTTCATAATCTCCAGATTGGTATTCCCTATGTGCCAATTCTAATAATCCTGTAAAAATTTAGTTTATTAGATTTAAACTTAGTCACTCTAATAACTATCTACCCAGACATATAAATTATAAATGTATTGACACTCACTGTCAAGTAATTTTAATCAAGATATTTTACTGTATAAATTATGTTGAAGTAGTAATTATTATTTACTGCAGATTATGTAGTGTATGAAGTGAATATGTTTAAGTATACTTTAGCTTTTAACAGTAAAATATGAATTAAAAAAAAAAATTACCTAGGAACCTATATTAGTTGGAAGGCTGATACTCTGGTGTGGTTTAACCACTAATCACAATTTACTTATTTTATTGTTAATGATAGGATGATTTCATAATTTACATTACAAGTTATATAGTGTATCATAACAGGTTGCCATATTATAACTGAACAAACCTCTATTATAAGGATGCCAGACTAGACCTTGATATGTAAGACTTTTTACAGTTTAAATTTACTAGTAGGTTAGTACAAGTAGATATATGAACTAATAGTATTACTTGTTCTTATTATACTTCAAAATGTACCTATATAGATACAACTAAAACATTTTAGAATTGAATAGTAAATTCATCGGTGTTGATTTATGAAATTGAATAGGTATTGTCCAACACAAAAATTAAGTATACAATAAATGAGAGTATGAGACACACAGTTTTTATAATACGCTTATTTTCTTCTTAACATTATACATTTTTGTCCTATGCACTAAACTTGTCTAATAAAACTTGTTCAACTAAAAACGCATTTTTAAACGGAGTTTAGAATAAATTGACATATTCTACACACTATGTCAATGTACAAACTAAATTATAGATATCAAATAATGTAGAAAAAGTTTACAAATATGTAAATGAATTTCAACAAAACTTGTTGCAATGACAACCTAATAAAAATAATTATAAATTCCATAATCAATAACTAAACACAAACAGCTAGGTACCACTAACAAAATAACACGATTAATTGACAGTTAGGAACAGAGCGTAAATACATTCAATCAAAGATTGCGGGAAAGACCAAGCCACAACGTCGGTTGCGTTAGTCAACGTAAAGCACTGACCGTAACTGACGTGAAACACCATCGGAATTTTGTCGATCGGAAAAACGGCGGGCAGCAAGAGTATTTCTTTAAAAACGAGTTGGCGGACACACGTTAAAAATATAATTCAAAAGAGATTATAGAGTTAAAAGTCCTTAGAACTCGTCGAATTTGAGTAGACTTGTAGATACTGCCGGTACGAACCTGACTACGAAAAGTCACGTGCGCCAAACACACAGAAAGATCTGAGATCTTGTTGTAAGTATACCTACGGCGCGAGTGCGATCCAACATTCGAATCGGAACGGACCACGAACGCGGTAAACCGTTTAAATGAACTCAACAACTGCGTCTATCATGGGTATATTGCGATAAAAAATAATCTCCGAAATAATCGATCGCCGACGACTGAATTGAATGTCGTTCGATGTAGCCATATAGGTAAACAGACGAGTAACAATCAATATATTTATATACAATATAATTTTGTGAATTGTGACGATAGGATCGTATATCGCGTGGCTGGAAATAGGTACCTGTACGATACAACAATAATGACATTAAGATAATGTCTATTATCGATGGTTAATATTGGTTACGAGTTTGAGGACTTGTGCGAGGTCTATTTCCGTCGGCCGTACGAGCCAAACACCTCTTCTTCTTTCGGTCACCCCCCACACAATCACCGACGAGTCGGTCGGTGCACGTTTCACGGTTGCATTGCATTACTATTGCAGCCCACCCGGGTTTTAATGACGATGATAATAAATCTGACGGTATCGTAATTATTACGATATTCATCTCTCGGAATGACGATAAAATACAAAGAGTGTAACGGCGACAAGCGCCATAAGCCTCGACACTTACCAGCCGACGCGTTTTCTTCGAGTTTCAGAATGACCGTGGCTCCGGGGAGCTGGTGATGCGTCTGGGACTGCATCGTGTGATGTGTCTGTGTCCTGCGATGGTCGTCAGATCAGAGTGTCGACGACAATTTTGACTTTTTACCGGCGACTACGGCCGTGTACGATACTATAAAAATTACGAACGTCGTCGCTCCGATCAAGCGTAGCGCGCGATACGTTCAACGTTGATCGTTATACGTACGTAATGACAATTTACAGTGGTGACTGGTGAGTGGTCACACACATACACACACACTCAAATGCAGCAGGCAGCACTCGGCAGCTCAACACTCATGCATTTCAGACACACGCGGACACACAGTACACACACACCAGCGATCACACTGCGGTTCTGGGGAGTCGGTAACACTGTGCTTATAGCTGCGCGGTGGTGGTAACGGACTATGCGCGCGCCGGTCCGGTCGTGGACGTCGGAACAAAGGCGCAGCGGGGTGGGAGCCGATTGGTTTTCAGTAGAGTCGGGGGCGCCGCGGTGGCAGTCTTCGGCGGAGGGCGCCGAAAAAACGAACAGACATCGTTGGAAATGTCGGGGTAATGATGTGCGCGCGCCGGTCTGTGTGCGTGGCGGGGTGGAGGTTAGCGAGCGGTGTTGGTGCGCGGCTGCTGCTGCCTTGGTCCGTGAGCCTTTGACTATGGCCGGCGGGGAGTGGACAATATAAGTAATAATTATTACGTTTAAAGCAAGCTGCAGCTGCAATAAGCAATTGTACATCTATAGCACGGCAATATTGCCTGAGCTACAGCAGCTGTTCGCTGGTCCGTCCGCAGTCCGCGCGCGCCGAGCAGAAACCATCAATACTGCCACCACATCGCTACGGGCGCAGTGTCGCCCGACCAAAGACGTGAAATTCTCACCGGCAGCATATCAAGCTCAATCGATACGAAACGGGCGCGCTCGCTCGAACCGCTTTTTCGCAGATTTTTATATAATATATGCCCACTTTTAAGGCGGTGATTGCTGGCCGCATAGAGGTAAATCGTAAACGAGTAATGACTTAAAGAAAAATTATAAATCAATTATATTTACTTACGATCCAGAAAGTTTTAGATAATGATCAACAATAGTCAATAGTATTAAAGGTCTCAGGAATGAATACTTATTATACATTTTGTTAATTTATTTGACATAAATCAATGTACCTACATCATTGATTTTTAATCAAAGAGTAACATAGAGTGATCAAAATAATATAGGGTAACGCGAATGTAATTTAAATATTTAATGAACGATTAACGTAATTTTATTACTTTGTACAGGTAATTTACCCAACACTGTTAATATATTACCTATATTAAAGTATTAAACAATGTGACTTTAGAATAAATCAAATAATCAAAGAAAAATCCCTTTGTTTTCAACTTTTTCTAATTATGATATCATAAGAAATAAGTAAATAATATCAATACTCGAAAAAACTATAGCCTATAGCCCTAATGACATAAATGATCTAAAAGTTAATCTACGTGTTTTTATGGATGAAAAATGTCCAAGAACGAATCGCTTATAATTCTAAGGACAATCTAATAATTCCACTCTATCCGTTAGGTATATTGAATAAAACGTAAAAATTCTGGATTAATCAATTTGATTTTAATATGCAAATGTTAGAAATAACTTTATAATTAAGTGTTATATGTGGTTTATTAACATTAACATAAAAAGTAAGTACGATAGGTAAATTCTGATTTGACCAAAATGTTGAATATATATTAAAATAATAAAATATACATTTTTGACATTTTAAACTCAAAAACATGATTTTTGAAAAATTGAGCGTTTAGACCTTTTTGATGTTTTAGACCTTAACTTTCAAATTAAGTTTGAGCGACTTATTTTAAAGTACCCTCAAATTAAGCATGCAAAAAGCCTAAAACACATTTTTAAAAAAATGGCTTGGAATCTAAACTGCGCATTTATGCCTTGATTTTAAATTGTAGGTACAGTAATACGGTACGAGTAGAAACAAAATCTGTAAAGTTCTTATTTCGACGTCTCGAAAAAACGATTCTGATATTACTATAAGTAGGTATATTTGATGATATTATTATGAATAAAGTAATTTATAAATTTACCTTTTTACGTGGAACCTTGTTTTAAATTTTCAATCCTTAGCTATAAAAGTTGGACATTTTATAAATTTTTAACTACAAAATAATTATTAAATTTTAAATTTGATACATTTTATCAAAATTCGAACTTTAAATGCTTATAAAAAAAATTGTGCCGATGTATTTTTAATATTGTTTAACTGCTATTGTAATAAATAATAATATATCGTAATAGGTATATATTTAACTTTTTAGTAATATTGTTTTAATATTTTGCTCCATCGATAAAAAAGTGAACGGTGTCTATAACAGTCGTCACTCATTGCAAGCGACAGCATATATGCCGATGATGATAATAATACATTGTTATAAATACGATTTTCATTATTAATGTTTTATTGACTTCTGTAAATCTGACATTTGTCAATTGTCATTGCAAATATTGATATGGTATACCTACCTATAGATATATTTAATTTATGTTCAGAATTCAATCATAACCAGGCTCTGGAGTCTGGAGACGAGAGCAAAGCCAGTGGTGTCATTTCAGTTTTTATTAGACTAGGGCAACTTTTCACTGCTTTTCCGACTCAACATTTTTTTCACTCAGATTCTCATAGCACAATGCCATAGTGGCCAAGGTGGGAGGGAGGGGTGGTAAATGTGCCGACTTACGGTTGATGTAAATACTAGACGGGGGCAAATGCCCCAGTCCCCCCCCCCCAAATGACGCCACTGAACGTAGGGTTTTTACAGGTACCTTTTATATACGTTATACCTTCAATAAAGTAGGTAATTATGTATATATTAAGTAATAACGTAAATGCCTATCCAGTATAATATTTATGCATAACATTAGTAAACGATATCAACAATGCCTATAGGCATTAACAAACGATTGGCAATGTTGTAAAAATCAAATATTTTGGTAATTTAAGTATACCTATTGCCTAGACTAGGAAGTTACTATACAGCTACAGGTAGTCAGTAGATATAGACAATGTTGATCATTTGCTTAACGAAAAATATTTAAATTGGGTCAGAAATTTACACGTCATGCGTGCACAGTGCACAGACAAATCGGTCAATTATAATATAGTATACTATATTGGTGTAATGGTGGTGTATAATGTTTATATTATGCTAATGCCTAATTGCTATATGGTAGGGGTGGCAAACCTTTTGAACACTACGTGCCATGAAAAATATTTTGTTATAATCAATATTGTAAAAAAAAAAATGATTTAATTTGATTGTATAATAACGTATTTGTATAAAAAATTTACATACGTATTTGTACTGATAAGTGTTTACTGAGGTAGGTTTATCACTCTCAATAAACGTAGATATAAAATACTAAACGCAATATTATATATATTTTAATTTTTCGCGTGCCCTCAAAATCTTTTCGCGTGCTTCTCGGGCTTCGCGTGCCATGGATTTGCCATCCCTGCCATATAGCCTATAATATGCAATGTGCTTCAATATACGAAGTTTCTATAATACGCGTGCCACTTGCGTGGTGCGTTTTTACTTTTTACGTAGACATATCCACGGACTAAGAAATAAGATATATTATTATATATCTTAGTCCGTCGTATTATATTACAATTTATAACAAATAATAGTTTTCCGTTATCTTCATTTATTCAGGATGTATCTTATGCATCTTATATTTAAGTAACCTTACGTCCTTAGTTCTTATGTAAAAACTTCCATCGGACGCACGACTGTCGAGTGCCACTTTTCGTGAAAGCAACCGTAGAAAATAGTCGTAAAAAATTAATTTTTCAATGTACCACCGTATATCGCGATACAAGATACTCGATATTTCTTATATAATTGTATCGAAGTACGTATTTAAGATACTTGTATCGAAAGTACTGCCGCCCAACCCTGACATGTTTCCGTGATGACATGACAACATTATGTGTATTTTCGAAGATATTATATATGACTTAGTCCGTGCCACTCCTTGGTATTATTTAGGTAGTATTAAGCAAAGAATTGCGGTCCATCGCCCATCGGATACCCATATATGTATTTGTTATTTATAGTATAGCTGTACGTATCAGGGTGTATCTTATGGACGTGTGGGTTTTTAACGGTTATGGATCGATGACATAGAATTTCGTTAAAACGAAGGAAGATGAGTTTCTTTATTTTTAACAGGCAATTTTTTTATAACAATTTCAAAATTATTAAACACGCAGGTGTACCAATAGCAAAATCAACTTAAGTTTTCAAATGGTAATTATACTATATTTTTAATGGATTCTGGCAAAGCTTTTTTTTCTGAAAATTTTGATAGTCAAATCATCAATTTTGGTTCGCTAATTTATTAACTATATGGTCTTCTAAAGTTTAGTAAAATATGTATTAATACTTTTAATTGAAATAATTGGTATAGGTTAAATTTACAAGAGCTAAATAATTTTTTCTTAAAAGTAAATTGTGGGTTTAAACCTTGATAATAATATTTTAGTAGTAATATTGTTATCAACTAACACTAATTTAATAATTAAGTTATAACTTATTGGCTGTAATCTGTAGTTTATGGCTATCTATAAAAAATTATGCACATGAATAATATTATTAATTGTGTTGTAGAATATTATTATGACTATTATAATTATGTTATGCAATTATGTAGTCTAAGCTAAGACCTATAAGTAGGTACCTATATTATAATTTATAACCTACATATATATATATATAATGTGTATATACATACAATTTAAAAAAAAAACCGTGACTTATTTTGTTCAAATGTATTAAATTATAAGTCTAGGTATCGAGTATCTAGTATCGCGATACTGATTTTTGAGTATCTTACCTATCCTTGCATTGGTTATTCGATACTTAAATAGTTTAAATTGATAAGTCAGAGACCGGAGTACCGTCATCCAAGATTATAAAATATTAGTACAGAGTAAGTACCTAATAATATGTATACCTAATGGCTAATAATAATACTATAATTTAACATAATATTATATAGAAAAATATTATTATAATTGGTGAAAGCCGAAAGGTTATGCTTATAATAAATCATTATTGTATATCTTTACTCTTTAGACTATAGTACCTACTTAATACAATAATACTACTAAAGCTCTACTTCTGCGGAAATGACGTATATACATGATATACCTACTTACAATCTACCTACTGTGTAGCCGCGTATATAGTCACGAAGATGATATTTATAATGCCCGTATCTGATATAAATTATTTATAATGTCATAAATCGAAGTCATATAAGTTCTCATACATAAATTGTTTTCCCTTCGTCATAAATCCGCCAATGCAGATTAATATAGTTATAATACTAATTATCAGTTATTGGCTTTTAGATAATCAGAAACAAAACATAATATTTAAAAAATTCTAATTGATAATTTTGAGTCTTTGGAACGAGTATGGTTCAAAATTACAATTTGTACCCAATTAATTTTAATACGAACTGCACCATGATTTTAGGTATGGACGGTAGTTTAAAAAAATGTAATGTTCTAGTTCTTTAAAATGTTTCATTTTTTTTATTATATGTTTGGTCAGACTTGTTGACGTACAAAAAAATTCTGTAACAAGTATAAACGGTAAGGAAAATGGGGATGTGTAAGAGCAGGGCAACTACGGATCTGATTACTACACCAAACAGCTCACCAAATGCAGTCTTCCAGCTAGGATCTCCGCTTATGGTAATCCTACACTCCCTCGGCTTTATGCGTTTATTTTAAGTATGTGCATTGGCTTAGTTAATTATTTATTTTTATTTATTATAAGATTAACGCCAACCGGCATTTATAGAATGGTATACTGCAGTAACATATTTAAATCAGATGGATAACAACATAGAATTAAATACAAACTAGACTAGGTAAATTAACATAAGAAAAATTTAAACAAAATACATCAGATACAATGTGAATGTAGATCACAGTTGATTGGTCAATCTAAACATCCTGTGCATGGGGTGATTATAGCTGAAGGAAGTAGACAGAGTTGGAAAGTAAAAAAGAGCGTAATTTCGAACATTGTGGGGGGGATTTTAAATTGGATTTTCGATAGTAGGTCAGGTGAGTCGATAGAGTTGTCAAGGAGAGCATGAATGAACTGTAAATCAATATCATCGCGGCGTGAGGACAGAGAGGGTATATTTAGAAAATAGCTAATATCAGAATAGTTATGATTAGGATTTGGTAATTTAAGTATAAAAGCAGCGTAAGAAAGGAATTTATGCTGGACTCGCTCAAGACGCAGCTGATCCTTGGCAAGATATGGATGCCAAACGACAACCCCCATATTCTAAAATGGATCTAACAAGAGCAAAATATTAAGAACGGAGACTGGTAGGTGACGAAAAAATATTGGTATTACCTACGTTAAATAAAACCTAAAACCTTATTAGCTCGAATATCAACGTGATGGTTAAAAGAGAGTGTGAAAGAGTAGTAAATACCAAGATCTTTTATAATTATGTTATGCTAACATTGTAAATAATAAAAAGTGAAAAAAGAGGTAATTTCTATGCAAAACTAAATTTTTGAATTTCTATTTGTGTTACATCAAATTACTTTGTGATTCCCCACAAATTTTCTTACCTTAAACAAAAAAAAAAGTTTTACGGAAAGTTATGTTAATTTTTTATGAGCGTTTGAATTTAAAATGTTTACGATATAAGATTTTCAACGGTAAATTCACGAATTTTTGATATATATGTATAATTCAAAAACGAATAATCCTATAGATACTTGAAATTTTTACCAACCTCATGTTAAAATGACAATTTTCCATGTATGGTTATATTTTCAAACAATTTTGAGTCTTTTTGATCTATTTATAGTCATAATAAATTATTTAAATTTATAAAACTACCTATTGTTCAGTCGGAAATTTATAAAAGTTTTTTTTTCATACCTAACATAGGAAATTTTAATAGAAGGTTCCCTACAAGTTTTTCTATCACTATTAAAAAGAAAGATTTCATCGGAAAGTCACGCTATTTACAGCCATGAGATTTTTTAGATTTTTATAAAAAAAAATGTTTAACTATAAAATTTGATTATTTATACAAGTATGATACAACGTCTCCCCTCAGAATCATATTTTGTAATCAATGTTTTATCATTGAATTCAAATATAACACATCCATTCCAACGATGTGCTCGACAACTACTGTACTTGTCCACCATTTTTATTTTGTCATTCGTCCCTACGATTATTTCTGTGAAAATTGGAATAAATTATATAGGTTGTTTTCCATATTTACACATTACATCTAAAATATTAATACATCCATAATTATTTTTTACAACTAATATAGGTATACACATTGACCGCACGATAGTTTTTTTTTTCCAAGGACTTGGTTTAAATTCCAAGGGAAAGGATAGACACAAATACACAAATAATGCCATACATAATTTAGGCACCCCCAGCCACCAGAGCCAAGGTCTCAATAAATGGCAATGCTACACTAAGTCACTATAGGTAAGTAGTCATTAGGTATACTCTTTTATACGTGCATTAATACTAAAAATTAAAATAATATTTTCTTACTTTTCATTGTGCTATTTAGTTTCATCCTATTTACAAACTTGCCAAAGTCATCACGATACTCTCCCAAGCCATCATCATCCAAACTACCTGAATAGCAAAAAAGTGATTTAACTCTCGCTGATAAACAAAAAAATAAACAATTTATTTATCTGTCCTAACATTGTACTAACGGTACATTATTTTACATTATTAATTATTATTACTGGTGTTTTATTGGTTATTTTATAAAAATGTTATCCTGACATTTTCCACATTTCATCTAAATTGTTTTACGTATATATATTTGTTATTTGCATTATTACTAATTATTAGTTATTACTGTAGTTTTTATTGATACTTTAAATTTTTATTATGACGTTTTTGAAACAGTATATTTATTAAATCATTATTATGTTTTAACTTTAATTTACATTAATTAAATCGGATTTTACTCAATATTTCCTACAATGTAAGGTTAGTGATTTAATTATAGGTACCGGATGCGATTCCAGTACAAGAGGGTTAGAAAATAGGAGGCAATTTGTGTGACAGTGGCGGAATTCTGGGCATTTGCCACTACAATCGCCGTAGTTTCCCTTTGTTTTACACTGTGTTTGGCCAATTTTGCAGCCAATTTCTGTACCTTTCTAATTTTGCCCCCCCTCCCAAAAAAATTAATTCTTGGATCTGCCGACTGCCACTGTTGTGTGAACGATATTTTTGAAATTGGGAGGCAATTATATCGGGTAATTTTTTTTAAAAAAAAAGTTCACAGGAGACATTTCAATGGTCAGATTCTCAAAATGATTTTTTGGTTTGTTTGAAATAAATAAATTAGTTAATAAAAATAAAAATACTTTGGGAATTATAAGTTGTTTCGAATATTTTTTTAATTTAATTTATACAGTAAATAATAATAAAACATTTGGATAATACAAAATCATGCAGGTAAATTATATAATAGAGTTAATAGTAATTAGTAAAACAATTATAAGTTACTTGTAAGCCCAATGGCCCATGTAGCCGAAGGTCTTTATATTTTATAAAAATAAGAAAAAAAAAATTATAAGTTGTATACTTACCTAATATTAGCAAAGTAATGAGACATCATCTTCACATATTCAGCAATATATGAACAACAGTATTTTAAATATATATAATAGATATCGATGAATTCAAGCCCGTCCAAGTCACTTAGATACTATGGTTGCGCAATTATTACTATAGATGCCTATTTTAGAAGCCAAAAAATCCATGGCGCAATTTACCATAGTATTTTTACTATAGGTACCTGTTCAGCGTGGGCACAATTTACAAGCGCCCGTAATAGGTATAAATAATTTAATAATTGTATAACCTATTATAATTTATAAGTATAGTAAAATGTAGTTATTGTTTTGCATTAATGTGAATAATGTGATTTGTATCAATTAATTATTTAGGTACCTATGTAGATATATTCCGTTTATTATTTTCTAAGTAATTAGGTACCTCGAAATTTAAATCTATAAAATCTTTCTACGACTCATAATACTTACATATATTTTCATTATAAGATACACTTAGTTGATATTCATCACCGCACTTATATGAATTCACTGAAATTGTTAGACATTGAAGAATAAAAAAAATATAAACCACTAAACGATTCATTTTTATTATTTTTAAAAATCAGTGCCTCCTGCAATTTAATGAAGGTTGGTCTTTATACCACGAATAAAACACAATGGAGGCAATTTTTTATTTTTGTATAAGTTAGCAATTATGTGTATAAAATCAAATATACATTATGTTGTATTATTTAAGTATTTATTCTGGTATTTTTTATATTAGTGGCGTTTGAATGATTAAATAACATGACTGTTTTTCGCAGTTGTATACACAAAAACACAACGAGTAAAATAATTACCACTCCCAGATTTTCGATAACCCAGATAGGTATATTTACAATGTATACCTACCAAACACACATCACTTATAGACTTATAAGTCATAGACTATATAGTTGTACCCAGACGAGTCATTTGAGGTATTGCTGCTGCAGGGTATGCGTGTTCCATTTTCCTCCAAAAACGAGATACCGTTTTCTTCCACTGTTCATTTTCCTCCACAAAAAAAAAAAAAGTTGGTTTCCATTTCCTCCAAATTATTTTCGACTAAAGTTATATCTATTTTTCTCCAATATTTTTGTTGTAGTATTACGTTCCGTTTAATAAAAATAGAGTAAAGCTAGGATCACATTTTGCGCTTGTCGGTTGATGATACGTACATATATTAACATACATTTCTTTAAACAGGTATTCACTTGTTGCTGAAATGTCCAATAATTATTTAAAAATATAATATTATAATCAATTTATTTTTTTTTTTTTGGTATGTATAAATTGTTTATAGGTATTAACTATTTTATTATTTTATTTATTATTTATTGGAGGAAAACGGTATCTCGTTTTTTGGAGGAAAATGGCTACGGCCGCGTGTGCATATAGGTGTTAGGTATACCTATCATTTATTAAGAATTTATTAAAAATGTATGAAATGTTCAATACAAATAATAATTTAATAGCTATTGTTATTTATAGTTTTATAGGCAAGGCTTGAATATTTGATAAAAGGTTCCTAAAAATAAACTTGTACCCCCCAAAGCTTTTATAATATATATAACCACATACTATACTGTACTTGAAAATTTAGTATTTTGTGTGTAAAAAAATGTGTACCATCTCCCAGGCAGGGATCAAAACCATTTCAAATTTTAACGGTTAGGGTTTCGGTTTCGGTTTTCTACATTTTCTGGTTTTGGTTTGGGATTTAAGATCGGTTTTGGTTTCGGTTTCAAATAAAGGGCTTTTAAACTTATCGGTATCAAGAACGGGTTTTGAAAATTATCATTTTATTTTCCTGTACCTAATAACTGTAGACCCGATTTTTACTATTTATTAACTATTAAGGAAGGGCTGGGCCTAAAGCAATAAAATATGTCTGATTTGTATAATAAATTAGTGTAGGTACTTACAATATACCAAAATATTTACATTTAAAAGAATTAATTTCGTGTTGTTAACTTTAATGACAGTCGTACTTTTGTAAACAACACATGGTTGGCATTATTATTCGATTACATCAGTATTTAATTGTAATTTACAATTAGGTATTATTGTTTACAATTACACTATATTACAGTATAATAAATCTCTTGTTATGTAATTAATGCTCATGTCCGGAAGCGTAGGAATGCCACCGAAATTATTAAAAATGTTTTTCAATATTTGTTATAGCGGATATAATTTCTGTAATTACAAATAATTTATCTATTAAAACGGATATAATTTCTGTAATTACGAATAATTTATCTATTAAAACGGATATAATTTCTGATATTACAAATTACTTACACAATAACCAAATTGTTATACGAAAATAATTTCATGAATGAAAAATGTTTACGCGTCATGCAAGGAGGTTATATGATTATAAGATGTAACCAAAAGTTTATGTTTTGTAAGGACTATGGTATATTATCTTTTAGTGTCTGGTTGTGCAGAGGATACGCATAATATATGCACTCGGTACTTTTGGGGATTTCCACTTTACCACCAGCTGGACGGAAAAGGACGCTTTCCAACGTTTCAACTGCCATTGAAAACCAAACTTTCGGTGCAAACGTGACAAAAAAGTTATTGATAATAATATATGATATAAAATGATGTAAAAATTAATTCACCTGATATTTTCCCCCCTTTTTATGTTATTGTAAAAAGATTTTTATTTAGGTTTATATTTTGTAACAAGTTATAATTAAAAAAAAATATTTAATATTCATAATACCTATATTAATACTAAAAAATAAAATAGGTATCATTGGATCTTCCTTTAAACTATATGTAATTTGTAGGTATACGTACCTACTATGTAGGTAGGTATATTATAAAAGGTGTACAAAATAAAGAGCTAAAATAAAAAAAAAGCGAGTGAGTGGATGTCGCTTTGCTGTACAGTAGGTTACAAGTTGGTCACTATATAATGAATTGTATTAAATTTGAATTCAATGATATCATATTATTGTATACGAAAAACGATTCTGAGCGGAGACGGTTTGTCAGTCTGGATATTTTATTATAGCCTATAAGTTAAATTAATATTATAAATTACAACAAAATAACTAAAATCATTATTTTTATTTTTATTCATTTCTATGGTGATAAACTAAGTGTTAAAAATTAAAATCTCATTTTTAGCGGTTTTTTGTATTTTGTCAGTGGTTATTCCGTTATCACTAAATAAATATTGAGAAAATCGAAAAATGACCTCTCTAAAGTACCATTTTGATCCAATTTGCTAAAATATAAGATACTATATGTTGAAATCGAAGAACTCCTTCTGGTAAAAATTTTGTATACAGGATAAAAAAAAAATAAACACCATTGTAAAACCAATAGATCCCTTGCTCCGCTCAATCTAAGACGAAATTTAACACATATTTTCTTCAAAATTAAATTTTTTATTTAACTATTAATTAACTTCTCCGATTTAGTAGGCAAGAAAAACAACACTAATAGTAATAATAATAATAGGTATAATATGTGGTCTCTTAAGGCGGCACTGCATTGAATTATCCGGTCTTATAAGTTTTCGACGACTCTCTCACAAACTTCCGGTTAGAGTCGTACAAGTATAATATAATTATTACCAGGATAACTAATCGAAACAAAAATATTGCATTATTAATCAGCAAAAGTCTTCTCATTTGAAAAACCAATTTTTATCGGTGTCATTGTTTTTCATGTATCTCCATTGACTATGATATGGAAGTATGAAACTATCGCTTTATATACCTATGTCCTGTACATAGTTACATTATTGCAAGTTTGAATACATAATAGTCTTAATAGTAAACATGTATTTATGTAATTATAAATATAAAACGATAATTCCATAGGGTTAACGACCCGAAGAAAACAAGAACACCGATTGATTTTTTAAATAAGAAGACTTTTCTGAAATAAATTAGTTGTTCCGCTGTTCTATGATGCAATGTTTTTGTTTCGAATGGTTGGTGGTAATTATTGTACAACTCTAAACGCTGATGTCTTACGTCAGAAATCTGAAATCATTGTACTACTATATTTTATTAGGTACTATTTCGCTAGTAGCAAGTATAGAAATGAATAGGTACTTTACGGTGTAATGTGATTAAATAGTCCAATCGATCTTCATAAGGCAACGTTCTCGACCGCAAATAACATCGTTTTAGTTGGTTTATAGTCCAAAAGTACCTATTTTTTGTGTCTTCTATTGTGTAATTTGATTTTAACGGTTTACTGGATTTCGACGGATTACAGCGTAATTCATTCAAACGCATCAATAAAAGAAGCACGAGAATAATGTACATGATTTTGAAACACATACATGGAATATAACAATTTATGTCAGAAAATATAATACATCGTCTTTTAAGATTAATTTATTTACCTAGTTATTCGAGGTACCTAGTACTTATAGATACCTATTTCTGTTTATATTTTATATTTTGTTTGGTCGTCCGGACTACTAGAATGTTTTATTATTAATAATATAAAACAAGATTTAATCAGGACTGCATATTATTCAGGTCAGTTGGTACCTAGGCACTCTTTCGGTATATTAATACATTCATTTTATAAAAATATACAACATATTATATTAGGCTCCTATATTATATTTTATTATATACAATAAATCTGAATCTTAAATCTTGTATAGTAAAAATATAAAATGCTAAGAGGAGGTAATCAGTTATTGTTTTTTTTATACATTTCAGAAATAATTAATAAATTCAATTTTCAAAATATTATCGTCTTTGATAAGTTAAAATATTATTATATAGTTGGACTGCCTTTATGAAAAATTCCAAAATACGCCACTGATGTAGCCTTGTGATGTATATGTCCAGGACTGGACTAGTCAACAGTTGGGCAAATACTCATCAGATTTTTAAATTTTCATATTTATTGGTTTTGGGTTAATGTACTTCCGGCCTATGTTATCAACTATGTATATTGTCTAATAACAAATTAAACAAAACCGACCTATTTATGGTACATTGATACACAAAAAATATTCTATATTACTACTTACAAATACAATTTATAAGGAATTATGTTGATTGTCGAGTAGGTACTTACTTAATTGCTTTAAAATATCAACAGAACATTTCATAATTTGTTTCTCAGTTATAATAGTTTGAAGGTTTTTCATTTTTCCAAGGTTCAAAAGTTCAGTTCCTAAATTCACCAAACTTTATTAGGGTATGAACATTATACTTATCCACTATAGTACCTACCTACCTACAATAATGTATAAAAAGAAATGGTTGAAAATTTGAAATTTTCTTTTTAGAGGGTTGGGGGAATAATCCAAAGTACAAAGTAAAATTATCTATACCCAGTTAATATAAAGTTTTTACATAATATGCAGATGAAGATTACGTACAAATCGATTTAGATGAGGGGATAGGGGGCTACCGAATGCCCGTATAATATACTGTGGTATAGATTTCAGTGTCTGTTTGTGCAGGGTATACATGTGTGAAATGTGCGCACAATAAATAATTAAAATATTGTTCATGTCAAAAATAAATAATAATAATTCAATTTAAAGACAATAAGTTGTTTTTTAAAAAAAATATTTAATACACAACTTATTCGATCAGTTAAAAATTCAAAAACTATCAAACATTTTTTTTAGGCAAATAAGTTTTTTAAATTTCGGAGTTAGCCATTTTGTTGATCGTATTTTTTAAAACTGTTCAAAAACACAAAAAAAAAAATATTAATACACAACTTATTCGATCAGTTAAAAATTCAAAAACTATCAAACATTTTTTTTAGGCAAATAAGTTTTTTAAATTTCGGAGTTAGCCATTTTGTTGATCGTATTTTTTAAAACTGTTCAAAAACACAAAAAAAAAAATATTAAATTTAATGAAAATCGCCCAAGTTGGACCTAATTATTATTTTTAATTTTAGCCCAAAAATCAGCGTGATTGTAATAATTAACATGCAAATCATATTTTGCTAATGCCGTATGCATAGGTAACATAACTATTATTCTTAGAAATTCAAAATAATAATTAGCTCTAACTTTTGCAATTTTCATTACATTTTAATATTTATTTTTTTTTTGAACTGTTTTAAAAAATACGTTCAACCAAATGGCTACCTTGGAAATTTAAAAAACTTATTTGCCTAAGAAATGTTTTGATAATTTTTGAAAAAAAAAATTGAATATTATGCTATTCAATCAGAATTTCCATATTTATTACTGTAAAAAAAAACTGCATTTAAATATATTGATTTTCCATGGAGATACTCAGGGTAATAAGGGACTTCTGGGATATACTGTATATTAAAATATATTTTGTACACGACAAAAATGTATTATATTGAATACTCCTATTTTATTTTACCATAAATTAACCATATTTAACCAATTATTATTGTTTTTATAATTAAATTTAACAAATATTTTCTAAGAGGGTAGTTGAAACATTTTTAATTATACCAACGAATAATTACTATGGAAATAAATAGACTTAACATGTAGTTGATATGTATTGTTAATTTTTTTTAGAACTATCTTTACATGTTTTTTGTGAGTAAGTAACTTACTAAATAATTACTTTTTCAATTGAATTGGTCTATCTAGACTTTAGTACAGTTAATTTTGATTGGCTTTATAATATAACCATTGTAATTGAAAAATTATTGAATTTAATTAACTAGGAAGTTGTCGTTTATTGTAAAATTAAATGTAAAAACAAATATTTTAACGGAACATTAAATACAATATACTTAAACCAATGATAATATTTTTTGGTCATTAATCTTGTATCATTCATATCAGTTATCGACATTCAATCTTCAGACTGGCTTTTATTATATGTTATACAAATTAATATTTTAAATTATAAATAAAAATTGCAATAAAAAAAAAAGTATATACATTTTATATTAATAATATTGCTTTTTGAAAATTAATAATAATTTACAAAAATACAATTATTGATAAAACAAAATTTTTGAAGTTTTTAATGTTTAATGACAAAATTATTATACAATCTAAATATTCCATAATATATGATCGTTAGTAAATCATTTTTTATCCAGATATTTTTACAAAATCTACATTTATAGTTTTCCCAATATTGTTAAGACGTTCAACTTTACCGTGTTTTGAACCCAACTGGTGTTTGATCATTTGACTTTTCAGTACTAAAATGTGCATATATCTACTGTACTGTTGAGCCATTGACATAGCTTTCTCAAATGTTTCTACTCTTTGATTTGGATGCTTAGCGTAGAGGATCTAGAATACAAAATTACAATAGGTAAAATAATAATAGCATATATTTATAAAGTAATAACTAAATAAATATCCGATAATTTCTGCTAAATTAATTTTATCCAAAAATATATTTATGAAAAAGATATAGCCAAAAATAATGTCCCTGAAACATATATTATCCCATAAGTAATCTAACTTTCAGATAAAATATTAAAAGATATTTTACACATCCTCACATTCCCCAGTACATTTCTTATTGAGAAAAATATATTTATGTAATACCAATTAATTTTTTTGATAAAATCTTTTGTATTTCAAAAACAAACAAACAATACTTGAAATTTTACCAAATATTTAGTTTTTGAAATTTTTGATTTTTTTTTAATATACTGATAAAAAATGGTAAGGTTGTTTTCAAAAAGCTTGTAAATATAATACAAGATTTTTCATTAGAGCATTCTCAAAATATGGGGTCTAATACACCATCTAAGTTCAGAATTATTGTTATTTGTTTATATGTTACATTTCACTCAAAATCTAGTATACAGCTGAACGACTTTCAAGGCTTTTATTAAGAGAATACTACCCATGCATTTGTTGTCTCCGTCTTACAAACGTTCAACATAGCAAATTTTAGTTCACTAGTTTCGATTGTGTGTAGTTAGTTTTGATATTAGTGTGAATTAACTTATTACTAAGCTTTTAGGTAAGAACATTATCTTTGCTTAGTCATTAGATTATAATTTTCAAGCAAAATATGAGCATTTTTAATTTGTGATACTTCAAATACCCATATCTTGCATGAAAATTAAAATATTGAAAAACTCTTCAATGCTAAGAGCACAAATAATGCTCATGTTTGTATCTACAAGTTTGATAATAGGTCAAAATTCACTCTAATATCAAAACTAACGGCATACAATTGAAATTAGTGAATGGAAATTTCCTATGTTTGTAAGACAGAAACTACAAATGCATGGATAGTGTCATCCTAAGTATAAACCAGTTTTATTTTATTATACAAATTTGTAAGTCAAGTACAATGAGACTTACTTTATTAATGGAGTCAATACGAGCCTTGATGTGACCATCCAAAATTAGTTGCATAAGTTCATTCTCTAAATCAGGCAATGGAGTATTGAAACATAATGCCATTTTTCTTAAGTCAGCAGAGTCGTATGGACTAAATAATTACAAATTTGATTATTATTAAAACTATTATTTCAAATATGTTGTTAAATATTTGCTTACCAGAAATATTGAATCATTGCTTTGCTTCTTATATTAGAGTAGAGCTGGTTTATGTGAGATCCAATGTACATATCGAGAAGTAAAATTGGCTAAAATGAAATATATTACGTAGTCTTTTAGTTATTAAAATCATTTATAATAAACAATATGAAAGGAATATCCAAATAAATGTTTAGTACTTTTATTTTGTTCAAAATTGTTAAACAGACTTCATATTTGGACTCATAGAACTTGAAAATCGCATCACGTACTTCAGGTTCCAGTTCAAGGAATAATTTGAATGAGCTAAAAAAAAGTTAGTTATAAACATGGTGATTAGTAGTGTTAAAAGTGAATAATAATAATACTGTAAATAAAATACCATTAAATACCATTATACCAATATTTTAGCTTTTGGGTGGAATATGAAATTATGTCAGATCAAAAGGTTAAAAAAAAATGTTTAAATATTAATATTGATACACACATATTATACAGTAAATATTAGATTACTATACTAATGTGAGCACATTATAAGTAATTAAATAATAAACATTTTTTTTTTATTGTTTTTATATTTTGTTTATTAACACAGTTATAGTAGTTGAGTATATTTGTTGTTTAGTATGAATAAGTATAATATTATACATAATACAAACACGCAATATATAATAACATAGGTGGAAATTAATAAAATATTACGAGTCTATTCAAAATAAGAAGTAATGGATGAGTTGTATATTGGAAATGGTGTAGCCAATAGTGAGAAGAGACATAACAGGAATAATGTTTCAAACAGTGCATTTTCTCACTTATCACACACAATTCGCTATAGGTGTTTTGTCATTTTAATAAAGAAAGTACTAAGTAGTAACATAGTTATTTGTTTCTTTAGTAATTCAGTAATAACTTTTTGTCATATAATTTAACTACAATACAATTGTAATACTAAAATGTATTTAAATGTATAAGAAGTTCATTTTAAAAGATATTAAATTGTGTTTGTGTCATATAGTATTTTTTATTTTAGTGTTGATTTAATTTGAATTTCTGTGTCCCTTATTAGTTTTAGTGAATGTATATAAATTATAGTATATTTACAAACCTATAATATTTATACAAACAGAAAAACTTACTTGTTGCAAATAACGCTATTTTGAAGTTCTAAACGGTTAAAAGTAGCTAATGCACAGAGTCCTCCATAAATAGCAATATCATTAGGAGTCATTACGTCACAAGAATCCCAATAATCAAGATTGGTTTTCAAGAAATTTTGAGCAGCTAATTTGTATTTACGACCAGCAAGTTCAGCTAAACCTGTCATGCATTTAAGTGTAGAACTGTATGTGGTCTGTAGTTCAGAATTCTAAAAAAATTAAATACAAATTACTAATACTATTAAATATATTATTAATTATTAATCATTTAAGCTATTATTACTTCCATATAGTCCGGAGTAGATTCAGCTTTAATTATGTAATTTATAACATGTGACCAATTTTGCAGATAAATTCCAACCTGGTAATAAACATTGATTTTATTATCAAAAATTAATATTTAAACTGATAAGATATGAATTACAAATTTATTTTATTTTATAAAAAAATAACTAATAAGTCACTATAATTTCCTATAACTAAAAAACAAAAGAAGGTACTAACAATTAGATCATCAATAATATTATCTTTATAAATTTCTATCTGGCTTAAATACAGCAATTTTAAGTAGAAAATGTCAAAAATGAAAATTGTACACCATGCAATAAGCTCCACACATAATTTAAGATCGTAGCAAACATATTTTTCATACGTTTTAGACCAATAACCGGTGGTAAATTACACATTCTTTGGAATGTTCGATTTTAATTTTTTATGCATGTATGAACTCTTTGACAAAATATCTAGGATTTTTAGGAAGTTGATTTTCAATTTTAAAAGACCTTAAAATAAGATTTATTTGCAAAAATACCATGAAATAATTACTTTACATTTGCATTTATTGTGGGCATATCTGATTTTAAATCAAAAAAGTGATTCCTAAAAATCATAGTCTAAAAGCTTATAAATTCAACCATTTTTTAAAAATTACAATCAAATTTTAGGAAGTATGTTTAATTTACTACCCCTTTTAGTAGTTTTTATAATACAAACAATAATATTTTCATTTTATGCAAAGTATTGGCATGTGTGTGAGTTGAAACCGGTGGAGGTTGCCCGACGGGGTATTACAGAGAATCTTGGAAACACATACTAATGTTAATTTACTATCTACACATAGACATAGCCCAAATGTTTATGTCATGTGAATTGCCTAAATATTACTCCTTAAAATATAATATGTTGGAGCCCTCTTAATGTACAAAATTTTAGTTAACTCTAGAGCACATGCTTTACGGTCAAAAATACTGGGCGTATAGAAATTTGTTCACTGTTTCAAGAATTCAAAATATTTATGTAATCTATACCTTATAGTATCTTATAATTAGGTAATAAACTAAAATTAAATACGACTCTCAACTTATATGATCTGATGTTGGTAATATAGAAATATTCAAAGTTCATAACCCATTAAAAATACCGTCTAAAAGACCTTGTGTGTGGTAGGCTAACATTTATAAATAATTAAATTTAAAAAAACTCAATTTTGGGTTATTTTTAAATTGTGTTTCTAAAGAATTTCTGGCCGATAAAACAATATTAATCATAATAATAATTATTAATTAATTTATAGAGTTTTAATTAAAATATTTTGATACGTCATCAAGAACACTGTGTCCGTATATTCTCATGAATAATTTTAATGGATTAAAATTTTAATGTAGGGTTAAGAAATATTAATATTATTATGTCTAAGGGAAATAGCAAAATTATTTAATCTCATACTCGATAGATACATACTTTTATTATGTTAAGACACATTGATATGACATGAGAGGAACTAGTACAATAATCTCGAGCCTTTGAATAACTTTTAGTTGCTTCAATGAGGTCTCCACAATTGACATAATGATCACCAATTTCATTATGACCACGACGAATGCTTTCCTTAATCGAATTACTTTTATAGTTCTTAAGATCTCCATCTAGCTTTTCAAGTTTCATAGCTGATTTTTGAGTTGTAGTTTCTACCCAAATAGCATTGAATACTGGAAGTCCTGTATCTACCGGATTAGCTCCAGTAACATCTGGTAGTACAATTCTATTGCACAAAAAATAAAAAATAAATTAAATTTATAAACAAAGTTATAGTTTTAAATAAAAATAATACCCATGGCATTGTTGAAGTTTATGATGCAGCACTTGATACAGATTAGCATTCATTGTAGTAATAACATGTGAAATGGCCAGACGTAATGCATCAGATCGCAATCTTGGACAATGGTCTGCTATATACATAAGCCTGTAAATGCGAGCTAATCCAATGTAACTATTGGCATATGTCTCAAGATCCTAAAGTCCATAATAATAATAATAGCTTAATAACGCGGTCATTAGTAAAAAAGCACATTAGTCCTTACAAATGAATCAATGTCCACTTCATACAATTCTTCTTCGTTGTTGTCATTTTCTTCAGGAGGTGCATCGACTTGCATCGGATCTATGGCTCCAGCCTGGGCATTTCGTAAGGTGCGCTGAAATATAATGATAAATTATCGTTGGGTTACTTACATCGTGTTTATTGAAGAACGAAAAATGTACGTACGTTCAGCGATCTCAATGATGCCATTTTCTGTATAATGTAATTCGTTTTAACGTATTATGTCAACGGATATCGAACGCCGTTCTGGTATCTACCACTATCCGGTAACGAATCGTTATTTGTCTTTGTGAGTTAGTTATCCCCACGGACTAAGATATTGTTCTATGTGATATAATGGACTGGATACGAGCAGCTTATCACGGCCACGAATGTACGTACAAGAGGCAAAGTGCGGGTGTTCGCCCGTGTTCCTGGAGTTCACAGCGCCCTCTGCATTTAACACGGACTATGATACAAATTGTGTAGCCAAATAAAACCACCGGTAGCGCTGAAAACTTCAAGAACAGAATTCTTATCGGCTAAGTGACACCTTTTCGCGGCTGTCCCCCACCGACCATGTCGTTTCCAGTCCATTATATCTTAGTCCGTGGATTAATGGTTATCCCCTACAACAATGTAATCGCGTCGAAATTGTGAAGATTGAAGATCGATATAGTTCGGTTCAACACTCGGAAAAACAATATTATTTATTTACAATTCCCACGGTCTATTGTCTAGTACTTTATAAAAAAAATAAAGTAGTAAATATCATGTAAATATATATAAATAATAGTGAAATGTGAATATTGTATTATTGTGATTAGTGGTCGCTGGTCAGTTGTCGTGTGCGGTATTGCCGTATTGGTATATACTATATTGGACTGCGGTGATAATGACGAAATCGAGATAAGGATAGTTTTTTTTATGATAACTGTAACCACGGTAGAAGTATAACTACGGAGACGGTCGCAAATTATTTTCTATTGGCAAAACAAATTAACACTGGGAGCGCTGTCGACGCCTATCATACTGGTGCATAGACACATAAATGAAGGGGTTAACGAATAAAGGACAAACGTGTTACTGACATTTTTTCAAAAATGCATTTAATTGCATGAATAAAGGTGTTAAATGTAATACACATCATACAACAATTTTATAAGGTTTAATTTAGTAGTCACCAATAATAGTTATGGTTACTTACGTGTTATAGGAAGAATTGATCATTAGTTGTAAATTTGTAATGGATAGAAGTGGTAGTGTATGTTAACTTGAACAATTTCAAGAATGTTAGTTAACACCTTTAAGTAAAAAAAACTAAAAAAATTGAAAACTGACAATGTCTGTAAAAAGCTCAAAAAGAGTCAAAATCTTATCGTGTATAGAAAATGAAAATATAAACATACAGTGAAATTTTCATGTAGGTACCTATATACGTTCATTTAGTTTTCGCTTCGGCATTAAATAACTATTGAGAAAATCGAAAAATGACCTCTCTAAAGTACCATCTTGATCCAATTTGCTAAAAGAAAATGTACTATATGTTGAAAATTTGAAATCGAAGACCTCCTTCTGGTAGAAATTGTGTATACAGGATAAAAAAAAAAACACCATTGTAAAACTACAAGCTTCCTCGTTCCGCTCAGAATCTAAAACTTGCGTAATACAAATAAATAATAATGAATTTTCTATTTTGGTTTGTTGTCTTATATCGAGTTTTAGGTGTACCGATAGGCGATAAGTACCAATACCGATAGGTAACAATCCGAGTGATCGGCAAGAAAAACAAACATTAAGTCATTAACACTTATTATATATAAATATATTAGGGGTACCTATCTGCCTTTACTTACTGTAAAATTAAAGCTCTTACATACCTATGTCATATAATTATATAATACCTAAGATAATAATAATAATAGAATCCATGACTGCTATTTAATTATGTATAATTATTGTCTTATCTTTAGTAAACGAGGTATCCAAGTGGATACTAAGTGGTGCAGCCAGAGTCCAAGAGAGTATGCTGTCATGCTGATATTGCCTCTAGGACTTCAGCCGTGTTCTAAACTAATGAAATAGGTTATGTATACAGCTCAAGTATTATATTATTATTATGATTGGTCAAATGCACATAAGTTGTAAACATTAAATACATGTAGGTATAATGCATTTTAGTGTGCACTTTTAAAAATATTATCTACATAAAATATGTGTGATAACCAATGGCGTCCGCAAGGGGGGGGCAAGTAGGGGCATCTGCCCCTCCCTTGGCTTTTTTCTTGGTCAATTATCATTAGATAATATAAAATAACACAAAAATACAAAATAAATATTTTTTAAATTAAAAACATTTTTCGTAACGTTGAGTGCCACTCGACACGTAGTCAACAAATGTTTTGTACATGGCTAAATATATATATTAATATATATATTTAGCCATGGTTTTGTAAATTTTTATCGGTGTATTAAGTCATCGGTTTTAGATGCACTGTTTTGACTTTTATAATATGTGAATATTCAGTAGGATCTCGTATTCTATCGTTATTTCATTGGTGTCATTGATTATAATTTATAAATATTACTATACTATACATAAAAAAAAAATAGTATTTATAATCAATGTTGGTATATTTGGATTTTGCGTAGCTATTTTTAATGGATATTAATTATTTTTTCCCGAATGACGACGACGGCAACGGCGATGTCGACACGCAGTGTTACTATTTTTATTTTTTATTTCCGATAATAATATGACAATATATATACTAATTGTCGCCGAATGACAAAAATAATAATATTAATTTATTTTAATAATGTGTAGGATATGTTTGCTTGGATGTCTAATAAAATAACAATAAATGAGTATTTATATTCGCAGACTATGGTACACGCTATTTTCACATTTTACATAGCGTTCCTTATACATGTTTATTTTGACACACGTTTGTTGATGACAATGTTATTATTATTTGGTACTGTCGATTATTACAATAATAAATCAAATAATCTTTATAATTTAATAACTTTAATATATATTTGTACTAAAATGATTTTAATAGCAAAAATTTCACAGCGCATGGCACGAATAACCGATTTCGATGCATAGAAAAAAAAACTATAGTTGACCGTCGGCGTCGCGGCTCAGTCTTAGCGTGGATATTATATACGATATCGGATATACCCATCATAAATTCATAAATACTGTGACACTCATCGTATTAACATCTACTTAGGTAAGTTATCTACTCTTTTTATGATTTAATTTAATTTATGAGTTTATCTAGTGTCTTAGTGAATAGTGTTATAATGTATGGTATTTTTAATATTAAAAAAAAGAGTAATAATAGTTCTAAACAAGATGAAGAACAAAATCAAACCTGTAATATTAATAATGAAGATGGTGAACTGAAATCAGGTAATAATATTTTTAATAGTACTTTTGAAAAACAACCAGTTACAGAATTACCATCGAAACCGACGACATCGTCTTCATTAATGTCATTTAAATCAGATTTATTGAATCCTATTAATTTAGGCAATGATAGTTTTAGTAGGCTAGATATTGTGAACTTGGTTAATCTTTCGTGTACAGTAGTTATTGATGAAAAAACAAAACATGAACTATTAACCAATATCTGGACACCAGAAATTAAATATAGTTTCAAGGAAGATAGTATGTCAGTTGCTCGTAGTTTTCGGTATGAATGGTTAAGTACATATTCACCATGGTTGTCTTATTCTAAAAAAATGAAAGGTCCATTTTGTGTATTCTGTGTTTTATTTCATTCATCTAGTGGTCATGGGAATTCTTATAAATAAATTCAGTTTGTAAAAAAACCATGTATTAAGTTTAAAGACTTTCACAAAAAAGCATGCGAACATAAAGTTTCTAAGACACACTTACAATGCACAGAAAATGCTATAAATTTAATTAAGGTTTTTTCTAACAAAGCTACTACTGTTTTTGATAAAATTAACACTTCTCATAAGTTATTAATTGATAATAATAGGAAAAAAATTGCTCCTATTATTTCAAGTATAATATTTTGTGGCACTCAAGAAATTGCTTTGCGTGGAAAAAAATCAAATGAAGGAAATTTCAATGCTTTAATTAATTTTAGAACTGAAGCAGGTGATAAAATTTTACAAAGTCATTTAGAATCAAGCCCCAAAAATTCCAAATATATTTCAGCTAGAGTTCAAAATGAAATAATTGATATTACAGGAAAAAAAATCTTAAGCAGAATAACAAATTATTTAGTGAAATCGGAATCATTTTTTTCTATTCTGGCAGATGAGACTGCTGATATTTCTGGTACAGAACAGTTATCCATAGGCATAAGATACATTTCATTTGAATCAGAAAAGCCTATAGTCAAAGAAGAATTTTTAGGTTTTGTTGCTTTAACAGATATGCATGCTAAAATTGTAGCAAAATCTATAATACATTTTTTGAGAAATTCTGGTCTTAATATAAACAATTGAGTAGGACAAGGATATGATGGTTGTAGTGCTTTGTCAGGTATTCATAATGGTGTTCAAGCAATTATTAAAAATTAATTTCCTAAAGCTGTATTTGTACATTGTTCATCACATAGACTAAATTTAGTAATAAATGATTTGAATAAACTTTAGCATGTTCAAAACTGTGCTGGAAGTATCAGGTCAATTATTAAATTTTTTAGGTTAAGTCCTAAAAGAAAAAAAAGAATAGAAAAAATTCCTTTATTTTGTGAGACTAGATGGTCAGAAAAATATAAAACTATAAGAATTTTTAGTGAAAATTTTGTTACAAACAAAAAGTCAAGCATTTCAGTTATATAGTGCAGCAACTAAATCTAATTTTATTGTATGTTTATTCATAATGGCAACATTTTCTGCTCAACTAGAACCTGTAACAAATGCATTACAAGCAGTACAGTTAGATTTATCTCAAGCTAGAAAATATATTAGTGAAATTATAGAAGTTTTTAACAACCTGGATGCGAAAAATTATTTTCATGAGATTTTTAAAACAGCTCAAAATGTTGCGATTGAGCTTGGAGAAGAAATTAAAATTCCTCGTATTATTTCTAACCAAAAGCATCGTTCAAATCATCCAATAAATACTCCCGAAGATTATTTTAGAGTTTCCTTATACCAACCATATGTAGATTCCTTAATAATGCAATTAAAGCTAAGATTTTCTGATGGAAACAGTACTGCTCATTCCTTATTAAATTTACACCCAAATAATATGAAAAAAATGCAGCATGATGAATTTAAAAATATGGTAGTAGAAATAAATAATTTTTATGAAATTGATAATTTTGTTGAGGAGTGTATGTTATGGTATAATGTGTGGAAAAATAGAAACATAAGTCAAAGTGAAATTAAAAATATAAGTTTCATAAGTCTTTTAGATGAAGCAAATTTATACCCAGCAGTTTATATTGCTCTAACTATCGCATTAACTCTACCAGTTACTACTTGTTCAATAGAAAGAACTTTTAGTACACTGCGTAGAGTAAAAACTTGGACAAGGAATACTATTAGTGATAATAGACTTAATGGTTTATGCATGATAGCTGTCCATAAAGAGTTTGTCAAAAATCATAAATTAGAATTAATTGAAGAAATTATAAATGAATTTGGTCTACTACCACGTAGAATGGAACTAATATTCAATGATTGAATAGTTATTATTTATAATTATTTATTAATATTTGTATATTATTTTTTTTTGAGAACCCAAAGTTGTGTGAGGTAATAGTATAATATTATGTTTGTAAAGGTTGATTCTTATGGTGTTTCTTTTTTATTTTATGGTGCTATATGTTATATATATATATTTCATGTTTTGAATATTAAAAGTTTTTATTATTTATTTTATATTATTATTTATACAGTTCAATATGTGAGAATACATATTTTTTTAATAATACATTTTAATGAAGGTTGTTTACTATAGTATTATAATATAGTTATGTTTGTTTTTAAGTAAAAAAATAAATATATAATTTCCTAATGATTTGGTATTTTTTTTTTTTTATAGAAGCTAGAAACATTTAATTTTATAAGTAACCTAAAATTATCAAATTAATAATTACATTTTATTTGTATAAAAAAATTGCATTTGTTAATTTAAAGTTGCACATTAATTAATTAAAACTAATGCTGCAAGATTAAGTTCTAACTATTTACACATAATTAATAATTTAATTTTTACGTTATCTATCTATTTGAAAGAAAACACATCACAAACAATGAGGTATTTTATTACTAATCAAATATTGAAACAAAAATAAATACCTTGCCCTCCCCTTGAAAAATTCCTGCGGACGCCCTTGGTGATAACTGATAGATATTTCTTACTACCTAAAAAATGTTATACATTTTATATCAAAAATATACCGTTATAAGATATTTTGTAATACAATGTAATATAATGTTTTCTATATTTCTATATTATTGTAATGTTATTTTTTGTTAAGTCTAATAGATATCTTATCGTTGTAAACATTCACCGTGCAAGGGCATCACCCTGGATGTTAGGTAGGTATTGTGAAATATTTCTCATATGTACATTTATTATTTAATTATTCAAAATAAAATTAACTAATTTTGTGCTCATTTAAAATTTCATAACATATTTGTACGTTTTTTAAATAATTAAAATATAGGTATAATATTATCTAATATCTATGTATGTATATAAAAATGAATATTTGTGTGTGTGCCTTTAATCTTTATGCATTCTTAAACCGTTCATCCGATTGCGATGACATTTTGTACAGAGATATATTAGACCTCTGTGCCCTACCTACTCGCCCCGACCCTTGCTCCGGCACTGAGGTGCAAGTATGCATCAAATCGAATTTTCACACATTGCCTATTTGATATGCTGTCGCACATTGTTCGCGATCTGACGTAGTCGGAGTGTCTACCGGGGAGGCTGAGTTGCACTCAAAAGGAGTTTAACAATCACAACTTTTTTAAAAGTTGTAATTTTTTACAATAGACGAAGTGCGTGGGACCAGCTGCTAGTAAAAATATATTTTGAAAAATACTTGTGTATTAGTAAATAGCTAACCAGAAATATGATATACCAAATGATAAATTAAATAATTGATTTTCTTCTATAAACTATATAAAGTGTTATAATTATTATTATTAAACTTTTAATGATTAGGTATAGTGAGAAATTATGTTACACTACTAAAATCAGTCATTAAATTGTGTGTTGATTTATAGAGATGTTGGTTTTCAATTTTTCATTTCCTGTATAATAGCTTACGTCTATAGCAGAAGTTATTCAATTCGATATTATCAAGTACCTATATTACATAGGTAGTATATAGGTATAGTAAATTTGCGTTCCATAGAATAGTTGATCCAATTTTTTGTTGTTAGCTTTATATCTGCTTTACCTTAGGCCCGGTTCACATGGATCCGTATCATACGCGCGTGTTTCATTCTTAACTGTTTAATTTCATATTATGTGTCCCTCCAACGATGGCCATGAGAAATTGAGCCAAAAGAATTTTAAATATTCTATTTTTATATAAATTTACGTTACTTTTATACAAACATTTAACAGTAGGTAATTTTTTTATATAAGTGTTTCAAATTTAAATTTTAACAAAATTAACAAATTATTTTTATAGTTGAAATTTCATAATATTTTCAATTCGAATAGTGTAGGTTTGAATGTAATAGCATCCTCATAAGTTGTTTTATTGCAATTTAAAAATATCAAAAGTAAATACTATGCCCAATCTATTATTTATATAGAAATTTGACTTTGAGGAAATTGGATATCAAAAATGTTAAACGAAAATAACGTTTTTAGTTCTGTTGTTGCGCAATTAAAAAAAATATATTAATTGGGACTGAAACTTTTGACCATTAGGTACGTATATTATTATTTTCTATACACAACGAAATTAGTTAAAAACAAATAAATATTATATATATTGATATTATATAATGTATTAAAAATAGGTGCCTATTGAACAGTATTTTTAACATAATATAATATGAATTACAATGAAGTACTAATATCTCTAATACTTATGTGTGGGAATACATTATTTATAAATAATGTTAAACCGTATACCTGAAGCCCACCTCATCTAACCTACATATTAGCTCGATTTTAATGTAGGCAATATTTAGCTTGAGTGTCGTTTTATTATATTGGTCAGTAGTCAGTTGATTTAATTATAATTAACTATGTCAGCAAAGTTTGTCGTTGATAGTTTTTTTTAATTTTTTTACTCCCGCCTAATAACTTTTCAGCTTGAAAGTTTTAAATCTCCCGATAGTTTGTTGGAAAAATATTTAAGACCCTGATCGAGACAGCATATTATTGGCTTTATAAAATAATTGTAATTGTATTAAACAATTTGTCGTCTCCAAGAAATTATATACGCGTGAAGGCAGCTAATTAACTGTTCCTATATACAGCTAATATTATACGACTATAATAGTTTACTACAGACGGTCGTAAGTACCACTTTTTTCAGGATAAATATTAAATTAAATTTATAATTATTTTCACCAACTGGTGTATGGCTTTATAAGCATATTGCATATTATTTTGTGATTGAGGAGGTTATTTTATATTTTGATAAAAACATTGTTTTTAAACTTTGGTTAGACAGTTTTCATTCAATAAAAATAGTTCTACAACTCGAAAACTAACAACCTAACCCCCTTCTCTCTTCTCTACGAACATTTATTTTGAGTAAGTACAGCATTGTCCTTATTAGGTGGTTAAGTGTGATTTTTAATCTCTACATTATGTCCTAATGGCTAATTGTATATTGTTTATATAGATCGAGAAAAAAATCATTAGTACAGTCATCTCGACTGTTATGTAACTATAATATCATCCTCATTTATCAATGGTTTTTATAAATAAGAAATGTTCATAACGTGGTTTATTTCATACTGACCAAAATGTAAGATTATGATATTCATTTACTCTAAATTATTATAAACTTCTCGTTATATTATTTAAAATGTGGTATAACCCGACTATATAGCTTAAGTAGTATATTGTACACATTATACACTATTCGCAGGTATACACTAGTCACTAATACCCATATAGGTTACGGATATAATACTAAATGAATTATAGACGTGAATTGATATATTTGTACACCGTTTTATTATATATCATATAAATGAAGTTCATTTTACCGTGCAGTTGTCGCCGAAATTTAAACATCGTTAAAATACAATATATTATATATATATATATATATTGCACATACCTGCCTACTCGTATATGTAATTTATATAAATACTGTATACATATTATGTAAAAATTACGGTGCACATGTACAAAATTGCAAATTGCATTATAAAGTATATATAATATATTATATTATATAATGATAATAATACAACTTAAAACGTGTTTCCTATTAAATCCATGTAAGTGTAATATACAATATTGTCTGCACGGGTTTTTACTTTTAATAATACAATCTTTCCTAAAGCTAGTTTTGTATGGTAAAAAACTTAAACATAATTTCGTAGTTTCATTTGATGTAAAATACATAGCACAATATTATGCTGTATATATAAGTATATAACGAACGTCAAACAATGTATGTACAAAAGAAAATATATATTATGTATATTTTTGTCGTACTCTTCGCCATTTCGTATCTACACGTTAATAATATCAATAACTTTAATAACAGTAAGTACTCTTTTAAAACTATATAATATTATTTATAACATTTATAACTGTATTTATATAAATTTAAGTGGATTCGCTTATATAGTTATACAAATTACAAATGACTACATAACAATAAAGATAATATTGTTAACACAAACTACACGTGTTCAGTGTAGCATAAAAAAATAATAGGTACTTATAACATATAGATATACAGATTTGACAAATCAACAATGAACGTATGTTTTACAAACTAGTTTTAACTAGATTGTAGTTTTGTTATTTGAGCTTTGCATATTTTTGTCGTAGTTGTACTCAGCAGTATCGTCGTATGCAGGGTTTTATATTTATTATTTTTCTGTGTATCTCTGAAGACAGAAGAGGTTTTTAAATTAACATTTTTCTTTCTAAAGATTGATCGAATAAACCCCGCCAGTTAATCTATTTTTCAACTAAAAAAAATATAGGGCACCTGAAATTTTGGGGGATGACAGTTGTAACCCTAACCCGCATCGCACGTCACTGCATTTTGTAATTTACATGAATGAGTAATTTATAGACCGACGTTTAAACTTAATTTATCGATTTTATAAAATATAATACAGTATATTATAGTGAAAGAAAACGATCTCAAATTATTGAATGACCCACCTTTGTTGTACAGTGAATGACAAACCTAATCCAAAATGTACGTGGTTATAAATATTATATTCGTTTAGTTTAGTGTGTACCTCGGATACTCGTTGTGATTTAGAAATAATCATTTTTTTGTTGATACTATTATTGTGATGCGTTCAGAGATGGATGAATATCACATTATCATATATTACATCGTACCTACGAGTATTTCGCTGTAATTAGTTAAGCTAAACCAACGTTATTTCGAATCTATAGAATATAATATACGTAAATGAAACATCGTGACAATGATAGTGTTTATTTACACGGCTTCCATTTCCATAACACGATTCAATAACTATGCTTGGTGGGTGATATTAGTGTATGCAGTTTGCATTATGCAAAATTAAAATCGAAATAGCCAATAATATTATGAATTAATATTAAAATAAATACTTTAGGAATCATTGAAAATATAATAAAATGCATCATAAAATTTACTCTACAACAATCAATGTAAGTAGGTACCCACTGTACAATATTGTTAGAAAAATGTAAAACAATTTTGTTGGTCAACAGTTTTGTTTAATATAATATAGGAGGTACCTATTAATATTTGATTAATTTTGGATACAATGTTGCGTATTATTTAATTATAGAACATTTTTTTATGAATAAAGTTGAGGGTAATAATAACTATTACAATTTTAGTCTTTAGAATAAATAACGAATTTTATGGATGACTGACGAGTGGACAGTAAAAGTAAACATACCATGAATGAATAAATCTAAAACTAATATGAAGAAAAGTGATCCTATGTTCCTATTATACAGTTAATTAATTTAAGATTTTGTAATTTCATAGATAACTTATAATTGTAGTTATATTTAGTGCCATAACTGTTGTGCATGTTTCGTAAAACTGCAACTGAACGCTGAATCGTTTAAAACATTTTTGGTCCAACTGCCATCAAAAAAAAAAAATACATGAAAGTATTTTAATATTTAATTTGTATGGAACCATTTTGTTTATTAATAGTTCAATCTTGATACCTTTTTTATCACCCTCTTCGCATTTTGTGTTTCTTACCCAAGTTTTCTATTGATTGCTAGGTAAAAAATTTGAATGTAAAAGGAAACCTACGGTCAACGTATACCTACACAGAATCCCCAAGCAATGGCACTCAATTCAGGAGTTATACAGAGTTCAGTTCCAGATCCGGAAATATATTTATGGCTGAATTCCGTCCAATAATATGCTTAATAGAGTCCAATTTTTTTAGTTTTTTTTTGACCTATTGCGTTTTGACACTCCTATCCCTGTAAAAAGGAAGGAAAATGTTTTTTTTTAAATGTATTTTCGATTCAATTGTAATATTATATAATATTTTTTGGACTCAATTAGGCGTAAATTTGGATCTATGGGACCCAACAGTATTACGTCACTCAATTTGAATAACTTTAATCATATTATTGGTATGTACTATGTACAATAAAATGTTTGTGAGAATATATTTTGTTACAAGATAAATTAAATTGGGTTTATATTTTATTACGATCTGTAGTAGATATTTACTATTATATAACATTAAACTAATTGTGTTTAGCAATTGTTTCATGTTTGTACCCAAGTTTTGGACATCGAATGTTCAACAAAAATAAATCTATATAAATTAGAATTTAATATCGTAAGATTCTCATGTAACAAAATAATATATCTAATCATTACATTTTAATTTAATTTAATTTTTAAACGTAGTGAGTGTTATAAAAATTAAAATATTAATTATATTAGGTACATTACTTTTTACAAACCAAATGAACACAAGAACGTGATGCACATACTTTATGGTTATTTTGGTATTTTCAAAATTTATACTTGATAAATCGTGGGAATATTTTAACTGGATTATTTTTTTACGTAAAGTTATACTATGAAATAAGTTAAATTATTTAAAAACCAAACAATGTAGACAAGACAACATTTTTCTGTAGGAATATTTTACAGTATTTTTGATATTACCATTAAGCTCTTGCTGGGCTAATGAAAATACCATGATGCTAGTTTTAAAATATTTCGATTCCTTCTAACAATGAAGTCATTTATATACTTAAATCGTAATAGAAAGTTGACTGCCGACGGGCGTACAATTTTTTTGTTTTATGCATTATATTATATATATTTTCGTATGTACATTTCAGTAGGCTACCCCACAATTATTTGCCTACACAGATCCATTATTTAATATAAACCGTATGTATACAATGTACTTAAATATTGGCATTTGATTTTTTTTTTTTATAACCATCCAATATCAAGAATATACACTAATCACCGTGGTTTATATTAAGCCGAGGCATATGGATCCTGTAAATGAGATAGCCCGTCCGTTAAACATCAGGTAGACTTAAGTTTACGACGCCTTCGAGCCCAAGAATTCTTGGGAACGTTAAACGATCTCCTTGTGGCATATGTCCCGAATACCGTTGATTGGCTAGATGACGAAGTTGAGTCATTTTCAACATTCGAACCCTGTTGATCCTCGTATTTTGAATCAGTTCTAAAAAACAAACCACAACATTGATTAGTATTTATTATATTTTACTATTACGTGTAGGTTCTATGTATAATAAATTATAATAATATGCACGATGTAACTATACCTACCCAATGTTAAAAAAAATAATGATTTTTAAATGTTTAATGCTTTTGTTTTTTATAGTGTGTAATAATATTCTGTTCAACTTTTGTGAATTTGTTTTAAATTTACTTTTATTTTACACTTAATTGTTTAACCAACATAATGAAAAACTGTCAAATATATAGCCTGGTGTGACGTGGTGTGTGTGGCAGTCAAGCACCAGTCCGACGTCGCAGGCTCCCGGATGGGTGACCACCCGGGTTCTTTGCGACGAATCCTTGCCCCTCAAAAAAAAAAAAATGAATATAATATCTTAGATATTTATTTAATTTAAATTGTTTTATATTATAAGAACTTGCATTTTATTTGAGTAAACCTAAATTGTAGTGAAGTCAAAAATGCAATTAAATTATTTAAAATCCTTTTCAAAGAACTCAAAAATTAATTATTCGGCTTTTAATTATTATTAAAACAAATTAAAAATATTTTCATAAAACAAATACAACAAATCTGAATAGAATGAGTTAAAGTATATCTACTATATCTAAACAAAAGTTGTTCCAGTATTGAAAATTTGCGATTTGTGCAGTTATAGGTACTATGTTTTGCTGAACATTTTTTATAGATAAGATTAAATAATTTTTTTTAATTGTATGGAAAAATAATTATAAAATTAATAGTAAGTCGTCAATCATCATATTCATTTAAACGCGTCAAATAGCGTCAAGTATACAACATACTTGGCTGTTTGAGATTGGTATGTACATTTTTATTAACTAAACATATTTTGAGTATAATTTATTGATGGTTATAAAATCATACGAACATAAAATTATCATGTACCTAATACGCGAAGGCATATAAAATATTTCTAATTTTTATATTCATTAAAAATTAAAGTTAACCGTTATTTATTTTTTAGCGTTTTCTATTGTAGAAATAACTTATTATTAATCACTGTAACTTTACTATACCATCAAAATAGTGTTTGTTAACACATAACACATGTACATTTAACGACCTTATATATTTCAATGAATTTAATAAAACTTACAGTAATTTTTAAAAAAAAGTTGATACTATAAAAATAATTATATGCATTTGTGTAACGTAACAATTGACCAACCTACCAATAAACAAAGTACTTACTACTAGTGTTCAATTTCTAATCAACAAAACGCCATATGTAACTTCGAACTTTTAAGGTACTTCTACTGTCCAGAAGAAAAGTAGATTGAAAAGCATTAAATATTATAAAACAAATAAAATGTATTCACAATAAGTTCTAAAATATTTGAAAGCAAAAACTGTAAAATATGGAACGCGCGTGTTCATGTGTGATCTAACATAATATGTTTTATAATATTATATAACAGCGCGTGGTTTCATAAAACATTTTTAAATGTGTCAGAAGTTTTTGATAAAAATATCGAAAACATCAAAATCCGGAGAAAGAATAATATAAGAAATCCAAATCTTAACAAGTTTTTGGCAAATGAAGCTCAGCAACGATTTATCATTGCCTCGAAACCTGAATTCACCCACCCAATTTGTGCATATAATTTTATTAATATTACAGTACGCACCCATTAATAATTTATGAAATCGAATGCAAATATTTTGACTCAGAATCGTATTTAACTGTAATACCGCAATTATACTCCACCTCTGCCACTAAAAACATCCGAGCAACTGCAAAGAAACGTCCCGATCTGCAGAGTAATCTGTCTACCGCTTAATAACATTCACTTAAAATAATGACATTTGGTAGATTTTTTTAAAAATGAGTACTTTAAATGCAGAAATACAAAAATGCTAATAAAACTTTTTGCAGTGGAAGAGTATGCGGGACGAATGAACGTAAATAACCCCGCAATCCCGTTATATTATACGTTTTTTTCCCATTTGACATAGACCAGCCCACTGTACCATTTCTCATTATTTATTTGATGTTCGTAGGGCGAGACAGAGACGTTAAGCGTATAATATATTGTTTATCTAATATAATTTAGACAAAAGGAGGCGCTAAAATGGACAAATATTACAATAGATAATGGCGTATCGCAGAATGCTATTCATTTCTGAACAAATTTCCGAATACGAATATACGACGGAGTTGTATAAATTATCATTATGAGAATTTTCGTGAAGGCAATTGTTGTGCGTTGTTTGAAAAGATTAAGCATTGTACATCGATCGACATTTTTATCGATCAAAACGTATTTTTATTAACACTCCGATTAAATTAAATTGCTTACCCAAATAATATAAAATAAAACCGCAGGAAATTGCTTCAAGACATCTCGAAACAAAATCAAATAAGTGTACCTATAAACCTATTACCTATAGGTATAATGTATATTTAATATAATATACCATTGCATGATGGGATAATAAGAGATTTGTTGTTTTCAGAGTAGAAAATAATAAATTAATAAAATATATTTTCTCTACACCTCTCTAATTTTATGGGTTTTAACGTTCTCGAAAAATTAGCATATTATTGTAATATCTTTAAAAACAAAAACGACCATCCGACTTTGTACAAACACTAAATGCACGATTAGGTATATACAAGGTTATAGGCCATTGGAAGGTAAATGTATAGGTTAATGTTTCCATATAAAAATTTTAAAATTTCTTGAAAAAGGTTTTGAAAGGAATATAAACACTTTATCCCTTTGAAAGTTACGTTTTTCAATATACTTTTACAAAAAGTTTTTCAATTATCAATATTCCTATTACATTTTGTGGATCGGATGCTTTGAAAATGTATGTTCGAAGTTTCACGCTGCAATTACGTTTGTTTTTCGTACTTGTTTCTAGTTGATTGAGATAAATTTAAAAATTAACCCTATACTTTATATTTGAATTCAATTTTTTGAAATATTTACATTGAATGATATTTGACAACTCGTATTTGTTCCTCCAATTCGGTAATTTTTTCATTGAGCTTGACGTTTTGATTGTAATATTCGGTCACGAGATTTGACAACCGAGAAGTCACATCTTTCATTGTGGTATCTGAAAATACAAAAGAATATTGCAACAATCAGAATATTATATCATCGTGCACGAAGTATATGATAAGCATATAATATTGTATGGACACCGAATACGATTAGCTTAACAATATTGTTAATAATATAATATTATTAGTATAGGTATAACATATATAATATTAATTGGCATATATTAGTATATTAGACTTATAACTATTAAATGTGTTAATATTAGTCGAATGCGTTTATTAATTATTATCAGTATATTATGTTATTAATTGTTAAATACAATATTGGGTATACGTGTTATTTTATTATCAAACAGCTCAAGTGTTATAGACATTGTAATTATATTGTGTTTATTTATCAAACCACATTATGTATACAAGAATGTAATATAATATAATAATACAATACTATATTGTTATAGGTATATAAGGTATGCCAACTTTGCAGCGGATACAGCATGCTGCAGCGATGTCATAGCGAGCGAACAGGAAGCGTCGGAACTTTGGTGTGTGCATTATTATTATTATTGCTTTTGTCATTACGGGTGAATTTAAGTATTCTTTTGAATATTTTGTTTTTTTTTTTTTTGGCCTTCGTTTGTTTTTGGATCCATTACAGAAACGAAATACGGAGTGGTCTGAGTAGCTGGGCGTCAACTCTCTCTATATTATATTTATATATAATAATAAATAACCGTCGCCGTCACCACCACCACCACCATCGCCGCCGCCTCAACCATAATATATGTTGTTCTATACGTATTACGCCTTATAGTTCGCGATGAGACTATATACCCGTTGCTGCAACGAAGGAATGAGTTAACTGGTAAATTCAGCACGCAAAAATTGCTCAGTGTGTAATACATATTATGCATATACAAGGGTGATTCGCCAAACATGCTCACCCCTATTTCGTCATTATAATTTCAAACTTTCAAACTTTTTTTTTCCCGATGAAAACCGCATATTTTTATTGGAAATTGTTGAATCGATTGATTTTTTTTTAAGACGTTGACGTTTCTAAATTTGTACTCGAACGAATAGTTTATATACAGTTAATTAGAGATATTAAACTTTAAACACCTATTATATACTACTATAGTAGAGATAATATTTTAATCCATGATGTGAGGTTTAGAAGATATAGAGGCCATGATGATTTGAATATACAAAAGTAACCACTAATCAATGTTAATCTATTGGCATTTTGTTACTTGTCAACATTTACCGAACATAATACCTACAGTGAACTAAATATGTTTCATCTGTCTATCTATAAATGTAAACGTGAAATGGAAATCTTTGTCACGCATGTTTTCTAGAACTACTCGTCCGATACTCATGGGAATGGTTTTAAAATTATAAAGTATTTCGCGGAGCAGGTTTAAAGCATAGTTTTATGCAGGGAGTAAAAACGTGTCAGCTCGTGTCTGAAAACGGTTTCAATTTTTTTCTGGTTTTGAATTTTGCGTCTAAAAACAGTTTTGATTTTTTTTTCGGTTTTTGGGTTTTGTGTTTGAAAAAGGTTTCGATTTTTTTCAGGTTTCAAAACCTTTTTTACTTCCTGGTCTTATGAATCCAACTTCTGTCTACTAAATATCGAGAGCTAAAATAGGAATAAATTGGTGGCGCCACCTGTCCAGTGAAATAAAATTAGAAAAAAATGTATATAATGCATTTTTACTGGCAATGAAGTGAACGAGATCAGCTAGTATATATGATAAATGTATAATATTTATTTATAACTATATAGCCTTCTATCTCTAGGTCATCATTAGTTTAACAACTCAGATACCCACAACTTGTTTGCAACTTTTTCAAAAAAAATCATCTGGTCATAGACGTAAATTGGGTAGAATTATTTGGTGGTGTTTGTTTGAGGGAGGGGGGAGCAACAACTTAAAAACCTACGTTTTTACTACAATTTCATAATAAATAATATTATAAAATTCTTATTTTTTAATTGTTGTGAACAGTTATATGTATTCAAAATAATTAACAATAAATTAAAAATTATTTCGTTCTTAAAAATTCATAAAATATTGAATTTAAACACCTACCTATAAAAGGAATTCATATTTCAGTTTAACGAATTTCATTTTAGGATACTCTTGCTTGATTACTATTTTGAACGCAACTTATGGCAACAAATCTAAGTAGATATTTAGAAATGAGGTTTTCGTTTATACACGAAAATTCCAAAAATCATAATTTGAATAAACGTGGTTAAAGGATAATATAGAGATGAGCATTCTTGGTGAATCTGATATAATAGTGACGTATAATATCATCTATATAGATATTATATTATACACAATTGAACGGGCCATAATATCGTACGTATGCAATACAACACCGCCACAACAACAATAAAAACAAAAACATCTGCAGTAACCTTCACCCAGATTTATCGTTACGATATACAGGGTGAGTCCCGCGAGGATTGACCACCATGGTCATCGCAAAAAGTGGCAGATCGATTAATCGAGTTCTGGCTGTAGTGTGTAAATCTTCGCGGGACGTAATCTCACCGTACTGTTAAGATGACGTTATACCCGCACACATGTCTCCGTCTTACAACGATAACACGTACAATTTTACATTCAGAACAATACATTTAACCCTACTGTTGTTTGTAATATTAGAAAGAATTTAATGATCTATAATACTACCTAGAATATCAAGGAGGACCACACGTATAGCGTTCTCGACACTTTAATTGTAAACCAAGTTATGAGCGTTTTAAATTTTACAAAAATTTAACGAAATTTAGAACGCACATAACTTGCTTCAAAATTAAATTATAAAAAAAACCTACGCGTATGGTCCCTGATGGTATTTTTACCTTTAAATGTGATAACTGATAATATATCGATGTGATATTAAAAATAGGCAAGCATAATAGAGTTGAATGGATGTTCTGAACGTAAGACCTGCAATGTCGTGCGTACACACGTATATAAGACAGAGACAATCTAGGGACGAAACACGCGGGTTTAACGTCCTCTTAAAGGGCGCGCAATAGCAAGTGTCCGTCACGCACCCTCATTGGCGACGTACAAACTTGAGCGAATTGCTTCCGGTTTGGCTTGATATCGACCGTCGAGAATTTTGACTTGTTCTTTGACAGCTTGCGATTGGACTGCCGTAGAGTCGACTGTCCGAATTCGTCCCTGCTGTTGGCTAATCTTATGTATCCATCCACGCCTCGGTTCGGGGATACGTAGTGGTTACAGTCTATATATTATATACATACTATTATAATAATATATAAGTATGGTGTATTGTTGTAACGGACGAAATAAATGTTTACGACAGATTGGTAAAATATTATTAAGGTTAAGGCGAACGAACGGACACCATTATTATACTATAATATAGTTTTGTCGGTTTCAAAAAAGTGAAAATTATATGAAAAAAAAAATGAACACCAGAAATGTAGGTTGGCTTGGAGAACTTGAAATTCTAAAACTAACTTAAGGATATTGAAACTAACAATCACAAAAAGTATAAAAAAAAATACATTCATAATAATTCAAACATATTATAATATTGTAATTTGTAATATATTCATAATATGGAAAAATTAATTATACTGAGGCTTACACATAATATTAGAACATTTAATAAGGGGTCCTTCGGTCTACACCCTTTTTAGTCCTCATTGAAGTACCTATCTATTAAAAGTGTTTATTAGTATGTAAAACATTAACTTTATGAATTAATAATCAAACGAATTTGGATGGTGATAAAATAGGGTTATTTTACCTTCAAAACGACCACAGATTATGCATTTTAGGATATCAACATTAATATGATATTTATTACAATATTACTATCTTAGGTCTAAAATTGTATTACATAATTTACTGTACATCTAGTCACTATTTATATTGATTAGGAGAGAGTCTATACTAGTGTAGCCTGCTGTAGTTGTTACTTTAGTATTATGAACTTATACATTGTACATTTAACGTTGGTATCTATAATCATTTTAAGTGAATTTAACAGTCATATTTTATAATATTTCGAACACAATATAAACAGATAATATAAATAAATAAAAGGTTTTACACATTTACAACCAAATATACACTATTACTAAACATTTAAGTTTGTTTCAATTGTTTGGTTACTATATTTGCTACAATTTCAAATTAATGCTCGAGACTATAATTATATTAAATTATCAGTATTGAATATCTGTCATAAGTCGTTTTTGTGTAGAATCTTACATTATTGTTCATCTTACAAACTGTCATCATTTATCAGATACAACCATATGTGATGACATTTTATGGGAATTTAATCTTTCAACACCATTATTTATTTTTCATCTATTTCAGCTTTTCTAGAACTAAAATGTAATCATTTCACGATTCTCAAGAACTACAAGATATAATATTTGCTTAAGTATATATACGTGATACATGTTCACTTATAGTTTACATTTTCATGTTCGCGGCATTTGTATAACATATATTATGCATATTGTTATAATATATTTATTGTGAATACAATTTATAACAAATTTGTAATATTCCAACATTTAAACCATAGGATTAAAGAATTTAACTTAAATTTATTCTTCAACGACAAAAGTTATATGCTGATATCATTTCATCAATATGATTAATTGAATTAGTTGGTATTTACATCGGAATTGGTAAGAAATTCTTTGGAAACATTCAAAAGAAAATTGTACGTTTTTTTAACATTTCCGAATGAAATCAAATAAATAGTATTGAATTCGAGAAAACTATTACGAGGAATGTATTCTTTATAATATACATTTTTTTGTATACCAATATAATATGTTACGTCTAATATTACAAAAATATAAAATAATTTTAAGTGCTCATGACATTTTAAATGTCAGTGTTATGTCTGCTACGACACTTTATTAAATTGTTATTATCGTTGAAGGAAATACAACTTACACACGATATTACCAAAGGAAACGAATTACTGTACGATTCGTACATTATTAAATAAACTATTAGTTCCTTATTAATGATGAAAAATATTTATTTTCTGCTTTTAAAGCAATCATTTTTTATGACAACATTGTTCTTAGTAGAATAATTTGTGCAAAACAAACTTTAGTCGTTGAAATAAAGCTTTATTGAAGTGCGTTAAAAAAAAAACAGTTAAATTTAATAATTTTAATAACTAATCAGAATTTTTTCTTAGTGGAGCGTAAAATTTCAAACATTATAATGAAGACGTATTTGGTAATGGAATGGTCAAACTGTACCTATTTGTAATTGATGAAAATTGTTATATACATACCTAATCTAGACACTGCTTCGTTTATGGTTTCATTTTGCGTCTGAGCTTGCAGGAACGCGTCCTCATCTAATAGTCTATCCTTTCGCAGTAGCTGACAACCACGTTGCATTAAGCTATGTCTAGCTTCGGGATAATCCCTTAGTGTTTCCCAGAGATCTCTTTTGGACAGACAAAATAGATCAGAGTACCCTAAACTCCGGACGTTGGCTGTGCGACGATTGCCTGTTTTGTTTCCAGCTATTTCTAGTACGCTTACCTAGGGAATAATGAAAAAAAAAATGTAATCAATTGACTTTTGACATAAAATCAAAAATATAATTTTCACGTGATGTTATAGTACGTAAACTAAAAGTTTTAGTATTAAACATCGACTCAATTTGATATCATACAATTTTGACTTAATTCTTAATGGTTTTGTTGTACGATAGTTAGAATCAATATCATTTTTAAAATAAATTTAAGTTGTAGTAAAGTCAATAGAAGTTATATATTAAGATTTAAATTTGAATAAAATAAAAAAATACGTTAATATTATTAAACATATTTCGATCTTTACTTAGTATAATTCATTATTAAATATATATTGGTGTTTTAATCTTATTGTATAATACTTGTAAGCTCTGATAATCTTCTTATATTAGAAGCCATTATGTATTCCTCTTAGAGTTACTAATACTTAACTATTGGAGTACTGTTATTTAGTTATACTATACAAGTTGAAAGTTTGTTAGTTTCTATATTCTAAACTAAATATTAATCTAATTTAAAAGCATTTTGAAGTCCAACGAAATTTTAAAATACAACGTATACAAGCAATAAATACAATCAAATGTTATTTAAAAATAATTTAAAATCATAACTAATACTACAAAAAAAAGAATAATATAGTAAGAACCTTAATAATATTATATATAATTAAATTAAAAAAAAATATTTGTTTCAAAAATGACAAATAATAATTAGTTGCTTATTATATTTATCATAAAATCATATTAAGCTGTATACTATATAACTTAATATTAACCTACTATACACTTTATTTATTGGTACAGTAATAATCAAAATATATTAATTCATACATTTATATTGATTGGTCCATACATATAATATACATATAATATTTGATATATGTATGTTTAAATGTTTAGATAATATTTCTAAATAAATAATTAACAGTCGTATATTTTACTCTTTATACTATCACTTTTTTTATACATATTATAGTCTGTTGAGTATGCAACCACTCACATTGATTGGTACATTTTATATTAATTTATTGAGGAAGAGATTGAACTATAGATTTATAATTTTAAAAATATACATTGTGAATGAATAAGTCCAATTGGATTTTTTACGTTAGTCTTGAGTTTAAAAGATTACAAGTTATTAATTTTTTATTATTTAGGCATGCATAAAAATTTTCAGTTGTATATAGTTTATGGTTATAACGAATTTTAAAAATTGGATTTTTTTTACTTCTGTGTAAAAGGTATGTAAATTATAAAAATACATTTTTGTTTTAAACAACGATAAATTAGTGTTTTACAGTCAATAAAACTGCATTGTATATAGTCAAAGAAAATCCCCTGGGTAAAATTATAATTTAATGGAAAAATGAAGAAGGAACAATCTATGGTATAAGATTTCATGACCGGTGGCCATCCATAAAAAACCTTGTAACGATGCTGATTTGATTTTTACATAACGAATCACGAAAAGATCCATGTCGTTGGTAACCATAATATTGGACATTTATTCAGGTTTTGTTAGGAGCTATATATATTATTACTTTTTGGCAAAGTACCCACTGAAAATTATAGTTGCATATAATATTTCATTACTTGATATTTGTTTCTTTTTATATTTTCATACATTTTATATTAATATCTAAAAGTATTGATTAACATTTTACTACCTTTCTATATGAATAGCTTATTAAATAATTATATTCAAATTATTAAATAATAATTTACACTTGTGCGTGGTCATAACAAAATATCGCAGAACTCTTATGCATTTAAAATATGTACGTACCTACCAATAATAGTATATGAATCGAATGATCGTATTTTTTATGACCACTGATCATATGACACATCGAACAATGATTGTAATAAGCACCGTGGTGGCATAGCAATGTAATGGCTATGTTAACGGTAAAAAAAGCAGTGATTTTATTTTTAAATACACCAAATTACCAAAAATAACATAAAAAAGATACCCTCGTTTTTTACTAACTTAATTTATTATTTTGCATATTTAAAATGTACTCTGAAGTGAAACGGTATACTGACATTCAAAAAGGGGGTATGTTTAATTGGTGCCATTTGTGTTTCTCTTAATTACAGCCATATACACGCACATATATACATAAATACATATCCAAACACAAACGCGTATACATAATACATGTATATGTAATATGTATGTAGGTATATAATGTATAAATCATTCTTCGTGTTTATTTTCCAAGAAATACGTCATGTATAAGTGCTACAAATTTTGCATAGTATAAAGTTGTACTTGATAAATCACAGGCAGGTACCGAATTCGCTAAACATATTGTTGCTTTGGAACCTAGTTAATATTGGCTATAGTTGTGTAATTCAATTTAAACGAACAGTAAATTAACTATAAAATTCGATACTATAATATTATATTATGCTATTTAAATAATATTATATTATGCTATTTAAATAATATTGAAGCGATAGTTTCATGTAATATTTTGCATGATAATTACGGAAAATTACAAATAATGGTATGTAACATGCGTTTAGGCAAAAACAATTTGTATTGTGAAAATTAAATCAAATTAACTAATTATTGAATGTACCTATATGAAATTTGAAGTTCAAACAGATTTAAGATGAATGCCACCGGCAAGGAAAATTATTATTACGGTACAAATATATTTTCAAATTTGTATTGACCACGTTTTTTAAGAGGTTTTCCTCAATTAATTAAATGTGATGTTAATTATTTTGTAATAATCTTGTTTTTATTAAACTACCAAAACGTTTTAGTGATTTTACATTCCTAATTTATTTAAAATTCAAGTTATCAAAAATAATACCGATACTAGAATAATTTTGTCAATATTTTAAAAATTAATGATTATATATGCAAATATAATATACTAGTGGCCAAACATATTTAAAATATGAATTACCTTCTAGAATTTATAGCCTGTATGTGAGCCGGTGACAACTAATTATAATTTTAAGTGTGAAATTCTCTAATTTAAAAAGTATTTAAGTCTTAATTAAAAACGAACTCTAGATGTTGAAACCATATAGATGTTTTATGAGCAATAAATTGTCAAAGATCAAAATTGAAGTTCTAATATAAGAAAAATCAATATGGATTAAATAGTACTACTATATTGTAGCATCTATAGATAGGTGCATAAAAAAACCCATTTATTTTATTACTGACCTCTCCAAAAACGCTTCCAGCGCTTAAAGTGGCGATTTCGGTTTTTTGGTCGTCGGCAACGACACTAAGAATGCCTCTCTTTACTATGTACATTTCTTTGCCCACATCTCCCTTACGGCATATGTAGTCTCCAGGGCTGAACACCTAATTTTTATAGGAAAAAAAAAAAACGATATGAATTATGCAAACAAAACAAAAATGTATACAGGTCGTATGTATGGGTGGGTGATACGCACTTGGAGTCTGAGCTTGAGCACGAGTTCTTCTAATAGGCCAGGTTCGCAGTCCTGAAATATCTCGACCTTCTTTAATGTGTCGAGATGTACGTGTATAGCTATTTCAGCTTTTAGTTTATCCGGCAAAGCTGCCAATACACGTTCTTCATCAAGAGCCTAATATTATAAAGAGTGTTGTTATTATTTGTGTTCAGATTAGAGTACAAAATTATGATTCGAACATGATATATTAAAAAAAAAAAATAATAATGGTATATTGCTACGTTTATAAATATTTACTATTGATATGCGACATTCGTAATGCAATTAAGTTGTTAGTTTTATGAAAATTGTTTTCACGAGTTCTTTGACTTCTTTATTTATTTGAACTCGAACCTCACGAATCGATGCAAATATTTGAAATTGTATGCGATTTGAAACCGTTTATGGTTCATTATACCCACGTTAAATTGTCCAACACTACCTATATATAAACACGTTTGTCGACAATACCAGCTTATTTATGTATTACATCAGTTAAATTCATAACTTGTTATATTTATTAGCTGTTAGATTAGTGTATATATAATGTTAAAATAAGGGTTTTTAAAAGTTGTTGTGCATTATAAATACATAAAGACAGTAAAAGCTATTACCTATGTATATAGTGTATGCCTAATATTTTTTTGTTTAGTTAATATCCAAAAGAAAAATATAATTTATATATATATGTGTCATGTATATATTATATATTATACATAAAATAATCAGTTAGGAAAGACCCAGACGTTATCTGTAAAAGTTTTTGTAATTTATGTTTAGCCGCGGCCGTTGTATGACACTTCATATTATTTTTTACCTCTGCTTTCTGTCCATTGTACTCTGTCACGCTGTCTAAACTTTAAACATCGGTCAATATCAGTGGCATTACTCAGAATATTTCCCACTTCAAATTTAAAACATGGACGCAAAAGAACTTTAAAACCATTTATAATGATTAAATTGTATTTGATATGAACATTTAAGTTGGACAATAAATTAGTCCAAATTAAAAAAAAAATAAATGTTTGTTTACTATGAAATGTATAGTAAGTAATTTAATTAATATAATGATAAACATTTATTTTTTTCGTGACAAAATGTATTGTATGGGAATTTAATTTTAATTGCATATAGCTAGGCCTATAACGAAAATAATATCACCCAAAATGTGATCGGAAATTACATAATACCTATACGTAAATGTATGCGCTTTCACTGGAAGATGGAAAATAATCAAAACATGCAAATAGGAAATCATATTTAAATTTGCAAGTGAATGATTCGAATTTGTATATTGGTTATCTAAATATTGGATTAGAACACACGCAAATTCTATAACTGCTATATCTTAGCCCTTAGCTATAAGCCTAAAAAATTGATTTACGCCGTTTGAGACATTTTATAAACTAAAATCGAATTTTCTTTTTATCGCTTTTCGACGGAGACTGTACCTTCAATTTTATTTATTTTTCTAACGCCTACAATATCTGAAATTTTAAACTCTGGGTGAAGCTATTATATTTTTTTCAATCACTGTTGAAGCTTAACATATATGTGCGGCAAAAGTTTCAAGTATTCTTATTCGTTGATTGGAAATCAAGTCTAATCGAGACTTTGTAGATGTCCATTGTGTTCAGTAGTTCTCAAGAGCGTAAAGAAAAATTATCGACAACTTACTTGTGAAATGTATTGAATGTACACGAGGCCTTATCCGATATCCGAATAGAGTTTTCAATGTGATGATTTATTATTGGTTTAAAATGTATACTATATGTAATAAAACACTATATTTTTTAATGCACCGAGATGATTGAAGTGATACGAGACCTAAAATTACAATCTTAGCATTCTGTATTTATAAACAGCTTCCTGTTATTTGTTGATAACGAATATTTTAATAACAATTTTAGTTTCCAATCGGTTATTTAGAAATTTAATTATTGTTATTATGCAAAAACAACGGTTGTAAATTATTATTCGTCATGGTGTAATATATTTTTAATAATTTTTATTTTAAACCTTTTTAGTTTTTTTCGGATCCGTATATCACCAGTGTTATTTTTAAAAGTTTTTCGATCACTTCTTTTATTATTTCATTTTTTTTTTTTGTTTTGAGGTGGTCCAATACAAAACTTTTCAGACACTATATGGGTAATACGTAATAATAATAGTTTATATTACATTATTAAAACATAAATTGAAATACGAAAACCACAGACAATAAGAATATGTGATGGAAAACTAAATATATACAACCGTAGTAGCGGTCAGTGCTGTGAATTAAAATACAAAGTTTTATTCTATAACCTGGAATATAAATATTTTTTTGATGTACATATATCGTATTCTCCGATAGTGTCCTAGACCGTAGTGATATAAAGGTGATGGTATAAGTGTACAACGTGTCCTTATAGACCGTGTTATAATGTATTATATAGTATTATGCTGGAAATTAAAACATGTTGCATTCGTTTTTGTTCATCATTACAATTCATTTTTTGTCGATAATATAATACTAATTCGGTGCGCCGTAGTACTCTGACACTAAGTTTCAAATAAAGCAGGTACCTACCCATTGCAGGCGTGTGTACGGCTAGTTAACGCATAATTGCATAAATAGTTTAGAATGGGTATTGGGTGATTTATTAACACGGTATATCTGCCAAAAGTGTTATTCAATTTTGAAAAGGAGATATTATGCCTGTGTACATTATTGTTAATATTGTTATTATTATTATATGCGTTTCAATATAATGGCTGAGTAAATATATTACAATGATAATGGTTCGGATTGTATTATAAATTTATTATTGATATATTATCTTGCATGTGTTAACAATAGTGTGGCGGGTACCTGTATGTGTAATGTAAAATATCAGAAAACAAAATTATTCACTCGATGCGAAAAATACAAGAAAAAAAAACACGTTATAAATTATAATAATGTATTATGTTATCCGCTATAGCTATGTACCCAACAAATTCGTGTAAAAAAAACGGGTTCTGCAGATACTATTATGAACGTATTATGAACTTGAGTATACGCGTTTAAATGTTTCATCACATACCGACGACGTAATTCTTACAGAAACATTCGATAATTTACAGTGTTATAAGGCGTTTGGCTCCAATAAGACTCATTCGCAGTGAAAATAACGTGTGCCCGAAAATTACGAAATTAATAAAATTAACGCCAACGCGCCGGGCGACTACAGCAGCTGGTGACAATTTTTAAGCTTCACGACCGAAATTTGAAATTGTTAAAAATAATAAATCACAGTGAAATCTTGCCATATGTCATGCGTGCCTCTATGTACGTGTAGGTGTTGCGTTGGGAACAAAACGATTTGTTTACAACAACTCGGAGTCTATAGACGTTATTTAAGAGCGTATAATATAATATATAATTCATCACACTCTACTCGTATGCTGCGTTTGACGTGATTTTTATACAATAATCAACCGGAGCTAGCTGAACGCTATAGTTTATTATGCAAATGATTATGCATCGTCGTGGAGACTTATTTTTAACGTACAACGCAATAACATACGTATAACGATAAAGAATTAAATTAAGAGGATGTCAGCGCAGTATTTGTTTTCTTTCTCTGGCCCACGCGCAACATAGACAAAACGCATTTACAAAAAATCATTTTTTCCATGTTTTCGAGTTGTCTTAGAGTAACATTACCTATTACAAAAAAGATAGAAGATAATATTTTTAAGGGAATGACATATCGATTTGTCGAAATATCGTACCAAAACAATTTAAACATAATTTAAATTTACAACATTTTTTTTTTTTATTTTGAAAGTCGAATACAAAGTCAAATAACAATAAAATATAATATCGATATGTCGTTCACTCAAAAATATTATTCACTACCTTTTTTGTAATAGGTGATTTTACTCTAAGATTACTTAAAAACATAGAAAAAATTATTCTGCGTTAATGCGTTTTGTACATGTTGCGCGTGGGACACAGAGAGAAAACAAATAGTGCGCAGACATCCTCTTGATGATTAGACGTGACGGTCGACACGAGAAGTTGTTGCTATGTACCTACCACTGCTGTAGTGCGACAAGACGTTGAAAATTCAATACGTCGAACAAATTTATGACGACTTATTAAAATTACCATTATTTTCATCGAAATCGTGTATTCACAGTAACATTAAAACAACAGATACCCCTCAGCGAGGTGTAACTCTGAAGCGTGTAAATTGTATTAGACAGATGATTATTATTTAGTTTTAACCAAACGCTCATCAAGTCGATGTTGCACCAAATTTTGTTTGAAGTCAATATACAGTGATGGGACTTCGAACGAGACTACTGCAAATATGAATCGCGGCAATGTACTCAACAATAGTAAAATGTTCATAACGAATCGCAATAACTAGCTATGATACTGTCCGTCAGGTTCGATTGCAATTATAGTTAACACAACCACACTGTCGTCCAAACCGCCTAATCATGCATAAAACGAAATTGGGCCTTAGACCTGCTCTCATAAAACACTTATATAGTTTTATTAGGTATTTAACGTCTCATAGACGGAATTTATGAATTTTGTTTCAACAATACTCTTTATTAGGCCATTGGTTACAACAATAATAATTATATAGTTTTTAACAACAACGTGAAAATAAAAGAGTGGCAATGGGTGTACATAGTCATGGCTCATGAGGTGTATAAGTTACAATAACAATAATGGTTATACTCGATGCACAGCTAATAGTGATCTTAATTTTTATTGAATTTTTTATTTTGTATGAGCTGATCACGACACCAATGTCTTATTAGCCTTTTTTTTTTGTTGAGAACAGTTGCGGGCGATAGTTGGGCGGTATAAGGGTTAGGATGGTGAGTTAGTCTGTTAGTGAAGTGGTTTAAACTCAAAGTATAATGAGTGATTTTACCAATGGAGGCGACCGCATTTGAAAAGCCGTCGTTTAGGAAAGGTAGTCAATATATAATATTTTTGGCTTGCACGAGTGTGAATGGGTGGAGAAAGGGGGGGGAGGGTAGGATTGGAGAATAATTTAATGCTAATGATACCAAAAACGGCAAAGCAATATCGAACATTTTTTTTTTTTTACACACGCTCTGCGCGGGGCTCGCGTAATCGCATCAGACTATAATACAACTAGAGCGGGCGGTGGAGTTCGTGATTTGGTACTCCGCATGGAGAACAATACCACAATGATGTCACCCACAGTATATAATACGTCTCGGTGAACATCACTAACGCGTTGGGTTTGGCAGTCACACCAGTGGACGACAAATTAAAAACGAACATTATTGGAAAAACGCGAAAATACACGCGGGAAAAAAAAACGCCAGCACGCACAGATTTACGATACGAAAAGCTGATGACGCGTAGCGGTTAGCGTGTAAGCCGTGTATGTACAGAGACCGTCGTTGCCGGATTCGAGTTTGATGTATAACGATAAAATATTATATTGCACCGAAACGCACATCAAACTGAGAGGTTCACAGATATTATGGTTATATCGTGGACTCGATGCGAAGATCAGCTATAATATACAACATACATGCATATTATTATCATAATATTACGTTTATTATGTGATACATATTTAATGCGTACCAGTACGGATATATACGTAGTGTAGGTAGGCACCTATATATACAGGGCGGTTCGCCAAACGTCACGTCCACCACCAATTTTTCTTCAATAATGCAGTTATTCAAATTCTGATTTTAGGATTTTCTAAATACACCTATACTTACGGACCATTATTTTCAAACACTCAAAATATTTGGATCACTGAAGGAGTGTCTCGTGGGGATATCAACAACTTCTGTTTTGTAAAATAAGAACCCTCCTATTCTACGGAAAATTGTTTAGCGGATATTCTTTCTGAAAATCTTAACGTATTGAAATCTAGAATTGAACGAGTAGTTTTTGAGTTAAGTATGTACCATTATAACGTGTTAATAAACTATAGGGACTGAAGGGATTCAAACATTTTTTAAATTTATATTATTTATTTATACTTTAACATTTGTTATAATTTGTTATAATGGTCCAAGTAATAATGAATACTGGGGATATACCAAAAATATTTACGCGAATTGCACGTACTAGGCACACCATTAATTTTTATACTTTTCTAGTATTTTTTTTATATAATATATTTAGTGATACAGTAGGTAGGTTTAATTAACTTATGGTGAAAAAATGGGATTTCAAAATGACATTGTGTGTATAAAATATAATAATATACTTTAAAAGTTTCAGGTATTCACGTATAACAACGACAACCTATAACAAAATAACTAACATTGTTATTCTTTGTTTAAATACCTATCTAATTTTGTCAAAATTTGATCTTAATATTTCTATAAAAAACAGTGTTTGTATATATATATATATTTTTAGGTTTTTTGGTGGTGTGATTTACTAATTGACTAACCCCCACACTTCATATAAGCCCCCTGACTGAAATGTTGTAAATTAAATTAAACTTATTCTATTTTTATATTTCTTTTTACTTATCATTTGTGCTTATTGTAAAAAATAATAATTTACAGATTGTACAATTACTAGAATAAAACAATAAAAAAGGTTTTTTGGTTTAGTTTGAACTACCCATGGGAAACCTTGTTTTACATTTTCATAAATTTTTAACTTCAAAATAATTTGCAAACTTTCGTGGTTTTGATGAATATATCGTGATTTTACTATAGTTTGAACTTTAAGCACTTATGAAAAATAAACGTTACCATCTTTAATGATTTTTGACAGCTATTATAACAACTTATGAAAAACCTTGTATCACATTTTCGAATACTAACATTGATACTTGAGTTTGATAATCATTGTGACTTGCACCTAGCAGCAAGTACTGGCAACTTACAAAAAGTATCTCTAATTTAAATACAAAAATTTAAAAAGGCGGGCTAGTGAGTTTCACTATGCTGTGCCGTAGGTGTTGATTGTTGAGTGGTGCAGAGGTGTGTAATTCACCATAGTCGATGTAATGTATTTAATTTGATTTCAATGATATAAAATCATTGCAAATGAAAAACGATCCTGAACGAAGACGTAATGTCAGCCTATAACCTATATTCTTAAAAGTATATTTTATGATAGTATTATTGCTATAAAAATAATTTATTTTTCTATATAAATGTAAGCATTTTATCATTTAAAATATTTTTAACTGACTGCATAGTTATAGATTTTTTTTTAGGGTTTTAAAATACTTCGGAGCAAGCGCTTTCTTTAGCACAATTTATCGTGTTTTATGATTTATTTTAAGTACCTACTCGAGACATTTTTTTTGAGTTCTTTAGAGCTACAAGACTCTTACGTTGTTTGTAAGCGATCTGATTGCGAAATTTCGGATTCGGGTATTTCCGGTCCCAAGCGAGTGAAGTTTACCTAGTATTCTCTCGTCTTCGGAGTCTCCCCTGCCAAGTACGAACACTCGAGTGGTCGGGGAAAAATTCACTTTGGACGTCGGCCATAAAAACCGTAACATTAATTACCACCACCGCGACGTTTTCAAGAAGGAGCCAGTTAGGGTCGAGGGGTACGGGGCCTACGCCGTTGCGGTATAGCGGTGATCTAGTGGGGGGGGGGGGGGGAAGGGATTGTGAGAGGGGGTTAACCAGCCCATTAATACGACAATACAACGTCCTAGGCTCGTTCCGGGCCAACCGGTACACATAATACGGAAATCGTGTGAGTATAACGCGCACATTATTGCAGCCATTCTGTGTGGGCACGAGGAGTGATATACGACCCTTATATTATAACCCTTGTATAACCCAGCAGCTCAATGGCCACGGACCGTGCGAGTCGAACCCGATGTAGCGTCTCCCGAAGAAAACCGTCGGGGCCCGAATCGGTCGTTCTCGCGCAATTAGCGACAACCGCAGTCCGCAGCTGCGGTGTGTCGACACTTCGACGCCGTTTCTTAGTTAACAGTTTATAGCCGTGTCGATGGCACGAGGAGGGTTTGAATTCCGGAAAACGCGAGAAATAGAAAAACTTCTCCAGAGTTTATAACGACTGCTGCTGCAGCTGCTGGGAATGGATTTCCGAACGATTGAGTATGCTTCGCAATCGATGGATCATCTACTCTGAATAATAACAATATAATGAACCTAATATGTACATTTTACACAGAGCACGGGTTTTTTATACAACGGATTTTTTTTTCATCGGTCTGAAACGAAGCTATGCCAACTATGAATTCGTTTCGCAATACGCGTAGAATAAAATACGTGACATTTTATTTTGTATCATTTTTATGCTAATTTTTGGTTTTCACTTCAAGTTTTTGTTTTTCGATTATTTCGGTAATTAACAAATATTTATTTTTACGGAATCAACGCGTACTTCAAAATTTGAAAGTGGATATTTATTTTTATTACAGTTTAAACTTCCGTCCATAAAAAATGTTGAAGTAGAAGAACTTGAATTTTTTACCAATTTTTACCAAATATTTAAATAAGTATTTTATACAGTATGTAAACGCTAATTGAGAACACTCAATATCATTGCGTAGAGCCCTGCAATTTGAATTCTGTTTTCTAGTTGGTTGTTAATAACAACCAACAACATTTTTATGGCCTTTGAATTTTTTTTTAACTTAATTAGACTTACGTATGCGAAATACAACTTTTTTTTTCTTAAATGGCAGCCACCTATTTTAACCACTGATTATTTTTTGCCTGATTGTTTAATGATTTTTGGTGGTTTAACCAAATTTCTAAGTCTAAAATTGATCGAAGTTACCAATAAAAAAAGGTGGGCAAGTGGGTGTTACTCTGCTGTACATTAGGATACAAGTGAGTCACTGTAATGGATGGTGTTAAATTTGAATTCAATGATATAATATTATCATTGTATAAGAAAAACGATTTTAAGCGAAGACGGTCAGACAGCCTATGATAATATTACTAAGTATAGTTGATGATATTATTGTGAAAAAAGTAATTTATATATAACCTATTTACGTGGAACCTTGTTTTAAATTTTCAATCTTAAGCTATAAAAGTTGAAAATTTTATACATTTTTAACTACAAAATAGTTATTAAATTTTAAATTTGATACATTTTGTCGAAAATCGAACTTTAAATACTCATAAAAAAAAAATCGTGCCAATGTATTTTTAATACAAACTATTTGAGCATTGTGAGCTGTAGCACCGTCGAATTTAAAAATAATATTTTCTTTTTGTGCTAAAAGAATATCATCATGCATTACTGGTAATTAATTTAATAAACAATTATAATATCGTTTACCATTGAGTGTTCCATCGTAAAAAAAAATGGACCAAGCAATTAACTACCAACTAAACCACACGTTTGTTCCCCAAAGAGTTTGGTTATTGGTTTCAAATGTATAATTTTCAAAATATGTATATTAATACTTTTTGAGCTATTTATTGACATTGGACATTTTGGCTTTTTTTCTCGAAATGTATATTAAAAATGTTATGCATGATCAAAAAAATTGAAAATTTAATACATTCATCATAATTTATAAGTTTATAATATTGGAATTTAAAAATAGAGTTCGCGAAAAATTGCATATTGTTTTGCTGTTAAAAATGTATACAATTTTTAATATTCATACCTAAGGATCAACAATTTAGGAAAAAAAGGAAGTTCTCAACGATGGCAACACTTCGACACTGTTTCTTTGTATAGTTTGTCCGTATGCAGCACACGTAGGTTGAATTTTGAAAAACACGAAAAATAAACTTCTACAGAGCTTAACGACAGCTGCAGGACTCGATTTCCAAACGAATGATTATTATGCTTCGTAGTAGAAGTGTTGTCTACCTCGAATAATTTACTTTTGGAACAGTCCTCGTTCTGTTCGAAAAAATTTAAGAAATACGGACAGGACACGGTCACCGGATGATAGGAATCCGTTTTAATTTTCAGCGGCTACAGTGCGTGCGGATTCGGTCCACAAGAGTTGGTCCTTACGGTCTCACTCCGGTCCAAACGAGTCTTTCAGTATGTAATAGTTTTGCTGTCCGTTAAACCGTATTTAATGCGATTCGTATAATATAATATGTTACATTTCGTAATATAATACTGGCTGTAAAATATATCATTGTGTAGTAATTAATTTATCGTAAGTTCATTAAAATATTTTCAAACTTTAGATGTTAATATAATTTGGAGTTATATATGAATACTTATTACATATACATATATATATATATATATATAAGTAATATATTATACATAATATAATATATATGTATGTATTTTTTTACAAGTGCTTTTAAAAAAAACCTTACCTATTATTATTGTTATTATAATTTTTTTTTTTATTGTTATTGAGCATCGGCAACCATGACCATAAGAATTCTGTAGGGGGGTTACGATTGGTTGAGGTGCACGTGTGTGTGGGGCGAGGAAGGTTCGTCTCTTAAAACTCGGGTGATTCCCATCCCGGAATAGGCGACGCCGGCCAATGTTTGACCTCAGAACACGATAGTGAGTGAGGCCAACCACCGAGCCACGTTAGGCCCTAGAGAATACAATATAAAATTGTGCTTTTTGGTTAGATTTATTGAAGGATTAAAAAGCAAAAAACCTATTTTGAATAAAAATATTAAAATCCCAGCATTAATAATAAATGTACACAATACCTACCTAATTATTGTTTATTTTCTCGAAGAAATTGATATTTTACTACTTTAATTAAATTCGGTTTCTTGTTTTTAATTTAACTTAAGTTAAAGTTTAGTTAAGTGTAAGTAGATTGATGAATAAAAATCAAATTATTTGTTGATAAAATATTGTTAAGTCAATAGTTTTACTTTGATATTCAGTATCAAAAAAGGATTCGACACCATTAAAAATTACCATAATTAATTACTTTTCTAAAACTTGTCGGTAAAATATTAATCAAATCAAAGTTTATAATTATTATTCTTTACAAAATGTGCTGTTAACCTTGTAAAAGTACTTAAAATCGGCTATAATATTTTATAATATTTTTTTATTGTTAATATTGATCGAATTTGACAAAAAGAAAAAAAATGTAAAATATTGATGTAGGGTATATAATATATATATATTCTTTTGACACTTATAATTAAATTAATTTTTATTAATTTAATATTCATTAATTAAAGTTTAAGTATATATTTTAAGGTTTGAAGTACGAAATTTTTTGGATATACAGAGTGATTTATTACGTCAGTTATTTAACGACGAGGTAATTTAAACTCTATTATCCAATAATTCTCTTTGATATAAAATGTAAAAAGTAATCTTTATCGTAGACATAGGTAGGTACAGATTAATTTATTGAACTTCAATAATTTTTTGAGGGACGTAGATATTTAAGTAACTACGTTACATGTGCAGATTTATACATTTTCTGCAAAATCTATGATTGCGAATTGCATATTTAATAGACACTTACTTGATAAACATATACATTTTAGAATAATCCTATAAACATGCCGTACTTACGTAGACATAATTTATTTTTGTTTATTAAATATCAGTCTAATTTAATCGTTTAATATCTATTTAAGTAGTTCAAAATTTACTAAAGGGCCTTTGCATTCCCCAAGAATTGTTAGTTGATAATTAAAAAACAAAGATCTCGCCTTACTAAAAATTAAAACTAAGTATAAAACGATGACTTTAATTATTTTATATCGTATGATAGTAGTATAATGATCTAGTCATGTCTAAATACTAAATAGTAGTCCTTTTTTTTAATGACTTGTGTTTTTAGATTTTTTGAGCAGCAGATATACCTTGGAATGAAACAACAACCATTATAAATATTTACGGTGATATATTATACTATAGCAACGAACGTCCGAATCAACAGCTATAAAATATATACATTTTTTAATAATGATGATTGATAAACATTTAATTTATTTTTAATATAAGCAAACTAATTATTCAATAAATTATAATTATGCTAGTAAGATTAATACGTTTACTGGAATTTAATGATTAGGTTGTAGATTAACTTTTATTTTAATGCGGCTGGTGAAGTGAGATAATCGACAGGCGGTTCTAAATTATTAGATTAAATATTGAACTCTAAACTCGTGTTAATTGAGTTGCTAAATTAATGTACTTGCATTCAATCTGTAGGTTCATAATATTATGTATATATACATAAATGTACACATATTTACTCGATGTAAATGGGAGTTTGATTTATATTAATAATTCTAAGCAAAGGGATGATTAACTACGCCACGCGTTATGCGTTTGTGTGATTATAAGTGTCCAACTATATATTTAGCAATACATTTTCTTTTTTTCTTATCATTTAATAATATTATATAGATTAATAACATATTTCATTTTATGAAAAAAACGTTCGTATATAAATGTAGTTGTTTTTCAATTAATTCAATATTTGATGCAACAGTGAAAATTTTTGTGATTAGTTTAATATGTAATACTATAGATAAATTAATTTACTAATACGTTGTTAAATATTATTTTAAATTGAATGTTTTCTTGTACTTACACTTACATAAATTGAGTTGGTTGAATTTGTGTATGTGCACATTTTTAGGTCAATATTTAAAAACGAGATAATTTCTTAAATATTCTACCTTTCACAAATTAAAATCAATATTTAATTAGCATTAATTCATAAATTATTTGGTCTTAATGGCTTAATATAATATTAAAAAGGATTTACTAGCTGCACATCTATTCCAATTTTTTACTTTCCATTAATAACAAAAGACGTTATTCTAATAATTGCTTACTTACATGGCGTTATATATACATTTAAAGATAGTAATATTATAATAGTATTATAAATTATAATTTATAAAAATATTATTACTTGAAATCGACAATACAAATTAATGTTTATAAGTATATCGCTGTTGTGTGATGATATATTATAATATCTGGCAAGTATGGTAGAAAATAGAAGTTATGGTCAACAAAATAAATAAAAATTGTAATAAAAAATAAAAATATTATTATAACACGGCGTTCTAGATAGGCTATTTGGGTACATTACTGTTGCGTGGTCCAACTTTTGAAAAGTTACAGCTGCATTTTGATTTAAAATTATTATTTATAAATAAATATAATATGTCGTTTATTTTTAATAAAATGGTTTTATTGAAATGTACCAGGAAATATCAAACTAATTATTGTAAAATCTATTACTGACTTTCTACCTATGTTGTTAAACTATAAATTACACGAATACAGTTACAACTATAGATCAAAATATAATAATAATAATATTTTGAACTTAATAGTTGGTATTACGTAAGTCATTATCTATTTATGAAAATATACTTATTTTAAAGTTGATCGTTTATTTTTTTTCATCATAAACAGTATTGAAAGTTTTTCCTTAGTCATAAAGCAAAACTATGAATGTTCACAAACTTTTCTCAAATAACAACTTGATAAACAAATTAAGTATTATAAAATTTTAATTTCAACACTTGGTATTTAGTATTGCATACTTTATGATAGAATTGACTAAGTATTAATAACATTGCAAAGCATTTTTAGTTGAGCATAAAGAAGACGATTATGTCTATACTCAGTTAATAATTTTTTAATCTTTGTGAAACAATTTTAATTTATGTTAATAGTGTTAAGTTATTATTATAATATTATTACATATTATAAACTAAATCTTTAATATTTGTTTAAATATAATAAAAACAAATTTAAGTACAAAACTAAATTCTTTGGATTAAATAAAAAAATATACATACAATTTTTAACCTGAGATTAAATTATATCAACTATTGTCATCTATAGAAATAGTTTTGAATAAAATGTATTTACGAAAATTTGTATTGTTCTAATAATTTATTATGGTCAGATAATATATGGGTTGTAATTTGTTTTATCTAAAAGAATATTTCAAGAATGATGTATAATATATAACATGTTTAATTTTAAAGATAACAAATTATATTTTGTATCCAGTGATCTTGAATCGAAATTGGGTTTTCGAGAGGAGCTAAATAATACTGATGAACATATTTTATAGCGATTTAAAATTGTTTAGCCCTTCCATTGTATATGAATCATGCTTAATCAAACTTGAATATTTTTAAATGGAATACGTATTTTCATCACAAGATTGGGATAGACCGAATTCGGTTTCGAAGTCATTTTGACTTCTTAACCATAGCTCTAAAACCAAAATTGACTAAACTACAACGAGCGAAACCGCGTGGAAACTTAAAAACGTCAGAAGATATTATGTATTTTAGTATTGCTTAGCTCCTCCAAAAACCCCATTTCAATCCGAGGTCACTGGACAAAAGTATGTGTGCAACCTTTAAGAGGAAACACACTGTATAAAGAGCTACCTATATAATAGTATATTTATGTGTGTTTTTTACTTTCAGATTAATGGATATTATTACTCATCACATTTGCTTTTAGTATTTCTGTAGTAAATCTTATTTGTTAAGAGAACGTTTTTCTTTGACGAAAATTTGAGACAAAAAGATGATTTCAGAATTTCAATTCAGTGTTGGGCCAAAGTAACATAAATGATCATAAATTTCATAAAGAAAATAGGTGAAGTTGAAAAAGATTTTGTTAAAAGCGTATTTTGAAAATATTATAACATTAACATGAATAATCCATTAAAATATATTATTAATACCTATACATTTTATGAGTGATGATAATGACTATATATATTACACATTTATTTAAATACATAAACAATGTGTCTCTTTAAATTATGGTTTTTGCTTGGATATAATATATCACTATATAATATTATCTCCATATTTATTTTTTAAGCATATAGATAACTAAACATTTTCATTTAGTGTTTAGATTGTATTCATTAATTATTGCGGCGTTATTTTTAAAATTTAGTTTATAAATATTATTTAAAAGCAATATTATGTTCATAAGATATCAAGTAAACATACATTATTATTTTCAATTTTCAATAAATGTTGATAAATAATTATTATATTAAAAATGTCATTAAACAGGTTTTGGTAACAGTACCTGTTTGTTAGCCCAGGTATAGGCAAACCATCTGATAACTCTTGCCTCCAGCTCCTTGGAAACCCTCCGGAAGGCCATGTACTGTTTAACGCCATCCATGCGATTCTGGAACTCTACCCTGGCCACATTCATATTGCTGATCATACTGCCGATATTGCCCACGATAGTGGCGAAAATGAGCACACCGGCAAGAAAATCGGCCACCACGAACACGTGTTCCAGTTCGTTTTCCGGCTGCGGTGTCTCTCCTGCAAACCGATGATTATTACCTTAAGTTATTTGCCGAGACACGGTGTTCTAAGCTCATAAAATTCAACCGAGATAGGTTTTTACAAATAGATGTAGTATGTACGTATATATATAAATAGAGAGAGAAAAAGAGAGAGAGAGAGAGAGAGAGAAAGAGAGAGAGAAATAATATAACATCGGATTAAAGTGCATAGCAGTACAGTGTTTTAGTTTGGACGAAAACCACACTTTATCCCACTAAAGCGTGAAAGGAAGTGATAAAGCTGTAGGTACGGTTATTTTTCTTGTGGTCCAATAGCCGTTTAACTTTAATCCCCCTCCCATCGATACTCTTATTTGAGTAGGTGCACTGGGCCACATTTATGTGGGTTAAAAAAATAAGCAACAACAATCGACCAACGGAATACACAACAAATCCTTACATCGATTTTATGTAACAAAGCAAACCTCTTTAGACGGTCCCCACTAGAAACTTGCTGTAGGTTTTGGCGTTTGTTGTTTGTTTAAGAAATAAAGGAGCACAAAAGTTTAAATTTAATTAAGCCGGTTACTTTTTCAATGAAATTGTTAGTTTTACTTTGGTATTGATTCTCATTACAGCATAATATTATTATGAAATGTACAAATAACATAAATCATCAAGGAAAAGTTTCAAGTAAATTGATTAGAAAAATACATGAATTGTAAGGTTTACTATAATATTTTATGTAACCAATAACGATATTAATCATTACCATATCGATTTAATACTTGAAAATTATTTTCCACCGTTATGATTACTGAGATTAAAATACGTTACTCGCTGGATAAATATTGCTAATTAACCTAAAAATAGGAATACAGAATAGGTAGGTAGGTATTAAAACATATATTTTTAATGTGCGTATGTCGCATACCTATAATTACTATTTATTACTCGGTAAAAAACGTTATTAAAAACAATGGTTTTTTCGAACGAAAATTAATCAGGTTTAAAACGAATTTTAAGAGATACATTTGACTTGGGTTGACATATTATAACTAACCTATATGAAAAAAATTTGTGTATGAGTAAAATAATGCTCTGGTGTTAATAAATTATAATCGCAGAGCAAGGAGGTACAGCTTTAACATTATCATAGTTTAATGCAACACTATATTCAGTGTCGGGCTGGCCCAGTAATTTTCAATGGCCCCAACAGTCCTGTACAAACTTCAAAAAAAAAATGTAACCGCCTTTCAATATATTGCTATCAAATTATTTTAGTTTTAATCGAAAAAAATGTTTATACATTAAAATAATTTGTTATTATAATAATATTACTATGGGTGTGCCGGACCCGTGTCGATTATATATTTATTTATATTTGATTTACTGCGTTTCTAAGGTTCGGTCATGTTAAAAATATCTCAAGTGACAAATTTTCCATCTTTGTCGAGTTGAATAAGTGTCTTCGGACGGCGCATGTAAACCGTATAATGAGCACGTCCGCCTGTGTTGGATGTCACGTCTGTGGACGAACAGTATAGGTAAGTGAAATCATATCCTTTCATTCGTTCGTGTGGAGTTCGAATAAATAGGCATAACGTAGATAATGAAAGTGTTTATTCCGTATGCGAAGGGTCGGTGCGTAGTCTGGAAAACGGCAATAGCTTTGCAATATTTTTTGATCGGAAAAAAAAAATGTTCTGTTTTTTTTCACCGGTTGCCGGCTGATTATTATCGACCGTTTCTGCCGAGCTAAATATTCATGAGGCGCAGTTCTTTTGTATGGCCAATCCCGATATTATATAATAATAATAATATTATGTACCTAGGCACAACTATAGCCTATAGGCGTAGTCGGGGTACTGTATTGTGTCATTATCCCAATGGGTTTGCGATTTACAATAATCGAAACGTAATATAATACTATAACAACACAGATTATGTAGGTACCTTGATACTCCAAATGCCCATGCATGATTATGTATTAATTTTTTAATTACACGTACACAATGTCGACCTTTTTTAAACTTTACGGTTTTAGTTCTTAACTTTTGGATACAATAATTATTATTATAATGTTTAATGAAAATAGGCAATAATATTGTTTAAATTATTACCTACCCAATAAAAATTAGACTGAACTATATGTAAACTGTTACTGTTATTTTCACTGAACTTTTAATACAAAAAAACATATTTTTATCGATGAAATAATAATTTATTATTTGAACAATGAAATTGCATTAAATGGGCGTAATTCACTCTTTTTTATTTATTTGCATTTAACGGTATGATAAAATCACACGAATTAGAACAGAATACTCAAACAAACATACTACTATTATCTAAAATAAATAGTAACACACCTATCAAACGTGTCTTGATAATCAATTTATCACTATACCAGATACCTACCTACCATTCAAATATAAATAATTGTAACCTATTTCTGTAGTAGATGATTTATCAAAATATTTAATTACAATTAAACTGCTGGGAAGTGGCAAAAAAATGGATATTTTACTTGATTATGTCACGGAAAAAACTCAAATACTTGTTATATTTTACCTATTATTAAAAATAATATTACATTATACTCCTCTTATAAATCTTATTATAAATTATCCATCCCTTTATTGTTATATAATTGGAGGAAAGCCAATTACAAGCAAATTATTTTTAAGATTAGAGCTATGAATTGGGACAATATTTACCAGAATAACGATATCAATTCTAATACACGTTTATTTTATTCAATCATAAATTATTTTGTTCCAACATTTATAATCTCTAATTGATCCGGAAAGTGATTTTTTATATAATTTGTAGGTACCAACTATAATTTGTATTGAAATTTTTACGTACTACACATTTTATATATTATATAATGGTATTTTTTAAATGGAGTTTTTCCGTCAATAAAGAATAATAATAATAATGATAATAAGTGTATTGATTATCGTTGTATTATTATAAACGATTTCGAACATATCATATATTATTATTATATATATATATAATTATAATTATAAAGGGGTCGTATAATATTTTAATATTATACTGTTATCCTGTAATAGTGCAATAGTAGTGCAATTGAATATTGATTAAATATTATTATTATAATTAAACAAAGACCTACCGTTTTGTACGTTAGTTAAGTTACATTCGTATAATAGATGATAAGACAAACCGTGTTGCTCGTCAGTAAAAGTTAATTTTGACGTTATTGTACATTTCCCGATGCACAAATTATATTTTGTATAACCGTCAACCTATTGCAAACTGCCAACTAACACGTTAAGAGGATGTCAGCGCACTATTTGTTTTAACGCGCAGCATGTACAAAACGCATTAACGCAGAATAATTTTTTCCATGTTTTTAAGTAATCTTAGAGTAAAATCACCTATTACAAAAAAGATAGAGAATAATATTTTTGAGAGAATGACATATCGATATTATATTTTATTGTTATTTGACTTTGTATTCGACTTTCAAAATAAAAAAAAAAATGTTGTAAATTTAAATTATTTTTAAATTGTTTTGGTACAATATTTCGACAAATCGATATGTCATTTCCTTAAAAATATTATTCTCTATCTTTTTTGTAATAGGTGATGTTACTCTAAGATAACTTAAAAATATAGAAAAAATGATTTTTCGTAAATGCGTTTTGTCTATGTTGCACGTGGTCCAGAGAGAGAAAACAAATACTGCGCTGACATCCTCTTAAGACCACACCGCATAATATAATATAAATGATTTTGGTAATTTATTCGCACTCCCCACTTCGGTCTTTCGTAATCGGCCGACTGGCGTGTTGCGACGGGTAATTTCATCGCCATGGGGTGGGTTTCGCCAAGCGATCGGATCGGTAAGAAAATATTTGCCACCAGCACAGTATATCATATGTGTTATACCATACATTATTACTATTATAATAATACAACGGTTTCACCACTGATCATTTCCCGAGCGACATACATTCCGCATTAGCATCGTCGCCGTGGCGCGAAGAAAGGTGGAAAATACGGCAATCGAAAAAATCGAGACCACCGTTACGTGGACACGAATTTCCTAGGGCCTTTTCTTGTCGGGATGATGAATGACCGTGAATTTGCTCCGCACATCCCACGCCGCACCACATGCAGCACCTTTAGCGTCCTGTCGTGTTAACCGAACGCGCTACTTTTATTTTTTTCCGTTTCTTGTATATCACACACACACACATATTTCGAAACATATACAGAGTGGGCTAGTGCGGGGGCATAATGTCTATTAGATTTTTTTTTTTACAGGTTCTCCGGCGGTGTTCTACTCTTATTTTTTGTCCTCCTTTCATTTGTTTTAGCGGGTGCGACAGATGTTCGGGGACAAGGTAAAACCGCCGGTTGAATCAGCACGAGCCGAGACGAATTATTAATCTTGCGCAGCTACCGTCAGTCAAATGTCCATCGCTTTGCATTATATATTGCGCACAGCCAGTGTTATAAATGGCTGCAGGGGTTTTTTTCCCCCGTTTTTCAACCGTGTTTTTGTTTTAGCACAAGAGTGGAAAAACTAAAAATTATTTTCTGACTAAAAGGTTTGTTCAGGTACCCGCCCGCCTATACAACTATGATTTTATATTTAAAAAACACCCTTTTCGCTCATAACTCAAATAATCGTACATACTCTTCATACAAACGTATATAATGTATGTATAAATATATATATTTTTTAAACCTTTTAAACTTTAATGTAGGTAAAGAACATTATACTCAATTTTCGCAAACCCACATTCCACTTGCAATCTACATTCTCCCCTTATCATTAAACCCAGTTGTTATATTAGTTTAAAATATAACATTTTTTTTCTATTTTCAACCAGCTGGTTTTTTTTATTCGGCTAATAACATGATATTGAATTTATGTCGCAGCAATCATACATTTTGTATTTTTCATACCCAAAGACTAATTTATTGTTAATACAAGGTTTTCAATAAAAATATAAAATAAACATGTTGTAAGTTAAAGTTAAAGAACATAAGAAAGAAAGAAAATTATATTTTACTGTAAGTTAAATAAAAAAAAAAAAACTTATAATAATATGAAAACTATATTTACACTGAAGATGTCTCGTAATATACTTTTTAATAAACCAATTTCAAATAACTTACATAATATTATTTTCTGAACTAGAATTTAACCATATACATATACATATTTATTATTATTTACTTGGATATTTTACAACTTCACTATTGTTTTCATTTTTATTAGATTTTTAAAATGTATTAAGATAGTACATTTCATTATTTCATATATCTTATGATTTTCAAGTATCAATTATATACATTAATTGTGATACATTATTAGAAAATTAAAGTTTTATAGTCATTGCATCACCTATAAAGCATCGAACAATTATTTAAAAACAATTTTCGTATGTTTATAATGTAGGTACCTCCTACCAATAACTCAGTTTATTATTGAAAAAGGCACAATTGTTTGAAATCATAAAAAACCACATGCCTAATAAACAAACGATTACAGTAGGTAAGATAAACTTTAGAAATTGAAAATATTTAACGATACAAAAAAAAAATGGTATGATTTATTATTACTTCAAGTTTATAATTTAGTTTATTTTGATTATTTTAGATGGATATTTGTTTTTCGATGTGTACACATGAGGAGAGGAAGAGTTCCAAAAGTTTGATATTGCTATTGCTATGTACTGGACAGTTAATAAAACAAATTAGTGGTGTTAAAAGTTTTTCTTTTTGTAATTTTCTAATATTTCCAAGGAAATTGACATGGGCGTTATTATAGGTAATTGATTATTTTATAGTATTATAATAATATAAGAAATCTTATAAAAATACATGACGTCATGATAGTAATATCACTAAGTAATTATGATAGTAATTTATGACTTCGAAAAATCTAACTATCAGCCTAAATATTGTACTGCAAAAATTGTTAAATTTATTGAAAAAGTTTTTTTTACATAATTTAAAACTAATTGACTGATTAAAGATAATATTAAATAATTTAGCATATCTCAACATTGTTCTTATTTGTATTTTAGTTTTGTGGTTTACCACTATTTTTATACCTATTAGAATTTATTATTTTATAAATATTAAAAATTTGAATACATTACTCATAAATTATTTTTATGATAATTTATCATTTTGACAATAACTAATTAAATAAACACACTTAGTTATGAGAGTTGCACTCAAAATATATCCTCAATGATTTAATATTAAATCTCAATTACATAATATGCCAGTCACTCAATTATTTTTATATATATTTCATTATAAAATCTCAATTATAATATGTATTAGCGTGGTTAAATAAAATCGAATACGGTTTATTATTGATTAGGCCTTTCAAAAATATTCATTATGACAAACTATTATTCAAATCTGTTAGAATACCTATCTAACCATTAAAAATATCAGTATTTCAACCGTTTAAACCTTTGGGCGGTGGCCAATTTTGCATAAAATTATTATAGAATAAAACTTTTATTTGGCATAATGCCCATTTAATCACCTCAAGTGGACATCTTAATCTATGGTATAAACAGTTTTGCTAAAGAAAAAAAGAATTGCAATTCCCGGAGACATTCGGCTAAGCATACATAAGCACTTATATATAATTCTCTTTAATAGATTTATTTTATTTTTTATTTTATCTTCTTCCTTTAAATACGAACTTTTTTTCTACGCGTTGGTACTGCACAACGTTTTTAAAACATTGCATTACATTAAAAAACATTTATTTAAACAGGGGGCATTTCGCATTGTTTTTTTGGAATAAATTCTACGGTCTACTTATAGTTTTTTTTTTTTTTTGCTTACCTATAGTTGTGAGCGTCAGCGTCGACCAATAAAAACAGTAAATGTACTGTCTAGAAAGCGATGAATTCCTAGTACCTTGCAAGTTGTACACCCAATTATCTGACCCAAACCCGATCACATAGCTTATAGCGAAATATAAGCATGAGTTCCAGTGTATGAGTATCAGTATGGCGAACACCACCTTGCAGATGCGGAACACGTTTGGGTACCCGGTTTTGGTTTCTGTTCGGTCGAAGAACTCCAGCATCCTCGGTACTCGGAGAAGTCGATTGGCACGGACGATTACAGGACAGGGCAGGACGTATGCCGAACAGCTGCCGGACGGCCACCACAAGTACGCTAGGTCGGTGGGAAGCAGACTCAGGAAGTCTGATTTCCATTTGGACGTGCTGAAGTAGTTTTCCCGCAGCTTATGAGAATTGCGGACCATGAGACCTTGGTCCAGGAAACCTGAAAACAATATTAATAACGGTCGGTGTTAGTAGACGCTAATATTACTTGAAGCGGATGGTTGTTGAACTATAAAAGTATAAAACGAAGAGCACCCGTAGAAATGTGTAATGAACAATTTCTTAAACGACCCAATTCTTATTTCCCAATAATTGAACCGCACGCCATTTTTAACACCATCGGATAGCTATAATATATTTACACGGGAAATTATAGTCAATCGATGAACAACTCATTTTGAAAATTATTATTTCCGGTAGAGAATAAACAGTTATTATGATGAAATTATGTTGAATCTGTACTGTGTGGAGCGTTGGTATTATGGATACTTGAGTTTTTAGTTTTGAATAATATCGCAATCTGTCTTCAGAATAAACGAAACTTTTGATTTTAAACGCGGTAGTCGTACAATGATGGTTCGGCGTGGCGTACCTACATTAATTCAACAAGTTTACAGTATTACCGTTGGTGGCTTATCGATTTCGATTTTTTTTTTTTACTTAGGTATTTATAATCCATTCCATTGTAGGTATAGTAAGTAATTCTGATGATAAAGCAAATAAGACGAGAAAATAATTCGATGACAGTCGACCGACACGGAGAAACCTACCAAACTATATAAGAACTTAATTTGTTTTATTGCAATTCTTTTTTATTTAAAGTTTTTCTTTCGAGCCTTCAGTGTGCGTGTATGTACCTACTGCATTTTACCTGGCAGTGCGTTGGGAGATCATTGTTTGATTCATCGATTGCCACGAGAGCTTAGGGAAATATGATTTCCTGACGCGTAGTCATAGGTATTTTTGATTAGCTGTTAAGATTTCTGTTCGTAAAATACTAAATACCAGGCAGAGGAGGTTATTTCGTCGGAGGCAGAGATTTCGTTAATAAATTGTATTTGTGCGTTGAAAAATCGTTATTCGGTGGACGTCTTCTGGCGTTTATTTCGACGAACTATATCGGATTTTAAAAACAAAACCCATCGCTGTTGCCGGTTTATAAAATATTACATAAGTTATAATAATAATAATAATAATATGTTATGCAACGAACTCAATAATAGCACGCGTCGTCCGCAATCGAATTTCTAGATGGATTGCAAAGAACTCGATAATATAATAAACAGGTATTGTGTGCTGAATAATGTACACGTGTTCATTGTGTTACCTGTCGTCGTAGGATATATTATAATAAGTAATGACACATCGCGTCGAGAGCACGACGACGTATAAAGACGGATTTGGATTTTTTTCTTTTCAAATTCGTACTTACGGTTATCGTCGTCCGGTTTGTATGGGATCGGTATAGCGAAGGGCTTTTGGGGTGTGAGGGGGAGGGTGTGAGTGGTGCGCCTCTGCGGGTTATTTATTTATTTTTTATTCCGGTGTATAAAATACGGCACCGCAAGTTGGTCGAAGGTTTACAAGCATATTATTATTATTATTATTTTTACCCGGCACTCTGCAGCAGTGCGTTTTGTGAATGTTTAGGCAAAAACGATCGTACGCACACACACGCACTCATATATATATATATATTAGACAGTCCTATTAATATTTACGAGACCTTAACGTATAACGTGTCCAAACCACCCCGCCGCCGCCGCCTCATACATATATAAATATATAATACAGTATGTAATATATGTATATAAAATACTAGTCGCAAAACGTATCGGTCCCCGAACGTTATTAATGATGTCCCCCGGAACTCGTTGGGACCGGATGTTGTAAATAAAAGTGCGTGCGCGCGTTTTATTTCCCAGTGTGATTTACTGCCGTTCGTCCCGCGCGTCAGCCATACATAAATATAGTGTCCGCGCGAAAGGAATCGGCTCCCCCCCCCTATACCTCACCCTACCACGCCAGTCGGGGGGGGGGGGGGGGAAGACCACTACCGCGGTCCACGTCGGCCGCCCCGAGGAAAGCGAGAAATTTGTCGCACTTGGCAGCCGAATCGCCCGGAAAAATGTTGCGATGTCGACCGATTGGGCGGGCGTGCGTGTGTGTGTGTGTGTGTGTGTGTGTGTGTGTGTGTGGTGTGTGTGTGTGTGTGTGTGTGGGGTGTCCACAGCCATGTGCGCTGATGTACGTGCCGCACACTTGGACACGTATAGAGAACGAATGACGTACGAATACAATGCCATCACAGCGCCGTGTCCGAATTCTTCGGGAAATCGATTTTTCACGCGCACGCACACACAATAATAACGGACGACGATAATGCGATTGTCCGCAGCACACATGAATATCGATCGAGCCGACGGCACCCGCGGCGTATTTATGATTTTCCGAGCGTGAGATGAAAAAAAAAAAAAAGAAAAACGTTACCGAAACGGACGTGGGTATTATTGGCCGGTGTGCCTGCCCAGTCGTTGGTGGTAACCCACAGGTACATTGAAGCGATATTTTTACCCCTCTGCATTTAAAACACGATCGGGAGGGTTGCAGCCGCTCGATATTTCTATACGACCGCGAAACACTTTCGGATGTACGTCACATTGATGGTTATCGCACGATTAGGTTTAATGAGGTACCTCCTGTACGGCATGCACGCTTTATGTGTCTGTAGGTATTGCGCGCTGTTACCTTCGACACTATGATTTATTCATTTTTGAAAAACGATAAACACCGAGGAATATAAAGCGGACATAATGATTATATTATCTCGTTGGTACACGGCTATCAGGTAAGTTGGGTAAAATAAATCGTAAGGTTGTATAAAAACAACAAAAATCTCAGTGGCTATAAAACAATAATAAAATATAAATATCAGAAATGACATGAATGTTATAATTTTCAACTTATTGGACTATTACACAACTACCTAGATACGAATCATCACAAAAATATTGTCGAGAGGCGATTTAGAGCCAAGTTCGCGCGGTGTTTCTTGGGTGTTCACGCGGTGTCTCTCGGGTGCACTATAACACTCACATCGAAATTAAACTGTTTGAAAAGAATATCATATGATATGATATAATAGGCTATAAATTAAACATGTAATACACACTAAAACGTGTAATTGTATAATGTATATAATATGATGTGCTCAAACATATTACGGCGAAACGGTTAAATTCATCGCCAATATTATATTAAATTTTATCGATGACGTATGGATAGGATTTTTTTTTGCAAGGGAGTTTTATTATATATTTAATGTTTAACTCATAAATAATTATAAACATATATTTATAATTCAAATCAAATGTTAATGCTGTTACTTATAAATTATAATGCTTTTAATTATAATAAAATATTTGTAATATTTTTGGTTTTTTCTCACTCTTTATTATTTTTTTTTTTGTATCTCGAGCTGTGTTGAATTGATTTTCTATACGCAGGATTGGCTTATTTTTCATTTTTAAAAAGTATCGTTCTTTTCAATAAAACATTTAACACAATGGTTTTTTTAATAAGAATTTTAAATTAGGTACGTGATATTATTAAATATGTAAAACTTTAAATATTATATTATAAAAACAAAAATCCATTATAGACTGCAGTCATTTTCCTGTTGTGATTAATCTGGCAGTTGAATAAAACAAAAATGAACCCACTGTTATATTATAAGTCACTACACTACTAGGTACCTGTCGTATTGATAGGTAATAAACAGACTCGCGATCAGCCAATTAAAAATATTTAGTCATGAACCACAAATTCAAATACGATGTAGAAACAGTTTGGAAAATATATTTAACGAAATCATCAGCTAACGAGCCCGCTCCACATCTGAGGGACTAAGAATCCTCCGCGGTATTATTATAATTTTATACTCTTTCGTATAAGTGTCATGCTTCAACGAGTAGGTACGAATACACGAATTTTGATGACGCATATTATTGGCATGGGCAATCTTTTACAATTCACAAACCATCGGATATCATAAAACTGATAGGTATGATCATAACACAATATCACCCTCTAATAAATGATGTGATCAATTTATTTTGTCATGCTCACGACAGGTATCTACTATTTTATTTTTGTACAACAAAAACAATTTTTCCTTCAAAATAACACAATGCAAAAACCAGTTTTATAAGTACTATACAAAAAGTCAAAAAACGTAGTCGAATATAATATGAAATATTAATTTTATAACAACATTTTTATGTATCCTAAAAGATGATATTATTTTAAGACATGAACGTATTGCTTCTTTACCAAAGTTATGAACATTATATTATTATCTTGGGTATATCTATACGGTTTAATACTATATGTAATACACTACACAGATTATGTACCTAGGCAATAATTGGTTCAATGAAATTTCAAACTATAGGCCCTAAGGCCTAAAACGGCTTAACTTAACTGCCTACCTTTATGAATATCGGTATTTGCTATAATATAATTTACGCACAAAATAATTTTAACAATTATTTTGCATTTAATTTGTCTTGACCGGCAATCCCAACTTCCGGGAAGGACAGTCGCAGCAAGCGCACATTTTGCCGACCCTGCACTCACGTTTAAAAACACAGTTCGTTCAAATGTAAAATATTACATTGAATAATTACTTATAAAGTTATATGTATACAATTAAGTAATAGAACAATACAAATTTTTCGGGAAGAAATTTGTATCATTAATTATTAATGATGATTGAAGAAATATGAATTTAGTTAGTAAACGTCTTTTACTAACATTAGAAATAGTTTTTAAGTAAGTTATGTAACCAAATTCACCGGATTTATAACTCTATCCATCGGTAAATCCGCATGACACAGCCACACACAGTACTGGCATGATAATAATTCATAATTATAAAAATATTTATATTAAATAACAAATTAAAGTTTAAAGTATTTAACAATTATTTACATTACACACGCGACATGTATATAGTATATTATGCGCAGTAATAATTATAATAATATGTTTTGTCATCAAATAAAATTGCGTTCACGATGCGTTGTACGACATCGTAATGTTTCATCTGATAACTCGAACACCTTATTCATAGCAATCTATAGAAGTCTGTGATTTTTAGCGGGTTTCGACTGCCATCATTATCGTCGATTATTATTATCAGTTAATATTATTATTTCCGTCGACCTAATCGCATCGTAATTCATAATGATTCGTGTTGGCCGCATGTCTCGTCTCGTAATAATCACACATAATAACCAATTGACACCGCAGGTACCAGATAATACAACCAGCGAACCTACGGGCACGACGAAATAGATACGAATGGTCAAAATACACTCTGATAACGTCTGAATTTATTTTGTCATGTCCACGACAGGTGCGCGTCGCGTGTGCGTTGAGCGGTGAATACGCGTATTGATATAATAATAATGACGATGATGATGATGATGATGATGATGATGATGATAATGTACCTTATTCCGACACTACTGCAGCCACAGTGTTCGATAGCAATTTACGTAAATGCGTGTATTTACAATCAGTCGCGCAAGTGTTTGTACGGAATTACGTCATTCTCACGGTTTGCAGTATTCTGACGAATCGAGTCGACCGTCGAGACGCACACCGAATTCGAAATAATATTATACACACATTCGACGGCATTATTATTATTCCACTGCAACTACTGCGGGATACAATAAATCAATTTATGGTTCTATTGTAATGATGACTGACACGTATAACTGACTCTTGTATTATAATATTATTATATTGTATTGATTAAAGAAGAAACCTTATAGACGAGCAACTATTATTACCGAAGTCTCGATAAAATAAAAACTGTTCATGCAGTTGGATTTTTAATGGTTTTTCTTATTTACAGATCAAATAACAAGGCAGGAGCTATAATTATGGTTATTATTTTTTCCGTTATACAACTACGGATATGAATGATTAATTAATGAAAAATATAATTTTACTAATAACAAGGAAACGATGTAAGAATAATTAATGATCGAACAAAAGTACGAGGTGAACCATTTAATGTAAGACACTCATTATTTCAAAAAAAAATTCAAATTTTTGAAAACATTTCGTTTACATACATTTAAGTCATTACTCATTACAAAATAAATTGTTGGGGTGTTTAACAATGTGTTTATAATACTATTTCTAAATTATTGAGATAAGTTTATCATTCAGTTTGAAAGGTTATATTATAATATGTCACCTACTCATAATAATCTATTAATACAATATATATATCTTAGGTAAAATAATTATTTATTTTATCAGTAAATTAACATTTTTATATTAGAAAATAAAAATAGCTGTAAATGTGTCAAACATTGAAAATCATGGGCAGTGTATATTATATTTTGAGTGTATTGTTCTTATTTTATGGTACTTATTACATAGGATTCGAATATTTAAAAAAATGTTTTTCCTATGCAAAACCAAATAAATTTAAGACTCCGTCGCTGCATAAATCCAAGTACCTTATACAATGTTGTTGTAAAATAAACTCCTAATGCTTCTACAAGTCAAGATGGCCTATTGGATGTTATTATTCATACATATAGAATACCTTTTAAATAATGTAATCACTCCGAAAGTTTTATGGAATATTTTTCTTATTGTAAATCTTTTATATATTATTATTCTTGTACATAGTTATTTTTTCTTTTTAATATTTGAATAATGACATATATATATTTAAAAGTTATATTTGAAAATTCAGTATATTGTTAGATACCTATTGACTGGATCATGTTATAGAAATAGGGGTAAATAATTAAGGAAGAAAACCGAAGTAAATCTTTTAATTTCCAGAAAAATATCAAGTATATTTTAATAATAGCAAAATATTAGTTTTAAATTAAGTAAAAATTAATACTGTATTACTAGAATTGTGTTTTTTAAACATATCACGTGGGCTTTTGTAGCGATTTGGCACAAAACTAAGAAATGTGAGGAGGGGTTCGATAACAAAAAAAAAAAAAATAACAACTTATAGAAGAGAAAAGTTAATTTAAAGCATTGGAATTTTTCCAAATACAAGATGGGCTTTAGTTGACATAAGTGAAAATTTATTTGTGGGCCAGAAATGTTTCCAAAACATTTATGGTGTGGCTATTAAAAAATCGTCAGTAATATTTATTATAGTATAATTCGTGCATTAAAGTATAGTTTGATAAATATATTATATTTTTAAGTACACCAATGTGATCTGTAATATAAGTAAATTAAATTTAAAATAACTTGCACAAGTAATACACTGCGCTGTTGCAATATACATATAATATATTCTGCAATTTTAATACAATAATAGGTTAAAATTGCATAATACATCAATAGAATCTAACATTTTTAATATTCTAAGTAAAGCAATAAGTGGTTTAGTGGTTTTTATTTCGTATTTTCAGTTTCGTACGTAAACACGTTTTTAAGTAATACGAGTGTAAATTCTAAGAGTTAAATGAATTTTCTATGTATGTAAAAAAAAAATTAAACACAAACTGTAGCTAAGAGATCATTAAAAACCTCTAACCTCTAAAAATATAGACTGTTGTGGAGTGATTGTGGTCTAATTATTTGTCCACTCATTATGAGTGAAAACATAACATTTAACCTGGATAATCTTTAAAAATATTTAATTGTTTCTTTATGTAAGTTAGCTAGAGTTTTGTTGGCTCTCTGGTTATAATATACGGATTCAAACTTTAATCCAACGAAAACAAATCGTTGTCTTATAATGTGCAGAGAACCTAAGTGATTTTTATTTTAATTGTAAGTTTTCCTAATTATATTTTATGGGTTTGGATAGATAATTATTTATAATTTTATAAGATAAAATTTACTTTTTTCCTAAAGACGAGATGCATTTTGTCAAATATATTTCAGCTAATATTCAATTGAAAATACATTTATATAATACTAGCAGACCCGTCGAACTCCGTTTCGCCACCAGATTCGTTTTAAGTAACGTTGTAATTTTTTTTGTTATATATTTGAAAAGGAAAATATTTATTTCATTTCACAACAGTAATAAATTCATTACAATTACCTACTAAAATGAAGTGTTATTTAATTGTTTCATTGTAGTGCTCTTTGGTAACCACATTTTTTGTTTTTTGTCTGTCGTTAACACAAACAAAGCGGATGGTTTCCCAACTCGTGAACACGCAACGTATAACTGTCCATGTGAAAAACAATGATTTTCCAAATTTATCCCGCAAACACTAAGCGATTGGCCTTGCGACTTATTAATTGTCATTGCGAACGCAAGGCGAACTGGGAATTGCAATCGTTTGAAGTCAAACGGAAGATCAGTCGGAATCATTGGTATTCGAGGAATACATACATTTTCACCTGCGTACTTTCCGTTAATAATGGTTGCCTCAATTAAATTCGGCATAAGTCTCTTTACCGAAAGTCGAGTACCGTTGCAAAGTCGCGGTGGATTCAAATTACGCAGTATCAAAATAACTGTACCAACTTTCAGTTGCAAGTTATGTGGTGGAAATCCTGGTATCTCCAGAGAGAGGAAGTCATGCGAAAGCAGTTATTGTATTCAAGGATGTGTTTAAGAAAATGGCTTGAATCGGGATCACTTCCATCAAACAATGTTTTCAGTGGCTGTGGTGGTGTAAGTAAAGGATCCAGTTTGACTTTTCCATTTGCGCAGCACAATCCAACCGTTTCTCTTTTGAACTTTAACGCATTGCAATATCTGCATATAGTCGTCATTCGTCCAACATCAAAATTTTCATCATCACTGTAGTTCGCAGTGGGATCATATTGGAATGCCAAGCGATTGTATGATGCCAATGATCTTCGTGTGCTCACGCGATGTCTCAATCGGTCATTTTCTCTTATTATATTTTGTCTTTCTTCTCTTAAGTTCCTTGAATAGACTTGTTGCTGGCTTGCATGTCTTGTGCGGCGGCCGATGTTCGAACGTCGTTCTCTAGGCATTTTGGACTATGGACAGAGTGTTGAATTTAACTTCAAATGCACGATCCACATAATTTACACTGAGCTTAAATGAAATTAACTGAGCAGAGAATAATGACTATCTGTCAAACACTTTATCACGCACCGTTGCTATTGGTTTGAAGTACATAAAAATAATATATAAAAGATATAATAGATGTATAATAGATGGCGCTGTATGTGAAAAACGATTTCAACACTTTTCTGTTGAATTTTTCCTGAATTTTCAAGAATTTTCTTTGCTATAAACCTCACGTAGCCCAAGACCTTTCAAACGAATGCAAAACCATGGAAATCGGTTGGTGCGTTCTGGAGTTATAGCGTCAGGGAGGAAAACCGGACTTATTTTTATATATTAGATTACCATGATTTATGGTGGTACCATAGAAAATACTATAGAAAATATTGGCTAACTATCTAATGTTTATTCAATTATTATTCCTTTATCAAAAGAAACTATTTATAGTATTGCAATTGATATTATGAATGTCAACACAAAAAGTTTTTTTGAAAGACTTATCGTGATTTTTATGCAAGTATGCAACATAATATTTGATTTTGTATTATTTCATATAGCCTATAATCAACTCTTTATACGAAACTGTATTTTTTAATTTTATTAGACAATTTGTATCATAGATATTTCGAGCTAGGTTGTTTTGTTCGTACATAATCCAATGAAATCAAATATTTCTCGGGTTAAAGTTGCTAAAATTGTTGGGATATGCTTTTATTTGATTATGTCTACATTATTTGAAAGTTGTAGTTGGGTCTTTTTGGGTGAATCATATTACAGTGAAACCTGTAGATATATAACAGACAGTTACGAGACCATCTTAAGTTTCTGTTAAAGACATGTGTCCGTTAAGCTGTTTCACTGCATTGTTAAAACGACAATCTGATATGTATATTAACAGTGGTAAAATATGTTTTCTTATCATTTTTCTTTTAAGTGCAATTGCTCGATAAAAGTGTTATTTTTAATTTTTATTAATTATTGTTTGAAATTTGTGGTTATTTATTTCCACAATCGAAAGTGAGCTTATCCATAATTTGATCACTCTGTTTACGTCTCGTGTGCGATTTATTTAATTTAAAATTGAATGATATTTTAGTTATTTTTTGTTTTTAACGGTTTCGACAGCTGTTTTATTTTGACTCATTATGACATAACGACAAAGTCAGTTTGAGGACAAAGCATGTCCATCGGAAATCTTAGGCGAGTAATATTAAAACATAAAAGCAATAACTGAGAGACAAGGATTTAATGCCCAATCCAGAAGTGTATTTTTGAGCCTTTTTCTGAGTGTTCAACAAACAATAATTAAATTAAATCTACCAACTAGAATATTGTATAACGTCTTAGCTTAATAAAAATTAATTTAGCTTACAACATTTTGTTCAGTTTTGTTAGATCTCCAATGATTTTAAAACGACTATTCGTGTTTGTTCCATATATTTTCTAATAGTATTGAATCAGATGTGCACCATAATAAGTCACAATTTAAAGGAATTAGAAAACAAATTGAAATCGAATACTAAGACACGCGTTTTCTCAAGCAGAGTTTGTTGTGCTAATGGAATTAGTCTCCAAAACTAAACTATTTGATTTCACAGTTAAATACTTTAGAACCATATATTATATTTATCTGTGGCGGCTTGGTGCAAGAAATGCCAATGTCACATTTTGACGAATTTGAGATTATTTGACCGAAGTGGCTGAAATTTGATTATGTAACTTGTGTTAAAATGGTCAATGTTTCTGATGAAGTTTGACCAAATTAAATTTGACATTGGAAATAATTTGAAAATCAAAAAACTTTGAAAATAGAAGTATATCAGTTAATATTATTGGCCCATTTTGATATCGGTCACGTATTGTCTAAAGCCATGAAATCCATTTCGAAATCAAGTAATAAAGTTTATATAAATATAATATAAGTTACTAACATAAAGATTTATATGCAATTGAATATTATTATTAGGTATTAATAAATAAGTTATGTTTTTAATTATTAAAAATTGTTTATTTTTAATTTTAGTTTTTGGCCAATGTTGAACAAAAGTAATTTTTATTTTTTTCCTGGTGGCCTATGTCTAAATAAAACTTACACATTTGAAGTTAAAACCTAAATGAGAGTAATAGGATGAAATAAAAACTAATTTGATTAAGTAATAACATTTTTAGAGTCTCTACTTTAATTTTAAAATGTTTGTGTTTATTTTAAAAATTGGCAAATTTATTTATTTTTTTAATTCCTGAACATTATTAAAATACGACATTGGCCTTTCTTGCACCAAGGCACATGTATAAATTATGTATCGTAGTATAGATCGATAGATTTGAATTAATAATTTAATGGTATTACTAACGTAGGTATTCATTTTATTTTGAAATAATTATATAAAAAAAAAATTGTCTTTTATATAAACTTAGTCATACTATTAATTTTAAAATCGATATTATTCAATACGCGTTTTACCAGTCCCTAGAACTTGGCAAATACATGAAAACAACATCAGACTTATAAAATGCCAAAAAAATGATTCCCCAACGGTGGTTTGCCAATATGGTGTGTCTATCTATCACGCCGAGCGATTGAAATATTGTGATATGCAAATCCTTTAAAACAATGGTTATAATAATACTCATAATTTATAAGATACCGGAAAAGGGATCCAATGGTATTCACAATTCCAGAACAAAAAATGAGAAAAGTTGCGTCTAAAGCATAATATCCAATGCGTATATTTAAGTCACATATTTTAGAAATACTGTACCTATTACCAAAATATTGTTCTAAATGATTTAATTCTTATCGTACAACACATTTTAGTTGAACGTCGTCAATATGCCAAAAATATCTAATTTTGGAATCTATCCAGAAAATTCTAGCAGCTACAATTGAAGCAATCTCAAAGCTCATTGTATTCATCGATGGAGCTTGGCTCAGACATTATATAATAAGAATTAATAATCCTACAATAATGCATATTAATAATAATATACATTTCAAATAACTAATATACAGTAACTTGTAGACCAAAACATTGTCGGCTAGTAATATAATCGGTGCCCCAATAATTATAAATAAATGTTCAGTTTTAAATTGAAACTTGAATTGACAATACTATTAATAGCAAAAGAAAATCAGAACTTTTTTATTTGATTTCTATATGATGGATTTATATATCAATACAGAGTTATAAATTGTAACATAGACAATAAACATTTAATTGAAGTACTGTTACCGTCTACGGTGTGTCTAAACAAGGATACCAATTACTTAATTGTACAAATCGATCATCAATATACACATTGTATGCGTCGATGTGGGCTGAATCAATACAAAATGGCATATTAAAATATAATACTGTGATAATAATGTTCGTAAAGATGTAAAAGTTCATTATTCATGGTAATAATTTTGTACGAATAGTATTCACGTTTAGTACTGGGCAAACCTGAAATTGCTTAAATAAATTAATTTATGCAAATTCGAATTCATTTAAATATATTTAAAAAAAGGGAATACGCGTGTTTCGACAATACTTCAATGCACATAATTTTATTAATAATTTACGGAAAATACCATAATGAGGTTAACAGAATAATATTTATTTCGTGTAAATTATGTTAAGACTAATAAAGTAATAAAAAAATAAGACATATTATAATTTGTTTATTAATGGGTTACCTTAAGTATACACGAAGAGACAATTTTTTAAGAGGTTTATTAGTGCTGTTTTGGTAGTGATAATGAGAAGGATAAATTGGCCAAATTGAAAATATTGTATCTGGCATATTATATAACGGTCCACTTCTGTAGTATTTTTCATTTTATTTTTAAATTTACCTATTTAAGACTCGTTGTGTTTTCAATGTTTATGAACGCTATATTTTCAAACATTTTATTTGTACATATTACTATGTAGGTACTAGCCAGTAGCCACTAGGTAATACATTTTCACAATAAACCACTGAGAAGACTAGGAAAACTAATTTCACCCAACTCCGACTTCTATATTTGTTCTCTTCTTAAGTTCTAGAGCTTAAGTAGTTTTTATAAAGTTTAATTATTTTATTTCTAATTAAAGTATTTACTGCCAAAACATTTAAATTGTATGGTTAATTGTATTTTGCTTTAAGTTCTTAAATTGAAAAAATGTATTATTTTAAAACTGAAATATTGAAGTGTAGCACAATGAAAAGATAATAAAATGGTAAATTTTAATTATGTTTACTACAACTCAACACGCAACAATATTGCTTACCTAGGGCATCCGTCAAAAAGGACGTCCGCCTTGTTAGTTCAGAGGTCTAGTGGTGTGGTAAATGATTAATTGCAGCCTATATTAGCAAAACGACCATGGACCTTCCACAACAATGCGTCAACGGCGTGGATAAGGTTTTTCATTTTTCTTTTTAATTATTTGTTTTCACAAACACTGGCTATTTTCTAGAAAGTTTTTACGGATTCCATTATGTGTTTGAAACTAAAAAAATTTAATTTAATTTAAATTAAATTAATATTGTTAATGGGATAAGCGATTCGCTGAATAGTGAATATGTTTTGTACAAAAAATAGTCAAACAATCTTTATAATCGATTTTTGTCATAATGATAAATATATTGATATTTAAGTAGGTAACAGCGAAAAAATTATTTTTATATGAAATGTTAATAAAATATGTAAGTACTTATAGTACCTATCCTTGAAAATATTTCATCTGTGATTTATTTTCCAAGATTTTAAAATCGAGTATAATAAATTATTCAACATTAATTAATATAATATGATCTGACATTATAAGTACTCAGTGCTCGAAGTGGTGGGGGGGGGGGGGGTGGGGGGAAGGAATCCCTCTACTTTTGTTAGATGAAGAATAGAAGAATGTTATATCAGGAAATCTGAATTATAAAGCATCCTTCCACTTATCTTGAGCCATTTAGACCACTGTAAGTATTTACAAATTGCTATATTATTGTTTTTGGAATGTTCACATGAGCATATATTATTGTAACCACTACACCAGCCAATAATGATGCAATTATTCATTGTTATTATACACGGCAAAGCAATACAAATTCATATTATTCATCAAAGAATAGAAGTTGTTTGAAAAGATAAGTACCTATACCTACGTGGAATTATGAAAATACGTCATTAACAGTTATTCAATTTTAATTATGATAATATGATATTTATCTAATGCTACTGTTAAAATATAACTCATTTAACTTATCTGCGAATAGTGAACAATATCAACATCGGAAATTAATGGCGTGCATGCAACACTTGGCAGAGCTATAATAGTGTTGCCGTGTAACAAGTCCATCATAAAATATAAACGCGATTTTCAGCTACGCAACGAATTGCCAATCAGGAAATCGTAAAACTCTTACTGAATACGAGAACTGAGAGTAAAAGTTATTTGAAAGTTAAAAGATAACCATAATATGTGATTTCGGTGCAAATGCAAGTAAACACCTATACCGGCTAACAGTCGGAAACTTTTCGTCTCAGTCTAACGACCCACATTGTTATGGCTCGAAATTCCTCTCAGACTTTTTTCGCGCAGACAATGGATAAACGCACAATATTCGTAGGAAATCCTCGTCGGGCTCGTGACAACGATCGTCGGTGGTCGCGACGCACATTATATTATATTATATTATACAATTATACTGTTCTGTGACAACTATTGAAATTATATCTGCCGGTAAACTAGTGCGCGTGAATAGGAATATAAGAGGGTAGAGGTATATATATAGGCACAGAGTGATGGAATTTCAACTTTTTTTTTTACCCCACCGTCGATAGCCCGTTGATTAATCATCGTACAGCACAATCGGATAGATTAATCATGTCATCGGATGTGGTGGCATATTGTACACTGACTGCAAAATAATCCCGTCGCCATTGGTGCGGCTCGAGTCACGCTTAGGGAAACCGCGAGGAATCTGCAGGTAGACGTAGTCGCCCACACAATATTATACTGTGTACAATTATTATGACGAATAACTATTGTTGTTCACGTAATAATGCGCGGGGTATTTTTTTTTAATACATATTTTTCGAAACGGTTAGGTTAGAGAAACCCCCCAGTGCGAATTAGCATTATGAATAGAATATGTACACACGGGACTACGTGGGTTATAAAAGAGAGATTTTTCGACGTATGCCACACATTTCCATACAGTCGTGTTGCAACGTAGTTAATTCAAGGTCTTGTGCGAAACGTGTGTATTTAAAAAAAAAAGATACCGAAATGTACGGACGCTTAAAATATATTATAATATGTGGCTTACAAACGCATAAAATCCCATTTATTATTTTTTTTTTAAATTAAATTGCGATAAATATCAAAATTATTCTTTTTTTTTAATAATTTATAAAAGTGGCGTGGACAAATTAAGTTAACATTTTCAAATGTGTAATTTTTTTCTCTAATACAATAAAATTTAACGCAATATATTATGTTATTCAAACTATTGTTTATAACAATTGTATTTATTTTGATTTTACTCACTGTGCCAAAAATTGTCTTAAAAAAAAAATATTTATTCTCACTTTATTATTTATATACCTAATCAAATCAATATGTACATCGTTAAATGTTATAAACATTTATTTTATAACACAGAGCTATAGTTTCATAAATTATTGTAGTTCCTTTATCGTATACTCATAATATAATATCATACATTGTATTATAATACGAACAGATGTATTTGTATGCGATTATATTAAAATTACATATAATTATAATTCATATTATATTTTATGTGTAATTCCATATTTAATGACAATAATATTTATTATTTGCAGTAACTGCACTCTGCAGTGTATTGCAATAAATACGTATACGGTGTGTTCATTAGTCAAATAATATATTTATCGGGAAAATAAACATCTACAGATTGCATAAATAAAATATATAATTGAGAGTAGAGTTGATATTTTTCACCGTTCACACTTACTAGTGAACACTAATATAAATATATAATAATTAATAGGTAAGTAGGTATACCTATAACAACTAACAAGTTAATATTTATAGCGCTGATCACAAGACTTGTTTTGACCACGGTAGGTACACAAAACAGAGTTGTCGACGTTAACTTATGCACTTGATAATATTATTATACACGCATCTACGTATAATAGACGTACTGTGTTTGCAAAGGAGCTTTATGCTACCTATTATGTCAAACTTTACATTCTATACAGAAATGTAACGATAATGCCTCAATGTGCTCGGTTGCGGAGTGGTGGGGGGGGGAGAGGTCGGGGTTATATATTTGAAAACATGGCGTTCTCTGGAACGATCGAGTCGAGTAGGTGCTATACGCCAAAACTAAACGAAGCCAATAATGTATATTTCGCAGTAAACAGGAAATCGTTAACTGCTTTTGTTTGTTTACGGATGCGCACCAAGGAAGCGACCGATATAATTTTAGGATGGAAACGACCGAGAAAAAATATACTGTTCGGTGAACTAAAAACTGGGTCAATTATTGTGCAAACGCGGTATTGCGTTCATTAAAATATATTATACAGAATGTCTTACACCGTGTTCTGTGTAGGTACGTGACCGTCAATACATTTTTTCTTATCAATATTTTTGAAGTATATCATGACCCTATATTATGAAGATAAAAACCTGTTTAAGTGAAATATTTTAGGTTCGTATTGATAAAAATCGGAGAAAGCCAAGTTATATAGCGAGTTTATGTACGGATTTCAAAAGTTAATTATTTATTCAAATAGTTTTGTATGCATGATACATCTTAAAGTGTAAGTAGAGTAGAGAAGTTCAATTATATCGACGCAAGGCAGCTGTGTCTTAGTACAAAAAGGAAGAGGACACTGCACATACAATGAACGAGAAGGAACTAATTTAAATAACTCAATAGGTCAATAATGATATTTATTAAGAATCTAAATTCCGTCTTAAATTAAAAACAAAATAAAAGCATTTTGTTTTTTTTTTTTTATTATTTAAAGTATAAAGGCTTCAAAATTATGGGTTATTAATCTAGAGTTAAAACGCAGAGATAAAAACAGGTTCAGGTATCTGGTTTATATTATACAAAAACTGTATGATAGTAATATTTAAATATTTAAAATGAAAAGACAATATTTTTAAAATTTAAAATGTATTCAAAATAAATCAAAACTACAGTCCCTAGACATATTATTATCAATTACTATCAAATAAACAGAATTTAATGTATTGTATCTTTATTACTATCGGAGTTTTAACAATTAATAAATCCTCGAGGGACGAATCGTATGTATTATTATCTATTGTACTTTATTGATACGTACAATAAACGAGGTAAATGTTTAAAACTATTTTATAATTTTTTAATACTGGAATAAAATTTTGATAGTCACAAAATATCTAATTGTATAGAATTATTATGAAATCCATGAATAATTAGGCTATATAACTTAAAATAATAAGTATTAAAAATAACTATGCATTTCAATAGGAAATATTATTTTATTTCAATTTTTTCAAAACAAAAGGCTTTGGTATGTAAGTAAAATTGTTTCCCGTCTTTGGGACGTAAAATGAACATAATTATTGCATTAAACTTTTGAAACAATAAAAACTTTGTATGAATTATGAATACCACGACACCATTTGTTGTTTATGATTAATTAGTATTTAGTAGTCGTATTTTCAATGGACTTGATTAACTTTTGACACTTTAAAAATAATACATTACAATTTAGATTTATTTTAACACAACCTGCTGGAACCCAAACGTTTACTAACATGGAAAAAATTTAATAATTATTTTTAATCGATTAACGTTTCGAACTCATGCCACAACACTCCAGTTATTTACAGACTTACAGTTATTATTTAATGCTGCACTTGAAGGTTAACATTTCAAAGGTACACTATCAAAATAAATCATTTACGAATAATAATTCTAATGTGCAAATATACCATTCATTGCAATAAGTTTTTACTAACAGGTTAAACATATTATACATAGAACGCTGTTCACGAATATTCCGTAGGTACAACTATACAATAGTATCTTTTTAGAAAAAATGTATATTATATATTTTTGAAATATGCGAATTTGGAATTTGGTCTTGGTTCGTTAATGGGAATTACAATATACTAAAATGTTATTTAAAAACAAAACTTTAGCCATTTAAGCGATCTTACAATTTTAATATTTATTAGTAGACTGCGTTTAAAACGCTTGAATGGCTGTAAATCTGTTTACACTGAAAGTGTACACAAACTTTTGTGCAATATAAAGTCAATGTTGTTAGTAGATTTGATTGTAACTTATTTCTCTTGTTTATTTAACATTTATAAATATTTTGTTCTTCGAAACTTAGTGGTACAATTTATAACAAAGAGTTAGTTTAATATCTGAAGAGAAAAATGATTGTAATAATGTTAATTATATATATTTTTTAAATAACATAAACGATAACAATAATCAAAATAATTTGGTATGTTCATTTAGGATTTTGATGAATGTATTGGTTTTACGATGATGTGTATCTACGTTTATGTGTTTGCCATCACTTTTCGAAGCAGTAAAAATGTTTTAATCTTCAACTATGAGGGGGATTTTTGATAGAAAGGTACCAGAAAGGTGACACATTGAGGGAATAAAAATTCCTTAAATTTTTGAAAATGATCGGGGGGGGGGGATATGGAAAACCCAAAAAATTAATGTATAACAAGTTTCGTAAAAAACTTTTTTTTGTTTTATTTCAAAAATGAATAATCATGTTTACCAAATATTTATATTATATAGTTAAATTTTCAAAATTGTTCAGCTCATTTTTAGCCTTTTATAAAAATTACAAATTATTGATTTTTTTAGTTTTTATTATAAATTAAATGTGCATACACATTTTTATGATCGAAAAAGCTTGAAAATTAATACAAAGCTCTTTATATCAGTAATTAAAGCATTTTAAAAATAGCAAAATATACAAGGATAGGTACAGTTTTTTTTTATAGACATTAATTGAGGTTTTAATTTTGACGAAAAACAATAGTTTAAGTTATTATGCCATAATTTAAAAAATATTAACCTTTGGGATTTGAAACTTTTCGTCATTGAATATATTATTATTAATTTCCATATATATTGAAATTTCAAAATATTTTGAATAGTTTAAAGCTTGTTATACCATGAACTTAATCACATCGTGCTATGGTATTGACTAATTAAGTTAATTACATTCGAAAAGGTACACTCGAAACCTATCATACATCAGAGCGACTTCCACGGTTATTAAAAATTGTGTCTCGTGTTAGACACGTGTGCTTGGACTCGTAAACGCGGTGGTGTTTTAAAAAGCTATAGGTAGGTACCACTATTACAGCCACGGTATAACATTCCATTAAAATGTATCGTCGGCCACCGAGGGACACAAACAGTATAATGTACTGCATGGGGATGTATTGTATGTATACCTACGACCTACCTACCAACGAAGTAATATTTGCAATGTGACTGTAAAAAAAAAAAAAAAAATGTCTTTTAGACCAATGTTTCAGTCGATTACCTTTTCAAACACGATGGCGATGTATGTTTTGTGCGACAAACGAGTCTTTATACGTTTTCTTGTTTATCGCGAACAAATACAGGAATTGCAAACCTCCCCACTCGTATCATACTGCACAAGCGATCGTGAGTTGTCGTTATTATCATTATTATTGTTATTTTTTTTCACCCCTGGCTACCCTACATCCCTTCCGCACCCGACCACCGTGTTCTTTACACTCTGAAACCTGTTCAAACAGTGCTCCAACAGTGCAGTGGCTCTGGGAGCGCTCGTTAAACGGCTCCGGTTCGGGGGCAATTTATTGTCTCTGAATAAATGTCTTCCAAATTTATTGCTCGTAATCTTTTATCGTTCGCTAGGAAAATACAATTTGACGTGTACAGGTAAACACTATAACATAACACAGCCTATACAGTATAATGGCGGCGATGGCCAGACGGGATCAGACTGATATATTTCAATAGTAATTGGACGTGAATGTTGTACGGAATAATGTAGAGCACACATCATGCAAGCAAAAGAAGAATGAAGGTAGTCTTTCGGAAGGGATTTTACACACAAAATGTCAAGTCAATTACCAACACCAGTTAAACGCACGCGCCATGTACCGTCGAAATATTTAAGAATGATCGTGCGAGATTTCATATATTATTATCTTATAGCATGCGAACACTGCACAGTGGAATTGTAACAGTATAATAAAGTTTATAGCATAACGTATCACGTTGAAAGCACATTAGACATGAACTACCTGTAGAAAAATATTTGTTTTTTCAATTCAAAATATACGTTGACTATACTAGAGAATCAGATAATCTGTTCCGGTTACCGGTTCACAACCACTGCAGCAGGTGCCCAAGGTCAGTTCATCTAGTTTTTTCGAGACGGTTGGTTAGGTTAGTTTTCAAATGACGGCACTTATTATTAAAACTCCCATCGAAACATCTTCTCTCGTTGTTTTCAAGGTGTGAATTAAGCAGTGAACTGCAGAGCTAGACGTTGTTTGAATTGTCACCGGATTTTCACTCTCATGTAGGTACAACAAACGTAGATAGACGACATTATTGTGGGAACATTTTTTTTGGTGGTCGGCGGAATTTACGATTCATCCTTTCGGGATGGTCTCTGGTCATTAGGTCAACATATTTTCAAGTATAATTTAATAATAACATAATAAAAATATAACTTATTGGAACGAGTGTTGTATACGTTTTTTTTTGGCAGAGCACCCAATTGTGAATTTTGTAATTCATTAAAATTAAAAAAAAATCTAATCATATTTTATATTTAAAATTCGTTATCGTCGTTTAAAAGTTTTGGATACGTATTAACTACCTAATTAGTAATTAGGTATTTGATGCTTGACTATGCGAAAAACGAAAAAAATGTATTTAATGAACAATATTATAGTATAGTATTAATAACTACATCTACGTATAGTTGCATTGGTATCTGTAGTTGTTGTTTGTTTATACACAAAATTGTTAATACAAATTGTATACTATTTTGCGTTGGTGGTTATTTCAATGAGTGACGCACATAGTCTAGTTATTACAGAATTGTCTTTGCAACTACTATTTTATATATTATTGTGTTTGAAGAAATTTTAATATATTTTATTATTATTTTTAATAGGTAGGTTAGGTTAGCTTATATCGTAGTTTAATAATCGCTGATTGTAGCACCTATATTTCAGTTCATTAGTGGCAAGCCGATACATAGTAGGTATAATATTATTATGTTATTGTTAACGTTATAGCAAGAGATTTATTAATTGTCAATGTGAGGTTGTAAAGGGGGGTTTGTGGTAGATTTTCAGACCCACACAGCTTATTTTTAAATTGAATTCTTAAGAATTCAATACATATTATCATTGTTTATAAATATGAACTAGGAAGTGGCAACAATTAAAAATAAAGCAGTTAAAGAATCGAACACGTTTGTGCGTATTTAAAACTAAATTAAAAATTTCAATATAAATCTGTTGGATGAGTTTATGAATTATACATTTTAATGGTTTATAAATGATAAATATCAAAATAAAATTATATTTTTACATAGGTTATAAAAAAATCAGCAAAGTGCGAGTCAGACTCGCACACGAAGGGTTCCGTACCGTTTTATATAATAATACTAATATAAAACAATATTTATGCAATGCAGATCAGTGTTATGATCTTAAAAGAAACAGGATTATTGAAAATAATAAGTCATAAAAATCTCAGGCTGAGAGCTGATGGACGAAAACGCTGTGCGTACATTATAATAATAATGTAATAATAAATGCAAAATACGTACACCGCGGTAATGATTGTGAAAGATACCACGAACACGATGTAGGTATATACCCGTAGGTATGTACCCATTGTACCCGTAGCCCACAGCGTGCCCCCCGTGGTCACCAACGGTCCATTTCGGGCCCGGCTGGTGTTATAATACACGTCGGAAACACTGCTTATATTATGCGTTCTGATGGATTTTTAGTATTTACTATTATAGCGGCAACAGAAATGCATTATCTGTGAAAATTTCAACTGTCTAACTTTCACGGTTCATGAGATACAAGCCTGGTGACAGACGGACGGTAATAGGGTCCCGTTTTACCGTACGGAACCCTAAAAACCAAAATATAAAATTGTAAGTTCATAATATAAAAATAAGAAAAGTAGTCAACTATTGTACAGTTTAGGAAGACGTGTCGAGTGTACCTCGCCACTGAAATGTCACTGTAATGTATATAATACGTATCGTTTATGAGTTAAATTTGAATTCAATGGTAAATCATTGCATACTATGAATAACTATTCTGAGCGGAGACGATTTGTCAGCATATTGTATAGCCTATATTATAGTAATTTATTTTAACTTTGTTTTTTTACGGAAATAAACAACAGCTGAAAATTAATCTAAATATTTATTGAAAATGTTATTGTGTACCTATAGGAATATTTTATATTATAATATACAAAAAAGTTTTAAGTCCTCATGAATAATAATTTTGAATTCTAACAAAGTAACCAACATTGTAATCTTTGTTTAAATATTTAATTTTGTCGACATTTGTATTTATAATGTCTATATAAAAATTATATTAAAATATTATAATTGTAAAAACAATACATTAATCGCTTCGCTCTGAATCTAAAAATTAAATACAAACATTTTAAATTTGTATGAAAAGAAATTTCAAAATGTGTTTTATGAAAATGAATCAAAACTTAAAAAACTTAACAATTTTAAACTGTTTTCATTTTAATATTCGATTCCTGGGTGGTTTTTTTCAAAATATATTTTATACTTTGAAACCAATATAATATATTGGTATTATCAATTCTTTAACTCGAGCCTGATATAATCAATATTAATCATGGGCAAAAACCGGGTAAAATTATCGTGGGGGATCGGATGGCCAACAACATAAGATATTTAGACATATTATGTTGGCACTATTATAGTATGGTGAAAAAAATGCATCGATTCGCTTTTAGTGATATTATTTAAACTTTATAATAAATAATAATATTCGGCTTTCCTGAGTTTTTTTCTTGTTTTTGGCGATTAAGGTGTAGTTATTAAAAATACAATTTAATAACTAATTAGGGGGCTTAGACCCTCTCACCTCCCCTCCGATTTTCCACGATGGATATAATACTATAAGTTATTATTTGTTACTCGTTAGGTTACCTTCATGTGCATGTACTAGTGTGTCGACTACGTAGATCCCGTCAGAAGCGTAGTCCAGTATCCACCAGATGGTCGGCATCGCATTGTTCAACTCCCAGAATACGCCACGGCCGATCACAAATACCAAATTGTATAGAATTGTGACGGTTACTAACATAAGCCACTAAAAAAAAAAAAAACATTAAAGGTAATAAGATAATAATAATAATTATGTAATTCTGTGATAGTATAATTATTAATACGTGACCGGGCTAAACAACATTTACCGGATTTGTTAAATGAGATTAGTTTCGAACAGATTATGGGTCAAACTCATTTGCGTCGTTATATTTACAGGTGGGTGATCCAGACCATTTGGGCAGGACTTTTTTTTAAATATTAGCTATAGGTAGTCTCTTTAGAAACCCTGGTCTTTGGTAGATATATGTTTAAATCTGCGTTTTTTAAGTGGCCATTGGTCAAAGTAATATTATGTTAGAATACTGTTCTCAATACTTATTCATTTTTTATTTACTATGAGATTGATGTTTATTCGTATTATAATATTATCCATCTTTTTTATTAAAAAAAAGGTTTAAAAGCAAACCGTATCCGGATTTCAGACGTACAGTTATTTAATTCAAAAGTGAAAATATTAATATCAAGTATTTATAAACTTATGAATCTAAATTCATTACAATAAAATAGTTTTGTTAGACAAATTAGATTGAAAAGTCGGCCTTATGTTGTTAAATAAGTAAAAAAAATTGATCACCTAGCTTAATTACAATAAAAAATAATTGAAAAAATATGGTTTTATTCAATAAATTATGAAAATATAATTTTATCAACGAATAGGTAATCAAAAATCCGAGTCTGGACATTACTTGTAGGGTGTTCTGGTGTCCGTTTTAATTTTGGTCTGTCTTTTCACCACCGGTATTATTTATTATATTTATTTAAAGCTAAGAACCGGTACATTGTTTTTATAGTTTTGCAATTTTGTTTTACTGCATAGTGCATAATATTTAATAATATGATATCATATTAAATATGTAACTACTTTTGCACTTTATATCAATTAGATAACATTACGTTTTATATATAGAAATTAAATATCATGCGGAAACTATGTTTTATAATTAGTAAATTACAATTAAAAATAAACTGACAAAGCATTCAGCAAAATAATGATTGAAGTATTTCAATTAATATTCTGTGGAAATACATTATGCATATCCGTTTTTTCTTAGCAAAGTTAACTTATACTTGATCGTGTTCCGGTCAATAAATATTATGTTAACATGATTCTAAAAATAGAATAATTTGATAGAAAATCTATGATCGTAATAATATGTATTCATTTTGTTTTGTGATGGATATTTTATATATTTATTTCATAATATTATATTAAAAAGAGTTTGAACTTGGTACCTGATAAGCTGAATAATATTTTGTGCATCGGTTACTATAGTTGGACCATTTGAGTGTGGATTTATTACATTTAAAAGAGATGAATAATCACCATGGCCATTAATATGTTTATAAATTTGATGGTGTAAATTATTAAAGTAGGTACAATCTATGTCCCATTTACAATCAAATAATATATGAAAAATACACGTGTTTTAAATCTTATAACCAAAAATACATTTTCTAAATAGTTAAAAATCGCAGCTGTTAATAATATATAGTATCGTTAAGCATTATTGAATTTATATTCTTATTAAATTAATTTCAAACTGAAATACCTTTTTTATATATATATTATTTTATATTACATAATTTAATAATGATAAATTTGCATAGCACAAATAGAAATAACTTTTAAACATAGTAATATACAGATTTCTGTATAGCATATTGGCATTGATGATAAGATCTTATACAAACAAGTGTTATAAAAAGATTGAATTAAATGTGTACGAATGTCAATATTGGACTGAAAAAAATATATCTCCCATCGTTACATTTAAGTGTTATAATTTTATTAGGGCAATAAATCTTTTTCAACATAAAACGAATTCAAAACTATACATTGGTTTTTATTTTCACTCATTCGGTATTTTATTTTAAATTTAAATCAATTTTACAGCTCAACTACGTCTACAAAGAAATGAATGCAGATTAGTTAGTGATAAATGGTTAATAAGATTTTAGTCTTAGTATAAGTATATTCGTATCCAGCTTGATAAATACCATGCAACTATGCAAGTAAGTTAATTGAAAACATTATCGTTCAAGAACAATTTTAGGCAAAACTACATAATTTACATATTAAATGCACATAAGCGCAATTATTCATTATATATTTTTAGAAAGTTTAAATCCCAGCTTATGAAGTAAATTCAACATTTGTGACTCGAAAAACTATCGGAATAAATTGATTTATAATAATTGTTTTAACTTTATAGAAAAATTTTAGAGAATTATTCTTAGTTACCTAATACTTCAAACTTTGTGATATTCATTTTAATTTTTTATTTTTTTAGCAACAACCATACTGATAAAAAAAAAAAATTAATAGTTAATGACTCTGATAATGAGCAATGTTACTAAATTATTAAAATAATATTCGTGTGTAAAAAGTATTATAACTTTTACTTTCTAATACTGTAAATTGATTTTGCGATTTAGTTATTAGCAACTACTTTTTATCGTAATGAAGGAATACAATTATATACTTACACTAATAATTTGTGCCATCTTTTAAACATACAAATTAATTTTGGAACACTAAATTAAATAGGTACAAACGTAGTTAATACTTTTTTTTTTTCGTAGATTTTATACTGTTTAATGCTATTTTGTTGATTTATTAATAAAATTATCAGTTTGAATATGCCCACATTCTCATGTGCACTATATTTCCTTTAAAGCTATGATTACATTTAAATCATACACTAAAGTATAAAACCAAAGTTTTACATAGACATTTAGTTGGTTCAGTATAGTCTTCATTCGTCATATTATTATGCTATGTAAATAAAATATCAAATGAAAAACATCATCGTTTGTTACAGTGATACTGAAACGCCCGAAACATATTATATTATGCAGCTTGTATCAGGTACTATAAGGTAGTCATGCGAATTAGAAAATTATACTATAAAGCAAATTCAAAGTATTGATTTTTCCCTGACATATCACTTGGGAGGTCCTTTGCTGTGTATCATATTGTGACGGTAGTGAAGTGCTATGTGTCTCAGTATTGCAAAATATAACTGAAAAATCCATGGGGAAAAACGTGGACTTTTTCAAAAAGGCCCGACAGTATGTATTAAGTACAAGATATATACGATCAAAGTAATACAATATGTGACGATAATGAAACATTTGGACAATTTTTAATAATTCATGAGCCGTACTGAAAAGTATATTACTTATTAAGGAGTAACCTACCTGTCATCAGATGGTTTTAATTAAAGTTTTGTTAAGACCTAGATTATTGCATTCTGTAAAATATATTATAATTTTCTTTTCATTAAAATTTTGTTTCATTTAAATAGTATTTAAGATTTTTATTTGTATTTGATTTCATATTCATTTCATTTCGTTAAGTATTTATACTAAATTGAATTATAACTTATTTATTTCAATTTTGTATCACAAAATTGTAATATTCTATGCTTACTGATACGAAATTATAATAATAATAATGTATTATACAATAATATATAATAAAGAACAATATATTATTGTTTTATAACAAAAAATAAATTGAATTAAAACAATAACAATATTTTTAATCGTTATTCTAGTTACAAATACACATAAACAAAGTCACATAGACAACCTTTCAATGAATTCAATGCGTAAAACAATTCTGAGCGGACCCACTTATGAGTGTTTTGTTTTTCATTTTCAAGTTTTAGATATAAAATTAATAATTTTATGAATTTCCCACTTCTAAATATTTTATTAGTTTTCGTGTTTCTGACGAATTTTGTCAAATTCTTAAAAATTAGAATTTGTGCACGTTTACACTTAATTCTGATAATTTGTAGAGGTATCACCTTTTAAGTCAACAAAGAGGAAAATGTTTTATTTTTCGATAGAAATGCTTAGTGAAATTGTATGTCCTTCTAAACATGTTAACCAAACTGAATGTGTATTCGGAAGTACTATGAGAATCCCAGTGTCATATTATACGGAAGTATATAATTGATCGTAAAACAGTTATGCAAGACTACTTACATATTTAGATACTAAGTAGGTATAAATGTACATGTAAACATTATATATTTAAATTGAACCAGAGTAATTTTGTCAATCTGCCATTTTTAAAATTGTTTTCAATATTTATGTTTGATATCAAGTTCGAATATAAAATGAGAAAGGATGTGACTTGTGACTAGTTCGCATATTGAAGTTATCATGGTCATATATACATGGCACGTTATACTATGTCAGACCGTAAACGGAATGTACGACAATTCATTCGGCGGTGTATTTAACTTACTTAAAAATGTAATTGTATTTATATTTTCAATAATACGTAGTAAACGAAATTATATGTAAAACACAACCTAAATTCAAATCATTCTAACGGTCATTATATTTATATATTATACGAGTTGATAGAATTATTTTGTAATACTTTATGCTAAAAATATAACATTGATAAACTTTTCGTCATTTCGACGTAGGTAAATACAAATTACTAAATACTTAATACAGTATTAATCGTATAACATTATTACATACAAACCAATAGGTTTTATTGTATTATTGGTATGCTTGTACTGAGTTTGTACAAGATATGTCATATATGTGTAACATAATTGTCATATTATATAATATATCGTTAGAGCTGTAGTTGGAAAATGTTTGGCTAGCTACATATGGCCAAATTCATATAGATATAATTATTGAATTCTTCGGAATATAAAAAAAAACATTACACATAAAAAGATTCATTGAACAAAATAAAAGTATTTACATTAAAACGATTCAATTTGAATATTATATATATATATATAAAATACACGATCGCGAATAGCTAATATTAATGCAGGTATTTGCCATTAAACAGTTTAACGAAATCATTAGTATTGCCGTGGCTCTTTTAAAATTTTTTTGTACAAAACTTTGAAAAATGACGTCCACTCAACATAGATATTTATGATGTTTATTATTATTTTTAAAGTTCACTTATACCTCTGTTCTCCATTTCATGTATATTCTAAAAAGTGAATGTAGTATGTACTACCCGAGGCTCTGTGTCTCTTTAAACCATTAAAACTTAATTTATCTGGTCGTCTATATTATATTTTCTGTTGAATTTCAAATCATATTTTATTCATTCTTGTATTCCAACATTTAGAACAATATATAATTGTGTTTTATTTATCGAACACTGTATCATTTTACTTTAAATAAACAACACGAATCACTACAATATATTAAACTCTAAACTTTGTAATTTTATTTTATCAAAGAGGAATTTCATGAAATTAACTCAAACATAGGTACCTACAATAAATTGTGCTAACTAACGATATATTTATAAAAAAATATCTCAATTCATTCCTATTGGTTTTTATATTATTTTGCATTAGTGTATGTAAACATACATTTTATCAACATAATATAACTATAAGTAAGGTACCTATATATTTTATAAAATACGTGACATTTAACTCATAGCTTGTAGTATCGATACATTTATAAAGGAATCGAATGACAAATACTAGTCTAATAATCAAGTATAAAATTAATTATTCGTCTGTATAAGTAAAACTATACCAATTTGAAGCAATGGCAACACAACTTTAAATTTTTTTTTATCAATAATACATTTATCAATTTATCAAAAATATAAATAAAAAAAATCGAACGTTAAATCGAATGTTTAAATTGAAAGAAAAACCTTTTTTTCAAGCCACATCTGTTTAACAACTGACAATTGTTAAAAAAAAAAAACCAACTTTTATTTAACTAGTAGACAACTATACAATTGTAACTCATATTATATGTTTTTAAACCTTAGTTCAGTAATCAAGTATAATGTGTTACTAGAATAATATAGTTTTTATAGGACAAATATTTCGTTATTTTGAAGTTTATTACGATATAATGATATGTGAATATTCTGTTTTTAATTATATAAGAATGGAGTTTTTAATATTGTTCATTTTTAATACTTTCACACTAGCAATGTCCAATCACATCAAATTAATTCCAGAACTATGCAAAGCAGGTATAATATCCCATGTTTATTGCACCTAATTTACCGTAAGAAATATTTACATAATATGCTTTTTAGTAACTATCAGTTAAAATAATTGAATGGTTAAATAATAAACAAAATACCATTGAAGTCTTGTTCTTAAAGTTATATGATTTATAATAACAAAAATAATTATGTATGGTCTATTATGTTTTTGCAACATTGTTGGTTCACTTCAGGGCAAGATACGTATAATAGTGATGTGTTTTTATATTACATTTTAAATTACGAAAAATCGTGGGTAAGTTTTTCAAAAATAAATTAAAACTGCGCTTACCGAAATTTCTTCAATATTTTTCGACGGTCAAAGGTATCTTTTTTTTATGCCCCGACTATTAGAAAAATATGCCCCTAAAAATACGGGTCATTAAGATTTGAGGTGTTGAATGACATTTTTTTTAGCAGTATATTAAAAGTGATTAGAGAACAATGCGGTAGAAAAAATATTATTGCAAAAACCTAAATTATATCCTTAATTTACTCATATTCTAAAATCAAATATTTTCTTCAAAATACGAATAGTGTAATTTGTGACTATAATATAATACTACTGCAGGTTATAATTTTACTGTAATTTTTAAAAACGCCCAATAATTAGAACACTTTATTAACTTTTTTTTCTGTTTGCGTTTTAAGTTTTTTTTTTAAACTATTGTCCCATAAACTATTTGACTGTAGACTAGATATAGCCGTATTTTTATTTTCTACAAATGATGATTCATAATTTGTTTTAAAAAAAAGTGAAACTTTTATAAAATTAGTTTTTACCTCCATTTAGCCCTTTTTAATAGATTTAACAAAATTTTTTTGTACGAATTAGTTTTTATTTTAGCGTTAGAAATGTTTTGTTTTACTTGAAAAGTGCACAATGTGTGAAAAAAAGATTAAACCAAGATCCCAAAAAATCTGTCACGAGCAGATTTTAATTTTATTTAAAGAACTGTTTTGGGTAGTTTGCTATTTTATATATAAAAAAATAGTTTAACTATCAGTAATCTTGCTAATGTAATACTTCTTGTAATGAGGAAATGAAAAAATTATATATTTATATAATATATTATATTACTTTACCATTAGAAATTGTAAAGTTTACTAATATAGTTGACATCCTGTATGGTTTATACTGTATAATGTGTGTGATTTGTGTGATGTCATATATTAAACTAAATTTATAAAATTTTGTGACTGTGTGTATACATTTCAGGCGATTCATTCATTGTAAATCATCGAAAACCAACCATTCATGGTATTCTTTCAGCATTGGTGAATACAAATAAACAATGTTTGAGTAATTATTCGTTATTAAAGGTCAAGAGAAACGGTGGCATTATAGATTTGGAAATTTGTTATGATGAGTTATCATTGAAGACAATTTACGTAAAATTTGAAATCGATGGAATTTCACTTAAAAAGTTTGTAACAGTGATTGAACCACCAGTTGCGACTCGAAATATCAATTTGTATCCGGAAAATATAGCGTGCTTTTATACAAAAGTAATGCAAAATAAGTTTTTTACATTTTTTTTCTTGACAATAACTATATTTTTTTTTTTAAATTAAACTTGATATTGCCAATAGTTTTCAAATTTAAGTCAGAGATTGGCTTGTAAACTTTCTTGGTTTTTAATTCTTAGAAATGTATTAACTGATAATCACATCCAAGCGGTAAACAATCTGAATCCAGAAAAATTTCGGTGTGAAGAGCCCCACAAAAAATGATTTTCATTGTCATTTAGTGAGATAGATCTCCGAAACTGGAGAGCGGATTTCGTTGTTTGGGGTCTTGTTAGATTCGCATTGTTTAGGAGAAGTGCAGTGAAGATTTTCAGAACTTAATCTTTAATAGTTAATTCACTACAGAACATTAAAAAATTTTTATTGGGCGTTTTTTGATGTTTTTCAGCTTTACAGCTGTGTAGTGAATTAACGATTGGAGATAAAGTTCTGAAAATCTTCACTGCACTTCTCCTATCCAATGTGAATCTAACAAGACCCCAAATAACAAAATCCGTTCTCCTGTTTCGGAAATCTACCTCGCCAAATGAAAATCTAGGGAAAAATAACTCTTTTTTTTTATCTGTGAAAAATTAAATAATTTAAAAAAAAAAATTTTATTCCACATTTATCATCTACTTGATAATCTATTTTCAATGAGTTATCAATCAACTTTCTAGTTTAGGAGGAAAGTTAAAAAATAGATATTTTGGGACTGTTCACGCCGACGTTTTTATGAATTCAAGTGGTTATACCACTTGAGTGTGATATCAAATATCCTCTCATTAATATTTTATATTAAAGCTAGCTAAATTACAACTTACTTATCATTACAGAGTTACATATATTTTATTATTTTCCTATTTAACACAAATTCTTGCATTTTTCAAAATTCAGACTTTTTCATTTCAATTACTATACTTACTTGATTAAAAATCAAGAAAGTAAAATGTATTTATTCTTTAATCACTCAAAAAGATGGAATACATTTGTAAAAACAGGCGATTGTGTAATATAAAAATGATCAAATTGATTTTTAAAACACAAATACATAGGTACTTCAGGTACTTGCCACCAACCATGCAGTTAATAATATAACATATTGTCAACCTAATGTTGTTATCATAATAATTTAATGTTACAAATACTGCGGTATTAAGATACTATTTCGTTAAAGATAATGTTAATTTTTTAAGTAAAGATCTATATCTACAACATTATTAAAATGTGTAATTTTTGTATGCATAAAAATAGAAAATATATGAATTAGAATGATAAAAAAAACCATATAAAGTGTCATCATAATAATATGTTTGTACTTATATAGGTATAGCCATATAGATATTAGGTAGAATGGTAGATATATTATTACATTAAAATGTTTTATTTTATATGTATATATATAGAACCATCAAACAGCTCTATTTAAGTATATATATAACAACGGAGATATGATTACTGATTCATCATTTTTAACCGAAGGACATTTAGCAAGCAATGCCGATTTTTCAGAAAACTTTAAGCAACTGGGAACGTTTTTTTATGCTAACATAACGCCTCAATGGGTATCCATTAATCAACATGTGTGGGCACTTATTGAATCTGCCATTAGATCGTATGCGATGGATGTAAGTATGATATTATAAATATTGCTATAGAAATTCTGTGTTTTATATAAATATATTTTAAAACGGTCGCGACGCGTTCAAAACGATTTTAGTTGTAAACATCGTTGAACCAAATATGTATTATAGTCTTATCGAAATTCTATAAATTGGAAAAAATGTACAACAATGGCTTAGTTATAATGCTTTAATATTTCATTTTTTCGTTACAATTAAAATAGTCGTTTGACTTTTAACGAAAAAAAATATTCAATATAATTTTCAAGGAAAAGAATATGTAAACATGCTTATAATATTCTATAATATTTTTTGTTGTTAAACAAATATTATTACGTCTCTAGCGTAGTATACATTATAATATTGGGTATTATGTGTAGGTACATAAGCAGATAAGCTAATAATTATAGCTTTAGATACTACGTAGTCTGTGCGGTAAATTCTAATATATATTATTAATTTCATATTTGTAAACATAATAGATGTTCACGCTTGAATAAATTGTTATTATTCTACTATATTGTAATATTTAACGTCCTGTGGCGATACAAACTTATTTTTGTCAATTGGTCTTCTACAAAGTTTCGGTGTTGTAATACAATAAATATTACATGTGATTCAATCTGTTACTTATACGGTCTACGCGTACGGTACACATCACACGTGCAATATCGTATAAAATAAATTACTCGCAAGCCTAAGCTCGAAAATCGGTCAAACAATTTCCGGCTTGAGGGTGTCTCAACCAAAAATAAAAAACAATGTCTGTATACGCCCCTCGGGCCCGTCATATAGGGATGAACTCTTGGGATTTCAAATCCCAAAGGAGGGGGATAAGAATATAATATTTTGAAACCAGTCATCTGTAGCGAATAGGATATAAGAAATGCATAATATTATATTCGTTAATATAATGATAGGTAATACATGTATTATGTGCATATATTATACCAAAACAACAGCACTACAGTTCTACTATAGAGTAAACGGTCGTGTGAAGTCGCAATGTGTTGTGGTAAAAAATATTCTTCAATAAATCCATGATGGATGTGCTGATGTACCTATCGCCTAGATAATATCGAATAATCTATTATAATATAATTTCATAACAAACGTTTTCCAATGTAGGTACATTTCGTTGGCCTCAACTAATAATTATGTATTTCATTTTTCTTGTTTTTTTTCCACTAATAATGTGTTTGTATAGCGTGTTACTAATTATTATAGTGTGAATTTATGCACCAAAATGTATTCAGATAAATTTTTTGGTTATACCGTCTATTGCAATACGTTTGTCGATTATTGATGTAATAATAATTATTAATTACTATATAGCCGTAGGGTCTAAAATTAAGATACTTTGCTACTGTACACATAACTCCACACCAAAATATTTTAAAATAATGAACATAGACCTAGTAGTGCACATACTACATATAACTTCATTGCATAATTGTTTTTGCTATTTATTAATAATTAGTTATAATAAATACAATCTAAGACTATCTTCTATATAAGTCCTTGATACCTATATGGCTATATGACTAAATATTTTAAAATTAAAAACGAAATAGCTTGGGTTAATATACTTATTAGAAAATGGTGTAGTCGGTATTATTTTTAGTGTTAAGGATTTTAAATTTATACAATATGCTATTAGTAATTTTCAATAATCAATACTGAATATTAATCAAATAAAAATTTATAAAAACCAAAAATAAGTACTGCACACTTTTAAATTTGCTACTGCAAATTTAATATTAGCTGCTGCTCATAGTGTGTGCTACTGCACACAATTTTAGGCCCTATATATAGGTACACAAAGTTTTATTGTCTAGTAGAATGTTTGCATGTAGTCATGTAGATTCAATTCATTCTATTCATTCTATTACATTAAAATATACCTAGCTGTATAGGATGTGGTTGATCTAAAACCTACTTCTCAAACAAGCATTCCATTTAAAGCTCAAACCTCAGTCATCGCGAAGTCGATTACTGAGTATTCGCGCGAAACTTCCTCGCCAAACGTTCCGCTTTATCATGTTAAACAAAATTTTATTTAAAAAAAAAAAAACCATTTATTTTCCTGGATATTGACTTTTCCCGTTTCAATTCTTCAATCTCTACAATAACGCTAACGTTCTGTTATAATCGAAACCCATTTGAATTTCGTTCTCAATACAGGTAAACAGTACTTAGACATATCTTAACATTTCATATTACTGTTATTATTTATTATTAATACTATTTTTGCACATCCGTGTATTGTACAAATTAATATTATTAATTTAACACTGTTGAGAACTGTTACTCCACACAGCCAATAATGGCTCTGTAATTAAAAGTGTTTTCTTATAAATATTGTAAAACTATAGTTGGAATTAAATAAATATTATTATTATTAGCTATAGCCATTCCCATCAAAAATGAGATACCGTTCATTTTCCTCAAAAAGAAAAAAACAAATCTAGTCCATGTTTTTCTAATGATCATTTTCCTTCCTTATTAAAATAAGAAATTTTACCATCTTATCAATAATTGATGAAGTCAAATTATTTGGATAAGGACATATCATTTTTAGCGTAGAATATGGTTCTATATATTTTTATTTTTTTATTTATTAGGGTTAAGGCTTCGACTACTAAGGTCATTAGTCTATGGTACTGTGAGGGAGGGTACTGTAAATTTGTTTACACGTGTGTGTTTGTTTTTGGTAGAATTTTTGATTTGGGAAGCCGTAGGTATCTGCCATGCCCGGTTAGGGGATGGCGGCCTCTCTCTCCAGACAGGTGTCTGCCCGGAGAGAAGTGCCGCCCGTGACCGATATTCGAACCGGTGATGGTGCGCATTGAAACCGACGCCTTAGTCCGCTCGGCCAATCCGTCCCCCTTCTATATATTTGTGTGTATAAGTAAGCATAAAACTGTATGAAACAAATTAAAACTAAATACCATTGTAATAAAATATAGTAAAATATTAATTTTTAATAATAATAATAATTTAGAACTATAATAACTCTTAAGTCTTAAGGGCTTTGGAGCCGGTGCGTTTATTAGTACAAAAACATGTCTTACAGGAAAAAGTCTCACAGCCTGTAGAATAGTCAGATTTCGTTAATTTTTTTTTATTTAAAAAAAGATTTTCAATATTATAACTATAGAAACTAAAATATGCATTTGAATAATGCACTATATTTGTTATTTTTCAAACTTATTTGTCTACCACTATTTAAAAAAAAATGAAAATTTAGCTTTTGATTTGACCTGAAAAATGTTCTCTTCTTTAAAATAAAAAAAAAATCAACGAAATCCGATAATTTTACATGCAGGGCATGAGTGTTTTGCCCGTGAAGTCATTTTCGTTGATATAATACACCGCATCAACCCTGTAGATTAGTGGAAAAGTATTATAACTAAGGTAGTAACTAAAATATAAAATATTATTTTTAAATTGTATAGAATTTTGGAAAATTGGAAAAACCGGCACCGACACCCATCAATAAAATATAATATACCAACTATCGTCAATAGTAATATACAATTAATATTAGGAATGTTGATATTATATTATTATATAAGAATTCAAATCAAATAGTTTGTGTCATAATAGAACTAAATAAAATAATTTGAATATTTAAAAATTAATAAATATTAGTATAATATTATGATTTTAATATTTGAACAAAAATAGACATGATAGTATTGTTCAGAACAATCTGTGGATGAAAATGGAAAGTGCCTATCTTTTATTTTTTCCGGGGAAAATGATGCACAGCTGAGGAAAACGGTATCTTATTTTTGGAGGGAAATCACGATGTTCCCAAAATATATACTTTCTGGCGGTTTGTTTCTAATCGATTTCTCGCGAAAAAACCTATTTTATGTTATGATATATTTCGTAAGTGAAAATACATTAAACATACAAAAACCACGCCGGTGTTTCAGAACGACAAGAAGCTGGAAGTGTACGCGGGCACGCACGGACAGGCGACGGTGGACGGACAGCCGCTGTTCCTGACGGGCGATGGCCGTATGCCGGTGGCCGCGTGGCTGTGGAAGGCCGCCGTCGACCGGTCCACTGGCGCCGGCATCGCGTTCGTCTGCTCCAACGACCCGTTTAAAAGCGCGGCCAGCCCGCCCTGCGGCGACATGGACGTTTGCGTGGACGGCCACTGGCACGCCGCCGTGGTGGCCGGCTGGTCGTTTTGCTGCACGTTGCAACAGCTCGTGGAAACGGTCCCGGGGGCGGCGGCGGCCATAGTCGGCGGCGCTGGCGTTAAGTTGTTGAAAAGACTGTCACCTGCAACGCCGCCGACGTCTCCCGAGAGCGCGGCGACGACAGACGACGACGATGAAGACGACGACGACGACGACGACGGAGACGTCGACGACGATGCAAAAAAAGACGATTGACGGTAGCGAGAGAGTCGAGTGGATCGGTCGAGTATCGATAAATAATTATATACATTCATTTTTACGGTGGACACGTGGTTACTGGTTGTAACGGCTCCTCTGCACGTTTTCCGTGACGATTTTTGTGTTTTTGAAAGAAAAATATTTAATCAAGCAATTTTTCCTGAAGCTGATTTCGTGTATTATTTTTATTATCAGATGTTCAATAAATAGTTTTTTTATTGTATGTACCATTGATAAATATTTTAAGTTAAGCTAAACGGAGTAGTGGTCCATCCCATTATTTCACTCTGCTTGATTAAAACATCTTTAGAAAATTCTTCTACTTCCGAATAAGAAAAAATAAATTACCCCTGCATTATGATAACAAGTTGTGAAAAATTAGACATTTTTGCAAAAGCTAATTATTACTATAATTATTATTTATTATTAAAAAAAATATGTCGGAATGTATAATATACAAAAAACAAATACGAAAATTGACCGAGAAAATAAGTGTGGCGTGCTCAATGGATCATCTTGTATTGGTGTTTTTATTATCACGACTGTATTAAAGATGTGGTGTCGTTGACTTCTTTGGTCCAGCATAATCCGATGAAACATAATTTTACAATAAATTATTATTATGTTGAAAGGGGAGAGACTATAATATTATCATTAAAAAAAGCCGAAGAAATAGAAATTATACTAACTCTTTATGACGTCCGCTATTGGGAGTGTCCAATAAAAAAGGTTTTACTGTATTCCAGGTGATCCAATGCTACATTCTTTATTTCGATAAGTTTTATAATTTATGAAAATATTATTTTTATATAATTTAAAGTCATTGAAAAACAAAATTTCTGAAAAACAATTTTTTTTCTATTATCGTTTTTACTTATTAAATTTCACTTTTTTTGTGTGATACCATACTTTTTAGTTTAATATTCTGAAGCAAGATATTATTCGGAGTATTTCAATCTATAAAATTCAAATTTCGAGCAAGTAATTCATTAGTTATATTAAGTATTATGCAGTTAAGTTTTCTGCCTATTTTTATCAACATCACCAACATTGTGTCAAGACCTAAAGAATAGGATTGTTGTGGTTTTTTTATAAAATAACGTTTAAAAATATAGTAAACAATAATATAAGTAATAATACAAAATAAGTGAACTCACGATGACATAATAAGTAAGTAAAAAAAATTGAAAATACCATTTGAAACAATTTTTTTAAAAATGATGATAATTATTATAATTTGATTCCGAGAAAGCCAAACGGGCATGGAACCCGGGTAGAGAATATAAAATGTAACACAGAGCCGAATAATATAAATGTAGAATAATGAGGACGGTGGGACAAAAGAACGGCCTGTGACTATTGTTTTGTTCATATAATTGTTAATATTATATTTTGAAATAAGAAATACTTTAAAAGTTATAATATAGTCATACCAGTTAGACGCCCACTCAAAATAATAATTAGTACAACATAATATATATTATTATCCATCAATTATCAACCAAGGGACTAGACACGTATCTATCATCGATGGTCCCTTTCATTGTATTATGCTCCACGGATACCGCCGAAGTTTATTATAGCCTACTGAATTTTGATGTAAAAAAATTTATGGGAGTTATGTCTAGGTGTGTGTCTGTGGAGTGTAAACGTTGGAATGTTGAGACCTAAACCGCGGGAATAGTCAGACGGACAGACGACACGACCTCGACGTGAGTCGATATCCTCGTCCGTTAAAAACTCAGTGTGGGCAGGCCGTATAATAATTATAAATATATTATGCTAATAATTAATTAATAATAAATAATAATCGAATGCGATTATGTGATCATGGGCATACGGCATAGGCGGTGGTCGGTATTGCAAACGTGATGGGTCAGTGGATTATTATAATATAATATATTGCAAAAACTAAAATATGATGAATACGTAACCAGAAACAAATGAATCCAATTTATACTGAACGTTTGAATATTGAGTTTTGACTCAGCGTATATCAATTATAGTTTTCATACAGTCTCAAAAACCATCTATAAATAGTTTCTAAAACGTTTGTATAATACCGTTTGACAAATAAAAATATTCGTAAATTTTTCGTATCTAGTCAAATGTACCTGAACATTCCATTAATATCTGTATTTGTTTATAAGTTTACTTAATATACCTATGAGTGAATAAAGAATTACAGATTGTTGATTTCAGTTAATATTTTAGCCCGCTAATGTTTACTTGGGGCTGACCCACATCCTATTTGTACTTATGTCAACGGAAAAGACCGTTAGGTTCATTCAAATTATTTTTACAAAGATCTCACAAGAAGATTTTGACATTGAAGAGACCAGTATTAAAACCAGTCTAAAATTTAAGTTACCTACTTTTATATACCTATCTTGTACGCATGGTAAACACATTATTAAAAGTCTAAAAATAGAACAAAATAAATATTGTATTCTAAACTCTAGTCTTTTAGAAATTAGAATACTGATAAATGTCTATAGGTCAGGTTGTAAGACTTAATTTTGTTTATAGATCGTATAAATCAACTATGCTAACTCATAGTGATATTATTTTTAATCAAAAAAAAATTGATATTTTTTTAATTTTATTTACAAATGTTTGTTTACAAATGTTAAAAGACAGTAAGACCTATAGTTATTTATAATCTAGAATTCAATACAACAATTAAACTACCTACATTATTATTTACTGTGAAATTACCTATATTTTGAACAAAATATATAACTTGTATAAGAATATCAAGAATTTATTTCAAGTAATTAACATTACATATTTATGTCATTATTTCGTTTTACATTGGCATACGTCATTAAATTGTATTTAAACATTTAAATTTACTTTGTATGAATTTGTAAATAGTAAGATAAATTGACAGACATAAACAATAAAAACATTAATTAAGTTTGAAATCTGTGAAGTTAGTTAGAATTTAAACTTATAAACTAAAATAACATCTCTCTTATTTAATATTCGTGGTTGAAAAGTTTTCAGTGAATATTGTTTTAACAAACATTTGACGAATTAATAAAAAATAACAGTGGGTATTTGGTTCACCAAAACTATATGAATGATTGTTACAATTTATTATTTTGAACAGATGTATCATCTGTGTTTCTACAAAATTTAACTGTAAATATAATTTTATAAATAATTTTAGCTGTCTACGATGGAAAATTAATATTGCTAATCAATTAAAACTGAATTAATTGTTAAAAAAAAAAACTTGACTTATTCACACATAAATATCATTAATACATCCTAACACGTGTTATATTTCTAAACTGAAAATATGATTTTTAAACAATACCAAAAGAAGATAAATTTAAAATAAATAATTTGTAATATAAGACGTAAGTGATATCTACAAGAAAAATTAGTCTGAACTTAAAATGTGGTTTTAACAAATTTGCTTTAAAAAATAATTTAGTCCTCATTTATAAATGTAATAAATTGTACAACCTATAATCATTGTAAAAATAAATAAATACTACTATATTTGCATACATATTACATAAAAGTAAATATAAACTTAAGCCACAAGAAATGTATAGATGTAAATTATATATTCTGTAAAAAAAAGCACCCCATCATAAAAATATTAGTTTTTAATATATAAACATGTTATAAGTTTAAAGGTAGTACATATTTTACATTCGTTGAATAATAAAACATGCAAACTACAAACCTTTTTTCCGTCCCTTTATCTATTTATATTATTTAAATTTCTTTACAGTGTTAAACACAAATGATTTGTGATTTAATGAATAACGTCTATTATATACTTTTTATTCTAGGTACTCTCTCAAACGCTTAAGGGGGGTCATGGAGGGGGCAAAAGTACAAAAAGTACATACATTTGCTACAAAATTGGCTAAACACAGTGTAAAACAAAAGGAAACTACGGTGATTGTGGGGAGGCAAATGCCGTCTTTGCCACCCCCCCCCCCCCACAAGGTCCACCACTGAATCACGCTGTATAATAGTGTTTTCTGATATATGATGTTGTTTTATACCGAAAATGAAAAACTTAATATTATGTTTAATAAATGAGAAAGCCATGTTGTAGGACTCAATGTAATATTTAAATAGACGGTTTGAAAATTGTTGAAATAAAAATAGCAAATGATTTAGGTAGAAATTGGCTAATTCCGAGGATAAAAGGAAAGTTTTTGTGGCTTGATATCGTACATTTTCAACATGAAATCAACATAAAATCGTCCGTACATTTAGAATAGAATTCATAATATATTTACGACATAAATACACAATGGTAACAAAAAGTAAAATAATGTTACATATTTAAGGGAAGTCTAAGAGCTAAACTTTTCTGTAAAACTAGTAATAATTATTATCCTTTAATTAACATCAATATTTTATTGAATTTAAAGTTTAAAGTGATACTGGCTGTGCAATTTTGTGCCTGAATGCATTAAACAAAAATAGATAAACATCTGAAACATCAAAGTTTATCCAATTAAAAAGCTATTAATAATATATTATATTCAATAAAGTCAACAAAGTATTTTGTATTCGTTTTGAATTCATTCATACAAATTACCAGTTTATATTTTAATTCGTAACACTGCAAACTATATAGAAAAGTATAATGTAAATATATACTGGTCATCATTAGTATTAGGCTAATAATATAGATTTCAATAATTTACTATAATAATGATGGGTGAATACGTAATAATGGGGGGAGGCAGAGAGGTCACTGTATAAGTTTTTAAAATTTCATAGATTAACTATTTCAGTTTCTTATAAAATATTATAAATCACTGGAATAAACCGATAATATTTGTTTTTTAGTAGAATATTTTTTTTTTAGTACCTAACTTACTATCTACTCAATGATATCATTACTAATATACTGCAATATTATTTTATTTACTATTATAGAATATTACCAATATAATTATTTTGAAACGGAATAAATTCATACAGACGTTCATTATATTTTAGTAGGTACATAAACTTATGTAGTAATGTGTGTTTATTGAATATAAACTATCATTTATATTTTTAAAGGTGGAAAAAATACACTGGGTCGCAAAACGTCTGTATCTGGCATTGGTAATGGGTTGTTTTTAGAATATGTATCAAAAACAATATAGTTAATAATTAAAACTTTGGGGATGTGCCAAGCCTTCACAAATACGTACCATCTAGGCCTTCCAGTCAATATCTCTTCGTCAAATAACATCTGCACCAGGGTACATCTCAAACCTTTCACTACACAAAGACCTAAAAATTAAATCAGTCTCTATTACAGCCAAAAACTATTACGAAAAATTCTAAACTAAATCATTCAATCACACAAATCCACTAGTCATCCACAAATCATCTAGCCAGTGAATCTATCCCAGATCACCCCCTATCCCCATGTTGATTAAAAAGACACTGATACCTGTATTAATTTAAAATAATAATTTCCCCCCCCCCCCCAAGTAAAAGGGTTTCCATAAGGCCCTATCCACGAGATTTCTTGTTGTTATAATATGCACGTTCAAAAGTTTTTAATTACAATTTTTAATATAATTAAATGTCCGTCTATGAGTTTTGAAACATATAATTAATGCATTTTAATTATTCAATCCAAATGCTAAAAATCATCATTACAATAAATTGCAGTCATTCAGGTAGTTTTACATTTTTTTTCAAACTAAATAATATATTTACTATCTGTAATATTTTATATGCAATCAGTAAATTTGATAAATTAAGATTATTTATTAACATTAATTATGTGCATCAAAACTCATAGATGGACGTTTAATTATAGTAAAAATTGTAATTAAAAACTTTTGAACGTGCATATTTTAAAGATCATCAATAAAAATAAAAAATAAAACCAACATAATACTTCAAAATATGCAGAATGCCAATTGTTTTAAACTTATTTTTCACACCCACTAAATACTTTGAGCTAACTTCATAGTTGGCCTTCTTGTCAAACACTACAAAGAAAAAGTTGTTTAACTGAAACTTGATTTAACCTGATATAGTGATACAACAGATTAATGAAGTTTCGATAATCAGACTTAGAAAATTATTACTATAGATAATTACTATTGTCATATTCATAATATTATCTATTAGGTTAGGTTGTACTATAACAGGCTTTATAAGTTATTATAGTAATTAATAACCATTAACTATCAAATTGCCCAAACAAAATTACGAAAAAGACAATCGTTTATTTGACATCGGTAGTAGATACACGACAATTTTTGCTAATCAACAAAATTCTAATTTTTTAATCGATTATTCGTGGATTGAAAATCATGTGAATACCTACCTATACTAATACAAACCATTTTTTTTCCAAAACATTGTTATAGTTAAAAAATGAGCTAAGATTAACATATTTTTTTTTTTAGTTCCTCACAACTTTTTAAAACGATGTAAGTAATGGTTTCCCAAATAACTTTATGTTCATTTTTGACATATTTTGTGATTTTGTAATGTTTAATATTTTTCCGTACGAATTATATTGGATACACTCTGCCATCCTACACCGGAGTTATAAAAGGTTTAAATAAATATTCCATGGAATACAAACTAAATGAATTCATAAACCCCACAAAAAGTTCTATGAAGGTAATTTAACGTATACAACGGAAATGTAGGAAAATATGCTAGTGAACGTTTTCAGAGTTATTATTCTAACTGATCGTTTTCATAGTGCACCGTGTTGGTGTATATGTGTGAATTTAATGTGTGTTTAACGTGCCCATGCCGTTATTCATCTTAAATTTACCATCGTATATTTTCATTGCCGTTTTTAACATGCATCGGCCGTCGATTGTAAAATTGTGGCCCCCACACGCATTTTATGAAACTATATTACTCGCTTCGCACATGCCAATGTATTTTAACGACCCGGCAACATACGCCATTGCCTGCAATGTAGGTTACAATTTTAATTTACTCAAAACGTTTAGGCGTTTAACGCGCAGACCTGCATAATTGTTGGAGCATTTTTGTAATTACATTTTCATATGTAAAATATAGAAAAACATTAAGTTGATATTGACTGAAAACATTATTGACGAGCATGGCGCAGAATGTTAAAGTATAGGCACCACAAGTACTAAAACATTATAATAATATGGTTACCTCTGGTACCCTTATGCAATTTAACATTTCGAGTTTTTAACGATATTACCGTTTTAATGATTTGTCTATATACTATAATTGTCCATTAAAATGTGTAGGTTTAACTGTCTCTTACTAAAGTCAAATAATTGTTAAATATAATAAAACTGAACTCAAGAACTTTCTTGGTAGCTATCAGGTTATCTATCATTTTTTTGGGAGTAATATTTTAATATATTATATTGTATAAACATTAAACAGCTAACAATATTAATACCTAAAAGTATTGATATCAATTAAAATTAGTATTTCATTTAATAAATAAAATTCAAATACGACATATCATAATAATATGTAATATTATGTAAACTGCTATAGACAAGAAATAAATGTAAACAAGTGTATGATGGTTTTGTGTCCTGTAGATTCCCAATAAATGTAAATTGGCTTTTAAACTTTAAACGATTTCTTGGGAAACGACAAATTACATATTATTTGATTCAACTTAATATTCGATTTCATAACTAATTTATAAAACTATAGGTATGCAATTTTCAGTTTGGGTCCTACTCTCTGCAACGCAAGCACAAAGCAGGATGATATAAAACTTTTTAATAAACCCTTCAGAAAAAATGAATATCTTCTATTCGTATAATATATACTTACAGCTTATTTGTATAATAATAAAGATATATATATTAAATACTAATACTTTTTTTGTTTTTATAAACATTTGAGATCAAAACTTTTTGTAGCATGAATTCTAAAAGTGGCTGTATTAATAAACTTATTTTAATTAGCGTTCAAATATTTTATTTTATTTTTATAAAAATTTGTATACAATCACAGATAATATATCATATATATATATAATAACTAGATAGCCGACTTCTTCTTCTCAATGACGCTGGTAGCCATGTACAACTTGGGCAATGTTTACTGATCGTTAGAAAGGTAATATGATAATAAACAACAACATTTCATATCAAACAAGTCCGTTGCCAATCAAAACGATTAAAAAATGATAAGAATTTGTAAACTACATTGCCCAAGTGACAAATGGCGTTGGCCATCATGATTCAATGATGTTGTTGTATATGGAGTCGGCTATCTAGTTATTATATATTTGTGTTTACAATTGATTACTTATACCTACCTATATTGTTGTGTGATTATTATTTTTTGTGTTGAGCATCAACTATGAGGTGATTAGCTTACATTATACATTTTATTAAAATAATTAATTATAATATTAGGTATAAATTAATAAAAATATCGAACAATTATTATTCATTTTTTGCACCGATTGTATAATTTTATTTAATGTGTTTATAGTTATATAATCTAGTTTAATTGTTATAAATCATACATTATATACCATAAAATATTATAAATATATGTACCCATCCAGAAATATGATGACTTTTAGAGTTAAAATAGTAATTTGTAACTACTTGCTACAATTAATTAGTAGTATTCAATAACGAAATAAAATGGTTTTGGAGATTTAAGAAAAATGTTTTCTTCAGTAACTATGTCGTAATCACTTAATAAAATCATTTAGTTCAATCAATTTCCTAGCAAGTAATAACATTATATTATATTATTACAACTGTTTAAGATAAATTTGACAATTTGTCTCGGTGTTCAAGGAAAAGTCTAGTCACTCTAGCCATATAGTAAAATATAATGTTTGGAAATTACCAATTTCATCTACTTCTCGGAAACCGTTATTTTTAAAAATATTTTTAGCAGAAGATGAACTCGTTTTGAAAAACGTGGCTGAAATATAAAATTTAGTTCCACGTGATACATTGTAATTACAACTCACCTATACAATATTTTTGCTAGGGGTTGATTAAAAATCAATTAGTTCTACATACATTTTTATGTTTATGCCGATTTATACAAAATAGATGTACTCGAGGTAGGTACAGGTAGGTTATAAAAATGAAAAATATTTATTATTTAACGTAGACTCGGTGTTGAACTTTTTAGTGTTTTTAAGCTTTCTTCACTTTCGTAAATTGTATTCGGTTTTCAGAAATAAAATTAAAATGTTATCATGCATTTTATTTTACCTCGATTATTATTTTGTCTTAGCTGTTTGATATTAGCATTAATGTCGTGGTCTATATGACCTAATTTTGTATAAATTTAAAAAAAATATATTTTAAAGAAAACCGAGCCACATTATTATATTATTTTTGATAATTTAAAATATTTTTTCAAAAATAGAATCTTACTTTTCCGCGTTAGAAGTTTTCGAATAATTAAAAGTCTAGACACTTATTATTGGTCTTTATTTAATTTATATAGGTACCTTGCCGTATTTACTGGGATCCAGTAAACTGGATGATGTTTTACTAGCTATAACTACGCCATAATAGTATGTAACATAAATAACCACAAACCTAAATTGAATAATATTAAATGTTTATTAATTATACTATTTCAGTAGTCAAAATAACAAATAATAATTTACTAAAATGTCAAATGAATATTAATAGGTTCATTTTGAATACTTTATGTACGAGGGAAATTTCCACTTAGTGCGGTATATAATGTTTTATTGCTTTTGTTGATGAGGCACAAATGTATATTTGATTGGTGGGCGACGTTATTTATTTTTTCAGATGAAAAAGGTCATTCACATATCCTTCAGTGTACCCATTTGTGATCAATAATATGTTTTGGCAACAAAATATTTGTGTCCACTACAAGGACAATAAAAATACAAAAGATTTTTTACAATAATCATCATACTCGGCTTAAACTCATGGTATTAAAATTTCACAAAAACTTCAAATATTATTTAAATTTCATATTTACCATGTAGTATCTTGCTTTTTGATGCTTATGATATACGTTTGTAGTCCATTTATACTATATGTTGCCATGTTGGTATATTAATTTGTATTATATAAATGCGTTTGCTTATATATTTATCAAATGGCTTATTAGCTTCTCAGAATAATACGTAAATAATAATACATTTATCTGCATGTCCACAGGTCATAAGTTGTTTTTGGATGTTGTATAAAATAATACAATATACGAAAAAGTTTCCACTATTTTTTTCTTTTCACGCATACTTTTCGAGTCAACGCAATAATTGTTTATTTCCCAGTGTATTTTCTAACATGATGCATTCATTTAGATTATAGCTTATATTTTATACGATGTGCTTTATCACGATTTCTAACTTCCACGGCAGATAATTGTAATTCATAATTTATATTTTATAATATTTCATCAGAAGCCATTACGCTCCGCTTATATATATTATAATATAGTCCATAGGTATAACTATGTGTGCTTGCCAGTTAATACCGTGTCGATAGAGAAAAATGACGTGACAAGTAATGTCACACAGACTATACTCTCAAAGCATTTTTAATTATTTTCTAGATCCGCAAGTGTTTGATGTAGTGGTCAAGTTGATTTTAATTTGAAGTACCTATTTCATATTCAAGCCGATACCTGTTTTTAGTCATTATTTATATAACATGCGTACTAAAGTGCATACTAGTATGTAATAACAGCATTTATTAATCAAAAAATTTGTTTTTATACCAACTACCGAGCTATAAGTAATAGATATAAATCATAAATGCTTAGCACACGAACTTCTATACAATTCGATGCAAGTAACTTATTACACAACTGTTGTGCTCATACATTATAGTGTATCAGCACTAACTTGGTGTATAAAATATGCAGACAGAGACGAATATTTACGTTTTTACTGATATCAAATAAACATGGGAAGTTATTGTAAAACAGTTTCAACATATTTTTGATAAGAACAAAATATATTGGAATTATTATTACAGCGACAACTAATGGCCGTAGTCGCCGATGTCTTATTTTAGATCAATAAAAAAATATATATTTATGTTGATAGATTAAAGATTACGATATGGTCTAATAATATATAACTACATCAAAACATAATTATTTTTACTTTCGTATAAAAAAAAATCAAATTGGCTGCTATTTAAATTATTTTTAAAAATATATAGACTTTTCAACACTTGACAAACTTCATTATTTAATATTTTTTTTTTAAACCATTGTAGTTATTTTATTATGGCATTTTAATCTCGCAAAATAAATTGTGGTTGGTTGTTAGCTTAAGAGGTAAGTACGAAAAATTAAAATGAAAAATGAATTAAACTATTATAGTATTATTAACTGAATAAGTAAAAAATTTGGGAACATCGGTTATTTGAGCAACACATGTATATATTATAATGTTTTACAATTATGTATTTTGTTGTGTTGATAATATATTGTGGAGCAAAAAAATTGAGTCAATCTTCAACTTTGACCTTAATTTCGGGTAGAATATGTTATCTACTTGGTACTTTCATGGTTAAATACACGGAAATTCTCAGAAATTTTTTAATAATTGGAAAAAACTAACAAAACCAGCATAATAACAGGAATATTTACGCACGACCCGCTTTTTACAAGATCGATTGTGTGTTGTTGTAATTCAAAAAGGAATAACCTTAGGGACTTAATTTGTGTAGTAATTTAAAAATATAAAAAAGTAAATATATAAGCTTTCGAACTTAACATTTTTACATAAATAGATATTCAAAAAAAAAATAAAATTTTAGTTATTTTGATGAATTCCGATACGTTCTTCATATAAATTTGAAACTTTTTGCACTTAGTTACGTTTGTTATTTTTATTATATATAATAAAATGTTTATCTAACATATTTAGACTAGTATATAGAGCCAATAGTGAATACCATGAATCACACCATTATTTGTTACGTGATAACAGTAATATAATATACGCGATGTTATTGGAAAGAGTATAGTTCATTTGGCAGTGTTATTTATATAAATATAAATTACTAATAGTACATAGGTATTATAGATGTCTTTTACAATAGAGACTGATCCACACACTCCGCTCGGATTTGTTTTTCGTATATAGTTTAATTCGACACATATAAATACACTATTTACTATATAGCAGAGAGAGTTCCCCTGATTTTAATTCATGTATACTATGTTGGTGTGTTATTTTGTCTTTATAAGTACTGTAAATTACGTAATTTATATAATATTATAGTACTTGCTACTTTGTTATAATGTTTGACTTATTATAACTTGTTTAGAAAGCTTAATAATAATAAAAATAAAACAATTTAATGAGTGGAAATCTTTTTGCTTTGTTTATGAACTGTGCATTTTTAAAGAATATATAAGCTCGTTCTTTACTGTTTGATTTAAAATCTTCCCTAAATTAATTGTTTTCGTCTTTCCTAGTTTCTTTGATATTTAGTGTTATTTATTTTTATTAAGTGACTTCTATCACAAACATTGTCATTGTCTGACATTGACTACTCAAAAGTGGATCAAACTATTTTACTTTTATATTAGCATAATATACTAAACTCAACTGCAGCCATCCCATACACTGCGGTCACATACGTACTGCGGTCGTTATCACTCCCATACATATTTTTCGAAGTATGGGTCTTCATAATTTTTACCGACACAAATGATCTATTTCTATGATAATGTTAATAAAAATAATTGTTATCCTTGGTAAATAAGTTTGAAATATATTTAATTAATACGAGGGTCTTTGTAAGCTGTAGGATTATATTATAGTGATTTAAAAATGTCGAAAATAGGCACTTCAGCAAAATTTTTTTTTATTTTGAGGACGTTCAAAGTAGATTTCCAACGAAAAATAACGTTTTTTAGTTGTATGAAATGTAGCTACGTAGTATTAGGTACATGAAATAATAATATTGTAATTATTATTATGTATGATAATGCATTTTTGTTTTTTGCAAAAAATTATCCAGATTGCCGTATTATACTAAAAATTATTTACAGCGATATAATATATAAATAATATATAAGAAAATAACAGGGGTTTCCACTAAGAACCATTTTTTGTATACACTGATTCATCATTGAATTAAAATTTAACAAAACCGTTACAGTCGATCTTCTAAGTTATGAGGTTTACTCGACACCTACCTACTGTACTGACTTCCCCGTTTTCTTTATTTTTACTATTGTCCAATATTCAACTTCAGCTACTATTTGATGTAAATATTATCGAGTATGAGATATTTCTCTTTCACTACCTACATTTAAGAATAAAGCATATACAATTCAGTGAAGGTAAACCGAAAAGAAACCATACATAATAACAAAGGGAGCATAGTTAAAGAATTAATATTAAGGTCAGATTTACTAAAAAATGGATAAAATAGTAGAGTAGTGAGAAGAAATGACATCTGTAGATGTAAAAATCTTTATCCAAAAGATTAGAGAAAGAAGAAAAAATTAAAGAAAAACAATAAAAAAAAAAGAGGAACTAGTGGTGAAAAAATCACAAACGGAAAAGAGAGTTCAAATTAATGTTTAAGATAAAAAAAATGTTTAGTACAGTATTATTATTATTATTTTGACCGTTGGATTAAATATATATTTTTTTTTCTTCGATGTATTATTACGTATAATTTTCATTGTAATTAGTTTATTCGTTTTCATTGATGTATTATTATGTACAACGTAAAAAAAGAAATATTATGGTTTTTCAATTGTTATTATGATGTAAAAAAAGGGGGGGGGGTTATAAAAAAAGTCATGTGTGGATAAATGAGAAGTTTGAAGTCTTTGGACTATGAGCGTAACATAATTTATATTGAGGTGATGTCAACCAATAAAAAATTGTGTGACACGTAAGAATATCATATTGAGTAGTATAATAGAATAAACTAACTAATGTCATAATGTTAAATCATATAATAAAGAAACGATAAACATATAATATATTACTGAATTTTAAGACATTTCAAATTGAGCGTATAAACTACGAGCACATTTTTATATATTTCTTGAAATATAATAACCGAATGCAGGATACAACTTTTCAATAATATTTTAAAATAGTTATAATAGACGATGTGAATTTATTCATACGAATCGATTCGACGTATTGTGTTGATAACCATTATTAGATCGGTACACCTATTATCGACCGTCGTTGTTATGGAAGACGTGTGGGTTGGTTTAAATAAATTGAATAATATCACTCACCTTATAATGAAAGTGCGTGGTTGGGTCCACTACGAATGACGAGCTCCAAAAACACTTCGACGATCTTTTTTTCTCTAGCTTAGCGTTTGCCATTTTCGTCTCGAACCAGTCCGGTCCAGTGGATCTTTCGTGCACCTTTCTTGAGCTGCCCCATTTATTGGACTGCGAAAACAAACATTTTGTATTACAAAAAAAAGCTGACTTTGATATCTAATCTTTTATCTTTATTTTATATGATTATTTTTTTTTCAAGTTGTGGCTTGCAGGATATGATAATGGTAGAAGCAAAGTAAAATGTCTGTAATATATCAAAGTTGTTTAACTGCAAAATAATTTTAACTGTTCAAAAAGTAATCACAGTAAAATATAACATTAATATCAAAATTATAACATCACACAGTAAATTAATACCGTATATATCGTGAATAATTGATTCGTCTTCCACTTATCTAAAATACTGATTGTCAGATTACGCTGTTGAACACATAATATAATAAAAATAATCATTTGCATGCTTAATGCTTAGATGCACATTTTTTTGTTACACTCAGTGATGTGATTTAGAAATAATTAGTTACATACTTATAATATTATTAATGAGATGAAACTACTATGAAAATATCTCATCAATTGTATTCATAAATAAATAAATATATGCGCAACGAAATACTAAATGCTAATTTGAAGTTTTGAGAATAATAAAACTCTTGATTGTAGGGTTTCCGCTTTATACCAAAAGCATCCGAATAAAATACTTACCCAATAAGATCTTTTTCCGGCAATAATTATAACCACACATTATCGATATTTTCTGCAATTGACTTTCGAACAATAGACTTTTTTTCTAGCTTGAAACTAAAGAAATTTCAACGAGTTTCTGAATAATAATATATGGATCATCATCAAAGGGCTTTTTGTGAACCTTTTACAAACTAATTATTAGCGTTTTAAATAACCCAAATTAAATTAGCAAGTTTATTTATTAAATTATTGATTATGGATATACCTGAAATTTTTCATTATATAACCTAAACAAAAAATTATTTTTAGTACCTACGTCAAAAAATAAATTGACGCACGCGTTGCCACTTATATAATATATTATTTTAAAGACCTAGATACATAATGATTTATTGTTTGAAAAACGAAAAAATATCATCGTCTCTTCAAATATTTACCAGTGAAATTGGAGAGATATATAATATATTTGAAAGAAATGGGCTCCTAAGTGGTTTTCACTTACATTATACAACAATAGTAGTAATATAATGTGTCACTATTTTCGAATAATACTTAAAATGATAATAGAATCGAAACCGGCTCCTTCCATCCTTTAGGCCTTAGCCATTTATCATAACATTTATAGATTTTGAGAATACGTTCATTTTGTGTGTGCCTACATATTTAGAATTTATATGTCTTGTTTTATGTTTATATTTGTATACGAATCGATCCGTCTTTATGTTTTCCGATTAATTATAAACTATCAAAACAAATTCATACATTCGTATACTTCAAAGGTATACTGTTAAATTTCTAAATTATCTGTCATGTAATAATATTATAATTCGATTTTACTACTACAAAATAAAACATCATGAAATCCATAAGTATAAAGAACTTGATCGTGACGAAACTACATACTATTTTAAGATGCCGATTCATACCGTTTTGATTTTGATTGTGATTTAAATTACGTCATATTTAGAGTTCTAACTTTTGGTATATTTGTAAGCTTTAATATTCAACGTTATTGTTGGTGGTTTAAAGTTCCTATTATACCTAACTATTTTAATATCAGGTATATTCATAACTGTATGATGAGTAAAACAATAAAAACAAAAAAAAACCGATATTATAATAATATTATGTCGGTATGTTATAATCGTACTACAGAATTATTATTACAATTCATTAGAATAATTAAATACAGAAGCATATTGTGACAAGTGAAAAATTATTCAAACGGAAGTGTATACATTAACCTAAGGCTTGTTGCTGTTAACGCAGTACACCTACCATATGTATACGGTCGTTGCACATGTTAGTATCACCCGTGTTTTGTTTGTTTGATTGCATTTGGGCCACAGTAAAGTTGTATTTTTTCAAACAATTACTGCAGTGCAGTCGCACTGAATGAATGGAACGATAAAACAATTTGAAGAGATAGATACATGTCGTTTGAGACTGTGTTCATCATATTTTTCAAGTAAAGGTTTATACATAATTAAACGTATGCAACGTGACATAATATTAATATTTACATTATATATATACTATATACATGTATTTTAATTATACCCCGATAGATGAAAAAATATAATTTTTCTCCTCTGCAGTGGCGATAGGTCCTTCAATATCTACACGCATCGACGGCTTATAATATTGCAGGGGCTTGTTACCACGGGACGCGTACTTTAGGTACGTCCATTTGTTTCCTACCGTTTATTCGTCATAGAATGTAATACAATACGAATTACATATTATATAAAATAGCTTAACAGGTGAGTTGATATCTTAGTTCCGGATTGCGTAGTGGTAGGGGACTCGCACTTGATCCCATACCATCCCCTAGGAAACAAATAACCGGGTTGTCGTCGCAAATGAAGAGAAGCAAATAATTTATTTGTCAGTAATCCCGTATCTTCAACGAGAACACAGAACAGCCAGCTAATGGGAAGTACACAATATAGTTGATGGCTTGGAACCAGATGTACTACATCACTGTTCGTTGGAAACGTCTTTAAACCTACTGCATAGTGAGAAAGGAAGATGTGAGGTTAGGTATCTGTTTGGTAACAATTACGAGGGACTCTTAAAATACAGTACAGTGCACACACTTACACAATTAACAACAGTTTGTATGAACTCAAATTTTATTGATTTTGATTATTATATAGCGACGCAATAAACTTCCGTAACACGAAATAGTTATCATTGTTTCGTTTTTATTTTGCATTCAAAATGTTTAATAAATGTATTGTAGATTGCATATGTCATATAGAATTTATAGTAAGTATAATAATAGTTGTTAGTCTGCTACTTGCTGTTATATAATAACATTTTTGAATGTTTTACTTTTGTGTGATTACATTGTTCCCGCCCAATGGAATGTCAAAGTCACTTAATTGGACGAATATTTATTTGTTTTTTCATTTTTTATTATTAACAATAAGAATTCATAAAGTTTAAATCAGTGAAGTGTCAAAAAGTACCTAGTTGCAATGCACAACAATCTTCGTTCACTTCACTGCTCATTTGAACTATAAATGATTTTAATTGGTAATAGTATAATACATTTTATTCTATAAAAGTACTATTTCGTCCAATATTCGATATTTTAAACATCAACATTTTTAGCATAATATTCTGCTTACAGTAAGTTTAGAAAATCAACGAGGGATGATTAGGACAATACATAAAATATTTATATCAAATCAAGTAATACGAATATTACAAAATATGTAGTCTGATAAATGTGGAATAATTGTATACACGTAAAATGAACTATAATTATTAATTTAAAACCAGTTTTTTTTTTGAATTTTTAGTATACAAAAGTGCTGTAGCAGCTGGTTCTAGTAAACCTTGTTTGTTAATTGAAGAATAATTTTATGATGCTAAAAGGGTACACATTGCACAATATTATAATGTAGAAAATATACTTAATTTTTTTTGGAAAATTAGTCAATTGACCTTATTAGCAAACAAAATATATGATTTAATTAATTTAAAAATGTTGTTATGTACAATTTGTAATTTTATTTTTTTTTAGAAACATTCGAGATGTATATCGTTAACCTTTGTTATACTTATTTGAGTATATTAATTTGAATTTGCAAACTCATATAAATAATCCAATTGCTCAATTAGAAACGTTTGTCAGCATGTTAATAAAATGAATGTCAATTTTATTATTTTATTCATTAAAACAACTATAAAATGTTTGAATAAATAATGTTTTAAAAATGATATTGCCCCATGTGTCATTATTTGTTTTCTATTAGAAATAACATGGGGTTCATTAATTACTTATTTATTAAAACAAAGTTTTACAATTACTATAATCATAACTGTATAATAACAGTAATATAGCTTGCGAAAATACAATATACACATATATTATGTTATATATACGATATAAGTACCTACTAAAATCATGTTTGTAAAATAACATCAGTCAAAGCTCTTCTTTATATTATCAGTAAATGACCTAAATGACCACCATGTGAAGAGGCTTTAGAAAAAAAAAATCTATAGAATAGAAACGATTTGTTTTAATCCGTTCACGTGATAGAACGACAAAATAGGAATAGCCTGCTTTATAAATCCGTAAAATGATATGCATATGAGTACATGGCGTGTCAAATAATATCAATTAGTATGATACATGTCAGATAAAAAGACTACTAATTCAACAAATGTTTCTTTTTATTCGATATTTTGTAACAATTTTTATTAATTTACACATTCTTTTGTGATTTTACAGGTTTCTAAAATTGGGATGACGAAATACCGACTCAGTCTAACTAGCAACAAATCAGCTATAAAAATACCTTCTTACTTAATAACCAACAAAAAAACCATATTAAAATTTAAAATATGTTTTTGTTAATATTTAAATAAACTATAATTTTCGTTCGAGTTTCTCAAAAAAAAAAGAACTCGCTTATTTTATTTTTTCTTTATTTTTAAAGAGGGAAGTTAATTTTTCCAAGCTTTGTTTCTACAAAAAGAACTTGTCCCAGAAATCCGTTCCTTTTAGAACGAGTTCTTTCTCAACACAACTTGAAGTATTTTTAAATTTAAGTTCACTAAATAATCTTAAAATCTAATATAATATTATAATGTATACTTGTATTGGAAAATAATCAACATAATATTATTAAATTTATTTTAAGAATATTTTAGTAGAATATCGAGCGTTAACATAAAATAATGTATGTGTTTTGATTGATTTTCTTATAAATAAATCTTAATCAGTTAATGTACAAATGCACCATAGGACATTTTTGGAAAATCTATAACCTTCGCAAACTAATTATTATAGTAGCCACGAAAAAATAAATATTCATACACTACTTATAAATATCTAAAAAGAATTTTTTTTCGTACATTCAATTGATTATAGGTACCTTAACAAAACTAATTGTTTTGGTAACGTAGTATTGTAATATTCACTAGGTTGAGAACCACCTAAGGTTATTTATATTTTTTCTTATATCAAGGAAATATGTGGTGATGAAGATATTTCTAAAAACTATATCTAAAATATATTCGTAAATTGTAACCATGGTAAAAAAAAATAAGAAATGATGAATCAAAAAATCTCTCATTGGAAGAATTTCGAGAAAAACCTAGGGTTGATATTATTTAATTTTGAATTGCTAGATAGTCGTGATTAATATAAAACATGGGCCACGTGTGCACTGCAACATAAAACAACATATTATTATTATAGTTACAGAATACGTCGAAGTAACTAAATATTTTGAATAAACTGCCAAAACGATTTTCATTCAATGGAATAACCATTAGAAAGAAGCGTTGTGAATCTTTATTTATTTAACCGTGCAAGTTCAACCGGTTACTCTAGAATAATATACGGACGATTGAATTGCTTTGCATTATTGCATTTCTCAAAATGTCACTTGGAGCATAGTTTTCAATTTAAATAGAGTTGGTGTATAATATATATACATGATTGCACTTTTAAAGATTTGTCGAGAGAATGCAATAACGCATTTTGTTGGCAACTCTTGGCGTTTTTAAGAAAGAAAACGAGGTGTTTACGTTCATCTGTTGACATAACAAAATGAAATATATTTTACCAAGCACGAGAATTCTAAGATGCACACGTGGAGCAATTAACAACGCGTTAAAGTTCTCGTCGAAGAAACCCCATACTTCAGCGATTGTTACGAAGAGACTCACTATGGCAGTTCATATTATTATGTGGATTCGTTGTTAAGAAAACGGATCGATTCTTTGGTTTTTCATAGTTAAATATAAATATAAGTATTTTTTTGTACAGCCACCAGCGAGTTAGGTTCACAGCGGTCAATTTAGACTCTAGGAATTGGACCGTTATGTTATGTCACTAGGGAAAAGTAATTGCAGTTATATTTGCCTTTGCATCACTAGAAAACAAGCGTTATCCCACTCGATCACACGGCGGGTCGCCTGGAAATGTAATGATACAAATAATTTCTGTTTAATAAAAAAGCGATACAATATAATTCGTTTTTTTTGTTGACACAATATCTTCTGTGTTACACAGAACCAACTAATAAAAATTGCGATTTATAGCTTTCAAAATAAATGATTAATATTCGTCGGTATACGAATGAAAATATAATACAATATTTTTCGTTGTCTCTACAACTTAGGGATTTCATAAATCAATAACAATTTTAGACAGTGAGATTATTTTTAATATATACAATAGGTAGGAATATGAACGTTGTACGTTGTACATATTATTATATATTTTATGAATCAAGTCATTATTAAATGGGGCAGAACATGACCAACGTCTATCAATTTTAAAGGTGATTTTAACCTCAGTGTTATATTCCACATAAAATAATATCTACATAGAATAGTTTAACACTCGTTACACACGTAATAAATAAATAAAAACCGTGAAATTATTTTTTACTGTATATTGTTGGTCGGCATATTATTTTGCGGTATTAACGATTGATTAAAATATGTGCAATTTCATTTATGGCTAATAAATGTATATATTTTATAAACGTACATACTTTATTATATTATTATGTACATAGCTAATATACACAAAATCTATACAGTTTAATATTTAATGTATTATATACCTACATATAAGTATAATGTATATACATAGCTATATAATATGAATTGAAGATACTATATGTTATTTATTTTTTATTCACTATCACAATAATATATAAAACGCTGGACGTTAGTATTTTATATCGAAACACAGTTTTTTTTAAACTCTAAAACTACACAATGATTATAAATTAATATTTACATTTGAAGATTAAAATATACAACACGTGTATCTTTGTTATTATGTTTAATATTTATTTCATATTACCTATTATATTAAGCAACCGATCTTAATTTTCTGTGGATTTTTTTTATGTAGTACGTCCACATTGGTATTATATTTTCAAATGTTTCTTAATAAATATTATAGACAAGAAAAATTAAAAAATAATTCATCTTTTTTATTACCAAGAAGTTTTAAAATTTGATTTAGAAAAATGAATCTTGGTAACAATAAATATTACAATAGGCGGAAAAAAAATGAAAAATATTACGTGATTTCCATAGGTTTATTATAATTGCCTCAGGGTTTTTAAGTGAAGCCATTTAAAATTCTACACCATTTGAGAATACATTTTAAACTTTAAAGGCTGAGTAAGCGATTGGGGAGGCCGAGCAATGGAGAATGAAACACTTCCCATAATTCGACAATAAGAATAAGAAAATCTTAACCGCAGACCATAGTAATCTGGCTAAGCGTTATGAATGTTAACGGATCCATTTCCACTTATATTCGGTCATTTTCATTTTTTTATGTTTATATAAAATCACGTGCATTACATCCTCAATTTTGGTATGACTTTAATCCTGTCACATATAGCCGTATAGGTCGATCAAGTATTTTACGAAATTCCATTATTTTGTCCTTTACAAGGTCCTAAGAGAATATTATATTACATTCATGAAGGTGTTTTTAGATTCCAGGTGCAATTAAATTTTTGAAGGTTTAAAATCCCATAAGGATTATAGAATTTTTTATAGCATTATAGGTTTTGCAAAATTAACTATTTATGTTACACTAAAATAATACAAGTGAATTGGAATCAAAATATTGTTTGCTAATAAATAAATAAAATAAATGTAGGTAAATGTTGTTTACATTAAAAAGTGTATGATCATTTTTGAATATACCTACGTAACATTAAATTATTATTTGACAACAACGAATGAACTACACAAACTAACTACTCAGCTAACACAAAAATGGGACCCTTTACTGTACTTCATAACTATTTAATTTGTGTTACCTATGACAAGAAAAAACGAACTTGATATAATTTATACAAAATTAGAAAAATAAATAGTCTCTGCGCTTTCCATGGTATTAATAATACATCAAACATTTGCACTATAAAAAAAACTTATCAGGATACTTTATTTCAATTTAATTTCAATCTCGTTATATGTCAATATGTTGTGCTTATTTCACTTTAAATAACGTAATAAAATTGACTTTCTTTTTGAAGTCTGATGTCAAAATCAGATATTTCAAGTAAACATATAATTAAACATTGAAAACAAGGATTTAAAAACTATTCAAAAGCAAGTTTACAGCTATATTTTATACATAAGCAACTTTATTATACTTAATAATATCATTAACGTGAATACGTATAATTTATAATCATAAAATAATAGTAATGTAACTAGTAATAACAAATAGTAATGTTAGGTACAATATTTTTTAGATTCTGGGCGGAGCGATAAATGTATTGATTTTACAATGATGTCTGCTTTTTTGTGTCTGTCATCAACCTTTTAGGACAGTAAAGATGCTTTGATTTTCTTCAATATAATAGTAAATTAGTTAATCTTATTATGTATTATGTTTTTGTTTTTAAGTAATATTTTTTTTAGGACCAAATAATTTTTAGTTTACTATAAGTACTCACAATTTTCAACTATTCACAAGTAAACAAGTATTTTTAAGCTGTTGATATACCTATTTAGTTTTATTTTAACATAATATTCTTAAATGTTTTTATAAAATAAATATTTGTTCAGTAATTGCTATAGTAGTATTTAAATTATTTTTATTTTAATCATACATTTTTTATTTATATATATATAGTTAAGTAGGCCCACCGCCCAATTGGGCCAATTATACAATTTGAAGTTCATAACATTTAATATGTAAACAACAATTACTAAACTAATTAATCAAAACTAAATATAAAGACATGATTAATTTAAATATAATATATATTTTACCCGGCTAATGACTATAATGTTTAAGCCGTAATAAATGAATTTTAAAAAAAATAAATACATTTTAGTATTATTATTATTTTTTTTTTTATTATTAATTAATCCGTGGCAACTTAGGCCATTTGGCGATCTTTACTGTGGGGGAGGGTACTGTACGTTTAAGCACGTGTGTTTTTGGTTTTTGGCAGATTTTTTAGTGGGCATCCGTAGTCCGTAGGTATCTGCCATGCCCGGGTGGGGGACACCGTGACTTGACCGAAGAAAAATGCCGCCCGCGGCCGGCATCGAACCGGCGCCGGTGTGCGTCGCAACCAACGCCTTAATCCGCTCGGCCACTCCGTCCCACTAATTTAGTATTATTAATTAGACTTTTAGTAGAGATACTCTGTTATTTTAGATTCTGACACAAACTTTTTTTATTTGTTTAAACTATTATTTTGTCCAACCCATTTCTTTAATTTAGAATTGTGTGAATATTTTATTATTATATGTTTTTGTTCAAATATAATGGTCATACACTAAAACATATGATATTTCTAAAATAATATTAATTTATAAACTGTTAGTGATTTGAAAATTGTAACGCAAGTTTAATGTCATTAAACATACCTATATTGGCTATATCATCATATACATTGTATTTTGTGTCAAAACTTAATATATTAAATTTGAAATTAAATGTTACAAGCCAAAAATATTTGACAGTATTTACTATGTTTAACAAATATACGATAAGCCTATTGTTAAAATACATTATTCACGTATTTCATCCGTTTATTAAAACTCCAATCTCTAAAATGTATAAACACAATATAAGACTGGGAAACATTTATAACCTTGTATCTGTTGGAAATTGTATTTGTATTATCTGATGAAATATCGAATGACTATACTCTGACAATGCACTAAAATAAAGATTCAAACATTAAAAAAAATAATTTTTACTGTTTTGGATTGTTGTACTGGAAACATTAGAAATATCCTATTTTATAAAAGATTGGACGTTGAGGAAGTCACTTTGATGTATATTAATTTCGTGTATACTTTGACAATGAGTAGTATAATTGTAACGGATAATATGCATTAAATTTGGATTTAATGATAATAATTAGATACAAAAAACAATTCTGAGCAGAGACGTCGTATCAGCCTCTATTTCTAATGAAAATAATATTTATTTTTTTACTATAGTAATTTAGTAGGTTACACCAAAGTTATTCAAAGACATATATCATATTATATTATTGTCATTAACAGATAATGTTCATGGTAAAAATAGGTAAAAATTAGTTTAAATATTTTGTATAGATATAATAATAGACGATAAAAAAAATGGCGAAAAGTCCTTTGAATAACAACAAAATAATTCAAACCATTATAGAAAAAAATTGTATTTTTCGGTTAAATATCTAATTTTGTCAACATTTTAATTTAAAATGCTCATAAAATAAACTGTGCCTATTATTTATTTTTGAATTTAAATATTTTAATTAAAATATAAATTGTTTATAAATAGCTCAAAAAGAGTTAAACATTTTGAAAATAGTATTATGCCTAGAAAAAGTTTATATTTAGTAAAGTTTTGTCGAAAATTAGAATGCTGCTTTAATACTCCAATTTGTCCACAATTTGTCCAGATTGTTTTTAAATGAAACTACTTATTAGAGATTTTTTACTTTTAAACCGAGCTCAAAGTATTAACTAGATCTAATTTTCTATCAGTAACCACTATCACAATAGACGATTGAATCATTTTTACTGTTCCGAAACTGTCAGACACACACAACACACAACCAAAAAAATAAAAACAAAATCTAAAACTTTTATGAAAACAATTTTAGCATAAATATAAATATGCGATCAAATCGTATATTTTTAAGCTCTGCTGGGATATAATTAACACGAAATCGTTCTAAGTATAGTAAATTTTCTAATAAGCAAAAGAAGTCGGTAACGAATGACGTAAGAGCAAAGTAAAGGATTCTCGATGTATTATCACTGAGGTGTTTCAGAGATCTTTTTTTTTTGAACATTAAAGTTTATTGAACGATTATTGTAAAAAAACCGGAGTGTATAGATTTTATACAAATGAGTGTAGATTTCATTTCTATTGAAGAGGGTGCATAAAATATATATGGAACGGTTAATTTAATGTATATTATGTCTTTGAACGTTAAAATAATGCTTTTGTACCGCTACCGTTAACAAAATAACATGCATTTATGAACTCAACTCCGTGGAAATACCATCAAGAAACCTTTTTAATGGGCTACGTCACTATGGAATACTGCTAAAAAAAATGTGATAAAACAGAATATTTAATTGTTTTAAACCTACGCGTTAATTGTTAATATGTAGACTTATTAATATAAATATTATTAAATTAAACGAAACCAATTTATTTAATAAATTTATTATAGGTACAATTCCAATTTAAAAATAAAGTTATATTCACGAAATTAAACTAAAAGTGATAAAACGAAAATGTTGATAGTAAAAAAATGTATTAGTTGCATCTGTTCAATGTTAGTTAGTTAATGTAAACAGTTAATATGTTTTAAAAAAAACAAAAAATGTAAAAAAATCAGACTTTTTATAATCAATAGATTAAAATAATAGTATTGTACATATTCAATACAATATAAATACATAAAAACGAACAAATTTATGAATGTCTTAATATGATAAAAGAGCATAATATTCGAATGCTGTGATAGTCGGTCAATTCCGTTTTTATCTCATAGTTTTTATGTAGCGACTAGCGAGTCATCGTTATCGCGTACCAAGGGGCGTATGCAATAAATGTGTAAGCAATGGATTCGGAAGCCTTGGCTGAGATGTTTTGGCACAGCACCACATATTTTTACACATTTTCATCTTCAAATAAGATCTTAACTGCAGACATTTTATTCATTTAATATCGAATTAAAATTCGATTAGTTCGTATGAATTAACAATTTGGGTTTATATAATATTCCTATTTATAATACGGAACTGATAATACGCAATGAGTGTTTTACCTTTTGTTGGTGCACGTCCGATCAGTAAGCACTTGATCCAGTTAGGTAGAGAAATAAAATAAACGCACACAAATCTTCACATGTAGGTACCTACCTAATTTACACTCTAGAAAAAAGTCTAATCCTCACGCCAGCATCGAAAAATGGACCGGTATTATATCTAAAACTAAATATCTATACCCTGTTCCAAAAAAGAAGACACCAGATTTTCGTAGTAAAACTGGTTTTTTCCGTGGCCACCTGCACTTCTCTTTTGAAACAGGGTAAAGATATTTAATTTTCACCATAATACCAGTCCATTTTTCGATGCTAGCGTGAGGATCAGCCATTTTTCTAGAGTGTAAATTAGATACCTACATGTGAAGATTTTTGTGCATTTGTTCAACTTCTCCGCCTATTGGATCAGGTGCTTACTGATTTTATTAAATTGTCTACTGATATCTGTACAGGTTTTTTTTGTGTCATTAGCATAAGTGCCCGTGTCTAGAAATGCTCGATACAATGAAATATAGGTTACAGGACTCGAGAAACCATATTTATTTTTGTTCCATTATAATACACAACCTAAAATAAAATGATAATAAACTACTATATTTTTCATTGAAATATCTTAGAAGACTGGTTAGTAAAACTCTATTATTTTTATACGTTTATCTCCCTAGTTCCCTAAATAATAGTATACAATTGAATTTGGAATTAACCATTTTACGGGGTGGTGAGGGGGGATATCTATTAATGATTTACTAACCAAGACTTCAGATAAAGCGTAGGTACTTGCCGTCAATAAACTATATTTATGATACCAATTAAAAGAAAATTATATTTCGCACTTATATTTCTATTAAAAATCTATAGATATACACCCAACAACCAAGTATATAGCCTATCTAAAAGTATCATGTACTCGTATAATTCGTCCAAGGATGCATTTTATCATAATATACCACTTAAATATCATTAAACACATTAAATTAAAGGGTAATATTCAGTGGCGGCTCGTGGGTGCTGGTGGTTGGGGTGCGACTTTAAATATAATAGCGGTAGCCATAGATATAACAAATTATTTAATTATACGAAAATGTACATCTTACCATGACAAAATAAATCTATTTTGTCATGTATCTTACTTTTAACATAGTCGCAGGTCGCAGTAGAAAATGGAAATTAAAATAATAATAATAGCGATTAGCAACCGACAACGCTGTTAATTTTAAAAATAAATTAGGTACCCAATATAGTTGTAGTGTATAAATATTTTACTTTATGGACGACGCTGCCGGTCATCCAAATCCGTATATAACATCGCAGCAACAATAAACGTACCCGCACGCACACGATTGCTGCACATCGCTTATAAGTTATTATATAATATGAATTCTGAATATTGCTTGTACGACGCTGCCAGTCGTCCAAACACTGCTTCTGGTATCCGAGAGAAATAACCAGTTTGCACACGACAATTTACTAATGTAAAGTATGTATTATAGTATTATAGTATTTGCAATATTTTTTAAAAATGTAAAATTAAGAATATTATACAATTAATTTTCTTAATTTTCTTAATTTTAGTATAGGGGGTGCGATCGTCCCGTCGTCCAAACCACTAGCCGCCACTGGTAATATCACATAGTATATAGTATATACCTACCAATATCTGTAATGTTGTGTCTGTAAGATGTATTATTAAAACTATCAGAAATTTTTAAACGCATATGGTTACCTCGATATTTTGAAGATATTAAATATAATCAATTGGTTAGTGGTCAAGAATAATTATTATATTACTTAGTATTTATGGTTACACACAGATAATTTAGTTACTAATTTTCACAACGTGAACTACAATACTAGGTACGTATAAATGCATGGTATACTGGTCTGTATAGCAGTTGGAAATTAAGTCAAAATACACTCTTATGGTAATAGATAATGTTAAAAATCACAAATGAAAATGAACTCTTAAAATATTATTTATTTTTACAATCATATAAGGTGCAAAATCAAATCATCATTAAAATAAAACTGATATAATATCGTGCTATGATACAACCACAGTTTCATATTGTAATAATATGCCATACGAAATAATAATAATGTATAATATAATAAAATATAAATAAAAGTTAATTATTATGATTTTAATTGAGTTTATTATGATGACCAATCTGTTATTGAATGGCCTGTAAGTTAACAAAAAAAAACTCAAGTTATATACAACAGATAAATAATTATCCTTGCCATTGGTCTGTCTAGTATAAATTCCAACAAAATATGATTCCACACATTTGTTAGACATAATTTTCTTTCGTTTATTCTTTCACTTAAGCGACATACCTATACGTTGAATTCTAATATTTACATGTTTCAATGAACTTAATATTCAATTCGCCCAACTCGAAAAATGTATTTATTCTCCGGTTGAAGTGGCGATATTTTTTAAGAAAAACAATTTTAAATTAATATTTTGTTACGTAGATTTAAATTATTATAATAGAGAATCGTATTGATCATTTCTTTAATATTTCTTTATGTTTTTTTTTTTTAGTTTTATTAAATAGTTTTAATTTTTTTGGAAATATTTGTATTGTCCAACAAAAGAGTACTTACGTTATAATAATATGTTAAAAATATTAAAAATTATTTTATCTTTGATGTAAAACCCTTGTTCTAATTTAACTGGAAAAACTGAAGTACTTAAATCATACCTACGTTTTACCATGATTAGAATTTATAGATTTACAAAATAATAATTGATTTGGTTTTGCAAGAACATGATGAAAGTACTTTTTCAATTATAAAGTGCGCAGTAAACCATTTATTTATGTAACGCAGTTTTGAACTAAGTTAAGCTGTTTGTAGATTAAATGAGCATAAAATTAATGTTATTGAGTTTATACTGTTGGAATTGGAAAATCATTATAATGAAAAAATAAATTTATATTTATTTTAAATAGAGAAAATTGTTTTCAATTAATTTTGTTTTATAAAAATAAACAGACTATTGGTCAATATGTCTGATTAGGTATTATAATCGGACCTTAGAACTAACGCATGCTATTTGCATATTTAGCAAACATAATATTATATAATATATGAATATACATTTTTATGTAAAAATATAAATATTATATCACGGCGATTTACGTATGCAATTTCACAACTTATATGATTATGACGTCTTACAACTTACAATTTATTGGCGTATTATAATATTTAATAAACTAGGCTATAGTCTTTTACAGTCAACGAATTAAGTATATTATGTGACACTATCTTGTTTTCGTCTGTGATAAAGGCAGGTACTGATAAGGTACAATAGGTCTTGATGTGATTTTAATTTTTACTATCGTATTCAAAATGTATTTATATTGTACCTAATTGTTCAAGTTTTTTTGAAAATGTTTTTCACAAAATAAAATAACAATTTTCGTACACTTGCAAAATTTAATAATTTATATCTTATATTAATGAATGCGCACACTACGTGAACACTTTTAGGTAACTTTCACTGTGCCATAAATGATTTTTATAAATCATAATTATTTTAATACCATTAGTCATTCCAAACCACGAATTGTCGAAAATAAAAACTATTTTTAATAATTTAAGTATACTTTTAAGTAGTCTTAATACGTATATTTTATCGTCGAATAATTATTTATACATTATTTATTATTATTAATTTTTATTGCTGTAGTAACATAATATGTGTTTCTTTGACAAAAATAATTATAATTTATACTTTATGTTGTTACCATATAGGAAGGAGTGATTATTCCGTTTGAAAAATAAGTCTTTATATTATAATTGTATAATTGTACGTAATTGAGTAGACAGATACATTAAATATCCACCACAGAAACTGTGAAGGAATAAAAGCTTATATATTTTTCAGAAGCAAAATAATTTCGTGTCTCGCATCACAACTTTATGGAGAAACGTTCCGTCAGTAAATAATAATAATATATAATGAAGACACAATGAACCTTAATACAAGGTCTAACACTATTCCGAAATCACAATTTTACACAGTCTTTTAAATTAATATAGTTGTGAGGAAATGTCACAATTCTATGCGAAACGCATTGTTTTTGGAACTTAGCAGGTTTTGCTATATAATGTCTATTCGAATAGGTATATGTTTTTTGTTTTTGTATAAAAACGTAATGACTATATTTTATAGAAAAAGTTTATTTTACTCACGTGTGACTGTATTAAGTTCAGTTTGTTGATGGAGTTGGGAATTTTTGACGGGGTAGTAAATGCATTTCCTGAAATGACTGATGGTGCGGTGGATGTATATTGAAATGAAGTGTCTTGGAGTCGATCCGAAATAATTATGTCCTGACCGTCATTGGTCTTTAAAAAAAAAAAACAAAAATGGAATAACATAAATATTAAAACAAACTTTTACATTATACTTAGAACTATAGTTAGTATTAATACTTTTATATTTTTTTATAGAGCAATATAATTTTAAATATTTTATATTTATAAAAAAAAATATGTTTTCTAAGTGGCAATTAATAAATTGCTAAAGAGTCAAGACAAAGCTCAGCGATGCAGTCTTAACATTTAAGCCGCGCATAAACTATAAGTTCGCTCCAACGAATAATACAATTCTCAACTAACTGTCTGATTTATTGATGTATTAATTCAACCACATTTTCTTGTTAAGTAATAATAGAATAATAAGCGAAACGAAAATTAATATATTTTGTGTAATAAGCAAAATCAAATATTTTTTTATAAATTATCAAATTAAATACTCGTATAAATATGAAAAATCGTATGCATTTTAATTTTAATGAGTGCATATTGCATACATCATAATATCATATTATCATATATATGCACAATAGTTTGAACTCTTAAAAATATTATATTGTTATGCGTATGTAGGTATAATTTTATTTAAAAATTAGATATTTTTATGTTGTTACATCACTAATGCAAACATGATCGTGTTTTAGTCGATGTAAATTAAATGAGACTAGCTGAGTAAATTAATGTACTTAATGGTAATATAATAGATTTTGTAAAACTATTTAAATTAGTTAGGTTTGGTATAATACGGTACTATAAAAGTGTAAAGCAAACAAAAAAATAAATAATATACTTTATTCAATATATTATATCGTTATGAAATAAGTTTGATAAATACCTATTGGTATTCTAAATATGTTGAGACATCTTTTAAATTATATTATACTGAATTCGGGGAACAAAGTTACGTCATGTGCTATTTGTTCACAGGAAAAGTGCATACCTAAATAAAGTTGCAAAACAAATAATTTGAATAAATGTCTTAACTTTCCCCTTGTAAAGAGTATCGAATATTAGGGAATATTTATTACTAAACATATTCGTATAATTTATGCCCCTACAACAAATACTGATTATTCTCGTAGATTATTAGTTTTTTAATCAAACATCTTAAACATTATAAACATAAAACCTTGTTCAATCTATATCCATTTCAAATAAATCGTGAGTTTTAGATTCTGAGTGAAACAATGAATGTATTGATTTTACAATGATGTGTGTTTTTTTTTTTTCATTTTTTTTGTGTCTGCCATCACTTTTTGGGACAGTAAAAGTGCTTGGATTTTCTTCAATAGTAATTTTTCTGATGGGAAAGTGAATCTAGTTGGTACTTTGGGGGGTTAATAGTAAAATTTTCTCAGTAGTTTTCAAAAGCGCCGTGAAAAACAAAAGAAAAATTAAGGAAAAACTGGAATTTTTACGCAAAATCTGTTTTCGAGAAAATGGATTTTGGTTTTTGGTGCAACTCAAAAAACTTGAAAATTTCACTAAATGTTAAAATTAGTATTTTCTATACACGATAAAATTTTGAAAATAATTTGACTCTTTTTGAGCTGTTTACGGACATTGTCAGTTTTAGATTTTTTTAGTTTTTTTTCTACAAATATCAATAAAATTGTATTTGTTGGTTAAAAAAGCTTGAAAATTTAATAGAAGGCTCCTGGGTTATTGTTTCAAAAGCAGATGAAAAAAATTAAAAATCTTTAGTCACAGTTTTTATTTATAAGCATTTCAAGTTCAAATCTTGACAAAATACCGAAAAAACACGAAAATTAGCAAATTATTTTGAGTTGAGAGTTCACAAAAATTTTTCTTTTTAAATCTAAGATTTGAAAATGCAATTCAAGATTATCCATAAGTTTGTCTACCTTTATCAAAAAAAGAAATGTCTACAAGAAAGTCAAATTAAATTTTTATGAGCGTTTGAAATTCATATTTTTACAACATTTGATATTCACGCGATTTTGCATGTAACGATTTTCTTACTTTGTTGTAATTAAAAAACGTATGACTGCAGATACTTGAAAATTAGTAAAATTTTGAAAATAATTTGACTGTTTTTGAGCTGTTTACGGACATTATCAGTTTACAATTTTTTTAGTTTTTTTTTCTATAAATATCAATACAATTTTATTTGTTAGCTAAAAAAGCATGAAAATTTAGTATAAGGCTCTTGACATATTGTTCTAATAGAAGTTGAAAAATAAATAAAAATACATAGGCACAATTTTTTTATAAGCGTTTAAAGTTCATATTTTAACAACATTTATCAAATTTATAATTTAATAATTATTTTGTAGTTAAAAATGTATAAAATGTTCAACTTTTATAGCTAAGAATTGAAAATTTAAAACAAGGCTCCGCGTAAATAGGTTATATATAAATTACTTTATTCACAACAATATCATCAAATATACTTGGTAATATGATAGGCTGACTGACCGTTTTCGCTCAGAATCGTTTTTCTTATACAATGATATTATATCATTGAATTCAAATTTAACACCATCCAGTACAGTGACCCACTTGTAACCTACTATACAGCGGAGCGACATCCACTTACCCACCTTTTAGAATTATATTTCAATTTGAAGGGAAAAAAATACCACGGTTGTACTATTAGGTACTTGTATAAAATATCACAAGCGTTCAAGTAAATAATATATAGAGCTGAATAACCGCTGGACACGAAATATTATATATTATGTTACGACGTTATGTCTACGTAGAAAACACGATTATATTTGGTCCGTTTGTGTTCTGTTTCCAATGGGTAAGTATTATATTAAATTTAATATTATTTTCCGCCTCCGTCGCTGCTGACAGCTATTAATTTCGAGTAGTGGCAGATTTCTTTTAGGTTCATTGTACTTGCTCGATAGCGTGGAAAAATTAATACCACTAGGAACGATAAGAGTCGGCTGCGGCTATGTCCCATCCTAAAAGTTTCGGCAGAGGACCGGGTCAGGGTTCACTATTATTTGAAATGGTGTGAGGGCTAGGTATTAAAACCCGGACGACGTTACATATTTAAATTTGCCTTGTTATGCAGTCCATAAAATATAAGTCTACCAGTGTAAATATTTTATTAGTTAAAAACCATTTCGTTTTAAAAAAAAATATCCCAAAACTCAAAGACAAAAAACAATATACTAATAACAGTACAGTTTGTTTTAACTTTCAATTATAAAATAAAAAATAATTGACAATTAATAACCATCTCAGTACCTACACCATAATATTTATTTAACAAGCAATAATTCTTGAAAATGTTAAAACACGATGATTATGTAACATTAAATGTAAATATAAATTTTATATTCGCAGTAAAATATTGCAAAAACAAATATCGAAAATTCGAGCAGTGTAAGTGGTTTATCCGCATCATTGGTACTTCCAAAAAATATTCAATTTTTGACCTATGGTTGATATTTTTCGTAATTCAGCGTTAATAAAAAAAAATAATACCAGAGTAAATTGTAAAATCAGTAAAAACGGAAAATTGGTCAAAAATATATTGGTAACCAAATTCTGTGTACCTATCTATATAACATTTGATATATTATGCCTCAATACATGATTTAATCTCTGCATAATAATATTATTAGCGATCATCGGCCTATATACCATATACCAACGTTCTACATTATACACTGTATTGTTGAAATGGAATTAACAATAATAATGGAGCCTAAAATTGAAATGAATAGTATAAAATAGAAAAAAAGTAGGTTTACTGTTCTTAATGAATTAATTAATAATAAACAATGATAAAGCACATTTTAAATTAAACTTAAACTAATTAAACATTTTATAGTAATATCTAACATTACATAATAATTTTATTAAGTAAATTAAATATGATGAAGTACGTTATCACTTTCAATATATTTTTGTCGATATGAATATATTAAAATGTATAAATTCACGAGCAAAAAATATCTTGTTACTAAGCGAGTCGCTCAAATTTAAAAAAAAAAACGCTTTCCAAGTCAGAGATCGGCATGTTAACTTTCTAGATTTTTAATTTTTAGAAATTTGGTAACTGATTATCACACCCAAGCGGTATAACAAATTGAATCCAGAAAAATTTTGGTGTGAACAGCCCACAAAAAATAATTTTCATTTTCATTTAGTGAGATAGATCTCCGAAACTGGAGATCGGATTTTGTTGTTTGCGGTCTTGTTAAATTCACATTGGTTAGGATAAGTGCAGTGAAGATTTTTAGGACTTTATCTTTAATAGTTAATTCACTACAGAACATTAAAACAAATCAAAACAAATTTTATTAGGCGTTATTTTATGTTTTTCGGCTTTTTAGTGAATTAACAATTGGAGATAAAGTTCTGAAAATCTTCACTGCACTTATCCTAGCCTATGTGAATTTGACAAGACCCCAAACAACAAAATCCGTTCTCCAGTTTCGGAAATCTACCTCGCTAAATGAAAATCTAGCGAAAAATAACTCTTTTTTTTATATGTGAAAAATAAATAATTTAAAAAAAAAAAAAGTAATTCTACATTTAGTATCTACTTGATAATCCCTTTTTAATGAGTTATCAACCAACTTTTTAGCTATCATAGTTCAGGAGAAAAATTAAAAAATAGAAATTTAGGTACTGTTCACGCCGACGTTTTTACGAATTCAAGTGTTTATATCTACCACTTGAATGTAATATCAAATCTCTCTCATTAATGTTTTATATTAAAGTTAGCTAAATTACCCACCTACTCATCATTACTGAGTTATATTTTTATTATTTCCCTATTTAAAACAAATTCTTGAAGTTTTCAAAATTGATCAAAAATCAAGGAAGTAAAAATCAGAAATAGGTACCGTGAATAGTTTTGTCACCACGTCAAGTATAGTGCATAAGTGATCAGGCCACCGCCAAAATCTGTACATCGGAAGTGACTTTCGCGTTGGTAATAGGTTTGTAACGTATACAAATAAAGTGACTCCTTTGCTAGATTTTCGTGAAAATGTCCGATAATTGTAACGATATTACGTTGGTATGCAATATAATATGAACCGTCGATAACGATGTATTATCATAATATTATCATTATTCGTCGGAAACTAGGTACTACTGATGCACCATCAGCGAAAAAGAGTGCCTTTAGATTTCCCGCCATCGCCATCTCCGTGTCCGACGATAATAATAATATGTTTCGCGATACAATAAGAGTATAATATTATATTATGATATTACCTAAGCATACATTTCGAGTCGTAAATTAATTTTACAGGAGCGACGTGAAAAGCGTCGGCGGTGACGGTGGCTGGAGAGAAGGCGCATTAATATTATATTATTATTATATCGTACACGCGGCAATAATATGTTACACGCACCCCGTCGGAGTGACAACAAACGTATCGTTTCGATTAATTCGCGTAAAACCGATGTGCGACCGCCGCCGACATGCCAGCCGAGGGATGTTTGATTTATCGGTCGGCCTCCTGCAGGATTATCCTGCCAGCCGACCGTGCAGTGACGCGTCCTGCTCGCGTACACCACTCGCGTTCTTTCTGGGACTTTGCCACGCAATGTCACCCCCACCGTCCCTGCAGCACTACCCTGCAGTCTGTGTATGAAATAATATTATTATACCGTCGCCGTCTGGACGGTGGCCAAACCACTGCAGCAACCGTCTAAGGGATTAACCGCGAGAGAAAAACCTATGCGGACCTGCAGCTGCAGTATAGACGGAAGACAATATAATCGCCCGCTCGACATCACCAACCGTATACGCGGTTGCCCATTAAACGGCGGCGTAGGTATATAAACCTTGGTGATCATATTATTTTGAAATCGTCCGTTATTGTATCCATTACTGCCGGTTATCGCGTACATCGCCAGTCGGACGAACCGAATCCGAAAACAATAATAATATAGTACCTTTACTGTTTAACTCTATTGCGCTTAAAAGTGTGTGTACAGCGGATTTTAATATCGTTTACAGTACGAGTATGATGTATAATATCGTTTAGGCGCAAACCTAAACACGATTCAATTAAATATACAATACAACCGTACACTATAATGTACAATATTCAACTATTGAGTTATTGTGTAAGATGATATTTTAAATTAATGCCATAAATCAAACACCGATCGGATATGCGTTGTAGGCAGATAACGCTAAGAGACATCGACAGGCACAAATATTATTTACTATACTATACGGTAATAAGTAATTTGTGTGCACCATAATATTGTATATTTAATCTAAATTGCGCTCTCGCTATCCGATTCAAAACTTGGTGCGCCGTGCCAAAATGGTACCGTCCGCATCTATATAAAAATATACTGAATATCCAAAATGGTTCAGAAAGGTCCGAATCGGTTCCTTGTTTTTAAAATAATTTTATAATATAGACTAAGGAGTAAGGACTGTCTACATTTGGTAGGCACCTACATGGTTATACATGGTCATACATATTTTGTATTCTAATCTTAAGTATAATTTTTATATAATTTGTAATGGGTATATATGTCTCAGTAAATGATAGAAATGTTATTAGATAACCTAAATCATAGTGCTTTATTTTAATTTTAATTTTCCAAAAATCAGATTAAAAAAGAAGTGTTTGAATTTTGTATTTTATTTGAAAACTCCTTGTGGATACCATTTCGGATATAGCCTTGATTCGCTTTTATGTATTCGTTAGTTTTCGTTATGCAATGATATATCTATATTATTATATCGTATGTTCTTTGAGCAGCGAACGTGATCTAAGGTTGCAAGATAGTCGATGAACGCAGACCGGCATGGCAGTCGTGCGGTGCAGTCGTGTGCAAAATTCGACTACCTAATAGGAGACATCGAAGTACGGGAAATGGTTTTATGATCAGTTCGATCAGGGCACGTGGCCAAAATTATGAACAGTGCAAGATCGATGGTATACTGACTGTGGTCAGAAGATGATCTGCTCGGGAGCACGTGGGTACGGGATTTCGTGGTATAACCACCCCGTGACATCGTCACGTTGGGAACGATCACTTTGGCAAATGGCTAATTGTATGTTCGCAGAATATGCTTACAACTTAAAACATAAGTTTTTATTTTTTAACAGAGGCCGTCAAACTATATTTGAGAGGCAAGGCCCACCCAAAATCGTTATTTTACCGAATACGCATTGCAGGGGTCAAGGACATTACGCTTACAATCTTTAACTGTCAATTGGCTACACAAACATTTTTAATCGTGTGTAAACTTTTAATTTTTTATAAAATTACTTTTTTGAGTTATAAAAATATAATTTTAATGGATAAAATGTAAAAGTTAAAGTTTACACACGTCAAATGTTTTTATCTCCCCATCATATTACATCATATTATTGTGTGATCATATGTACACTGTAAATATTTTTGTGTGAGCGACAAATTGCCGGTCACAAAAGACCATGTTATAACCCTGTATTATGTGTATACCTATGGTGAAATAAAGATTTTCGAGAACGAAATTTTCGCTCGAACATGGTGTGATTACCACGGTGAAAAATGAAAACATGCTGTGAAAATACAAGTATATACTACTATTATTAATGAGCACAGTGCACCATGACAATCGTTTCTGAAACAGTGGCTGTATCCAGTCTCAAAACACGAGACCCACATAACCTATTGTTAATCTTATTTCGCTGTTTCTATCGTTCCACAAATAGCGTGCACCTACGTTCCCTTTTTATAGTTTTATTTTTGTCGTTATATGTGTAACAATTCCATATATATACGTTGAATAAAAATGACTCTAAAAACGTGTCTTATAATATAATAACAATATTATTATCACGTGTAAAAATCTAGAGGTTGGAAATGGAAAATAAAAATAACCGACGATAAATTATTCCTGTTTCTCAGAGTGGCTTTATACCAATGATTGTGCAGCATGTCACGTATGATTCTCGTATATTATAATAATGTATTATACTATGTACAAGGCGATCAATTTATGGCTAGCCCATACAGCTAATATTTTCTAAGTCCACATTTTTGTGTTTTCAAAAAAAATAAAATGATTTAAAAAAAATTCATCATTGGAAAAAGAATACTTATCTGGAATTAATAATGTACTATAAAAATAATATAGTGCTGATATTGAATTAACAGTTTTTAATAAAAGCATTTCAGTTTTCAATTTTAAACGAGTGGTAGAGTTTCAGTGGAGTTAGTGGACCACACATTTTGCAGAGTACTCCGAGCCATTTTACTACACAAATCTAAACTTTCTATGCTTGTAATTAAAAAACTATTCGTAGTCTATATATTAATAATTATACATAAACATTTCTAGAAAAGCTCAATTTTGAAATTAAGAACAAAAGATTTTTATAAAAAAAAAAAACATTATGAAATCTAATAAACCACTATGATTAAAATTAGTATCTATAATAATTAATATCACTCTGACTCTATGAATACAATATATAGTTCATAGTCCTTCGTAGGTTGGAATAATATATTTGTCTTTACCCAATGACCAATACCCATTCAAGTAAAATAGTAGTAGTAAAATATTATTTACTGCACTGCCACTATAGTTGGCTATAATTGTTTTGTTTTAATATGTTCATGTCCAGCTCGTTGTAAAAAATATATAAAACAATAAAATGATTTATATCTTATGGCAGACTAATAAAAAGTATTCAACTTAATTTCATATTTCCAACTGGTCATATGTTATTTTTGTACAACCAATCTTGCGTCATTAATAAAATATAATGTACAAAATCGTTTAATTTTTTTTTATTGTGGTTTACTTAAGTTGTTTATTTCTTTACTGTAACTAGCTAGTATTTTTTAAAAAGAAAGTAAAAATAATGTAATATTAAAGTGATATTAATTAAAATTAAAAATGTAATTTAAATATAAATAGATTAAAATGTATCCATGTTGTATAATGTATCTATATTTATGAATTTAAGATACTTATGGCATTTTATTAACACATAGGTTACATCTCTAAGTTTTATTATTTTGTTATACACTTGAAAGTTTAAATGCAAAAAATATAGTTTTTTGAAACTTTGAGTATAAAATTAAAACTTATTAGTTATTTTTAATTATTACTTATTAAAAACTTTCGTATCTTATTTAAATTATTTTTTTATTTTTTTATTTTTTAATGATATTTTTTGTTGTTTATGAATATAAAGGAAGACGGCTTAAAGCTGAAACTGGAAGTTAAATACTATTTTTGAAATTGGTACTCTACATGATAATATTTTGATCTTTACATATATTATTTATTTATAAATTATTCTTGATCCAGCTTCAATAACTAAGGTTGGTTATTATGTATATAGTATTCATACATTGAATAAAGTTTATTGAGTAAACTCAAATATTAATAAAATTCCTGTCATAAGTATTTTATTGTTTTCAAAATAATTAATATATGAACCATGTAAATGTTTTGATGGAATTCTTAAAATATATTTATTTAGACATTCAATAAACTGTGCCTTTTATTGAACCTAACTAACAACGTAAAACCATTATACAAGGATTGCCTTAAGTTTATTTTTAAGGATGATATCCTATATGCTTGAATTTTCCTTGTGCATATATACCTACTGCATTTGTTAATACGGTCATATTTAAAAACATTACAATACTAAAAATATAAATGAATAAATAGGTTATCTAATTTTAACAACGTATGAAACTTGCACATGAACATTACTATGTAATCAAAAAGCATTCTTAAAATGTTTAGTAGAAATACGTTGCCATCTTGTATTCTACCAATAACAAATAGAATGTAATGAAAAACAAACCCAGTAAAGTAGGGTTTTGAGAGAATGTTGCTCTGACAAAATGACGTTCGCGCTGCATAACAGTATTTCATCAAAACCTAACCACTACTCTGTCAAACACAATTTTTTGCCTTCATAAAATATTGTACATTAAAAAATATAGGCGTTTCAGTTTTATTGTAAGTTCAGTCATATGTACTCAACTTCTAAGTTCAAAATATATGTAAATAATTTTTTTTCAATGTCTATTCGACATATAAAATATGTCTTTTTTATATTCAATATATAGTTAAGTTTCCAACAGTGCGTGCGCGCACCGGGTGGATTTAGTAATTGGTCATATTAGTAAGTGCGACTATAGTGTAAACGAGATAGTGGGGCGCCGCCGCACGTGTACGCACAATATGTTGCCAATCTGTATTGACAAGTAATATTTTTTGCTATAAACCACTAAAAACACTGGTTATGTGATATAAGAAGTCATATTTAAATTAATTATTGAAGTTTACTAACGATCATTCAAATTGCTTTATTTTTTTTTTTCATTTCAGTTTAGTTACTGTTTTTAAATATTTAAATATTTACACAATAAAATACAATTTAAGAAGAAGAAATTTATAGTATTAACCTAATGTAAACTTCATTATGGATTCAATATTTTTCAGATTTCTTATCGCATTTCTTGTTAAAATATATTTTTTAATGGTAGGTACGATGAACAAAAAATAGTATCGATATTTTTAATATATAACATATTTTATTAAAAAAGTTTTTCTTTTGTAATATTTTGAACTGTTCCAGTGAGCATTTGAGTATCTGCTAAAAAGTTGTTATTTTTTATAACTCTCTGGGTATAATTAACGAAATTCGTATAGTTAATTTACTCGCATATAGTAATTGTTGTAAGAAAAATAATTGATATTTTAATTGAACGATATTTGAACTAAATTGGGCAATTTGATTTTGATTATTTATTTAAAACTTAAATAAAATAATTATTACTTTAACAAAAACATATACAACTCAAAACAGTCAAAACACCACACGCCTAATAAAATAATATTTATTCAAATTACAAGTAATGTACCTATCTCGTGTTAATTTTTATTATCTTTTATGCCATAAAGCTTTATGAAAAGACTTTTAATAATTGCCTTGTATAATTATTTTTAGTTAAAATTTGACTTGCAATACTTGTAATAATATGAATATATGATCACCTTCTAAATCTAAGCTTTTGGTGACATTATTATTTGTTTTATTTTTATTTGCTCTCATTTTTATTTTATATTTTTATTAAAAATAATGATGCTTACAAAGATTTTGTATGTTTTTCGAGCAATGATTATAATATAAGGTATTAGCTACAGCCAACATTTGAAGACAATTTAATCTATACACTTCATGCGTACATAACATATATTTTATAAAAGATACTAGTGAGTCTTTTAAATAAAAAGGATAACACATTTTTATGATAGCCAAACATGATTGAGGACAAGGTCATGCATGGCTATATTATGTGATGGATATTATTGGATATACAGAAGAAATCGGTAGCTACTTTATTTAAAACCTATGATCATTCCGAGAAACTTGTAAATATGTAATACGATAAGTAAACGGTGCATAGCCAATTGGATTGTATTGAATGATGGGTTCAAAATGGTCATTTCAACTTGACAATGGCTTAAGGTCCAATATTGCTTTATAAATTGCATATAAATTTATTGTACAGCGTTTGATGAATATTATTATATTTACTAACCAAGTAAGTGCAATATAATTTCAAACAATTTTTTTTTTTATATAAAAGGTATATAAATCAGTTTATTTTTGTTTTCTATAAACAATTATAATAAATTAGATAGGGGTTATAAGTACAATAGGTATACGTTATTATTAGTTCAATAAAAGAGTTAAATTTGTAGCTTATAAACGATTTATTTAATTATATAATGATAATAATAAATTTATATTCCATTACTAGTATTACAATTGTTTGAGCTGATAATTTTTCATTACAATATACATGTTATGTATATTACGTATATTATTTATATATTTTTTCTTATAAATTTATCATTACATACCATTACAAAAATACTTATACAGATGTATTTAACTGAAATTATTTTTATATTATACTATATTACTCAATCAATGTCAGCTTAATATTGTACCTATCAAAAATACACAAAATGCAAAAGAATTTAATATATTGTGTTGTTAATTTATAATAGGAAATCGTGCAAATTAAAAAAATATGTGGTTTTACAAATTTTAAATGTTAAGGTTATCTAGAAATATATTTTATGTTTTGCTCTACTAAAAATTTGTTAATTGTTTATGAGAAATGAATTAATTGTTCGGAACTAAACGCACGCTATATAGAGTTATAGAGTAGTACATTGCATTTGAATATGATTTTTTTACGGATATTTCAAAAATTATGATAATATTTAAACATTTAACTGAACTTGTCGAATGTTTAACAAAAAAAAAAAAAAATACTGGATTAATGGAACAATGCAAAAAAAAACTACTGATAGCTGTCTACGTGTATTGTTTATGAAAGCTAATGTTATAAACTACGAAAAGGTATATAATGTGAACAATAAAAAGGAAACCAAAATAAATTGTTAAAGCATTTAACAGGAAAAACAATACAACTCGAATTATGAGTCATAAATCAAAAAATGTATTGATGCTTTTCTAATTATACGTTTATATAATAATATATTATTTGAGGAAGTTAATATTCAAGTTAATGTTCCTAACAAATAAAAAAACATGTAATTCTGAGGGAAAAAATACATTTTTGTCCACTACATTTCAGTATTCTAATATCTTGCCATTCTGTAACATATATTCCTTCAATGAACTTAACAAGATAACATTTTTAAATTATACATATTAAATACAATTTTTTTTTTGTTATTCAATGGCATTCTATAAAATGTAGAATTTTTTGCCACTTTAAAGATAAATTTTTTTTTCATAGCTAAAACACCATTTTAAAATAATTATGATATTAAGTATGATTAAAAAAAATACATTTGCCATATTTTGTAGAATACAATATCATCTGTGCATAAGTACTTAACGAAGTACATAATATGCCACTGTAAAGATATCCTTTTCTTCCTTATTATTTTGTAAAAAATGAAATTGTAGAAGGGGTAATGAAGATTTGAGAAAAAAATAACTGTTAAACGTTGTTATACAAATACCGATTTCTGCTTTACGCCAATGACATTCGTTATGTATAAAAACAAATCACAATTTATTTGAATACAAATAATATAATTAAATCTAATTGTAGAATGTGTATAAATTATATTATTTTTTCATAACATCTAATACGCGCATACTTATTAAAAAGAAATATTATAATACATTATTCAGTATCAAACATTGTTTCTGATGAGACATTTACAGTTGCACACTTATTTCAATTTATTTTTGTACGAAAAACAGTAGGAGTGGGCAGCAGGTAAAATACAATCACACTAACCACGATGTAAAAATATGGGTTGTTGAAGTCGTTTGAAATACTGTGCAATTAGCATAAATTATTAACGATGAGTAAATAGGTACTTTACCACTATCTGCTGCACTAAAGAATAATTCGTGATGACAACCAACATAGAATAAATAACTATCATCGCTTGTAATAATTTTTCATTTTATTCGGGTTCTCCCACACCTGCGTTATTGTTACTGTGCTGGTCATTCGACTAAGCGAATACTTAACTCTAATGATGGTGAATAGGTACTATGTAACCGATAAGTCTGTTTCTTTTAACGTCGTTACGAAGTCCGTTTCTTTTAACGTCGTTATGATTATCTACAATTTGCAGAAATGCAGTGAGAAGGACGACATCGATATGATCATAAATCAGATAACTATACATTAGGTATTCAATCTTTTAAAACTATTGGTGTCCGGTTTATCAACAATTCTATTTTGTCAGCATGAGTAAAAACATTAAAATTATTATTACAATAATATTATGTATGATATATGGATACTTAATACTGTCATTTAAAAATGTAAAATAATGTAACCACTGTTTTTTTTTTTTTAGATGTTAACAACATGAAAACTACTTTCTATTACCTACTGAGCCTATCCTTCAAATACAGTAAAAATTATTGAATATTATTCTGTGTCCATCGTTTGGTTTTATTTATTTCTTTACTCTAGATGTATTAAATTTAAAATTTAAAAATGTAATAATAATCTCATTTAATGTGTGAAGTACAATGGAACAACTATGATTGTCAGTACGAATAGAATTTAGGACCTATAGTGGTATAACTTAAAATTATAATTTATTCAGTAAATTTATTGGATTTTCACATTAATAATCACATTCAAATTCATCGCGTTGCTATATTTTATAACATTAAATTATACTAATAAAAAGAAAAAACGTCGTTCTGTAAATACTGAAATATATTATTATAATATTAAAAACCCAAATATTATTTTATTAATTCCAACTTTTATAAAATATACGAAAAACAATCAGGAATTTTATGTATCTGGTAAATTGCAATATCGATCATACTGAAAAAGATTAATAAAATTGTGGTATTACACTGATCAAGTAAAGTGTAAAGTAACAAAAACTGATTAACTAACAATAATATAAAACAGAAACTAATTATATATTTTTAACTATTTCATAGCAATTATAAATATACACAGATCAACCCACCATATCTTCCAGCTTTTATATATTATAGTAAATTTGCCATACTATGATAAAACTTAAGAACTGGACTATCACAAGTATACCTATCACCTACTGTATGTATATATATATACAGTAGGTAATATATACATACATATTTTTATTTTATATATATATATAAATAGTTTTTAGTAAGAAAAGCAAAAAAATATATAGTCCATAATATAAATCCTAGAAAACTAGTAATTATGAGGTTCTGTTATATACTCGTATAATGATCTCCTCTACACATTTTTTATTTTACTGTACCTACTACATTTTTATCACCAATACTATTTTTTATGTTTAACAGATCGTAATATGTTTTGAATAAATAAACAGACAAACGAAACACTTTTATATATTTACAAAGACATAATCCTAAAGTGTAATAAATTATCGTACTCCAATTGTATTGAAACATTTTTATTGTTATTCAAACAATTCGCAATTTAAACGTATGGAAGTGAAATATCTTATAATCAAATAATCAAATTTATTATTAGAATATTTGAATTTGAATAACTAATATGTGACCAATTTAAATAACATCCGTATCATATTAACAATCATATACTATTATCCAAAATTGTTATTATAATATATAACACTACATTATATTCTTAATGAAAAAAATAATTCTTTTCACTAATTTATTTCATTTTTAGCTAAATCTTGTAGCATTTAATCCATCTATATTAAATGTCTCAAAATTAGATTTTGTAAGTTATATTATTACTAATTATTTTATTTTATAACAAGTTATTAATTTCTGGACAATATATAGGTACTTAAAAACAAGGTTAATAGAAAAATTTAAAGAAATACCAACATGTACTGTACTCTTTATAAATCTTAAATAACTAAGTTCATAAAATATTTGTAAGAAATTATTATTTTGAGTAACTCATTAGTATTTATTGCTGATATGCGTACTCAAAACTATTTAATTGTTATAAATTAAAAACTTGAAGAAAAACACTTTTAGCTTAAAATATTACACACGCATACATACTGAAGTAAATATATTATTTTATTTTTAAATGCCTTCGGTAGCAGCGGTGGCCATTGGCAGAATAATACTTTTTAAATAGTAAAATTTGAAATGCGCTTTAGTGCTTTTTATTATGTGACATTTAACTTAAAGAACTTTTACTATGTAAGTAATTTTTAATAATAAAAAAAATTAATAGATGTCATTAAATAAAGTTAAAGTAATAAAAACTTTATAAAACCAGACTATTGTTGAAATTTTCTTAGAATATTCTGACAAGGTAAAATTAACTTATGCGATAATGATAAATTTACTGACAAACTAACCTATTAAAATGTAAGCGACCTTATTTAGTTAGTATTCAAATTTTAATAAAATAGCTGCCTATACTATAGAAGATAAGCCATTGTGTTTTACCTTTTATAATTTAGTGAACACCGAAAAAAAGAGACTTTGTGCATATTATTGCATTACTTATTTATAAAATTTTCTATAAGTCTACGATTATCAAATAACAACACATTAAGCCTAAACATATTTTATCCTATGTGTTGATTTGTTAATAATATAAGGTTTTTCAGATGATTTGAGTTGACATTTTCAAACTAGTTACGTGAAAAAACAAATACTATTTGTGTGAACAAAATATATTTATAATTATTAATTTAAATTGATTGTAATTAATGCAATATTATTATATGTTATTATCAAATAATATAATATACATACAAATATACAATGGTAAATATTGATTTTACCATATATGTCACAAACAAATACGTAATGTACATAATAATATTGAATGTTTATTTTTGTAGTTGAACTATTTAATCCATGGGGTTCAACAATAAAATCAAAGATTCCCCAAAATGTAAGTATTATAAAACCACCATTGCAAGTTTATTTACTATAATCATTTAAACCCCTTACTCCTTAGGAATAAAAAGTACTTTATACAACACTTAACCAGTACACTATTATCTTTCTGATACTATTTAAAATGTGATGTTGCAAATAGCTCAACAATTTTAAAAGAAAAACAATTATCTGTATCGCATAAAAATTAACAACATATTAAGAAAAAATAAATCGGAGAATTATGCGATAAATATTTTGTTTTTTTTAATTGATCATACGATTTAGTTGGTATTTCCATGATTGCTTGCTTCCATTGCTTGTTATAAAATATATTTGTTCTTATAATATTATAGCATACGTGTAATGGAAACATTGCAAAAGTGACCATTGATGGTTAAATGTTTTAAAATGTTCGATTATATATTTTTAAAACAATGATCCTTTTTAAAATATGTTGTGTGCTAAAACAAATATTAAGTTTCAACTTAAACATTTTGTAGTAAATATTTTATAAGCTCCCAAAGTCTTACATTTCTTCGATTTATATGTTAAATGTTGAATTATAAAAAAATTAAAGTAATAAGTAATAAAAATAGCTGAACAGTGTACTACAGATATTCAGCACTAGTCTCCTTTTTGCTGGAGGAATGAAGCATACTGATGTGTTGTGATATTAAACTTGAGAGCGATGATAAATCATTGCATTCAAAAAACGATTATGATTATACAGGTGCTACACGAAACTTTTTTGTGTACCATACACCCGAAAAGTTGTCGCCCAATAGATAATTTGTAATAACACAAAATTCATTGTTGTGAATCCGATAAATTTCTTACTTAAATTAAATTTAAAGACTACATAACATCTTCATTTTATTTTACGATAGTTCATTTTAAACAAGTTGATCCTACATGGCGTTGCCTGCGACAAATTAAATTCCCATGGATTTACCCCTTCTTAAACTCCGTTAAATGTTAACTGCAATACAGATTTTTAACACAGTTATTTGGGTTATTTTGAAGAAATATCAAATAGAGGTTTAAAATTATTTCCAATTATAGTAACTTTTTTACAAAATCGATTGAAAACTGAGCATTTGCAAAAGGGTCATCCATTTGAGGATTTTAATTGTAACCTAATCTTCAGTAGCTATATATTTGTTAATCATAGCTGATTCTCTAAGTTGTTGCCTGTGACAAATCAAATAATGGCAGTGGGTACATCCTATCTTAAACTCTACATATTTTTAACACAGTCATATTATGTGTGGTTTTTTATAATATAAAATAAAAGGTTTACAATTATAATGACTATTTTGTTTTATATAAGTAAACGTGCAAGACAAACAGAAAAGTTTTTTTTTTCGTAAGCAAACAACTTTGATGAGCCCCTTAAAAAAATTAAAAATATTGGCTTCGAAGTGCATATCTTTGGTTACAAGACTACCTTGTAGATATTTTATATTCAAATTTGGACAAAATTAGATATTTCAACGAAAAATTACAACGTTAGTTATTTTGTTATATTTGAAAAATTGTATTAATGGGTACTTAAAATGGTTAAGGTATTTTATAATATTTTATACACATACGTACAATTACATTTTTAAATACAATATTTACACAAATATTAATCCAACCTACCGTGATACTATTACTAATAGTAAAATATTATTTTATTACCACTATAAATATATCATAAAATAAATTTAGTAAAAAGTAATATAGACTGTCAGACATTCATCGCTCTGAATCGTTTTTCGAATATAATGATTTGTATAATATAGTGACTTACTCCTCAATGACGAGATGCACTTTCACTTACTGTACAGAAGAGTGATTACCTACATTCCCCATTCTTTTAATTTGTTTATTTAATTTCGAGATTTGTCTGTACAATTTAGTATTCACAAAATTATAATACAACTTAATAATAATAATATATATGAAACGTTAAATAATTTCTATACCTATTGTAACTTCCATTTTATAAACTCAATTATTTCTACAAGGCGTATTCATGTTATAGATTATTGTAATATTACGTTATTGATATTGTTAATACTATTATAATATTATTACTGTTTAGTATTTACCATAAACATTTTCATGTAAATTTTATTATTTTATTCGGAAGTGTTGCGTTTTATCTATATCAAAAATGATACGTTAATATTTTATGGAAAATAAAAATCTGAAGATGGGATGTACTTTGTAATCGAGTGTTAGGATTAAGAAAGAAACGACTTTGCAGTTATTCGATTTTATCTTGTACAATATAAACCCTTGAAATTAAGGTCAGGCAACCGTTATACCACTCAATATGAGTTCGATTTCAATAGCTTGTATATGGCACAGGAAAATTGCTTTATTCCTGTGAATCACGAACTATACACTTATTGCGTCATTTCAAAAACGACAAACATGAGAACGGAAAATTGGCCAAGATGTACTTATTAAAATATATTATACACAACACTTGTGATAAAAGGGTGTTAAATTAAAATTAATCGTATTGATCGAATACCCAATATTATCCGTTTTGCGCTACTCTATAATAGACCATGTATTTAAACCTAAATATATAAAAACTTTTTCGTAAACTGACATTAATACAATTTTGTAATTGTAATGTCGTTAAAATTCTATAATTTAATATTTTCATTTACCTTAGAATCAATATCACAACACCTCAAAATATTATATATAAAAAAAAAACAAATGCGAACAGAGATCAAAATATGTTTGACTTCCATATCGTGAGTTTCGGAGCAGGGCATTGGTTTAATTTTTTTAACTATGTGAATTATATAAATTTGAAACAAATAAAAAATATTTATATTCTAAAGCGAATTTGAGCGGATATTAGTTAAAAACACACGTCATATTGATATTAAATTTAGCTGCTTGAATATGTATTAAACACATGTTATATAATAAATATTTTGGGTATTGAAATAAATGTTATTGTATTCGAAAAAAACCAATATTTATCTTATTTTTTAAAACACAACAATTACAACGCTATTAAGTTTAAAATGAACTTTTCTCTTTAAGTATCTTAATTTAATCATCAGTTGAGTTTATTTCCAAGTTGTAAGACTAAGTTTGATATTTCTCTAACTTTCATAAATTATATTCACTGGAGTAGGTACCCAATTTTAACACTTCGGAAAGTACAACGTAGGTATACTACAAGTGGATTTAGAAACATTTAAATTAAAAAAAAGTAATTAAAAACAAAAGACGTATACATTGATAATGTATATATTAATAGAAAATTCTCCATCATATTTTATCACTGTTATTTTATTTTATTCCAACTATTTAATTCGTTTTTAATCACAATAGGTATAATTTTCATACCATTATTTCAACAAAATATTATTGAAAAATGTTCAACTTTATCGTGTTTTTAAACGGCACGGAATTATAATAACTGCGTGGACATTGTGATACGTTGTATATCTAACAAAATGGTTTCACAAGAGATTTCGCTACAAATAATTACAATTAACAACAGCATATTATACACTATTATAATATAAGATATACGTATACACTAATGGGAATTGTTTAAATAGTTTCTTGGTTGTAATCAATTAAAACGTTTATAAAGGGAACGAAGGTGCAAATAATATATTATTCTTCGGTTTCCCAAAACTCGTACTACTTTATACTTGTACTTTGTTCTGCACAGTAAAGAATACGATAGAATATACTTCGTTGATTATGATGATAATTTTTATATTAGTTGGTCAGAATAGTCGAGTTTATTTCCTAGATATTTCGTTTATATGGGTATTATCGTAAAATGTATGGAATGCATTTACAAATTGTTTACAGTACACAATTATAAATAAAATGTATCAACCTATATAATTTGTAAATTATATACATTATTATTTTTTGTACCCATAGAAATATCTCAATTTTTAACGAAGATAACTGTTATATCAATGAAGATTTTTTTCAGAATCATTTAAGGTGTACAAACCATTTTATTTAAGTAGAGTGTAGTAAAATAGCACACAATTAAACACGACTTGTACATAGTCTCAAAGTATAAACAAATATAAATAATAAACAATGTTGACCTGACGTAACAGTTTATTAACGAAATATTCTCTAAGCAATTTTAAATTTTAATTTTCGAAAAAAATATCACAACGTATACTTTTTGACTAGGTGCTTTCACTATACTTCAATTGTGCAAAGAACAAATTTTATCTACTTATAAATATTTATAAATCACGCAATATTTATGTACCCGTGAAAATAAGAGTTACAAAATATCGAAATAAAGTTGTTACTTCCTTTTTATGTTTTTGAAGCCAATATAATATGTATACTTTATATATATTACTGACACTTGGCGAGACAAGTGAATAAACTGTTTGTATATGACAGCAGATAATAGGGCACGAAATATGATAATGTTGCGATATAAAAATGTATTTTTCCACAAATATCGAAAAGGGAACAATAAATTCTTTTAAGGAAAAATTTCAGTACGAAGCACGTGAATTTGGCATCGGGTCAACATTTTTGATATTCTTGAATACGTGCATGGTCGTTGTAATTTCACGAGATGTATCAGCCAAAAAAATACGTATACAATCTATCCCCAGATTCAAAATAACTACGACGTGCCACGTTATTTAGTCGTGATAAAATAGTTTAAATGTATTTATTCAATTTCTCAAGATTTAATTCGGGTGAAAAAAGATATAACTCAGACAATGATAGTAATTATATTATTAGGATAACCTAATTTGATATTGTGTGTAGTTTTGGAATTGAGCCGTAACATAATTATATTTTTATGTACAGCCGTACAGGTGTCGTAACGTGTTTGTTAAATCGTGTGGAATAAATACATTTAGAAAATGAATTAGCTCGCAATGCGACACCGAAAAATTCAAAATAAACCTATACAGTGATACCGAACTATACAGTACATAATAGTATATAGTAATTTTATTTTTTCGCTAAGAGCTGTTGTCTTAAACAATAAAGCTCGACTAGTGTATATTGAAGTTATCGTACTGCTAAACATTAATTTATAGTACACATTATTAAAGTATACCTAATCCTAGTTACCTAATCCTGCAAATAAACTTTTTATATTTCTATAACATGATAATATATTATAATAATATTGAACTAGTTATCAAATCAATGATTTTATTGTGATGACTGATGAATTGTTTTTATTATTAAAAAAATATTATATCATGGATTAAATAAAATCCTTCAACACATGCACGTACCGAAATTGCCTACACATGTCGCCGTGTTACAAAATAGTTTATCTTATTTTATAACCATAAATAATCTAAAATAAAAATATGTAAAACGCTTTACAACCAACAAAAGTTGTTATCGAAAGCTATTTCAACACACTTATAAAAATAAATGTTGAACACATATATGTATTTCAATTTTTCACCAATTGAATTGTCTTTGTTTAGAATTGAAAAATATGCAATATACTTGCAAAGTATTAGTTAAAGAATAATAATATTATAATATATAACAACTGATAATGTATACACTAAGTATTCTATGGAAATTATAGTACAGATAAAAGTATTCGGTTTTACCATTAATTCAGAATTATTTTACGTATATTTTTTCTTTGGGAAATTCCAACTTAATTAAACCTTGGTTTGTTTAGACCGTAGATGATACAAGAAAAATAAAGTTATTGCTTTTATGTACAATACGAAGTCATTTTTTTTCTTATATTGTGGGACTTTTCTTTGTTTTAGTTTAAAATATTAAATAATAGTACAATGTTATCTTGCACTGTACTTAACAAACATGAATTTATTGCTGTTAATGAACTAACATTTATTTAATTTTATGTAAGCTATTTATGATCTACTTTTTTTGAACATTATAACAAACGGAATAATTTTGGTATGTTCTTCAAAAAGGATAAACTGACGTTTTAGGTTGTAAACATATTACACATACACCGTGCACTCATTTTCATAAATTGAACTCTACAGTCTACAGTAAAACTTTGAATTTACTCATTGAATCTGAAAAGATTTTTAAGGTGCGTTTTTATGGTAATTATAATAATATGTTTGTGTGTGTGTCTAAACTAAGGTTTTAAAGAAAGTAAAGATATCAACGAAAAGCAATGATTAAAACTTATTACATAGTTTAATGGAGTCAAGTTCATTATAAAACATTAAAAGTTAAACATTTTAACTACTTATAAAAAAATGTGTATCTGCATCAAATGTTTAAGAGTTTAAACAAAATCAGGAAAAAAACTTACTGTTTGTTTAAATATATTGCATTTGTTTTATTTCTAAATTGTCGAGTTTATTCCATTTTCTATTTTTAAAATAACTTTGGTTAGGGTAATTCATAATAACGAGACTTATAACATACTAGAATATTATGTTTCATATTTTGTAGTCATTATTGTATCATGATAATTTGTATCGTTTAAAAATTGCAAAAATAAAACTGTTTTTGAGGTCGCCATCCGCCCACTTAAAAATTCTGCCAAAACAAATACACGCGTATTCAAAATCTACAGTACCCTCCCCCACAGTTCCACATGTTAATGACCTCAGTTTTCGAAGCCACAACACAAAATAAAAGACTGTTTTTAATTATAATTTTATAAATGTTACTAACGATTAATTTATCCTAAAAAATAAATCATTTTATTTATATAATACAGTATCAGTATATCAGTTGTAGAGAACGAGTTCATGACATTTTTTGTAGTTAAGCCTAATGATGCTATGTCGTGGTAAATATATTATTATAAACAACGACAAAACAATTCCTTTCAAACGATCGATAGTCGATCTATAATACCCCAAAAACAATTAAATGAATACATTACAATATAAATCAATAATGTGTTGACTATAATAGAAGACTTATGTCCGTAAAAATATGAATGTTGAATAACACACTTGAGGTGCAACACCGCCGTGGTGACGGGAACGTTTCATCTCATCACGTGGAGCAAAACAAGTTGCTACCTACGCATTTCGTATAAGTTTTGGGGCATATAATGATACATATTATACGACCATGTATGTATACATATAATATATAGAAATTCGCTGTGTTACCTATTTATAAACGCATCAGATGGCGAACTGTAGTGCCGTCCGCAAGATATGCGTCACAGGCGAGCAGTGCGGTGCGGTGCGGTGCGGTGCGATGCAGGTGGTCGAAGTCGTCGTTGTCGACACTGTCATGAAAACCAAAACGACGAGAAACTTCCCACCCAAGAGCACACCTCCACCTCTTTAATGAGACACGGTTGCTCCACGTAATGGCAAAACTAATGGTTGCGGTCAAACCATAATGTATACAATATCGTCGCGTTCAATAATCCAACGCGGCAGTGGCGACTTTTAAACTATTTCCGTAACACAAACTATTATTAAAAGTGCGAGCGGATTTGCTTTAATACGATCATCTGAATTAGTTTTTTTTTTGGTGCCCGTCACGTATAATATAACGCGTAATCGATGTGACTAGTAAAACGTAAACCCGTGTAAAAACTAAAATTATTTATCACACGTGTTTTTGTTACGAACATGCACCGACAAAAATATACGCATTGCACGTTTAATAAAATAAACCTGTGGATTATTATATGTATTGTTAAATAATACCTAACTAATGAATTTATAAATACGGCAAAAGAGGAGTCCTATGGTGCCTCTCTCCGTCAAATACACCCACACGCGTGGTACTCGCTTAACGGATATCGGTTAAAATATCTTTTTAACTCCATCACTTCAATCTCCGGCCAGGTGCGATATAGAGATCGGAAATTCGGTACCTACGTGGATCGTGCTCAAAAATCACACAGCAGTCGTATATAGGTTCATAAGACTTTGTAATCATTATTGGTCTGCACACGATTGAGATAGAAAAACGTGCACAATTTATTGAGCAAACGATACATATATTTTATTCACCTTGTTATGATAACAGCTGTTATCCACAATGTAACTGATGTCACGGTCAGTTGTAGCGACTTTGTTAGCTACATCATAAAGTACCGCTTATCGGAGTATACAAAATATTATTTTAAGGTCACTATAGCTTTTTACGTTATTCGTTTTTCAGATGGTCGTTAAATTTTAAATTTACAGCATGATCACGATCTAAGAACTAATAATGAAACAAAAACCATTTTATATGTTTTATAATTTAAAATCACTTTATTATATTTGTAAAATCCAAATATTATATAATATTAATGCGTCATTTGTGAAAAAGGACAGCGAGTGTAAGAAAGTATTTGTTTTACGACTTTTGACGACCACGGGTATAAACTAGTCACGGGTTAGGTCAAAATAAAATTTATAAAACATAATAATATATAATATTATCAAATTTACGCGAATAAACTATATAATATCATATTGAAAACTTTTGGAAGACGTGAAGAACATTGTTAATATTGTTACTGTGCACTGCAGATATCACAGGAAAATTTGTCTCGACGTGAAAATATAATATTATTAAATATAGTTTTTTTAATTTTGACTGACCGTAATTTTATTTAGTCAGTACTTCAGTAGATACAAATGATATAATATTATTATTAATTTTTTAGCACCTACGTATAAATAGTATAAACCACGCATTGTAATATTTACATCAGTATCATAACTGATTATTATTTTAATTTGATACTGAAATAAGTATGAAAATTGCTAGCATAGATGATACTATGTAAGTATATAGGCGTAATATAATTTCCAACAGGAAGTATAATATTATATTATCACTAATACGAAGGTTAAAATACTTATTAATATCTCCGATCCATGGACATTTTGAAGAATATACGAAACGCGTTATTTATTGGTATTGGTCAAGACGCATGTATGGCCTAACTGAGCCTCATAAATCACGGTCACAAAAGAAACCTCTAATCCCTGGAAACCCTCCAAGTTATAATAATTATTGCAGTGAGTAAGGTATTATTAAAAGGACTTGTGAAAAACCACAGTAATTGACTGGAAACCTCTTGAATCATTGAATCAATAACAAGGTACAAAACTAATTTACCAAAAAGGATTATATTAGCTATCACACGTTTAATCATCCTTAACCCACCGCACACACACACACACACACAAACACACGCATTAATGTGTATATATGTGTCTGTGTAAGTGTGCGTGGCAGAAACACGAGTGTCCGTTCACGAACAGGCCGGGATTTCATTGTTGCACGCACAAAAGATTCTATTCAATCCATAATCTCACACTACCATCGAACATTATGTAACGGTGAATCTCTCTATATATATTTTCGTCGATCTCTATAAAATTCCACCGTCTATACTCTATATTATATAATATTGTGCGTTAAGGATGAGCATTTCACAATGAAAGACGCTACAGTTTACAAAGGGGAGGCTGCCAACTTTTAATGGTTTAAAAAGGAAAAGAAAGTTTTTATACACTAGTGTGTAATATGTATCGTAAGTATACATAATACACAGTAGTTGATTAATCTTAATTACTCACATCAATTTTTATTATTTTTTTTCTTACAACAGAACATACATTGAATTTCCCAGGTTAATTGAAACAATATAATATAATATACCCATGACGGTAATAGACTATTGCGGGTGGTGATGCGATGATTGTCACTTATATAGGTTGGTTAATAATGGGGGAAATCATCTTTTGAGCCGATGAATTCTCAAAATAATGTCATCCACTTTTAAAAAATTGACTCAGACCACCACTATCAATACTGTATTGGAGTAAAAGGCGAAATTGTATTTCATTTATGAACATGCACATAGATAATAATATCATAGGTTTAGTATATTATTCAGAACTATATTGTATTCACGTATTATGCACAATACGTTGCCCTCATTTTCAACCAAAACGGTATGAATAGATCATAGTTTATATTGGTGGTTTATTCCCTAAAAAATTCAATTTTATTTTATTTGTGGATCTCTGACAGACAATAGTGACCAAAGTGATGCTCAAAAGCAGTGATGTACTATTAAAATAGTTGGTAGTATAATAATTTATTATGACATGTAATAGTTAGTATAACTTATTACGACTAGAATATAAACACTATAAACATAATGAATACTCACTGAAAATAAATTATAATATAGTTATAAGTTCAAAGCATTTACCTACTTACGAAGAAAATAAATGAAACAAGCCATTCATTATTTAAATTGTATACTATCAATAACACTAAATGTATTATGCACTCCAAAAATTATATGTGCATGTGCTTCCATCACACGATTATTTGTGAGTGCTCTACTAGTTCCATTTATAGTATTCAAATTATGTAAAATTATTCATATTCAAAATGCAAGTATGGCTTATTTGACTTATGTTTGCTTTACTGTGTGTAAACACGATTTAAACGAAGCGAAGAAAAAAATAACTAGTTATTATTATTTTCATTTCAATTTATATTTTTTTACCGTAAATTAATTATCACGACTACATTTTTTGATAAATAATACAAATTTCTTCGTCATTATTTCATAAATATTAAAAAAGAAATCTTAAAACGGTTAGGTTTAGTAACCCGTAAGGTTATGTATACCCAAAGTGATAGATAATTAGTTAAAATTTAGTTAAAAGTTAGTGCATCGTACGGAACTATACGGCATAATATTTTGGTAATTTACCTTCAACTGCCAATTTCATGTCTTATATCGAACAGTAATTGTCTAATTACTTATCCATACATATAAATGCATATTTGTGGCTTGATGTGGCGCGGTGTCTGGCTTCAGTCACTGATGTGATGACGTGAGTCCAGCACCAGCCGGTGCCACTATAGTTCCCGGATAAGTGATCAGCCGGGTTTTTAGTGGCAAATCCTTATCACACATACACATGTTCTGAACCAATCGTACCCTCCCCCACAGTAATATAACCTACTAAGTAACCCAGCTAATGATCTCAAATGTTAAGCCTTGACTTAAAAAAAAAAAAAAATTATATTTATGTATTGTGTTATAATATTATCTTTATATGAGTATAAATGTAATTTAATAGTATAGTTTGTAATTATTTGCAATTTTAACTATCGTGAACTATCAAATACAATTTTCTTACATGTATACAATTTTTTAACAAAGGTGATCTTGAAAAAAATATTTAGATGCAAATAGGATAGACAAAAATTGTTACATTCTTTAAACAATAAAGATAAAAGTTTAAAATAATTTATCAAATATTGTGTTTAAACCCAAAAATATTAAACTAAAAAAAAATTTGATGGAGAAAAATATTATATTAAATAGTTAAATAATTTTTAAACTTCAAAGTCACCACTTAAGGTACCTCATCATCATAACTATTTTTTAAGTAAAACTCAGGTCTAATTTATACATATACAGTAATCATTATTTGAACACCAAGCACAAGGCTTCTATTATAAATATGGTTAAGGTGAGCACCACCACATAACATATCATGTATCTCATGGTCTATCTTATCAAATCTTGAATTCATACTTTTCCATGAGCACCAATACATTTATATATATTTTATGCTCAGTGCCCATTTATTATGAAATACAGTTAAACAATCAAATGGTTTTTATTTATTATATAATTGATATTATTGATTGTGTTTGTTTCAGTTTAAATCAACTCGTATACAGAATAAAGAAAAGATAGTTGGAATAAACGTTATGAAACATATATTATAAAACATCTGTACTTGCGGTGTATAAAAAATAAAATCGCATATTTCTTAGATTTTTATTTATGATGTTTAAAATAAATTGACACTATAGATTGTATGGTACATATAATATTATAATAATATACTATTCATATTTTAAACCAACGGATATCATTAAACTCATTTTGTAAATCTTAAACAGATGTTGTTTTATTTCGCTGAACATCTATTAATTAATAAACAGACTATTATATAGGTATATATGCTATAAACATCACAATATGATAACTTATTGTATTGCAACATTACATCATCATTAAAATGAGTGAAGTTTTGATGGAAATATTCACGGAATACAAACTAATTGGTTTCCCTCCACTGCAATATAGTAATCATTCGAAACAATATAATATTATAGTTAATTTTATGATCAACAAAACGTTGCACTATCATGGTATAGGTACTATGACTGTTTTACATGTAAGTCATTACGTAAGTTGTACCATTACACTTTAAAAGTATTAATTCAATATAATTTATTCAAACTGTTGATAAATATTATACCTACAAAAGGAGACGTTTAAAATATTTCAGTTTTGTAATATGAAGCCATAGTTGTTATTGATTGAACAGGTTATATTATTTATTTCATTGCGTATGAACAGTGATTAATGATTTTCTTAACATGCAAATATTACATGATGGAAATGTACGAACAGACTAAAAGTTGAAAGCGAAATTGAACAAAATAAATATGTTTTAATAACGATTAATCTTTACTATAACCATTTAAACTAAAAGTATAATTAGGTACAAATAATGTTGTATAATATTTTGAATTCTAGCAGCTTTTAGTTTATTTATCCAATTTTAAACACTTGGCGTATTTTAATTTAAATTACGTAAAAGCTACCGAGCACTAATAAAATATTACGAAAAGTATATTTCAAAACGTTATGCAAATTTTAACGCAGTTGAGTTCAATCGATTCTTCCGTCTTATCTCGATACTCGTTTACAAACGCACATAAATATAATTTATATTATATGGATAGAATAACATTGGACCCGTAACTAACCATTCAATCTTTAACGTCGCAGATACATTATTGTTATTACTTATTATATATTTTAATAGTTTTTATAATAATATAATAATATGAGAAAAGTTTCGAGCTTCGTACAGTGTTTATAAATACCTAATCACCGGGGAAGAATGCTTATGATAATAATATTATATATTATAATGGTATTGTCGTAAGTATTTATAGCCCCACGATGTCACGAAAGTGAAATTTATGAATTTCAATTTTCCATTGTCGTGTGACGGTAAGAGGTGATAGCGGTATTGACGTGAAAATAATAATAATAATAATATTATAACAACAGATGCTGCTGCAACCGTAAAGACACCTACATGGTTACACAGCTACGCATTACGTCAGATCGTACATGGCCCGGTTGGCAACGGCCAATATTATATGAAGTTTGATAAAAAAAATATTATTTTCTGCCAATTATCAGACTTGCAGGGATAGAAAGTCATAAAACAATTTCATAATATGATATTATTATTTGTTGGTTTTGCGCATATTTTATAATACGGTATTTTTACTAGGTTCAAACCTTTTTTTTTTTAACTTTTCGAATATTTTCTTTAAAAATAACCATTGTCCAATAATTGCGTGGATACCAACTGCATACAAGAGCTGGTACGAGGCATGGCAAACAATTGTTTTTCTCGTCCGTTTTTAGACTTACGATAACGGCGAATACTACGGTATTGAACCGACTGAAGATATTAAGGTGATCTGTACCGACTACTATCGGTACTAAGTAATAAATATATAAATAAGTATTCGTATACTATTTTATTGATTTTCCTATTCAATATCACATTAGTACCTACATGAGTACATGACCTATATATTTAGTCATAGAGCGATTGTAAGTTCCAACACGAGAACTAACGGTTAAAAATACATAGGTTGATTAAAATACATATGTTGATTCCCATACGGTTGAAAGTAATACAATACGTAAGTCCCTATATAGATGTTAGGATATTAATGATATGAACTCATATAATTGTCTTGAAAAATTAAAAATTCTCGTGTGGAACTTACGATTGCCCATATTATATATTATATTAAAGTTTGATAATCATAATGAAGACCAAAAGCTTTTTTTCAAAAGTATAATATAAAATACAGTTATTTTATTAATATAATATGTAACACGATTGTTATCGGTATCAGTGAAGTGCTCAGCTTTTTTGAAAGGCTAGATAGAATATTAAATTGTTGATCATTCTCAAACTTCGTCATATAACGGTAAATACACTTTCATTGCTTTATCAAATATTTTATATGACATAAACAAGCCAAAAGGATATGACACTTTCAACTCTCGCTTCCCCCCGTGAGCACGCCCTTGATCGGTATAATTAAGACAAATATATTATGTTTAATTATAAAATTACGATGTAACATATTTACATAACACAGCAAATTTATGTTCAAGAGTAAGTACCTACTAAGTACCCATGTTTTAATGTTGTACGTTTTAAAATGATAAATTAGAGAGAACCGACATAGTATAAAAATTAAAGGTAAGAACATTATCTGCGATCGATTGTGGGTTTTTGTTTTTGACATTTAATTTTAAAGCTATTCAATGGCGTTTTTACATCGTAATACCTACCTAAATGTACTTACAAATTATTGAATTACTTGGCTCGTGGAGCCATATGCTTACTTAAATTTTTAATTACCCAACTGTATGAAAATATATTTTTTTTAATATGTATTCTTGTTTTCGTCCAGAATATCAGCCATACAGACGAAATGTAAATATTTACAATAAAATCAAAAACATTTTTTTTAGAATATCAAAACGGGGTAAAATATAATATTAGTGTAGGTTCACCTAGTGAAAAAAAATACATCGTCCGAGTTATCCAAACAATATGCGGAGTTGCAGAACCATCGAAAACACGACGATCCGTCGATCGTGTACGGTCATTACCTATTACCAAGTTCTATAACATATACCTAACCAGACTAAACGCGTTCTATGATCAGCCGCTCGTATATAATATGTGACAGGACTTACCGCAGTGACGGCAGGTGGAGGTAACATGGGCACCATGTGCAGATATGTGCGCTGGCCATGTCGATCGCGATCCGGCGACGGAGTGTGCTGCTGCTGTTGGTGTTGCTGCAACCGGCGCGGTGACAGTACGACCCTGTCGTGTTGTGCGGCCGCAGCCATCATCGGGATCCACATCGGCCGCGGCTGTGTACGCGCCGCATCCGCAACTGCAGCTCAGATCGTGTCCGCCATGACGCCGCCGCGAGTTCGTAGTGGACGCCGCCCAAACACCTGGTGAACGATGACAACGTTGTAGATATGATGATGATAATAATAATAATAATGTTGATCGCAACAATTTTTTAGATAATGAATAGTTAAAAATAGTTAATAATATAAATACGATATTTTTTGATGTGTAACTTTCGCGGTGATAACTATTAAACACCAAGTAATATGATAATAGAAAACAACAATTTTTTTTTCTTCATATATACTAAATTTATGACGACCTGTTTTTTTTTAATTATTTCATAATCAGAAATTGAATAATTTTCCATAAAACTGTATATATACTCGTAATCATTTAACATTTTGATGACTTCATAATATTATATTCAATATATTTTACGCATCAAAATGTTTAAGAAAATAGAATACTCCAATTTTAAAATACATTTTTAGCCGAAAACGTATATGTTTAGCCATATTACAACCATGACAGTCCTAAAAAAAAATAGGAAGACAAATATATACTCGTTTTCATTTTAAAGAGACAGTCGTTCGATTTTCTTGGACTTAACTATGTAAGTAGGTAATAAACTAGTAAATATCAGTTAAGTTACGATTCAGTAATAATATGTCTCGATAACCTTAGTCGGATGTAAGTATCCTCTTCGGAAAAATTTGACATTAAGTCACCAAAAGCTTCATGTATGTCTTTAAAAAGATCAGGTAATGTAAAAAAATGTACACTAACCATAAATAAACATTTTTTTTATCAAATCGATTTTGGATATGAAAAGTTACATTGCGTTGAGCTCAGCATTAAAATATAATAGCTATAATTACTTAAGTCATCCAAAATAAAACTACACTATAGGTACACGTTGTTGTAATAAAATTATGTAATTATTTGACCAAATACAGAATTGGTCTTCTTATTATCTGCAGGTAATTTTTTTAAATTCTGAACTCAATTATAATAATACTTCAAAACCGTAAATTATTTATGATAATATAGGACATAGGGAGGATTCGGTGGTTACCCCAATAAACCAATAAAATAAAATTATGAAGTATCTATTCATCGGGTTCAGAATTTTAAAATTGAAATATTTGTTCTTTTATTTCTTACAGTGGTAACCAATAGACTGTAGTTTACAGAGTTTGCTTCATTCAAGTCTTTTAACAGTTGAATTATTAATTTCCATTAAGCATTCGTAGAGTAGTTTTATGTACGTTTTAAAGCGTTGGTAGAAGGTGGTTATAGAGTAGCATATCTTGCATAGTGGGCAGGAGAGAATTTACGAGGACAAACATGGCAAGCCACTTATGCTTACCTTATATATTATATGTACACCTTTTTTAATCACCTCCTATATATTTTTTTAATCGTTGCTCGAGGAATGCATTTTAACTACACACTATATACTATACATAAACACAAGTGTGACACAATTGTCAATTTGTGGTATTAATCGCAGTATATATTTTAGCGGCCTTATTTTGTCTAGCCTTATCGGGCTGCCTTAATTGACCACTGTTATTATAGAAAAGAGAAAGAAGTTCACTATCAAAGCGAAGGGCTCTAACCAGTAATCATGGTAGATAATTGATAATTGAATGGGATTGATGCTCCTGAATTTTTCTGTTACTTATGTGGTCTACCGATCTGCAAATTTAGCATATTTAAAAATTTAACATCACTAGTTTAAAATTAAAATAGCTCCCCTGGTTATAAATTAGTCAATTTTTTATTTTTATGAATTAATTTTTTTAGTTTATAATATATAATTTTTAATTACAATATTAAATATAATATAATATAAAAAAGGTGGGTAGGTGGATGTCGCTCTGCTATATAGTAGGTTACAAGTGGGTTACTGAAATAAATGGAGTTAAATTTGAATTCAATGATATAATATCATTGTATAAGAAAAACGATTCTGAGCGATCGAGAAACTGTCAGTCAGCCCATGATATTATCATGTATATTTGATGATATTATTGTGAATAAAGTAATTTATATAGAACCTATTTATATATACAACCCCCCCCCCAAAAAAAATACCAACTAGATTCACTTTCCTATCAGAAAAGATACTGTTGAAGAAAATCTAAGCATTTACTGTCCTAAAAGGTGATGATAGACACAAAAAAAAAAATTTAAAAAAAAAACACTTATCATTGTAAAATCAATACATTTATCACCCCACTCATAATCTAAAATACTCCCTATTTCAATACCTAACGATTATAGTCAGAAACCACTTGTGTTTAAGTAATATTTTTTAAAATATTTAAATTATTTAGTTAAATAATAAACAGATTATGTTAAAAAACTAGTAGACGTGAGCAGAATGCAAAGTTTGCAAAATCTATTAAATCGTTTTGTAGACAACCAACCGTAATGGTCAAACAAATAACTATAATAAATGATAAATCGAAGATCAAATTTAAAGTCACCTTGAAAGAGAAATTGAACATTATGTATTGTAAAATTCAATCATTATCCATGAATTTGTTTATCTTTATTATTTTTATCACCTAGTTATAAAATATTATATTATATTATATTAACCCTTAAAGATATTAACAATGTTAATACATTATTGAAATGTATAGATTTTAAATCATGTATACGAATTTACAATAATATGATAGTGAATGCGCCTTTATCGAGTTTTTGGTGCTGCAGTGCGAGTCAAAATATTAGGTACCTATCTACTTTCATTTTCACAAGACAGAACCCGTCATCCTCCATCCCATGGGTCGAAGGCGTCGATGGATATGGTTATTTTGTCTACTAAATAAAATGTTGTTTTTTATTTTTCGTATAAACGTGTTTATATTTATTTTTATTTATTTCAGCGGAATAATTATTAATAGACCCCAGTAAACATGTTTGTGCCTCGTGTGAAATCCCCGAATGGCATTAACCAATAATTTTTTTTTACGTACCAAATATCAGTAAAATATATTGAGGTTTTCGGCCACACGAAGGTATAAGTATACTGGTGTGGTAACCCTTATGAAATATTAACGGAAGTATTTGTACACACAGTAGATATTATCACTTATAACGACCATCAAGGGATCGTTTAAAATAAGTCATTATAAACGAAAATTTATAAAAAGCAAAAATAAAACCTTACCCTTACCTCAACCATGGTCCATGATGGGACAAAATTCAATTTTATATTTAGTAAAAATAAATGTACCTATAGTAAGTAATAATACAACAAAACTGATTGGAAATTTATAAGCTACATAACATTATTAATTGTACCTAAATAAGAATCTTTGTTTTATAAATAAAATAATATAATAACCCATTGAATATAATTAAAATTAGGTATCCCATCTTTTGTAGGCAACTTCAATTATTATTAAGATTATTATTATTATTGATAATGTCAATATACAATATTACATATTTTATATAGGTTCATTAAACTTAATTAAATTAAAATGTACATAGACCTTGCAGTTATTTATAATATTTATTTTCTACCTTTATATAAAACATTTTTTTTTATCAAGTACATAGGTTTAAATTTTGTTTATCAACTATAATTAATTATGTCTGTAGAGTTAATTAAATCTATTAATTTTGCCCCCCCCCCCTAGAAATTCAGTCCTGGATCCGCCACTGTTCAAGCTTAACCCATCAGTTGATTATACACTTATATTTTTTCAAACACTAACTTTATAATAAAAACTTTGTTCCATGAAAGAATGGTAATTAAAACTAATAAAAGTCTTATTAAAAAATAAATAATTTCAATTGCATACATTATTGAGATGAGGATGAGGAGAATTTAATAGGCACTCAATTAATAAAATATTAAAAACTTTTAAAAGTGGAATTTTATTGACTTTGCCCAGATACTAGGGCAAAGAGAAAACATATGGTGGGCAAAGTGATAAACAATGAGATAAATAAATAATATATGTTAATTAATTTAATAATTGTATATTATAAATGCATAAATATTAATGAATTAACTCAAAATAAAAAAAACAAAATCTTTAAATGATATTCTTCAAAATCATAAAAAAAATATAAAATATAAAATTCTTCTTAGTAAAATAAATACTTACCTTTTCATATTGTAATAAAAACAAAATAAAATAAATAAAACAATTTTTAAATACTGATAGATATGTATAATATATAATTACCTATCTATTTAGGTACTATCATTGGTGTCTTCACAAAAGTCACACACAAAATACGTGGATGCTTCCACTTTGCCCGGATTGATTTTTTCATAAAAATTTTTTTTTATTTAGTATACGTGTTTTAGGAACTCGTGTTTAATAACTTTATAAACTTAGTATAATTAATTATGAACATGATAGACTACGTTTAAAAAAAGCTGATTTATAAATATTATTTAAAAAAGCTTAAATTCTTAACTTGTATTTCTTTAAGAAATCAAACTATTTTTGGATAAACCTTTTATAGTGATTCACTAACACTACACCATTTTCCACGAGAGAACGGAACCGGCGGCCGACCAAAACTGGTTCGCCGCCGCGCATCTCCCACCAACTATCCGTTGTAGGCATGATCACGTGGTTCTCGACGCACCAATCGAATCATTTTACATGCGCGAAACGGTACCGTTCTCTAGTGGAAAATGGTATAGTGAGTGACATCAAATCATTATCCCGGCATTGACGATACACAGTGCTGCCAACTTATAACCTCAATAATATTTAATCACCAGTATTCAAAAAGTTATTAAAATTTGGCCTAGCTAGTAGCTATCCGCTTTACCCTTGTCTCCCCTCAACATTATTGTAAAATTAAGGAAAAATTGAAATGGGTACTTTAGGTACGTATTAACGATATAAAAATGGTCTGTGGAATCGTGGTATCGGTTATTGGAATCTCATTTGGCGGAAATTGATGATGGTTGAAATGGTAAAGGTAGGTAGACATTTCGTGGAAATGTCCGTCGTGGTCATCGTGATAATATATTTTATAGTACTCACTAAAATATAACGAAATATTTTGTATACCTCCCCGGGAAAAAAATGAAGATATACCTACGGCCTTATCGTGCGACGGTGTCGCGTCAAACGTATAGGTCGGTTGTTATTTCGACATAAATTTCGTCGGACGAGGCATAAATTGCCACGTATAGATAACGCATATACAGGTAAGTATCCATGGTAGTGTCGTGTGTATAATTTATTGTGTTTCGTCGAGAGTAAATCACACGGTTCACGTGTATACACATATACCTATCACGTGCCAGTCGTCGTATTGAGGCGATCGACTTAAATAATAATAATAGTAATAATAGTAATACGCATTTGGGAAAACGCGCACATAAAAGTTTTTCAATTAACATTTCCCTCAGACTTTCGCACTATACCTACTTATATTATGATATTGAAATATCGCAATGTGTTCCGCGTACATACACATAGGTACGGATATACTTGTATATCACAGTGTGCACCATTTCCGTTTCAAGTATGATTATTGGTTTGCATTTTGTTTTCGCTTCTTCGTCGCATATGAATAAATCAATAAAATAATAATATTATTTTCTTTAATGAGAAAACTGCGGTACGGTGATGCTTAACAACAAACCGATGTTAAAACGATACTTACATTATTGCGTGTACAGAACATGCACGGTATAATATATTTATAACAAGTTTACAAGTATAAATTATACCATACTTAAACATTATAATATTATAACGTATATTCCACTCGGCGTTTGTAAATACAATGAAAATATTTTTATTTTTTTCTATGGACGCACTCGCATTCGTTATTTATTATTATTATTTTTTTTTTTTTGCGAATACCAAAGAAAAATTAATTAATTTTTAATTCAAAATATACATTTATTATTATTCTACGCTAGAGATTTATTTTTCAATATTATATAGGTACATATTGTATTATGGCTTCAACTTGTTATAGCAGCAGTACACGATAATATATACACATATTAAGTTATATGTCGTGTGTAATATGACGTAATATTACGTATATCTCATATATTTATTTCAATGAAATGTTTTCGTTTTCAAATGAATTCTATAATACGCCATTCGTATATGCAAACAAAAATACTAAAACCCTTTTAGTACTAAACGTTCGGCGTTAAATGCTAATAGTTATTTTTTTATGGATTATCTGGAAGACTATTGAACTATTGAAATTACCAACATTAACAGTAACAGTACTTGAGTTAAATTTTTCAAATAGTTAATATATTTTTACCGATTCTAACTACCATACCGAAATTAGCCATTACGCGATTCAAAATAACGGAAACCACGACTAGAAGATAAATCATGCAAGTTGTCTTTGATTTGAAAAAGATCATCATAATAATTAAGCTATGCTGATATATCGTCAGGACTGCATGGGTCACAATATCATAATAACTGTTTTGGAATTCGCAGAAAACCAAACCGACTTTCCATGACACAACAAAAATATTTGGTTTTACTAAAACAAAAAAAGCAATTTTGGATTCTTCATTAAACGTGGTTAGCGTTCACCACTTGAATACAAATGCTGACAATATACATTTACGAGGCATTTATACGAATGTATATTATAATACGCTATATTAATGCATATTCGAAAAATTAACTTTTCCTAAAATAAAATATATTATAACACATATTATTACTATAAATATACGTTTCACAAATTTGCAGCAATATTATTTTTCATACAAAGCTAGGAAGTACTTGAATATATAGTGGTAAATTAAAAATTCCACCACGGCTAAAAATTTTTTATTACTTTTCGTATTTCTTCTGTTTGGTCTTTTATAATTTTGTGAAGTACAAGTGTAATAAGTCTGTTAGAAACTTAGAACTCTATAAGTATTGAATATGTTGCAATAAGATAAAAAATGGATTATAATTAATGTTTATTGTAGGTAAAAAAGGTTGGTTTTCATTTTTATAAAAAAGAAATTTGAATTCTCACAGGACACTTCTTAAATAGTATAAATGGTTTTAGAACAAAGTATACTTAAAATTTCAAAAATCAAAATTGTCATTAAATTAAGAAAGAAAATACTTTTTTTTTTAATGGAGTGATCATGCTTGGTGAATTACCCTGTATATACAACTTAGGTACTTATGATTAAAAAAATTTAAAGCTATTAGATGATGAATTGATGACTATTTCGTAATTTTAGCTTAAAACGTGACACTAGGTATTCCTAATAATGTAGTGTATTTATGCATGCCGACAATGTTTATAGTGAAAATACATAAATTGAATACATGATGAGTATACTTAAAAGTTAATTTGAAAGAGGAAAAAACAGTAATGTAATAATATGTAGTAACTGTCTATAGTAGTGAGCAATTCAGTTACGATTTACCGTCAAGTAGCCGCTTATTCTATTAATATTTCAATATACCTAAGATGGAGAGATACATGTTCATAATATAATGAGCAGTACAAAAATGTAATTTAATAAATGATTATACTTTATAGTTCAAACACATTTGTATAAATATTTTTTGTACTTTATAGGTACAACACGTTAATATATTATAATATGACTGAGAACCACCAATCAAAATGCATACATACATATTATACTACTTGTATAATAAAATATTAATCACGGTAAAAGACAAAACCAAATTATTTTACAACAGAACATCAGAGTTTATTAAATATCTAATTTGCATCAATCGTCAATAATACCTTAAATGTTATAAAAATATAAACATAATAGTATACTATCTTAATTAGATATAAGTAACGTTTATATGAGAACTAATAACTTTTTTAGTGTCTATTTATTTCATTGACCAATGAACTTTGCATACACTTTAGTGATATAGTTGAGAAAAAATTGTAATATTATTATTAAATAAAAACTGCTTTAATATAATCAACACTTGGAGACAATAATGTGAAAAATGTAGAATTGGCGCCAACAATACGGTTTTCAGCACATTTAAAACGTATACATTGTCTAGCATTTTTTCTGAAAAAAGAATATTTTTTTTCTAAATGGGCCATTGACTCAATCCTCTCATTTACAATGCATTAAATTTTGTACTCGTTATCTGATCCAAAAAAAAAAAAAAAAAATATCTTGGAATGATTGATTATAAATCATTAACATTATCATTATTTTTAAAAAATACAAAATACAAATAACTAATAAAAACTACTTAAAACATTCAAAACAAATATAAATATAAACATATATATAATATATATATTATATAAGTATTATATAGTAGTCAATACAAAATTACATTATAATATATTATATACATATACCTATAGTATAAGCACAGCTAAGTAATATGTTTTATTTCAATTTTTTTATATCTTTGTATGCAAAAGTTCAATATTATGAAAATTGTAAAAATATATAATACAATTTATACTTACTACTTATTTAGTTTCTATAATACATAAAATATAATATTATTAAACAATTAATTATTACTGCAGTATGTACTTATGCATTACTGTAAGCAAGTCATAATAGGATGCAATGTAAATGAATCACAATGGTTATTTGTAATTTTTTATAAGGCAATGTTAATAATTATAATAATATAAGAATAAACGATGGTTATAATGATATCGAAAAATACAGTAGAAATGAAATAATAAATAATCATAAAGTTTCGCGTAACTAAGAACAATTAATTAGTAGAACTGATCTATGTAGTATGAATATCTCTAGAATTTCACATAGCATTATGGTTTTCTGTTGACCATATATGATTATTTATACTGAACTATTGTCGTAAAAAAGTTATTAAAATTGTACGAAATTGGAGCATACAACTAAAGACTTTATTTTGTCATTAGGTATTTAATATCTTCCGAGGTTGAAGTAAAAGATCTTTCAAAAATATCGTTTTGATTTCAAACAAATATTTATTTTTTTATAAGAAGTTTAATATCATAGTGTTATTGACATTCCCGTTTCTCAATGCACAATTTTCAACACGTAATTGAGATGAATTTGATCAAGATAGAACTATATGAAAGTGTGGTTTTTTTTAAGATTCTCTATTCAGAAAAACTTGACCAGGAAGGTATCGTTATAAAAAAAACCAATAAATAAAACCGAGAACAATTTGGTCAATGTTTACTTTGATATAAGGACCTAAGGGTTTATTTTTTGTATTATTGTATTGTATACTAGTATTGCCGTTATAGTTTTTGATGGTGTTTTTTGTATTAAACAAAAATTTGATTTGGCCAAAAAATAGTGAAATAAACCCATTCATCAACGTAAATATATTATTGAATTGATTTTCTTTAAAAATGTTAAATTATTGTAAAAAAAAACAAAGCTACAAGTTTGCACTTAATTTCAGACACTAAATTCCTACACTAGGTAGGTAGTCAGTTTTGATTATGAAATTTATTCCTCATCAAAAGTAATGAACAAAACGAATTTTGTTTCCATTTTCTATTAAAACAAATAATAAATAATATATTATGATGATAATAATAGCATATTTTTTCATGATAGAACAGCCAATCTAAAATCTCAATATTATGGTTATGTGTAACTATTGCATACTAACAGAGCATAATATTATAATATATTTTATAACATTATATATATTATAACACATCACAAATTTACATTTTTCTGGATTTTAATATGCATATCATTACAGCTTACAACCAATACAACCTATCATGATAATAATATTATATACTTGAAAAATAACAGTATTCGGCACACTTTATTCGCACTGTATTTTAATCCATAACAATATGTCGGTTGGTAAAATGATGTGTACCATGATATGTTTAAGTACAAAAAAAGCATTGTTTCCGTTAGACTAGTTACGCCACCACTGACAAGTCACCACATATCGTTATCGACATACCCGCATGGTTGGTCTTAGTTACGCATCAGTAATAAATAATATATACTATGAATCGTCATTGACCTGTTTTATTTATTAGCCACTTTTTTTTTTTATCCCTCATCACTTTTTTGATAAACTTACAAATAAAAAAATGGTAAAATAATAATAATAATAACACAATGACATGAATTAGACATTTTTCATACTGAGCTTGTTTTCGTGGAGAATTGATTAGGATTATTCATAAACTTTGGACAAGAGCATCAATAACTTTTATTAACATACAAATAATATATTTTGGTGAATTTTGTAAATAATTTTTGAAATAATTGTTTTGACTTTTGTTTGCCAATAATCTAAACGCGTATACAAATATTTAGACATGGTGAGTTTTAATCCTCAATAGTTTTTATTCGGTTAATATTAATAAATTACTTGAATAATACAACTTTATAATAATATTGTAATTTGCGAAGTCAAATAGTATTTGACCTAATGATTTTATTACAGTAGCAAACACTAGTGAACTTATTATAAAACACTTGTATTGTTGCATAATATTAGCATAATGCAAAGACTAATAAAGCGTTGAAACAATATTGCTACCAGAAGGGTGTTTTAGTTTTATTATATATAGGTACTATCTCTGACCGTAAAAACATTTATAGCTGTAATGAACATATTGTTTAGGGCACAGTAGTGTTCACTTAAGATCTCACAAAACAACAATCTAATTCACATGAACATTAGTTATTTTGTATCAGTTGTTTCAAATTATTGTTTTTGTAATCTTTGAACTTATTCAAAAATTCAACTAGTATGGGAAACATTGTTTTTTTTATTCAAAATTCAAATAATAAGAAATCCTAAGGATATTTCTAATACATTTTGTTATTTACCAGTCTATAAAAAAATCGAGATAAATTATCACTTTATTTTATTAATTAACTATCAATTTTAAAATGAAACTTATTATTCTTATTGTTTTGATCAAACTATGGAACTTGGAATAACAAAAAATATAATAAATACTTGATTCATTTTCTGCCATAGTTCTTTGAAAAAGCTTAAAATTTTAATGTCATCTCAGAATAACATAATAAAGGTATGTATATTTTTTAGTACAATATACGGCATTTGCCACAATGCAATTTTAACAAGGTTTATTCAATAGACATTCTACTAACCATGTTTTTATCGCTGAATAGTTTTAAGGTGTAAACATAGTTGGTATTACTGTTTTTTTTTCTTTGGTGGGGGGGGGGGGGTTAACTGATAAATAATGTGATATTATATACTTCGTAAAACTTACAAGCTATAAGTATAACTAGCTTAATATTTAGTATAATATATACTAACTAGAAACAACATTTTACATTTGAAAGAAAAAACCATAATTAATGAAAAATAGTATAACTTTATTTAGTTATAATAGAAATGTTGAAAAATAAATAAATAATGTAGTTAACTTGTTACCATAATTTACCAAAGAGTTAAAAATATTTGACTACATAACCATTTGGTTAGGTAGTTATTAATGATTACTAGTTAGTGTTACTTTTATTAATTTAAATTATAAAGTAATCGCCAAGCTGTTAGAAACTAATAACTTCAATTTAAAACAAATAGATAAGCACGCCAGCTTGAGAATTCTTATCTTGTTATGTATAGTCATTAGTCATCATGGGAGGTATATAAATTCATTTTTCTAAATATATTTTTTCGTACTGACCTATGTGTGATTTGTATAAAAGTAGGTCACCTACCGTACCGTAATCAATAATAAAACTAAATAATATGTCTAATATCATTTAAAATAGTTGAGTAACACAAATTCCGACACAACGTAAGATATCAGAATTTGGAAGAATGAAATTGGGATCTCTTTCCAAATTCGTTTGTTGGTTAAAGCCTGTAAGTCTCCATATAACATATACTTAAGGGAGGAGAAAGAATGAATAATGGACAGAATGAGTGGAAACCCATTCTCTAACACTATTCACAGACAGAAAGGATGAAGAAGAGAGAAGTAGTCGTTAAACATTTTACGAACAGACAAACGTGGTCACTATTTTCTAAGAGACTTTACTCCATTTTCCAATCCCTTTGAGTCTAATAAACCGCTTTTCACAGGACCGTAGATTATTACACAAAATGTTTAAGAAAATTGTACGATCGCTACAATGCAAAAAGCATGAAACAACCACTCGGTCTGGATTGACTATACATTTATCAGATGTATTGTTGTCTCAACAACAAGACTCATGCCTAGTTTTTTTTTTAAATTTATGTATAATAGAAAAAAATTACCAATTTCAAATACTTTTGTTTTAAAACATTATTAAATGCATATGTATAAAATATGTGTAGTATCTAAACGTATCTAAACCTATACTGTTTATCTATTATTAGACATAGAATTAACAGAAAAAAATGTATCCCAAATTAACAGTTGAAGTTTAATAATATAAAATTGGTATGGAAAGTACCATAATGTGACAAAATATACATTATTGTTTTTTATAATTATAATTTAATAGCGTGTTGTATTATTACAACTTATGGATTTGTGATGTATTTTAAGACTAAAATATAATTAAAAATTCGGAAGTGTAGTGTGTTGGACATACGATTAGAGTATGTATAGTCTTACTTACTCAAAATTAAAATAATTTCGTATGCTTAGAAATGTATGACGTATGATCTGTTGCATGATGATAATAATTAATGATATTGTTATTGATTAAAACACAAAATAGTTTTTTGTTTTGTTTTATACTAACTAAACAGAAAATAATTGCCTTGCATTAAAACATGAGAGCAAGTTGTGAACTTGCAAGCATATTGTACCTATACATATTTACTCACCATAATGACTATACCAACTAACAAACTCATTTAGTTTGTAAATTATGTTATTGTTACACTAAAACTTGCACAAAATGACAATACGTGGAAATCATTGCCTATATAAAAGTATATTATAGTCGTCAGTGATGGAAATAAGCAATCATCCTGTTTTCAAAGTTTAAAAAGTTGAGTAATATAAAAAAAGGTTTTTTCAATATAATAAAACCATATAGGGTTACTCTTATTTTATACATTGAGTTATTTAAGATTCTGAGCAGAGAAACTAAGCTATTGCTTTTACTACGGTGATGTTTATTTATTTTTATATATATATATATGTTTGAAAACACTTTTTAGCGTTAAATGCTTCAAACATCTCGTATGCATAGTATGCAATAGTTTGGAATCGATATATTATTTTTCTCCGATATTTTTATACAGCAAATGAAACTTTTGGTTGACAAATTATTTTATTTCTGTGGCATAATAAATAACTTTCCTTTCGAAATCGTTCTTCGTATATGGCGTTCGCCGCATTTGAATTTAACTATACATCACGTTAATATATAATGGCGCATTGCAGCCTAAGTAAAATCTCAGCATGTGGCTTATACTCCGAATAACGTTGTATCTCATCACTAGTGTTCATTGTTTGGGTAGCCTTTTGTTGCTATAATTTACGTACGAACAAACCGAAACACAACAATTAATTTATATTTTGTATACAAAAAAAAAAAAAAACGAAATCATAATAAATTGTGACAGACTTTTGGTGAATTGGACTAATTTTATGTACAGTGAAAATAAACACAATATGTCTAATAATGTTAATTTATATTTTACCAGATACCGAAAATAGCATAAATATAACGAAACTTTTAATAAGCAAATAACAACATTTATTTAAACACTGTTTTATCAATTTAATAATATTTCAACTCCTGGCTTCATCTTTTTAATAATTCAACAACACACATTTAGCTTTAATAGGTTCGTTAAATTCAGAAACGTTAGAAAATCTCATTATGAAGACTAAATAGTAGTTTGCGGCAAGTTAAATCGTCTGTTCATATTTAATTTTACGTACTTTTAAGAACGTCTTATTATAATATACATCGTTTAGTAATTAGTTGTGATTAAAACAAAAAAAAATTTTTAAAAAACTAATACTACAAATATGAAAAACTTTCAGAAAAAAATATATATTATTTAAATAAAAAAGGATTTGTTGATTTTCATCGAATTAGTGTTACTAAAATTAATGTTTGGTGAATGTATATTTTCAAGTTAATTATTATTAATTTGTTTTTATTATTATTTATAAATCAAGTCAAAAACACATGTCAATATTATTTGAATTTATTACAAAATGAATAAATTCAAATTCTTACATACACAAATAATAATATATTATATGTATTTATGTATATTAACCATTGATATACTATGTTATAAAGGGTGTAACGGGACTATTTGACAAATATATAGTAACGTTGTTTGTAATGGCAATTTGTTAAATAGTCCTGTTATACAAATTGCTACAATTTTTATTTGATTTTTGAACCGATTTTATTCATATTTTGTTTTAAAATATGTAATTATAATTAACTTCAATAAGAATTAACATCGTTTATTTTTAAATAATAATATACGACGTGATAAATTTATCGAAAGACTACTAATTGTATCGTTAATAGTTATTTTAAAAACTTTTTTCCTCTATTGACAATATACATTTTTAATTTCATATTCCGAAGAAATATTATTCGGAGTTTTTGTATCCATCAAAATCAAAGTTTCAAACATGTACTTTATTAGTTATGACTGTTAAAAGTATTTAAAGTTTAGACGAGGGGAGTAATAGTGCACCAACATTTTTCTGGAAACCGCCTGTTCCTACTATTCCACTTCGATCGTCTAAAATTTAAATACTTGAAAGTTATAACTCATAAAATTCTCATTCATAATTTGTTTTTATATATTGTAATAAGTGATAAATTTTTTTTTATATATCATGCTTTGGAAGAAGGAATAAATAATGCATCTTGTCATTAAAACATTTAAGAAATAAAAACGATAAAATTATGTAAAAAACATATTTTCAAAAACGTCAATAGTTTGAGAAACAATAAATGCACTGGTATTTGACTTTATCTGGTTTTATCAACGTATATAGTAACGTATATTGGTACCTGCAGCAGATGACTATATCGAATCCGATAGTCAAGATCGTTGTCACTTTACATAGTCTAGAGATAACAAAATTTCCAAAAAAAAGTATCACTTGTGATGACTCCCGACTTTTTGTATATTTAGTTTTACTGAAAAATGAAAAATTGACTTTTCAATGATTTTCATTTTAAAAGTTATCGATGAGACTTTTTCGACCAAAGGCCAATTATACGTATAATCCATTAAACAAGATATCATTAATTTCCGTCTAACATCGTGTTATAAAGTGAAATATTAGTCGTTCATGTGTACCGGATATCCTTTTTGATGAGTAAATGTGTCCCCGACATATTATAGTGTTTGAGTGGAAAATAAAATAAAATATAACGTCCAACTAATCGCACCGAAAGTGCTCAACGCATTAACGAACCAACTGGAAAACTACAATTTAATACACAGATATTGTAACACAATACATGACGTGATATGTGATATGGCTATAATATAGGATTTAAAGTTTTTACCATCGTTGTCTTGTAAATAAACAAATCGCCTGTAATATTATTATGACGATCATATTATCATTAAAACGAAAACAGATAATGTTCGGTCTGAAAATACATAGAATGCCCAAATATGTACCAAGCTAGACATAATAGTAGGAATTTGAACGTGCACGCAGAATTTTACAAACTAAACATGTGTTCGCTAGTACATGTCAATTTATAAGTAAATGTCCAGTTAATACATTTTAAGATTCCCGTAAAATATATATTTATTAATAAAATATTCAAAATATTTATTATTAGATTTTTCAAACATTATTTTTTTGAAATATAACATCGATAGGTCTGCAATAAAACAACCGGCTGACATTTTGGTTTAAATCGTTGGTTACCATCTCTCAAATTCAAAATTAAAATACCTAGTTATTCCTCCATCTAATATAACGTATATCTTTATTATGAGAAATTATAATGTAGTTTTGATTAAAACGATAATATAATTAATAGAGTTTACCAAGAGAAGAGCAAATAATTGCACATTCAATATCTCAGAACTTTCAAACTGACAATTTTTTTCTTTGATGATGTACCTATATACTTTTTTGTATAATTTATACAGTATGCATAATTATTTAATTTTTAGCTAAAACATCGATATAACTGTCGAAAACTTAATTTGTTAATTGATTAATGTTTCAATAATACTAATTGTTTAAACATGTTTAATCAGGTAAAGAGTAACTATGATGTTATTTATTTAACGAAATGTTTACTTGGTACACCAGCTAATATCTATTGACTATATAATATAGGTACGTGCTTTGCAAAAATAAAATTTAAACCTACAATTAATTCAAAAACACAACATACATGTAACCTACGGTTAATAACACGACCGCTAAAAACTACGTGTCCGGTGATATTTTTTAATCCGTTCAAATCTTTTAATTCATTTAATTTAACAACTAAATAATAGGTAAATGTGTAAAATATATTGTATACAGTGTGGTACCCATATAAGTTCATATAGATCACGCACTTTTTCCTTGTCTGACTGGTGTTCGCCCTTAAGCTTATAAATCACATTGTTATTACATTTTAAAACGTTTTTAATTTATTTTTTACTTGAAAAAATACACCTATTTATTCTTTTATCTTTAGAATATACTTTACGAATAAGTGTAATCCTTAATAGTATCAACCAACTTAATATAAGGCCTTGGGGAATGGTAGGCCGAAAAGTCGAAAAGTTAATGGAAAGTTTCTTTTTCATTTTATGGGGGCTGCTGTTAGGGTACTAACTAGTGGTTTATAATATAAGATCACGTCATTTCGTTATTAAAATCATGTTCTTAATACATTTAGTCGTTGAACAATACAGTTATTTTGCAAACTGTTCTTATTAATTATAAACATGGATTAAATTTAATATAACAGTAGATATGTCGTATTGTATACGTATACCTACACCTTACACAAAGTACTACAGTAGTACAGTGTAAATACTGAATCACACAGCCAAACTATTAAAAACGTATACACAAAATAAGGACAAATTCAATTTACCTGTAAAATTAAGTCAGCCATGATTATATTAACGAATAGTATTTACTCAGATACAGTGTGTGTGTGTGTATGTGTGTAAACTCCAAGTTTACAAGATTTGTGTGAATTTAAACACGCACTATGTGCGAATTAAATCCACCGCAATAAAGTGGAGTAAATCTCAACTACAGTAGACACGTCTAAATTCCCACGTAAAATATATTCGAATAACGTTAAAGTGCAGAGTACGTTTCGCAAACCTGTGATGGGGTTTGAGTGTGTATCGTCATAAACAATTTTTTTTTTTAAGTTTATAGTTACGTATGATATGATAGATATGATATTAATATATTATACATCATAAGAACAAAACCTTCGTCGTACTATATAGGTGTTTTATCTAAAAATTAATAATTACCTAATGTTTTATATAAATAATATGTTGATGACAATAATATAATAAAAATTTACTTATTTGGGTATTTTTTCCTTTGGACGTACGACGTTCTTATATACACGATATTAAATAAATACATCGGAAGAATGATCGTCTCATTGTTCTTTTCTTTAGCTCACTTTTTCTTGGTTTCGACGGTCGTTGGTCTTTACAGAAAGAATAAGTAGCCGTCAATAGTCATTGCGAGATGCAAGAGTATGCTTTTAGAGAGTTCTAAAAATATAACGTATTACCATCATTGGATTGGGTATCGAATGAGGATGGTATTTTAAATATTACTTTTTTAAATTTCATTATTTTTTTTTTTTTTTTTTGTAGAAACGCTGATATCTGGCACAGAAAATAGTTTAACTAAAAGCAAAATGGCTTTAAGAAATATATTTATAATTAAATAAATAATATTTTATAAATTTAAAATTATTTATAATTAATTAGAGTGGTATTATACAATATTATAGTTTAGATAACATTCCCCTATCAATTTGAACATTCCTGTTTTTATTTTATTTTATTTTTTTTAAATTATGCACGATCAAATGTTGAGTTTTGAAAATATAATATGGATAAACTTGTATCAGCATTTCCCTAAACCTTATTTTAATTCAAACACTCGCCTTTATTTATACATCAATGACTTCATAATAATTGTATTAATATATAGGTATATTATTTTCTTTCTTTGATTGTGATATAATATGATAGTTATTAAAAGTTGAATATTAAGTTATTCTTGTGGAATGCTTCAATTTTGTTGTTATTTTTAATACTGTCGAGCTGTAATTAATATCGGTTCTCGATCTTACACGACTGATAGATATATTGATAGCAGGGCTTCTTAAATAAATACTTATTATTTATAAGAGCCATTGGCGCATTTAGTGAGGGAGGATTTAAGACATTATATTTTATAATAGTGAGCGGTGCTCTAAGACATTTGATGATTTAGTGTAAGCAGCTGCCCACTATATACTAGAATCGCCAGGGGCTATAATTCTGAAAATAAAAAGATTTCTTTGAATAATAATGAAAAAAAGATTATTTTTTGAAAAGTTACTATTTTTTTTTTTTTTTTTTGTAAGCAAACGGTAAACTATAAAGCTAAATATTCTTACTTACCATTAATAAAACGATTAAAAGAACCGACAAATTAAAATTATCAATCAAATATTATTTATTATTTATTATTTTAAGTGTTTCTTATAATATTTAAGATCAGAATTAAAATAAATTTTACAAGGATACATTATATAATTTTAATCGAAATACTTGACATTCTATGCAGACGACATAAACTGAGATCCATGGTCGATGCGGCTCGGTAGAAATTTAGGAAATATAAAGTCGTATAAAGTTAAAGAAAACTAATGTTTTATATAAAAATAAAAAAACTTATTTAAATAAGTTATGGTAGCTTCATATATATATCACATTATCACTGGTTCCTCATAAGTATTTAATAACGAAGCAAATATTATGTATAAATAGTGTACTTATTTTGAAAACCATCATATAAATGTATACAAATTATTACGACTTAAAAATGTATATAAGAATGTTCAAAAATGTGCTCAGTGGAAAAAATAATAATACGTCATAAAATCTTAACTAAAAATTGAAGATATTAGAGAATGTTTTTTAAATATATACTTAACTATATTTATCATTGTTGATTATACATACATCCTAATATATAGTATAGATATAAATAACTATATGAGTATAACAGTTTTTTTCAAAATACATATCTTCTTAATTTGAATGTATATGTTTCATAAACGACTTTCCTCTATTCATAAAAATGTATAGATGCTAAACTATCAGATACTCGTATATCAATCTATTAAATTACATATTTGATATTAATGACATCGATCCCAAACTATTATTTTAAAATCACAAAAATCGCCAAAAATCTTATAAAAATGATTTATTGGATAAATTAATTTAAAAATGGACTGGTAGAATTGTGTGTAATAATAATACTCTAAATAATAGTTATAGCTGCAGATGATATCGATGATATTATAATTATAGTGATGGTATAACTTTATGTATCGTATATGTATAAAAAGAGTGTTTGTTATAATATCATATCATGTTAATCGTTTATAGTTTGCTGCGATAAGCACTGACGACGATGACCATAAGATAATAATTTTGTTCAAATGGGTTCTAGACACTTTCATATTTTATTGGTATGATCGCATTATCTAACACAAATATCTATTTTATTGTTATGTTTCGTTTACCGTTTTATAATAAACTTTACTTGTGCAAGTTATTTGTATGCATAATATTATTTACTTGTCAAACCTAATTTCATACATTTTAAATGATAATTCTGTTAATATTATTAATCAGTAATAATAACTTATTAGGGTTAGTAAAGTAACTAATTTATTATAATATTATAAAATTCAAACTTTAGAGTATGGTGTTTTTTTTTTTACAAATATCATTGATACTTGAACTTTCATAAATTATAATTAATATTAAATTATAAATGTCATAAATATATAAGGCAGTTTCGATATATATATATAGTATCAGAGTGTTCCAAGTATTAAATAATATATTTGCCAATCAGTGGCAGAGCAAGAAGGATTTTGTGAGGAAATTGCTTCACAGATATCATAGGACAGATGGTTAGTAAAACAAAGGGTAGATCTTGTATTATAGTATTACTGTATATTATAATGATTCATCAGACAATTTAGACAATACAAAACGAGTCAAAGAAGAGGTACCAAGCAACAATATAATGTCTAGTCATAATATTGAAACATTGTGGTTCTTAAAATGTGGTGTTGCTGCCAATATACTTCTGACATAAATAAAATATTACTATTGTTTCTTTAAATTTATTAATATTTTGGTACATATTGATTAGTTAAAAATATGTTTAGGTTAGATTGCATACTATGTTGTGGTTATTTACGTATAAAAACCTCAATTGATTCAATAATGATTGATAAAATCAAATTTTCATAATGTCAAACAGACTTAGGTATTACATGCCGATAATTTAATACTAATAATCAGATTATTACCCTGTAGATACATATATATATATAGTATATATATAGTATATATTAGATAAATAAGCAAACTTATAACTTAAATAAAGCTTTTGAATTTTACCTGTATCCTATGATAAACTATTTAAATTCCAAAATATACAGGCGCTAATCTCACAAGTTATCGCACTCGTAAAACAAGACGGATACATCTCAAAATTTATAGTTTTGAGAAAAATTGATTCGAAGTTTGAACCTAAGATATTTGAAAGAGTTTTTTACCTATGCGTTTGAAATATAATCACCTAAGTACTTACAAACATACTTTACAATATGAATTTTCCAAATATTATGAAATACTCTCTTAAACTCAAAAAGTTAGACTTGTGGCCTTTTACAGTTCTTTAAGTAAATACAAGACTGCCATATTTTGAGATGTGGCTAAATTGTATACAGAAATTTATTTTAAGACAGCCATATACTAAAATATAGGAGTATTGCATTTTATATTGTGGCTGCATGTAACAAATTATAAAATGCAATCCCGCCACAACTCTAAATATTGCTGTTTTGCCCTTAACATATTATCAAACGATACTTGGTTTTTACTTAGTGCAAGAATGCCACAAACCGAAATAAGGCAGTCTTGAATTTTGACTTAAGTGATTATTTGGATAAATTAAAATGAGTATAAGTACTGCCATAAAGTAAAAATGGCTATCTTGCTTTGAAAATTAGCTAAAAAATAGTGACACATCTTTATAGTGGCTAAAATAATGAAAAATGATATTGAATGTGGCGCTCTTGCATTTTTAGGGCTTATTTTTTTCTATTCGGCAGATTTCAACATTGATGAATTTTGAGTTGTGGCAGTACTGTTCTAAGAGTGCGTTATATTAAAAACAATTCATAAAGGTATATAGGTATGGTATAAAAACAGTACTGTTTAGTGTACGTATCAAATGTTAACAGTTAGTTTTTAAAAACTTAAAAGTCTTTATCGTTCATTTAGAAATCCAATTATATATACTTTAATTGTCTTAACAACAGAACTAAAGTACCTATTGGATGAATATACGTTTTAATTGTATACTGTATACCGTATTTTCCCGATTGCTGTAATGTTGTGTCAACTTTATTGAAAAACGGAAAATATGGTGGCCCATCTTGTATACTGTATACATGCAATTCATATTTATAATAAAACATATTACACCGTGAACCTATAGTCTGCAATTATAATAGTTTTTTTTTTTTTTTTTAGTTTTTTCAATTTAATTTATTAATATAATATGAGTTATTTTCATTTAAGTTGCATTAAATATTTAATTAAATAAAATCGTTCACAACTTGATGAAAAATTAAAATGTCAAAAAGTTAGTATTTATATTTTATCACATACAGTTGTTTCAAATTACCCATAAAGTATGTGGGTAATTATACACTGCACGCCATGATAATTCTTTAATCAGATTATTTTAACTCAATTTAGAGCCGTAGGGGTGACAATTATTTTCTGATTAAATGCGCATGTTAATTTAGATGTACCTAACAATTAAATAATTTGACAAATAATATATAGATATGTATTAGAGCTAGTAAGTTAATTTTATAAAGTTTAGTTTACATCACCGATTATTATTATTCGTCATTAAAATTACATTCAATATTTTTTGTATTTTAAGAAACATCATTGATTTTAGCAAAACGAACAAATAGATAATTATATATTATATTAAGCAAAAATATTATGGGGAAGTATATTTGTTTACATATGAAATAAGCATTTTGATTATAGTATAAAACAATGTAATATTATTTAAAACCTAAACGATTCGTTTACCCTTTCAGACTGTTGTAACTTGTAATACCAACTCATGTTATATGTATTGAAAATTGTTATTAATATTATTATTATTATTAATAATCGGAAGAACATGTTTTCATCAACGTTATTCTTATTGATGAGAAATAAAATCTTTGTTAACATCGAAAACTGATAAATCGTTTTCTTTAATGGATTAAGCAAAGCACTTTGTGATTGTCATCAGATGGTTATACTAAAAAGTCTATAACCTACATAATGGCATAAAACCAATGATGTATATTACAAACAGCTAAATTAATGTTGTGAAATTTTTCAAGAACTTTGTCAACTTATCTAACATGATATTAATAATAGTATTATTATCATAAAATGTTCACAAAATTTAGTTTTGAAATGTATTAGGAAATATAATGTTATTTTCCAAATGCATTGATTAATTATTTTAGATTTTTAGATGATTTTGAAAAATGTTAAAAAGTTTTGATTACTTAGAGACGTAAGACGAATTATTTTGTATTTCAGTTTCCATTAACTTTTTAATTTTCACTAAACACTTAAGTAATAACTGTAATTAAAAGGTTTTATATAGACTTATGCAATATAAATAATTTAAAACAATATTATGTCAAACGATTTAATAGGAATTAAAATATTATATACTTTCAAGTAATATTAATATTTTAAATTGTATATACTATATAAATCAAATTGTTCATAAATGAAAAAATAAATTAAGATTTATCATATTTTTTTTCTTTTTAAAGCAAAACATATTTCAACTGGTTTCATTATTTTTGAACAAAATATTTATATTATATTATGTAGGTAATCAACTTAATGCTTAAAAAAAATTTGTTTGTGAAATTGGAAAATTGAAACGATATACCTATATACCCATATACTTTTCATTTTAATTTTACAATAGATATTTGTCGTATATTAAATTGAATGAAAAAATTATAATTTGGTAATTACACATACTAATTTTGATCAGTCATAAAAAAAAATCAACGGCAACAATAATTACAAAGACACTACAAAGCTCTATTTGACAAATTAATAAATTAGTGGTCGTTAAGTTTGGACGAATTTCTTAAAAAGTGTATCATGAATAATAATTGTTTTTGTGTTATCACCCTAATTATGAATTTATTATAATATATAAGCATAGAAAGTGAGTGAGAGAGAGAGTGATAAATATTATGCATATAATTAATTTCACGGAGCTGTTTGATATTTGCAATAAAGAGAAAAGAATACAAAAGACAATTATTCAATTATAACTATGGTTTTGTTGGGGGAAAAAATGCATATTATGGTTGTTTTTTGAATATGGCCTAAGTAGGAAATGCCTAATGGGATTTTTTTTGTAGTTTTCACGTTCCGGATTTTCAGTTTTTTTGTATTTTTTTATCTGAATGATATATATATTTTTATTTGATAATTTTAGAACAGCACGCATGAACCATATAAATATTATTTTTTTAGAGGCGTTCATTTTGTTTAAAATGTCTCATATTTTTTTAAACCTTTTATCCGGAAACAGTAGCATACTTACTTGAACACCGTTTTGAGTTAATACAGTTCATGTATAATATATGTACCGAAATAGCATATTTAGTTTTATTGCTACATTGATAATTATACGTTTACACAAATATTGCTTTTAATTAATGTAATAATATCAAAATGTGTATAAAGAAGTACAATCAACGATATCAGCTGTTCAATGAAATTGAATTAGGTAAAGTAGGTAAACAATGCAAAATAATAATGATGGGCTATGCGCTGCCAATGTGTATAAAGATTTGTAGTGAATAATTCAAATGTATTAAAATAACTAAAAATTACGATAAATATTAGAATATGATCTAATGAAGTTCTACAAAAATATCTTGAGATTTCATATTTTATTATAATGTGTAAATATTATTTAAATTTACAAACATATAACCGTTAACACTAAAATCATAAAAAAATAATGCATTGGAAGTCACTCTGCTGTATAATAGGTTTCGAGTGTACCTCGTCAATATGCATAGAATTATGTTAAATTTAATTTCTATGATAAATCATTTGAATATACCAACGAATAAGGAGATTCTGAGCAAAGACACTGTCAGCATCTAGTTATAAGGGTGTTTTATAATTAATTTGTATTAATTACATTCGATTGATAATTTATTTTTCTATAAATAATACGGTATATTGAACACATTTTTGCCAAAAGCATCGCATATATTATATTTTTAATAATTTTAATATTATACTATACATTAACATTGTTCTCGTATACAATATTAAGTCAATACCTAGAACATCGCGAATAGATTTTTGGTACACATAGGTATAAAATGAGTCAAAATATATTTTAAAATTCATTGTGTAAGTATAACAATAATAGTATACACAAATGAAAAAGGTTTCAAGGTCCTACTAATACTGCAAGAAGCTCAAATAATATATTTTTCATTGATTGATTTATTATTAAAAAAAAAACTGTTTTTTCACCATATAAGACCATATGCTATAAGAATGCTTTTATATAAAAAAGAAAGGAGAAGATAATTAAAATGAGCATTACATAACATAGAATAATTAGAATAAACTTATTCGTATTTGCAGTAAGTACTAGGTCGATGATGAATTGAAAATAACTGTCGCAATGTTTACATGGTACTACGGTTGGTTGACCACACGTATAAGTGTGGAAAGAAATTTGCCACTTTGGACCTGGGTGCGGTCACCCATCCGGGCACTAGTACCAGCGGCCGATGCTTACTCTCAATCACGTTGCGTGATTGATTTCAGCCACTGCGCCACGCCGAGCCACGAATAATTATTATTCGTATTTATAACGAAGTTCCTGAGAAGGACTCGTATAATGTATAATAAATAGCGACAATAATTCGCAGATATAGTGATAATAATATTTCGTGTAGTGCGTCTAGAAAACGTAGGAATAATGGCTAACACTAGAGAGCACATAGATAATAAAGGCTCTCTAGCTAATGTACCTTTAACAAAGTGCGATTATTATATTGTTATATTACAAAAACTGTGTTATCCGTAACAATGATTTTCGATCTGTATTGACTCGTATTATATTAAGTATTATTCGTCCGCGTTAAAATATTGTAAAAACAATATTATGTGTTTTTCTGACGGCGGACTGTGCTATTATGATATCGACCCATATTCTACGAACCTCGCGTGTTATCCTTGGAGACATCAAAACGACTTTTTAAGACTTTCTCGAGAGGAAAAAATATTTTACCAACTGACAAAAACCTGCAAATTTGTGTTTATAACACCAGTGGGTTCCGCGTGATATATTATATTGGGCCCAGGGGCCACGTTTTATTCGTGGCACCTGCTACTTCAAAATGCTAAAGTCGTCTGCCACGATTTTGTCTAAAAACATTATGATGTAAAAAGTTATTCGTTATTAAACGTTTTTATAAAATATATAATCAACCCTAATGCGGAGAAGAGTTCACGACTTCACTGCGCTTTGTAATCTAAAATAATCTTTTTTTTTTTTTTTATTCTTCAAGAATAATATCAAAATATCAACCAAAACTAATGAAATATTATTCATAATAAATTTTAAGAAAAACCACGTCAGTGGCAACTGAAATCGTTACATCGTATTTATCATATTTTATTGAATATGCCTTTTGTTCGATATTAAACTATTTAAATCGGGTCTAACCATTTCTTCACAAAACGACAATAATGAACTTAGTAAAACTTAACAACCGTGGTAGTGGAGTGGTATTATAGTGGTGGCCTTTTCGATGCGATTACTGTTATATTTTATTTTAATTCGTCACTTCATTATATATTTATATTATACACTAACTTTGCATATTGTTCATAATGATATACATAGCATATATTTCAATTAAAACCAAAAAAATGTATTCTAAAAATTTACATATTTTTTACACAATTATAGTAACAACAATGATAATTTAGAAACGCAGAAAATATAACAATAAATAATAGTTATAAAAATAGGGCACAACTAAAATTATTTATATTTTTCATTCTACACATTTTTATTTGAATGTGATTTTCAGTTAAAATTGAACAATGATTTGACCCGTGTCCCGTGGAAATAAAATATGTAACTATACAAAAAAAAAAACGATATAAAGCTCTAGATTCTAAGAACAATATTTTCTGCTTTTGAATAGTAGCGTGATTTCATTTTTAAACTAGTAAAAATGAATATTTAGATGTTGATTATAAATTGATCATCAATTCAAAATGAATGCAACAAATGGTCGTCTGACTCTAAAAGTATGTCTTTTTAGTGTAAAAACCACAAAATATAATATGTAATATTCTTTTCAACTACTAACAAATTAATAATATATGATTAACGAACATATTGTAGAAAACTTGATCCCTAACTAGGGGAAATTATAAAAACTCCTAACATATTGAATATTGTAATGTGTTAAACGTTTTTGTTAAAATAGTGTTTAATGTTATTTGTAGCAATAGTTTTATATAATAGTTTAAACATTTATACAATTTAGAAAGTGGAAATGGCAGTGAAAATTATACTGGCGTTTTGTGAACCGATCAAACCGTAATATTATCAGAGTATAATAAATAAAAAATATCGAAGTTACCGTTTTATTATAGAACGGAAATGACAAATACATTAATCATGTCCCTCTTATAGCCAGTTATTGAGACGTCAAAATTCGTAAAATAAAAGTAGCCACAAATAAAAAAGAGAGCGGACAAGAACACTTAAACGAACCGCCTCAACAAATTATACGAGATACGATTGGATAGGTATAGAAAATGGAGAAGTTTTTGATCAATTACCAGGCTGAAATTCCATTCGAACGGCAATCGATTGCAATCAAAATAGAGGGCCACCATTCGGTGTCCCGGTTTCATCACAGAAACCAATATGTATTGCTAATTAAATTATTAAATCATGAAAATTACACGATTTTATAGTATTTTTTTCTAATGAGTGATTGCAAATAATTCAGATAGATATCATACCATAGTGGATAATAGTTTAATTTAACATTTTAAAAATAAAAATATATCAACATAGTATTTAGAGTACAATATAATATTATACATGTGAATTTTTTTTTTTAATTTCATTATTTATTTTTGAAATAAATATATATACCAGTGGTAATTTATTAATATATAATAAAGGATTGTTCTAACCAGGGGAGGGGGTAATTGGCTTAGTCCCTCAATATACGTTTTTGGATTTCCCTTTAGCTGGATGCCATGTACTTGAAAAAAAACTTGTAGGTAAGCGTATAAAAATCAATAATCTTGTAAATTAAAACATATTTGTAAATAAAATATATTAATATTTTGGATGTAGATAATTATTGGTTATTCCAATTTCTGTAGAAACAATCGTAGGAACGCGACAATATAATATACATTATTATGTTTGGTTATTTTTCTCGTATGAAGATAAAATGTATTAATTATTGAAACGTATGCGTAGGTCAGCCATTGTGCTACAAATTAGATTCAGTGATCTAGTTATAGCTATACTAAACATAGAAAGAGAAAAAAAACTTAAGTTTAACTATAAATTATTATTGATGATGATGTTAGAAATGTGTTCGGTTTCAAGTACAGGCATATACAGCAATTATATAAAATATTTAAGTGTTTGCTGTAATATAAAAATATACAACGTTTATAAAAAGTTTAGTTTGAAATTTGATTTCTCTGTAGGTACTGTTTAATATAGCCCATGCATGTAACTACTGAATCCTAGTTATGTCATTAAATATAGGGCGTAATTGGTAACACAACAACATTTTGAGTCGTGTAAAATATATATGCATTAATTCGACCCGAATCATATTAACGTATCACAATAGTATTATCTATTAGGTCGTATAATACTCGTATTATACCCATATATATATAGATGTCAGTTTTGCGCGATCATAATAATATATAGTGGCCCGTGCAAATAATATACGACGCGTGGCGGGGTGGTGTTTATAAAACGTTGTGTTACATTTACATTAAATGCATCGGCTTGGACGTCATGACGATAAATTACAGTGTCCTGTTCACGCAAAAAATACCGTAGAAAATTGTTAATCTTGTTCATATATTCTAATTAACGTTTACGCCCGTAGATGTGCGTGTTGGAGCGTCGGACCCACACGCACCCACACACAAGGATACTGCAGTTGTAGTAGGCGTGGTTGTCATTTAACTATAATATGCCCCCCTCCCCAAACCCACCCACGAAATAACACCAACAAACCCTTCGGTAATGCGATGCAATATAATAATATACCTGCGCAACACGGTAATTAAACGAAATGAAAACCAATTACGGAATTTATCATTAATTACACCTGTCGGTGAATTGCCGCCCGTTGTGTCGTGATGACGGTGGCCATAAACTGTGTCGATGATATTGTACTATAATATGGAAAACACAATGGCAATTAGTTCAAAAATTATGCATCGTACGCGATAAACAATAATAATAGTAATAATATATTACATCGGACACGAGGACCTTGACATCGGTACGAAAAGCTCGTTGCGCACTACAGGTTTTAAGTGGGTTAAAATAAAATTCGACAATATTGTGCAGCGCTGCAACCTAGATATTTTGACCAGAAGTCACCGCGTCAAGGGTTGGGGAGCATATGAGGAGTTAACTACATGTCTTTAAATAATTAGGAATTCGGACAGTGTTAATGCACATTGACAGGAGCATACATATGGACCGGAAGTCCACAAAACCACACCTCCTCTCAGCTCTCTAAAATACACTAACGTACTGTAATAATATCAGCCTGCATATAGACTTCTTCTTTTCCTTCGACTTCTCTCCCAACTATTTGGGGTCGGCCAAGCCACAGACATAAATATATTAATTTTTTTGAAATCTGTGAAATCGATTGTGAGTTATTTTCTGTGATACTTAATATAATTTCAAAAAAATTATTTACATTACAACTTTAATATTGTCTTATTTATTATTGTATATAGGTACGCCTAAGGGTCTGTTTTACAATCATAGTTTAAACCTCGGTTACGCTTAACCCGCTGATTTTACCGGCGGAATTCGGTGGTTTAACCTTAGTTTGACGATTGTAATACGGGCCCTAAGTTTATTCCGAACTTCGATAGACTTTTCCTTTTGAGCGCATTCGTTTTAAATATTTTCTGAATCTAATTTAATTAATACGAGTATATATTATGTCACTTTCAATATTAAAATGAACATACTAGCAATTTCATTCCTAACAATGGACCTAATATCCAAGTTTTGATTCAACTCATTACGGAAAATTAGAGTTATTGGTATGCAGGTCATAGGGTCAGAGGTAATATAATTTTAATAAGTCTATATACATTTGGGAACACACTTTCATATTGATCAACTAAGGTCAAATTTGGAACAAAAAAAAAAATATATAAAATTATAGAACCGTAAGCCGAATATTCATTTTTTTCATGACAAGTAAAATAAATTTATCTTGTCGGCGTTAACGTGTGGAAAAAATGTTATGCACACGTAATTTATTTTACCGTGGACTTTTGAAAATATTGGGGGCTCAAGTCATGTCTCCGGTTACATAATGGTTAGAGAACCGAGGGTGGAGACCAAAGCAGGGTCGGAGAAAGAAAAATGCGTGTGTCGAAAAAAATACTCTTCAACCAGTCTGTTCCTTTTGAGTCCATTAAGATAGGAATTAACCTACATACACACACACACACACACACACACACCACACACACACACACCACACACACACACACTATTACGCGTATGCTACAGCTTGTTCTGGAGATTGACTAATGCTCTGGCGGTCGTGTATATGCTAACCACTCGAAAGCATGGCCGGCCTACCCCACTAGCGGTGGTCCTCGGTCGATCTGCAGAGGGTTGCCGAGCGTGCTGGTGACAGCTCGTTTATTGGGCCTCTAACTCCATCACGATGTAATAAACACTGTTATACCGAGGTAAAGGCTATGTCATAGACACAGCTGTATCGCATTATATAGTATGCCTAGTGCCAGTAGTGCGTTTTTCGTGGCTTCCACGCTCGCGACTTACTATAAATTCGAGAACTCGAATAAATCTTGGATTTTTTCTCGTTTCAACACTACCTCCTAATGCGCGCAGTAAGCCAGTAACACAATAATAATATAATAATATATCATGAATCGGGACATTGCGCGGTTAATTATAATATTATGTTCACTTAATTTGGATACGATGGTTCAGAGCGCACATCGTTTTTATTTATGCATTTGCAGTCGTCCCAGTGTTTCCCTCCCATGCGGTTTCTGTTATAATCAATATATCAATGTGTTACAATATGTATGGAAAAACGTAGACATTCCTTTAAAACGGACATCGATGGTGTGCAATAAGTAAATATTTCATTTGGATTTTTGGTCGATGGAAGTTAAACAACGATAGGAACACGCTTGGCCACTTGACATTATAGTGCATTATATTCTAAGATAATATAGATTTCTTGTACGAAATTATTATTATTTCTCTCTGAAATATTAAAATAACGATATTCGATAGTAATTCCTGTAAATATATTTAAAAATCCAATATTAAATGATTTGGAAGTAACGATTTATAATGGTTTTTTTTTAACGAATTGTATAGAAAAATGTCTGTAAGGTGAGAGAATCTTTAGTATTAAACTCGTCAGAAACATCGAAGATTGACACATCCATTAAAAAAATAAATGTGAACATATTATAATTTCATTTATAAAATATATTATATTATGAGGCGCTGAGTACAAAAACGGCTTAACCCAAATGGTTTAATCCATTCAAAAAATGGAGTAACGATACGATGCTGTTCAGAACTGTTTAACCTATACATAAATCCATTACCGGCTTATTTTGATATTTAAATTATAAAATATCATATGATTAAAATAAAAGACATATAATACTTAAGTTTATTTCATCATTGATATCGAAAAAAGAATAGCACAACTACACATTGAAATATCACATAATTAGTAGTCGCGCACTTTTTGTGTTTTGCAATATTCGATCGATTTTTTGTTGTTGTGGCTTAGGGTTTTGAATTTATACACTTTAGATCTCATTGGATAAACCTGCATAATAAAATAATAACATTTATTTTGTATTAATTAAAGAAAACAGTTCTGTATTGTAATCATGGTTTATTTGTAAGCAGAACGCGTCGCCTAACAACGAGAATAAAAAATTTAAATTTACGCAGCAAATCTGCTGTAAAATCTAACATCTTATTTGATTTTTTTAATCCACAGTTTCGATAAAATTATTCAATAAAAAAAATCGTCAACATTTATCGGTCAAACACGGTGTCCCAATAATCTTCTAACGACAAAAAATAATCGCGCATAGTGTACCAGAGCGTTCTTATAGAGTAATATGCTACTCAATAAAATCGTTTCACCTTTTCACAAATATGATATTCCACTCGTGTATTGTATTCACAATGTGAAAATGAGGTTGGAATACATAACATACACAATATTATTAGTGTCATGCGTTTCATATAATATGGAAACTTATACCTAACTCTTGGGGAAAATAATTAAGTACTTATTAGGACTAAAATCTCCTTATTGCAAATGGGGCTGCAGTCACTTGCAAATTTAAATTTTAATTAATAATTATTAATCAATTGGTAATATAATAATATATGCTATTCGAGTATAATTTAAGGTTTAACTTTAAAATAAATAAATATTTACACGCGCGTATCACGAATATTACAATTGAAATTACATTTAAATGAATACTGCAAATCTTCGCGCAATTATAAAATGTGTTTTTCAAATTTGTAAATAATTACGTTTTAATATTTGCAATTCATTTCATCGACATACGATTACAAAATAAGTGATAACTACTACCTATCGCATAATGCTCACAAGGTGAATACTTAATTTAAGTAAAAAGATTCAAATACCAGTAAATATAACGTACAATAGGTCAATATATATTATAGTAATTAGTATCTTTAATCTATACGAAATGTAACGGTATCAAAACTCAAAGGATATGTATAATTAAATTAGATTAATTGTTTTTATAAACTAACGCCAGACGCCGCTGAGCTTTATATAAACTATATTATATTATAAAACAAAGTTATACAATTTGAGCACCTTTTTATGCTCTGCAGTAATTAAACCAATATTGATGAATTTCCCTAGAAAAAAATACACTACTGGTAAATTAATCTGAGTATAAAATACGTTTCGGGTCCCAGGATGTAATTGGTTTATTTTTAAAGCTAATAATGTTATATCCAAGTTGATACGGTTATTTTTTTTTTTTATGATTATAGATTCATAAAGACGTGAGATTCGTTATGCAATATATAATATTTTTCATATACTAACTATATTATAGTATATAGATATAATACTATTACATTGATGGAAATCATTTTTATTGGATAAAACCAACATGGTTTGATATCATTAAAACGTAAACATTTTTTTTAAACATAGCTCTGAACATATGACTTTTACCGTATCAATATGAACCTATAGGCTATATAACCTGAACAATATAATATGATATTGATCATAATATTATTTAAAAATGTTCATACAAATATTTTATCATACGGTACCTACCTATTAAAATCACGAGAAGATTTCGTTTATAATAATACACATAAAGCAGGTGCTACTGCGTTAGGCAGTATAGGTACTTTATTATGCTTAAGAGAAAAATAAATTACCTCTCTATAGAATATATTTTCCAATCGATAAAAATATTATTTACAGTTTTTAGAAAACTTTATCTACAAGGAAAAATTATAACTACCTGACCGACGAAACCGACTAAAAAAAATGTCATTGTCACAATAATACATTCATTGTTTAGTTCACAATCTAAAATAGTAAAGTTACGATAAATTAACGCCAGAGATGTAAAAATGATATTTTTTATAGTTTTTATAAATGTGATGTCCATCACATTATAATACTACACAGAATTAATAAATAAGTTATGAGAGTAAAAATTGGACTGTTAAAATGACACATTATTGTCTTAAATGTATTAGTGGTATATTAGTATCTTATCAGTTATCACTGGAACTGTGAGTTAAAAAGCTTTTATTGTGTTTAATTTAACTGTATATTAAATTTAATTTGAAAGCTTCAAATATTGATAACATTTTGTTTTAAATTTCTACATCATACCTATGATAATAACCAAACCTGGCATAAATGAGTTAAAAAGTTAAAGTTAAGTTAGTTTTAACTTTTTAACTTTATTTTTTAAGAATTAATTTCCATTAACTTAATTTTTAACTTAACTGATTTTTGTTGATATTAATTAAATAAATAACGAGTTACTTTTAATAAAATTCAAGTTACGATGATTTATAAATAATTAAATAATAAATAATATTTATTATATTATAATAAAATTATTATTGATGATACATGTTGCATAAACATTTACTCTTTATTATTTTAAACTATATTACTGGATATTTGTAAATTAAAAAAAAAAAACAAATAAATGACTTAACTCGAATTAATAAGTTAATTGCGTAAGTTTCCATATAAATATTAACTTAGCTGAGTTATAAAAAAAATAGGATATAACTATCAAGTATAAACTTTAAAAAATATTTTTTATCAACTTAACTTAACTCGATTAAAAATTATTATTTACTTGCCCAGGCTTTATAAAACAAACTAACTTCATATTACCATTAAAGTAACAAATATATATATATATTTATAATATATATAAAGCAACCATTGAGTCACCACAAAAGAAGTTAAAAGTTGTGCTACTTCAGCACTCAGCATAATATTATAATCGAATAAAAATTGTTTCAATGTTAAGTTAGGTTAATTATTTGTTGATGTTAAATTAATTATAAGTCAAAACAATATAACATACAAACCAATAATTCTATTGTATAAAATGGCTGTCACGTAAATTTCATAGTTTTATTTTAAAAAATCTTTGAAAAATTACTTGTGATATATCATGATTATATACTTGGGTGAGAATTATGAACTCAAAATGATTTTATACTATTTTATACCACTCTTTCTTCAATGATGTATCATTATTATTAATTTTACACAATTTGAAATAATAAATACGTTCGAAAATCAAATAATTGACTTGCTACGCTCAGTTTCAAAAAAAAAAAACTTGACATAGTAATATTTTTTATTATTTTACGTATGTTTGAAAAATGTTAAAGCGTGGTTTTTATTTATTTATTGATTATCCATAGTCAATAAATATTACCAATGAAAGTAAAATATTGGATTTTCATGACGATAAAAACCGTTATACATAGTGTAATAGTGAATAAACTATATAGCTTTACTGACAGAAATTTCTTTGGCCTTTAGGTCATCGATATTGTATAGCACAATACTTAATAATAGGATGGAACATATTTACGTGATGGCTAGCAAGGTTTAAATTTATTAATATTGTTTTTTTTTTCGATTTTATAAAATATGATAATTCACACAAATCAACAAATATGATTTATTATTACAAATACAAAACAATACATTCATGATTCCACTGCAATGATGTATCTTTTGATTTTTTTTGTTTTTGGTTTTGTCTGACGTTACTATTAGGAGCAGTAAAAACGCTCAAACTTAAATTGCTTCAATCTTCAACTTTGAAGGGGTTTTTTTTTGTAGTAAATTGGATCTATAGTTAGTATACTTCGAGGATCTAAAAGTGAGAGAAAAACAGATACTATCTACGCAAAATTAATTTTTGAACGAATCAATTTCGTTTATTGATGTATTTAAAATTAAAAAAATTAAATTGTAGGTTCATGAATTTAAATATTTATATTGGTATTTTTTAGAGACATTTTCTAGTGCTGTTTAAATTTCCATACCTATATATAATTTTTTTTTAGTATATGTATCATGAATCTTTTACGGCAGTTTGCATTGTTCTACATCTGTATTGACTTATAACTTAATAATAATATAATATAGAGAAATATAAAATAATATTATAATAATCATTTTATATTATATTTTGCTCTAAGTAAAAATTAGTTCAAATTACCGTATTATTAAAATAATAATAAATTACTAATAACAATATAAATTTAACATGATATAATATTCTTAGAAACTGTAGATCTCTCCGTCTCCGATCAGAATCGTTTTTGAGTGTATAAAATGACTTGTCATTGAATTCAGATTTAAATCAATCATCACCACAGTGATTAATTTAATGATACCTATACAGGAGAGCGACTTGCCTGTTTTATTTTAGTACCTATCATATTAATAACATTATTTCAGTCGAATTAAATGAATTTCGCATTTTCTATTATAAGTTTTATCAAAATATAACTTTAAGCTTTCCTCGATTAGTTTATAAAAAAATAATAACTATAAGAAATCATAAATAATAATCCAATACATATTATAATTAGCTTCATATTATTTGTATACGAGTTTTGATTAATACGAGCAGAAAAAATACACATATAATAATTATTATATTAATGTGCTTGATTAAATGTATCTGACCTCAGTGTAAACATCAGATAAATAACTTTCAAATAATTATCCATTAATCCGTACAATCATAAAATATATTTATCTATTTGGTAATTATATATTAATAAATTAACGGTGTTAGATCAGGGGCTTAATTTCACTGAGAAGGCGACAAAGGCCTATTCAAAACTTTACTATAGACGTTTCTAAGATTTATCGCTTTAAAGTGAGCTGTGAATAGATTCGCTTCACCCCTTCTAATAACAATATAATACTCACTAGTGTAGTTCTTTACAAAATTCTGATACTAGTCTTATGAGTTAAGGGCACTAAACTCAACACACTAATTACCAAATCGATAATATAACAAAAGTAAATTAAGTAAGGTACTATGTCGTTAGGGTAGAGTTTCTTGAGGAGCGAAAAATACCACCTTCAGTACTTTCCGGATCCACCCATTTTAATTACAGATATTATATTATATAGGTTCAATATTATGGAGCTTAAAAATGAAACTTTTAACTATATTATACTAATCCAAGGACTGCAATACACAGTTTATATTTTATAAACTTCGATCACTTATTATTTTGATACTTACATCTTGGCTGTATATTTTTCTAACATTGTTAAAACATTGACATTTTATGATAAGCCTATAAATACTATTAACCAGTACAACTATTGCCAGTTAAGAGGACGTTACAGTGACATATTTTGTTGTATCTGTCTTACAAGTGCATAATATACCAAATTTTACGTTCAGCAGATCATGTTTATTTTCGTTAGTTTAAAAACTAGAGTGAATTTACCTCTTATAAAATCTAAAAGTAAGAACATTATCTAGGCAATGACATAGGATTTTTATTGTATTTTAATTTTGAAGCGAGTTAGGAGTATTTTAAGATGTACAAACAATTCGAAATTTTAAATTACTCATAACTCGCTTCAAAATTAAAATATAATAAAAAAACCTCTACGTTATTGCCTGGATAATATTCTTACCTTTAAATTGTATAAGAGGTCAATTTACTCTAATTTTTAAACTAACGGAGATAAACGTGATCTGCTGAGCGTAAAATGTACCATGTTACGCACTTGTAAGACGGAGACAACAAATGTCACTGTAACGTCTTAATGCACTGTAATTTAATACATTTTTAATATTTAGAGAAATCGAATTTTATCAATTAGACCTAATGACAAGGTCACGTGACGTGATTTATTGTATATACGTCTTGTTGCTAGTTTTTATTTTAGGAATGAAAATTACATTTTTTTTTCAAATTGGGTGACATAACTTTACGGTAACTTTTAATTAATAGTTTAAGAAATGCAACGAGAATTGAGTACGGGTGTTGAGCACTCGTCTTTTATCGCTGTACAGCTTAGTGTTTGCTGCTCGTTTGAATGGAATGATAAATAAATTTGTTCCTAGAATAACTCTGAGCTGAAGCTCTGTCTATTATTATTTAACAATTGGAAGTTAATATATATTACGAGTAACCTTAGTCTGGTATCTAAACTACATAATATTCATAAATCGCGGTATTTCAGTTGAAAATAATTTCCGTTACTCGAAAATTAAAGATTTTAAAAATGTAGTCTTACCTTCTTCAATTTTCATTTTTACAATAATTTATAACATATACCTAATGATTAACTTAATATTTAATGTTATGGAAATAAAAATTGAAAGTCGTCTACCTATAGCAATAAAACCGAAAGAAATTATAACATTTAAAAAATATATATTCAGCCGAAAAATATACATTAAGTCAAAAGCGTTATGAATATATTTATTTAAAATCATTATTATACATTTTGTTACAAAAAATATCCAAAATTGGAAAACTGGTTTGTATTATCTGAATGTTTCCCGATTTATTCATAGTTTTTTGATTGTTCAAATATATATACTATTTATCTGATCAAAATATTTATGGACTTTACTACAACCATGAACGATATGTTTAATTGCATAATAATTCAAAATCAATGATATAATTAGCTTGGCTCCATTACTATATTTCATTATGATTTATATTAGTTTTTACCATTTATCTTAAAACAGTGTATATTATAATATTATAGATTTTAAAAGGAATTAGTAACAACTAAACTATATATAACCGAGAAGAAACAATTAAAGCAAAAGTAAAATTGATCGTATTAAAAACAAAGGATGTAAATGGTTGTTATTGTTGGGACCAATTTATATTTAAGACCATCTCCTGCATGATGAATCATTAGCCGTATTTGTAGTTTTATTGTTTTAATACATGATTTGCATTCTATACGCACAAACACTGTTCAGAACTCACGTACACATTTTAGTAAAACGACGTGTCCGAAATCAATTTTTAAAAACTATTATTCCGCAACCATTAAACTATCTCCTGAAAGATCACAACTAGTAAAAGTTGTTATAAATAAAATGTAACATGGTAAAATATTGCTGTGAATAACGTTTACTTTCCAGTAGCTCACAATTAATTTCAGAAACATAATTTTTCCCCAATCGGTCATATCCATTCCGACTTATTTTATTGTTTGCAATGTTTATAACAAAATATGATGATTATACACATATTTTATACAGTCGACAACATATAACAACAATATACTAAGTAGATCTTGAAAATGAAAACTTTAATTTATGTACAATACTTACTGTGTGATTTATTGGTTTAAACTAAATTAAGCTAGATTAATGTATAACTCAGAGAATGTTTCTTATTCTTATAACAACACTATCGTATATATACTAAGCAGAGATATACATATACATACTATCACGGCTAAATGTGTCACAGTTAAAGAAGTGCCCAAAATCCCTATAACATCCGGTATTGTATATTATAAACATTAATTATTCTATTGTTTTTAAATAAGGATAGGTAGGTTTTTTTGGGTAGAAAGTTAGATTAGGTTAGGTTTGATGCAATCAAAGATTGACACTTCTTCAGAAATGGCACATAAATGGATAAATGTATTATTTTTTTTAATTGATTAAAGTAATATTTGAATATCCTTCAGTTTTTTTCTAAATACTCAGTATTACAATCTGTTTTACATTTATGAAGAACGGTATCCTGAAAGTTTGATTGACGTCAAATATTTGAAATTTTTTTAAGATTAACATGAGATATTGTTTATGGTTTTTAAAATTTTTTAGTAGGTAATTGATGAATACCCGTGGTGTGCTTTGAATATGTTTTCCCAATACTTTCAACAATTTATCATTGCTTTTATATTTCAAGAAAGCCACCCCAAATCGAAATCCCATTTTTTTTTCTTTAAAGCCATAAGATACAACTAAAAATAAATAATTTACTAACTAGTTCAGTTAAGTTCAGTTAAATGTGTCGCAGTAAAAACAATTGTCAAAATCCCTAAAACCTGGTATATTTTATAGTTTTCTTAAAATTAAATTACTTTAATACAACTCTAAAATAAAAAAAACACTGATATTTACAAAAAGCTTTAACGTGAATAAAAGGTTTCAGCAGACTGAATCATAAATCTCTGATTTTGAACTTAAAGAATGGTGGTAGGCTATAAACTAAACAAAAGTGTTTCCGACTTTTATTCTCAATTCAGCGGCATCCCGACGTTTTCGTGAAAATAATAAAAGAAAAAAATGAACTCATAAAATGTCTTTCAGTTTCATTTTATAAAATATATATGTATATTGTATATATCTTTGACGGGCAAACATTCCGGCTTGTCTTTTACTTCTATTTTATTGCTGTATTTTAGCTTTATAGTTCAACGAAAAGCAACAACAAATGACACATATTGTCAACATAAATATCAAATATCAATTAACTCGGCAATGTTTGAATAAATTTGCATAATGCAAATTTTAAACAATATTTCAAAAGGGTGTGTATGATTAAAAGTCTTTATACTCTTTAATGATGTAATGTGTTATTCAATTTGGCAATAATATATTGACAACTAAAAATTTTAAAAACAATTTCCGCTCAGTGAATTCTTTTATTGGAAACTCCATTTGCTCCTGCTCCGCTGACCTTGGTGATGTATACTATGATTATTTTAAATCTGATTGTCATAACATTTGTATATTCAATAAACGTTTCCAACATGAATATGATTGTGTTAAAAATTGGTTTGCTTGCTTATAATTGTTTTGACGTTTTTTTCAGATTTTCTAGAGATATACCGTATATTATCTGTATTTCATTTTAATTCAATGGAGATTTGAGATTTAGAGAAGTCATAATATAGTAGGTATTTAGTGTTACGGGAAAGTGTTGACACGAAATAAATTATTTTTGGATGAAAAATTAGAATCTGAAAATAAATACATTATTGTCTAAAATATTCTTTTCAAAATAAACCCATATATTAATGTACCTAGTGACAATATTTTTTGAGAATTTTCATCGAATGCATTTTAAAAACTGAATAATATCTATATTAACGCATTAATTTTTCTAAAACAAAATGTTTTTATTTACTTCAATATTATAGTACAGTGTGTAGGTACAAGCAATTAAATGCATATTTTAAATGCCTGTATATATTATATTATATATTACTGTATTATTTTTATAAAGTTAAATTTGAAAATATAATGATTTGTTGTCGATTATTAATCTCATCAAACATTCCAAATAATTCCAAAAGTAAATAATTCGTGACAAAAATAAAATGTTGTAGGTTCATTAAACTTTAACGACAATATCATGATAACTATAGATTTAAACCACCAGTTACTAGTTGTGTTCAAATGTAATAGTTTGTATTTTTTTAAATAAATACAAGCATTGTAATTGTGTTAAACTATTAAAAAATGCAAGTCTACTGTAAGGGGATGATGCCTGGATGGTACAACTATAAGTAACCATATTACGCATTGAATATAGTAATATTTAATATTATTATTAACTACGTTATATTATTATAATCAACAATTTGTATTCAGCTGACACATTTAGTCAAACACTTCCTCTACGCTACTAAAATAACTAATACTATTCGTTAAATAAACACAAAAATAAGAAGTTGCTTGGTGTGTCGGAGTGGTTATTATTTTTCTGTTGTACATATATAAATATGTGCGACGTTCATGAGACTTCAAGGCTTAAAGACTTAAGGAAATCGAATCGCATGCCCCGCGGAGACTCTGCGTACAAAAATGTGCAGCGCGACCAATTTATTGTATAAACATCCATCAAAATTGAAAGGAAACGGAAATAGTATTTTTCAAAGTCAATATTCAGCTAGCAAGAAACATGAGAATTGTGATACATAATTTTTATTATACTTAACATTTTAGCGTTTTTAAATTGCATTCTTGGAATTGTTTACTTTGGTAAATAAACTATAAAATTATACAAAATTAGACCATTATAGTTTATTCACTACAGCTGAGTATACGTAATAACATTTATAACGGTTTTCATTTCTATCTTAAATACAATAACATTAACTACATTATAAACGTTTTAATAGTTAATAATTACAAAATGTTTCATATAAATCATTTATCGGCTAAATAATAACAACGTGTAATGATAATAATTATAGTAGGTATGTATATATTTACTTAATAAAAAAAAAAATCATAAATGAAAACATAATTGTTTATGTGGCAATATAAAATGAAATAAACAAGCGAATTCGTAGAGATTGAAAAGTTATCATAAATTGACTTGTTACAGGTTTACTAGTAGGTAATATTGTGCATTAAAAGTTAAAACAGTATATGCATCGCATATTTTTCAACTAGGGACCAATATTATTAAATTGGTTGGTCTTGACTCTTGATTACATAAGTATATAATGTGACTATAGTATTTAGATCAAAGTATGATAGCCATACACAATTAACACACGATGACGAAATTGGAATTACAAAGAGCCAACAACATGCACTTCGTGCGGAGTGACAATTACAGTCAAACACATCATCGAAACGGACTGCCCATCATCATACGAAAAACCAATATAGACTTGACAACATACCTAAGTCCACATAACCACATTCGCTCAATCCTATATGAAGCTAGAAATATATAATATCTACAAGGCCCAGATATCCCGAACAACCATGTAGCTCTTCCTCAGAGATACCGGACTGGACAAACATAAGTATTTAATAATTACAATATATAGTTATCTACTACATCGACAGTATACATTCAATTCAATTGTACGTATGTTATATAGGTATATAAAACATATAGAAAAGTAATTAGTTTAATGTATTTAGAAGTCTTATAAAACTGTGTTTAAACTAATGCCTTAGCTGATGAAGTAAGTCGCGTTATGCGATCAATAAAAAAAAAAAAAATAAATAAATAAACTATAGTTACTTTATGAATACCAAAAAAATAGACATGATAATATAATATTATAGGCACCTACCATTAGTTTTTAAAGCAGAAACACTTTAATTGGACTTTATTGCCTACCAACCGTTTTGTCATAAAGAGCTTTTATATAATATACGTCTTATAAACTTATCAAAAGTTTTCAAATAATCGCTGTAATGTAATAAAACTGAGACATATTATTATTATTATAACACTGTTGGCGAGCGCACAACGCGTGGTTTTATTGGTGGACCACTGGTGGTGTTAAGATACGCGGTAAACAAAAGCGGCGCGTGCAGAACAACGGGATGATATTATAGCTCACCGTCTGTTCTGCACATAGTTTTCCCTTTTGACAACCAACACTAGCTGTGGCCGAATAATATAATACAACAATAACAAAGACAAGATTGATTTCTGTGAGTTATCATGCCATCAGCCTTCGACCATAAAAACATTTTATGTGTAATATTATAGTGCGCAAAGTCGCGTTTTTTTCTGTCTCGAAAACAAATATTGCATTTCGATGTCGTATTTCGTGTCGTGTGGTTTGAAAAAAACAGTGAGAGATTTATAGGTCGACAAGACGGGGTATCGTGATGATTATTGTAAAATGTATTTAAATAATGTAAGACAATAAAATTGTTACCTAAAACTATAATATTTACTTAATATTTAATCGCTAAATAGACGAAAAAATTGGAATATCTGTTCGTATATATTATTATATTATATTACCTATGTCCTAAGTACAGTGGTAATTAGAAACTATATCGCTAAAACCATTTTTAACAGATACAATTTTAACTAAAAAACGAATATTAAAATATATAATGTTATAAAACAATAATATTTCACTCGGAGTTAATAAAAAAAAATTGTATAATTTAATATAGAACAATAATTTGTTTATTGTTTATAACTTTTAAAGTATTGTCTTAATTTTCAGAATAATATTTCACTTCAAAGTATAATAAAAAAAGGTTGTTAACAAACGACAATACCTTAGAATAACGTGACAATTATACTAACGAGAAAAAATTATAATTGATTGCGAAATACGGTTGTCAGCGCTAGCAAAATCCCTGAAAACGGCCTAGCAAAATGAGCAAAAATTTTTAGAAAAATTTCGGTACCTACTGCAATATTACATGGTCCGAGCGTGACGTGCCGACTTGATGGAAATAATTACGAGTCGGTATAATTATCGACAGGAGATAAATCTTAGGGCGTTTTCGTTACGAAAAAATTCCGTCTACGCGATGTCCCGTCGATTTCGCAATTAGGGCACAACGTGAGGTCGGTTGTGGAGCGGTCGTGACCACCCCGAAAACGTTTTCTATTTGCATAATACAATATCATATTATAATACTATTAGGAATAATTATTATTACGCAGCTAATAATATGACTGCAGTGGGCACACACTGCGAACGGGCCTGCACCGATGGCGTGGTGCGGTCAGCTCTGCTGCAGAGTGCGGTGGCGGTGATAACGTAATATAATAATGGCCGTATAACACCGCGCAACGATAATATCGTCGTCGTCGTCGTCGTCGTGTAAACTATACAAAATACATATCTGCGCGATATTATTGTCATTAATAATAATAATTTCAACAACGATTCGGTGTGCGGAGACGACGACGACGTCGACACTGAAAACGAAAAATTGGCCGCGGCCGGACGTGCCGGGGCAACGCGCGCGTTCAGCTGCGGACGCGATCGCCGCCGGCACGAAGGCGCCGCCGATGCTGTTTAATTGATAAGGGCGGGCGGGAGGGGCGTCGCGAGAGGGTTGCGGTCATAATAACATAGCGGTGCGGTGGCGGGGGAGGGCTGGGGGGAGGGTTGATCTCGAACCGAACGAGCTCGTGTATTCGGCCCACGCGCGCGCGCAACGCGACTGGCGATGAAACGCCGACGACGACGACACACACACAATACACGTCCCGTCAACGTCGTCGTCGTCATATTATTATTATTATTATATTATTATTATTATTATTATATAACCATCTATGAATACACGACCGTGACGACTACGACGATCTCTCGTGCAAACTTTGCGTGCGTGTGTGCTTGTATAATATAATGTTTTCTTCGCCACAGCCGCCGCGCGATATTGGAAAGTGTCGGGTTTTCGGACGGGTTATTAAAAATAACTGAAGGGTTGACAAATGACGACGACGACGGCGGCGGCGGCGATGGTGATACGCGCTGAAGCGGCGCATCTTTATATATACAGAGCGTTTACAATAATGTTATTATTATTGCCCACGTCCTAGCAATAATATATAATATTATGTCTTGTCCGACGACGAATATGTCGTCAGGGTGCAATGCGAATAGTTAGGGACCTCCGGTGTAATGAGTAAGTCGTCTTATTTTTTTTTTTTGTTGCGCTAACGATTTATAAAATAACATAATATGGTTCGTCGATTTTTTAGTTTTTTGTTAATTGCCACTCTCCCTTCTTTATTATTATAATTTTTACGTAGGTACATAATATATATATATATATATATACATATAATAATATTATATGAAATAACACCAAATATATTATACTTTTCCTTTCCGACAGCTTGACAAAAACTTGGTTTCCGAAGTAATAACGGGAAAAAAAAGAGTCGTTAAAGTGCATAAAGTAATAAATTATATATATATAAGCTAATTTTGCTTTTGATAAATCAAAAAACTTCATACGAAATACGTACTCGTGTGAGCGAACACAGTAGATATAATATTACACGTATACAAATATCGTGGTATTTTGCCCGACTCAGTATGATGTAGAGAACGCGGGGTTAAAAAGGTTCACCTCGTATAATATATCAATTAAGAGACGAATATAATATTCATATAAATTATTTTACCTCAACTGTAACCCTATGTCGTAAAATTTAGGGTGCCACCTCAGGGTGGTCATCTGACTAATCGTTGTGGTTTTATAATAATATATTGTAATCAGCAAAACTGTATGTTATCTACAGGGTTCATTAAAATATCTACCTTGAACATGGACCGATTGGCTTTTCTCATCACGAGATAAATTAATTAATTTTCACCATTGCCGTTTCTTTATCAGTAATTAATACCTATAACTTAAAAGTAGATATTATATACCTATACCTACTACGAACAATAATATTCGTATAATACTGGATATATTCGTATTATATTAGCTATTTAAAATAACGATTTATAACAATATGTACCTAAATACGACAGAAACGACATAATATAAAATAATTTACGGGGCACGTTAATTGATTTTTAAAAATTCATAAAAGCTTACTATAATTTAGAAAAAATAAATAATAATGCGCCATTTGTACAATTATCAAACATGCATAATACAATAATTAATAATAATAGGTATACTTTTAACTTTTCTACACTAGGATGTATATTTTAATGTTTCATGAAGCACCCACGGCAATGATGGTACCCGTTGCAATAAAATCTTAGACATTTTTAGTTATTTTCCATAGGTTATTCGTGGTGTACCTATATTTACATTCTTTTATTTAAACGATTCACTCGCTAAATTGTTATAATAGAACTAAATAAAATGTCAGATAGGTACGACAATTCCCGCCTTACTACCTTATAGAATAGTAAACATTGTATCGACGATATAATATTATTATATTGTACACTGCTAAAAAAAATAACCAATCTTGAAACACTATCGCGTTAACGAATGAATAAAATATGTTCAAAACTGTTCGTGAAAAAATAAAATTGTATCCGAGATCGTCATGGCCATTAGGTACCTAACCTATAGACATTACAGTACCTATTTACTATTAGTAAATTGTATACAAATGCAAATAATATTTATTATAGTCTGAGGGTTATTTATATACTGGTATTGAATGTTTGCACAGAACAGATTCTGTAAAAGTAGTGTATACGATGAAGGTGTATTATATAGTTGGTATATGTAATAAGATCATAAGACTTCGGCGTTCTACAACCAAGAGTAAAGAAATATCTAATTTGAATATTGATATTGACAGAGATTTTCAATATTTACATATTTTTTCTTGGAAAGTTGAATACTGTTGAATATATATTATTATTAGATTTATTTTTTTATTTTTGGATTAAGGACTTATCTCTAGTTCCATTGGCCTACGATAGCTTTAAGTTTCGAAAACTGTGAATATGCTCCTATAATTATTTTACAATTATTGTTAATACTCAATAATAAAGTATAATAATATATATGCAATTTTTTTTTTTCGAATTGAATTCATTAGACGGCCTAATAAACATAATATAATTTCAAATTACTTCTTAAAAAAACCAAAAATTAATATTATTTATTTCAGAGGTGTCATTATTATAAGTAGGTGTATATAGTAAAATATTCTTTTAAACAAACAATTAATAAATTAGCTATGCATCTAACACCATCAATTACTAAAAATTATAAATGTAATTCGTCAAAAATATAATAATTATATTGAAAATTGTAATAGATAGGTACAAGAAAAATTGTTGATTTACATATATTATTATACATGCATGTTTTAAACGCAACAAATATTTTCATTTCTAATACCAAATCAATTAAATGTTAAATTAAAAAAAAAAATCAATATTAGAGATACCAAGGGGTTAGTGTTTTATATGAAAAAATATAAAAATAACAATAACACCCTACGTGTAAAACAAAAAAAAAACACAAAGCCAGTCATCACACTATTTAGTATTTTGACAATAGTATCGATGTTCATCAACAGTGTACACTAATCAATGACCTGCAATTGAATCTAAAATTATGCTTTCGGGTTGTATATTTCAACCTTCAAAACTACAAAATAACATTATGCTCAATTGCCTTTTTATTACCGAATTTAAAAAGACCTGAAATCAGGGTTGTTATGTTTAAAACGCATTGTTTAAAACGTTTGTTTAAAACACGTTTAAACCATCACAAAAAAAACATATTGATTTTGTTTGAAACGTTTAAAACAGATGATTTTAAACATCAATAAAAAACATGTGTTTAAAACAATATATTTAGTAAATTTAAATTAAAATAACCAATGGATTTTTTCTGCTCTGCGGGATACTCTTTTTTAATTTATTTTTTTTGTTGAAAATCAAGAGTTTCAACGATTTCAACATTAAAAACGATTGCATCCAAAGCAATTGGGCAAAGCATCCAATCAATTGATAAAACTTAAATTAAGCACAGCCCCCGAATATTTTGAAAAATCTGTTCGGCGTTTAATTTTATAATAAATAAATAAAATATTATTGACTATTAAGTACTAAGTACCTAAAACGTGGTTAAAGATTAGGTAATAGGTAAAATAAGACATTAACATAATAAGAACACTAATAAGTAGAAACAAAAAGAAATGTATTTATTGGTCAGTATAAAAAAAGCTGATCGAGTTTCGCTTCTATATTGTTCTATTATAATAATCACGAATCACGATGTAAATCTTACTCGAACCGAAATACTGGGTTCAACTTTGATTACTTTGAAATAAAGGGTTTTTTACATGTTTAAAACGTGTTTTTTTTTGTTTTAAACGTTTTATTTGTTTTTTTGTTTTTTTTTAAAAAAAACGTGTTTTTGAACAACCCTGCCTGAAATGTAAGGAATTAAACTACGCAGTGGAACCCTCGATAAGTCGAATCAAATACTGTTCCCTTGCCGAATCTATCCTAACCTAACCTTAGTAAGTCAAAAACCTCGAGAAGTCGAAAAAATATAATTTCCTTGTATTTTGATTTATCGAGGTTCCGCTGTATATAATTATATGATCTAACGCTGCAGCAGGCACAAATTTATAATGAGGTCAAATGTTCGATCACTTGCATTTCATTTTAATAGCCACTAGAACTTAGAAGTGTCTCCTATTTCTTTTCCAACCATATTCTTAGGGTTACAATATTACGGGTTATATCGTGAGCTGACGTTAAGCCGAGTTTCCACTATATATACCATGTCGCGTTGAATTGCATATATAATTCAACTATTGTTGTAGGTAACGTGTTACCGACATTTTTCACATAAATATTGAATACACGAAACACGACCCGACGTGATAATATAGTGGAAACCCGGTTTTACACTTACTGCAGTTCTATAATCGACCGCGGTACCTATACCAGTGCGTTATTGTTGACCAGTGGCGTAATACAAATATACCTAGCTAATTATATATACCTAATACCTATATAGTGTATAATATTACTGCTGTAGGAATGACACGTGCGTCATTGAGTCAAGTAGACGCCCACTGTTGGTCGAGGGTCCGATATGGTTTTTCGATGTTGGTCCAGTACGAGTGCTGGTTCGGCGTACAAGTGAAAAGTCTCAAAGAGTGATTTATTGAAAACCGGTAGCCGACGAACCTATGCAACCACGCCGCAGCCGCCGCCGCGTTTCCTCGGATACAATTAGACTATAGTGCGAAGGAGCTCGAAATCTCCATACGTATAACATAGGACGTCCAACCTTGAACGCGCATTAATTCCAGGCGGAAAACTTCACCCTTGACAATAAATAACGATAAAATGCATCGTAAATTGGACTTGCAAAAAGTTTAGCGCCATCAACATTTTGGTCCGACGAACGGTGGATAATTTATGGACGGATTTGAACCGCGTTCTCACCCCTCTAATAAATCACTTGTCGCTGTGTGTCGGTGTGTATGTGTGTGTGTCTTTGTGTGTCTGTGTCTGTGTGTCTGTGTGTGGTGAAGAGCAAAAGTATTGATTTTTGATTACCCGTAACGTTATATTGACGAATTACCGTAGGCGATTAAGTTTGTGGTCTGTACAATATAACAGTGTGTTTACCAATATGTTTACACCGGATGCAAGTGTGTATGTGTATATGTACAGTGCACACACACCCACACAATTTTATAGATACGTATATTATATATTGTACACGTGTGTGTGTGTGTGTGTGTGTGTGTGTGTGTGTGTGCACGCGTATAGGAGGACTGGATGTTATAAATTAACAATAATAAATTCGTTGGATTATAATATTATTGTTATTAAATAGATAGAGCAGACACGCGTCCATTATTGTTCGAACCACATAAACTTTTGTAATGGACAAAAAATATTTGTTTCACATGTCATTCCACGGAAACTTCCATCAGTCCCGCCAGCCGGATAGAGATTATGCAAGGAAAGTGGTCGAGTTAACCCACGCAGGTGTATGAATATAAGCGCGACAATTTATGGCATTAGGAAAAAAATGTTTAGAAACATAAAAAATTATCGTTTCGCTCTGTGACATGTACAAACATGCCTGGCGAAAAGTTTTGTGGAAAATCTAAGCCGCTAAAAACAGATTTTTATTCATACGTAGTAGGTAAACAAAACAAACAATATAGACATTAACTTCAAATGTATGATTTTGTTTACAATTTAAGATCAAACAAATATCACAACTTCATTGAAGATTATAAGAAGTGTTGGAAAAACTTGAATTTTAAAATATTTCTAAGAAAAAATGTTTGGGAAAATTCTGTTTTGATTATCTTAAGACATATTATGATATCAATACTATTCACAAATGTTAAATAATATGAGGATTATAATATGACGTTCTCAAAGGAGTACATTTATTTTTCAAATATTTATTTATTTAAGAAGTTGATGGCCTCACTGAGCAAGTTAATTTATAATATATAGTATACATTTGTATAACCTAGGTAGGTAGGTACCTAACCTTTTTTTACACCAACTGTACAACTATATTTTATGTCACATAATTAAGTATATGAAATGCGTTTCAGAAAAAAGAATATTAATATTTATTTTTCAAACATTGTTTGAAATACCTAACTATTTGTATCACGTATACTAACATTCATACATTTATAAGACAATTACAATTATTATAAGACATATAAAAATCAGCTAAAATTAATTAAAATTTAAAATATCGTATTGTTAGCTATATTTTTAAAACATCTGTACCAGTGTCATTGAATACAATTTCGAAACACTAATAATGTTGTTAACTGAACGAAAAGGAATAAAAGGAATTCGTTAATTAATTTCTCGAAACTACAGCCCAAAAATAAGATTGAAAAAAAATTTATCATTTGGAAAAACAAAATATTATATAGAATATTACAGAATATTGAAATATAGTTTATCGTTTTGACAGATATGTTACTGATAACAGGAAAAATAATTTATGGAAATAATATTTGTGTTTCTATGATATTATTACTGTTGATATTACATAATTTATTTATTTTCTTTAAGATATTCTGACTACCTAAGGAATTCATATTCTTAAAACATACCTACCTGTAATATGAAATGTTATGTTTTTAAGAAGTTTATACACATATTATAATATTATGACATCTTAGAATAAGCATACATTAGAAAAACTTTATAAGCTTATATATCTAAATAAATTCAAAACTTTGAAATGATAAAGGTTATGACGCTTATAATAATATCACATTTCATGCGTTCACATCACACAGACTATTACTTTTTATTTTACACACTAAAAGAAATTTAAAACACACTGTATACTGTTTCGTAATAAAATACAATGTAAATTATAATGCTATCTGACACATCTGTTTCAAATTACAATAAACCCGTAAAATAACAAAAATCACTTTAATAAAAATAGTAATTTCTTGATGAAATATAGGTTGAATCAGTAATTATTAATATAAACTCAAAACAGAGTACACTACATAGTTGAAATTCGAACATATTATTGTGTTAAAGCATGTCACTTAGTAATATTAAATGTACTAATGTAAACATCAGCATTCAAACCCGCGAATAAAAGTTGCAAAAAACGGTACATTTTTTTTTATATGAAAAATGTAATATTTTGTTTAATGTAGACATCGATTTTATGAATTTTTATACTTTAAAATTAAAATTATAATGTTTGAATTGTTTGAACTGAAAAATACAAGTACTTTAGTATTTTTATTTTTAACAGTTATCATCACTAATATACTATGTACCTAATTGTTTTTTATACCACATATTATAATGTCATACTATTCATATTTACATGATATTCACATTAAAAAAGTACTATATTAATCATATTATTTGAAATATGAGATTTAATTTTTACATAATTCAAAGTTATTGTAATGTCAATACATACAATTCGCGTTAAATCTGTATTTTGTTTTTAACTAGGTAATATAAAATAGTTGATTACATTTTTACGCTATCGATATTATTATTGATTTTAAAAATCATCGTATTCTGTTTTTATGGGGTAATCAATGTTAAATATATAATATATTCAAAACCATTTTTTCATATTGCTTTACTCATGTACTTCAGTTGAACATTTCATACGCAAAATAAAAATCATAAATATGAATGAAAATTTGAAAATTGGTATCATCGTATAAGTTGTATGACCGAAAATAATAAGTTGTATTAGGTAATCATAATATTTAAAATATCCATCGTGTATACTAAGTATATTATACACAATACACTGCGAATATCTAAACTCTAAAGTCTTTAATTATTCAAATTAAATAAAATGTAAATTCTAAATACTAATTTCTCGTCGGCAATCAAGATTACAACAATAATTATTACCTACCTACCTAATCCCTTTATAAAATATCAACGACGTCCTGAGTAATGCGTGTTATTATAATCTGTAGGTTGGTTCGGTTGTATGATATACCTTATATACTTCGTATTATATTATTGTATTAGAGTGAACTAAAAATATTATTATTATGTTGATGTATGTTAAAATTACGTTCATTTTCTAATAGCGATTTTAAAAACAATTGCGTTGTAATAATTTTCTAACTTCATTAGTCGTAATATTTAACACGGTTAACTGCGGTTTGAAAACTGAACATTATAGGGGTAAAGTAATCGTTCAACTCATTTATCATCGTTATACTGATAGATGAACGTACACCTACACGAACTTTAGGATTATTTCGTAATAACGGTCGTATAGGTACATACGTAGGTAAAGTGTAGGTACCTATTTGAAATGTTTGTGTTTTTTTTTTTAAATTTAAGTAAAAATTATGCTATGAGCATAAATTCAGATATTATTTTGACCAACTGCAGTTTTAAAATATCAAATGTATAACGTAATTAAGAATAGAAATCATTAAATTGATTATACGAGTATCAATACACGTCATTATGTGCCTATAAATCTACACCTAAATAGTTTAAAATATGTGTGTATTACCTATATGTCTGTCGTTAATCAAATGTAGGAAACAATATATTTATTGTGATTTTAAATAAATCACTTCCACGTTCTTTTATATTATTTATTACGTCATGCTTATGCAAAATGAATAACTTTTTTTTATTATTATTAGAATAATATTGGAAATCATGTGCAACTTCAAAAAAATGTAAAATAATTAATTTTAATACGTTCTTACATATAAATAATTGTTTTCTGTTTATGATTACATCTTAAAATTATATTATTTACCATCCATATAAAAATAAAACCCATCGGACCATAATTGATTTCCTATGATTATGTCAAATAAAATTTAATGAAACTAGCAATTGTACGAACAGACATTATTATTATTTGCAATTACACTTATTTGGATTAGCTGCACGCCACTGCCATTACCAAAGTTGTAGTAAACTATACGAATCAAAAATAAACAACAGGTATTACATTACTTGTTGTACATTTTTCAAACATATTGTATTTTATTCATTCTATTATGACTTTACAAAAAACTTTAAATTAATAACCATTGTATTACAAATATGGCCAACTTAAACAGTGACATAACAGTAAGTTGAGTTTCCTAGCAATAAGACACGACTGAATTAATAGTATAATATTTCTCTCTAAAGAGAAACATTGTGTTATGTTACAAAAACCAAATATCCCATTCATAATAATAATAATTCAATTTTAATTTCATAACTATACATTATTTTTAAAAACTATATAAAAAAGCAAAATTGGCACGTATTTTAAACTACATTTTTTTATTTACACAATACCTATATTGATAATATATATTTAAATAACATAGTAAAACTATTTTATTTTCATTTAAATAATAACAAATTTATGTTATATTATAGTATTCAAATAGTTCTTTAATTGTCAATTGTTGCTATTCATTTAATACAATTAATGTTATAACACAAAATTCAAAATAGTTTTTAAACAGCTTGAAATTTATATAAACTATTGCAATTTAACTGTTTTTACAAAAAAAAAAAACGATTATTGTAAATATGTTTCAAATAAATGTTAAGTTGAAATGGTGACTTCTGCAGAAATACTTTGTATGATGTTTAATTTAAAATAGTACATTGGGGTAAGTTGAATTAAAATATATTGTCCATCTTGCCCACTACAGTTTACCAAGAAAAAGATACATATATCTATTTTCTTTTAAAAATTATATTTTTAAATTGTTATATATAGATACAGGATGTAACAGTAAGACCTGACAGATGAAATAACTTTTGTTCTAATCAATATTTTTAAATTTTTTTTTATAAATCATTTATATTAATTTGCATTACACATATGACATAAAAAAATTTATTTTTATTTTTAATACTAAAAGTAAAAAATTGAAATTTTGATTTAAAATAGCCAATTTGTGAATCTGATTATAAAAATAATTTTGACGATAAAACATTTATCTAAGTCAATTAGTTTGTTTTTTAGAATTTTTTAAAATATTAATATTTTTCTGATTAAATTCGGATAACTTTTTTCAAAATATTATTTTTGGGAATTTGCTAACATGAGATATTTCTTAAATTATTTACTAATCATATCATTCTAACAATTTTTGGCATACATTTAAGAAGCACCTTTTTTTATTTTATTTGTTTGTCAGGTTTTCCTGTTACACGCCCCATATATTACACTAGGAATTACTGCAATCATACAGTTGGTATTATTGTAAAATAATTTTAATTAATTTGTGAATAACATTATTTATTCGTTTTATTTAATGCATGTAGTGTTTATAGTCTATTATGATTAACTTAGAAATGTATAACACATTTAAAATGTTTTGCACGGGCAAATACGTACATTAATAATATATGTAAGTACGTTATGTAATCAAGTATGTAGTATTTGAAACAATCAAATATTATATATATCATATAAAAAACATCAAGTTGTGTGTACAAATTCCAGTTAAATTTAATTGTAGTATATTGGAAAGTGTCATTTCAAAAAGTCATTCAGATTGAAACTAGCTGTTAGTAAGATATATTTTTTCAAGCGTACTCACATTTAGTAGATTTGAGTTAAATTCCGAGGGCGATCATATATCACTATTGATTTTAAAAAATTTTCGAATCGAAATAGTTAAAAAAAAATTAAATAATAACAATTACATTAATAATGACTAAACGACATTTTTTAAAATCTTTTTTTTCCGGATTTCCATGTATTATTATAATATAGCACACAAAACGCGATCACAAAAATAAATATGCGAAACCACGAAAGAATAAGGAGAACAATTTTCGGGTACAATCAATCGTAAAGGGGGTAAACAAAATAACTGAAAAAAAAAAAAATGCCAAAACAAAACGAAAAACCAACGAATTTTGTCAAATGCGAATTTGTAGTCGTCGACCGGTCGGTACTGTCGCGAGCGCGCTACACTACACACTGACTGTTCCTCTCGAGTACGACGTGACGCCGCCGGACAAGCTAGTAGATGCACGACGACGCTCTCCGGGCCCCAGGAAACCTTCCCCCCCAAAAAAAAATAATAATAATAACAATTGCCAGCCTCCACACCACACTCTGATTCACCCCCGTCACCATAACCCTCAAATAGTATATTACTATATGATCTTCTCATTCACTCATTCCATCTCTTGCGTATTAACATTTTTTTTTTTATTGTGTGACAGAGAGAGAGAGAGAGAGAGAGAGAGACGTTATAGGTTAGGCCGTTTAAAAGTTTCGAAAATGTGCGCGCTAACCATGATTAATCCCCATTGTTGTGTACGTACACGACCTTCCAAAACGCGGGAGATAAAACCACAATACGATTATAATATTAAACTCTGTGGATATTTTGGCTTGATCGCGATCAAATCGGAAAGCGTGGGTGTACCGCGTTCGGTATACCTAAATCATATAATATATACCTAAAATATTGTATTTAAATAAAATATTTATATATTTACAAATATAAATGCACGTTTCGTCATCTATACACCAGTATACTATTATTATTATTTATTATTAGTATTGTTGTTTTTGTTATTATTATATTATGCGTGCACTATGGATTTAGAGTCATGACGATAATAACGATAATATAACAATACATGATATATTATAATAAATTATAATACAGATTACGATAGACGCGTGTGCTATTATGGCGTACACTGCTATTAACTTAACATTACCGGAATTCTGCCCTTATTATCGAAGCAATAACACTTGAATTTGATCCGACGTTAAATTCGATCGACGAGATTGCTATTGAAGAGCTTTCAATTTGAACGGGACGTGAAAAACGCCGTCACATCAATCTTTTTAAAATAGTTTTTTTTTACTTTTTCACGACGATATTAGCTTATAGGTTTTGTTTCTATAATTTAACAACCCGTAAGTATACGATGACGGTAACATTTAAAATGTTTTTTTTTTTTTTCTGGTAACCTGTATATAGTATAATAATTATAATATGATAATAAGTATTATTGTTAATATTTATAAATAGATATATAATATTTTCTGAAACATAAATACAAGATGTAATATATGCGGTATAAAACTATGACTTATAAAGGGGGGGGAGATTAATAAATAATAACTTATAAGTTATGCCTATTCAATAGCTTACATAAACCTAATTGTAGGTATAATTCCAAATTTAGATTTAATTAATTAATACAACGTAGGTAGGTTAGTAAATATATAATTTATAACATTGCCTACAGTTTAAGATACTGATTTGAGATATTTATGTAAAAGTTTACTATACTAAAATGTGCTTAAAATATTTTTATTATATACATTATTAAAATTGTAATTTTCTATCTACTGTGGTGCTTACTAAAGAAAATTAGCAACGCTTTTCATACGCACAAATCGATTGTATGGATTTATAATTGAAAACGAATCACATTAAAACGTAAGTAAACGCGTTATTTATGACTTCGATGTACCTAAATATAACAGAAACTGCCTACGAAATTCATATAATAACTTTAAAAATTCTTCGTATAACCGAAAAAAGCAACATACAATACGCCAGTCCTCGAATATGTGTTTTATTGTGATGCGTGTTTGACGTCTATTTCTGATTTCATATTGATCTTTGCTTATTAAGAAGGAATGTGTAGCAAAAGTGTGCCCGACTTTCAATTTGTTGAGCACGAAATCACAATTTTAGATTTTAAGTGAAGCGATGAACGAAGGAAACTAGTTATACAAGTTATACACTATACAGTGTAAGAATAATGTTCTTTATTATTATTGTTTAAAATCTGTAGGTATTTATAAATTCATAATATCACATCGCTCGTACGCCATGCGAAGGTGTTTAAAATAAAAATCGATGAGCGTCTTCTTATTATTGTATCCAGGCTTTGTATAGATGCTTTGTTTAAATTACGTATTCTTTCTCCATTGGTTGGCTACTTGAACAGCCGCGTCTTGTTGCATTAACTAAGTCTTCAGGTGCGTATGAAACTGAGTTTAAAGGGCATATTAGTATAATATGTTGTTCCGTTTGTTCGCTTCCTCAGTCACAGTCAACGGTCCCGCGTTATATCCCTATTTATGCAGATTTTTCTTTGTTCGAGCAACACGCCATTGGCGCTCGTGCGGAGGTGCCAGGGGGTGCTTAGCACCCCCAAGTCTTAAATTAGCACCCCCAACTGGCCGCCCAACTTATATCGAGCTAAAAATATTGTTTAAAATGTAATTTTGCGTTCGTAAGAAATGAAAATGAGTTTCTAGGTTGTGTATCACATCTTTATATACAGATACAGTATTAGGTAATTGGGTTTTTGACGTTAGTATGATACCTATTTATAACGCATGTTATCTTATCGGCTGTTTTAATTCAAGTGTATTTTTACTATTATTTTATTATTGGAATACTGAATAGGATATTATTTTTGTACACCGCCCGATACCGGTGTCCTGGTTTATTCTCATGAAAATAATGATATTAATTAATATTATTTAGTTTGATAATACAGACATTTTCAACCGTCGTCCGTCTATTCTTGGTAGTAGTGTAGTACTTGGAAATATGAATCAAAGATGGTTGATCCATTTCCATTAGTTGTTCAATCGTGTTTTCGTGTCGGTGGCAAATGACAAAAGTACTAGCTGATATTGCCTAATTTTATTTTATTACTATTTCCGTTTTAATTCATAATACCAACCAACAATTTACTAGTGCGGTGTAAAGTAATTTGTGTGATTTATATTTAATTTGTGTACGTACATAATATTACTTGTTTAAATACATTTAGTATATTTAAATGTAATAAAGCAAATATAAAAAACGATAAAAGTAGTGAAAATGTGGACAACCCTGATCGGCCATATTGCATTCCTTCTCCGTCGAAGAATGTAATAGTTGCAAGTACAAATTTATGATGTATGTAAAACAATATTATATAATTTAGTATTCATGCATAATTTTCAATTTTCAAATAATATTTGAAAAATTGAACTAGTGCTAATGCGTAATTTATAGTTTTAATATGTTTAAATGTTCTTTATTTAATTTATTGAACATAATATAATATTTGCATAGACTGATGAAACCGCTTTGAAATTGCCAGTCATCGAGACGGATGACTTGGGTGATTTGGAAACGGGATCTAAGCATCTTAAGCTATCGGTTTGTCAATAATTTAATTTATAATTTTTTTTTACAATTTGGTTTTTACTATTAAATGTTAAGTAGATGTATCCCAAAACACAATTTGGTCAACAAAAAAGGTCTTTTAGTAGTGAATACTTCAAGGAATACCAGTGGTTAGAGTACAGTATGAAAAAAGATGCTTCATTATGTTTTCCTTGTAGAATATTTGTTGGAGCCAGTGTAAATAAAGATACTTGGACCAAAAATGGATTTAACAACTGGCAAAAAGCAAGTTAAATATGTTTATATTGTATAGGAAGCTTTAATTTAACATTGTGTTAGGTATTGAATACTATTTTTTTTAATTTATATAAATTAATAAATAATAATTAAATAAGAGTGCAAGTTAAATTTAAATATGATGGATTAATAGTGTGAATGTGTTATTATTATTATTTTATTTTCATAAAAGTTATAATTGTTATGCAGCTGAGCGAACGATTAAAAAAACACAATATTGCTCTTAGCCATATTACATGTGTTTCAAAATTGTCATCATTTTATTCAAGTAAATCAAAAGGATCCATTGTTGCTCAATTGTCGTCTGCGCACAAAGAACAAATAAGAAAAAATCGTCTGTACATTTCACATCTAATCGACATAGTGTTGTTTTTAGCAAAACAAGGTGTTGCCTTTAGAGGGCATTATGAGAATGATGAATCAATTAATCAAGGTATATTCTACATATTATAATAAATATTATTAAAGTTAAAATTATCAGTTATTTTGTGTCTTAGGAAATTTTAAAGAGTTGTGCGAATTGTATGCTAAATCTGTACCAGATTTTGAAAATATGTACATAAAAGATATAAATTATAGTAGTTGGAGAATTCAAAATGAGCTTATTGATATTTGTGCCAGTTCCATAAAGGAAATCATACTTAATGAAATTTCAACAACTGGTTTCTTTGCTATTGTGTGTGATGAAGCTAGGTTGGTATAATGGTATTTTAATAATAATCTATATATCTAAGTAAACCAAATTGTAATTGTTATTGTGAAGTAATGGTTAATTATTAATAATTGTATAATACTTAATGTAATAGTATGTTCGTTTTAAGTCTAAAAACATGTTATAAAACAATTAAAGGTTATATAATTAATAATTGTCAATATTATGTTCTTAGGACTTATAAAGAAGAACAGCTCTCATTATGTGTACGATATGCTGTAGGATTGAATGTTTTTGAAAGATTTTTGCGTTTCATAGATGTTTCCAGTGGCCAAAATGCAACACAAATTTATTCAGCTATAATGCATTACTTTGAACAACAAAATATAAACATGGAAATTGTTCATATAGTGGCTCAATCTTACGATGGAGCAAGCGTCATGTCCGGTCATCTAAACAGAGTACAAGCTCAAAAGTGCAAAAGCAATATCCAGCAGCCATATATACACACTGTATGGCGCATCGACTTAATTTAGTTGTTTTGGATTTATGCAAATCAATAAAGGTTTATTGATATAATTCATTTTCAAAGAAAGTGAGTATTAACTATTTTCAATGAAAAATGTTTTATTTATAGAGTGCACAGAAGGTATTCAATATATTAGAAGCAACCTATGTCCATTTTTCTCGACCGTCTAAAAATGCTGAACTACTTGATATCTAAAAACAACTTGGTCTTTAAAAAAGTCAAGTAATGAGGATTTGTGATACACGTTGGATTTGTCGTTATAAGAACTGTGAAGCAATTATTAATAATTATAAAGCAATTGTTGCTATTCTCCAAAAAGAAGTTGGAAGACCAAAATGACAAACATGTAGCACAAGCAATAGGTATTGTATAGAAATTTTATATTTTATTCATTACAAATTAAAAACTTAAATTACAAGTATTAAACTAATATAATTAGTAATTACTGTCATATTATACATGAAATAAATAAATAAAAGATTATTTATAGGTATTTTAAATTCAATACAAAACAGTAATTTTGTTGTAGTTGTATTCATACTTTATGAAGTTTTATCAATCATAAATGTGCTAAGTCAGCAGCTTCAAAGCAAATCGGCTGCTTTGGGTAAATCTGTAAATGTCATTAAAAGTGTTGTATTATCTTTTAACAATTTACGTTCCGATGATGCATTCTCTGTATTCTGGATTAAATTAAAAGATTTTTGTGATAATAATGATATAGTATTAACAACACCATCTACAAGAGGAGGTTAGTTTAATATATTATTAAATGAATATCAATTTTTTAAATCTTATTATCTTAACTATAATAATTTTATTGTGGTTATTTATTACTTTTATTATTTTATTTTGTTCTAAGTTCAAAGTCAAAAACGTAAAAGAAAAGAATCTATAACTCTTCAAGATTATGCTTTGACTACTCCAACGGGGGCCACATATAGTAATAGTGAAGATATAAGTGTATCTGTTGATGTTTATTGGAGAAGAACTGCATACTTCAGAATTATTGATGATGTGATTTCAAATTTAAATAAAAGATTTTCTGATGAAAGTCTAGAACTAGCTACCTCTATTGATCATTTTTTAATTTGAATATAAATGAAAGTTTATTCTTTATCAACAGATATAAGGTATGTTGATTGTTAGTATATATGTAGAATACTAGGTAATTAATGTATAGTTAATATAAATAGGTATTAATATTAAATATTATGCTTTTTATGCATACTTTTATATTTTCAGGATGTTTTAGGAACTTCATATAAAAGTTTAAAAGCAGAGATGTTGGTATTAAAGTATTGTCTCAGTAGTAATTATTTGTTGGAAGATGTCATATGTGCATGTAATCCGGAAGTTTATCCAAACCTTCACAAATTAATGCAAGTTGCATTAACCATACCAATTTCATCAGCAACATGTGAAAGGTCATTTTCCTCAATGCGCCGCATTAAGAATTGGTTACGCACCAGTATGGTGCAGAGTAGATTCAGTAATCTTTCATCTTTGTATATAGAAAGAGAACTAACGATTGGATTAAAAAATGAAGATATAATTAATAACTTTGCTGAAAAATCAAGAAGATTAGATTTAATATAATTTATTTTTAATTTGTAATTATTTTAGATAAATATTTAGTTTATTGATGAGTAAAAAATTTAGTTCATTGATTAATTAATATTATATTTCAATATTTAAAGGAAAGTATTTAACAGATTATATTATATTGGAAAAAATAAGTCTTATTGAAAATTTGATTTACTACTTTTTTTTTTAATGTTGTGATTTATGATTTTATTTAAATTAAATTAATTTATGTTTGGTATATATAACCGTATAGGGGGGTGTGGGGGCGAAGCCCCCCACGGGTCATTTTGGACTAAAATATTTTAGCACTCCCAGGTTTAAGACTGAATGTGCGCCTATGGCCACACCTATTCTTAAATCTTAATCCATTAAGTGTTTTCCAGGTGTTCCATTCGTTGCGGTATCCGAGTGGGAGTTTCTCCTTTGGTCTTATTTTTAAATTGTTGGTTTGATTTAATGCTATCCATCTTCGAAGTCATTCATAATCAAGGGATGTTGTATATGCTCTGAGGTTGATTTCAAAAAGTTTTTTCTTGATTTCAGTCTACTTGGCGCCGGTGGATATCTATGAAGTGGGTGTCTTTTGTATTTTTGTGAGCTGTTTTTTGAGTATCGCTGGTCACACTTCTGATATCGTGGATTCCGACTAAGACTTGTACCAGAGGCACGGGTGTGGGCCTCAAGCACCCAGTGATTAAAGGCGGCATGTTTCGTTCAAGGCTACTTCCACATTTTTCTCATGGCACAATCTACTCCATACTGGTCATGCATATTCTTCAGCTAAATTGTATATCAAGACAAGTGCTGTGGTTCGTAGCAACTGGGGGTTAGATGTCCACGTTATCCCGGTTAATTTCCTAAGTTATCTCATGTTGCGATTTTCGTTTAATTTTGTCACTGTTACTTTTAAAAGATAATGTCCTGCGTCTAATGTGACTCCTAGATAAGTAGGTGTTTGTGTACGTTCAATTGATGCCCCAACGCTGTATTTTCAGTTCCTTTCTTACCTGTTTAAAGTTGACGTGGAATACACTTACTTGTGTTTTGGTTGGGCTGGGTTTCAGTGGATTCTGTGTATAGTATTTGTCCAATTTTTCCAGCGCACCCGTGAGTGTGTGTCTGTTCCACTTCGCTGAACGTTTTCCCTTACGCAGTTATCGTTAAGCCATCGGCATATAGGAAATGACGAGTAGTTTCTATGATAGACTGGTCATTTGAGTAGACATTAAAAAGTATTGGTGCGGGAGGCAAACATTTTGTTTACTCCTTACAAGTGATACGCACTGGTTGATACAGGATCTCGCCGCAGTGGAAATCGTTAGATATGCAATCGAACGACATCGCCATGGATGATAATCACATTCGAAAAAAGATTCTGAGTGGAGCTCATATTACGTCTGTTAAGGGGGCTCCAGCGTATCATGTTTTAAGGAGTAATATCTAGGCAACTCACAATGACATAAATATTTGGGCTATGTCTATGTGTGAATAGTAAATGAACATTTCCGAGAATCGCTGTAATACTGCGTCGGGCAATCACCTCCGGATACAACTCTCGCACGTACACGCACATGTTGATGCATGGCGAAAAATGAAAATATTCTTTTTTGCATTACTATAAAAACTACCAAAAGCGGTAGTAAATTTAATATACTACCTGAAGTTTGATTTTAATATTAAAATAATGGTTGAATTTATAAGCTTCTATACTATGCTCTTTAAAAATTGATTGGTTTATCAGATGTGCCCAAAATAAATACAAATGTAAAGCAATTATTTCATGAAATCTTGATTTTAATGTCTTTTAAAATTGAATATTGAATATTGACTACCTAAAAAGCATAGATATTTTTTCAAAGAGTTGACCAAATTAAAATCCGATATTCCAAAGTGTAATTTACCACCGCTTATTGATCTAAAACGTATGAAAAATACGTGTGCAGCGATCCCCTAATGTTTGTGCTCGCTAGTCACTAGGGTTTTTAAAAATACTTTAAACGTCCATAAAAAAATTTAAATAAACGAATACTTTTTAGATTTTATGAAAGTGAGTAGATAGTTAAAATAATAAAATATTATAATATACTTGATGTTGAATTAAAACTGCAAAACATAAAGGGCAATATTTAGGCAATATGCGATTTCGTTGCAGCCACCCATGGCCTTTATATGTTAGTCGTCAATGTTGATTAGACAGTGTCAGTGTGATTGTATGCGGGTACCGGGCTATCTACGTACACGCTGAATGCGCCCACATATCAACGGCACCGCTAACCAAAAATAACTTTACAGGAAAAACTCTCACACATCGTACAATGGTGTAAATTTATTAATTTTCTTTTCTTTAGAAAGTGAATAACTTTCTACAAGGCACAAAGGACTTTGATTTTAAATTGCATTGCTTGGAAAAAGCATTAAAAATAACAAAAGCTTGTGAAAATTGGTCATATTCAAAATTGTATTATGTGGCTTAGAAATAGAATTTTGGAAATCCAAGTCAAATGCGCCTCGTAAGAAGAGTTTCTCTTTGCAAAAAAAAAAAAAAAAATATCGAAACCAGATCACTCTACGAGGCATGAGAATTTTTCCTATCAGACATATTTTTGAGTAAAAAAACAGGTTACATGCAGGCCCCTTATAAACCAATATTATTTAAACATATTATAATTTATAATATGTATACAGAAAAAAAATTAGAACCGATACATCATAAAATGTTTGACCTAATTATGTTCAAAATGTTTTATTAATATAATAATAAATCTACAATATTATAGAAATAGTATAAAGTATAAACATCGTGTCTCTAGGACTGTTGTAAAGTCATACAATTATGCAAAAATGTTATTTTAATTATTAATTATTATAAAAATATTAATAGTTATAAAATAAAAAAAAATATTATTGCAGTATTGTCAATTATTGAGGTTAACAATAAAAATAATATTTTAATTACAAAGGTCCCCTGTGCTTTTGTTGAAAAAAAGTTATTTTATAATTGGTAATTGGTAATTTTTTATTTCAGAACAAGTTTCCGGTATAAATTCGATCAAATCCAAAAGCTTTCAGTTTTTAGCTACAGTTTTTTCGCACGTCATATATTATTAAATCGTATTTGTATTTTTATTGAAAAAAAAAAAACTAGAAACCAATCACGTAATTAAAATATGAATGAATATACTTAACTTTGTTTGTATGTATATAGCACAGATACTTTTTGAAACGGTCAAAACACGACTGTTTTAATACAACTATCGCAGTTATTTTAATATTATATATAATTGTATATTATTTATATAAATTTCAATCGGTTTCGTCAGAAAATCGTACTACGCCCAATACCATCATCAGGCCGAATAATACCGGTATAATACATTTGGGTGTATTTAATAATTACGCACGTAACATACAGCCAAAATGTTACCAAACTATTTACCAATAATTAGGGCTCGGACGTAATTCCAGACACTGACTGTCGAATAGTAACCCTAATTCCTCTGAACTCAATATAATATATTAAATTGATTATTCACTGTGACTAATCGTTTAATTGCAGATCGAGCGAATGACTTGTAAACGTTGTACAGTGGCACATTATTATCTGTGGCAGTATGCGTTCCTGAAACTTTAGTATAATGTGTGTTTGAGGACCTCACATATATATAATAATAGTATATAGGTTAACATTATAAAATAATTAATAGCCAAATTATTGTAATATGAATGGTCGAATTTTATTTTGACTTCAATATTGATTGGAATTTCCATTACGATGCCATGCAGGTTGTACACTATGTTACGATTGTAAGTAAAATATTATCCGTGTCTCGACCATTAAAATATAATCATGTTGTCTTATGTGAATTTCTTCGTGACGACTGGAATAACTAAATAAACAAATACATTTTATGATTTTTACTTTACAGTTATTATATTATACAGAAGTAGCCTGCAGTAGGTCTATTGTCTACGAGTTATCGATGTGGTTGAAACGGAATATTTTACAGTGTTTTACGAATAACACAAACGTCTGTTGTTGTAAAAATATTGACAATTATCGTACTATTGAATTGTAAGTATCTCGATGATATACAGATCATCAAATGACAAATACTGGTGACATCGAGAGACGGTGGAAATAGGATTAGTTGGTATAAGAGCCAAGGGGCTTGCATCCCACATAGCCCACGATTATTGTAATAATACATTTCACTAATTAGGGATTGAAAACTTACGCATGTGCATTGCACATAATAGTACGATAGTATATTAGTAGTATAAAGCTTAACGATCCTCTAAAAACAAATGATAAATAATACGATCAATACGACAATAGTATATGTTGTATAATATGGCTTTTAGTTTGTTTTTTAAATGTTACGACAATATGACGTGTATCGTCCATAGCGATATCGTTCGGATGCAAACCCAACCTATGGTATACGATCCCCACTGAATCTGTAACATTTGTAAGGAGTGTAAAAAATGTTTTAGTGTGTTTGAACACCCACGAGAGAGCGAATAAGCATATCGCCGTATCCAAAGTCTCCGTCCGTCGCAACTTTTCAACCATCCGATGTCCGACCGATTCCCCCGTCATGATGTGTTCTGCTCGTGCCACAAGACCTGATGACACAGGTCTATAGTTTCTTATAGGTCCTTAGAGATTTGGCTCTGAGTTCTGATGTGCAGATAGGTCGAGCAGAATTTCAATGTCCTCTGCGACCACTTTCGCGCATTCGAACTGAGCTCGTTTTTTTAATTATTCAAACAAACTTGAACTTGTCATAATAAGCCACAGAGTAATAGGGTATAGGATTACAAAGGTGATATTGGATATTATAATATTAAATAATGTTCGTTATAATTCATAATATTATCGAGCAGGACGCAGGCGTATGACAAACGGTTAGAAAACGATTTGATCATAAGCACTAAGCAGTCGAAATAACCGTAAAAAAACCTTGGTATTAAAACTGTACTCTTGCAATGATATTGTGTTTTATCACCAAACATTTTCCATGTGAAGAAGTTCACATAAAAAAAGTTTTAATCATAAGTTCAGATAAGTCAAATTCGTTTTCCTGTAGAATATAAATACCTATATTGGTAGTTCCAAACATATATAGCCCGTTATAAATATTACAACACACAACCAGCTTTTCTTAAAGCTACGCTTTTTATTTTCATACGTTGACTTTTCTCACATCAATATTGTTAAGTTGCGTGTTATATATACTTATGCGATACGAATATATTATTATTTAAATATAGGTAAATACGTCACGTACTTATTAACTATATATAGATACCCATAAAATAAAAATCCAAATATATGTAGGTGTTTGCATTGAACTCAACAAACGTCGAGCGACACAAAAATAGAAGTTGATGATGGAATTACAGGTAGCATAATAGTTTATTGATATGGTCACTTATTAGTTATTCGTCAAACGTACAAAAATATCATAATTTAACAATCTAACAAAGTAAGTACTAAAATTAACAGGTTTTTGCGGAGGCGAAGGTACTCAAAATTGTCTAGTCAAAATTGCATCTTAGAAAAATGTATACACTTCACATCTATAACCATTGTGAATAAAAACGTATTTCACAATAGGTCGAAAGATCATTCATTTATAATACTGAAAAATAAGACATTATTAATTTGTTTTGTTGAGTATTTTAACATTTTGCTCGAAGACCATCAATATTATTTGTACACATCTAAAATAAAAATAATATCTTAAGTCGTTTAAATATATATTATTTATTGTTTGTAAAAATAAATTATATTATTCATTCAATATTCTACTAAATAATACAATATAATATGCTGCAGGGTGTATGTTGCGTGTGTAACATAAGAAATTGAATAGGAACGAAAGTACCTAAAACCATTTTATTTTACCACTGTTTAAGTAAGTGAACAATACCGTCAACAAAAGAAGTTCATGAAAATAAATTTGTAAAGGTCAACCATTGTCACAGTGCCCCATGCACAACGCAGTTGTCAGTATTAAACGGATGTATATAAATTCCATTTTTTGTATAGGATAGGTATGCCAAAATCTATGAAGAACAATAACAGATGTAATTGTTTAAAAAGTTTTATCATTAATTTTTATTGAGTACCTATTCAAATTTCCATCATATAATTTAGGTTCGTATAGGGGATGTGGCGTGTTTGTACCTGTACAAATACTAACGGATAGGTATACTAACTGTACATTTCAATGTTTATTATAAAAATTTGCAAACGTTTTAGTATTTATCTATCGCTTCATCGATAGTCGATAGACGACAGTCAATAATAATTTGGTTTATTACGGCATTTTGCTCAAAAACTAAAATACTGGGTGTTTTATAATAATATGGAAACACAACAATTTTCTGTAATATATTTTATGAACATTATTCATATTTGAATATTTTGGATCACAGAAATATTATAACATTTAAGTCTACTTGCCTGTTGTACCCAAGTCCTATTTATTTTGAGTAAAACTTAATTTCTTATACGTTCATGAAGCCTATTATAAATGATAAATAATGATTACTTATGACGCGATGTAAATATATTTTGTGACATGAAATCATGTTAAATAATTGTTCAACTCTATATGATAACAATAACAATATAACATATTAATAATAATATATAGAATCATACCTCTACACAATTATTTATTATTAATATACAAATCGTGCGTATAGTAATATTAGACATAGTGTACCAAATTTCTTATACAATAAAACGTATAAGGATGGTTATTACTTTACTCTGAAAAATAAAAACATGCACTTTCAATTTAAGCATGTACTGAAAATGTATAAAATCTTAACATAATATTATTTACAACATCTTGCAACCGAGATCGAAGATAAAATGCGTGTTTGCTGCTTAGATCACATCAGACCAAATTACCGAACGTGGTTTAACTTGTTGTAATATACGTCTGGGCGCCAATCACACGGAGGCAACAATGCGTTCCATATTGATGTTTATACGTAATAATCTAATACTATATTACTCGGTTTTATGCATCGCTGTAACAAAATGTAAAAATCATCGGAACCCACGAGCGATTTACTCAATGGTGATCGAAGAATTGAATTTAAATAATGTTTTTTTTTTCCTGAATTGAACTTAATATAAAAAAAATTTCATAACGACCTTTTTTTTAACATTTGTTATTCACGAATTGTCAAGTCGAGGGAAGGACGAGTTGACCGAGATTATTTTTGTGATAAATTCGAAGCCAACGCATATTTCGCGTGCAATAGATTATATCAGTCGTTGTTTTTCTTATATTAATTGTTTATTGAGAATAGACTTTGAAAACTGAAAATCAATGATATTAAAAAGACCTAAATTTCATTTGAAACGATATATTTTACTATACCTAATACAATGGCATTTATAATCAAAGAAATCGTATAAGATATTCAGGTATCTACTTCAAAATTACTTAATAATATAATGAATAATAATATATTTTACCTAATATACCAGATGCTACTCTAAACCTATCTTTCAAGGTTATAATATAATACTTGATTACACTTTTTATTAATGAATTATTAATTTAAAAATATTTTTACGTTTTACTTACGCGTGTTACTTTTAACTATAAAATCATAGTTTAACAATTGTAATTTTATGTAAATGTTTACACCTAGGTAGAGGCTATAGAACACACCACAAACTGATCGGCAATACTTTAGTAAAACGATAAAGTAATACGCAAATTGTTCAATTAATTTTTTCTCTACTCTTTCTCTCTATATATACATATATGACATATATATATATATATATATATATATATATATATATAATATGTGTGTTTCATATTCACACCATTTTTTTAAAACAATTATCATCCATTTGCAACGTTATTAGCTATCAGAAAAATAAAAACAAGACCTTCGAAGTATATTCAGTCACGTGCCCCCGCGTGTACACACAGTTCAATATTTTGCTATTTACGAAATCTGATAAATTATAATAAGACACCTTAAGGTTTGCACGTATTTAGGAGAGTCAACCGAAAACGAAATTCCACAATAGAACATTAACACGAACCAATGCTCGCGAAACGTGATTTGTAGTTGGGTTAATGAAGATCCTTTATGGTCCAATGACGTCAGTGTATATTAGTCGATTTCTCCTTTTCTTCGCCGTTGAAGTATAATTTTACTATTATATTATGGATGTCTGCGTATCATCTAACCTCTACAAATGTATTGTATTCACAGCAAATATGAAAATTAAGACATAATATCATAAAAGTAATATTTATCGAGAAAAAAACGTAAATTCGGTTGTAAAATAATTGGATAGGTATTAGTAAAATTAAATGAAAAAAACCAATACCTATAATAGGTATCAAATGTGCCTTAAATGTTGATACGTTTCTATCCGATTGACTTGTCTTTTTATGCGGTTTTAATATAAAATTTGAAACAATTTTTAATGAATATTAAAATTGTATAATTTTGTTCAGATATACTTAAATGTACAACGGTCCTCTTGACGGATCCTATTTTCATAACAAAAAATCTTTAATACACACCATTTAACGAGGTCATAAACTGTCAATGAACTTGATTAATTATTAGTTAATTAAATGTAATCTAGCCACATAGTTTTATAATGTAAATTTGGGATTAACTGCTCGAGAAAACAAATACAAAAGTATTAATGTTTAGTTTATTGGTTCAATGCAAAATACTTACTAAGCCTGCATAGTATGCTATTGATATGGTATAACAATATATCATTTAAACAAATTACGTTAATTAATTATCAATTATCATTTATCATTAAATGTTGGACATAATAAGTTCCGTCAATATAGATTAAAAACGTTCGCGAACGAAGGACAATTATTTTCTTCAGTATATTATATAATATTACTTTTGAGTAGGTTCCTTCAATATTAACCGATAGTCATATTATGTACATTAATTTTGTAATCTTTGGATTTCTAAATTAAAAACCTTTTTATTCTTCGTGTGGTACATCGCACTAAATTAAAAACCTAAGAATATCTACCAATGATAACATTTTTTTCCATATATAAATCATACATTTTATCTATAGGTTATAGGTAAGATTTCATTTAACAGACATTTTGAATTTTTCTCTTGTGTTTCTGGATTGGGCCAAGAGCTGTGTCCAAGTTATGTGGTATGTTGAGGCTGGTTAGAACTTTAGCGCATTGGCGGCATTCTGTTATAATTATGTGTGTTTAAAATGTTCCAGTGTCATTATTGTTCCAAAAATAATAAATATATTGTGTCATATAGATTGGTAATTTGTTACGGTTCATTTTTTCTTTTCCTAATGCTTATACTATCGTAATTATTAACTATTATAGATTCAGATACATAGTTTTGATAATATATCAATCAAGATAGAAACATTATAACATGAAAATATCATAACATGTGCATAACATGTACTTATATTGTACAAATCAACATTTATAATTTTTAAAGGAAATTTAAATAAACAAGTAGTTAGTTTAATAATCCTTAAATTACCTACGTTTTTGATAGTTTTTTTTACCTTGTTTTATATTAAAATCATTTGATACTCCATATTATATTGTTAGTTTAAAGACAAGTAGTAAAGTAAATATTTAGCATATATCTAAGCTAAGTACACTAAACTGACGTCATTATCATACTCATCCCAATTCAAACAAACCTCTGAATACTCAAAATAAACATCATCACCGTCTATTTATTAACTAGGGAATCTATTTAGAAAATTTACTTTTATTGACATTATAGACTTCAATGAATACAGAAATTCAGTAAGTAGGTATCTAAATCTTTCGAGAAGGCTATTTGAACAAGTATTTTACGATTTTACTTGTATTGTGTCCTCAACCTTATTATTTTACTATCATAAATCACCCTTCACTTTATATTCGATACCTCATTCCTATCAGAGTTTTAGTTTAATACTATTTGTAAAATACAAAATATTATTTAACTGTCAACACTTCCAAAAATATTTAATTATACAAAATATTATGATTGTGCCTAAAATGTCAGTTGTTTTTATAGTATTATGTCTTAATTGAAATTTTATTGTATCTGTTAATAATGTTAATATACAACACTTTGTATCATAACCTAAACATGCATTATTTTCTGAAAAACTTAAATAATTAAAATACAATATTTGTTTTCTCCAAAAAAAATTTACAACACCTTAATACCTTAAGGAATTATTTTTTTTTATTGTTGCAACATATTATATTTTCAATTACATTTGAGAAAATGTCTTTATTTCAATGAGAGTTTTTTCCGAAGAATCAAAACATCTCAAAACACTCTCACCGCAACACGCAAATTTAAACTTATCTCAACAATTTATTTACCCTTGCTTAAGTAATATACAGCTGTGACCTGCTGGCATATCGAAAGAAAAATAAACTATATGTATTAGGTATTTTCGTACACTGATAGTAATATATTAAGAAATGCATCGGAATACCTACATCCTGCTTCAAATAAGAGACACAAAAACCGTTATCCGAAATTGAAGACTTCACAGTGACAAATTCGTCTATTGTTTGATATAAACGATGTCGCGTGTCACATTTGAGTTTGACAGTAACAGATGCATGCAAAAAAAAGAAGACACTCGTCTCATAAAGTCGTGTTTTGGAACTATTGTTCCATGGTTGTTATTGATTCTGTATAATATGCCCATCAATGGTTAAAAACAAGTAATATATAACTTTATTTTTCATAATATTTACCAACCATAAAACAATATGCTATAAGTTAGACAATATAACGAAATAACGTAGCAACATTTATTTTTTTGGACTGGAGAATCAAAACTATAAGATTGATTTTCAAAGTAGGTATACATAATATAGAGTAGATATGCAGACGTGGATATAAGAGAGGGGCTATGAGGTCTAACCTACCCACTTAACCTTAGGTACTTGAAATATTTTAAAGGTTACCTTAATTTTCAGCATGTTAACTAGGGTAAAGAGGTTAGAGGAGCAATAATACTATGCTTAAAACATATTTTATCATATTGTTTATTATTGACATTTAAGAGTGATTGATCATAGTAATTTTTTTCATCTAAGCTCCCCTTTTTCATTTCTACATCCACACCTGTAGGTAGGTAGTATACCTTAATTAGTATGGGTGTCTGACTGACTAATGTTTAAAATGTAAATTTTCAGTTTTAATATCAAAATTGTTTAAATAATTAATAACTAAACACTTTAAATTTTAAATTGATCCAATCTTTTATTATTTTCTATCGTAAAGGGGATGTTATATATTTTGTGAAGCCAAAAAATACCTAATTTATGTTTACCCATAAAATATAATACAATACAGAAAATTATTTCCAGTTATAATAACTATATATTTTATTATCTGTAACCAGTGGCAATTTTGTATATTATATACTAAAAAATATTTAATTTTCGTGAGTCTAAACAAAATCCATGTGTGATGAGCCACCCTATAGCGGCCTATATTGATTGAAATACGAAGCTTCTTCACGAGCCTTCAAGAATCTATTGATAAAGCTTTTATTGAAAACGGTCTAGTAGTTTTTGAGGCTATAGTGTACAAAGAAAGAAACATTCATTTTTGTGTACATAGATACATAGTACGATGAGAGAATAAATTGTTTTAAATTGGAATTGCCATATTTTATTAAATTCTTGAATGGTATCAATAATATATATAAAGATAGAGTAATAAGATGTCGACTTTAATGGTTTAATTTATAAATATTTTATACGAATGAACTTAACAGATGTTCACTGTCAAATTGACAAATTAATATTACAAAACGACTTCAAGAGGCGTACGTAATAATTATTATATTATGATAAGTTTAAAAATTAAACAACTTTTTTAAGAGATATTTAGCACGAATGAAAAAAATCGAACCGTCGAAGAGCTAAGAAACGGACGTGAGAATAGTTGTACAAATAGTTTACAAGCCTGTTTGGAAAATTGATTTTAGTAAGTGTTTCGACAAAAACGTATTGTCAAAATAAAACAAAAATTATTGGGGTGAAAGGTGTAACCATTGATTCTCACCAGCGTTTATTTTCACTCCAACGATGATTAGATACAAATCCATCACACTTGAAAAGATTGGAAATAGGTATAGTAAAAAATAACCTTTGAGTAAAAAAAAAAAAAAAAACAAAGAATATTATATTTTGATTTCACGCTCTTCCGCGTAAATTTATAATGTCCCTCCACCGTTTGCAGTTTATCTACAGTTAGTGTAGCCGCCAGTGTAGGTATACGAAAATCAAACAACAGCGCAATGTTTAACGGACTCGAACTAACATTTTAATATTTGATTTCCGAGTAAAACTCATAACTAGTATAATCCAGACGAATCGAAGCGACCGGTGAAGTTGTATGCAACCATATTCATAAGGTACCATATATGTTTGTATATATGTATAATATCTTTTACAAATATTTTACAGATTTTTATACTACCGTGTTAGTACGTCGTCATGACCGCAAATTAAAAAGCTATGAAGCAAACATTCGATAGACGCAGATAATAGAAAACTAGATTTAAATTTTACATGATATTATGACTTATGAGTATACGCTCTTTTGCTGACATTTAAAAAAATGGTTAAACGGAGCGTATTTGAAACAAATAGGAAGGTACATTAATTAAAGCTGAAGATTTGAGTAAAAATTGTATCAACTGATTATAAATTGAAAAAAAAAAACAATAATTATATGGCATTATACTAGGAAAAAAATATATGTTATATAAATATAATAATTTTCATCAAAAAAAAAATTGCGTATTATTTAATATGAACCGAACGAAAAAATCTATTGATTTGTTACTTCTCGAGTGAAAAAAATGTGCATTTATATGACGTGTCTTGTTAATTAATGTGCGGTGACGACGGTCGACGACTACGTTATTTGATGGATTTGCGCGAGATTCATCTTGTGCGGTAATGGAAAGCGCGGATACATATTAAATTGTACGTAATAAGAATAACGAACTTGAAAACATAAGTCTTCCTCAGTCGCTGTCCGCACACTTACAACACGGCACCGCTGCCACTAATCAAATGTTATTGATTATCATTAGTATTACTATTGTTTTTGCTGCGTATACGATAAACAATACACGCACGATGCATGTTTAAACTAAATAATGATTATGATACACGCCTAACCGAGAGATTTTTATCATGTCACGCGTGAATTAATGAAAACGTACATTTCGGGCAGAATCAAACGCATTTCGTATTGTACACGGTAAACAAAACGCATATTACTATATATAACACATATTAACATAAGTAAATATAATAATAATATATTACTATAACCTCGAACGTTTGCAGTATGTGTCTTGACTCTTGAGTAAACCATGAGCGATGCGTATGATGAATGTTCAAATGTATGGGTACAAATGATAGTATCATTATCAATCCACACATTACGCATATTATTATTAAATATGCCTACATGTCCGTCTCGTTAACTACCCACCTATGTGGTAGGTATGATGTTGCATATTGTGTTTGTTTATTTAAAGTTTATCGAGATAACCAATAGGGCCCACGTAATAAATACGCACGAATAGTGATCCATAAGACTCAAACGTCCATTTAGTTTTGTTTTTACAACCCTGAATAATTAAAGATTGATATGTTTCGAATAATGTCACAATATCCTTTTGGCTATTGTGTTAAGTCGTTTTTCTCATGACAGCATTAACTATGCGTACCATAAATATATTAAATAATGTTGAAAAGGGTTTTATTGTTATATTTGACAATTTTTAAATAAAATATTCTTATTAAACAAAAATGAGTTTATTGACAAAAAATTAAATTTTCGAAGGATATCGTTATTGATATCCACTCAATCTTAATTCTTAATAAATATCGTTTTTCCTACTCTCGCCATATTATAATTCTTGAGAAATTCAACTTAAAATACGTGCATAATAAATTATTAAAAACAGAATATGTTTATTTTCATTTTAATAATAGAATATTTTACGATGATGAAAAGATTAATTAAGTGTTATTAGTCTTGGCGGAAAAGGATATTAGAAAATACGGAAAAGTTGCTTTTAACGGAAGCGGAAATGTAAGTTACAACATCTACAATTACACTAAAGTTTCAAGAGCTTGCAAAAATATATCTTAGACATTTTATGAAATTCAACACTTAAATATAATTTATAATATTATTTATTTATAACTAACAACATTTAAAAGTAGATAACTGGATCGGTTTTACGTGCCCATATAGTATTTATATTATATATGTATTTATTTTTCCTTAAGTAATAACAGCTCTAATATAAAGTTTAAAGTGCAATTTGTATCAATATTGAATTAAATTATTTACTCAATCATATCAGACATAGTTTTGTACTTGGTAATTTGAGCTTTTACATTTGCCTTTAGAGCTTTTAGTGTATATATTTAGTACTTGCATTTTAACGGGAGATAACGCATTTGCTAAACAAACAACGTTTTCATGTGGTGTTATCAAGGATGTTTATTTGTTGTATTTTCAAATTGCAGTAGTAAAAAATATTTTTCTTGAAAATAATAATATAGGTACTAATTATTGACATTGGACTCCTTCAATATTATTCATATTATTGCAATATATATTAACTCAATAGGTTGTCTTTATATGATTTTCTCTGATGCTTCTAAGTCCAGGGTTTACATTGATAAAAAATGTTCACTAGATACCTACAAAAGTGTCGATGTTTAAAAGCTACAACACAATGTTTTGCAGTAGGTACAGTTGAATGCCATTAAAAGCTGAGGTAGAGAAATATATTCAAAACTTTTTAAAATATTCGATCAAGCCAACATAGCACGTAACCTTGACTACTTCGAAATATCTTGTGAGACTTGGAATGAGCTCTTTACGCTGATATCGTAGCTCATTCGTAAGTCTTGTACAATGGAAATCAACAACTCCAATAAACCGGAATCGGAATACAAACATGTGAGTATAGTATAATATATAATCACATAAATTTAAATTGTTTTTTTAAATTTAACCTTAAAAAGATGGGCAAGTGGATGTCCTCTGTTGTACAGTATATTACAAATGGGTCACTGTAATGGATGGTGTTAAATTTGAATTCAATGATATATAATATCATTGTATAAGAAAAACGACAGTCAGTCAACCTATGATATTAATTATTACTAAGTATATTTAATGATATAATTCTGAAAAATTAATATATATATATATAACCTATTTACGATGAATCTTGTTTTAAATTTTCAATCGTTAGCTATAAAAGTTTAACATTTTATAAATTTTCAACTATAAAATAATTATGAAATTTCAAATTTACTTAAATGCTTATTAAAAAAAATTGTGCCTTTGTATTTTTAATATTTTTCAACTACTATTGTAACAATATACAGAAGCCTTGTATTAAACTTTCACGCTTTTTAGCTAAACATATAAAATTTGATTGATATTTGTAGAAAAAAATACAAAAAAAAATTGAAATTTGAAACTGTCCGTAAACAGCTCAAAATGAATAAAACATTTTTCAAAATGTTATGGTGTATAGGAAATAAAAATATAAACATACAGTAAAATTGTCATGTATTTAGATACAGTTATTCGTTATTGAATTACAAAAAAACAAAATAAGAAAATCGTTTACATGAGAAATTGAGTGAATATGCAATGTTGTAAAAATATGAACCACTTGTAAAAATTTAATTTGACTATCTCTTGTAGACATATATTTTTTTTTTTTTGATAAAGGTAGACAAACTTATGAGGAATATTGTGTTATATTTTCAAATCTTATTAGATTCAAAAATAAAAATTTTTATGTATTTCTACCTCAAAATAATTTGTACATTTTCGTAATTTTTACGTATTTTGTGAATATTTGAACTTTAAATGCTTAAAAAAAAATCATTTTTGTTTTTCTCGACGCTTTTGAAAATTACTGGGAATTTTAAATTTTTTCCTCCTCAATGCACCAACACGACTACTTATCGTGTGGGTAAACAGACACAAAAAAAAAAAAAAATAAAAAAACTCACATCATTATAGAACCAATACATTCATCGCTCCGCTCAGAATCTAAAAATGTACTATTTATTATTGACTGATTATTTTATTTTAGGCTCTTGATTTTGCTACGGATCCGCCTCTCACAGAAGCGCTCACTCATCTGTGGGCGGCTGTTCAAAAACTCGGCGAGGAATCTGTAAAATGCATAGAGGAAAAAAAATCGTTAACGAGCGTGATGGACAATTACAAGCAATTGATGCCAGAAATCAAACAGTCTATTTTATCAGAGCAAAACACAGTGGAAAAACTCAAAGAGGTTTAAATGTTTTTTGCAATACACAAATAATTACGTAATTCATTTATAATCATTAAACATTTTATACTTTTGTAGGAATTAAACTCTGCACATCGTATGTTGGACGCTTCCAACCTCCGAGAACAAATAATTCAAGAATCCAACGATAATTTATTGGCACAAATAAAGACCTTAAAAACCGAATTGGATTCAAAAACTAAACAAATGGAAGAGGAAAGCTTGTAAGTTTGTTTCTACATTTTTTTTTCTTTCGCATAATTCTGTTATGAATTCGGGCAGGTTTTCTTCTATGGGTCAAGGTGATACGAGCCAATTAGAGTTGACAAGAACAAAACGGGAACTGACTAGAATAGATATAGAGAACAAGCGTCTGAATAATCTCTGTGAGTCGTTGAAAAAAGAGCTAGACGGTGCCGAGTATAATGTCAGAGATCTCGAAGCCGATTTAGCTGTAAGTGACCGTAAACAGTATAATATATCCACATTAATTGGTTTGCCATTAATTATTTCCCATATTATGTTTAAGGCTCAAAGTAACAATCTAGTGAAAGAAATAAAAACAAAGGAAAAATTAGAGGACCGTTTAAAAACTGACCACGATCAAATGGAAAAAATAAAAACCGAACTTAGTAACATTAAGAATAATTTCAAAAAGGCTGAATCCAATAAAGAAAAACTTAACGAAACATTAAAAGACCTAAAAGTAATATAAAACAAAAAGCTGTTTTAATTAAATAATAAATATATATTATATTATATTAGTTTTGTTTTTAGATTACAAATAACAATTTAAACACAAAAAATACTTCGTATGATAAACAAATAAAGAAATTAACTAGAGAATTAAAAATTAAAACTGAACTGAGGGCTGAAAGCGTTAAAGAAATAAATAGACTTCAAGATAAAATAAATGTATGCTAATATTGTCATTAATCCAATAAATTACGTACAATATTTTTCTTGAACTGTATAATTTACACTTTGTTATGGCTTTCATCATTAGTATCAAGAAAATGAATTATTAAGAGTTCAATCCGAACTGACGCGTTTGATTGCTACTCATGAAACATCTGTCAGAAAACGACAAGAAATTGTAGAGGAGGTTGAAAAAATTTCTGAGGGAAAAAAAAATTCTGAAAACGACGTAGCTACTTTGGAACGAAACTTAAATGCATTACAAGAAGATAATACTAAACTTAAAAAAATGTTGGAATTAACAGAAAGAGAAAAGAAGTTACTAGAAAAAAACATGACTAAAGTCAATGGTAAATAATTATTCGATAAAAATGTACTATTTTGCTGTAACGGTTTTTCCTTTTTAGAACAAATAACCGCATACATTGAAAAAATGAATATAAAAGAATCAGCATTTCGGGTTTTAGAACTAGAATTTAGCAGCGCACAAAAATATATTGATAAATCAAATTTAGATATAATTATAATGAAGAAAAATAAGGAAAAGTACATAATAATTTATATTTGTTATTATAATATTGTCGATTTTATAAAATACTTCCATGTGCATGTAATACAGGTTACACCAAGAAATAATAAATTTAAAACACAAAATTCAAGAAGATTCGGTGACATTAAATCACAAAGAAGTGGAAGTACAAGAATTAAAAAAAGAAGTAAACAAATGGAGTGATAAGTTTAAAGAGCAAGATCACGACCTACACACTATAAAAACTGAAAGAAATCTGTTTTCAAAAAATCTTACTGAAGCTAAGGTTTGTATCGCCATAATACTTTCTCAAGTGTCGCATTAATTCATTATTAGTTTAATTTGTGTTCAGGATGAAACAGAAGACATAAAAGATAAAATAAAAATGATTTCACAGCAACTCGAACAGCAAAAGGAATACGTCGCGTACAAAGAAGTGCAATTAACGAAAAATGATACAGGTAAATCTACGTTGGCTTGCGAGTACACTAAACTGTATTCACTATAGATCCTCTATAACTTGTCTCACAGTATTAAAACAAACCGAAAAGGAACTTCAGAAATGTCAACAAGAAATCGACGAATACGAGACCCGAGTGGAAGGAATGTCAAATTTATTAAAGAAGAAAAATGAAGACGAAAAGTCGATGATTATGACATTGAAATTATTGCAGAAAAAAATAGAAAAACTTCAGAAACAGAATGATGAAGTGGGTGAAATGAGTTTTTTTTATTTGGCTCGAATGACAGAAACTCATTGAAATTATAAATAAGCACATTGTTTTCGATGCATTAACTTTGATAATACATTTTCACGTTGTTAAAGTTTACATTTTACACAGGGAAACAAAGACAAAAACAAACTCATAAATCAAATGAATAAACGCAACGAGGAGCTATTAAGACAAAAAGATGCTAATGACATATTAAGAACAACATTAGGCAAGGGAGAAGTGGAATATAATAAAAGGATTGACGATATTAGATTGCTGAAATCGGAAGTAAAGAGTTTGAGGTAATTGTTTTTTATCCAATTAAATATGTATTTAATCATATAACACACCAATGCCGTGCATTAGCGCCAAGCTTTATAACTGTTCAGTGTCAAAATTAAATTATACGGTTATTAAATTGCATAGGTACATGCAAAAGTTTCAATAAAAAAAAGTATAAAAAAAATACTGTGTGACAATATTATGGATGTTGGCACGGTTAGCACAAATATTTAGCATTTTAGCATATATTAATAAAAAACTTGAATGTATTATGATTTGTGAATGGCGATTATTTGAAAAAAAAGTTATGTTTATTATCATATTATCATTTTGAATTAGTTTAAAAATGTTAATTTGTACATTAAAATAAAAATCGTCGTTCTATATAAAGTGGTGTTTGTGTGACGTACACGTATCACACTACTCGACATTTTCGACATCGAGAAAAATGTTTGAATCATAATTAATATATACCTATTAATAAGTAACCATTTATTTATTGTGTATGAAAATATACTTACAGTGGGAATTAGTTAAATTTTATTCGTTTCTATGGTGACAAACAAAGCGTTGGGAAAAATCGGTTAGAAAAATAAAATAACTGGGTACTACCTAGCCCAAAAACATTTAATGTAAAAAAAAATAAACATAAATCATGAAAATACATTAACACCTGTCACCGCTACCGTATAAAATTAAAGTATTATAATTATTTGATTGATAACAATTATTTATGATTTTTTTTTATTTAACTTACGAACAGCGGCATCTATTTCGTTAGTTTTAAAGTCTTATTTATACATTTGTATTCTATTTTTTACAATGTATACATACTTAACTTAAATTAAAGTTGTTTTGATCCTGTTGCAATTGAGTTTGATGATTTATAATTGATACAGTAAGTCCTAACCTAACCTAACCTAACCTTGTAGCATATACATGTATCTTTCAGTAGGTATGTGGTGAAGAGCCTAGATAATAAATATTATATATTATATTATATATAAATGCTCTCTAGTAGTCTAGTATGTGGTATTTTATTTGTTTATTATTATAAAGGCCAAACATATTATCTATGTACGAATACATGAAACTTGAACCGTCTATAAGTGATAGGATATAAAATGAAGAATGGATAAGTAATAAATTAATTATTGAACATATTATATAATATACAAATTATAAACATAAAACAAATATGGTAATATAAATAAAAGTTGAAAAAAAAAAATTGGTCATATCACATCGGTAATTAAAAATAAAACATTTTATTCATACTACATTCATACATTTCATATTTTCATTCTGTCTATACTAATAATACTTCCCAAATAATGGGACAGTACCTGCTGATAAAAAAAAAATAGTAATAAAAATATTACTTTTCTTTTAATAAAACGAATTACTTAAACTGAAAATCAATAACTGTTTGGTTGTTTTAAAACTTTTAGTTTTTTTTTTTATTTACTTGAATAGTTGAATTTATTTTTATCACACGTTATTTGCTATTAAGTAACAAAGCATTGATTGATGAAATATTGTTTTAATAAACAAATCATTTTTAAAAAAATAACTACCATACTTTTATAAAAAAAATGTCCTCAGTTTGATAATAATAACAATCATTACAATCTCAATATTAACCACAGTTGAAGAGAACTGAATATCTAAAATAATTGTAAAACAGTTAAAATAACATCGATTAATAAACTGTTCCTTTATTTAAAACTATTTTCTTAGATTCTAACCAGTAATAGACCAATCGGTTATATATTTCTGTTTTAAGATTGCATACTATAGGTTAGGTTAGGTTAGATTGCATATTATAGGTAAATCGAAAATATTAAAACTACCAATTTCAGAATTTCAGAATTTCAGCGATTGTGTTCTTTTATATTAAAAGGGAATTACTTTATTAGAGACCTATTATAAATTGTGAATAAATTCAGTTGCTTAATTTGGGATCAACATCTTTCTTGGGTGTCTAACGCGGTTCCCAACCACTGCGGAATATTTTCTTCTCGCACTTTTAGATGATTTGGTGGAGTAGTTAATATAATTTTTTTTTATAATGTGTTTCATGTTTCTGACATTGGTTTGTGTAACCTCATCAATCAATTGGAAATTTAACAGAGATTTCCAGCAGTTTTATAAAGCGCATTAAAAAATAACTACAAAAAATCGATAAAAAAAAACGTACATTTTTATCGAAATCGTGACCACTATTACAAACGCAACACCGCTCATAATCGTTTTTGTCGAATAAAATATAATCGCCTATTCTGAATAATAATACATCACTTTTTAGCACGTGAAAGTTTTTATTTAAAAGATTTTAAAAGGATTTTTTCACATTCTTAGACATAACGGCAATAAAATAAATTTATTACATCATAAAAATAGAAATTATTGAAACTTTAAAAGAAATTTTTATAATTATACAAGAGGTATCTAAATACATAGTATTATCAACTTAATGTTTCGATCCTAGGATGCACAAAAAGTTAGTCATATTAATGAGGAAATATATTTAAACAAACGTATTTTATACATTATTACAGTATTACACTATATATGCACTGTGCAGTGTGCATAGTAGATATAATTAAATTTATAGAACTGTTATTTTATTAAATATTGAATAATTACTGTATGCAGTGGCGTATTTAGGGGTTTTCCGCCTACAGGCATTTTCCGATTCACAGCTTTACCCTCCTATCCGTCCTAAATTTCGCCGTCTTTCCCTCCCCATAATTAGCATTGATTGCGTGAATTTTTTGTTACCTATGTGCGTACTGATTCGTACCATATTGCGTATGTGTAGGTAGCTGTTTAATTATGAGCGAACGGAAGCGATTGTTTACGGTTTATCTTGTAATTCTAAATTGTATAATAAATAATTCGTATAAAAATAGTTTTTACAGTCTGTATGAATAAATGTATAGTGATTTTTTTGATTTTTTAGAAAATTCTTATTTAATATGCACACATAATATGGCATAATAATATATAATGAAATAAAATAAGTCTACTCTTCTAAGCTATAATTTGAAATGAAGTAAAAATATGTTACCTTTTGACAAAATGATAAAATTAATTATACAATGTAATAAGTATAAGTAACAGTTTAAGATTACATGTATAGAAAACGAAAACGGAAATAAGTTGGTTTTTTTGTATATTTTAGCGATAAATAATAAGCTCTATGGTATGCTCTTGTTTATGAGTAAAAACTGATATGTTATTTTTAAATTTAATCAAATGTTTTATTACAAAAAATATTGCATTTTTTTGTATAGAAAACTGCCTTACATGCAGAGCACTCAGAAATTTCAAATTTGTTATTTTGTTTTGTTGAACCCTCTAAGGTTTTTTTATTAAAATTATTCTTAGTATAATGTACTGTTTTGATTTCGTTGTAAAATGTTTATTTTCTCGTCGTTAACGCCTACTCAAACCAGGAAACCATATTGGAAATTTTATTGATAAACAGCAAAATAAGTATTACGAAAAAATTTTAATTGATAACAAGTCTTTAAGTTAAATTAATTTATCACGTAGAAATACCAATAGGTATATTATTATTATTATTTATTATTCATAGATAATATGTAAAAATCAATGTTTATACTATAAATTAGTATCTAAACTGCTTGTTTTATTGATTTTTAGCGTTCAAAAAAACTTATTGATGAAAAACCTATCAGAAATAAATGATATAAGAGGCGAAGTACTTAAATATGAGCAAAAACTAAACAGAGAACGTCTGAAATGTCGGGCTCTAGAAGACATGTTAATCAAACCTACAAACGTACACCGTTGGAGAATATTAAAAGTAATAATATACTATTATGTGCCTCCAGTGTTTTTTTTAAATTTTAATTAAATTATATTAAATAATTTTAAAAACAATTCCGAGCAAATACGGCTGTATAACTTTTAATTTTTGTTTTTTCGTAGTTTTGGGAAATTACTGGGAATTTTTAATTTTAGTTTTTAACCTCTCAAATGCACCAACTAGATTCAATTCACTACCAGAAACCACCCCAAAGGATGAACATCGAAGCATCATTTTTTTGACCATTTTTCGTGTATATAATTCAGACATAATATAGAGTACAGATATAAAAAAACAAATCTTATAAAATCAATACATCCATCTCTCCTCTCAGAATTTTAAAAATCGTTAAGTAGAAAAAAGTGTAAATAAGAAGTTAATTAATGTAAGGCGTGGAGAGGGAATTCTCGGTATCCTGATACTGATTTCATATTATCAATTTATTGTAAATCCATTTGTGACAATATCGTTACGTTACCAATATAACACAATACAATATATGGCTAAAACATTATACCTACACCGATTACAACTGCACTCGTCATAAACCACTGTGACTAGGGTGACAAAATATTATTTCAAAATGCCCGTGCTCGCCCACACGAAAATGTATAATGTTCGCAGCAGTTCAAAATAATTGTCATCTGTCACAAATAGTTTACCGAGATCCCCGTGGCACCACGCCATGCCGGAATGGTGTTAAATAATTGCATTTATGACAATAAACATTAATATAATATACTGTTATCGTCCAGAACACTGATCCGCCGGCTTACGAGATGGCTGCCAAAGTGAAAATCCTTCAAAAACGGTTACTCGAACAATGCACCAGAGCATTCGACAAGGATTTGCAAGTCCAAGAGATGCAGACTAGGTACGAAAAACTGAAAGATGAATTCATTAAGCTACCAGGCAGAGATATCTTCAAAGAGATGAACGATATCAAAAGAACTCTATTAAAAAAAGACGACAAAATGAGGGTAAAGTCGGTTTAAGTGATGCGGTTCAATTATGGTTTAATTATTTTTTACATTTAACAAATGCATTTAGAGCTTATCCGGAGAATTAATTATCAGTCAGCAGACAACAAAAGAGTGCATGTTTGACTTAGAGAGAACGAAGAAAGACTTAAACGAATTTAAAAATAAATATTACGAACTGGTAATCACTTTTAATTCATTATAATATAAAAACAAATTGTACTGTGATTTAAGATTTAAATTTCTTGTTTTTCTTTTTTGCAACTTTATAGACAAAATTACATTCACAAAGACGTGGTATATGTTTTGGTAGGTAGTTTAAACATAAATAAAGCGAATATCTGTGGAGTTAAAATACCTAGACAAGTAGTTCTCCTTTTCGTTTAAACTAGCTATTAAACTTTTAATTATAAGAGATCATTTATATTCAAAAATTAATTATTTTTACTGAATAATCTTCTTTGATCAACAATATAAAGTGTAAACTTATTATTTTTGAACAGAATCCTCTATGTATTATTTTGATGAATTTTTAAATAAGGACTATGGTTTTTTTTTTTTTTTAACAAAAATATATCAAAGAGTTGTAATTTTATAATGACCCTTCGATCAAAATCATCCAGTAGAAACCAATTGATTTTGTAGGGTACTTTATAAGCTACTAATCTTACGTGACAATTCTCGTAAAAACAAATAGATAATGAAACTTAAGAAGTCAAGAATAAGTATATCACTATAGTAAATGTCATCGACCCTTATTCAATGGCTTCAAAATATAATATTTTGATGAATAGTAAAATACAAACTCGTGAGGTTTTTTTTAAAAAAAAATATTGTCGAGTTCATATTTTTATATAGATTCTATAATACTAAGATACTAAAGTACATAAAATGTAAGTTGTTCGATATGATGTTATAATATATACTGTTTTCGCTAATGTTTCAGAAACGCGTTGTGACGAAAATAAATCTTAAAAACCAAAATACTACAGCATTAGCCAAACCGAATTCAACTCCTACGAGTTATAGCAAATTTTTGGATATGACTATATAGGTAAAACCTTTTGTTTGAACTACAATTTTTTTGTAATTATAAACAAATATGAAAAGTTTCTTTTTACTTCAATTTGAGTGTGTTATAGTAAGCTTATATTTTCCTCAACACTTCGTTTTTGCCAAATTAATATATGCAACTAATTGAACATATTTTATTAAATTCAAAAATAATAATTTTAAAAATTATACTGTGAAATATTTTTATTTTTTGTAACACTTCTTATCATAAATCACAAAATGTGAAAATGTGTATTAAATTCACAAAAATGTAAGTGAAGTGCATTGGAGATACCTACTTGATTGGTGACTTGTTATATCCTTCGACGAAACCTCGAGTAGTTGGAAGTTAAATTTTTATTTAATTAACAATTCATGGCATCGAATTCGTTTAGAACCCTTTAAAGGTTTAAAGAGTCACCTAGAATAAATAATTCGGTGACTAGAAAACATCTGTAAAATATACATTTTTTGAAACTATGAATCATTAACTTTTAGTAGTTACAAACCTCATTAATACAATTTTTCTAAACCTACCCACTGTAGTATGTCTCTATATTATATAATCTTTAAAAAATTCAGTTTGATTATAACAAGTGTAATCTTTTTTATTGAAAATAAAATAGCAATATATAAATTATCAATATTTAATGAATAAATCACCAATACAATTAATAGTATAATTAACTGTTGAATATTATTAATTATAATATTATGATAAATATAACTAACTACTAGTAGTTAATATTTTTTGAATTTTAAACATCTCTAATTCAATTTTCAAATTCCATAAACAACTTTTTACCATACATCTGAATAGATGTATTCACTTGGAAGTTTTAATAGAATCGTAAAATCGCCAATGCATTTCAATTAGTTGTATGTTTTTAAGCATAATTTGTATGCAATAAACATGTTTTTATGGTTTATGTGTTCCTAAGTAAGACGCACACTGAGGACATCTGTGGTCAACTTTTTGAAAGGATTTCATAAATAACGGTAAACATGAACATATTGTGCACCTGAAACATAAAATTAGAAAGTTAGAAAAAATATTGTTTTTATAGTAAGTATAGTGTATACCTGTGGTTAATGGTTACATTATAGGTAAACCATAAATGTATGCGTAGTGATAAGATATTAATATAACAAAACTTCACTATTTGATGAAAGTTAAATTATTACAGAATAATTTATGTATATAACTATATGAGTATAATAGGGATAGATCCAGAAGGGCCAAAGGACCACCCACTATCGGTCTACCTGTCCAGCTACCCGGTGATCGCCGGAGGCTCTTGGATATTTAAATATTTTTATATATTGGGTGCCCTAGCCAAATGAGTAAGAAATAAGAAAAAGAATTTAAGTTTACTCGCGATTGCCACGAATTTTTTAATGTTATATATTACAGTTAGTATATATACTCATATATTAATAATATTATGAACATTGCCTCCCTTTTACCCTGCTCTGAAAAAAATTCTTAAATAGCCATTTTTTAAAGTTATTCATTTAAAATATGGAAAAAAAACAATTTTTAAATCGGTTGAATTCTGATAAATGAAAGCAATTTTCAATAATTGTAAAATTGTATGGTTCCTACACTTTGATAACTAATATGCTAATTCAATAGAAAATAAAGAAAAATAAGAACTCGTAAATTGTTTGATAGAAGTTGCAAATATGTATGAGGGGATGGGTACACAACTATTTTATTTGTGGTATACATGTTTTAAGGGCACCTCACAAGTCACAGATCATTACAATAGATGTAGGTACCTGAGTATGTAGAATATTATATGTAATTATTAATAAATATGTCTTAGCTTAACCTAATACCTTACTATGTAAAATAACATTAACTTACAAATATGTTCACAAAGTAAAATCAAAATATATAAAAAGTGAACAGTAAAAATATATAGTGTCGTGGCAAAATTTCTTACAGCCTTTATTCTTTCTATAATTGCCAAACAGAGCAATCGCACTTATCATTATAATACCATAGGTTAAAGTATATTTTTATTTTTCTTTTGCATTGATTTCGGATTGTGGCATTTATAATATGACTCTATACATAAAATAAAAGTTGACCCCTCTAACAATCAGTTGTATTTTCAATTTTTTTTTCAAAATAACAATATATCTTATTAAGTAGTCATTATATCATACTACTATACAATATTTTACTTTGTACCTATAATGTATGACAATAGGTATCTAACAACTATCGCGTTCTAAAATCGATCGATCTAATAAAGAAATTTTCTAATATAAATACTTAAATTGAAATATGTTTCTCTAAGACAATAATAAAACAATATTATATTGTACAGTATAATATTTACCACAGCCTATTGACAAACACAAACAAAAACACAATATCGTAAAACAAATAGCTCCATTGGTCTTTTCAGAAACCAAAACTTCTTCAAAGAACGAATAAATATATTACTCTATTATTCTGCTTTGACAATAATTGAACACCACAACATGTTTAGTAGAATACTAAAACTTTATTTTTGTTTTAGTTCTGTTGTATAATTTTTCTTTTTTTATGTTTATGATATTTTTATGCTTACGTGAGATTATATTCAGATTAAATAAAACTTTTAAGTTCTAATGTGACTTGTTTAATTCTATTTTTCTGAGCTATCTTATCATGAAGTATTAAAATCCTAATTCCAAACAAAGAATACAGTTAGTATAATATTTATACATAAAAAAAGCTACTTAACTCCGCTTTTAATGAGATATAATCGTACAATTTTTTTATTATATAATTTTAAATATATTATAATAACTCATTGTTATTTAGCTTCATTTTAATTGGCTTATAATTTTTTCCAAACACATTAAAACATGGTATAAAAAATTAAAAATGATTTCTGGTGTACCTATTAAATAAATGTTTATTAATTTAAATATAAAATCAACTATCCCAAACCACTCTTATAAAAAAATCTTAATATTATAAAGCCTCGAAAGTTATTAAATATATACATACGAGTACAAAAATATTTGATATTACTAACACTGAATAAATACTTAATATTATTATAAATAACTAATAAGTATAGGCGTACAAATAATAACAAATCTTTAAATCTGGAAGTCCTTAAATCAATAATAATTTTTATTTTGTAATAATGTTCTGTCTACCTATTTGTTTAAAATTAAGGGAAATGTCGTATAACTTACAATAATATAATTTTAAATTGACTGTAAATAATTAAATATGCTGGATTGATTATAAAACTAATAAAATAACAAACTCAAACTGTCAATTAATTTAAAAATTCAAAATATTTTACAAAAGTTCAATCTTTACACACACACAAGTAAGTAAAGTATAATAATATAATCAAATTAAAATTGAGTACACGCACTACAATCATAATATTTAATAACAAAAATACTTCATACCAACAACCGTACTTACAAAATTATCAATAGAAATAGTCTAAAAATATTACAAGTATACAAAGCATCATTATTCAAAATATTAGAGCCACAAAACTGAACAAAACACATAAAGAGCACTCAAAAAGTCGGTCAACCCACATATTACTATAGAAACATAGTAGTACACCCATCCACTTGTTCCATAAATGGTAACACAATATTAATTTTAAACTATAAATTATAATAAAAAAAATCTTTTTACAAATAGGATCATTGAATAGTTATAAAATAATATATATTTTGTGTAATATATAATAATATAGGTAATAATATACCAAACGGTGGTATACAAAAAATCTATATCACTGACATTAGAACAAACGAATTAAATCATATTGTGTTTTAATATATTATTATATACATACCCTACAATAAATATTAGCATGCAACATAAATATGCTTCGTTTGACGGCGATTTATTGGTTTTGGTAATTATATTATTATGGCACGTCGGACAAAACATGTGGACTGGGTTTGGACCCAAAGCTAGAAATAATACACAAATAATAGTATTATTATTATTATTAAAGTAATCAGCTTTTCGTTCGAATGAAAAAAAAAAAATTTTGGAAATCCACACTACATAATATATTTGAGATAATACTCGGTATTATAACTATCGTAAACCAGCAACTCCGTAGAAACTGTTTTCATTTTACTGTATTAAAAAGATATACACTTCAATTGCTATTATTTTATTATTTATATCATATTATAAACAATATACATATTTACAATCTGTATATTATGGTAAATACAATATGTAAAAGTGATTTAATTATAAATTTGTGACATGTGGACTTGATGGAAGGAGGTTTCCATCAAAAACTCCAAATAACCATAATCATAGTTAAAAACTCCATTAAGATTATTATTTGCTATAAGCTTATAACCTTTTATTATAAGAAAAAGCGTTCTAATAATTTTTTTTTTAACAATGCTTCGCTAACTGTTAAGCTGTTTTTAATATGAAAATTATTTTGATTTACATGCGACATGTCTAATTAACAAAAATAAATCAATTATAAGATACACCCTAATTTTTTTTCAACATTTAAAAGTATTTTCAATACTATTTAGACTATACACAGTAATAATATACTTTCCAATCATTTTGCCATTAGTTACATTTTAGAAACTCATAAAATACATACTTTGTTCTATTATTATACAATCAGGTGTAAAATGTTGTTGCTGTGCGATGTGATCATTAGTATACAACAAACTTGCTGGGAATATTCCTGGGCTTTCAGCATATGGCGGTGGTGGGGTGCTTTCCCTTGGTAATATTTTCGAATTATTAGGATCCATGATTGGTATTCGGCGTATTTTATGGTAAAAAATGTATAATTATGTAAGATTTTGTAAAACACTGAAGCGTTTAATACTTTCAACACAATTTTCTGTATACGACTGATCGTATTAGTATGATAGGTAGTAGGTGATGCATTCATCGACTTTTTTAAGGTGAACATGATGAGTTTTTAAGAGCCACAAAACACTCGAGTTTTAAATGGTAATTTAAGTACAAAAGACAACTTAAATGTACACTAGTGCAAATCGTACAGATAAGATAAACAACAACTGTAATAATTATTATGTTCATACAAATTATATAATGACGATAGGCAGATGTAGGTAAGCACATAAAAAATAGCACATATCTATTAAGTATTAAATAAGAATCATTTTCAATTCATAACAAACGTTGAGATTATAAAACGGTTATTATTGTTATCATTTAAATTGAAGACAAAACAACAAGAAGTATTAAATATTATAATATAATTATAGGTAGGTGTACTTAGGTAAATATATATATATATAAATAATATGATAAACTTGACACTGAGGTTTTTATTACATATTTATTAAGTAGGTATCTTTGAATTCTGAGTGCTGCAAGCAATGGAATTAAATCTATACTAATATATAAAGCCTTTTGTTTGAACGCGCTAATCTCAGAACTACTGGTTCAAATTGAAAAATTATTTTTTTGTTGGATAGTCCATTCATCGAGGAAGGCTATAGGCTATTTCACACCACGCTACGACAAATTAATAGAAGCCAGGGGAAGTGCTCAAACAGGGATTTTGAGATTTACGGTGGAAATGTTTACTTATATAAACGGTCGCTATTGGTTATAGAAAAAATAATTGATAGATAAAGTATTTATTTATTATTGGTTGCCATTGGTTAATCGAGCAGATCAGGTATCAAATCGAATTTTCGCACATTGCCTACCAGGGTGGCTAATATGCATTTTCTGCAGTGAGTTGCACCAAAAAGGTGTTGAACAGTCACAATTTTTTTAGGAGTTGTCATTTTTACGGACTGCGAAGCGCGCAGGAGCAGCTAGTCTTTTATACATATGGATAATAATAATAATTATTATTATTATAATATTTTTTTGTAATCAATAACAACCATTTAAATAAACAAAAAACAAAATAAAATAAATGTATTATAATTACACAATCACGCATTTTCTACGTACGACTTTGTTTTATTGTGCCGTAATGCAACAAGGATTCAATTATATATATGTATAAATGAATGTTTGTGTGAAGATTAGACCTTGGTAAAGAAGATAGGGTTTATAAAAAACAGTTAAATTTGGTTTTCTCCTCTTAAATTTTAACAATAACAATTTTTTTTATTAAAGAGTTAACATTTTATAGGCCTAATTTCTAAGAAAAAATTGGAAAGGGTTATTTAAAAAACGGTATTTTTTTAAAAAAGGTTGAATTAAATGAGTTTCGAAAGGGTTATTTTTTGGGAACTTTGTGAAAAGGGATAGTGATAAATGCTTTTTGAAAAAATAGTTTTTGGAAGGGTTAAATTTGTACTAGGTATTTACTTTTTTTTTATCATAGTTACACCAAGTAAAAACGACAAACTTGGTATAACTTTTGTACTTTAGAGTTAATTCATACACTTACGTACAAACAGCACGGGGTTCACGATATTTTGATTTGGGATAATTTTTTCGGGAAAAAGAAATTATTCGATAACCTCATGTTTACTTCTAACGTTTAGCGATTTCAATAGGATATTGCACTTTAAGTTTAAACAATTTATTATTAGTAGGTATCTATTGAATAAAGTTGGTAATTTTTATTTACATATCTACAGGCTACGGTTGTATATAGTAATATATTATACATAAAAAAAAATATTCATTTAGTTCCAAAAATAAATGTTAAGATAATTTACACTATACATCATCATCATCAAAAACTATATTGTTAGAAAACTCCATTCCTTAAATAACAAGATGAACTTATATTACGTATTTTCATAAGTATATAATTTAGATGTAAACGAATATCCCACCACCAGTCTTAAACTTCCTGGAAGTTGTTCCATCTATACGACAGAAGCCATATAATAATCATCAAGTCAATGGAACACATACTCGATCATGGAGACTCATTAAGTACACTCTAAAGTTTAAAGAATACAACTGACACATCAGACATAACAAAGCTAATAAAACATAAAATAAGTCGATCAAAAAGTAGAAGAATCAACATATATCTAATCTAGATTTCTTGACACAGCAACATCAAAGATAAAGAGAAGGCAGATCAAGAACCCAAGAAAGCAGTAAAATCTTCAGAACCCTTGATAAAACAAATGCAGATTTAAAAATCAAATCAAAGAACTCGCTCGAATCAAATTGCAAACACACTGGCTTAAGCAAAACATTAAATATTAAGAGAAATCAAAAATATTATCTTCGACTGGCCTAACCCACCTCTCAATAGAAGGGTTAAGGTAATTATATCAACATACTCCGCATCGGCCACACCTGTCTTACACATGGACACCTCATGGCAAAAGAATAAAAACCAAAGTGCAATTCTTGTGGAACTGAACTCCTTAGTCAATCACTTAATCACAGAATGTGTACCTCCAATACACAGATGAACTCTACAACCTCAAAATACCAAACACCCTAGATGCAGCACAAATTGTTTAACAAAAAACAAAATAATCGTAACTAATGGCCAATGTCACCGATGTTAATTTATTAAGAATAATAAAAAAAATAAAATAATAATAATAATAATTTAGGTAACGCTCTATAGGTTTTTTGACATGTTGAGGTCACTTTTAGTCATTTTCCAATAATTGATAGAACCACTTTAAAGCACGAGAGAGATTAAAAAGATGCCTTTGTCGTCGACATAATTGGCAATATTTTGTGTTGTGGGCTGTTTAGAGGCATAACATATATGTTGTACAAGATACGGGTCACAGAATACAACTATATAGGGGTACCTAAACTAAAAAATCTAACTCAAACAAAAATGCAAGTCCCTTCACAATTCACAAAGGCCTTATAGATTTAATTAATTTAAAAAGGACCTGCATTATTTTATAAACCTATTTTTCAAGATTTTTCTAAGCTAGAAAACCACTAGAGTCCACTCAGAAATGGCTTAAATATCCCTTCACTTCCTTGAAATTTTCGCCACAGGCTCATAAGAATAGTGTGCGCTGTTTGATTTAATTTTCTTTTTACATTATACCTATTAATCCCAAACCAAGTGTTATTAACGAGAGGCTTCTTAGACACGCGTAACCGTAATTTATGTTTTTCTACCCCCTTTATCACGTACACTATATAGCTGTGCACTTGTGTTATACCTATCTGTTCTCTCTCTCTCTCTCTCTCTCTTTGTATATTCTTACAAAATTAAAAAAGAATGTCCGCGCTTTTTATGCTTTCGTGTCCAGCAAAATTGCTGGTTCTTATGTAGCTAGAAATCACAAGGATTTGTATCAAAAAAATAGTAACAGTGTTACACGTCTTATTATCATTATTATTATTATTATTATTTTATTATTATTTTTATTGTTATTATTACTGTATTGCATGATATTTATTGAAACCCATTTAAATAGGTCAATGGCTTCTCTTTATATGTATATATTGTATCAAAGAAGTTTTTTCATTATGGCAGCGATTTTCTTTATGTCGATCTTATCAAACACTTTTGCTGAAACTGAAGTATTTTTCATTGTTACTCGCTTATTTCTCTCAAGATTGGTTTGTTAATATCGTTGTTCTTTCTAGTAATGAAAAATGATGAATTTATCGACTATTCATAAGGTAAAATATAATGCTTTTTGAATGTTTAGACATATCCATTTTGATGTTCCTTATTATTAACGTTGACTTATCCACCAAAAATGCTTCTATGTAAATACACCGATTATTTTATATTATTTTTTAATAATTCAATAAATGTCAGTAAATGAATAATCTATAAATGTCCATTCAAAAATAAAAATAACAAGTAATAATAGGTCGATTGTAAATATTGGGTCTTGACAAGTTTTTCGATAAAATTATGTATTTAATAAACACGATCAGATTAAACCTGCTAGTAACAAAATATTTAGCTTATCGTGTTGCTGAAAAATAAAAAAATCGAAATTTAAATTAATAAATTTACCATATTATGGCATATATTATATACATATAGAAATATGAAGTTATTATCTATAACTGTTGTAACTTTGTCGGTGCAGCTAAACACATTAATTGAACGTAGATTTTCAATCAGTAGGTACTTCAGCATAGTTATTTAATACTTATCTGTAATCTGTAGTATAATATTGAAGTAACAATATAATATGCTCTTAAAGTTATGAAATGTACTGCAATTCCAAATTTTAATTGATTATAATATATAATATTTGATTTACCATCACACGACACATTACCAAAGTATTATGTCACAGTTTAATACTTACGGGAGCGAGGAGGTTTATCAAGTGTCAAAAATAAAATTGTAAAGTACCTATTTTTCTATATATTTAATCGAAAAAATGTGAATATTTACCCAATATACCTACCAGCTTTTAAAAAATATATTTTTATATTCAAGAATGAATAACTATGGATACATAAAATTTTATATAGACATACGTACATAACATAATTTTAAAAACAATAATATTCAGATGTTTTTTTTAGCTACATATATATATAAAGACATTTAAAAAAATTTTGAATTTAAAAATTCTTTTTCCGTACATTAGCCATGTTGAGAAAAATATTTTATCCAAACTTGAAAATTAAATATTGAATCGTTTAAAAGTTTTTCATACTGGAATTTAAAAAAAAAAGTTTAACGTATGATTTTAAGATCGTTTGAAGTTCAGATTTTGATAAAATAGAATCCTCGAAATATCTGTTTTAAGCTATTTATAGGCATTACAGAACTTTTTTAGTATTGACAAAAATGCTATGGTGTGTCAAGTATGTCAAAAACCTTGATAATTGTATACATATCTCTCATACATTTTTCTTATAGCAATTTAAAATTATCAAAAATGCACTGGAACAATTGTATTTTTTTGTAAGCGTTCGAAGTTAAAAATTAAACAAAGTTCGTCTAAATCACGAAATGTTGGAAATTATTTTGTAGTTAAAACTGCGTTTTTTACAATACGTATTCACATTTAATGTCGTGTAGGTACTTACTAATTTACTATTCCTATTACCTACAGTAGGTATAATAGTGATAAGAATCTAATATGTTAAATTGTTAAATATGTAGGTACTTAAATATAAAATTTATCATAACTAGATTTAAAAATTAAAATAGCGTAGAAAACCGACAATAGATAACAGATAATGTTCTTACCTTTAATTTTGATGGTATTATAATATGTCAATTCACTCTAATGTTGAAGCTATTATTAGGTAGTAAAATCTGTTCTATTGAACGCCAATTCGCAAAAGGTTGTACGTTTGTAAGACGGAGACAACTGCCATAATGTGCGTGTGTAGCGAGTAACATCCTCTAAAAATATGTTGTACGTTAATTTTAAAATTACATTTTCTTACAGCTATTAGGTACCTACGCTTTTAGGAAATACCAATTAATAATTATTGAACCCATTTCCTTGTATTTAGTTTATGATTGGAATACTGATTAGCAATTAACTTAAAAATCATAATAATATTTGATCGTGTCATTTTATGCATGATTATTCCATTTTATTATTAAACATCAATGCGTTAGTATTAACATTATTATTGTACCCATATTATTAATTTATAGATATTACAGTATTACACACTATAATAATAAATAAGTAATTATTATTTCGTATGATCGCTCCTTCGTTAAATAGGGAATAAGATTATAAACTGTTTTCCGTCCAATAATAACTACTAACTAGTATCCGTTGAAACTTAAAACTGATTTAAGTTTACAGAAGCTTATAAAATATTTAGATATAGAACATAGATGTGGATGAAATGCATTGACACCTCTATAGATAACCTCTAGATTGAATGGTAATAATTACGTCATTATTTTTATTGATTACAAAAATCATTTTAATAGGTATTTAATTTTAGGAAATAATACGACGATGATCTTACCAAAATAAGTGGTAACTGGACAGCATTTTCACTTTACTTTCTATAGCACAAAACTTTGTGAAGTATACGTAAAGTTACTGGCAATTTAAAGTTATCGCCACTTTTCTAAAACCTCCCAACAAATTCTACTCGGATTTGTAGGACGATGCATGTTTTAGTGCATATGTGACATTAATTGTATTTGGTTGATTCAATATATAAAAATAATAATTATATTTCTAAATTACAGCAATTAACACGTGTGTTCGTTTCAAAATGTTGTTTTTGTGTTTTAATTCTATATAATACCTTAAAAATGTATGATTTTATTTAACTCGCTAATTTTAAAGTTAATATGGGAGAAATATTATCATAATTAAATTTAAAAAAGTTTACCTACTTGCTTTATTTAGTACGTATATCACATGAAACAGTATTTTTTGCCTATCTATATTCAACTTGATTGCTGGTCATGACATCTTTGATTATTTCTTCATCCACGCGTTGCAGATAAATAATTGTCAACATTTTGAATATGTTACGTCTACACAGATTATTCCATTAATCTACTCGAAAAAGTACATTTAAAACTTTATTAAATCATATGTACTTAATTATTTATTTTCATGTTTGAATGCATTTATACATGTACCCTAATTACATTATACAGATTACAATGGTTGGACTGAAGGGTTTTTATGATATAACCCTATTTGTTTTTTTTTTTGTGTTGCGGGGGGGGGAGGGTAAATATTTTAATTCCCCCCCCCCAACAAACATGACCAAATTACACCAGTGAAGCACACGCACATATTATTAGTAAATTTGCTGTACTGGTTAAATGGTTTATACTTTATAGCAGCGGTTCTTAACCTGTGGTCCGTGGCCCCCTGGGGATCCGCGATAGGTACTCATGTCGGGGGTCCAAGCCAGCTTTAACACATACCATACTTCAATAAGTGACATGAGTGCATCATTATTACAATATTATTGTTGGATTATTATTTTTTTTCATATATAATATGTAGATTCTACACTAAATAATTGTATTATTAATATTTATTAAATAGGTACCTAATTAGTTCTTCTTGTTCATACGAAATTTACATGCGTACAGCACTGTAGTCTCGGCAGTATTATATTTACTGCTACTAAGTGCAGTTGATTGATCGTACTCAATTATAATTTTATATTACATTTTTATAAAAAATTAATTGTAATAAAAATAATTATAAATGTGTATGTTTTGATATGTCCATTTTAGTAATTTGTAATATGAAATAATTATTATAATAAATTTTGGTTATAACATGAGATTTTTATTTGAAGAAAAAAAGATAGGTATTCGAAAAAAATTTGGTAAGGGGGTCCGCAATTTCTAAGTCTTTCATCAGGGTTCCGTGATCTACAAAAGGTTAAGAACCACTAGTATAGATAGATAGATATAGATATTATTTTATCAAGAAAAATATCAGAATTTAAAAAACTGATTTTTTTTTAAACCGTGTATTTAGTATGGTAATAGGTATCTACCTACTTACACAGTGGATAATTAATGTAGGTAGATATTAAACCATTAGGAAGGTAGACATCTTAAACCAAACATTTCGAAATCATTTTTAATTTAACTTTATAGATTTTTTTCGAATCAACTGAAAAAAGCTATGTTATTTTTAAGTAAATTAAACTAGCTGAGTTTATAAGATATTAAAAATTAACCAACTAGTTAAGTGAAAAGTCACAATAATTTACTACCTAATTCATGCCCACCTTGCTACTGTTTTGATAGTAATTGAAATTATAAAATCTATAATTATAGCCATCTAGGCTATATTAAATTTAACATACCTTAGATTAATAATCAGTATAGTGATCGACAATGGCCGATATAACAGGTAGCGTGGTGGGCTACGTGAAGTTTGCCTACCACATATGTAGGTACCTACCTACCTATTTTTGTTTTCTTTATCGTTAGCAAAAATCAAATTCGCAAATTTATGGTGACACACTGACACACCTGTATTTACCGGATATGCACACATACCTAATAAACCTACGTACCGTATTATATACTATACTATAAATGTCTATGCCCATAGTATTATATTCTTCGCTTAGTATAAGCGGATGACGATAATATACGTAGGCGTATTGTGTTAGTCGACGTAATAAATGCATTGATTTCATTGCATTATTGTTCTTTTCAATATAATATTGGATTAATGGTTGCTGCGCTGAGTAGGCTAAATGTCATCGGCAGCGGAATCGAACTCCATACCTCGGATCACTTGTTTAAAAACACAAAATGTTTTTGACACAGCACAATATGATAGTTTATGGACATCACTCACCCTCCACCCACACTCACACACGCTTGGTATGTTTACCAACAGTACCAACTATAATATGATTTATTATTTTCTTTCGAGTAGGTATGATATTTTAGCTCAATAGCTACAATACTGGATAGGCAAGTACCTATATCATAGTAGGTAGATCGTACCTATAGATACCTACTCTAAATAATTTTGCAGCAGTCCTAAAAAATGTAAATTATAGTAATCATATAGATGTAGACTACCTAACCACTATAATAATAATATTTTTAATCAGCAGTACCACTAGCACAAAGATTAAAATTATCTTCACTCTTCGTGAAATATAATACTTACCTACCATAAAATGAAAAATAAGATGTATGGATTATGGATTTGTAAAATCCCTTGTTGAGTGTGGACTATGGTATTTGAAGAATTATAGTTGGTTCATTATTGGCTATTGCACTAACCACAGACGTATAACGTAGAAGTGGTCAACATTGAAATAGCAGATTAACTTCTTAGGATTGATACGTAAAACCCGCCATAGCCATAAAGGTATTAGTTTAATACATACCTAGATACATAAATACATAACTGCCATTAATGTCTCTTTGTGCTATGATATTATTTGTAGAATTTTGAAAACATAACAATGATTATGGATTATGATTTATGACTAGGGCCAGAATTTCAATGCAAAATCCATTAGGTATTTTTTGTGTGCTCTATGACAATAATGCATTCCAAGTACTTAGGTCTTAGGTACGTAATTCGTTTCATATTACACCATAGTTATACTATAGATACTTCAAAGGTGCAAAATTTTATTTTGCATTTTTAAGCATATTATCTTTGTAGAGCATAATTAATACATTGTACAAACTTTTAGTTTAAATTATAATGTGGGAGACAACATAAAAGTAGAAATAAAAATATAGATATGGTAAGTATAAAAAAAAAACGTGAATTACTAAAGAAACATTAGATTTTGTATAGTATTTTGAATGTCATACATCAACGACCAAAACATTTTAATCTAGTATTACATTAATCGGCATACATCGACCTTATATAATAAATATAAATACGATAATAGTAAACGGAAGCATAATAATATTCAAAGGTTTTGAACTAAACACACTTCTTAAATTATAATATAATCAGTCATAATGCAAACTGAAAGACAATAATATTATATTAATATATGTATATATGCAATAAATAAATAATAATAATGATAATAATAAAAATAACAATAATAATATGCATGATTAATTTGTATGAATGGACCTATTAGGTCTAAACAGTAAAATATGCTAATCGCGTTTTAAAATAATAATAATATATATAGATAGAAAAAATAATATAATATATTAGGTAGGTAGTAGAAAAATTATAGCTTAGTATACAAAGTTATATATTTTTTCATTTATTTTGTTTTGATATAGGCCATGAAAAATATGTTTTATGTGCTGGACATTTGTCCATTTGCCCGGAGAAGTGTAAAATATTATATTTTTCAGCAAAAAAAGAAAATGACTGATTGGCTGAAAATTTAATAACTTTTATATTTTAAATATGATTTTGAAAAAGTAAATCACCAATAATAGTACAATATTGTTCAGCATTTGAACAATAACTTAAAATATTATAAAAAAATTTCACAAGAATAATATTATATTATAGTTCCATTAACCAGATAAATATATTTTGATCATTTATTTTTCACAACCTATATTATGAATACATTGTATTTAAAATTATTCACAACTTCACTAAAATGATAGTAAAAAAAAAAACAATACATTACAATACATTTACAGTATTTCTAACTTTGGTACCTACTACAATTCTATTCAACCAAATATTTTCCCAATAATAAATTTAATAGTAAAATTATAATAATATAGTACAATAAATAGCTGCAGTTTTCATAACCAGTGCAGTTTTGTTGATACAGCAATGGGTCATAACTGCACACTTATTAGTTATTATTCTAAAACCTATACACACTGCACAAACACTTGTATAAACTTGCATGATATATTTGATATGATAGAAATGAAAAAAATAATGCATTTAATGGCTTGATAACAAATTGATAATATTGTGTTATGTTACTTGTATAATATTATCAATAATGATTCCCCCAAAAAAAATATTAGTTTTGCACATTACAAAATATGAGTACTGACCACGTATGGTTGGAATTTTTATTACTCGCTTACACACAGCTGATCGCCTGAATTTGAGTTCAATACACAGTATTTGTGTACAAATTTCTATCAAATTTAGATTTTTGAATCTCAAGTCAAAAAAAGTATATTATATTGTTTTTGTGAATCATCAATTATTGTAAGGATTCAACTTTTAATGAACCTATGCAAAAATGTATAGGTAAGTAACAGTGTATTATAATTGTTTACAACTGTTAAAGTAATTTAAAATTACATGGATATTTATAGAAGTTAATCATATTAAAATATAAATTTGGTAGCTATATATGAGTATTTGCCGTGTTGTACTTTTAAATAAATTAAAAAATTAAAATAAAAACAATTGGGTACAATATGATAAGTAGAAATTGGGCAGTTTTGTATTACAATATTTGTATGGCTTTTAACTAATCTTATGCAGTTATGAGCAAAATCTAATTATAGATATACTATGCCACTAAAATTACTTTAATCATCTACTTAGGCATTAACTAAATATATTAAAAATATATTTGAGCACAAATAAAAATTATTCAAATGAAAATGGAAATTATTGTAATGCTATATAAAAATTAAATTAAAATAACAATATCCATTCACTAGGAAATAATATACAAGAGATTTGTTTGTATTATTGTTAAACAGTAGCCGTTTTTTTTTATCATAGAAAGTTATGTATTTGTTGAAAGAAGTTTAATAATTGAAAGAGTATAATATGTTGAGAATTCAAGTTGAAGGCTATTATTTGTAATTTGTAATTTTTATTATTAATTATTTTTAGTTCTTAAAATTGACTTTTTAAACTCAATATAAAACAATAAAATGATGCACTGATTATACTTACAACAACTGAATATAAATACATAAAATTCAGTAATTTAGCAAAGGTTTTTAAAGAATTACAGAAGTCACTTCAAATCAAATAATAACAATCGTTTTTAAAATTATATTTACAACATGTGTATGGTAACAAAATGGATTATTGACATAGTTATTTTCAGGACACAATTTATTGATACCACATATCGTATTGAAATTATAACAATTGTATTTTAAATGTCCTACTAATTTTAAATAAATTACCAATAACTTCAATATTTTCGATATTTTCGATTAGAAAGAAAATAATGGCGCCAAACCCCATTCATTGGATATTTGTCCTATCAATTTGTTTCTGAAGTTTTTAACCATTCTTCTAAACAATTTTAATTTTTTTGGTATTAGTTTTAGTGAGTGTGTGGATTTTTGATATTTTGTTCTACATTTATTTTTCCACTTTGACCACTTAAAATGGGTCACAATTATTTAGGCAATGGGATAGTTATGATTTTGTCCTAAATCCTAAATAAAAATTATGTAATTGTAAATTTTCACTTATAGATGATAAAATTAAACTATAGGCAAACAGTTAAGAAAAATTAAATTAAATTAAAAGTATAAAATAGGGGATACAATTACATATTTTAAAGTAAAAAATAAACAGTTACGGCATTAGAATTTAAGTAAAGTAATAATAATATAAAGAAGTTGACTTCTATGTTATATTCTAATAAATATAAAATAATATGTCACTTGGATTGAGATAAATGGTTACGCTTTATCACAGATGACGGAACGATCAGTTGATAATTTTTAAGTAATGACTAGTGGCTCGTCATCTGAAAAGCCTTGAACTGCTGGCTCATCATCTGAAAAATTAATAATGTGTTCAGTAGTACAATCTAATCATATAAAGTTATTTTATGCACATATGGTATTTTTATTATTCAATTGTATACCTTTAAATACTCCTAATCCTACGAAAGCATGAACAAATAACCAAATTAAATTAAAAATGTATAGAATAAAATTATATTCACATCATTAAAAATAGGCCGAAAAGTATGAAAATATAAATCAAAATAAATTACTAACCAAGACTATCAACTCCAGTAAAAGTAGCTGATCCCGACCGTGTATCATATCGACTATTGGCAAATTGCACAAAGCTATTTTGTAGGTTCCGATGTCTAACAACAAAATATGTTAGACCTGCAGATAATCCTATAACTAATAAAACCAAAATCATAGACATCCACCCGGTATTGACACCAACAACGACCACTTCTGAAGATAGACTATCAACTGTAAGGACAATAATAATAATACTATTAATATAATAAAATTATTATTTATAAATGCAGATTTTGTTTAGAATATCATACTAACCATTTTGAGGTATAAATGAGAACACTTCGGACATTTTAGATACATAACCTTCATTTGTTGCCAGTTGAACAGCCACTGACAATTGGTTACTTGTTGGCGGATCAATGATGATAAATGGACTATCTTCAGCTTGATAGGTCTTGGCAGTTGTGACATTCAATTCACTGCCCTCAGACATATGGACCAAATAATGTACAGCCCTAAAAGATAATGTAAGTTTATATTAATTAATGATTAAAATAATGTTTATTTATGTACTCACGATGGCTGTAGAAAAGATACATTAGGTTTATGCCAATATATTTCATAATGACCATCAGGCATACTGAACACCTTAACCTGATGTGGAGAAGGCAATTCTGGTGCCCGATAATTAATTAATGATGATGGAACAGCATTTGGTGTCATGGTTGATATACGAATAAAGTAATTGCCACCGTGGTGAACGGAAAAGTGCAATGTAGCTTCGGTGTCAGACACATTTGGAACAATGATTTCAAAATTTTTATTTTTATTGGATTCCAAAATATTTACCTTGAAGAAAATAATTGTATATTATAATTTAAATCAAAATTAACATTGCTGTAAAAATAATTTAAAAGGTTTTTACTTTGTAAGACTGCTGAACTGGGTGACAAGATGCTTTCCAGCTTATAAGAATCATTGGTTGGTTTGAGTGTTCTAGCGGTTCAATTTGTATGTCTTTAGGTGGTACAGTTGGATCAAATGGTGTTATAATAGTGAAGGGTCTCTTGGATAATGGTCCAATACCATTGGGACCAATGACACCAACATCAATCATAAGTGATGTGCAAGATTCAATGTTGATGAGGATGGCTATAGTTGCTGAAGTATTATACTTTGGCCCTAAACATTTTTTTATATATATTAATATTTAAATCGATGAGCTTCTGGATTATAGCATACCACTAAGAAGGTCATTAGTATTGGTGCCCCAATAAACTCCATAGAGCCACTTGGTCTTTCCATACTGTTTAGGTGCATTCCATTGTACTTTAATTGTTGACTCTTTTTTATCTTTTATATTGACCAAAGAACCAGTTATATTTGTCACAGATGGTAACGGTTGACCTAAATAAATAATTTAAAAATATTAAACACGATTATTAAACAAGTAGATTCAATATTATTACCATCAGTTTTTGTTACAATTGTATATTTCATACCAATGTATCGCTTGTTGTATGGTATTACATTTATAGTATATGTTACACCAGGTGATAGTTTAGTAACTGAAAATGAATATAATAAAATCAACAGAACATTATATTTTTTTAATAAAATTAAATTGTACTAACTTGTAAACTTTAATGCGTTATTATTGTTTGATATGTTAAATGACTGAATAGAATTGGGATATGGGCCTTCTTTAATTGGTGCCGAAGAAATAATAGTAAAACCATCAGCGTGTTCAACACTTTCCCAAGATACAGTGATGCTATTTTCTGTTCTTGTAGTAACATTTAATTTTAGATTGACATCCACTAAAGAATCCTCATCGAAATGGAACCTTTTTACTGCAGAATGTTCAGATTCAAACTCTGATAGCTTGGCTGTAACCTAGACACAATATTCAAGCTAATAATATAAAAAAGTAAACCATACCCACATGTGTTATCTATCTTACAAACGTACAACATACCAGATTTTAGATCAGCAAAATCAATTTTATAGTGATAGCTTTAATATAAATGAATTGACATACTATCAAAATTAATTTAAAGAACTTAGAATCTAACTTTATACTATGGTTTATTATATTTTATACCCATAACTCGCTAAAAAATGTTGATACCATAACAAATCAATGAACAAACACAGATAATGTTCTTACCTTAAATTGTATAATAACAAATAAGTCTACTTAATTATTTTAATTGAATACTAAGAGGACACTACCTAGACACATGAAACCATGTAATAGTCAACATAATGTGGTGCTCTACATTTGATATTTTGTAAATTTTTATGATGGAAACATCATGTTGAGTCATTGTAACAATTACATTAAGAGGAACAGTAGCAATCAAATTTCACATTAAATAAAAACTTCTTATTAACGAGGACTTCTTTTTTACAGTAATTTCTTCTGATATGATATCTAATATGTATACAATGTGTACAGTGAAGAAGTGATCGGCAATACACCTTAGATTATAAAAAAAAATCTTTAAAGGAGGAGGGGAAGGAGAATCTAACTTTTTTTGCTATGGGCTTCAACTTTTTTTAAACCTAACCAAACCTACCATACATATGTTGATGTGTCTTAAAAACTTTAAATTGTATTTTATTTTTTTTTGCTATTTTATTATTTTATCAACTAACATCAAACCTAAAATGTACAAATTATTTAGAGTAAAAAAATAAAAATAAAAACTGTAGTAAATACAAAATTATTTGGAGTTACAAGCGGTTTCCTTTCAAAAATGCAAATTTTTGTCAACTTTTTTTAATTTAATAAAATAATTTGCACATTTCTTATTTGATTGTGTATACTATAGTTAAAAGCACACTAAAAAATCTTAAAAAAAAAAAAAATGAAGGCAAAAAGTTTTGAAGATGCATCAGCAGAATGTGCAGTAAGTTTGGATTTTGCTTAAAAGATGATTGTCCAACTAAAAAAAATTAAAAATTAGACCCCCTTAAAGGGGGTTTTTCATAACTTAAAGTATGCTATAATATGACTCCGACCGATCACTTCTTCTTTGAGAATACAATGTATGTATATATACATTTTTTTTTTAGCAACAAAAGATTGTTTTGGTAATGTGGTAAGTGACTAAAAGCCAAAAAATTGAATATTTATTTTTTATGTAAGTTGTTTAAATTATATTATACTAATTAAATTAAATTTTTAGTTTAATTTTTTGATTTATTGAAAACTAAAAAAAATTTAAATAAATGAAGCTTACCCAAAAACTATATTCAATATTTAAACGATATAATGATGATCGGACAGGGTATGATTGTGTAGCATTATTATAATCAGCTTCGACAGACAAAACCATAGCTGGGTGAGGTGGCTCAACATAAACATTGTAAGACGAAATGCGACCAGCTGGATTTTCTGGTCTAGTCCAAGTTACCAAAACTTCTTCAGCATTTACTTGTTTAACTATTACATTCAGAGGAGCACTTGGAACTATAAAATAAAAATTAAAAATTAATCTTTAAGTATTACTTATTTATATTTGAAATTTAACATACCGCCTTCAGCAGTTGATGCTAGTATGAAAAAAGCAGGTGGATAGATAGTACCAGGTACTTTTTTTTGACGGACAAAAACAGTCATATTATATGCAGTGTATGGCTTGAGTGATGTAAACTTATAATTAGTCGTCGATATCCAAGTCTTATTAACACATGTTTCTGGCATACGAGATTCACTGATAGAAGGTAAATATTCCAAACTCAAATTTTTTGGTGCCGCCCAATATAAAGACAGAGAATTTGAAGTTGTTTCGTGTTCATCAATAAACATTAAAGACACCTATAATAAGAAAAATTAAAAATTGTTAATAACTTACTACATTCTGAAAATAAAATAAACTTAACAAAAACATTTTTTAAGTGTTATCACAGTGTTATATCATAGAATATAGTGGAAAATAACCTTAAATGCATATTATGTAGAAATGAATTGTACAGAAAATAAAAAATAAAGAAAGATAAACACAAACAGTTTTATAAGAAAACCTCCCCAAGCAATCAAACTTGAAATTTATTATTAAATTAAAAATCACAGACTTCCAATAAAACTGAAACTAACATTTTATGATTTCATTATAATCCAACCAAATTTAAACAAAAATAAAATAACAGAAATTTACTTCGAAAATCAAACTTGAAAGTATACAGAAAACTGGTGTCAAGTACTGCACCAAATTCACTCAGCTTGGTGTAGAATAGTGGTAAATATTACTTATAAATATTTCTTACTTTGCAGTTTTTGTAATGTATTAAGATGACTATTATGAAAATAGAAAAATTATAATTATTCTAAGTACTAACTGCAATCTAAACATAAAGAATTTTTTCTGCATGTGTTCAGAAAAACATATATGTATAATATATATAAAAGAAAATGTAAAACAAATTGTAACAAAATATAATATAACTTGAAATAAGTAATTATTAGTACTCACTTGTATACTTAAAGTATTGTTTATTGTATCACAATACTCTTCATCAGTACCATCATAACAATCTTTATGTTTATTACATCGTCTTGATGCTGGTATACATCTGCTGCCATCACATGGGAATAGACCCATTCCACAACTTGGTGTTCCGGGAGCTACACGATAAGTATTTTTTTTTTAAATCAATATATTTTTATTATTGATAGCATTATTAATATTTACTTTGGTTATTGTTGGTACAAAACATTTCATCACTAGCATCTGGACATTGTGGGGTGCCATCACAAACTTTTTCAATACTAATACACGACCCAGATATACGACATTTAAATTCTCTGCTATTATTTTTGCAGCGACCCACAAAGTTGTTGTTTTTACAGTTAGTTTCGTCTTCACCCTGATCGCAATCAAAAATTTCATCACATACCCACGAGTCTTCAATGCATAAACCTATGTCAAAAATAATCATTTATATATAAAACAAATATTTTATTAGTATGATATAGTATTTTAAATGTGAAAAAAGCGAACCAGTGTTGCATTGGAAATAATGTTGAGGACACATATTCTTAGGGGTAACTATTGAGGTATTTGTTTTAGGACTAGTGGGAGTTAAAGTTCCACATTGCTCTTCATCTGAACCATCTTCACAATCCATTACATTATCACATTTCCACCAATAAGGAATACATTTTCCATTGCTACAACGGAATAACCATTCACTACATGTACCCTAAACAATTAGAAACAAAATAACAATAACTTAGTAACATAAACAGAAGATATTAGGTTAAAATATTGTTACTAACATTAGTGATAAATGGTAAAGATGGAGTAGTTGGTTCAGCAGGATAAGGTCTAGTTGTAGACGAACAATTAACTTCATCACTTTTAACTCCATCATTACAGTCATCATCTCCATCACATTTCCAAGATGCAAATATACATTTCTTGTTGGCACACTTTAATTAAATAGTTGGTTGAAATGTTAAAAATTAAAATAAATGTATTAAATATAATACATGTAATAAATACAAACCTCAAATTGCCAAGATTCACAATTTTCAATTCCACAATTAATTTCATCTTTACCTTCAGGGCAATCTTTTTCACCATCACATTGCCATTTGACTGGAATGCAAGTATTTGCAGTACCAGGACAATGAAAACTACTTGCTACAAGACAAGAAATTACATTTAGTATGTTACTTTTGGTATTGGTTAATTATAATTAGTCAGTATTTTTAAGCATATTTTTAATGATTTATGAAAGTAACCAGTTAGATAGGAATACCAAAAAAGTTAAATTTTCCAGAGTATTTTCATTTTATAAACACCTCCTAATTTGTTATCATCTATATTAGTGGTTTCCCATGACTCACATGCGTATTAATCTATGGGCCGCCCAATAAGAATTTTGTACAGTGTTATCTTTGGTTTATAGATCTATATATTTAGGTACATTTTGGAAGGATTTAATTAGTCCGGTAATTTTATTTTTTATATTTAAATTGTTTTGTTGTGTTTTTATTGATTATTTGTTTTACTAAAGAAAGTAAATAATAATTTACTATATTTTTTTTTATCTGATAAAAAACTTAAAATCTTGTTGTTAGACTGCATTTAACTAATTTTAACTTTTTTAGTGTATATTATATAATAAATCTAGACTTTTATTATAATGTATAAAAAAATATATATTTTATACTAACGTGGACAAGTTGTCGAAGAATTGTTGGAAATATTAACACAGTCAACTTCATCTGAACCATCATGACAATCATCTTCTAAATCACAATGCCAGTGCATTGAAATACATCGGCCATTTTTACAACGAAACTGTCCGACTGAACAATTTGAATACTCTAAAAAATTTCAATATAATGTAGTTTTATTTTTGGAGGCTCTAGTCTTTCAATTAAATTTAAAATGTTTTTTTATCATTATCAGTGTTACAAAAGTTGTACTTGAAAGACCTTGTGACTAGAACCTAAATTAAATAATTTATTTAATTTAATTAGTTTAAAAAGAAGAACAGAAAATGAAATTTTTTAATAACATTATAAAAAATATTATATTTACTGCAATTTATTTCATCTGAACTATCCTCGCAATCAGGATCAAAATCACAGGTCCAATATGATGGAATGCACTTTCCATTATCACATTGGAATGAATTTGGACCACATGAAACTTTGGTACACTTGACCTAGATATTATTTAAATTTGTATTAATAGCTATATCACATATACATATTTTACCAAAAAAAAAACCAGAATTAATCATATTTACTACCTTTCCCTAAAAAGAGATAGCCTATTCTAACTTATGATCTACCTATTTTCTGTATTATATTTTATCATAATTATTAATATTAATCTAATAATTTTAGTTACCTACTTGAATTAATATTAAACAAAATTAAAAAAAATTAAAAAAGGAACATAATTTTAAATTAGGTATAAAGAAAAATCTTACTTCATCTGAATTATCTCCACAATCATTATCTCCATCACATTGCCAATATTTAGGCACACAGTTACCATTAGCACATTGAAAATAATCAACTGAACAAGTATGGCCAGCTATTAAAGAAAAAATATATGTTTATTAATATATTGTTAAACTTTAAAAATAAATCAGTAGTCATCTTTCTAGTTGCCAATACAAGTAATTATTTTTCATATTATAAGTTTTCTTATTTAATTTTACTGCAGTATTTTTTTTATTATTAACCGATCTATTAAGTAACCTTCTACCAATGGTGTATATAAAAATAATTTTTGGGGTGGACTACAATAGATAGCAACTACCAAGTGGATCTAGCACCTAGAGGCTGCTATAAATTTAAGGGTTTCTATACCAAAATCATCTTATCATATGCTACAGGTGGTGGTAATTATATATTTTGTTTGTTACTCGTTAGACTGTTGTTGATATGGTCGTATGTTATTAAGGAGTAGAGTAATGTTATTGACGTAAAAATAAATATTTCATAAAGTATAAACTAATCAACTGACCTATAAATAGCATTTATAATTACTGAAAAACTATTATTATTATTGTCAGTCTGGCAGAATATTGATGGCGGAAAGGCAAAAGGTCGTAAACGACATTTTCTGAATATTTTTAATTGTTCAGGAGTAAAAAACAAAATCACTAAAATTTTGGTCATGTTGTTTATAAATCAAGTAAAAAATAATGTACAATAAAATTAAAATACAAAATTATTAATTCAAAATTAAATCTATAACAATAATAAATTTACCTGATGGACAAGTTCCATTTGCAAACGGTTCTTTAAGACCAGGACAAAGACAACTATTATCAGATTTACTCATATTATCTGGACATTGACAAGAAAACATTTGATTAGGTAAACCAAAACAAAAATGAGAGCATTTGTTATTATTTGAGCATTCATTAGTATCAATTTGTGACATATGAGAATATACCTAAAGTAAATAAAAAATAATAATATAACATTTAGGTTAATATATATTATATATAAATATATAAATATATTACTAAACAATCATACTTTTAAATCCATTAATCCTGGTAAATGAGAAGAAACTGTTTGTATTTTAGAACCATGATCTTTATCTGACATAAATATAGAATTTTGTTTCCAATCATCCCAATAGATCCAGTCTTTAAGAATAGCTACAGCAAATGGATGGGAAACTTTTTCCTGAAATTAAAAATATATCAATGAAAATGAATGTATTCATAGGTTAATTAATAAAATTAATTTTAATACTTACATCATTTTTTATAACTTTTTTAATGTTATTTCCATGTAAATCACAAGAAGCAATATAATCATGGCGTGCATCCACCCAATATAATCGTTCAGCTATATAATCTACAGTTAGTCCATTAGGCCATTCAATAGAATTATTACTAATTAATGTCTTCACATCAGATCCATCTAAATTAGCTCTTGCTACTTTGGCTTCACCAACAGCCCAATCGGTCCAAAACAAATAACTGAAAACAAATTTTATACAACATATGTTTACATGAAATTAATAATCTACATACCCGAGTCTAGGGTGAACTGCTAACCCTCTAGGTTTTTTAAGATGGGTAGGACCTAGTATAGTCTTGCGCATGTGTCCAGGAATCTTAGTATTAGTGCGTATAACCTCGATTTTAGCCAACCCACCATCAACAAAATAAAGATGTTTAGATATCCAATCATATGCCATTCCCTCAACACTACTAAGACCTGTATTCACCAAAATTTCTGGACCTTGTTGGCCGTCGGATAAACATTGTCGCTAAATAGGGAAAAATAATTTAAATATGAGTAGCAAAAAAAAAATTTTTAGTAGTAATATAAATATTTAATTATTTATTATACCCCAATAGTGTCAGTAATAATATCAGCCCAAAAAACACAGTTATTTTTCACATCAAACTCTATAGCAATGACATTTTCAAGTCTTTTCACAGGTAATACAACATATGGTAAATTACCACTCAGCCTAAGAATACGCTCTTTTTGAGCAACTAAAATAAATTCTGACTTTTCCCTAAAAAAATTAAATTAATACTTTAAAACGAGTTGTTTTAATTATATATTTAAACAAACATACTCAAATGGACATGGAATTTCTTGAGGTATGAATTCTAATGAACGTCCACCTTTACACATATCTCCGGGTATTAAACGATAACCTTTTGTACGATTATACATTAAACCAGGTTTACAAGATGACGGAATTAGATAAGGATCAAAGCTACTTGTTTTATTTCTAATACATTGTTTAGAATTCGAAAACCATGTAAATCCATGATCACTAAAAAATAATATAAATATTGATAGTTATAATTCATATTTTGTACAAAAATATTTTACTTATAAGCTGTAAGAAGTAAAATATTCTTATCACTTAAAAAAAAATTCAGTTTACCATGTATAATCTTCAATATCACAATCACATGTCTTGGTCTGAATTGGTCGATCATAATTCATTCCATTGTAACAATTTGCTTTAGGTGCTCTTCTTTGAAATATTTGTGTCTGACCAAGAACACAAGATGTTTTTAAATGATCTTTTGAAGTGATAGGAGACCAAAGTTTGTAATCCTTTTTGGTACAGTTATAAGCTGTGAAAATTAATTTGGTTTTAATAAACAAATAGTCATTGGGCAGCAGCTATCTGTACAACCGGACAGGTGTAAAGTATTTATTTTACTGTTTTATAATTTTACATAAGTAGAATAATTATAATAATTATTGATTAAAATAAATTACTAAATGTAACTCTCTATTAATTTTTAGTTTTTATTTAATAATACTAGTAAAATACTTACAAAACGCATTTTTTAGATCAATTTTAACTATTAACCATTCATGTTTTTCCATAACTGAGCCAAACATAGTAAAAACAGTAGTATTTTCCCCAGGTTCAGTCATTAATTCATAAACTTTTATTTGACTGTTGGTGAAATTTTTCTCAAGCCATGTTTCTCCTTCATCAGTTGAATAAAGAATTTGACTGGTTTCTTCTTTTTCACCTTTGTAGTATCGGACAGCAATCAAAACGCCTCCGTGATCACCAATGTTATAAAAATGCATTTCCTTTAATACTTGTCGCCATGTGAGTCCAGCATCTCTACTGACAAAAACTCCAGGATTGCCCTTTAATGATTTACCAACTACTCCAGTAGCCATAATAATTCCAGGAGCAGACTTTGATGATAAAATGAATGTATGAGTTCTAGTAACAGGATACACATGAGCAAACATTTGAGTAAGATGTAAAGAACAGTTATCCGACTACAGTAAAAGAAAAAAAAATATTAATTCAAAGTTATGAAACATTATAATATATTGTGTGGCAAGGGCGAGAAGTGAGCTATTTCAGGCACGGGTGACATGTGTAGCACGAGTAGCAGGCAAGGGCCGTATTTTGCCCAACATTTAAATTGCCTTCCCCCACAAGCCACACATACTATTTTTTGTCACGCCTCTGCATTCATCGATCACGAAAAAGGTAAAGGTAATGCACTATGCAGGGACCTATGACACAACCTGACTATTCTACGAAACCAAGTTCATGAAAGAAAAATGTCATTCAGGGAGGTTATAATATGAATATAAGATGTAACCTAAACTTTACGTTTTGTAAGGACCGTAGTATAGATTTCAGTATCTGGTTGTGCCGGGGATACGCCCAGTATTTTTGAGGATTTTCATTTTACCACCCTATATTTTTAGGGATTGCCAATTTCCAGTTCAGCACTTTTTGGGATTTCCACTTTCCTGCCTGCTGGATGAAAAAAGGTCGCTTTCCAACGCTTTAACTGTCATCAAAAACTTAACTTTCAGTGCAGGCGTGACAAAAAAATTATAAATCAATATATATATATATAACCTTTTCACAATGAGAGAAAGATCGCGTAACATTAAGCAATCTCCAATCAAAACCCCAATCAAAACTGATAAGAGTCACAATATGTTCTGGACCTATGTCCACACTTCCTGACTGCATTGAAGGAGAAACCTGTGAAACAATATAGATTCCTTGAAGTCCTTTAACTTTGTGTATATCTGCAAATGGTTCAGCCCACAAATCACTGAAACATAACATTATTAATTAAAATTAAAATTATTTTAAAGACCTTAAAATTAAGATTTTCAAATATTCCATGAAATAATTACTTTAAAATTGTATTTATTTTGGGGACATCTGGTTTTAAATCAAAAAAATGATTCCTAAAGAGCATAGTCTAGAAACTTATAAATTTAACCATTTTTTTCAAAATTACAATTGAACTTCAGGAAGTATGTTTAATTTACAACTGCTTTTAGTATTTTTTATAGTTATGCAAACAAGATTATTTTCATTTTTCGCGATGTATTGACATGTGTGAGTATGTGCGAAAGTTGCATCTGACGGCAGTTGCCTGACGTGGTATTACAGCGGTTCTCAGAAACACACACTAATATTCATTTACTACTCACACTTAGACACAGCCCAAATGTTTATGTCATGTAAATTGCCTAAATATTACTCCTTAAAAAATGATACGCTGAAGCCCCCTTAAGTAAATAAAAATTATTAATTTTAATAATCAGCATTTGTTATCTTCTATTTACGAACATTCTGTATAGTAAATTTATGTTCAGCAGTTCTATTTATGTGCTGTTAATTTTAATATTAGAGTGAAAAGTGTCGGTTTTTTTTTAATATTTTAATTTCAAAGTAAGATATTAGCACTTATAAATGGTGATATTTTACATACCTACTCATATCTCATTTGAATATTAAAATATTGAATAAAAATCGATATTAAAAACAGAAAATATTCTTAACTTTAAATTTTATATTGGTTGTCTTTATAAAAGAAAATTGGAACTGCTGAACATAATTGTGTATATTGTACGTAAGACGAAGATAACAGAAGTGGGTCCAGAATCTTGTTCATTTAATAAGTTTAATTTTATCTTGTATTTACTTATTAAATATAAAAATCTAATCAAAATAACTAATAACAATAATATAGTATGTAGATATTAAAATTATTTAGTTGGCATAGTAATTAATTCCACAATTTATTATAGAATATTAAGGTACAACATTTTAAGTTTTTAAAAGAAGGGGGAAAAATATATATATTTACAAGTAAGAAGGGTTTTCATATACTCTATATAGATATCTGTAAGAAAAAAAAACTATCAACTATAAAAACAGATGTCAAGTAGTTATATAATGGTTAAGGAACTGGCAACAGGTGAAGAGTATTCAGAACAAAAATTAGGGCAAACTACCACTTATGTGAAATAAAGCGAAATGTTTAAAACTTATAATTCAAAATGCTAATTCCTTAAATTCATGTTAGTATTAAGAACTTTCAGATATTACATTTATTCTAATTATGTCTGATCACATCTCTTCAATAAATACAAAAATAAAATAAGTACCTAATTAAAGATTCTGTCCATGTAATGTTAGGGAAATATGCGACTACTCGTTCAAGTGACAAACTGAACGATACTGTGTCTTCATTAGAAGACTGTACTACATCTGATATATATAAGTTTGACAAAGTACGAGTATGAGCAACAGCAACCATTATTCTATTAGCAGTAATATCTGCAATATGGTAATCACGTCTGTCAAGTTCCGTGTCAAACCGAGTTCGAACAAAATTCCCTCCTTTGTAGCTAACCAATAGATCTAAATTATTCTAAAAAAACAAAACTTGCATTATTGTATTGAATACATTTTGAATTATTTTATAGATCAATAAAACTGTTATACAATACCTTTGAAAGTTGAACAGTCACAAACATATAGTCATCTCTTGCTTTCAATTGTAATACATTTACAGCTAAAGTAGATAAATTATTTTGACCAGAGTTTATATTTTCTGAAACAGCAATTACAGTGGATGTAGTTGCCGATTCTTCGCGTTGTATAACCAATGAATGTCCACTTTTATACAAATTCCATTTAGTTGGAACCCAGAAATATGATTTAACACGCTCTTCAAGCATAGTCCACGTGATACCAAAATCATGAGTTATCCATAACTATAAAAATAAAGAAACATGAAATTAGAATTAAAAACGTTAAATCATTTTTTGTTTCTGCAATAATTCTGTGTATTCTGCATATTTCACGAATATTATATTAAATATTATTTATATTATTTTAATTGAACATTTTTTTTAACTCCAAATCCCTAATGTTTAAATATTAAAAACTTCAGTGGTTTTTGGAATTTAGGTTAATATGTGTACGACTAATGTATCTTAAGTATGTTAAAATAAATTATATACACACCCATATCATTCAATAAATATATTTGAGCTATAATTTAATATGGTTAGTTGATATAAATAAAATATATAAAAATACGGTTATTTTTTGATATTATGTTCTATGGCGTAATTAGGAATTGGATTTTTTTTTTTTTTTTTTTTTGGGGGGGGGATATACGTTATTAGCAAACACGAATGGTCATTATCAATACTTTGATCAAAATGTTAGCAGTAAAAAAAAAGTTTTGGGAGAGATCTATCCCGCTAATTACGCCCCTGTATGGTGGTGATTATCCGTCAACAGTAATCGGTTTAAATATACTTTAGTAATAAATTCCATTATTGTACTCCAAACTTTTTAGTATATATTTGTTCTTTATGAATATACATATGTCATATAGTGAATATCTCGATATTCTTACCTTATTGACTATAGTTGTCCATAATTTAAGTGTTCAAATAAATTTTAAATCACAAACTATTATATCACTGTGACTCGCTTTAACTACAGTATGACTTTATATTTGGTGTACCATAACAAAGAAAGTACAATATGATTTTTGCAATACCATGGTGCACTTCATAAGTATCGTTCTTCAAAGTTTGGTCACAATAAGACAAGGCTGGGCATAAACGAGTTTACAAGTTAAAGTTAAGTTAATTTAACTTTTTAACTAAATAAGTTAATTTTTTTTATGATTATTAACTTAATTATTAACTTAAGGAATGTTTGAATTAACTTTAAATGAACTTGAGTTAATTTTACATTTAAACAAGTTAAGTTAATTTCAATTTTAATTATTATGGAATATGTTTTCATATTCGTATAAAATATAAATACCTATAATATTATTAAATTACGAATATTATCAATGCCCGTTATTTTTCGCCATCGTCGCCAATTATATTCCTATTATTATTATTATAAACTATTTTATATATTATTATTATATTATACTTATTACAAATTAATAATTGTATAGAAGGTAGCGTGGACAGTCTAAGGTTCTTAGTAATACCGCGTTTATTTTTGGAATTATTAATTTGACGTTTTCGCCGATAACCAGCATTCCGATTTCCAGCGGTGTGGACGCACAAATTGATGGTACACATTTTAAAAGTAAGCTAATAAATGTGTGGACTGTTACCTAATGCTTTTGGAAAATAAAATAATAATAGTTCTTTGGTCTAATAAAATGAACAATTTTAGGTACCAATTGTTTTAATTTTACCTAGATGAAAACAAGAAATTTTTTTTTAAGTAACTTAACTTGAGTTAAAAAGTTAATATTAAATTTTGGTTAACTTTTAACTTAGTTCAATTGATAGAACATTTTGAATTAACTTTTAACTATTAACTTGATTTAGATTTTAGTTTAACCTAACTTAACTCAGTTAAAAAATATCATTAACTTGCCCAGCTTTGCAATAAGAACTCGAGAACTTAATATCTATCTAGATACATTAGAGTTGCATTATCTTTATCTTTATCTAGATAAAAAAACTACTTATCTAATCCGAACACTGATAATAAGACATTTAAAAACATAAAAGTTGGTTAAATGAATTTAAATTATCTTTCTTATTTTATACTGCAACTTCATCGTTATTATTTATTATATTATAATCAAAGGAGTAATAAGTGATTCCAAAACAATAAATAATTTTTTCTAAACATTTTTGTCATTCACATTTTAAAAAAAAATTATTAAATTACCCATATTAAAAAATATTAATTTGATCTTAAATTGTGTCTCTCTTTGAAAGGGTTTAAAACAAATTTAAAAATCATAATTGGTTTTAACCATAATCAAATCATAACTCAAACATTTAGATTGTGTATCTAAAAAATTATTAAGTATCAAAATCAAAACCAGATCAAAAAAAACTAAAAGGTTCCTGTCCCTGATAAAAACATAATATATATTAGAACATCCGGTTATGTCCTAATACATTTTCTCCACAATCAATTCAATTTGAAGGACAGGAAATGAAAAATATAGATATGGGTACCACACTAACATCCTACATAAATGCTGACCAACGTTATTTAAAACTATAATAGTACTAAAAAAAATTATAACAACATAGCAATGATAAAATATGAGTGTTGATCACAATATGACCTTAAAATAGTATAAAATATAGGTATGATAGTATTTAAATATAAATTGTACATACTAGTTTTGTAGGGCTAACTTTGTCATGGACAATAAACACAAGTGGTGCATCAGGTTTATAAGTCACTTCACTGGGCACAAATGACAGTGGAATGGATTTGATAGTTTTACTATGATCAGTTGTTGTAAATATTTTACGGTTTATTACATCTGTGTACACGCACTTTAGTGGAAAACAAAATATTAATAAATATATAAACCATAATCAAATATTAAAAATTACATATGATTTAAAGGTAGGATGTATGTAAAACTTGTCAATAGAAGCATATAGATTTTTAGTAGCATCTATTTTAAATTCTTCCGTCTTATTAAGATAAGTATCTCCATAATCATATGATATGTATACAGATGAAGAAGGATATCCTTCACGAGCCAAGCATATGATAACATTTGAGTTTTCACCGACCCAGTGTACCATCAACTGTTGCCGAGTTTCATTTAAATGAAAAACCTGAAAAAATAATATTAAGATTAAATACAAATTTAATTTTAAAAATAATTGTAAATAAATTGAAATTATATTAGTATTAATTTATTTTCTTTTGCACTCAGCTTAATTAAAAAAACTCTTACTACCTACCTACTTAATTTTAAATATAATTTTAATGGACTACTTCCAAATATTTAAAAAAAATGTCAACACTTATTTACTTCTAAGTCCGATGAGAGATAACACAGATTCTGCAAATTTCCATACAATACCATATTATGGAGACCGGTTCTACTATGGCAGGGTGTCGTATGGGGATGAGCAAAAGAAGCAATTTTTGTCAGGTCACAAGCATATTCTCTTACTGGACAGAGTATATTGTATTGACTATTAACATGTTATATCTACTTTTCTTTAATAAAGTTTTTAAATAAACAGTAAGTCATCGTTTAACATTGTTTTGCTATTATGTGCTAACATTTTAAATCCTTGTTATGTTTGTAACAATGTCACGGTTTCAGTATAATGGCCTTTTTAATATCAGATTATATGTGATTTAACTTTAGTCAACCTTGCGTGTAATGCATTATATATGTGTTTATAAAATCCAAAGGTTTTTTCCGAAAATGATGATATCGATTTTATTGACATGCCTATCATACGCAGCTTATTAGAAAATCATTATCCACACATCAATGAGTTTCTTGGAGTCGCGATCATATTATATGTACATAATATTTTGTATTAGTTCTTCGTTTGATTGATAATAAGTTGTTTAACGACATTTTCTTGTCCTACAATATATAGTTGTTGTGTATTAATTGTCATTATTATGTATTATATTTTATTGTTATTTGTTTCCATTAGTAGGAACACATTCCAATTAAATGAGTGTTAAAAGTGTCTCACTTAAGTAGACGCTACAGACATTTATTATCTCCGTCTTAGAAGTACATAACATAGCAAATTTTACGCTCAGGAGATCACATTGTTTTGACATCTTAAGATACTCTTAACTCACTTTAAAATTAAAATATAACAAAAAGGTAATGGATGCCCTAGATTATAATCTTACCTTTAAATTGTATAAGGGGACAATTTGCTCTAATTTTTAAACTAACAGAGATAAACGTGATCTGCTGAGCGTAAAATTTGCTATATTACACAATTGTAAGACGGAGAAACAAATTTCTGTGTAGCATCCTCTTAACGTTTTTTTGTTCAATGTTGTGTTTTCTAGAAACTTAACCTTGCTCACTGCAGTTATTTTATGCAGAGTTAAAAGTTATTCAAGTTTTAAAAACTTAAAATTTTCAAACTTGAATGACTTTTTATTTAGTCTGACATCTCAAAAAATACAAATGATATTGCATAGTAAATGTTCTCCTCTTTATAGGGTGAAAATTTGGTTGCATAACTTGAACTACAGCCCGAGTGGTTCTCACCCGCGCATAACAATTTATGGTATATACTACAACTTCAAGAATTACTTTTTACAGTTATGTAAATATAATATGTAATTTATAGTGACAGTCATATCTGTCCCATTCCTCCTTTAAATATGTTTTAAAGGATTTAAATAATTTTTTATTTATTTAAATATATTGTGTCATTAATCTAAAGGTTAATCAAATAGATAACCTGTAATAAGAAATAATCTACAATTTAATTTTACTTTCTTAAATATTTAAAAAGTAATATATTAAATAACCCGTTGATTAGTAGGTATTGATGTATAGGTATTTACGTAATTTATGGTTTGTGAATTGTGATATTAAGATATTAAATTACTGTATTTTGCTACATTATTTGTTTATTAGTTTGTAGATAATTAGAATAAAATCCTCTAGGTACCTTCAACACAAGTGTTGTTTATAGAAGATATATCAACCAATTATTATTGTTTACAAAATACTTTATTAACTATATTGTTCAATAAATGGTTATTATTAAAATGGGTAAAAATAATAAGCATAAAATTGAATAATATTTGTATTAAAAGTCTAATCTGCAGGTGCTAAATGTTTGATTTGATCAAGCCTCTTAATTTAACTGTTTCTGTTTGGCAGGGTGATAACATTTTTACTATTCGTGGAGGAGTGATAACAGACCAGTAGGTACCTGTATTATTATTAGTTATAATCAAATATAAAATAAACACCTCTCGATAATATAAAGGATATATTATATTATGCTGTACTCAGAAACTTTATTTTGTACATAATTTCTTTTGTAATTTGAGATGACATTGTCGCAAAAAATGTATAACAACCAATTTCTGGCAAGCCCCCCAAGAGGTTGAAAAGTAACTAGTGTGACCTATGACTTTGTATAATAAGTTACAAACGTAAATTATTTCACCAAACTAAACAAATAATTTTCAGTTACACATATTAAGTAATATAGGTAGATATGGATAATTAGGAGGTACCTTCTATTTATGTTATACATTATGACAATTATGTAGGCAGTCAGATTTAGTCATTTAAATCTATGATTGCATAAATCCTTTGACCTGATAATTAAAAACACACACATAAATGTCTAAATACAATATATTCAATGAAGTAGGGTATCTAACCTATGAATGAGGAAATTAATCAACATTTACAAGATTATAAGCATAGGTAACTATTATTAGTTGTCATGTAAAAGTATTAAATAGTAATCGACAAAGCATATTGATGTGTCTTGTACAGTTACATGAGTTTTATGTATAGTCCGAGTCATAGTCTTACTACCTCCCAACTCCAAAAAGTAGATATCAAAAATCCAAACCAATAGGTACTAGAAATAAAAAATAAAAATGTTGTTCTGTCGACAATTAATAGGTATAATGTTGTTTATTTTATTGAATGCATGTCGCATGATAATGTTATAGTTCATCAACTAGGTACCTAGATAAGATATATGTTTAATTCAAGGCTAAGTAATTCAAGCTAAGTGCGAAATGATAAGTGATCCCTTGGTTCGAACATTTAGCACAACGCGTATTTTCTGAATTTATACTATACCCGTTTCATATTCACTAGTTATTGAAACATTTTATACTCTATATTAGGATGGTATATGCCTAAACAATCTAAATGGGAAAATAGTTTTAAACATTTACTTTGATGAAATTATTTTTATCTCAATCTGGGTAAGTAGGTACTTATATAGATGAATTTTCATAAAATTGTCTTATCCTTATTTAGGCGAATGTGTTGCTGCACTACGAATGTTCTCAATTACGCCACTCGTACGGCTACAGCTAGGCAGTCGGTGGGTACCTATAACAATGTCTGCAAACACTCACTTTGGACGTTATGTTTCCGTCGGAAACGCCGGGCAATATTGCCGGCGACAAGCTCTCTCGTTTGTTCCTGGCACGGTATGCGGACGAACCATGATCGAGGGCAACATCGGCTAGCCGGTCGGCGAACGGCTGCGATACGCGTGCACGGTCGTCGTCGGTGTACACGGACAGCGAAAAGACGCCGGACGCGGCTACGGCGAGCGCCGCGCAAACGTACAACAAAACGGTATTCATAGTGTTCACTGTGTCGTCTGTGCGTCGGCGGACACTTTGAAACGGCACATAATAATAATAGAAATTATAGCGAGCGACAAAGGCGCAGAACGGACGGCGGCGAGTACAAGACTTGTGCGCGGTGCACGTCGGCGACGGACTGTCGTAATCTGACTGAGAGACTGTCTGTCCGCGGATGAACCACCACCACTACGACTAGCTCGAGGCGGGCGCGATCTGATACGGACGAGTTGTCGACGGTTTAGTGGTGGTAAACGAATACAACAGTTGTAGTTATCGACGGGCGATAGGTTTCCGTGCGCTGGTGGTCGCAGTCGCGGTCGTTGTCGCCGTCGTCGTCCCACAATAACAACAACTGTGGCGATTCGCACTCGACCATTATACTGTTATCGCTGATAAGTGATAATGAACGCTCAGCATTTAATAGTAATAATAATAATAGAGCTGATATTTTGAGTAATTTATTCGCGGAGGAGACGCAAACACGTCATGCCTGTTATTATTTTAATACATTATAATAACAACTGTTGTAATACGCGTACATCTCAACCACAGAGCAGATAAGACGACCCGACGCACGCACGCACTCACAAAAGTTCGCCAAATAAAATGAACACACACACACACCCGCGCTCGCGGAAGCGCTGCGCGCGCTCTACCTCACGACATGGCGGGCGGTGGGTAGATGTGAGTGTGGGTGTGTGTGAATGCGCGCGCGCGGGTGAGAGTGTGGGTGTGTGTGTGTGTGCACGGCTCGTCTCATCCGCAGCTGCCGAGCAATTTGCGGGACCGCGGCTGTTCGTCCCGTCGGCGCCCCGTGATCGCCGAACGCGTAAGATCGCGCGCATCGTCATGGAAGATGGAACCAACGCGCGATTTTACAGACGACCCCGCAGGTTTCGTCCATGACGACTGTACAACACTGTCAACTTACAAGTGACAGTTATAATATTATAATATTATGCCGTCAGTGTCCGTCTATAGTGATAAATAATAAATACAAATATTGTGTGTAATGTGTATTATTAATCTAATAATCTATACAAGTTACATGCATATATAATACACAAGTATAAAACCCTCAACTGCTAAAAACGGACAGACGGAGATTTCTCTCCATTTGTCCGTGACAGTCGGCACTTCCGACTCCGGCAGGCTGTCAAAGTCTTCCACTCTTGGCTCTTCCCGAAAACTATTACCTATATAATTATTAATTATACATTTATACATAGTTGAAGATGCGCAATTAAGACACTGTAATGTCTATCGAGGTACATAACTGAGTCTATACTGAGTGGTTCGGATACGACCGAGCACACTCTCTTCCGATGCAAACGCCAGAGTCGTCCTCCAGCAGTGGTCGATGATATGCCGGACATTCTGTGCGGCCCTACCTTCGAAGACCTTCCGGATTTCCCTCGGGAGAGACGTCTTGTCCAGTTGTCCTTGAGGAGGCAGAATAGACTTTCAGGATCTTCTATGAAATGGTTGAGAAGATTCTGACTCTCGAGGAGAACGATGATAGAGCTTGCCAGGCGGTGGAGGCTGCTGGGAACTATGACAAGCTGCCCGGCTTGAGAAAAGGGCACTCAGTACGTGACGTCCAGGACGACAGGTTTAGGTTAGTAGATCTTTGGATAAAATAGTAAAAACAGCTGTACATTAAATTATGTGAGGGGGTAAGACGGGGCCGGGGGCACCTCCTGGCTATCCCCACGTGGGCTTTGCCAACTGTAAAGGTTAACTCTCATGATATATTTGTAGTTTACACAGATAACTCTTCGCTGAGGAATGTCATCTTCGGCACATGAGATCAATCAAAATTTTATAATTATTATTGTTTTAAAGGGGCTCCAGCGTATCATATTTTAAGGAGTAATATTTAGGCAATTTACATGACAAAAACATTTGGTCTATGACGTGCAATAAGTACAACATTTTACCAATATGCTATCTACATAGATCTCGTACATAATTATTATGAACAAACATGATATATTAGTGATAGACTTTGTCGTGAGTTTTTTTTTGTACCTTAATATGAGTCCAAACATTCAGTTATCATAATATATTGGCCATATCAGTTGGAATATTCATATAACATATGTTGCAACTTTTTTTTCATTTATACAATAAATAATAATAATATGATTGTACAAATGCAATCATATTCCATTATTATTATTATTATCAATATTATTAATATTATACATTTATACTTCTTTATTACCTGTAATAATAAACACAAGTAATATAATATGCGTTATGTGGTTTTTGCAAAAAAATTGTTATGGCAAAATTTGATATCTGCATTATGTTTTTTTATTTAATTAATTAATCAATTATTGTCTATAATATATTTTATGGGCATAATTATTACTAAAAATATTGTTAAATTTGCAATGAAAAATAATAAAAACTTATTTTTTCTAAACCTGCAAACTGAAACTCGGATTTACTAACTTTTGATTTTTTTAAAACCGCGAATCCTGAAAAATTTACATATTGCAGACATTAGCTACTGGCTCTTTACCACAGATTTAATGAGGGAGATTATTACTATAAAAATTATGATTTTATATAATAATTATTAATTAATATCAATGGACATCTTTATACTGTTAGGTTAGTGATTAAAAATTATATCAACTAATTAGTCACTATTTTAAATTGTTAACTAACTTTTTATTTTTAAGTTTTATACATTTTTTGGTATATTACGCGAAACTATTATTTAATGTAGACGATTATTATTATATATACAAATTATAATTTTTTTTTAATAATAATTTAATAGGTAGGTATATTAATTTTATACTGTTACTTGATTTTCTTCACTGACAGAGTTTACATTAGGTATAATTCGATTTTACCTGATTTATTTTATTGGCGGAGTTTACATGCGCCCCTGTGCCTATATATTATTTATACACCTTTAATTCGAGCAGTATATCGTTGAAGGGCCCATTTTTAGTGTGAGGGGGGGGGAGTGAAAACTAAAAGTATAAAAACTCAATATTTGAATTTTGCATTATAATTTTAAATTGCTTATTATTAGTTATTATAAAATAATATATATTTATTTTTATAAACATTTTATATAAAGACATCTGTAATTCCACCACGGACCTTGTGTCCTTGTATCAATCGATGATGTTTCGTCCGTTTTGACTTCACCAAATCTAAAAAATATATATGCACATTTTTTTATAGACATTTGAAGTTAAAATTTGTATTAAAATCAATAACGGGGAATATCGATTTATTAGTTATTTTGTAATAATTCAAAATAATTTTTCGTGGGTATTTGAAACATATTATACATATAATGTCACAGTGACATTTTCAAAACATTAAGATATTTTTATGCTATTGCCTATTTATTTCATACGTTCCTAATCATACCGTTTACACTTCTACGGTAAGTCAGCATTGACTCACAGTGGACTAACAATAATATATGATATAAATATATAATTTTATAATAAGAAATTAAAGTAGCCAAGTAGGTATCAATAATACAAAAATTCAAGGTTTTAATAGTATAAAATAAATGTCTATACGATTATACAATATATTTAGTAATATAGGTTGACGGATCATTTTCATTCAGTCACTCATAATCATTTTTCGTAAGCAGCAATGATTTATTTTTGAAATCTCTTTATGAAGACTTGAGAACCATCAAGGCTATGATTGGTATGATAGGTACATCGTACATACAAATCATAAACTCATATAGTCATATACTCATATTATATGACAATGATTTAATCATTCCAATAGATAGATATTTATGGAATTATGGTTATAAAAGTAAAAAAATAGAATATGAAAACATTTTTATTCGATATAAATATACAATACCAAAATTAAAATTATTAAATTAAACCTAATTTTATTTTATTTTTGTCAATCCTCAACAGTGAGAATTATCTATACACTTCATAGATCAACAAAAATGTCGACTATCGTTAAGAAGATAACTAAATTATATAAGTTGGAATGTATATTATAATAATATAAATCATAATATTATTCAGTACCTATAGGTACCTATATCTGCAGTTATATATTTGTATTGTACCTACCTATACTCCCAGTTGTAGTTATTGTACCTAATATTAAAATATTTATTTTAACTTGATAAATAAACATTAAACAGTTAGTCAGTAAATAATAATCAGTCATATAATATTATACCAATAATGAACGATTTTATAATAAGTTTTTAAATACATAAATATAATAGTACATGAAGGGTTCAATAAAAAATCCCGTCAAGTCTGCTAAATGAAATTTATTTAAAAAAACAAATAAATATATATATATATATATATATTATTAACATGTATATTTTGAAAAAATATCAATTTATTGTCATATAATATACCTATCTAAATGTTTTAAAAAACACCTAACCTATATTTATATATAGAGGCTGCTATGTTAAAATAGCCGATGTCGTGCATCGTTTTAAATTGCGTATAGACCACTTAAAGTGAGTACCTATACTATAATAAGAAAAAATGATCAAACTTAAGATTGATAGCATAAGTCAGAAATTTAAAAGATGAACTCCCTTTTAAAATTTATAGTTGACATATTCTAAAAAAATATTACTTTGTAATTTAAAACTAAGATAATCTATCATTGTTTAACGTTGGCTGTTATAAATAATCACTAATTAATCAGTATAGATATATGAAAGCTACCTAGTACCTACCTAGTATTGTATAAAAACGATTTGCTTAAACTTCTATACCAATGTTTTAATTTTTCCAAACAATATTTATAATTTGTATGGTACATTGGTTCATATATATAATACTATTTCGTTTCGTGAACAATAAGTATAATAAGTGATAACTGAATTGATATATTTTTAAAACACTAGGTATTACCACAGTAATAGATGCAACCGGTCGCGGCGGCGTCGATGTCTGTACCATAAAATAGTATAAATAGCATAAAAATAAAAACTAAGAGCACTTCTTCGCCAAGTAAACTGATTAAATAGAATACGAGATAAATGTAAATTACTTGTATATCCAAATAGCTATGAAGTGCACATACTAGTATCAGTGTGGCCCACCACGGCCTGCAGGATGCAACGATATTATGATAAGATTAATGAGTACTTATGTACAGTGTTTGGAAAGAACGTCGTTCATGAACGAACGTTCACTCGTTCACGTTCACATATAGTGAACGATACGTGAACGTCGCTCGTTTTTTGCAAATAGAACGTGAACGTGAACGACGTTTATATTTTTAATGAATTTGATCGATTTTTAAGACGTTCAATTTATTTACCATTTAATAAATATTATATATATAAAATATAATAATTAATAATATTGTAATAATAATATTTTCATTTTTCCCATTATAATTGCTATAATATTTGTTTGATTGCAAAATATAGGTATAATTTAAATTCGAGATATTTCAGTGTTCTCGGCAAGACATACAACATCAATAATATTATGATTTCCACGAATTTGTAATAAACCTAATCGGTTTATCATAATAAGTACCCTAGTATTCGCTTAATTTGATCACTAGGAAATCCTTATGAAAATGTAACGCAAATAACGTGTCAGATATTAAAAATTAATTCGGATACTTTATGAATTGTATATGCTCTAAAGTCTAAAGTCTAAATTGTATTTTTATTTTTTGGTTGAGTCGTATATGTATTAATAGGTTTTTAATTTTTATATTGATTGCAGGCTAACGATACATAAAAAAAAATTAAATGAACGGCCCAATGAACGCGGTCGTTTTTTAAAAGAACGTGAACGTGAACGCGTTCGTTTGAAAAAAACACGAACGTGAACGTGAACGAGTTCGTTATTTTAGTGAACGTTCCGAACACTGCTTATGAATACTATATACTGCATATCTTGATGTCTGAAAAGGTTAGTGCTATAAAAAGTAACTAGATACTCTTTTAATTGCAATTTATGAAATTACTGACTCTGTTTATTTACTAATCAAACAGATGTACGAATCAAGAGCTTAGGTAAATTATTTCATATGAAAAATTTTAAACTCGTCTTTGATTTGGTACTGCTAGATCTCATTCTTTGTTTAGTATTAAAAACCAATACATGAGGGGCGACATTCCAAAATGTAATATTGTCAAGAAATTAAAAAATGAGGTATTCATTAAAAATCGTTTAAAACTATCCGATTATGCCTAAATGTACTATTTCCCATTAATACATCGATTATTGAAAATAACGCAGTCGTGTCAAAATCCACTACTTACGTTGATGAAAATTTGTCAAAACGTTCTATCTAACAATTTGTCCAGAGTATACTATTGCCCGTGGTATTTTAAAAATCAGACAATAGAAATATCTCAAAATGTACTATTTCCATGATTATTTACAAAATAAGCTATATCTAAAGTTCGTCATTATAGAAATTCTCTAGACTAAACCGGTTTAAAATTATCCCACATTATCCCGCACCGGGATAATGAACCATGTAAATGATATGGTCTCAACATCCCGGTGCATTATATTTTACATCGGTTTAGTCTAGCGAATTTCTAATGTACTATTGCCTATGTTAAAATGGAAGTTCATTACATTGGTTATATTCAAAACGCACTATATGACTGTGTCCATATTGGGCATATGTTACCAAAGTACAAATTAAGTTTATATTTATATTTTATTCTAAATTAATGTTATTACTGTAGCTGTGCGGATTGATTTTTTTATATAATGTGATTACTGATTACAACAAGCAAGCGGTTAAAAAAAAACGTTTCTAACTTCAACTCCTTATCATCAAATTCGCTCCGAAACTTGCTTATCAGTGTTATCATTCGTGATACGAATTCAAATGATCAATATTGTTGCTGTAGCGATATATTTATATTATATATTTCTATGGTTGTAATAATCCAAGACTGTGGTGGCTAGATTGTAACTGTAGTGTTGATACTTTGTAAGTAGTCTAAAAATTATTTAATTTAATTTATAGTAGGTGTTAAATATTTGTAGGAAATGTGGAATAAGTGCATTTTGCCATTTTGGAAAAATTTGGTTCAATATTATTAATTACGGACTACGGTTACATCAAAATGTACTATTGGATGAAAATAGTACACTATGGCGCAATCAACATTTTAAATTATCAATTTAAGTAGAGGAATAATATATTTAAAGACATTTTTGCATTAAAAATATATTAAGTATATTTTTCTGAATTATTAACATATTTTACTGTTTTCATAATGTTCAATTTATAGTTCACATTAGAAAATCATGTTTCTTGAACAATATGGAAAGTGGCAATAGAACTTTTTGGAACGTCGCCCCTCACGTATAGTTACAATAATTTACTATATGTTTTATGACTGCAATGTAAATCGTTGAACTCACCTTGCCACAAAAGTCTGCGTGCGCCTTATTATGTTAACCCGACCATATGATCGACCGTACGATCGACCCTGTAAGTGTAACTTTTCCGAATATTTGTTTATTTGCAATTAACTAAGGAAAATGAATAAAGTAGCTTAAGAGGACGCCACATCCGCATGTGTTGTCTCCGTCTTACAAACGCGTAATATACCAAATTTACGCTCAGAAATTCACGTTTTATAAATTAGAGGCTTAAAAATTAAAGTAAATCGATTATGAAACTATAACCTAACCTATTATGAAACTTAATGGTAAGAACATTATTCGTGTTTTGTTGGAAATTTTTTTACGATAATTCAGTTTTCAAGTGAGTTATGAGCATTTTTAATTTACATTTATTATACACGCACAACGCACTTAAAAACCGAAAAAAAAACAGCTAAATTGTGGAGTTTCTTATTTTACCATATTTTTTCGATCTTTCTTACTAAACAGTAAAAACATATACGCATATCTGCGTATCTTATTTATCGGCCACAAATTTGACCGACACTTCTTAATTCTTATTGACCATTTTGTTTGATTTTTAACCAAGTTTAACAAATACCAAATACAGTATATAGGTACAAATTAGCGTGTCGAGTTCTTAACTTTGTTTTGGGTTTTGGCCAAATTGAATGGTACCTTTAGCTATATGGTTACCTACCTATACGGCTATACCTATATATTTGTTATTTTAAAGTAGGTAATATATTTATATATATAATATAATAAGGTTACGTTTAAATTTTGTTTGTCACGCTTCACCGAATTTTTCTCTAATTGTTTCTAGTACATTTTAATGCATATGCATCGATTATTTATTTATAATTAGGTAGGTAATAATAAGCACTGGTTATTGACCAGTACTCTTACAGTAAAAATCAATATTGTTTCAGCGTATAATATAGGTGCCTGCTTTTATCCATATTATGTATTCAAACGGCTAAACCTATTTTATTCTATCAATAATAAATTATTCATGAACATTTTAAACCATATTAAATTTTCAAGCCATGACCATTGAATTATTATTTTCCAGGTTTAAGTACCCGTAATTTGCATATGGTGTTAGAATAAAATATTTAAGCGCTTTTTATAAATTCTTATTGATATAGGTACAGTAGGTATCATAGAACCGTACGAATCGCTGTATTAGTACACATACTCTTTACCAATAATAAATTGAGCTTCTAAGATATCTTACAATTATATTTTCAACAACTCGAAAATTATAAATAATAATGGACCTACTACCTATACACCATATTATACAGACATAAAAGTACCAAAATCCGTATATTTAATTTAAATCATTTATTAATATTTTAATTTGAGAACTTAGATATTATTAGATATTTATTCTTTAATTGTAATATTAAAATAATTGAGGATTTCTGTAAAATATTAGATCCAGCAATAGAAAAGTTATGTTAACTTTTATTTATTTTAAAAGTTTCTTAAAAATGTTTTATCACCTAGGTTGTGAACTTGACAACTTTTATTTTTAAAGTAAAACTCCCATAACTTATTTAAAGATATGTACCTCATGGTACCGGGTGGACAATTGGTGAATAATACATATTTCAAAATTTGTAGAAGCTAAACTAATAAATGCCTACACATAAATTATAAAAGTTTGATTAAATATTGATTGTTGGTTTTTCATTAATTCATTATCAACTTTCTATACCTATACTATAGTATTATTACAAGTAAAAAGAATGAAGATGTGATAATAATCTAATAGTTTAGCTACTAAATAAATTCTAATGAAAATACTGCATTTGAATATTAGGAAGTTTGAATAAAACAATTTCATTAGTAGGAAGATACCAACTTTTTTTGAAAAAATCCTGCATTATTATTAAGACTTATTTTTGAATAATTATCTAATAAATCAATGGTCTAAAATATCAATCTAATTTGTATTATATTTTTTCACATCAGTTCTAAAAAGTTCATTTTTCTGTCAGTTCATAATATTATGTTGATGATCTGAGGTAATTTCTATATAAAAATAGAAGTATTATACTATTATAATACTGATCTATTTTTAAATCTTGTGAGCACTCGGATGTAACTAAAATCTAAATATAAACTTTTTAGTAAGGTATTTTTACATAGGTTTTAACTTTTAACTTTAAAATTATTATACATACATTTAAAACGTTTATAGAATTCGTTTTATTCTAACTCATAATTTATATGCATATACTGACAACTGACAAGCATATAAGCATATACTTATAAACACAATACATATGTACACAATAAATATTATACACAATTATAATTATGTGCTACTACATTATAACGCTACTTGAATCTAACTAATAATTAAAACTATAGGTACCCACATTGGGCCACATACCATATACGATGTGTCGACGTTACAACTTTTATAAACGTATGGTAACAACTCTTATGCATTCTTATGCAGTTTGTTTCTGCGCTTGAATAACAATAAAAGTGATTGAATTTCGCACTAACCTTAATATTTGATGCGTCGCATATTGCACATACATTGAATGAAAACTTCCAGTTTCATAATTTACGGATAAGTAGTTAGAATTATATTATGAATTTGAATTGCTTTAACTCGATGATTACTGTCGTGATTTTGTCCTTTCCTAATGAATAAGACAAATTATGAAAGAGATAAAAATAAATTATACTTTCTAAAATGAAATAAATGTCGGTAGGTACCTAGGTACCATATTATTGTGTTCTCGAGGGCTAAGGTCATGTCTAATCATCATTCTCTTGTTGGTCGGGTGTTTAATTTAATTTCTGCTTTCGGTTGTATATAGCTTATTTGAAAGAAAACTAACCTTTTTTTATAAATCTATTTAGACTGTTTAGAGTTTATTTTAAGTTGGGTGAATGACGTTAAACATAATTTAAAAAAAATAATAAACAAAATTAATATAAAAGTCTACTAAAGTAAATATTTACTTGAATTTTTACTTATACAGTTTTACGCAATTACCATTAACCGCTCTAAATAATAATATCGTATTTTGTATTCATCCAAATCAATTAAGAATTCTCTATCTAAAATAGTTAAAATCATAAACAAATTTTAATTTTAGTAGTGTCTAAATATAGTGTATGTCCAATGTCAGTGTATTCAGTGTTGTAAATTATACAGTAAGTATTTTATACATTGAAAGTGATTTAAGTGGAAGTTAAATTCAAAGAACTCATTATGTATACATTTTTCACTAGCCATCTAAAAATCATATTTATTATTCAATTGTTGGATTACTTTATATTTAACTAAACTGGATTCCTACATAATTTAAAAATGATAATATCAAATAACAATGTAATATCTTATAAGAACTCATCCATATGATTTCATATTATAATTCAATGATATAAATTATAAATTATAATAATTTAGGTATAATTTAATGATATTTTTTTTTCAAAATAAAGATTAGTATTTTTCGATGAACATAACTAGAGAATAATACTTTTTCATTAAATAAAACTCACAAATATTTATATCTCATTTGTCATTATTATTACGATATAAAGATTGTTACTTGTTATAGTAGGTATTAGTGCATTACCTGATACTGTTGCTGTTATATTAATATGCATTATTTAAATAGTATAATAGGTATTGATAATAGCAGAGTGCCTGAGTCCAACAAACAGATATTATAATATTATGTCAGCATATTTCCCACAAAGTTATGATAAAATAATCGTAATGGATTAAGTAAACTTATTTATTTTTTTTTGCAGGGGGGAGGAGTAGATACATATTGATAATATGACACCTATTTAAATTTAAAATGTATAATATTAATATATAATTTGAATCCATAATATTTTTAATTTAATAGACATAAAAAACTTATTAAGTATAATAATAATATATTCATACCATTGTACATACTTCTACCAACTTCAAGTTTAAAATAATTTTTAAAATAAACTACGAAAAGCTAAGCTACCAAAATATATGATATTATAAACTGTCATTTGAGTTATACTAAATAGTGGTGAAATTGTTTATCTACGTTTACTTAATAAGTTAAAAAAAGTTTTTTTCTTGTCCTGAAAAGTTTGAAAAAGTGGACTTATATCCGGTTGTTGCATTCGGTTCTTCAATTATTATAATATTGAAGTAGGTATAGTTACGTACAATGATTTGAGTATAAGAATATTATTATAATAATTTGTAATTATTAATACAAACTTATACAAATATAGGTATGTCGTATGTATACACTTTTGTTTTGTTCTACACGCGTAGCCCGTAGCCCGTAGGTATATAGTCTAAAGAGTTATTTAAATTTTAAAGCGTAAACCACGAAGAAATATTATATTAATACTCGAAAGTGCACATAAATATAAACCGTCTTTAACCACGAAGTACAAAAGTATACAATGTTGTCTATGCACATCGCGTATAAATATTATACTTGTGTTCACGTCATTATCGTATAATATAAGTATTAAGTTGGCATAAACACGCCTTTGTTCCGAGAAGAATTATCATTATTGAGAAACGTTTTCCACTGTTGACAGTGTCTGACCTACCGCTATTCACACATTTTAGCGGAATGTTTGGACCACTCTACTGCAGTTTGATATTTTTTTTTAACGCCAAGGTGCCAGGTGGCTATGTAGTGTGTAAAATATATACCTACCTACGTAATATGTACGTGTACCACCTAATACCTATCATAGACGGAGATATAGTCAAATTTTAGCGGGGCATAGGCTTAATATGTTTTTCAACTAAAGCCTACACTTAAATAAGCAAACAAATTCGTATAACCCTACCACCTTTCAAAGTTTTAGTCAATTTTGTTCACTCCATAATAAATATTAAAGGTAGGTACCTCTTATACACTATAAATAATAATAAGTAGGTAATACAATTACGTACATCATATAAATGTGACAGTTCATTATAAGTTATAACTAAACACAATATTTATTTAACAACAAAAATCAAAAATGCATTCTACTTGTAAATTGATTACATATTTAAAATAATAAAATAATTTTATTTCAGTGGTAGATGGGTCGGGTCAAAAGTAAAAACGTTCTATTGATTCCAAAAATATTTTATAATAGAACCCAATTTATAAATACCTATTAACAAATTATATCCGTATTGCAATCCTGCAGTGGCACGGGTACCTACTATGGATTTAGGAGCAGTACCCTAATTTTTTTATAGGAGTTTAAAGTCCAGAATCTCGATTGTGTGAAGCTGAATAGGTATTGTAGTATTATTTAATTATGTTATTTATTAAATGTATATAGCTTTATAGTTAATAATTATTAACCTTCAAGTAATATATTATGATAAATATTAATAAAGAACAATATACTATGTGTTATAACATGGTGAATCAAATAGAAATTTAACGCGCTTATGGGTAATACACTATTACCTACATTTGTTTAAATGTATTTATGTATATATTTTTTTCATTGATTAAACATGAGTATGGATAAGAGATCCTAAAAATGTTTGCCCGAATTATTTGAACACTTCACCACACCATTATTACTATAAAAAAAATATTCGTCATACGCGTAGACATTTTTTAAGAGCTTAGAAATTATTTGAGTGGGCTAATCACCTGTAAGCGCCACTACAGTCGCCTACGCTCGTATAATTATTAAGTATATATCGTGTGCTCTTGAAATAGCCGTCGTCACTATACTCAAAGATGAGTACCTACAACATTGATTTTAAAATAAACAGTCAAACAGATAATCCTCTCACTAAACATTATGATAATTTACAATAATGAATAATTATAGACAAAAGTTATTACTACTGTTATTGGCTACTCTACCGTCTCCGAATCCCTGCCTAGCATCATCGCTTAATAAAAGGTAATATATTGTTCCGCTGTTCCATCCACCTAATTGCTATATATACATTATTCAAGATGTAATAAAGAGGGGATGAGAGTATTGCCCCACTGTTGGCAGCGACCAAGGCAATACGGAATCATCTACGACATTCTACGCTACTTTTTTGCTATGTGTCTGTTTTGAAATAAATGACCAATAATACTCTACTCGATGGTTATATTAAAAATATTGGCAGCTAGTGCCTAGTATATATTAGCTTGTAGCTGTATCTATTATATTATGATACCCAAATTATAACATTTTATAATATGATATTTTATTATTATATATAACTATATAAGTATACAACAATACAACCACATTGGCCATCAAAATCATTGCACTGTCTGTCGTGATATAAAATTAAAATTTTTAGATAGTTAGGTACCTACCTAACAAAATATATTTTAAGTGGGTACAATAATTATTATAATATTGCTACAATAGTTAAAATCGTATGTTTTATTCCATTTAATATTGGATAACTTTTAGAAATTATCATAGTATTTTGTAACTTGATTATTATATAAAAAATATAGGTTGTCGTTATGAAAAGTTCAAATAAACTATGATAAAAAAAACCTAAAATACTTTTTTTTTGAAATAACAGATGTACTGTTATAACTTATAAATATTTGAACTAAATAAAACTTCCTTTTAAATATTAAAAAATTGACAAAAAATAAAATAAATAGTGAAGCCAGTTAAATGAATCGTTTTGTATAATGCATAATGTAGTAGGTACACAACCTTATAAATTTTGACTATCAACTCACGAATATTTAAAACATAAATACAACAGAAAATTGCACTTATATAGTTACTATCATGGCTAAATATATAGGTATGATCGCAACTTTGTGATACGCAGGTGACATGGCCGCCACTGGCAGTGAATATTGTCACTTCGATTTATTTGCTAACAAAACCATACAAATTATTAATTTCTTGGCTAAATAAATCCAAAAATCACTGTCAGCTGAGATTCCTCAGTAATACATTCCTGCAATAATTGTACGTGCGCAGCCCTTAACGAAAATGCGTCTCAATGCGATCATACCTATATATTTAGCCATGGTTACTATTAGAGAATTATTATTGGTATAATAGATATCAGCCTGCATATTTCATACAAGAAAAATAAAATTCAAATAAACCTACATAAATAATTTTATGGTTTTACATTTATAATACACTACTATTATTCAAATATTCCCAAATGTCATGAATACGTTTTAAAAACTAATTGTAGTATATTTGCATAAGTAATTATAAAATGTTAAATAGTATAGATCAACGTGATGAATTTAATTTGATCAATTATTTTAAATTATGCAAAATAAAAATTTATATTGAGTTTTCGTAATCCTACTGTAAATAATTCAAACATATTTTTAGCTAGGTTTGCGCTGTATAGAATACATAATTATCACCCTTTGTTAGTTTGTAACTTGTTCTAAGACCCTAATACCCTATATGCACTGTTTTAAGAAAATATGTTTCAAGTTCAATTTAAAGAAACACTTAAAGTTAAATTAGTATACCTACTATATAATTTTAAATCAACATGAGTTTAATAATGCAATAAAAGAAGGAAGTGGGTGTCGCTCTGCTGTATAGTAGGTTACAAGTAAGTCACTGTAATGTATGCTGTTAAATTTGAATTCAATGATATAATATCATGAGTATGCGAAAAATGATTCTGAGCGGAGACTGTTTGTCAGCTAAGGATATTTAGGTATATTATATTTATATTATTATAATTAATACGGTAGCCGGTAAGTTGAATTAATATTATTATTTATTTGTATATATCATATTTGTAAACAATAATATACTTTAGAAGTTTCAAGTACCCACGAATAATATTTTTAAATTACAACACAAAATATAAATCGTTATTCTTCCTTAAAATATTTAATTTTATCCAAATTTGAACTTAAATAACATTACACAAACTGTGCTTATATATTTTTTAGATTTTTTGGTTGCAGTATTTCATACTTACGCGGGACCTTGTTTTAATCCTTAGCTATAAAAAATTGAACAATTTATACATTTTTAACTGCAAAATAATTTGTAAATTTGTCAAAATTTGAACTTAAAATGTTTTTAAAAAAAAATCTTGCCTATGTATTTTTTATATTTATAAACTGATATTGTAACAAGGTGTGAGGAGTCTTGTATTACATTTTCAAGCTTTTTAACTCAACGAATAAAATTTTATTCATATTTATACCAAAAAAAAAACTAAAAAAAAAAAAAAAATTGAAAATTGAAATTGTCTGTAAACAGCCCCAAACAAGTAAAATATTTTGAAAATGTTATCAAGTTTATATAAATATAATGAATGTTACTCGCTGAACCGTTTTAACAAATTTGCACCATGCTCGGCTTCAAATACTCCATTCTATGGTACCAACTTCGCTCTCGCCTCTCTGCTATATTTCCTAGCTAATTATTTTGTCTATTACTTTTATACAAAAACAATAATTTACAAAAATACCTATGATAATTGATTTTTAGTTTTGAACTGAAATAATGTAAGTATGCGTTTATAAAATATACAGATACCTAATAAATTCAAAATATTTTTCTTCCATCATAATTTTTTTTATGGTTTGTAGAAAAAATAGTTATCATTCATGGTTTCGATTTAAACATAACGCACGATACGTACAAATCCAAATATTTATTTTTCCGTGGTTAATTATTATTATTATAATATTATTTATTATTCGTATATAAAAGCTATCGTTCCGATTTTCATTATGTTTGTAAAATACAACACAGAGCAGAGGTCAGCAACGCTTACGACAACATAATCGAAATCGATTTTTATTTAATTTTAAAATATTAATATATTCAACCCAAAAGTCATATAAAATGGGTAATTTTTTTTTAACTATAAAATGCCGGGTTAGGTTACTTACAGTACGGTACATAATCGCATATCATACACCACTAGGTTGCGCTAAATAAAAGTCCGTTAAAACATGTTTTGAAATTGAAGTACCTACATAAGTACTTACATAGTTACATTTATATTAATATATTTTATGGTTTTTACTTCTTATTCCTTTCTGGAATCGTGAACGAGAATATAATATATGGTTTATAAATTTCCAGATTCTTAAACGGAACTTTACGGTTCGTGTGATTTTTTCGGTATATTTCGGACTCCCGGTTACTAGTGAAGTCTGATATTATAGTGGGCTACTCTGCTAAAAATATATTATGCAAAATATATTTATTGCAAAATGAAAACTATCATTACAAAAAATATTTAAATTAAATTGATCTAAAGTTATATTTACCATTATTGTATTGTAACTTGTGAAATTTACACCAATGGACAATGAATTGCATTAAAGCTTTTAGGTAATAAAATATGTGGTACATCATAAATGGTTGTATTTCATTTTGGAAAACAACAATTATAGTACAGCTATACATTTTTTAATAATTAGAGTGTTATCGATTGTTGTTTATAATTGAATTTTCTAATCTGATACAGACTATTTGTTACGCACTACAAAAATATGGTATTAAAAAAAAAAAAATTGTACTTGTAAAGGACGAGGGCTAGTGAATTGTCAAGGGGGACAACCATTGTTTTGTGATGATTGAATATATTTTGTTTTATTATAATCTCTGTGCTTGAATGTTATTTGTTTTCTAAATAAAAACACAATATAAAATTTAAAAAAAATGTTATATTTTACCGAATTATAAATAATATGTACCTACTGAAAAAGCCCGACAGAATACAAAACCGATTCGTCTCGCTTCGCAAACCCTGGCCCGTGATTATGGTGTAATATTGTTATGAATTTGAATGAAAAAAATAACTAGGTATTCTACGCAAGACAAGGTTTACCATATTATTTTATACATATTATTATAATGTATAGAAATAGGAGTATAGGACGGACTATTTATAAACAATAAAAGGTACTGAAAATAAGAATTAACTATTAATGATTTTTAACATTTTATTGATTACCTATAGTTATAATAATACATATAGTATACCTACTAATGCTAATAATAACAAGCTTTAACTAAAATGTCAAGACTATAACAAAAGCAAGAATTTGAATTAAAATTTGTATATAATCAGGATGACGATGATTAATGATTATAATATACTACATATCCAGAATTAAATATTTTATCAAAATAAATATAGTATGGAATACAGATGAGGTTTCTCATAAAAATCAAATGTTATAAAACAATTATTATAGAGCTATTTTATGACCCAAAATAGTGAACAAATACATCAGGTATCAAGTATTCATAATTTATGCTTTATATGACTCTTAATCTAAAATAGTAAAATGTATAATGCGCACATCGACTGACTAGGTATACCTACCTAATCAGAGTATCAGAGATTAGACTATAAATGGTATAACGAACTGCCAAAACACAATGTGTAAGACGTAGGTATTTAATTAGCTTTCCTAATAACCAATTGGTATTTAGTACTATATAAAACAATTAACATAATTATACTAGTAGATGATAATATTAAAACATGACGTATTGCCGTATGTGTTTTATAACTGTTACTAATTTTTAATAAGCCTACTCATATTTTATTGTTTTTGGAAATCCTTTTAACATTTCATCCCAAGAAAGCGCTTAAAAACACACTTAGAATAGGTACTCAGAAGTCAAAATATTAAATTATTTTATACACTGTTGTAAATCAAAACTTGGTAATTAGTTCTTAACACATTGGAATTTAAATCTTACAGGATCTGGAAGGTATTATCATAAGATTATTATTTTATTTTTGATAAAGAAACAATTTCAACTCATAATTTAAATCTAGTGTTATCAAGTACAATAAATTCCAAAAAGAAACTTTATAACCAAAAAAGGCTTGTAAATCACTAGTCTTAACTTTAAAAAACATAATGACATAATTGTATTATAATAATTGCTGTCCCTACTTGATATAACTATAATAAAGAAAGTAGTCATAATTATACGTCTGTATAAATGTATAGTAAATAATATATTATTAGTTAATAAATAATGAGTTAGTAATTATAACTATAATAACTATGGTTTTAAATAATATGGAATATAAATTAAAGTCAATATTAAATACGAGTTAATAAAAGCATAATTTAAATAAATAATTTAATGTTTTTAAGACAGTAAAATGTAGATTCTAAATGACTTGGGTTACCAAGTTTTTTTTTCAATAGAAGTTAATTTAATTATGGTTTTAATTTTATTTTAATTTATAGAACTACCTTATTTAGAATAAATTGCTGTTTTTACTTTTTTATTTCAATTCTTATACTCATCATGAATTTGAGAAAGGTAATAGGTACCTACTAACAATACTAATACAAAAATTGTAAAATTACTGTTTTGTTTTAAATAATTTTTTTTAAATTCTATAGTTAGTTTAACAAAAACAGTTTTAGAGTGTTCTATAAAAATTCATAAAGTTTTTTAAGTTTTTAAGTAAGATAACTACAACCTATAGTTCCTACTAACCTATTTTAATTCCGTGTTATGATTTTAAAGTTTCAGCCACTTAAAAGTCAAACACTATATTACAAGCAGGGACTGGAACCGAAACGAAAAAAACCAGTTCTGAACCCAGAAATCCTTAAAATATTGGGACCCGTAATTTAACCAGAACCGAAACCACTATTTTTAAATAAACAAACATTTGATTAAACAAAGATTATTTCGTTTTTAACTCCGTCATCTGTGCTCAATTTATTGCCTATAAGAAGTTCTTAAGTGCATTAAATATTAATATACTAGTATTACTTTTGTTTAGAGTTGTAAAATCGGGAACCAGAACCCTTAAATTAAATTTTTCAAAAGTTAAGCTGGAATCAGAATAATGAAACAATTAAATACCGGAACCGAAATTGGAACAGACAAAAATTTTAAATCTTTCAGTCTAATGTAAACAAATTATATCCGTATGGAATTAGTCAAGCGGGCCACCGGTTTCTGATTACTATAAGTTGTACACTATAATAGTACTATACCAATAACTAATAAGTAGGTAATAGGTATCTAATATTGCACGTAACTAGCTAACTTAAATTTTGTTTAAAAATTATACGATAATTATTATCTTTTAGTATTATTTTTATTTTTCAAACTATCTACTTAACAAAATCTATTATTTATTGATAAGGTGGTTACTGTTGTCAATTAAGAATTATGTATAGGTATGTGACTTTATTGTCTGATACTCTGATATACACGTATACTTTTGTTTATTCCAGTTAAAATTTACAAATTATAGATTGTAATGAATATTATAAATGGCGCAAATAAAGTGAGCCCGGGCTGAACCCTCTCAAATCCCTAAACGCAGAGAAGCTTGGATCGAAATTAGAAACACAAATAAACCTAAATAATTATGCACATTCAATTATAAAAAATATTCTGGGGGCCTTGGCCCACCCAGAACATTTTTCTATTGATGCCACTGAATTACTTATATTAATATATTTTAATGAAACGTTAATCTATTTTCTATAGTCTGTACAGAGCTGTATTATATGCTTATAATATAATAATATGTACCTAAAAAAAATACCAGAATCGTGTTGTGGTAAAAATGATTGTGTCTATACCATACTGTTATCTACTAGATAAATTAAGTATATACCTACCAATTTAGATAGACGTGAACGATGCATATTACATAACGAGTATCTATTGATGTTGATGGTCGACTAAATCTTAACTACTTGTCGTCCGCGTACATTTTTGATTTTTTAGCTTTTATAGTTTTACGTATCCATCCCGGTAATAATTTTATCAGTTTAGACACCGTCTAGCTAAGCTCTCGAAGTTTTATTGACGGACACCGCTGAAGATTCAAAAACCAAAGGAAGGATTGACGAAGTGAACGCGAGGCTGACGTCTGCCATCTCGGCCAAGCCAAATCTGAAGACAGATTTCAACTGTTTAACGGAACAATAACGGAACTACTGCGTATGTGATCGACGAAGCGACGCCAGTCCAGACGGAAGAGCTAAACCTGATGACGGATTTAAACGGTAAACAGAACTATACAACGGAACTACCACGTGTTTAATTGATTAAGCGGGCACGAATCTGAAGTGACCTGGTTGGCCACTTTGATGATTGATCAGTGATCACTCGTCTTAGATCCGTCGATGACGAATATTATCGATATGAACGGGTAACGAATATATATGTTCCTGTACCATATAGTCAGAAATGTATTATTTCTTTTTTGTGGTAGGGGGAGGGCACTAATTTCATCATTAATATTATTTTAAATTATAAAACATGTTTTAACGTTTTATAAGTAAAACACGATTGTTTTTTTTGAATTTAAAATAAAAAAAAAATCCGCAATGAATATTAATCAAAAAGGTGGGCAAATGGGTGTCGCTCTGCTGTACAGTAGGTTACAAGTGGGTCACTGTAATGGATGGTGTTAAATTTGAATTCATTGATATAATATCATTGCATAAGAAAAAGATTAGGTTATTACAGCCTATGATATTACTAAGTACCTATATATTTGATGATATTATTGTGAAATTTTGTGTAAAAATTGAACCTATGTATTTTTAATATTTTTTGAAATGTAATTGTAAAATTTTAGTATGTGGCTTGTATTAAATATTCATGATTTTTGGCCCAACAAATAAAATATTAAAAAATTGTATTTTGAAATTATCCGTAAACAGCTCAAAATAAGTCAAAATATTTTGAAAATTTTATCAAGTAATAAGAATTGATAAAATAAACTTATGATATTTATGGTGTATAGAAAATGAGACTTTAATTCGACTTTCTTGTAGACATTTTTTTTTTTTGTAAAGGTAAACAATATTGTATTCAATTTTCAAATCTTATATTTAAAAAAAAAATTTTTAGAAATTTTTAACTCAAAATAATTTGCACATTTTCGTTATTTTTACGTTTTTGTTAATATATGAACTTAAAATGCTTATAAAAAAAAACTGTGACTCGATTTTTAATATTTTTCAAATGTCATTGTATAGAAAAAAAACTAATAAATTTGGAAACTTTAATGTCCGTAAACAATTCAAAATATTTTTAAAATTTTACTGTGCATAGAAAATGCAAATATAAACAACCTGTGAAAATTGTATGTATATTTGTTCATTTGTTTTAGAGTTACACCAAAAACCAAAATCGATTTTGTCGAAAACCGTTTTGCGAAAAAATTACTGTTTTCCCTAAATTTGTATGTTGTTTTTCCCGGCGCTTTTGAAAATTATTGAGATATATTTTTTGACCTCCTAAATGCACCAACTAGATTCACTTTCCCATCGAACAAGATACTGTTGAAGCAAATCAAAGCAGTTTCACTACCCCAAGGCCCAAATGGTGGTGACAGACACAAAAATAAAAAACACACATCATTGTAAAATCAATAGAATTATTGCTCCGCTCATAATCTAAAAAAACACACATCATTATTCATTGTAAAATCAATACATTTATCCCTCCGCTTAGAATCTAAAAATAATTGAAAATTTTTTACTAATAAAACTCAAGTGAATTTCTTAGCACTAGAAATTGGATAGTCATAACGAGGAAAATAATTATAACTATATCAAGTTACATTTTGAAATCTAATCGCCTTAATTTTTTAGTGGTAAATTATAATCATTAATTCTTTCAATATTTATTTAATTGTCCCTATAAATATAATATATCAAGTGGTATTGGCAAAACATTTAATCGGTTTTTAGTTTTCACTAATATAATTATTTCTGAAATATGTTGTGTTATGCACTAGATTAGAGAAGCTTTTTTCAGCTGAATCCATTTCACAGGTTAAATTGGGAAATTTTTAATAATGTTTTAATATTAAGAAAAATAACTCCAGACCCCAAGGAAACATATTAATGTATTCAGTGGGTTATTCGGCGCTGCTTTTTCTGTCCTCATGAGTCTTATTTTTCATTCACATTATTGTATATTTGTATGGATGTTTATAGAATTTTATTTATATCGTCTATATAAAAATCATGAACCGGTTTAACATCATTAAATGCTCAATTGCATACTTTATAAGGTAACAAGCAAGTCAGTGAAGTCAAAATGTCCGAAATCGAATTAAACCTTTCAATAAAATAAGAAAACAAGTCATCTAAATATGGATAAAAAAAAAATGGAAATCCTGTAGTAAGTAAACACGCGTTTTTTATGATTTTATACTGACATGATGAAAAATGTTCTTAAACTCAACTTAATTTATTAAACTTTTTGAAACAAAATATGATGACAGCTGGATTGAAAATGTTATCAATAATAATCGTGGTCGAGATGAAAATTATCAATAGTTGTACCATATTATAATGTTAATATGTTAGTTAATATAATATTCAAAAATTCTAAATAATCCATAATATTATCGAAAAACAATTTGGATGGGACACACCTCCCCAGAGGGTAGTGAACCTTCCAGTTGACTACGTCACTGATATGTTCCATGTTATATTATTCTGCATTTTCACATTTTAAATTAATTTATGGACACACGTTTTGGAAGAACTACGTACCTATTTACGTTCGAATGCAATAATAAATTATAGGAATATTGAATAATATAGTACAAGAATAATAAACTGTGGATAGATTCCTGTTTCTAAATGCTCGCATCAAAGTCTATGTAATAGTAAGAGTGTGAGTGTTTTTGACGTATTTTTTTATAAAAAGTGTAAAATTGTTAATTATGTGCAATTGCTGAAGAAAGGAGGGCATACAAAGTATTTGGGTGTACACGGACACACGGCTGAATATTTAAATATTATCAATCGACGATTATTGATAGCTGTATACGAGAAGCCATACATAAGGGGCGCCGGACTGTCGACTGCAACGGAACCGACCGGCACCACCGTGGAACCGACGACCCCGCCCTTCGAGTCGGGCGGGAAAACGGTGATCATCGAAAAGTAAAAGCTCTAGAAATCGGAAACGCGTACGAGTTTATTGCACATGCTGGACAAGCTAACCGCTGACGCATATCATAAACATAAGTGTTATGGGTAGGTGCAACGCTGACGATCAATCACATTACGATCAATACTTCGTTCGGTTAATTAGGCTTATATACTGATGTGCAGCGTATCCACGTAGGCGTAGTGTGATACGTTTATGTAGGGGGGGGGGCTAAATAAAGTCCATGGGGGCTATATAGTACCCTTAGAAGAGGTTCCCATTCTACTCCTATGGCAGTCTAAAATATAACGACAAGCATGGTGATAAGAAATATCTGCAACTTGCGAGAAGCTGGGTCTGTTCTATAATACACCATTACTCGCTATCGTTAGTAAGATTCCCGGTGGCTGGATCTATACCTAATACGAGTAGTTATTGCCATCATCGATTACCGGACGACTGTTGGCTATATATATTACATGTATTTGTATAAAATAGACATTCGGTATTAATTTTAGAAAATATGCCAACTATACATTGTATAAACTATAAACTATTGTTAATCAATTAATCACTTTGGTATTGAATTAACTAATATTTAAATTTAATACGTTCAACTAGAGGCAAATTTTGAGAGTTATAAAGCTTCCGTTGAGTTTCATTCCGTAGAAATTGATTACTAGGTACCTATCTATATCAAAAATTAATATTGATAGGTGTTTTAATAAAATGTCTTAACTTCGTTTTTTAGTTCTTCACTTACTTATCCTTGTATTGCGTATATTATGTTAACTTGAAGATGTTCGTACAATGTGGCATGGACGAACAACATTTTTGACCTGACATTTTTTCCCAGGCTTCTTCTGGCTATCGTGCAGACATAAATGTCAAATACCATCGACCTATACGATTTAATATATAGTCCAACTCTATACACTGATATTGGATAACAGTGAAACGGTCACCATATCAGGAATAAGTTGACAACAAACCGTGAATAACCGCTGATGACGAACGTTTAATCCATCTTTCTTCCCCCCTCTATCACCACCACCACCACCGCCATCAGAAAATTACTTAAAACGCATTATAAAACAAAGAGCAGTTAATTTAGATATTTTGGATGGTTCAAAATTATATTACACAATGTCACATACAATATTATATAGCTTCCGCCTAGTATATAAGTATATAACTATACCGTGTATTGGTCTTTTTTTTTAAATTATTATTATAAGATGCTTCTAGCCTAGGCTATCCACATGACACGGTCCTAGCGCCTGATATGGATGTTTACAGGTTATTGAGTTTTTATTATTTTTACATGATAAATAATAAAATAATGGTGTTTATGCAATAAGAAGATAATAATAATAGTAATTAGATATATAAGTATAACTAGTATAAGTAATGCCGTAATGCCGTAATGGTACAATATAATAATTAATAATAACTTTAATAAGTGTTTCACTGTGTTTGTTAGCATAATAGTAGTTGAACGTCTTATCTGAGCAGACGAATAGTCAACTAGAAAGGTCGCGAGGACATCCTCGTTTTTATCGGTGTTAAGGTAGTTGTGCACTTGTGCGTGTAAGTTAAAGTACATTAATTAACCTGTTGAACTGAGCATATATTGGTCATAAATAGTTCAATATAATATTATAAATTACTAATTACAATAATGCATATTATAGTATAATATTACATATTTACATTATAATAGTACATATATTTTTGTAATAATATAATATGTTTAGGGCATTAATTTAGACTATCGTATACACAATTCACTATACGCGCTATTAACAGTGATAGTAGTGATAAATTGCCCGTAGTCAGACAACTCGTTGAAATACTATTTTCCAGGACATAATAATACGTCTCCCGGTCAAAAATAATAATATTATTAATATAATACTTCACCCGTATAGTAAATTGGGCATTGTATTCGAATTATTAAACAGGCATAGAGATAGGTATTTTCAATGTTCAGATGTCAATTCAGTACGTATTGACTGGCGTATTTATTTTGGGAAATAAATAATAATAGTACATCAATTTAAAAAGTACATACCTACAACAACAATAGGTACATAACAAATAACAAGTAATGTGAAACTATTTTTTATTTGTTCCGTTTGTTTTAAAATGCATGTACCTACCTACTTGTATCACATTCTTGATATTATCAACGTTTCAAGATTATTTTAAGTAATAATCATAAGCTGAATGACTGGCAAATCGACTTCAACATTGAAGATATTATAATTTATAATTATATTTTCAATTTAAGAATTACAGATATTGTACAATATTAGATTATCACTATACCTAATCATACGTAACATGATATGAAATATTGGTACTTTTTTTGTGCAGTGAAGTTCGTGTACAATGTAAAATTCTGTAAAAGTTTATGCAATGTTTAAACTAAAATGGAAAAGCAATATTTAAGAACTAAAAATCGTATGTATAAAAAAAGTAGTTCATACCTATTTAATTAAAACTAAGTTTTATAAATAAATTAGGTATCTATAAATGCGAAGTACAATATTATATTCAGTCTTGACTAAATTTCGTGTCTTGTTAAAGATACTATTTTTCAAGTACAGATATAAATTGGAAAAGTATTTAACTTGGTGTTCCGCCCGGCGTTGCCCCTTCCAGAGAATTGGTTTTTTTATAAATACATATTTTGTAAGAAGAAAGTGGCCAAGTAGGTACCGATGAGTCGCTTCGCTTGTGAGTAAACCTATATAATCATTTAAGTACAGTACAATATAATATTCAGCTAAATTTAACAAAACAAGAATTATATAATATATTATAAAGGTATAATAATAATATATTCTAAATTAAATTTTTTTTTACGTGATAAAAGTTCATCCTGTCCTCTGATTTCTTTAGATTTTTTCCATGGCAAACATTTTTGTTTTCGAATGTTTTCTGTACAGAATCTGTCAGATTTCGCATATTTAATAAAACACACAGTACCTACCAGAACACGAAGAACATAGCCGAAAATCATTATACTAATATTCAGAAGTAAAGGCATAAATAAACACGTTATAATCGAATAGGTAGTTAATACAAGGTATATGCACGCTTCAACTGTTAAACAAATAATGACAAAACATGGAGATAATTATTTAACACAGATAGTTTTAGTTATTTAGTTTAAAATTGTCATGTTATCTTACTCTAGCCACCATAACAAAAATATTTATTTTTTCATTTCTAATATTTAAATAAAAATTAATAAGTTAATTATTTATTTCATATTCATCGTCTGTAACAGTCCACCAATATGATAATATAATAATAATTATACTGTAAAAATGACATGTATTGTTTTTATCATGAACATTATTTATATAAGTAATGATTTCCTTTGAAAAATATACTACTCTTTTAAAATTTGATTTTTGAGCATAAAAGTGCTCAGAAAATATGTTTTCATCCAAATAAGTAAAAAATTAATAAACCAATAATAAAAAGTTGAAAAAAAATTATTTTTTTCAATAATATGTTGGTTTGTTATCATTTCAAATCATGCAAACTAAACATTTCCAAAGCATTTAACACATGTCGAGATATCGAATAGTAATGGAACTGTTCCATACTACCATGGTATAGGACTTAGGTAGGATCATATATATTTACAATACTTAGTGATTTTAATCTATTTAGCTTTTTATTTATATACTATATAATATAACATGCACTATTATGAAAAATACCATTTAAACGCAATTCTCTGAAGCTTTTGTAGTATACTGTATGACATTGCTTACAATGATACCTATTAATTAAATTCTCGAGCAATAGACATTTCATTTGAAAAGTTATACTATCTTATATTGAATGTAGTAGTAAATGCTTTTCATAAGATCAACATATCATATGAACTTTCAAAACTCACGATTACTATGTATTTTGTATCTAGAGCAGCTCTACAGAAGGCTGGCTGTAGGATACATATTATTATTAAAAGATAATATTAATATTTTCTTATCCAGGTAAATAAAATAAAAGTCTTATTTCACTTATATTATAATTTGTATTTTTATTTGGATACTGGGGGCACTATAATATTCATAAAAATTAAGGGACTTCGCTATAACTTCAGCAGTCAGCAATATCAATCATTATCAGACAACAATAATTACCGACATTAAAAAAAACTTATAAAACAAACAGTAGGTAACTACTCTGCGCCTCTACATTACATTAAGTGTCGAGTGTACGTTGTCATTAAGGAATAAATATAGAAATTTATTTTAGTCAGTATAGCGTGTATAAAATGTCCTATTTTCCTCATATCAATCCCCACCTACCCATATTTTAAGGAAAATATTGAAACAGAAACCATTGGAGCTTATGTTACACGCCACTAATTTATTATTATAAGTAATAATAGGTACCTACGGAAGGTTGAATTGATTTTTGCCAAAAATATTGAATTGAAAATGGCATCATGTACCTATATTGATATAAAATATAAGAATATAGTTACGTTAGAAGTTTAAGATCCACAAATAATATTTTTGAATTACAGCAAAATAACTAAAATTGTAATTTTTCGTTTAAATATCTAATTTAATTCAAATTTGAACATCAAATGTCTGTAAAAAAATAGCTAAAAATTAAACATTTTAGATTCTGAGTGGAGCGATGAATGTATTACAATGATGTGTTTTTAATTTTTATTTTTATTTTGTACTTGTGTACACGATAAGTAGTTGAAATATTGCTTCAATTTTCAACTTCAGTACCTTGTTCGATGGGAAAGTGAATCTAATTTGTGCATTGAGGAGCTCCATTTAGAATTACTAGTAGTTTTCAAAAGCTCTGGGAAAAACAAATAAAAATTAAAGAAATACGTGTATTTTTACGCAAAATCGGTTTTTGACCAAATAGATTTTTTATATATATATATATATATCAATAAAATTTTAATATTTTATTTATTGGGTCAAAAAGCTTGAAAGGCTCCTGATATATTGTTGCAATAGCAGTTGAAAAATATTAAAAATACATATGCGCAATTTTTTTTATAAGTGTTTAGAGTTTGAATTTTGAATTTTAAATTTATAGCCAAGGATCGAAAATTTAAAACAAGGTTCCACGTATTTATATAGCCGTATATAGGTTATTCCGTAAACAAAAATATAAAATCTTATGGTTATTTTGTATTCAAATTTGGAGGGAATTAGATATTTAAAAGAAGAAGAACGATTTTAGTTTTGTGTTATATTTAAAAAATATTATTCATGCCTACTGTAGCCTACTGTTCAGCAGAGCGACATCCACTTACCCGGTTTTTACAATTAATTACCCATTAATAATGGAAACCGCGGGCCATAAACATAATAGGTATATGAGCATATAGGGCTGTGTGCGAGTCGTGTGTTTGACAAGCCTGCTGTAACCTATAGTAGTTGTACCGCGTAGAAGTCGTGTGGATAAATAATTATTATTCTACGCTAATAATTAATAATTCACCTGACAAATCGTTATGAGGAATAAGGCGCTTCATGATATTTTGTTCTATTGTTCGAAGAGTTAAAGCGAGACTAGTGATTCTATTTTACGCATAACATTTAAATATGTAGCTAGATATACATAACATTCAGTCGATATAACACTGCAATATTATGCAACTATGATCAACGTTTATTTACTATTTTATTATTCATTTAATCTCCATTACTAATAATTACTGATTTACCGTCTACATGATGATAGGTGAATAATAATTACAATGACATTACATATTTTAACATTATTTAGTGTCTATGGGTAATGGACAGTGGGGTTATAAATAATATGTAAATATTATGAAAATACTTTTATTTGCGTATGCAGAATATAGATGAATACATTTTGGATGATTCGTTGTCATTGTTTTTAATTTGCGGTATATTGATTCGTGAAATGTTTTTTTTAACCACCCTTATAACCGTTTTAGCGTTGTTGTCCCTTTTGAAGCGTAATAGGTTTTAACAAATATTATTTTAAATTTCTAAAAAATTGTTATAAAAGGGTTTTTCAAAATAATTTGTTTCATATAGATAGTTTTTAGGGTTGCGTACGGTAAAACGGGACCCTATTACTAGGGCTCCGCTGTCCGTCCGTCTGTCACCAGGCTGTATCTCATAAACCATGAAAGTTAGATAGTTGAAAGTTGAATTTTTCACAGATTATGTATTTCTGTTGCCGCTATAACAACAAATACTAAAAATCTAATATATAATATAAGCAGTGTTGCCAACATGTTTATAGATGATGGTACGGAACTCTTCGTGCGCGAGTCCGACTCGCACTTGGTCGTTTTTTTTATACGTTATAACAACAAAATAAGTTCATAGCTTACTCGATTTAATTAAATAGATTAGGTAAAACAAAATAATTACGTATAAGAATGTGAAATGTGATGCGAATGCTTGGCATTCATTTTCCCTGAACTGACTGATGGACTACTACATAGGCTGTCATCGATTCAGTCTGAAAATCGAAAATACGCACTTCAATCGGTTACATTATTTATTTATTATTTTATTTGAATTAATATCGAACGATTACTGGGCCTCACTGAGAAAAACTTTCCATTATAACAATATAGTAATATCGATTTAAAATATTTGTTATAGGTTTTAATCAACAACAGTATGAAAAGCCACGCTGCCTCCTTTGCAGGCCCTCTATAATGAGTTTTGAATGTACAGGTTTCGGGCAACTTTATAAAACTATAATGCACCAACGCCGAACGTAAACAGTATCTATACGACGGTAAAATAATATCGGTGTGCGTACGGAGTTTGCAAAGAAAAGTCGAATGAAAAGTTGAACAAGCACTAAACGGTTTGTAAAATATTATTTTAATATCTCCCGGGAAAAGCGGGCACGGCACAAAATTCACATAGCCGTCGTCGAAGTGCGCAGTTTGCAGTGACTAATTTGTTTGACTGACGTGCATATCCGGTGCGCAATTATTTGGGCGCACATAATTAATGGTTTATACGGTGGTAAAAAGCTGTAGCACTTGTATATGTGGCAATTTTTATTATATAACCATTAAATGCAGCAGCGTCAAAACACACGATCAGTGTTATTCCTTTTAAGAAGGGACTTTTGCAGTGCGAATTGAGACGAATAATTTCGATCCATACTGTCATGTTTACTCTTCTATAGATCCAATATTATTATATCATTATACCTACGTATACAGTAATTCTCAACCATGTTGTTTCGATAAACCCTATGCGAATAATTATAATTTAATTCATCTGGATCGACGATTATTATTTATTCGTTTGTGTTTTTTACCGATATTTTAATTTCTAATGCCCAATAATCACCTTATTACACGTAAATGAAAATTCAACTTTAACTTATATATAATATTATACGAAAAATCTTAAAACCGCACTTGTGAGCAAAGTGTCATTCTGCGGCTGTTTTTTCAGTTTCAAACATCAATAATTGCCAGATAGTTTTTATAACATTTTTGGGAAAACTACTGTAAAATTGCAAAAATAACTCTGTAAAAATATTATTTGTATTTAACTTTCGAACCTCCCACGCCAACAATTTACTATGAAACTTTTGGAGGTTATCATTCCAAGTAAATATAAGTTTAAAGACACAACTTAAAAGAAACAACCTATAGTATATTCTAAAAAGCATATTGCAATTTATTACTCCGATAAAATTAAAAATAATGAGTCATTGCAGAAAAATGACTCAATTATTGTTGTTGAACTATTTCATAATAACAATAATAATATAAATTTATTATATTATATGGATTATAATTTCCGCGTTCTAGGAAATAAGTTATTATCTTTACTTAGTAAAACTTAAATTATTATTAATTATTATCTTATTTGTATTCGTAGGTACGTTTAATAATAATAATAATATGTAACGCTGTTTAATTGAGCGGGGAGAAAGCGATAAGCTTTGCTGGACAAAAGTTGGCACCGATTTTAATGTCTGCTGTAAAGTAATATATAAACGAACGTATGAAATGGTTAATGTGGAACGACTCTGCATAACATAAAGGTCTGTGATTAATGTATATATGCGTTAATTTTGTTATTATCGCTTTGTATGACCTTTCCTGGAATGTAACATTTTTTTTCTAGTGTTTACTTTTTTTACCAGTTATTCATCCGAAATAGTATTTAATGCGTGTTGGGTTAAAAGCTAAAACCATACAATATTATTCATGGCGAGTTTAAAATAAAACTAAAGTGCAATTGTTGATAGAATAAAAAAACACTATACATGAATGCACAATTCAATGCTGCAGTGTAAATAATAAAATTGACATTTTAGAACTGTCAAATTGCTATTTATGTAAAATAAAAAATGAGAAGAACACAAATATTAAATATTTGTAGGTTAAAAAATGATTGTTCTCAATTGTTGTGTTTTTTTACTCTTTTCCATGTCCACCGTGCAAAATATATATTATACATTAAGCGTAACTGCAGGGCGCAAGCACATCGTTCGATTTGATCACTTGTACATAGCTTATTTATAATATAATTTACGAACACACAAAGATATGTTTATTTCCATTGTCATTATTTTTAAATCCAATTTTTAATGACGACTTTAATTCTGTATTTTAAGAAAACAGTAAATTATATTTTAACTCGAAAAGAGTGCTGTAGTTTTTATACTTTTACTTAAAACTTGTTTTGCAATTACGATTATGGTACTATAATTATTGTTATACTTGTAATAGCCAACAATTATAGCCAATAGGCATAGGTACTGCTAAACGTACACGGAGCGAATCTTTTATTCCTATAGGGCTATAGGCAACTAATAACACTGTACAGTAATCTTCCAGGTAAATATCTATGTACTTTTGAAAATATTTTTGTTTTTTTACAAACGTTCGTAGTACCTACGATCATACACGATCGCATAGTATACAAATTGGTGCACTAAATACGTCTAATAATGTCTATACAGAGCGCGGCCTCTTTTTCGTCTTCTTTCGCGGCGCGTCTATGTAGTTGTTGTTATTATTATTATTATTATTGTGGTTCGTAAACGAGCGGCAAATAAAGACGTGTAAAAAATAACAATAATCCAACATTACACGCCTTATTTCGGACAATCATCGTGGACGTCAAATCGCGATTCGACGGTTTTTTTGCAAAATATTATACTTTTTATCGTATACGCCTTACGTGCTGTGACTGATATAATCCGCCCGAGTATCTCACATATCGTGTGCAAACGGTCGGAGTAATTTATATAATACATACAGGGTGATTCGCCAAACTGTACCCTAAGTGTCTCTACTCAGTGGTCACATCATGTTATTCTTATATTATTTGCGTTTTATACAATTATTATTGTGATTCTTGAAATACTGCTATTAATATATTACCTTCCCATATGCAAATAATAAATATACATAAAATACCTACTTAGATTTTTTCTTTTAAAGTATTTTAGAGAGCGTGTCATGTGGTGATACAAAATTATTTTGTTCAAATGTTAACCGATCTTTTTTCATAGTAAACTATATAAATCTAACAATATAATATATTATTTGTGTAGAATTTATATTATTATTATTATTATTTAAGTATATGCTTAACAAATCCGAAAAACAGAATTTGAAAAATACACAATTAAAGGATAAAACACCAATTATTGACCGTGTTTGGTAAATCATCCTGTATAATATTAATAGATATATATATATATATAGAACGATAATTTTATCGCGGATAACTCAAACACTCGATAGACGTCGACCACGTCCAACCTAACCGCTGTTACTGAAGTTTGAACGAGATTCGGTCTAATTTCTATAAATAGAGGCTATATTATAACCGTCAAGTTAGGTTAGAGTTGGGACATGCGGGTTAAGGGATTTGGAGTGCACAGTCGTGCCATAAAACAATCACCCTGTATATGCTCACATAATACACAACATAAGGGACGGATATATGCATGTATATAATATCGTCCCCCCTCCCCCCCCATCATCAAGTCGGCGGCGGCAGTTCGGCACACAATGAACAATTTAGCCAGATTGCGAGTTGTCGTTACATCCCTTCAAAGCTAAGCCCTCTCGTCGCGGGCTCGCCGTGTTTCGACTCTTTGGCAACGTCGCGCCACCACCTCAGCCAGTCGCCACTGGTGGCAGCCACGACGACGACGACGACGACGACGACGACGACGACTACGACGGCGACGACGACGGGCGGATACGAGGCCCGGTCGATATCTGCCGTTGCTCGATATCATAATATTCTACTCGCCCTCGACGCACCGGAGACGAGCCTACGCGGCGATGCAAGATTTGCTAATTATATATTTTTTAACGTATATTATATATGCCCACAACGCGTATTACCCGCGTCATTTTTGTTATTTTTTGTCATCACACCCGTCCGATGCCGCACGTCGAGAACCCGCACGCCACCGCCACCAAACCTATCCCCCTTCACTGCCACCCCACTACCAAAAAAAAAAAAAAAAGACGATTTTCCCCCGTACGACGCGTGGCTCTATTCCACGGAATCACGTGTATATTATGATACATTAAAAGATGCTAATTCGTTATTTAATAATTTTGCAATAGCGGTATTTATCATCCTAAATAACGTAAGAGCATAGTGCCCGTATATACGAGTATACAGGTCTTGATCCGGTCTGTTTCTATAAGATCGCGAGAACTATCATACCTATACTGCTGCAGCAGAGGAAAAAATAAATCAAACCCACAGACGCGTTTACCCGTGGTGGAAGTGTGTGTGTGTGTGTGTGTGGAGGGGGGGGGGCTGAACAAAATGTGCAATTTCGTTTTTAAACCGCTCAAAAAATTAAATCGCTCCCGGTCCGAAAAAAAATTGTATATAGGTACGCTTGCGGCTTGCCCTACATTTGCACGCAAATGGTGTGCTATTCGTCACGCGTATATTGCAAAATATACAAGTGTGTGTATATATATATATATATATATATTATGTACCTACGTAAATTAAAAATGCGATACCGCTGCCGCGCCGTAGCTTTTGCCTTGCTGGTAACTGCTCGATTAATAATAACCGGAAGTTTGTAGGTATATAATACTTTTTTTTCCCCCTGAAAACGTTTTCTTCGGTCGCCTCATTAAGGGTGGAAAACGGTCACGGTGCAGTAATTGATTTTATAAATCATGTACAAAAATTCTCATTTCACCGGAGGGGAGTGAAAATACTTTTGTGTTATATTAAATATTTCCATCAATTTATACGACAAACCTTGGGTGTAATTAACATAGTTAGGTTAGCGTAGTTAGTTGTGCAAGCTGTCAACTAACTTATTTTGCACTCTGTTATGAATAAATCTTTGTGCGTCGGTAGTTAAAAATATAGTTTCTTTTATGTAACACCCATGTTATTCCTGGGAAAGTTAAGTCTTTGCTAATGAAATATCTGTTTAATATACACGACTGTTTTACTAGCATTTCGAGCTTCTAAATTCCTTAATAGTAATAATATAAATCATACATTTATTCTAAGAGTAGATGAGTACAATTTTGGTCGAGAACAATAGAAGCATGACGATGATGAAAATGTACAACTAAAAACTATAGCTTTTTTGCAATTAAACATAACATGTTGTTTTCAAACAACATTACCGTTATAGAGGCTGAAGTTGGCCATTTATTAATGTTTATCGTGTTATGGTCACTATTCTAATCGTTTTAAAATAAACTTGAATATTATGATAATGATTAAAAATGTTATTCCGATAAAAATAAAAGCAGTGTTTACTATTATGAAGAATCATATTATATTTTAATTAATTCTTTATATGTTTCAAAATATAAATAATTTATATATATCCAAAGGAAAACATTTTAATGAGTTTAAATTGGTTAGTAGGTACTTCGGAACTTGCGTCTACAATCTTTTAACCTATTGCATTTGTAATGTGTGAACATATGCATATATTTTATTTTTATTCATTTTATCCTGTTTCATAATGTTATTTAATGTTTATAGCTTCTAAACAAATATTTTCATGAAAAATAGTAATATAAATATTTTGTATGAAATCAATTTAACTATTAATATTATAACGACAATACATGGATAAAGTAGGTAACGGCTCTGTATAGTAGATGTCGAATGTACCACGACATTGGTTAAGTCTAAAGGCGCAAGTAGGATGGCGGCTTAGCCACGAATACAATTTATAATTTACAAAATCATAATAACTAAAATCATTATTTTTCGATTGAATATCTGTTTCCATTTTTCATCCAAATTTAAACATAAAATATCTATAAAAGAAAAATTGTGTTTTAATATTTTTAAGATTTTTTGGTTTCAGTAAAAACACTTTTGAGCAACCTTGTCTTTAATTTTTAAGTCTTAGCTATACAATTTGAACATTTCATGATTTTTTAACTACAAAATATTTTTGTAAATTTAACAAATTGTGTTTAAATTTGAACTTTAAATGCTTATAAACATAATCATACTAACGTATCTTTAATATGTTTAAATTACTATAGTAAAAATGTTTGAGGAACCTTGTAGTCAATTTTCAAGCTTTTTGACTAAGCAAAAACAAAAACAATTTTTTTTTATCGACATCTAAAAAAAAAATAAATCTAAAATGTCAAATGTCTATAAATAACTTAAATAGAATACAAATACTTTGAAAATTTGATCATGTATAACAAATGCTAATATAAACATTTTTTGGACATTTCAAGTAGATAATAGATATCTATGGTTCTTTATTTTTGAATTAAAATTTAAAACAAAAAAAAAATCAACTTTATCAAAAACTAGTTTTCCGTAAAAATGTACATATTTCTTTATTTATTTTTGTATTTCCCGATTATTTAAAAAAAAATACTGGAAACCATCACCAGTTGAAATCTTTTTATTATATTTTACTATATATTTCATTTATCCCAGACAACCACATTAAAAAAACACACATCATAAATTGTATAATGAATATATATATATTCATCGATGCGCTTAGAATAGGAAAAATTAATTATATCTTAAACATCAAAAAGGTGATCAAGTGGGTATCGCTCTGCTGTACAGTAGTTTTTGAGCATGTCATTTTAATAGTTTTTTTTTAAATAATTGAATACGATTTTGAGTGGGGATATTGTGTTATCCTAGCATACTTGTATAAATAATCAAATTAATTAATTAAAAAATTAAAAAATTGTTTAAAAAAATTAAAATATCACATGGCTCTAAATAGCGTAATCGGAAAGGTGAACTTGTTTTTTGATAATAGAAAAACTTGTTGGGAATCTTCTATTCCAATTTCTATTAGTTAGCTATGAAAAAAAATACTTCTATGAATTTCTATCTGAAAAACAATTTACAATAATATAAAAATGTCTCATGGCTTTAAATAGCAAAAAAAAATAGTCAAAATATTTTGTATGGAAAATGATAGTATAAATATTTGGTGAAAATTTTAAGTTGCTACGGTTATTTGTTTTTGAATTAAAACAAAAGTGCAAGTTTAATTTGTGTTCAAAATCAAAATGATAAAAGAAAACTTTATATAGCACTGTTCTCAAAGTGTTGACAGCTGACAGAAAATTTTTAAACGCAATGTCACATCATGTCAGTCGATTTAAATTTGGCTACATATACAATATACCTACTTAATGCATAACACAACTATACTACTATAGTTTAAGAACAACCATGAGTTACTTACAACAATAATAATTACTTTGTAGGAAATTAGTAATATTTTAAGCTTTATATTTATCATTTGATTTAACAACTGTTGGTGGAAAACACCTAAAAGTAGTAAAAATTATATTTTGCATTTATGAGTTGTAGGAGATTTCTTGATACCGAAAATTTATTGTACCTTGGTATTTATATTCCGTGATGACATTTCATTTGAATTTCTTTAGTTGTTGAATTATTACAATCGTATTACGTTTTATTTTAATTATTTATATTATTTTTTTATATGTTATAAACATTGAATATTAATACAAGTTTTTCCAACAACTTCAGAACTACAACTTTTCTTAGTGGTCAAGAGTCACATGAGACAATAGTTCTATTGTTCGTAAAACTCAAAAACCCATACAAAAAGCATAAGATATTTGCTTTAGTAACTTACTTCAAAGCGTACATATAAGAAGTATGGTGACTGGGCATTTCAAGGTACTTTACTCGATGAATATCTAAAAATGTATGAAGTTCCGTGTTGAAGTATTTTTTTTTTTGTTCCACACAATTCTGGATTATTGTCTGTAGGGCTTTATATTAAATAATTTATAAGTAAGCAATTCAGAGAAAAAAAAATATAAATATTATATAGGTAACCAGGTAGGTGAATGTAACTTGTAATTTTACGATTTTATGTAATAAACAGCGTGCTTTAATATTGTTTTTTTTTGTTTTGTTACACGTATTTTAAAAGTAGAGCACAAACTTCAAACTGGGTCATTAGTTTTTAGTTGGTAATGTTTTTACAATGATTGATTTCTACATCGATAGGAACTTAAAAACTGAATTTAATTAATGATTTCTAATTTAAAAATGCGATACGAATTGTACAAAAGGTCAGTCGATGCCAAGTTTTACTGGGAAACATAGCATAAAATGCAATTTATTCTTAATTATTAAATTCTAGTTAAATATTCTAATTTGTGAACATGAGGTACATATCATGTACGTGGGATATTATATTTTAATCAATGTATATCAAATTTGTTTCATCTTTAAAATTGTTAAACAAAATATTATTTTTGTAACAATTATAGGGGTTCCATTTCAGTTTTAAAATATTATGGCTGCCATATGTTCACGTGTGTCAAACTTTTAATCCCCAGGCCCCAGGTCACAGAATTCATAGTAGAATGCAGGGTGTTGTTCAATTTTTTAAAAAAGGAAATAAAATTAATTTACCGAAACCATTTTCTTTGTTTGTGAACATCCTCTTCTGTTCTATTAAGACAGTTGTTGTCGTTATCGGAATTACTTTTTTTTGTATTTATACATTATACATACAAAGAAATATGTAATTTTTAAATGACCAACCAATACTCAATACTTTATAAAACGATGACTATTTATTAAATTATATTAATAATTACTCTTATTTTGGGTGTACTGGCGCCACCATAAAACGAAGGCAAGCCAATATGCGGTATGGGTAAATAGGGTCATAAAAGTAACTATGCAACACCTAAAATGACAACCCTTAACAACATGATAACAATATAGCATAAAGGTACTATACTCGGCTTAATGATTTAATTTGTCTCGTCAACAAAATTTAATGCACGTAAACATAGTGTGAAAAAACTAACTCTTAATGTTATTATAATGGTATCATATTATGCACTTATCATTTGTGTATAGATACAGCAATATTAATGAACTTTGTATTGGTGTTTTTACATATTGTTGACTATAAGTCTGGCATAATATTTTAATGATTTTTGCTTAATATAATATGTTAATAATATATGTATAATGTACATAAAAATATGTTTATTATGCTTTAGTTAAAATCTGTTAGTTTGTGATGTTTATAATTATTTGTACAGCGATTCAGTTAATTCTGAGTGGCCGCTATTAAAACAATTTTATTTTATAAAGTCGCGACTTAGGTTTTAGGGTGAACTGAGAGTTGAATGTTGATTTTTTAAATTATTTAAACTTTATCTGATAAATGTATTTCATTCAATTTGAACAACTTACTATAAGAAGTCATTTATTTTTAATACAGTAAAATAATTTAAATATTTATATGTCGTAGCTATTAAAAAAATTAACGATAAGCATAAACCACCGGTATGCTTTAAAATTGCATTCAACTTAATTGACTTAAGTCTAGATTTGTGTGTCTGAATTTCCAATGTTTATGTATATAATCTATTTTGATTAAACCTTACTACTTTCTTGTTTCCACCACTGATGCCTTGTTTTTAATTTAATTTTATATGACACTCATTTGTTTTAGGTGTTTAATCAATCTTTATATATTATATCTTATAACTTATAACATTGTATTTTGTACTACATGATAAAACTTTAAATTATGATGGGAACATTTTGAAATTGTTTTTAATTATTTAATAAACGAGTAATGCTACTAAATTATTTAACCGTTTCTAATTCAAAAATGTCTGTGTCGTCATAAAAGTTTTGTTTTGATTAAAATATTTTAATAAAGCCTTTAATTTTTTAACTTTATATAACTTTAAAATTAAAAATACTTTCTTGTTACAGTCATTAAAGAATATTATAATGTATTAACAATTGTCTTTATAGCAATATTTTAATGAAAAAATATAAATAAAATTCAGTTGTAATGAAAAAATTGTTGTATCTTTAGGAATATTAAAATGTTAGATCTGTTTATTATCATGCGCTACTTGCCAATATCTTTTGTCTGTACCTACCTACTAGTTTGGTACTAATATTTCTGAGTTAAAAACATGATAATTTAATACAATCATTTTAGATGTTATACAATATAAAAGTACATTAAATTAATTGATAAACAAAATAAAAAATGTGTAAGATAGGTGTAATTTTATAGACATACTCATTTGACAACACTTTCACTAATAATAATTTTACAATCCATTAGGCAGATTTAATTTCATATATATTTTCCATGCGTGTAACAAACTAAATCCCAAAGGTACAATTTATATTTTATTGTATCTGGAACTCTGAGCCAATTCACCGTCCCTTGTGTAGTTTGCTGTGATTTTAATTGGTTGACACAAAATCAGAGTTATTAATGATACAAGGTCGATTGAACTTTAAAATTATTGTTATTTTTTGAACGTCGGGCAAATCAATAGGTAGATATAGATATTTATTTATAAAACTAATCCTAACGTATGAATTGTTACACAAAATTATATTATTATTAGTAAAGATAATTCTAGGAAAATCATATTAATTATTTTAAATGGATACCATTTTGATTATAGAAACAATTAAAAATTATTTAGCTTGTTACATGGACTATGACTTATACAATCATATTTATAAAGAATATTAGCACATTATATTTATGATTTTAGTAGGTAATATTATTGTAATGTCAGAGATAAAGAAGCAAATTAAATCATAATAAAATATAAGTAGTAAGTAATTGTTTTAATTGATAAATGTAGGTATAATTTATTAATAATTACAAAACTAAAAACTCTTTTAAATGTATTATATTATCTGATAAACGATTCTTATAGTAGAGCAACAATTAATATAGTGCATAAAGTAGAACCGTAATCAATTTCATTAAAATCTAAATATCAAACATACAATCATACATTCATAAATATAATTTTAAAAGTTCAACTATAATAATTAGAATAACACGTGACCTAATTGCATAATAACTAATTACTAATAAGCTTATATTTCTTAGGAATTTGAGTTTTAAATTTAAAAAAAAAAAACAATACTTTTCAAGTAATTGTTTATAAATAATATTACAATATTCAAATAATCAGTAGATATTTTAAATCTATTGGATTATAATTTTCTGAATTATAACTAAATAATAATATATTTTAAAACGATAAATTATTGGTAGGTTTTCTTGAAACTTAGGGGGACACAGCAGTAATTGCTTAGTATGCAAATCTAAGATTGTCGTCACCATTAAACTATATTTCGTTTATTCGTATGGCCACTAAAATAACCATAATGTTAATAATTTAAACCACGATAATATTGTATGAATGACGTACATATTATAATATAATTAAAAGATGTAACAAAAAATATATTTGTCTGAATTGGATATATTATAGTCACAAATATAGTGAAATACTTAAACTACCTATAAAGATCGATAATTAATGTTAATCTTTCATCCGATGGCGGTAAAGTTACAAATCATGAATTTGATAATTTTACATTATGAGCTAGTATTGATTTTGTGTTAGGTATTACAAAATTGATAATATTATGTATTTTTTTTTCACATGTTACGTTATGTAAAATTCGACCAAATATGTCTTACGAGTGTATTATATTATTATAAATATGAACTTTCGATTTTCAAAAAGTTGTTATGTAAAACTTTTAGAGAAATCTTATTAGTTATTAATTTTTAAACACAAAACAGTGGTCTGATACAAATAACCAACAAACTAAAATCAAAAACACATTAACCAAGACATTCATTAAAAATCTAAAATATTTTATAAGATAATATACAAATAATATTTACACAAGCGTATCTATTACATATTTACATAAAGCCTGCGATCAACAAATTAATTACTAGTTGATATAATATTTACGAACCTGTAGCTATACATTTGTAAGCATTTTTTATCTATGTATACGTGTATAGTTTAAATACCTTTTTCAAAACAAACAAGTGTGATATTATTATGTTTGATTAAATAAACCAAGGCACGTATTAATCTAAATTGCTTCAGAATTTTAAATATCAACATATTTTCAATATAATTTCTTTTATGGTTGTGTTTTTTTCAACTCATGATCAAAATACTTTTTTTAAAACAGTTCCGAGGATGTAAATATAATGAAAGAATGATATTTTTATTTAATATTATAAAGTTTTTCAGTAAAATAGATTTTCATTTTAAATTAAAGGTAATAATAAATTATTGTACTCGTATTTTAAATATTATTCATTGTCTTCCGTTTAGGTATTTAACGCTTTGTTTGCGGTGAAAATAAAAACATCTCTAGAATT